>JAJKFL010000004.1:0-1460000 GCA_021186555.1 Reticulitermes speratus
AATACAGAATTTGCATGTGTTTGCCTGAGGCTTGAATTATATGTGAAACAAAAGTCGAAAGAAACGAAAAAGCGTGTTCGGGCTCCACACGGAACACCCGAAACGCTGCAAGGGTGGACAGATTGGCCACATCACCTGCTACTGCCCACTCAATCACACGCACCTGACAAACCGGCAACCCGCGTGACACGACGCAGTCAGCCAGCAACAGAGCGATTAGCAACGACACACAGTGGTTGCATGTACATGCAAGAGGGACATATAGGGCGCTACAGGACAAACTGCAGCGTTTAAACTACAGGACACGTACGCAACCGCATACCTGAAGCTTTCAACGAAGAATTAAACAGAACCGC
This sequence comes from Reticulitermes speratus, assembly GCA_021186555.1. Classification (NCBI taxonomy): domain Eukaryota; kingdom Metazoa; phylum Arthropoda; class Insecta; order Blattodea; family Rhinotermitidae; genus Reticulitermes; species Reticulitermes speratus. The sequence continues at coordinate 357 of JAJKFL010000004.1, forward strand.
AGTGCGCTAACTTCTGGTATCCAAAAGCTGCACGCAGCTGATCCATCTAACACGGACCGCCGCCCTCGTGCGACCGATCGGTAAGACAAACTTAAAAACTACTTTAGAGTATAATGTTTGTCTTTGTTACAAAATCAAATATAAGCAAAGTATATAAATAGATTTATTTATGCATTTATGCTATAAACTGACTGCTTTAATGTGTACATGATTTTATATTCCCTCTTGCAGGTGGTTTTGGGCCTATACGTAGTCAGAAGGTAAGTCAAAAATTGATCAACTGCAATAAACACAAGGACATCATTAGCCTCAGTAAGTACACGATATTGGTTTGTGTTTTTTTGCGTTACGTTTTCAGTTCTGTTTCATTAACAGAACTCGAATACCTGGAAAATACATTTCAGAAGCTGTTTTAGATTATAATATTTGTCTTTGATAAAAATATGAAATATAAGCAACGTATTTAAATAGAAACATGGATGGGCTTTGATTTTTAAGCTTTCTATGCATATTCATGGAGGATTCATTTTATTCACAAAATTTAGGATTCTGGATCTCTATACAACATCCTTACGATACAGACGTGATCGTGTTCAAGTGCCGTGCTCAATCACAAATTGACAGCACAGCACTACATTCACCACATTACCCACTAATTAGCAATCAATCACCTAACACAGTCAACACGTGTGTCACCACGTGCACTGTCAAGTCACCGCTGGTACTGCGATCCACACAATATTCCCACTAAGATCAGATCTCATCTCTCGAGGCTGATCTAGTCTACGTAACGTACTGAACGGCAACGCCGGGTTAAGGGGGGCATAGCGTCACTGCCCGGCTTATGAAAACAACTGTCCTGTCGAGTTGCGAGAGCAGGTAAACGCTATCTAAAGTGGACGTTAATTTAGACTGCCTTAGAAGAAAGGTAAGGTAACTCTTTAACAAGTCGTACAGAAGAAACTCCTCAGAGCTGGGAACTCCATAAGGAGGCTCAGCGGAGATACAGAGAGGTGAGGAAGGCCTCTAAAGAGTATGGAGTTGGTAGGTTCACCAACCTGTGTATAACCTGATTTGTAACATCGAAACAACTGCTATATAGCACTTATCATCACTTTAACGTGTAACGTGATTGCAAAAATTCATACATACAAACAAATTGATATATTAGTCAGTTTTTTACCATTTTAACCAGTGTATAAATTGTACCAGTGATGTAAAAATCAGTGTAATTTAAAATACAGAAGTCCCTGAAGATGAACCAAGATAAGGTTCGAAACATGTAGCACTGTGTTACACAATTAATAGTCAAGAAATGTGAACATTCGTCGGACAATAAACACACAAAAGCAAATGTACGTAATGAACAGCATTAAGTTTGTACGTTTGACCGTGTATCTTATGATGTGTAAATTGTAATAATGTTGTGATAGGTGGATTTTATATGTTCAATTGTACGTCATACTATATATCTTACTTTGTACTTTTGGGCAACCGTCACATTTTGTACTGTAAAACTTTGTTTAATTTTATGCTATCACAATGAGGTTGTAATCAGAACCTATACCATTTTATTTCCTTTCTTTTCTTTACACCTAAATCCCATGTCTGAAATTTAAATGCACCATTTTCTTGAAGGTTGCAATTGCAAGTGAATGCTTGATGCTTGACTTACTTATTTCAGGTCAAAATACAGAGATTGAGATAGGCAGCAGGGTCAACCAGCCTCAGGCTGAAGGTAAGCTAAGTCATCTTGTGATAGTTTGTGATAACAATCGAATATTATATTACTGACCTTGCCCAATAATCAGTAAAAAATCGAATATTATATTACTGACCTTGCCCAATAATTAGTTAACAATAGAATATTATATTAGTGACCTTGCCCAATAATCAGTTAACAATCTAATATTATATTACTGACCTTGCCCAATAATCAGTTAAAAATCGAATATTATATTACTGACCTTGCCCAAATACCAGTTAACAATCCAATATTATATTACTGACCTTGCCCAATAATTAGTTAACAATAGAATATTATATTAGTGACCTTGCCCAATAATCAGTTAACAATCTAATATTATATTACTGACCTTGCCCAATAATTAGTTAACAATAGAATATTATATTAGTGAAATTGCCCAATAATCAGTTAACAATCTAATATTATATTACTGACCTTGCCCAATAATTAGTTAACAATAGAATATTATATTAGTGACCTTGCCCAATAATCAGTTAACAATCTAATATTATATTACTGACCTTGCCCAATAATTAGTTAACAATAGAATATTATATTAGTGACCTTGCCCAATAATCAGTTAACAATAGAATATTATATTAGTGACCTTGCCCAATAATCAGTTAACAATCTAATATTATATTACTGACCTTGCCCAATAATTAGTTAACAATAGAATATTATATTAGTGACCTTGCCCAATAATCAGTTAACAATAGAATATTATATTAGTGACCTTGCCCAATAATCAGTTAACAATAGAATATTATATTAGTGACCTTGCCCAATAATCAGTTAACAATCCAATATTATATTACTGACCTTGCCCAATAATTAGTTAACAATAGAATATTATATTAGTGACCTTGCCCAATAATCAGTTAACAATCTAATATTATATTACTGACCTTGCCCAATAATTAGTTAACAATAGAATATTATATTAGTGAAATTGCCCAATAATCAGTTAACAATCTAATATTATATTACCTGACCATTGCCCCAATAATCAGTTAACAATAGAATATTATATTAGTGACCTTGCCCAATAATCAGTTAACAATCTAATATTATATTACTGACCTTGCCCAATAATTAGTTAACAATAGAATATTATATTAGTGACCTTGCCCAATAATCAGTTAACAATAGAATATTATATTAGTGACCTTGCCCAATAATCAGTTAACAATCGAATATTATATTACTGACCTTGCCCAATAATCACAAAAGTCAAACAGTTTGCTATTGACCTTGCACAGCTATCACATGTAGCAATCAAACAATTCCCATTGAACATATTCTAGATCAATGAACAGTCTGTCAGTAACTGGTGCATTTACAGTTGTGTACATCAAGTTACTGTCTGATGTTTGCAGTTGCTTTTGTGTATTTAAACTGATACCTTATTTGTTTTACGTGTTCTGCTACAGATGGAGGAAGTAAATTTAATAAATTTGGAGGAAGATCAGCCGCAAAATGAGCAGCGGCCACAACAACAGCAGCAGCCACAACAATTAGCAGCAGCCTACCGACCCTCAGCAGCAGCCTCCCGACCCTCAGCAGCAGCCTCCCGACCCTCAGCAGCAGCCTCCCAACCCTCAGCAGCAGCCTCCCGACCCTCAGCAGCAGCCTCCCAACCCTCAGCAGCAGCCTCCCAACCCTCAGCAGCAGCCTCCCGACCTTCAGCAGCAGCCACAGCCTGAGCCACAACAACAACAACAACAACAACAACAACAGCCTACGTAAGCCACTGTGGCGGCAGTATGGTAATGAACTGATCATTTCCTTCAGACTGTTTGACACACAATATGCCCAAAATTTAGACCTGTTATGTTAGTTCTCTCTCACAGATGAAGGAACACAATCTGATTGACCTCGGAGATGAAACGCAGCCAGAGCCACGGCCTGTATGGGAGACTCAGCCACAGCCTCAACAACAGCAGCAACAGTCACGTCAGCAACTGTGGCATCAGCATGCTAATGAACTGATCCTTTCCTTCAGACTGTTCTGACACACAATAGGCCCAAAACTTAGACCTGTTATGTTAGTGACAGTTCAAAGATCGATATTGATGGGCAGAATATGAAATTTAGCAAACAGAAACAAATTTACAAAGTCAAGCAGCAGTTCTTGAGAAAAGTGCAGATTACGTTGGACAGCTGCAGGCCGAGAGGTGTCAGCTGCGTGCTGTGATTGACAGCTTGCGATAATGTTATCACAAAGCGTTACTGGGAATTTGCCAGACGTCATTTTTATAAATCTGATACGAACAGTATCAATAGAAACGCATTACGTACATCGCTCAATTTCCTACATACTGCAGTGCACTGGCACTTTAACAGGAGGTAGGAGAAAATTAAGAGAATATTTTATTTACTCTGCTCTTCAGCCCCACAACGAGAGCGGCGCAGCACTCTCATGTACCTGCACATTTACGAAGGGCCAAATGGCCTCTTAGGAGGTAAGAGAAATTTAAGACAATAATTTAATTACTGTTTTTCAGGCCCCCCAACGAGAGGGCAGTCGAACGCTAATAATTCTCCACATTCATGAAGAGCCCACCGGCACTTTAACAGCACATTAACACCAGCAGCACACGGTCCACCTGGCCGATGTGATACGTAAGTACAAAGAAAAGAGAAAAGCGTGTTCCGGGTCGAGACGAAACACGGGAAATGCTACAGACGTGCAAACATTGGCCACATTACAGTAGCTGATGCTGCCCGTGCAAACATTGGCCACATTACAGTAGCTGATGCTGCCCACTCAATCAGCCGCCATATGGAGGCAGAACAGACGCACCTGACAAACCGGCAACCCGCGTGACACGACGCAGTCAGCCAGCAACAGAGCGATTAGCAACGATACGCAGTGGTTACATATACATGCAAGAGGGACATATAGGGCGCTACAGCACGACCGCAGTGCAGCGAAAGCCCGAATTTAGACTGCAGCGTTTGAACTAGAGGACGCGTACGCAACAGCATAGCTGAAGCTTTCAAGGCACAATTAAACAACCACACTGCGCTAACTTAAGGTGCTCAAAAGCTGCACAGATATCACAGATGCCGTTCGGTATCTACCTGAGGTGAGGGCTGCCCATAAAGTAAATGTCATCGCAAGCCAATGGGCAAGTACAAGAGCAAGACGCACAGGTCATTCTTACTAAATGTCATCGCAAGCTAATGGGCAAGTACAAGAGGAAGACGCACAGGTCATTCAAACTAAATGTCATCGCAAGCTAATGGGCAAGTACAAGATGGAGACGCACAGGTCATTCAAACTAAATGTCATCGCAAGCCAATCGGCAAGTACAAGAGGAAGACGCACAGGTCATTCAAACTAATGTCATCGCAAGCTAATGGGCAAGTACAAGATGGAGACGCACAGGTCATTCAAACTAAATGTCATCGCAAGCTAATGGGCAAGTACGAGACGAAGACACAAAGGTCATTCAAACTAAATGTCATCGCAAGCCAATGGGCAAAGACGCACAGGTCATTCAACCTAATTGTCATCGAAACATGTAGCAAATGTTCAATATGATATTGTAATACATTTTGATTAGTGATTGTTCTGAATTGTTTATCGACAGTGTGCAGAATGAACAATATAAAGCTTGTTCTGGTCATGTGAATGTGTCAACAGTTGAGTGTAGGCAGTCTGACGTATTTGTTATTTGTGAATGTGATATGTAATTGGATATAGCATTTGCAAGTGTTTGTCTGAGGCTTGAATTATGTGTTATGCTATATTTCAGTGTGGACATACTACCCAGACCCACCTCAAGCAGTATACGCATTACGGGATGATGGCCGTGGAGGTAAGAGAAATTTATCTTGTCATAATTGTATAGTCATTCATTTGTAATATATAAGTGATTCAATACAGAATTTGCATGTGTTTGCCTGAGGCTTGAATTATATGTGAAACAAAAGTCGAAAGAAACGAAAAAGCGTGTTCGGGCTCCACACGGAACACCCGAAACGCTGCAGGGGTGGACAGATTGGCCACATCACCTGCTACTGCCCACTCAATCACACGCACCTGACAAACCGGCAACCCGCGTGACACGACGCAGTCAGCCAGCAACGACACACAGTGGTTACATGTACATGCAAGAGGGACATATAGGGCGCTACAGGACAAACTGCAGCGTTTGAACTACAGGACACGTACGCAACCGCATACCTGAAGCTTTCAACGAAGAATTAAACAAACCGCAGTGCGCTAACTTCTGGTATCCAAAAGCTACACGCAGCTGATCCATCTAACACGGACCGTCGCCCTCGTGCGACCGATCGGTAAGACAAACTTAAAACTACTTTAGAGTATAATGTTTGTCTTTGTTACAAAATCAAATATAAGCAAAGTATATAAATAGATTTATTTATGCATTTGTGCTATAAACTGACTGCTTTAATGTGTACATGATTTTATATTCCGTCTTGCAGGTGGTTTTGGGCCTATACGTAGTCAGAAGGTAAGTCAAAAATTGATCAACTGCAATAAACACAAGGACATCATTAGCCTCAGTAAGTACACGATATTGGTTTGTGTTTTTTTGCGTTACGTTTTCAGTTCTGTTTCATTAACAGAACTCGAATACCTGGAAAATACATTTCAGAGGCTGTTTTAGATTATAATATTTGTCTTTGATAAAAATATGAAATATAAGCAACGTATTTAAATAGAAACATGGATGGGCTTTGATTTTTAAGCTTTCTATGCATATTCATGGAGGATTAATTTTATTCACAAAATTTTGGATTCTGGATCTCTATGCGACATCCTTACGATAGAGGCGTGATCGTGTTCAAGTGCCGTGCTCAATCACAAATTGACAGCACAGCACTAAATTCATCACATTACCCACTAATTAGCAATCAATCACCTAACAGTCAGCACGTGTGTCACCACGTGCACTGTCAAGTGACCGCTGCACTGCGATCCTCCACACAATATTCCCACTAAGATCAGATCTCATCTCCCCAACACTGAGCTAGTCTACGTAACGTACTGAACGGCAACGCCGGGTTAAGGGGGGCATAGCGTCACTGCCCGGCTTATGAAAACAACTGTCCTCTCGAGTTGCGAGAGCAGGTAAACGCTATCTAAAGTGGACATTAATTTAGACTGCCTTAGAAAAAAGGTAACTCTTTAACAAGTCGTACAGAAGGAACTCCTCAGAACTGGGAACTCCATAAGGAGGCTCAGCGGAGATACAGAGAGGTGAGGAAGGCCTCTAAAGAGTCTGGAGTTGGTAGGTTCACCAACCTGTGTATAACCTGATTTGTAACATCGAAACAGCTGCTATATAGCACTTATCATCACTTTAACGTATAACTTGATTGCAAACATTCATACAAACAGATTGATATATTATTCAGTTTTCACCATTTTAAGCAGTGTATAAATTGTACCACCGATGTAAAAAATAAGGGTAATTTAAAATACAGAAGTCCCTGAAGATGAACCAAGATAAGGTTCGAAACATGTAGCACTGTGTTACACAATTAATAGTCAATAAAAGTGTACATTTGTCGGACAATAAACACACAAAAGCAAATGTACGCAATGAATAGCATTAAGTTTGTACGTTTGACCGTGTATCTTATGATGTGTAAATTGTAATAATGTTGTGATAGGTGGATTTTATATGTCAATTGTACGTCATACCATATATCTTACTTTCTTCTTTACGCAACTGTCACATTTTGTATTGTAGAACTTTGTTTTAATTTAATGCTATCACAATGATCTTGTAATCAGTGTGGACGTTCTCAAACCACGCCCCCGAATCAATCTACTCCATTTTTGGAGATGGCACTGGAGGTAAGAGAAATTTATTGTGTGACACCTGCTTACTATACCTTAGAAAATAAAAGATACAAGGCTCTATAATGTTATGTTCATGCTTGATGGTATAAATAATTTAAGTTCTTTCAATTTACAGCAGCCATAGACTTCCCCATGGAGGATGGGGCAGAGGAGGACCGGCCCATGGAGGATGGGGCAGAGGACAGGAGATCAAGAGGTAAGACTTGCCACATTGCTTTATATTCCTGGGAAGAGGCTTCCTCGCAGAAGTAGGTTGTTCCAAGCAATGATAATGACCATAGTCATACATGTGCACTGATCCCACAAATCATTCCTATATTACTTACTGGATGTCAGTGAAAATCTTACACACAAGAGAAGATGTATCAAGACCATCATCATCATCATCATCAGACGACAAGTCGCAAGACTCGAGCAGAACGCCTACATCAACTCCACCAAAATGAGCCCCGAAAAGTGACCCACCTGGCAGCCTTGATGGAAAATTGAAAGATCATAAACTCGTGCATATCCCTCCTACAAAGTAAGACAAGACACCAATATGAAAATGTCGAGTGTGTATATGGAAAAATATCAAGAAAGAAACGAGATTTGTTTGCGCGCATTGCGGTGTTCCTCTCCAATCAGAAGGCTGCTACATGCGATATCAAACATTACTAAAGATGTGCTCAAAATTTCATCTCTTATAGTTTCCTCGTAAATGATTTTTATATAAGTCGACTCACTAGTTGTTTAACTTTCAAAAAATTGCTGGCAATTTACACCGTCGGGGATTAAAATACCCGGTATTGAACGTGTTAAGCTTTCTGGTGCATATTCATGGATGATTAATTTCATTCACAGAATTTAGGATTCTGGATGTTATTGTTATCATGAAGTCTTGATAATGAGGAGGCCATGGTCCACCAGGGGCTGTTGCGTGAAGGGTGGTGGTGGATCTCATTGTATTGGCAGAAGCACAAGCCGATCATCTAAAAGAATACTTAAAGCAATCAGGTCCATTTTAATTTGTATGTTTTGAGATCATCCTATTTGATTTTTAGGCCTTTTCTCTTGATTTTAGTGGCAGGCAATTTTAAGGTTAGATTTTAATTTATGTGTGTAAAACGACTGCGTGATGATTTCCTTACAGGAGAGACCAACGAGACCGTAGAGCCCCCTACTAGCAGCAAGATTGAGAATGTTGGTGAATGTTCCTGCAAAACAATCGTCTCAGCACTGAAGATTAGAGCCCTGATGTATGCTGCACAACAGGAGAGACCAACGAGACCGTAGAGCCCCCTACTAGTTCAATCTCAGCACTGAAGATTAGAGCCCTGATGTATGCTGCACAACAGGAGAGACCAACGAGACCGTACAGCCCCCTACTAGTTCAATCTCAGCACTGAAGATTAGAGCCCTGATGTATGCTGCACAACAGGAGAGACCAACGAGACCGTAGAGCCCCCTACTAGTTCAATCTCAGCACTGAAGATTAGAGCCCTGATGTATGCTGCACAACAGGAGAGACCAGAGAGACCGTAGGGCCCCCTACTAGTTCAATCTCAGCACTGAAGATTAGAGCCCTAATGTATGCTGCACAACAGGAGAGACCAACGAGACCGTAGAGCCCCCTACTAGTTCAATCTCAGCACTGAAGATTAGAGCCCTGATGTATGCTGCACAACAGGAGAGACCAGAGAGACCGTAGGGCCCCCTACTAGTTCAATCTCAGAACTGAAGATTAGAGCCCTGATGTATGCTGCACAACAGGAGAGATCAACGAGACCGTAGAGCCCCCTACTAGTTCAATCTCAGCACTGAAGATTAGAGCCCTGATGTATGCTGCACAACAGGAGAGACCAACGAGACCGTACAGCCCCCTACTAGTTCAATCTCAGCACTGAAGATTAGAGCCCTGATGTATGCTGCACAACAGGAGAGACCAACGAGACCGTAGAGCCCCCTACTAGTTCAATCTCAGCACTGAAGATTAGAGCCCTGATGTATGCTGCACAACAGGAGAGACCAACGAGACCGTAGAGCCCCCTACTAGTTCAATCTCAGCACTGAAGATTAGAGCCCTGATGTATGCTGAACAACATTCTTGAAGAAATTTGATATTTTGAATTTATACTGAGTTCTTGTTTGCTGCTCCATAGGTGTTAAGTACTGTACTGTTCGTTAGATTGATTTTCCATTTTTTGTTTGTCTTTATTCATTTACTGCATTACTTACATCTGTTCCTTAAACAACAGATGGTACTGAGGATGTAGAAAATATTAGGAACAGAAGGAATTATGTGTTAGGTTGGTAAATATTAAACAAGGATTCGACTATCTGCGTTCGTTAGTACCAGAGATTAATCAGAAACTCAGCATTCATCAGTAAAGCTGTTCTTGACAAGTCTCACACTTCCTCCTATCAACACATACATGTCAGTGTGGCGGTACGACGACAGCCACCAGCGCTTGTCTACATTGTTTAGGGGGATGACACACGTGATGCCGTAAGGGGATGACACACGTGATGCCGTACGGGGGAGAGGTCAAGTGACGACACACGTGAAGTGAGAACTACCATAAAGGAACTCCAGCACGGGAACAGTGCAGGAGGTGTTGAACACTGTGTATGTCGCCACATCAGGTACATACGTCATTCAGTACCGTCATGTAATTGTTGTGTAGACCTTCTGTTGGTCGTATGAATGTGTCCACATTGAGAGCAGACAGTCTGACGCTATTTCTAACTTGTGACTGAGATAAGCGATTGAAGACTGCATTTGCAAGTGTTTGCTTGTTCTAATTTATTATGTATTTCAGGGTGTCGCAGGGTTCGAAGACTGTCATCTGTCCTCACAGATGGAGAAAGGTAACCTGATTAACTTCAACGACCCTCAGCCACAGCCTGGGCCACAGCACCAGCGGCAACAACAACATCCACGGCGGCCAATGTGGTATCGGCAAGGTAATGAACTGATCCTTTCCTTCAGACTGTTCTGACACACAACAGGCCCAAAATTTAGACCTGTTATGTTAGTGACAGTTCAGAGATCGATATTGATGGGCAGAATATGAAATGTAGCAAAGCTGCATGCTGCGTCAATTTGTGCATTGCCCGCTGTATTTTACTGTTTGTCATGCTTTGCTTTCTACAGAGTGCTGTTGTCTATTGATTTGTTTAATTTTGCCTGAAACTTTGTTCTGTTTTATTATCACTAAAAATATGTTGCCAACAAACAACAGAAGTCACAGTCACTGTTGTGCATCGTGTTATGTGTCACTTTGACAAAACGTATTGTACTACCACATGTAAAGTGTTAGTGGTATATGAATGACTGTGGATATGTGAGTATATCAAAATATAACTAGTAACTGAGCTACATACGTGCATTCAATAAGTACCGCAATTTTACTGTGTGCTTCTGCTTCTACGAATGCACAGCTACATAGCGGAAGTAACTTGCAGTATTTTTGGTGTGCAGCTGGGGGGTGACATGTACATGCGTAAAACTTTGGTGGGAAAATTGTGGCACTTGTCATCTACAATGATGCAAGTGTAGGTACGAGCAATGTATCTTATGTTGCCTACTTACAATACATTGCAAAATAAAAGATTATGTAATGTGTATGAGTCATGGATATGAAGTGAAGTGTTCATATTTGTAATAAATATAATAATAAATATGTATATACTTTTGTATTGATATTCGTAAAGGACATTCTTGATGGCATAAATAATTTAAGATCTTTCGAATTATAGAAACGTTTAACGCGCAGCAGGAGAGGGCACGGCCGAACGGGTTTTATATATTTGTATTTTTACAATTTATATCACATTTTAGTAACATTAAAGACGATGGACAAAGTCCAGCAAACAAGTGCTTCACAATTAATGCCACCATTTATAAGTGACGTACTGGCGGGCATTGGAACGCAGATACGGCTCTTGCTGTGACAAATCACAGCCACGACCGTCTGTATAAGATTGTTGTGACTACGGCACTTGCTGTGACAAATCAAAGCCACGACCGTCTGTATAAGATTGTTGTGACTACGGCACTTGCTGTGACAAATCAAAGCCACGACCGTCTGTATAAGATTGTTGTGACTACGGCACTTGCTGTGACAAATCAGAGCCACGACCGTCTGTATAAGATTGTTGTGACTACGGCACTTGCTGTGACAAATGAGAGCCACGACCGTCTGTATAAGATTGTTGTGACTACGGCACTTGCTGTGACAAATGAGAGCCACGACCGTCTGTATAAGATTGTTGTGACTACGGCACTTGCTGTGACAAATGAGAGCCACGACCGCCTGTATAAGATTGTTGTGACTACGGCACTTGCTGTGACAAATCAGAGCCACGACCGCCTGTATAAGATTGTTGTGACTACGGCACTTGCTGTGACAAATCAGAGCCACGACCGTCTGTTAAGATTGTTGTGACTACGGCACTTGCTGTGACAAATCAGAGCCACGACCGTCTGTATAAGATTGTTGTGACTACGGCACTTGCTGTGACAAATCAGAGCCACGACCGTCTGTATAAGATTGTTGTGACTACGGCACTTGCTGTGACAAATGAGAGCCACGACCGTCTGTATAAGATTGTTGTGACTACGGCACTTGCTGTGACAAATGAGAGCCACGACCGTCTGTATAAGATTGTTGTGACTACGGCACTTGCTGTGACAAATGAGAGCCACGACCGTCTGTATAAGATTGTTGTGACTACGGCACTTGCTGTGACAAATGAGAGCCACGACCGTCTGCATATATATATAATAAGAAAATCTCATCGACATGGACGAAGACCAGCTCAGCAGCAGCCACAGACACATCCACAGCCTCAGCCACAGACACACCCGAGACAGAACCACAGCCACAGCCAAATCCACAGTCTCAACAGCAGCAGCAACCACGTCAGCAACTGTGGCATCGGCAAGGTAATGAACTGATCCTTTCCTTCAGACTGTTCTGACACACAACAGGCCCAAAATTTAGACCTGTTATGTTAGTGACAGTTCAGAGATCGATATTGATGGGCAGAATATGAAATGTAGCAAAGCTGCATGCTGCGTAAATTTGTGCATTGCCCGCTGTATTTTACTGCGTTTTTCATGCTTTGCTTTCTACAGAGTGCTGTTGTCTATTGATTTTTTAAATTTTGCTTGAATCTTTGTTCTGTTTTATTATCACTAAAAATATGTTGCCAACAAACAACAGAAGTCACAGTCACTGTTCTGCATCGTGTTATGTGTCACTTTGACAAAACGTATTGCACTATCACATGTAAACTGTTAGTGGTATATGAATGACTGTGGATATGTGGAGTATATCAAAATATAACTAGTAACTGAGCTACATACGTGCATTCAATAAGTACCGCAATTTTACTGTGTGCTTCTGCTTCTACGAATGCACAGCTACATAGGGGAAGGTAACTTGCAGTATTTTTGGTGTGCAGCTGGGCGATGCCTGTTATATGCGTAACACTTTGGTGGGAAAATTAATTGCCTCGTGAAATACACACACAAGTGGAATTCAAATTTCGGGACTCAGTTATTTCCTGCCCACTCTTACAAGAAGCACACGTCTTTGCCAAATGTAAAGAAACAGAACTTAGAAGTCTCTTCATGAATTATGTGAGCTGTAAAAATTGTTCATGCGTTTTAACTTGAGGCTTTAATTATGCTATTCTGTATTTCAGATCGCAGACATGTGGCACTTGTCATCTACAATGATGCAAGTGTAGGTACGAGCAATGTATCTTATGTTGCCTACTTACTATACATTGCAAAATAAAAGATACAAGATTATGTAATGTGTATGAGTCATGGATATGAAGAGAAGTGTTCATATTTGTAATAAATATAATAATAAATATGTATATGTTTTGTACTGATATTCGTAAAGGATATTCTTGATGGCATAAATAATTTAAGATCTTCGAATTATAGAAACGTTTAACGCGCAGCAGGAGAGGGCATGGCCGAACGGGTTTTATATATTTGTATTTTTACAATTTATATCACATTTAGTAACATTAAAGACGATGGACGAAGTCCAGCAAACAAGTGCTTCACAATTAATGATGCCTGGTAAATTCACAGTTTTTGTGGAATATTTAACTTATTGTCACGTAATGCAATTAACGAAATGATAAATGAAAAATGTCAGACTTTTGGACCTTGGTCCAGTGATCAAGAATAGCTTTTTCAATCGGACCCAACAGAGTAGGTCACCTGAACACGGAGGAAGATCTCTCCTCCGAAACGTCGTGTGATTTGTAGTGTCTTATATATTTGTATTTTTACAATTTATATCACATTTTAGTATCATTAAAGACGATGGACAAAGTCCAGGAAACAAGTGCTTCACAATTAATGCCACCATTTATAAGTGACGTACTGGCGTGCATTGGGAACGCAGATACGGCACTTGCTGTGACAAATCAGAGCCACGACCGTCTGTATAAGATTGTTGTGACTACAGCACTTGCTGTGACAAATCAGAGCCACGACCGTCTGTATAAAGATTGTTGTGACTACGGCACTTGCTGTGACAAATCAGAGCCACGACCGTCTGTATAAGATTGTTGTGACTACAGCACTTGCTGTGACAAATCAGAGCCACGACCGTCTGTATAAGATTGTTGTGACTACGGCACTTGCTGTGACAAATCAGAGCCACGACCGTCTGTATAAGATTGTTGTGACTACGGCACTTGCTGTGACAAATCAGAGCCACGACCGTCTGTATAAGATTGTTGTGACTACGGCACTTGCTGTGACAAATGAGAGCCACGACCGTCTGTATAAGATTGTTGTGACTACGGCACTTGCTGTGACAAATGAGAGCCACGACCGTCTGTATAAGATTGTTGTGACTACGGCACTTGCTGTGACAAATGAGAGCCACGACCGTCTGTATAAGATTGTTGTGACTACGGCACTTGCTGTGACAAATGAGAGCCACGACCGTCTGCATATATATATAATAAGAAAATCTCATCGACATGGACGAAGACCAGCCTCAGCAGCAGCCACAGACACATCCACAGCCTCAGCCACAGACACACCCCGAGACAGAACCACAGCCACAGCCAAATCCACAGTCTCAACAGCAGCAGCAACCACGTCAGCAACTGTGGCATCGGCAAGGTAATGAACTGATCCTTTCCTTCAGACTGTTCTGACACACAACAGGCCCAAAATTTAGACCTGTTATGTTAGTGACAGTTCAGAGATCGATATTGATGGGCAGAATATGAAATGTAGCAAAGCTGCATGCTGCGTCAATTTGTGCATTGCCCGCTGTATTTTACTGTTTGTCATGCTTTGCTTTCTACAGAGTGCTGTTGTCTATTGATTTGTTTAATTTTGCCTGAAACTTTGTTCTGTTTTATTATCACTAAAAATATGTTGCCAACAAACAACAGAAGTCACAGTCACTGTTCTGCATCGTGTTATGTGTCACTTTGACAAAACGTATTGTACTACCACATGTAAACTGTTAGTGGTATATGAATGACTGTGGATATGTGAGTATATCAAAATATAACTAGTAACTGAGCTACATACGTGCATTCAATAAGTACCGCAATTTTACTGTGTGCTTCTGCTTCTACGAATGCACAGCTACATAGCGGAAGGTAACTTGCAGTATTTTTGGTGTGCAGCTGGGGGGTGACATGTACATGCGTAAAACTTTGGTGGGAAAATTGTGGCACTTGTCATCTACAATGATGCAAGTGTAGGTACGAGCAATGTATCTTATGTTGCCTACTTACAATACATTGCAAAATAAAAGATTATGTAATGTGTATGAGTCATGGATATGAAGAGAAGTGTTCATATTTGTAATAAATATAATAATAAATATGTATATACTTTTGTATTGATATTCGTAAAGGACATTCTTGATGGCATAAATAATTTAAGATCTTTCGAATTATAGAAACGTTTAACGCGCAGCAGGAGAGGGCACGGCCGAACGGGTTTTATATATTTGTATTTTTACAATTTATATCACATTTTAGTAACATTAAAGACGATGGACAAAGTCCAGCAAACAAGTGCTTCACAATTAATGCCACCATTTATAAGTGACGTACTGGCGTGCATTGGGAACGCAGATACGGCTCTTGCTGTGACAAATCACAGCCACGACCGTCTGTATAAGATTGTTGTGACTACGGCACTTGCTGTGACAAATCAAAGCCACGACCGTCTGTATAAGATTGTTGTGACTACGGCACTTGCTGTGACAAATCAAAGCCACGACCGTCTGTATAAGATTGTTGTGACTACGGCACTTGCTGTGACAAATCAGAGCCACGACCGTCTGTATAAGATTGTTGTGACTACGGCACTTGCTGTGACAAATGAGAGCCACGACCGTCTGTATAAGATTGTTGTGACTACGGCACTTGCTGTGACAAATGAGAGCCACGACCGTCTGTATAAGATTGTTGTGACTACGGCACTTGCTGTGACAAATCAGAGCCACGACCGCCTGTATAAGATTGTTGTGACTACGGCACTTGCTGTGACAAATCAGAGCCACGACCGTCTGTATAAGATTGTTGTGACTACGGCACTTGCTGTGACAAATCAGAGCCACGACCGTCTGTATAAGATTGTTGTGACTACGGCACTTGCTGTGACAAATCAGAGCCACGACCGTCTGTATAAGATTGTTGTGACTACGGCACTTGCTGTGACAAATGAGAGCCACGACCGTCTGTATAAGATTGTTGTGACTACGGCACTTGCTGTGACAAATAAGAGCCACGACCGTCTGTATAAGATTGTTGTGACTACGGCACTTGCTGTGACAAATGAGAGCCACGACCGTCTGTATAAGATTGTTGTGACTACGGCACTTGCTGTGACAAATGAGAGCCACGACCGTCTGCATATATATATAATAAGAAAATCTCATCGACATGGACGAAGACCAGCCTCAGCAGCAGCCACAGACACATCCACAGCCTCAGCCACAGACACACCCCGAGACAGAACCACAGCCACAGCCAAATCCACAGTCTCAACAGCAGCAGCAACCACGTCAGCAACTGTGGCATCGGCAAGGTAATGAACTGATCCTTTCCTTCAGACTGTTCTGACACACAACAGGCCCAAAATTTAGACCTGTTATGTTAGTGACAGTTCAGAGATCGATATTGATGGGCAGAATATGAAATGTAGCAAAGCTGCATGCTGCGTAAATTTGTGCATTGCCCGCTGTATTTTACTGCGTTTTTCATGCTTTGCTTTCTACAGAGTGCTGTTGTCTATTGATTTTTTAAATTTTGCTTGAATCTTTGTTCTGTTTTATTATCACTAAAAATATGTTGCCAACAAACAACAGAAGTCACAGTCACTGTTCTGCATCGTGTTATGTGTCACTTTGACAAAACGTATTGCACTATCACATGTAAACTGTTAGTGGTATATGAATGACTGTGGATATGTGAGTACAGTATATCAAAATATAACTAGTAACTGAGCTACATACGTGCATTCAATAAGTACCGCAATTTTACTGTGCTTCTGCTTCTACGAATGCACAGCTACATAGGGGAAGGTAACTTGCAGTATTTTTGGTGTGCAGCTGGGCGATGCCTGTTATATGCGTAACACTTTGGTGGGAAAATTAATTGCCTCGTGAAATACACACACAAGTGGAATTCAAATTTCGGGACTCAGTTATTTCCTGCCCACTCTTACAAGAAGCACACGTCTTTGCCAAATGTAAAGAAACAGAACTTAGAAGTCTCTTCATGAATTATGTGAGCTGTAAAAATTGTTCATGCGTTTTAACTTGAGGCTTTAATTATGCTATTCTGTATTTCAGATCGCAGACATGTGGCACTTGTCATCTACAATGATGCAAGTGTAGGTACGAGCAATGTATCTTATGTTGCCTACTTACTATACATTGCAAAATAAAAGATACAAGATTATGTAATGTGTATGAGTCATGGATATGAAGAGAAGTGTTCATATTTGTAATAAATATAATAATAAATATGTATATGTTTTGTACTGATATTCGTAAAGGATATTCTTGATGGCATAAATAATTTAAGATCTTTCGAATTATAGAAACGTTTAACGCGCAGCAGGAGAGGGCATGGCCGAACGGGTTTTATATATTTGTATTTTTACAATTTATATCACATTTTAGTAACATTAAAGACGATGGACGAAGTCCAGCAAACAAGTGCTTCACAATTAATGATGCCTGGCAAATTCACAGTTTTTGTGGAATATTTAACTTATTGTCACGTAATGCAATTAACGAAATGATAAATGAAAAATGTCAGACTTTTGGACCTTGGTCCAGTGATCAAGAATAGCTTTTTCAATCGGACCCAACAGAGTAGGTCACCTGAACACGGAGGAAGATCTCTCCTCCGAAACGTCGTGTGATTTGTAGTGTCTTATATATTTGTATTTTTACAATTTATATCACATTTTAGTATCATTAAAGACGATGGACAAAGTCCAGGAAACAAGTGCTTCACAATTAATGCCACCATTTATAAGTGACGTACTGGCGTGCATTGGGAACGCAGATACGGCACTTGCTGTGACAAATCAGAGCCACGACCGTCTGTATAAGATTGTTGTGACTACGGCACTTGCTGTGACAAATCAGAGCCACGACCGTCTGTATAAGATTGTTGTGACTACGGCACTTGCTGTGACAAATCAGAGCCACGACCGTCTGTATAAGATTGTTGTGACTACAGCACTTGCTGTGACAAATCAGAGCCACGACCGTCTGTATAAATTGTTGTGACTACGGCACTTGCTGTGACAAATCAGAGCCACGACCGTCTGTATAAGATTGTTGTGACTACGGCACTTGCTGTGACAAATCAGAGCCACGACCGTCTGTATAAGATTGTTGTGACTACGGCACTTGCTGTGACAAATCAGAGCCACGACCGTCTGTATAAGATTGTTGTGACTACGGCACTTGCTGTGACAAATCAGAGCCACGACCGTCTGTATAAGATTGTTGTGACTACGGCACTTGCTGTGACAAATCAGAGCCACGACCGTCTGTATAAGATTGTTGTGACTACGGCACTTGCTGTGACAAATCAGAGCCACGACCGTCTGTATAAGATTGTTGTGACTACGGCACTTGCTGTGACAAATCAGAGCCACGACCGTCTGTATAAGATTGTTGTGACTACGGCACTTGCTGTGACAAATCAGAGCCACGACCGCCTGTATAAGATTGTTGTGACTACGGCACTTGCTGTGACAAATCAGAGCCACGACCGTCTGTATAAGATTGTTGTGACTACGGCACTTGCTGTGACAAATCAGAGCCACGACCGTCTGTATAAGATTGTTGTGACTACGGCACTTGCTGTGACAAATCAGAGCCACGACCGTCTGTATAAGATTGTTGTGACTACAGCAGAGGTTTGCTCAATAAGAGCTACCTCGTCTGTAGAAGTAGGAATTACAGCTGAGTTCTCAACAATATGTTGGTCCTCAGATTTTTTTATTTCTTTTTCTTTCAAGGACTTAATTATGATAGATATACAATGTATCACAATTGTGCATAATGGACAGGCGGTGCACAGGAGCAGTACGTGGTCTTGCGTGTGCGCCTCTTGCTCTCGAAGGGGTACGAGTAAAACACAAGAAATGCCACTTATACCAGCCAAGTCCCACGTGTGCATGTCCACGTCATGACCAGTAAAACACAAGAAATGCCACTTATACCAGCCAAGTCCCACGTGTGCATGTCCACGTCATGACCAGTAAAACACAAGAAATGCCACTTATACCAGCCAAGTCCCACGTGTGCATGTCCACGTCATGACCAGTAAAACACAAGAAATGCCACTTATACCAGCCAAGTCCCACGTGTGCATGTCCACGTCATGACCAGTAAAACACAAGAAATGCCACTTATACCAGCCAAGTCCCACGTGTGCAAGTCCACGTCATGACCCCTGGTCAATGCCAGTTGGCGGCTAAGACATGCAGGTGCGCAACGCGGGTTCCGGACGCATTAATTCGGAGAGAGCTAGGTGAGCATAGCCTCCACAGAAAATACCTGGTCCTCCGAGGTTAACGGGGGGTTGGACTTCAGGCCAGCGACCTGTCTCCGGAAAATGTAAGTGCTAAAACAGCTCAAGTAAGAAAAGATAGGACGGATTGTAACAGACGACCTAGGCATGCAAAAAGGACTAAGGATGATATCATCGGCATTGGCATATGGAATGTACACACATTATTAAAGCCAGGTAGAATGCAGGATAGCAGACCAGATTCAAAACTCACAAACTAAAATTCTAGCATTACAAAAAATAAAGGGATTGAAGAAGACCACGTAACGTAACAAGCAGCTTTATGACATGTACTATCACAAAATATTATTCACATGATCAAATCACGAGGAATGAGATGGACGGGGCATGCGGCATGAATGGGCGACAGGGGAGGTTAATGTAGGGTTTTGGTGAGGAGACTTGAGGGAAAGAATCCACTTGGAAGACCTAGACATAGATGGAAGGATAATATTAAAATGGATTTTACAGAAGTAAGATGGGAAGACATGGACTGGATTGCTGTGGCTTAGGATAGGGATGGATGGTAGGAACTTGTGAATGCGGTAATGAGCCTCCATGTTCCACAAAATGCAGGGATCTCTCTACTAGATGAGGACCTCTTAGCTTCTCAGGAAGGGCTATGCACAATGCAGTTAGCAGCCAAATCTATGGATCCTATTACACTTCAAACAGTGAATATTCCTTAAGTGCCCAATTACTATATGGTTTCCCCCTACATGAAATGAAAGCCGCTCACTAAACTGTAGCGTCATGAACCGAACTGATGAAGTTGGACGTTTCTGAAATCCTGGAATGGGACTGCCGATTCCTTGAATGGCTACTCATGGTTAACAGGTATCAACTGTCCTGCTGACATCACCCAATATATTGAACCTTGAGGGTGCCTCTTCCAAGATATCACAGCAACTGGTAACACTATTTGGCATCAACTTCACTTTATGAACCCTTAACACGTCTCCCGTACCCCCACATTTCCCTAAACCTCCAACACAAACAATTCCACGCTTTCCACATCCTGCCAACTATTTTTCCAGTCAACAAAACAGAAGCAACCGAATTTCACTATCACAATCAAATGCAACACGTTTCTGAGACAGCAAAAATCTTACAATGTGTAAGTGAAAGCGTTTTCCACAAAACATAACTGATGGCTATGCACAATACCGCTATGACAAGTAACACAAACCGTGTGCCACCTCAGCAGACACACATGCAGAATTCCTTCAAGCAGCACAGAACCACAAACCATACGGCAGTTCAAATACTGAAGTAATGGTGGCTCAGACGACTTGAAGATGTACATGTTTATATACACACTATGTTTAAAACACAAGGCACGAACAAAAGCAATTTTAACACCATGAAATGCACAGTAATACAAAGTTACATTGTACAGAGTAAGCACGTTACATTGTAAGTCCCCGACTTACATGGCTTCATATATATTATAATACTTTAAATTATGCTATGTTCTCAAACATGTTTACTGTATGTATACTTATATTTTGTGTCTGTAAAAATTATTGCAACACAATTCTCACAATTAATCTTTAGCTATGAAAGGAACATGTGTGTCAAACAATATATCACACTTCAGCACTGTCAGACTTACAGTTTTCCACCTACATGGAAACTGTCAGAATAAATTAACCATGTATGTCAGGAACTTACTGAACACAAAGCAAAAAAGTAAGACTTCAATTTCAAGGTAGGAAGGAAATCCCCCCCCCCCCCAGCCCCTTTGGTTCTGAAAACTCAAAATGTGGACCCATGTCCTTCTGTTGTGAAATGGACTTAAAAGTTTCATGGGATTCCTGTATTTACTCGAATGCAAGCCAAGGTTCTCTTTTTCTTAAATTTGGTTCTTAAATTCATGTATCAAATACCGAACCATAATGCATCAAACCGAGTGACCATCAACCAGACCATGCGGAGGCAAACCAAGGCCCGCATTGCCAAATCGTCATGTTGAAACAAAACAGAAACCACAGCATGACTAAAGTTACCTGACACAACCTTTTTTTTTCAGACTTTGTAAAGTGTCCGATTTGTTAAAGAAGCACCTAACCTGATGGACCTCTTAACTGAGCTATTCTGTCACTGGACACCATAGAAACAGTCAACTAGTTAAGATATGCACCTGTGAACAGATCTAGTCCTAGGACAGTAACAGGAAAATAGCTATTGAAAAATTAAAAATTAACAAGACTCAAAAACACAACCTGGACAAATCCACAAATTAAGAACCATAAAAAACAGCCATCAGCTCAGACTAATCAGACCACAGACACATCACAAAAATCCACAACACATGTATTTACAATTCTTAACACCACTAACATCATCTGTGAAGAAAATTGTGAATCTTCATGGGTTAAAGTAAGTTCATAAACCAAGAAATATAAATGTATTATTTATTTGGTCAATGTGGATCGTAACGGCATGGCAGCACATCTCACCAGAAGTGACTGTCAAGTGTTTTAACAAGTGCTGTATATCAATGTAGTGGATGAGACATGCAGACAGCGACACTGATTGGTAAAGGCAGATAGAATGTGACAGGCTGTGTGTATTAAGTGTACTAAGTTAATAGTGAAATACTTCTTCTTAGCACTCATTTTATTTTTGTGGGGTCGTCTTAAGTCGTTTTGCATTCGAGTAAATACGGCATATTCAGATCAGGGACACACACACACACACACATTCCCCCGTCACACTTTTCTTATAAAATGTCTGTGACTCACCGCCACCAGCAGAACGCAAGATATCTCAACCTGTCGCACTTTCTCAGCTGGCGCGCACTGTTCCTCAACACAAGGCAGCTGGGGTGCACTGTTCCTCAACACAAGGCAATGTACCGTTCCTGCTACACAGCTCCGTCCTTTTGCAACAGCAAGACGGTTCGCCAGTGGTCCAGCTCTCTCTGCAGAAGATTCTCCTCCAAGTTTATGTGGCAGTCTCACAAGATGTCACTGTAAAAAGGCACATGCACGTGCTCAGTTGTACACCAATAAGTAATCCTGCAGTGTCCCAATATGTCATGTACCACGTGTATAGTAAGCGCCAAGACAAGCAACGTACCTGACACTGTAACAGCAGGAACAAAGATGCTGGTCCTTCATCCTCGACACCAAGTTACTGCCACTAACACAGGTTCCGTCCACCGGCTGTGTGGATAACTCCTGTGAAACACAACATGATCACAATGAGAGGAGAGCTGTTTATGTTCACAGGGGTGGCCTCAATTTTTTACACCTCTGGGAACGCCAATGAGTGACTCAGACAGGGCTGCACAAATCCAGAGTACCATGTTGCCCAGGTGGCTTAATTTTCCAAAGTAGCACCTAATATCTGTCAAGTCCTCAGTATGGAACGTTTCATGTCAACCTACTGACACCTCAATTACTGAGGAGGCTCTCCTATTTTTTGAAACCTTATAAACCGCTGGGCTAGGACATCCTGTACCTTACTTGCACATCTGCACTGCTAAACAAATGACACAAAAGTCTGGATCAGTTTTGCACATGCACGTGTACACACCAGTGTTTTTGTTGACAGAGCAAGAGAACACGTCAGTAAAAGACAACACCAATACCCCCCATTAATTGTGAGAACAGGCAAGAATGAAAATTATTACTGCATTGTAACTTCCCGAAGATGT
This sequence comes from Reticulitermes speratus, assembly GCA_021186555.1. Lineage (NCBI taxonomy): Eukaryota > Metazoa > Arthropoda > Insecta > Blattodea > Rhinotermitidae > Reticulitermes > Reticulitermes speratus. The sequence continues at coordinate 23,703 of JAJKFL010000004.1, forward strand.
GACAAACCTTCAACAGTGTGTTTCAAGTGCTACCCCACTGTGGCACTTGGCTTCCTAAACATTAATTAAACATTATAGCACTCCTGTCATGCAAGCCCAACAAGGCAAGGGAAACGGTCAACCCTTTACATGCCATAACAGACATCCATGGGGAGAAGGGATATAGCTATACTAATTCTTAACTTTGGCACTAGATCAGCGTGGGCGGTCAACACCACCCCCAGGAAAGAGACCGGGTACTCATTGTACAGGAGGCTAGGCGGGCCCCACGGCTGGTATGAATGAGTATGGCGAAGAGAAAATATCTTGCCCCACTGGGGTTTCAGCCTCAGACATTCATTCTACCAACTATGGTCTCCAGACCTCTGCACGTCCAGTAAGGTGTAAATGAACCATAAATCATTTCCCTCATCATCCCATATATCACTGACTGCTGATTTGCATTATTACATTTCATGACACTCCTGAAATGTGTGACAGCTTACCCTCCACATGTTAAGCGGTCATTACCTTCTCCACCACTGCCAAAGGCTCCACCCATCTAGCAACTGCATCAGCGCACTTCTTGGCAAGTCAGGGCACGTAAACAGACAGCACAAACACAATACAGGCTCCAACATTCACATGGCTGCTGATCTTTCTTGGCAAGTCAAGGCACGTAAACAGACAGCACAAACACAATACAGGCTCCTACGTTCACATGGCTGCTGATCTTTCTCCAAGACATCCTGCACAAAAACAAATGCATCATGCCACACATTGATAAGACACAGCACAATAATGTCCGTTAACAAACAGACCTGCAAGTCGTGCACTCCACAACACCGTACTTTCAAATGCATTACAAACCAAAACTTCAGCAATAAATTACTAAGATTCCACACTGGTTTACTGCAAACCAGAGAATGTCCACTAGCTAAGCATAGAGCACCACACAGCCTTCATCAACATTTGACTTCTCTGTAGCATAAGTCTTACTTTCCTGCAACACTGCCAGTGTACAAAATTCCTATGCTGAAAATAGGGGCAAAGACCAGTAACCTGAAACCCAGAAATTCCTTCTGCTTGGGAATTTGTCTCACCGGGAACATCGGTCAGATCGCTGAGGGCAATCAACATATCCCTGGCTCCTCACAAACAGATCACAATCCCTCTACAATGCTGAATTTAGTGGTCCACAGAACTGGATTTTCAACCTAAACACAATTCACGTAAAATGTTATAACCAGACTACAATTAGTTCCTCAGTAGCCCACCCACATTTAGAACAGCTGCAGACTGCACCTGGAGGGCCAACCTTCTCCATACATTGTGTCATCCTCTCCCAAGCATAAATGAAAATTGGCTATACAAACTTCCACTTATACTGCCCATTTAATGACACTCCCAGTCCACCTCTTTTCCAGCCGGTGACACAGTCAAATATTTTCTGACCTTCTAGTGCTACAGAGTTTCTTTTATGGCTGTCCTGAGCACAGCAGATGTTGCAGTGTTTAGTGACACGCAGGCTTTATATTCGATAGAGCTGCCATGCTCAGTGTGCCAATAAAACAAGGACCCTGAAGAATGTGTGCTTCTTGCAATGGTCAATACCCCAGTCTCATCCATACTATAAATGTGTTAGTGGAAAATGTATGTAACAATCAACTCTATACATCTGTGCAATTGATACAAACCCAGTATCCTACTCACACTGACCCTCATTACATTGCAGTCCTATGCTGCAGTACAGCCTTGTTGTGATTAATACCTTTTATTTTTGTGGACTGTATAAATTAATAGTTACAATACTGTTGACTACAACGTGCCATATAAAATGTGTTTTGTTTTGTGTAACTACACAATATTATTTTTTTAAATCTCATATGGAAGTATTAAAGGTAAATTTCAAATTTTGGTTATAATCTAAACTAGGCTAAGTGAGTTAACACGTGTTAACAGCAGGAAGGCTGTATCATTGTTTCTCCTTGGTAAAAGCAACTCTTGGTTGGGCCTGCATTCGCTGTTGCTAAATGGCTAGCAGAAATTTTACTTTTTAACTTATGTGTATAACCCAATGAAGGCTATCTGATTAACAAGAACACATGGCTGTTCATACCCATATAAAATGTGTGTTGTGTTTCACTAAGTTTTCATCTTACAATGCTGGCCTTTGAAACTATCCCAAACTTGATTAATGTTGCTTGTGTAAATTTATTTACACTGTGGATGCTGAAATATCCTAACTGGCAACAAAAGAAAAATAATCAAAGACGTCTCTTTCTGCTTTCTCTTGGAGAAGAGATGGTAACACAACATATAAGCAGAAATGCTAAGAGTGGAAATGTCAAGAAACATATTCACAGTGCAATGACAGCAATGGCAGTATCCTGTAAAAAAAAAAAAAAAAAAACCAACTTCCCCTACAACCAATAAGAGAAACTAAGAAGACTGCATCAAAAATGTACTATCTGTCCAACAGCCAAGCACAGAAAAACCAGATTGGAAATTTTTCCAGTGATCTGAATGGGCATGCAAGTACCACTCCATCAAGGCACTTCATGTAATGGTCAACAGCTGCAGAGGCCAATCCTGATACAAATTTCATTCACATTTCTGTTCTATGTCTATTTCCCTCGTTATCACAGATTTTACACTCTTCGTCTCATAAAACTGCGTGAGAAATAAGCAATTTTTTACCATAAATTAAACCTAAGAAACAGCTTGGAAGAAAACGCTGGACAAAAAAAAAAATGTACCCAGCACAGTAACAGTTTGTTCTTGCTCCATAATCCAAGGGTTAGTTGCCTTAGCCAGAGTCCTCTTTCGTGCACTAGATAATAAACTTAACATTTGTTGAAGGTGATTTGATTTTCTCCTACAAATTCAAAAGCCATGTGACACGCGTGAAATTGATTCAAACCATGAAGCATTTTGACTTAAAGCACATACTTCAATAATTTCTTTTTCATTTTCAGTTACTCTTATTCTATTTCGGTGTATCTGTAAAACAATAATGCCTACACCAGCTGCCGAACGATATTGCCGTCGTTTGCACAGCCATTAAACAGCAAACGAAAGCGTGCGGCTGAAATTCTTCAGACTTATCGGCAATTATCTGAATAATCCAAACATATAATTCCCCTTTATACACATCTACATAACACTGTGTGGGAAAGCATCTTGTACGTACCTCAGTTTTCGAAGGTGGATTGGTAAAATCAGTCGAAATTACTTCGTCAACCCCACGTAACCACACAGCGAGTTCACCCCAATACCGGTAGCATGCCTATCCACGTTACAGTGCATGTATCGTGGGCACCAGTTCTGCCGGAGCAACCATTTCGACACTAGCGACTTACCACGTAATTTATACAAAAGTAGTAATTTGAAGAGCCGTACAACTGAACAGCAACAACGTAACAAACTACCTGCCTTATCGGTAACCGTCTTTTCGAATGAACTACGCCAAACCGCCGTCCAACTGCCAACCATCCAATAACAGACCCCCGCCCCCCTCCTTTCACTCCAAGAGCACGTCTTTCCATTCGCTACACGCTGTCGTCACCTTAGCCCTGATTGGTTGATGCCAATCTGAGACAAATTATTTTTCTTCCAAAATGATCTGCGCTTGTCAGTAAATAATTTATTGACAGTTTCAGATTTCGTTAATTCAATATAGACGTAATTTCAGATACATAACATCCTTCCAAGTATTTTCTTAGATTAATTGTAGTTCAAGATACGTACGTCAATTGCTTAACCGGATATTTCCGGCACGAATATGCGGAATGGGCCGGGACCTCTAATCCGTGACGAGGATGATGTTATATGTTTCATGATGTTATCCGACCAAATGCATGCTGCTGGGGATGTGCGATTAGTACTTTACGCAGTGCACATGAGTAAAGTCAAGGCAGTATGGTTATTGCAGTAAAGAACTTATTTTTAATGGAAATTCCCCGTCATCTTATATAACCTTCACAGTGTAAACCCTGGCTTTCCACTATTGCTTTTACTCAAAAGTATTAAATGTTATTTTTATATGCAAGGTCATATGTGCAGCTCCTATGAAAAGTTTTGAAATGTACCCGATATGCCATTTGTGACTATCATGGATGACATTAATATGCCTAGTTGTACAAGTCTTTTCCTTATAAGAAATATTAAGGAATGTCATATTTTCCACAACCCTTGATTTATAATATGTAAGATTTAAAGTTCTCGATGGATTGCCTATGAAGGCAGTATTCTTCTGGGGTTTTACACTGTGTAACCTTGTAACTACTCATGGACATTTCGGTTCGCCCCTGAATGTTGGGTGTAACGGTCTCTCCGAAAGATCGGTAACAAGCTACCTGACTATGCAGCATCATATCCTGTAATATAGTAATATTCCCTGATTTCTGGGCAAGTAGTCTACACTTGCCTATCTGTGGTCAAAACCAACCGGGAGTCTGAGGTTTGCAACATGGTGACTATAACTGCTGTTAGTGCTAGTGATGATGATGATGTGATTGTGGTGATCCAAGGGTGAACAAATGTGATTGCGGTGGTGGTGGTGGTGATCCAAGGGTGAACAAATGTGCAGGTTTATAGCACAACCTTCACATAATTGTTCACACACCCAACTGCCAACTGATCATGTCACACACACAGTCATTAAAAACAGGCATTTACATCAGCCATGACAGTCATTATTGCACAGCTCTTGGCCCAGAAGTTGTGATAACATGGCCTCTAGACTATAAATTCTCTGCTATAGCCATCAGACATTTTCCTGATTAATAAGCAAGCTTTCTCTTGAAAAACTTTCTACAAGTCTTCATACATATGTTTGTATCTTCTGCAAATTCAGTGACTGTTTTTCTACACTAATATTTTAGGTCTGTGTCCCGTATCTACAACTCTACACTGTCAAATGTGTTCACAAGTTGGTTGCCATGTAAATGACACTGTTTTGTGGCTCTGCAGTTAGCTGTGGAAGAATATCCACTGACTGTATACCAATTTCATAAGGTACTGTAAATTAAGGCAATAACAGTGTCCTCAAGTTTTTCTTTAAACTGTAAATTCACAACAATCTTCTTTGAATGATTTACTTTACATGTATGAAACATTTTATGTTTAAACTGTGTCTACAGAACATCTTTCACTTTTTAAATGCTGTTGTTTGAAATTTTTGCTCTACATCTGTCATGGTAGCCAATACAAACAAGCAAAGATGACCTTGTGGACCCATAGTCTTTACAAGGGCCAATGGCAGAAATGCATGAAAATACCTCACACTTGAACTGGTGGAAACAACGTTATCTGTTACAGCTGTTACAAAACCAATTAAGGTGTGACTGTCACAGTAATTTATATTACAGGGAATCATAATTAGCAGGTCAGTCAAACATGTGGCAGCCTACACACTAATGCAATTTGAAGGTGAAGGCATCGTCCATGAAGCACAGACATGAAACACCCATCTAAAGACAGCCACTGGATTTGCAGACAATATGCAGGATATTCTTATTCTTATGGTATATGATGCCACCAAAGCCTCATCAAATGTTGGGACACAAACAGAATTTTGTGGCTCCAATGATTTTAGCCCTGTGATAATCTGAAGTTACAGTTCACAGCACGATGCAAACAGACAGCATTTATCTTTCCTTCTCATACAACTATTTTGCAACTTACATTTGGGTGCCATTTTGTGATACTATGTTTATATCTTAACAGCTTTAAAGTGGCATAAAAACCTGAACTTGTAACACATGTGTAAAGAAAATATATATTTTTAAAAACTGCCATGGCTAAGTCACTTTTCTGGCACTAGAGAAAATACAGCTGGTGACATAATGCATATGACAGCAACAGCAGTACGGTGCTCAGGCTGTTCTGAATGCCTTCATATGCATTACAAACAAGCCTGACTTTAATGCATGGAATGTTACACAGTTCAATTAAATAACCTACAAAGTAACATAAGAGGCAGCAGAGTGTGAGTAACAAGAAGCACCACCTCACCGGCACTCTCTGACAAAGTATAACATAATGTGCACATTCAACATCACTTTGACATAATCCTAAGCCGGTTCCATCCACCTCCCACCCTCAATAAGTCTTTAAGATGCACCTTAATATTATCATGATACTTTATGCTTAGTTTGCCCAGCAGTTACTTTAAACAGCTTTCCTCACCACATTATGCACACATTTCTTGTCCCCCACTTTCAAGCCACACTACCTACATTTAACTACTTTCACCTCAATAAATCACCAATTTCCATGTCATGTGGTATTACACTCCACCTCTCATTCTAAGCACCTGGTATATTGGCATTTTAATTCGTCCAACTTCTAAATATCCTTACGATCTTTATGGTTCCTGTCATTCAGATGTATTCCATTTATAGCAGTATGTCAAACTACACAACATATTCTCATGATGGTATCAATGTATCCATGGCCAGACTAAGGGTGGGGCAGCTACCCGGGACGCCAACCTATAAAGGGCGCTAAGACGTCACAGGAATAATCGGAAATGTGGTGCCAGTAAACTGAAGTGTCCACACAGGAAACATTTCACCGCAAATTATCCGCAATTTGGGCACACGGCTTGAAGAATGTTCACCAGCCCTGTCGAGGGGCGAAAGAGCTCACAAAATATTGGTTTAAATTTTGGGCTGGCCCTCATTGTATCACAACATGTAGTGAGCAAAAATACTTAATAATGTATTCACTAAATATTGTTATGCATAACTGAAACATTTACTGATACTTTGGTAACTCACAACACTAAAATATACAATACTGCATGTCAGTTAAAATACCTGGTCTAAAACCCCTTTAATTTGTAAGTCTGCCTCCTGCCAGTTCCACCGTCAGGAGTGCAGAGATCCTCTCACCCACATTTTTCTCCCTCTTGTCAATAATTTTTTACCTTCACACCTCCGAACAACCACATAAATTACGAGTGGCTATAATACCCCATGTAACAACAACATGTACAATGTCAAATATCTATGTAAGATGATCCTCACTGGTTACAAAAATGTTCAACTTATTTCTTAAAAAGATCTAAGAAATTCAAAGCTACTCAAATCAAATTAGATTATATCTTCAGCTTGTATAGTAAAAATTACTAAATACAAATTATAACTTCTGATTCCTGTTGTTACATATTTTTAACTAACAATTCGACAATCACTTTTGAGGATTCCCTGACCATACACGCCTAATCTGCCAGATCTGAATGTCTTGTATCTGCGCAATGCCTTCAACTTCAAGCCTACTTTATTCAGCAGGGTAATTTCTTTTATATGATGTACAACTACAATGCCAAGCCATCATTTTCACACGTATACTGTACACAAAGTTCTCGTGGTGGCAGTTTTATACTTTTTAGATTTTTTATAGTTGACATTATGAATATCTGTAAGAAGACCAAGATCACCTGACTGACAATAAATATACAAATAACCAGATGTTGGCTTGTTGAAACTGGAGATGTGCCCACATAGCAGGGTTTATACCACTAAAATACAAGACCATTTTATTGCCTTAACACCCTTCACACTAATGTTCTTAGAAAAGAGCTAATTTCATGTAATTTCGCATCATGAAGGGTACTGATGGCCTCTTTCTCATGTTACACAAATGCAGTCATTCCCCACCACTAATGCAGACTGGTATCCAAAGCACACAGCCCCATGAATGCCTGATACAAAACAAAAACTACGTATGTTGTGGGCAGATGTGCTGCCTTTACACTGCCCAGCTCAATAAATCAGGGAAATTTTACGTTGTGTTCACCGTGCATTTTGATATCACTCAACAATTAAACCAACAAATGCACTTTATTTCTTAAGCATGTCCAATAACCCTACATACGAGGTCTGTCCAAAAAGTATCCGACCTTGGGCCGGGAAAAAAAAGTTCTGTATCTGGGTGGTTACAATACCTAATCCCCTTCAAAGTAGGCCCCTTGTGACTCCACACACTTAGCCCAGCGGTCCTTCCATCGCTGGAAGCAATTCTGGAAGGCTTGTTTTGGAATGGTGTGCAGCTGCGCCGTCGCGTTCTGTATGATGTCCTCGCGGCTGTCAAAACGGGAGCCTTTTAGCGGTGTCTTCAATCTCGGGAACAGCCACAAATCACAAGGAGCCATGTCAGGAGAGTAGGGAGCCTGGCGAACCTGCGGAATGTCGTGCTTAGCCAGGAAACCCTGGATCAGGTGTGATGAATGAGCTGGGGCATTGTCACGATGCAGATGCCAGTTGCGTGCGTCCCACAGCTCCGGTCTCTTGCGCCGAACTGCATCACGAATATGACGGAGGACTTCTTGGTAGTACTCCTTATTAACAGTTTGGCCTAGTGGTGCGTACTCATGATGCACAACACCCCGGTAATCGAAGAAAAACAGTCAGTATCACCTTCACATTGCTCCGAACGTGTCGTGCTTTTTTGGGCCTCGGGGATGTTGGATGCTTCCATTGTGACGACTGGACCTTGGTTTCCGGGTCATATCCGTACACCCACGACTCGTCACCAGTGATCACAGTCTTCAGGAACTCAGGATCCCTGTTGGCGCACTTCAGCATGTCCTGCGCGACCTCAAGGCGGAGTTGTTGCTGCTCCGGCGAAAGCAGCTTGGGCACAAATTTTGCCGCCACTCTTCGCATGCCCACATCCTCAGTTAAAATCGTGTTTGCGGAACCTCTGCTGATCCCAACCTCATCAGCAATTTCCCGGACGGTCAAACGACGGTCCTCCATGATCAATGTCCGCACTTTGTCAATGACATCAGCATTTCGGCTCGTTGACGGTCTCCCGGAACGCTGGTCACTGTCCGCCGACATGCGGCCATCTTTAAAGCGGTTGAACCACTCTTTAATTTGAGTGACCCCCATTGCATCATCACCGAAAGCCTGCTGAATTTTGCGGATTGTTTCCGCTTGGGTATCCCCAAGTTTCTGACAAAACTTGATGCAGTATCGCTGCTCCAAGCGTTCTATCATCTTGAGCGAAACGAGAATGCGACGAACACGTGTTACACCACTTCGCTATCTGGCAGCGACAGACGCATCCGGCGGTGTTGCGAGGCAGCAAAAAATCACGCATGCGCATGAAAGTCCCTTCTACCACTACGCTCAGTTTCCCTACCCTTTCGCCATTACTTACCGCGGGAAAAAATATAGTCGGATACTTTTTGGACAGCCCTCGTATGTTTCAGCTGCAATGTTGATGTGAACGTGATCTTGAACCCCTGATGATGGCTCTATTGCAGCCGAAACATATGTAGGGTTATTGGACATGCTTAAGAAATAAAGTGCATTTATTGGTTTAATTGATGAGTGAAATCAGGGAAAGTACATTCCCCGCTGTGAGTGCAGAAATGCTTCGGCAAGTCACCTTTCCACGGGAATGATTTTTTACACAAATCACAAGTAAAAGGACACTCCCCACTGTGAGTGCGTAGATGACACTCCAAGCTACTGCTGTAAGTAAATGACTCTTACACACATCACATTAAATGGGACTTCCCCAGTATGCGTATGTAGATGCTCCTTCAACAAATATTTTCATACAAATGACTTCTTAAACATATCACATAAAAAAGGATGTTCTCCAGGATGAGTAAGCAAAAGGTATCGAGTACCACGTCAGATAACTCGTGGAATGTTGCCCTCTTGTTCTCCAGATCTGAATTTCAGCCATCATTATATGTCGGCTACACTAAAAGCATTCAAATGAAAAATTCGCAATCTGTGCAAGAACTGAAAGAATGTATGTGAAGAGAAACTGCTATTGATTCAAGATAAGATCTGTCTTTTTTCAACAAATATCTTCAGAACATCTCAGTCCTTCTAAGAAATTGGGAGGTCAGCAGTTTCAAACCATTACATGAATTAAAATAAGGTGAACTATGGGGGCAGAACTGAATTGAATTCCCAGTGGTCACAGGCTTTGTATGCAATAACGCTTCCACGATATCTGCCGTGATCAACGATATGCTACAACATGCTAACTGTACTTTGCGAAAAGCATGACCACAGAACACTCACCATGCTCGTCTTCAGACTAAGAAATATGTCTTCAGCTCAACGCAGTACAATCTTCGGCACTCTTGTCACAGGGGAATGAAGTGTTCTTAGTAACGTAGCAAGATATTCGTCACTCATCATGATTCTTTAAATTAGATCATCAAATACAAAACACACACTCCAGATATCTCGTTATCACCTGAAAGCCAACAACAGTGTCACAATATCAGAAAAATATTTCACCACTTAAAAGATATTTCAAATGTTCAACAGGGTATTTCAAATGTGGCATTCAACGGACAGGCATGTTCCAATATAAACAAAATCATCTCACACATGCAGAAAAAACTACAGAAAACATTCATGAAAGTGGAAACCTTCTGACAACACAAAAAGTAAAAATACTATTCTTTGGACACAATTCTGATCTTATGCAATTTGCTACAGCACAGTCAATAATTTTTAGTACTATTTGGACTCCAGTACAACAATGCATATTACACATACCGTATATTCTCGAATCTAATCCGCACTTTTTTACAGTTTTAGAGGGCTAAAAAATCAGATGCGGATTAGATTCGCGTTCTAGAGCTGGATTTTGGAAAAATGATTGAGCTGCTGTACAATATAACAATAACGTAATTAACGTAATTAATAAACAACGTAAGAACAATACAATACAATAATCTATTATTTTATTATTTATTATTATAATTTATTATTCATCAGACTCGCCGTCATCACTCATAATTCGAGGAATGTTCAAAGATCTGGCCTTCATTATCGCCTCCTCGCGAGTAGATCATAACTCACAAACAGTCCAGTCTTGCGTCTCTCTTGAAAAAACGTGAAGACTGCATCATCAATTTCAGGAAATCGTCCTTTCTTGGGTCCAGTGAATTTCCTTCGTGACGCCTCACACCCGCTGATCGCTGCCTTGTGTTTCCGCCATAGTCGAACGTTGCTTTCATCAACTCCAAAAATTGCAGCGGCTTTGCGGTTTCCATTCTCCTCTGCGCACCGAATAACTTCACGTTTGAACTTTGCCGTATATGAGAGTCGTTTAGATTTCAGGTGTCCCTCTTCCATAACTACGGTACACGACAAATTGGAACAAGCACCTCCCACGTTTCAACAACTAAAGATCAGCTGGCTTCAGACGAGATTGCGCACGTCTGTTGAGAAAGGTCCCGCCTCTATCGGTATGACTCATCGGCCACAGGCGTAGCGTCGGATTTTAACGCATTGGTAACATCCAATATTATTCAATCAGTCGCCCCGTGGGCAAGGGGTGGTTGAAGGAAAGGTGCGGATTAGAATCGCGAACTAACTTTTTTTCGTTTAAGAAGTCGCCAAAAACTGGGTGCGGATTAGATTCGGGTGCGGATTAGATTTGAGAATATACGGTATATCCCCCCCCCAAAATAAAGAGGAGAATTCCACTTAACAATATTAGTAGTTAAGAGACTATGGGATCAGGGAACCAGCTGCTATAGTGACTAGGTAGGTGACAGGCTGGGCTATCTTATGCTCAATTCCTGGCAGGGAGCAAGAGGTTTATCTCTTTGCCAAAGAGTCCAGAATGTGTTTTGGGCCCTTACAGCATCCATTTCAATGGCTATGAGGCGTTCTTTCTTTGTATGTATAGCAGCCAGGGCGTGAAGTTCAGCTTTCAGTCCCATACAATGCCAAGTTTAAAAATGTGAAGAACAACACCTCTGCTCCCACTATATTCCTCCATGACATTGCCTTTCCTTTTTAACATGGTATTAAAAGAATCAGGCATATCAAATAAGAAACTAATGCCACCAAAACGACAGAAATGCCAACCAAGTCTGTCTGATATAAAGACTGCAGACTTAATAAAAACTATTCTCATTCCTATCTTTCATTGAAAGCAACATGTGAAAATTTTAAGCAAGATGATTAACGAAGTGATTCATATTTGTATTATAAAGAAGGGAGAACAACGATGTTCCTACCCACACCATGACAGCATGTAGGGGATTAGAGGTATAGCTCCACTCTCTCTTAAACGTGGCACTATACCACTTCACTCCCAAAAAAGAATATGAAGCTCGGTAAGTCCCAAAGCCAGTCTGGACGTTTCAGATAAGAAAGAAGCTCGTACCACTGCCGGGATTTGGACCCCGGACCGTCCAGCCCATAGCCTGGTCGGTCATTATGCATCCGGTGCACAAATTTTCCAAAAGCGTTAGAGCCTCGTCAAAATTATATGTGCCAGAATTGTAAGTTGAAATGAGTTGTGCACTGAGGACCCACAAACATTAGGCCTCAATGTACAAAATGTAGTCTCCCGGGCGAACTGGCTGCCGGTATCTGTGTAACCCTGCACCATAATCACTACGATATCCGAGCTCTTCCCTATTTTCATTGTACTGTATCAAATACTATGACAGGCTCCACATCCTTGTACTACAAGGGATCCACAGAATGTAAATAACCATAATTCCAGTTCTGTTTCTAACCACAATGACAATTGGGTATAACCATACTCGACAGTAATTATTCTGCCACCTGACACCCCAAACAGGGAAAGCGAAACTGTTTGTGAAGTTCCAACATTATGAAGACATTACGAACCCAACGCAAAAATATGTAACGACTTCAACTGAAGAAAGCCATCTGTTTGTTCACAGATGTGTTCATATCGGGGTCTTAAGGCAACTCTGAATTCAGAAACTGTCATAAAATGTTGCTTATAAACGGCCATGTTGCCATACTGTACATAGTTGGTCTTTGCGACTACATTTATTGTGTAGTTTTCACCTTAGTTCCGTCTGGCCACTGTAATTGGTCTTACCTGTTTACCCTTTGCACATCCCAACACACCCAAACGCTAGGAATAACCGAACTGCACTAATCATATCACGGACAACAGACTGTCACAAAGCAATCGCACCGCCTAAAACAACACTTTAAACTCTCCGCAACAGGCAACTTTTCAAATCGAAGTGGGCATTTCCTACAAACGCAGAATTCAAAGGTGTACTCACTTCCAGCGTACTAGCTTAACTATACAAGTTATAGGCTCTGAACAACCGCTTGAAACCACACATTTATAGCTGGTCTTTACCGCCATTTCCGTCCACTTACAGGTCTGCCAACTACACGTGCCTACTCTTACACTTCAAGCCTTTCTCGATGCGCCAAAAGTCAGTTCGCATTAAGAGGAGCGCTATAAATTACAGTCGGTGTAGGCTGGTCGCATTACAATGAAACAGCAACTTTCGAACTTGCACACAGCAATGAGTAGCTATACCGCAATTTTTGCAAAGCCATTCCTTTTCGTTGTATACAGCGGCACGTTGGCAACCGTACCATTGCCTTGTGTGATGGTCAGGCGCGAACTAATCCGCACAACCAATGATATCACGTAAGGGGTAATGTAATAATTTGTGATTGCATCAGACAAGAAAATAAAGCAACGGAGAAGGCAGATCGTGTTGTTATGATTAAATTTACGTGTTGTTCATTAAATAAATGTCCACACCTTGTGGACAACGTACTTCCTACGAGATGCTCAACATCCCCTTATAGGTTAGTGAAACGACCAAACATGAAACCTAGAACAAAGAGCCGTATGCATCGACCAGTGCCGGCCCCGAGACATGTGGGCGCTCCGGGCAAGCTGATAATTTGGCGCCCCCTCATATGATATCCTTTGAGATTTTTCGGGTTAGGACAGGCCTGGAGAACCTTTATGAGGGCGCGTACCAAAACTGATGATTTTCGGAGCCATTCTATCGCGCGCAGAAACCTTACTTTATCAGCGTCATATTTCCGATTATTCTAGTGGTCTTAGCGCCCTTTACAGTTTGGCGCCCCGGGAAGCTGCCCGGATGGCCCGCTCCTTAATCCAGACCTGTACAGCTGTGAGGAATATAGTTGACGAAACCTGTACAGCGATTTGGAAAAGTTTCAACATGAAACACATGCCGATCCCGACAACAGAAGTGTTATCTAAATGTTCTACAAAACACTGAATTTCCCCATTTATTTTGGTTGTATCGACGAAAAGCACATACGTCATAACATCCCACCAATGGTGGATCAATGTATTTTAAGTACAAGCAGTAGCATTCAATTGCCGATCCCAGTGGCCGCGCGGTCTGACGCTTGGGTTTGCGGCCGTTCGCTTGCTGGGATCGCGGGTTCGAATCCCGCCGGGGGCATGGTTGTCTCTCCTGTGAGTGTTGTGTATTGTTAGGTAGGGGTCGCTGCATTGGGCTGATCACTCGAGCAAAGGAGTCCTACCGAGTGTGGTGTGTCTGAGTGTGATCGTGAAGCCTCGATAATGAGGAGGCCCTGGCCCACTAGGGGCTGTTGGGCCACTGGAAGAAGAAGTAACATTCCATTGTTCTTCAATGAGTAACAGCTGCAAATTCTAAATTCATTTGCATTGACGTCGGCTCCTCTGGAAAGCAAAATGCCGGTGGAACATTTTCGAAGTGCACCTTGTTTCAACGCCCTGGGGCCTACCCAGCATCCTGTATAATGGGTACCGGGTCATTCCCGCGGGTAAATCGGCCGGGGCGTGGCGTTGACCACCCACCCCCATCTAGCGCCGAGGTTAAAGAAAGAGGAGAGCTGAATTGAAGCTTCCACATGTCTACTAGGGCACAAGGCATATCCATTAAAGGAGCACATCATGAGATCGTAACCTAGGTGAGACTTCAGTCCTGAAGAAGCTGTATTCAACTGCAAATAGTCCAGGGCAAGCACGACTGTTGAATATTCTCAGCAAAACGGGCAATCCTCAAGGAGATGGAAGTTCTCCCAGATAATACATTACTTATCGTGAAATGCATATGCCTGCTTCATGACATTGTTATGGACATGGAAGGGCTACTCGAGGAACTTTCGAGACAGAACAGCGTGTCACTAGAATGCCATCCACTTCGTGTTTGGAGACAACACAACACAACACAACACAATAGCCGAAGCAGCCTTTAAGCTAAGACTTTCAAACAATACTCCTGTTCTCCAACTGGACCGACGACACATTTGGGGTAAAGCGCACGGGCGGTTTTTGGCCGCTAAGCGGTTGCGGGTTTTAACCGCGTTGAATAGAACACGTTAGCGTAAATGAGTCTAGGCGCACGAGCGGTCAGTTTACCGCGGTGCTTGAAGAACGCAACCTGCTCCATTTTCTTTGCGGAGCGAGCGGTCGCCGCCTTGCACAATAAAACAAATGTAAACAACGTGGCTGCGCGCGCACCAGCGGCCAAACGACCGCTCAGGGGGATTTTCAGTTCTACTTTCTAAATCAACTATCGTGTCTAGCTTTCGGCTTCTTCGTGTTTTGGTATGTTATGTACTGCTGCGGTGGAGGCGAGATTTTTCGCAGCCGTCCAGACCGACCCTGGGGCCTACCCAGCCTCCTATACAGTGGGTACCGGGGTAAAGCGGCCGGGGCGTGGAGTTGACCGCCCACCCCTATCTAGTGTCAGTTCACAGATGACAATACAATATGGCGCATACGCATTTTATATTAGGTAACTAAGGCTACAGTCACACTCTTAGAATTGCTTTTCCACGGCAAAAATGGTTATGCGAACGCGCCTCAATGTTACATTATACTTACATTACTTGTCTTGTTTTTAAATTTCGTGCATTTCTGGGATACTTGGCCACGATGAAATCAGTGACTCTCGGGACACTGCTGTGATTTACTTTCACAGCCGATGTATCCAAACATAAATCAGTGACTCTAGGGACACTGCTGTGATTTACTTTCACAGCCGATGTATCCAAACATAAATCAGTGACTCTAGGGACACTGTTGTGATTTACTTTCACAGCGATGTATCCAAACATAAATCAGTGACTCTAGGGACACTGTTGTGATTTACTTTCACAGCCGATGTATCCAAACATAAATCAGTGACTCTAGGGACACTGTTGTGATTTACTTTCACAGCCGATGTATCCAAACATAAATCAGTGACTCTAGGGACACTGCTGTGATTTACTTTCACAGCCGATGTATCCAAGCATAAATCAGTGACTCTAGGGACACTACTGTGATTTACTTTTACAGCCGATGTATCCAAACATAAATCAGTGACTCTAGGGACACTGTTGTGATTTACTTTCACAGCCGATGTATCCAAACATAAATCAGTGACTCTAGGGACACTGCTGTGATTTACTTTCACAGCCGATGTATCCAAACATAAATCAGTGACTCTAGGGACACTGCTGTGATTTACTTTCACAGCCGATGTATCCAAACATAAATCAGTGACTCTAGGGACACTGCTGTGATTTACTTTCACATCCGATGTATCCAAACATAAATCAGTGACTCTAGGGACACTGCTGTGATTTACTTTCACAGCCGATGTATCCAAACATAAATCAGTGACTCTAGGGACACTGTTGTGATTTACTTTCACAGCCGATGTATCCAAACATAAATCCCACCCCACAACAACCGACACGTGTCTTCATCCTCCTTCAATTCTGTTCTTCCCGTCTGCAACGCACTGTTGCTACACCTAACCTCCTGCAGACATTTCACACGCCTCCAGAACACCATCTGTCCTGTGCAAGAATGCTAACATTTCCATTATTATGTACGAATGTGTAACAAAATGCATGTTTCCATAGATAATTACCAATGTTCAGTGTGAATGCGTAACAATGCCAACGTTGGACTACAAAGGCCAGGGCAGAACTAATGTCACGCAGGGCCTGGAACTGGCAGTTTGTGTTGGCAACACTAGACTACATAATTAAAAATAACAATACAGGAAGAGTACGTATAAACGTAACACTGGGGCGCTTTCGCGTAACCATTTTTGCCGTCGAAAAGCAGTGAGTATTAAATATTCTGAGTGTGTGTCTGTAGCCTTAGTTATCCAGCATGCAAAGCGCATGCGCCGTATTATATTGTCATCTGTCGCCTGTCTGACTCTACCATACTTCTCTACTTTATCTCATAAAGGGCAGGATTTTCGGAAAAAATTTATTGAACATGAAATGTATATTTTGATTTTCTCTGCAACTTTTGTCTGAAACATTTCTCATTCTAAGAAGAATTCAGCGAGATATTATCACAAATGTACATAGGTCTTCATGTAAAGTACCCGTTATTCTTGTCAGATTTTAATGAAACTTGTATTTTCTCGACAGATTTTCGAGAAATACTCAAATATCAAATTTTATGAAAATCCGTCCAGTGGGAGCCGAATTGTTTCATGCGGACGGACAGACAGCTGGCGAACATTTTTTAGGGCGCGCGCCTAAACTGCGGATAATTTGCGGATAAATTATAGCGTGTGCAAAACCTGAGTTATCCAGCACCATGTTTCCGATTATTCCAGTGACGTTTTCATATCCCGGGCAGCTAATAAATCTCTATTATCATTTTTATCTCATGGCTCCACAGCCGTAGTGGGCCTAGGCCTCTCTTATGAGGTTCCTCCATCACATTCAGACACACCACACTCGGTAGGACTCCTCTTTTAAAAATATATAACTTTGTTCTTATGGCAACCTTCTTGCACAATGTACAATAACAAACAGTGACACTGTGAGCAGTTTTTTAGCTTCCAGTTTCATGGAGGTAACTAACAAACCATAGGAGCTAGGCACATGGAATTTTGTAGACAGATAAATTTAAAAAATACCTACACAATATGTAAGAAATATCGTTTGTAAGTCAACAACTATAAGGACGGTGACAATTAAAATATCTGACGTTATGACTCATAAATTTAATGTATACAGAAGTTGTACTTAAGTAGCACGGTCTTCGCAAAAATAAAGTAAGTACAATAATACTAACAGATACACAGAAACAGGAATATAGCTTCATAATAAGAAACATCAAGATTCATACAGTCCACGGTAGGCGACTTAGGTTCACACAGCAGCACTGTCGAGAAGTCTTCTGGAATGCTACAGCATGTCACTGGGTGAATAGTTACCAGTGTGTCATAGGATCGTAATGCCTACGTCTACAAGGTCAAGTACTCTTCTTTCGCTGCTTGACCTCTAAGGTGAAGGCAGTATGATGCTTTGATAAGTCAGGAACCATTTACCAAATAACACAGCATAATATCACAGAAGACTTGAATCTTTAGTCAAAGATGACTTTAATATGCTAGGGATGTAGCCAAGGTGTAAGTGACAAGGAATGCATACAGACTTGTGATGACAGAACTGCCTGCAAAACTTCTGCCTGGAAGAACATGAGGTAACTGAAAGAATAATATCTTTCTGGCTCAGGACTGTATTCTGTGGTGGGCTTCTGTATTTGTGGCATTGAACCACAGGATACTGCTATCACATGGTTAGTTACAGGAGGTACAGCCATATTTTATTTAATCTTTCAACCGTCAGAAATGCAGAACTTCGCTGTTTAAGCATATAAAAATGGATGGCTGTAAAGGATAAAAGGTCAGTTCTCTGTATGAAGTGAGCACATCATGTAACTGGCTATGCAACTAACTGAAACAGGAATGTGCTTTGACCTGAATGAGAAGGCAAAAGACAGATCCTTGCTGCTGTTTGTTCAGACCAAAACACATACAACTTTCTTTTACCTGCCTGACCAACCACAACTCATGACCCTCTCCTATGATTTCCAACATAAACTCATCTCTAACCCCACTCATCAGTTCCACCCTGAAGAAGCAGCCAGTTTCCCTAAGGTCTGCCCAGTACTATGCAGTGTTACGACTCACATGTCTATGGCTTCCATTCCAATAACTACTGAAACACTCAACACTGGAACAGTGCATTTAAAGTGGTAGCTACCCTGCCCCTCATGACAGCCACTTATTAAAAGACTGTTGAATCATGACCACTACAGCAATATGTTTCAGGATCTCAGCACTGAGCCCATCTTCAGGCCATATTACAAAATTACATACATATATATATACATATAAGGATAACTGAAATTCACTAAAAACATAACTATACTTGTTCTTATGTTGCTGTATTGTTTGTGATTCAACAACCTTTTAATAGTCATGTTGACAGTCACCTGAACACACTGAGGATGTCCCATACTAAAACACCACATTTAAAGGTTTCAAAATATTCCAGATTTTATGGTCCACAATCAGATGTGCTACTAGCAGATGTCTCTGTAACATTTACAAACACCACATTAGGTACAGCCCTTGTGACCACATCATGGGACATCCTCTAGTCGCAGACGGTCCCCATACACGATGGACAACTGCAAATGTAATGATTGAACTGCTGTCAAGATTTTTAGTCCTTTCATCCTCTGTGGCTGAAAATATTAATCACCATGGAACTTCTCCAAAACATATTGATTTTCATGTCTATAGTACCGTGTTCTAATTTATAATTTGTGGGGAACTGTAAAATAACTGAACAATTTAAATTCTGAATCAAAGTGTGAAAATTTGTATACTTTTATTGAATGGATGTTGTAAAGGCAGGTTGCTGAACTTTGTTTGTAATTACACTAGTCCCTCGGTCATCTGGAATAATGGAGGAAATGGGTGGTCCACAATACCTGGGATCTGACCACCGAGGAAACCCCATACAACAAAGGGGGCGTGGTCTGGTACACAGACGGGTCCAAGACCAATAAAGGCACTGGTGCTGGTGTGTATAGATGGGGCTCGAGAAGGGGGCACAACTTCAGTCTTGGGCTCCACACCACGGTATTCCAGGCTGAAATATATGCCATTAAGGTTTGTATAATGGAGAATACAGTAAAGGGCTACACAGGTAGGAACATCTATATTCTTTCTACAGTCAGGCTTAGGTTGTCAAATTGTGTTCAGTGGACATAATGTTCACATTTGCAGTAACCCAATATTGAAATTGAGTTCCGAGTAAGATGTTAGAACTCATGGGTACAGAAATCAGAAAATGTGAAATAAAACTTTCACGTACTTAAGTATCAAAAACTGAGAAAAAATACATTCAGGAACTCAAATTGACTGTAGGAGAAGTTAATTGTGCTAAAATTTCAGCCCTTAGACATTGATGTTCCGAGTATAGGTGTTTGAAATTTTTATGCGTTTTGAGCTTTTAAACGCTGAATTGAAACTTTACTTTCTTTAACGGTGAACATTTATTAGTAATAAATTAGATTCTCAAATTGTGTGTAGTGTATATAGTGTTCACATTTACAGTAACACAATACAGAAATTGACGTTCCGAGTGAAGATGTTAGAACTCCTCATGGGTTGAGAAATCAGAAAATGTGAAATACAACTTTCAGTACTTAAGTATCAAAAACTGAGGGATAATACATTCAGAATTCAAATTGACTGTAGGAGAAGTTATGTGTCCTAAAATTTCATCCCTTAGACATTGACGTTCCGAGTGTAGACATTTGAAATGTTTATGCGTTTTGAGCTACTAAAACGCTGAATTGAAACTTCCTTTCTTTAACAGTAAACATTTATTAGTAATAAACTTAGGTTCTCAAATTGTGTGTAGTGTAGATAATGTTCACATTTGCAGTAATCCAATATAGAAATTCAATTTCCAAGATAAGATGTTAGAACTCATCAGTTCAAAAATCAGAGAATGTAAAATACAATGTTCACGTACATAAGTAACAAACACTGAGAAATAATACATTCAGGAACTCAAATTGACTGTAATGAAGTTAAGTAACCAAAAATTTCAGTCCTTAGACATTGACGTTCCCAGTATAGAAGTTTGAAATTTTTAATGCATTTTGAGCTTCTAAAACGCTGAATTGAAACTTCACTTATTTTAACAGTAAACACTCATTAGTAATAAACTTAGGTTCTCAAATTGTGTGTAGTGGACATAATGTTCACATTTGCAGTAATCCAATATAGAAATTGATGTTCCGAGTAAAGATGTTAGATCTCATGGGTTGAGAATTCAGAAAAAGTGAAATACAACTTTCATGTACTTAAGTATCAAAAACTGAGGAATAATACATTCAGGAACTCAAATTGTCTGTAGGAGAATTTAATGTGTTAAAATTTCAGCCCTCAGACATTGCCATTCTGAGTATACGTTTGAAATTTTTATGCGTTTTGAGCTTCTAAAACGCTGAATTGAAACTTCCTTTCTTTAACAGTAAACATTTATTAGTAATAAACTTAGGTTCTCAAAATTGTGTGTAGTGGAGATAATGTTTGTTGACAAGAATATGGACCAATATAAGGTCAAATCGGATTTCATGGTAGGAATACTAGACAAAGTTCCAGTCTTCATCAAACAACTTTTAACTTGTCACTTTTTCAAAGAGGTACCTACTATATGGGCATTAAGACTTACAATAGCCTTCCTTCTTACATAAAGGATTTATGTCATAATATTAAACAGTTCAAATTGGTTTTAAAGAATTTTCTTTATTTCAATTCTTTTCATACACTCGATGAATATTTTAATTGCAATAATGTCTAAGATCTCGTTTAATTATATATTTATTTCTTTTATAATTAATACATATTACATTCCATTAAGTGCATTATGCCTGTTTTTATAAATTCTAATTACTATTTCATGAATGTGGATTGGAGTTATATTAATTATCTGGCTATCATATTATTTATTATATCAACTCTTTTAATTTATTCATCACATTTATGGTGATTTGTCTATCAGATATTGCAGTAAATATTTTAATATATATATATATATTTATATAGCTTTATTTTATTAATGTACTTATATTATTGTAGCCTTTTTTACTCTTGTGTTTTTTAACTGACATCTTTTGTCTCTTTTTTTTTCTAATATATATTATATATTTATTTATGATTTTGACCAATTCTACAGTATATCCCACAGTATATCCCACGGTCTCTAATGTGACCTATTGTGGATCAATTAATGTGAATAAATATAAAAAATATAAAAAATAAAAAATTGTGTGGTTAGGGCTATTTTA
Source organism: Reticulitermes speratus (assembly GCA_021186555.1). Classification (NCBI taxonomy): domain Eukaryota; kingdom Metazoa; phylum Arthropoda; class Insecta; order Blattodea; family Rhinotermitidae; genus Reticulitermes; species Reticulitermes speratus. The sequence goes on from JAJKFL010000004.1 coordinate 45,618, forward strand.
TTGGATGGTAAGAATATTTGAGTCTTGTTATGTATATGAGTAATACTAGCATTCCTCCTCCTATGATTATGAATAGGATGTTGGAGAATCAATATATTTTCACGTCATTCCTCTAATCAAGCATATTATTAGTTTGTAATACTGATATTATTCCTATGGCCAAGGGTTGTTTTATTTCTGTGAATATTAGTCTTGTTATTCTTGTTGATATGACTAGCTTTGTTATGTCAGGGAGTACTTTATTTAAAATGTTGGCAGGAACAACACTATCATTACATCCTTGAGGATGATTAAATCCAGCATGGTAATACATCTTGAAACAAGTTTGTGTCTTTTGCGATCATAAAATTTGAGTAGAATTTGAAATGGCAACAAAGAAGCCTTGCAAACTTCCGCCCCCCCCCCCCCCCCCCCCATGGTGATAACTAGCAAGCCACTGGAACTATGCAAGTGACATTTGGTACAAATATAGCACATGACTTACACATTATGCATGAAATACAGAAAACCCCTATTTTACACTTCTGTAGGGGCCACCTCGAATTGAAAATCAGGAAAACAAATTATAAAAACATGTGGGTTGCCTGTAACAAAGCACCAGAAAGCCATTTAAAATATGAATGTTTGGATATTAACAATGTAAATACAGTGCCTTGTATGTAAACACAAAACATAGGAAGCAAATTCCACACAGTATCACCACAATTTAGTATCACATACATCACACCATGACAGTTGTGATGCACTGTTAACTGGAAACACACATTAAACATCCTTGAAAACTCCACCAAGCAGAGCCATTCCTGAAAAGCTAGCAGTTCACCAGCTAGTGACAAAATTCCCAGAACTTTATGAAAACCAGAGTTATTACATTGTTCACAACAGCCCACCACTCATACATCTCCTCCTACTCCTCCTCCTGCCTCTCCTGCTCCTCTTGCTCTCCTTCTTTGCCCTCTCATTCTCATTCTCCACATCCTCCTGCTATGGTAGTTGGCCTGTTTTCAGCCACGGCCTCCCGATTCTTTTGCCTCAAACCCCCATACACACCTACGTCTTCTATCAACTGTCTTTGCTTCAGGTTTCCCCACCAAAACCCATATGCATTTCTCTTCACCCCATACATGCCACATGACATGCCCAATTCATTTGCCTTTATTTCATCACCATATAATTGTTGGGAATGAGTACAAACATGAAGCTCCTCATGCAGATTTCTTGTCTCACGTTACTATGTGGTGGTGGCGGTGGCGGTGGCAGTGGCAGTGTAGTGGTATGTGTTGGTGTGGTTGAGTATGTAGTGGTGGTGGGGGTGGCAGCGGCGGTGTTGGTAGTATGTTGGAATACAAATCACAAATCTATGCATCAGGTAGGTAGGCTTTGAGTCCTGCTGGAAGCCATCTGTTGTAGTCATTAGAAATCATGTACTCATTTACGTACAGAGAAACATGTCTTACAAGAGTACGTGCTGGCTTCCTGAAGATTCTCCATGGAGTTAGAACAAGTCAGTATTATAGGTAAATTTAAGAATTATGATGTGGAATTTCAGCATCATTCACTTACGGAATGTAATACCTTCTCAAAATGCTTTGTTCTGCCTTATTTCTATATACGGACCTTATCTCTATCTTATGCACCACAGATGATAGTTCAGATCAGCCAGTAAGCTATCAAACATGTTTCTAATATGAGGATGGACAAGGAATAAATGCAGATTCCTTCCCTCTCTATTTTAATACTAATTTTCTACTAATTGTGAAATTACAACTTACAGGACAGTGATGGATAAAGGTTCAATTACATGGTAAAACATGGTGACAGGTGCCACTATTAGTGGAATATACATATGCCATGTGGTGGTAGATGGAAGACTTTATTCCGGTGGCAACAGGAAATTGTTCATTCCCAAATATTTTTTAGTTATGAAAATTTCAAATGTCTATCCTAGATGACCAACTATGGAAGGTTTAATTTTTACACTCGCACACAATATTTTGAGATCTGCACCACACGGTTCCCACACTCGTGTTAGTCCAAGAAAAACAACACAATGATTACCCTTCAATCAGAGGAACAAGACACAGCAATAGGTAATACTGTAACTCACAAACCCAGACAACAGACACTGCTTAACTTTATGTAGCAGGTGATGAATTTGTCATTACTTCAATAAGTAAAAGGATGAGATCAATTTGCAGGATCAGAAAACAAGGAAATAGGCCAAAGTTAGCCCTCAGGACCTCAGTTTCCCCCAGCTAAACATGATGGCTCTTATTTAGTTACAAGCTTAGGGTGTGTACAGTAACATCTTTACTCTAGTCCAACATTTATAATACAGGTTTCCTCAATGATGTATTTACAACTTTACATTAAAAAAAAATTCAAACACTGTTTGACTGGAACATGAGTGACAAACAAACAAACAAATATACAAACATCCAGAAAATATTTGTCTATCAAAGCACTTACTGTACTAACACAATATTCAGTCAGTACTAAAAAAGCTTCACAGTCATCACTCGCATACACACTAAATATTTAACACACTGCATCACCACCAGGATCTGAATTGGACAGAACACCAACATACAAGAAACTGCAACTATATGAGCAACAGCAAGTAGAAACATTTAGAGTTCCTCCTCACACTTAAGGACAACTTATGATCCACTTATTTACAACACATAGCATTAAACATCCCATGACGGATGAGCAGTGACAGAATCATTCCATTTTATTCTTTTCACATCTACACTTCAAAATGTCTTAACTCATCTTTAGCTGTTCATCCCAAAGCCCACCACTGTCACTATGTACACCTGAAAGTTGAACACATCTTTACACCTTGGCATATTATAACATAATTCTGGACTTCAAAATGCAATCAATAAAAAGTCATATGCAGGGTGGCACACAGCCAATTATAGAAGCCATAATATGGGCACAAAATTTTGAATTTTGACAGTGAACTCATTTCAAAGTTTCTTCTTCATAATCACTTTTCAAGAAAATGCTGTAAATTACAAAGATGATTGACAAATCATTTTGCAAAGAGTCTTCATCACAGGATTTTGGCACTGTTACCACTTTGAGCGATGCACCTCAGCAGAAAGGGATTGAGCACACTTGCTCTAAAGTCTGCCCACTTGACACAGCACAGTGACGTCTCATTAGGGCTGAGCCTTGCCTAGTTATACATAATCATTTGTTCCAGGACTTGTGAGTGGCTCCTGGGCCTGCAACAGTACAGATACTACAGTGAAAACCACATCAATTATTTGTCCCTGTACTCAGTTAAATACACTGCATCAAAAAAGCATCAAATAATGGTTACAGAAACCTCTATCCATCAGTCCCATATATGTTGTTTTCCACCAGCATAGCTTATTTTTTCTTGGCCTCGAAACTCGCCCAAATAAACAAGGCATCGAATGCATCGATCCTAGAAGTGTCGTTTTACCACATTAACAGTTCAGAATTCTTGGTCCTGACCCACAATATTCCCAGAATAATTATTTCTAAGGGAAGAAACTGTGAAAACAATGTGACGATTTTGGAATGTAAGTGGTAACATGCCCATACTGGCAATTACCATTACAGCTGCAATTATAATTATGCAATGTTCCCACACCCAAGTCAGTAATGCTGGGAAAGATGATAGTATACACATAAATGTAATTTCATTTACAGTCACAATAAAAGTATGGCCTTCCCTGTGCCCATTTTCACTGAACTCACGAAAGTCCAATAGCACTGTATTCAGATCCCTTATACAGAATTTTGCCCAAATCGATTAATGTGGAAAGTAATGATTTATGTTCCTGAGTAAAGTTTGGCTTTCAGTAAGCCAATTTTCACGAAACTCGCAACCATTCATTAAATGTTTACGGGCATCGCCTGTTTCAATTTATATCCAAATCAGATAAAAATACCAGACACATTCCATGTATGTCCTTCAGTAAAGTATACCTTTCACTGCATCAGTTTTCACAAAACCCACACTTGCTTAACAACTTCTTCTAAAGAATTCCTGTACTGAATTCTATTAACATTTGATGAACAGTTTAGTTGGTCATGGACAGGCTGATCGAAGTGATCTACACACACAGTATTCATTATTTCATAAAGAACGCCTAAAAGTTACTTGCACAGAGATCATGAAGTAACTTTTTGTCTATTAATTTTGTAGGTCTAAATGGAAAATGTAGTTTCCATGTTTGTTGTGTTCTTGTGTGTCAGACATGTTTAATGCTTTCCCAGAACTGTCCTTTTCCCGCATTTATAATTTTATTCATGCGGTCCTGACAGAAATGAAAGACAGAGGTTTCGCTGTATATGCTAAGTCTAATTATTAATGGCAGTAAAGGATGTGTATCATTAAACTGACACAAATATTTGTGTCCACTTAATGATACAATAAATTGTTTGAAAAGTATATTAAGAGTCATTTATAAATGACACAATTGGAAAATGAATGTACATATACTCACCACAGGTATGTAATGTTCCTGTTGCATTACAGCATTGTGACAGGCATGTAAACAAGTAGTAATATGGGGCAGAAAGCATTTTTCAGTATGACATCTCATCAATGTTTAACCACATTCACAAAATTACACACACCTTTGTTTGGCACAGAGCATGACACTGACCTTATACATTTAATTTTAAAAAAGAAAAACATCAGTCTTGAGGTATAACAGCTAGAATGTTAGCATGTAGAAACAATTTGTTAAACTTGTGTAGGAACTTGCACCCAACTGTATGACACTGTGGTAAATGTGGCCATTCTTGCACTACACTGATGCCCTGTGAACTGGCTGCCCTGAACAGTGACAAAGTGCAGCACATACAACCCACATTCCGTCTTCTACCAAAACAACTCTGAAACACGTTCTCTGGCCTAAGACACTTCCCCACACTCACCCCCCTTTCAAAAAATGAAGACAAAAGATTACAGAAAAATAAATAATACAAGGAGGGGGTACTTAAAATGAAAGTAGCCAAGATTTCCTATACAAATCTTGCAACATTGAAGACAGACACACTGCAATAAAGAAATTACAGGGTATGAAATTAAGCCACGCCAATTATTATTTGGTTCATTTGTCCTCAAAGTACTACTCCTGGTCACTGTCAGTGTGCTTTACCAATCTACAGGTCCACATGAAAAATGAGGAACTGCCTTCAGACATCTGCTTGGTCATATTTTTCTGCTGCCAGTGCCAATTTCTACGTACTCGTATACAATAACTACTTCAAAATACGTCATTATCCATCATACCTGCTGGGTGTACCAGGACTTTGTGCCTAAAATGTAGTCTCTCTCTCTCTCTCTCTCTCTCTCTCTCTCTCTCTCTCTCTCTATCTATCTATCTATCTATCTATCTATCTCGCACACACGCACATGCACACACACAGTGAAACATTCTTTCACAGTATGAAACCATGAATGTACCTAGAATTCATGCACCTTGTCTCTGCCACTCAAGCAATTGGAGCTGATGCCACATGAAGTGCACTGGAACATTCACCTATCTATCGATTCTTAAAGAACAAAAACTACACAATTTAGATGTAGTTAGTTCTTCATTTGTCAATGCACTGGTTAATGAAACCCAACACCAATGAATCTGAAGAGTATATTGAATTTCCATTTAATATTTAGTGGACTTGCTGCAGCCTATAATGGTGACAAGTTACATGGCAAGAGTACATTTTCAGACACTATTTAATGCAAATACTGTGTGCTTCAAGCCAGCTCGCAGTAATTAACTGACAAACCACTCAACTGTTTCAGTCTGAGGCATATCACCCAACATAGCAGCATACCCCTCCTTCAAATATTGCAACATTCCTACAAAGGTCCCCAGTTGGAAGCCTTTTACCACATTATGACTATGTGTCATTAAATCTGTTATTTATTTTATTTGATATCTCTTCTAGTAATTGAAACATAGAAACAGATGGCAGGAGTTTTTATACTTTCACACATCAAAGTGTCACTTTCCTAATTGTTCCTGCATGTTACGTTTTAGCTCAACGGAGCCAGTTGGGAAATAAAAAGAACAGAAAAGGATTAAGTTTCCAGTTGCCAAAGCTAAACATTCCTTCCAACATGTTAATTCTCCTGCACACATTTTGAACTTGACTGTTTGTGTTAAAACCTCTCCCTAGTTATGGGCTAGAGTGGAATTATATCCACTCTAGCAGGTGGTGGATGATTGTTTACTCTGAACACTGATGGCCAGCAACTCAACCACTTAAAAGCCAGGTGGTAACTGTATGTAAGCACCTACTGCTAACATTAAAAACGTCCAGCCTTTTGCCCAGACAGTGAATTATGTGTGTCATATGGTTATCACAATAAAAACAACTATTTCTGTAAACAGCATTAAGTGACTGTCTAGTGGAGATGGACTTTGTTTTCCATGAGGGAAAAACAAAATTTCTGAAAATATTCAGACCTTCAGCCTTCAAAGAGTAAGTGCAAAATCGCCTTATCAATTGATTTTTCATACTTCAAGAGCCCACTAAATAAATTAAATGTCAATCAAAGGAACTGTGTTTGCCTTTATAGTTCAACAAAATACTTGGTGTTCAATTATCAGTGTGTGAATCATATAAGTTTTTAAAACCATGTTTGCCCTGAAGAAAATAGCTACCACAATTTGGAGTACATATGACACCATAATGATTAGTAGCAGCCCAATAAGCTGTTACTCAATGATGAAAAGCAACCTTTAAATATTCATATTTTGGTTTCAGCATCAATTTGACTTCTGCATCAACATAATTTCATTAAACAGGAACACTCAAATATTCATAACATGGATTAAACATGTACAGATCAAACGTGCAAATTTTGTTCCCACGTTCCAGAAGAAGCAAATTCTAATCTTATGCAAACTGTCTTCAAACAAGTATACATATTTCCACTCTGCCTACCTCAACACTGTCAGATAATTTAAATCAAAACATTCACAGGCTGGTAGCTGCAGATCTAGCATCATTTTCTGTACGTCTGCAATGTAGCTAGCCTCAACCACAAATGAACACATTTATGCATTAGCTGTATATTGTTTCAGCTGAAAGATCCCACTAATAAACAAGTCGAAAAAAATCCACCAGTTCCAGGCAAACAAGTCTTGAATGCCTACATACTGAAACAGATACAGGTGAAAAAAAATGAAAATTTCACATGTTCAAAAGTCTGGCTAACAAGTCTCAAAATTCTCCATGTGCGAGCTGGCCTGCAGGTGGCTAATGTGCAATTATCTGAGGATGCAGCTGTCCATAGCAAGTGCTCTCACCTCCTCTCCAACTGTGGCAGGGTATATTCTCTGTGGCTGGTACTGGTTTTTCTCCAAAGAGAACTGGTCCTCTGTCGTTTTGCGGTAGACAGGGTTGTCAAAGTTCATACTCGTCACATTCTGTGCAGGTAATGGCGATAAACAAAAAATGCAATCTGCAACACAATGTTCCAAATTCAATTTGGGTTTGTAAAACATACAATACAGTGCAGTGACAGCAAGATTCTGTTTTGTAAGACCTTGGGAAGAATGGGCAACCATAACTAGAATGTGTCTCCATAAAATGTGATTTGCATATAAAAAAGGTCTATATCTTAATACAAATTATTATTATGAGTACATACCTTCTGTTACACAGCATTGTCTTACACAATTAACACATACATTCAGCTCGGCTCTACAGTCAGTTAATCCTCACATGAGTCCAGAATCATTACTGCTGTCCTACCTGGATAACTATGGCATATAAAGTAATGCTGGTCACTATAAACATGTATGGTTCAGCAATCTGTCCAACACAAATTTCTGTATGAATAATGTAACGTGTGGTTCTATTAAAAAGTGTCAGTGATAATGTTCCAGGGTCACAGTTCCAATATACTCACCACATCTGATCCAATTTGACTTCTATTTATGGGATATTTTGAAGGATAAAGTGCACAAGACATCCACAGACAAGATTTTACACATTATTCATAAACAACCTCATGTAAACTTCAAACAGTCTGGATGATATACACAATTTGTACAGCATTTTCAGCACCTCCCACAATCTAGGTAAGATGTTCTTATGAGGGTATTCTGAGATTTTTTATTGAGATTAACTGCTAACAGATGGGCACACGCTACATCAATGTGAGATGTAAGAATAGGCAAAAGGAGAACAGGGGGACAGAAGACCTGATGGGCAGATACGTTCAAGATAGCAGCAGGACAATGGTCACGAACAGCAAAAAGCCGGTGCAAATGAAGTACAATCACATCCTTAAAAGCGATATCTCTAGGAATAGCTCACCTAGTGATAAAACACTCGAAATCTCCCTGCTTCCACAAGGAGGCCGTTGCTCTCATGGGATTAATTAGGCTTATTTATTTATTTAACTGCTAACATTGGTGAGATATAAAGTTCTCATAGTTGTGTTGTTAAAGGTTCGAGACTTCTCGAATATTACACGCTGTTGACTGGTAAGCAGTTAGCTATGCTTCAAGTGACTATTTCCTTCAGCTTCTGGGTCAAGCCGTCGAAGTGGTGTAACATCACAGAAAACTAATAACTGGCTCAATTTAGGCCTGGTTGTCATACATTTGCCCAGCAAGACTGCACAACTGCTCACACAACCAATTTTTCATTGGCTGTTTTATGTAACATTTTTGGGGACCAAGGAACTAGTCACCCGTTTCCTCATTCACCTGATCCAGCTTCATGTGGTTTTCACCTGTAGGGATTGTTCGATCCATGTTTATTAAAACAACAGACACAAAGAGGATGGCCATAAAGACATCACCTAGCAGGCAGCATCTGCAATTTCTGGACAAGAACTTCAAACAGTTTTTCAAAATATGTTCACCAAGTGTCATGCATGTCTGAGAGTTGTAGCAGGCCATTTCAAACAACTCCTTAACACGCAGTACAATAGATTTACATAATACAGACTGTTAATGTAGATTCTATAAGCAGGTTCTGCATTAAGTTATATACCCTCTAGAAGAGCAGTACCTGGACAGAGACACTTCTGATGACAGCCAGGTATGTTTCAGCCCCAAAGGCAGGACTATAATGTTACCTACCCCTTACACGTCCTTCACCTTCTGCCTAGGTTTTACTTATTTTTAATTCTTCACTATTGTCCTGAGGGTTAGATACATACATTATTGTGGTATTATTATTATTATTATTATTATGTTTTAATTGTTGTTCTGTTGTTTCATGATCATCCTTATCATTGTTGTTTAAACTTGGATAACTGCCCAACTGTGAGTGCAAGCAGAATATACCTAAAGCTGTGATAAGTATACACAGGTGAGGAAAAAAAAGGTACAATCTGGTTTCCATAACTAGGTTTCTCGCCAGACAGACCTATGGACAACTCATGGAAATACGAGTGTCTGTGTTCACATTTACCTACATGGGCAAAGAAAAAACATATATGGTGAAACTCTTTATGCGATCTAATATAAGAACTGCACACTAGAGCACAATGTAAGAACTAAAAACACAAAATGGCAAAACAATATGATGCCAGTTTAGTATATCAATTAACTTGTCAGAATGTGGGAAGAAATACACCAGACAAACTGGTTGAAGTTCTGTCATACGATATACAGCACATGTGCATTCCTTCAAAACTAAAAGCAACATGACCAAATTTGTCCAACATGCATCACATAATTTTTTGCCCTTATAGTTAAATGGAAGATGTAATGGACATTATAAAACTCAGGAAGACAGGATGCCATATGAACCCTATCAAAAGGTTTCACATCTATAAGGAGATTACCAATAGCAACCAATCAAACCGTAAGTCAATGTACGTTCTAAAACAATTTTTGAGACAATATTAAAAAAAAATCTACTGTGCATGTCTGAATGCACTATTCCCACAGAAAACAACCTGATTATTACAGCTGGCAGGGAACCACATGACAAGGCCTACATCTATGTACAGCACTCTGTTTGCAATCAATAAAACACATACTGTAACAGTGAAAATTAAAGTGCCCTACGTAAAGAAAACCTTAGACAAGTAGGTCTTACTTATTAATGAGGCCAACCGCATTACAATTACCACAGAAATATCAATATACCATCACACAACTTCAATATCTACATATATTACTGATTGGATAACATCATAAGTACCAAGGGTCAATGTAATAAAAAACAATGCCTCCTACACAGGAATAATACCTCACAACTAGAACAACCTTACAGCTCATAAATTTCAAAGCACAACTTAATGACTATACTTCATCCAAAAATACTTAAGTGTAATTTTAATTTCACCCTATTTTAACCATGAAATTACCAATGTGACACATGGCTACATCAAGCCTCCCTATCTAGAACATCATGCTTCTTATGTAACAAGATGAACTCAAGTTCGATTTTACCTGGCAATGTAATTTATTATACATGTTGTATATTACTTTTTAATTACTTATAGCCTGAAAATGGTGCACAGTTAGCTGAAACATGTAACTATATCAACTGTGTTAATAAATAAAAGTTGTGCCTGACTGAAGACTGTAGCCATTACGAATATAATCCCTTTATGTCCGAATTTAGTCTCGTGCTATGCACAGAAACACAAGTCAGCAATTTACGAACGCCAAAATATGACAAACAGTGTCCTCTTCTGTTGCTACAGTTTCCAGATTTTTCTGCAGCATGATGAGACTGAAAACAAAAATTACTGGAGCCTGATTGGTTAGATTGACAGTCTTTATTGTTTCTGATTTGCTAGTTGGTACTAAGCTAAATGTTAAAATTCTGATTGGCAGATTCATCTGGGAATTTCTCCTATGTAGGCCTCCTCATCGGTAAGAAGGTCAGCAAAATAACTGTGACTCAGTTGGCTATTCTAATTTTACAATTTACAGTGTTCCAAGGGGTAGGTTTCTTAGTAATTTCACTGCTGCCTACGTTGGTGATGTGGTCTCAACTGCATATGTTTTTGACCAATACTGTGGCGTAATATTAGGCATATCAAGGTTTTTGGACACTAAGATTTTATCTCATGTTCAACTATTTATATTTCACAGACCTTACTCTTGGACATAAACACAGTGTTCTGAATTAATTCTTAAAGGTTTGATATGATTTCGTCAGTCATTCTTATATAAGTTATGATCTTGTTCCTCTCATTTGTGATTACTAACTGTCAACTACTTGTCCTGTTTTTGTGGTTCTTTGGCTTTTATGATTGAATCTGACAGCTTGGATGTGTGTAGGGGGGAGCTAAAGTTTATGATCCTGAATTTTTTTTAGAAGTTTTTAATTTATGAGTATTTCAGTTATCTTTCACAGCTGACTTCTCATGTTCCAAGTACATACAGTAGGTCTAAATTTTATTTGGTGTCGAGGGATACAGACTTCAATGTAGTTCACATTTTCATAAACTTCCTGTCTCCCACTTGAACTTTTAAGTGATTTCACAAGAATTCTGCACCTTCCTTTGTTTCTCCAACCGAGCTGCACATTCAGACCCTCTCCACTCTCCATTTCCTTAGGCATATCTGATATAAATATTCCCCATCCTGCTTTTGTGTTTGAAACACATATACTGAGTCCAGCTGAGAAAATGCAACTTAAGTCTAGTAATTTTGAATGCTCAAGTTTATTGAAATAATATACTGAAATTCAGTTCTTAGCACACAGAAAACATGAAGCTTCATTACAAAAATCTATCAGTTAATACTAGGGAAAACACCATTGTTCACTATCAGAATCACGAAACATATAAATGAACTATGTGGGAAAATACACAGTTTTTTTTAATGTTTTCAAGTTACCAATGCTTTTTAAAGTATTAGGCATAGCGTGCACAAGCGCTTTCAACCGCTGTGGTTTTTTAACTGACTCATTTTAAATGGAAGCCAGAGCACAGGCAGCTGTTTCACCATGTCATTTTTCTCCAAACCCAAGAAGTTTTAAATTCTGGGCAGTGCAGTGGCAATGGAACTAGAAAGAACCCACCTGCTTGCTTGTACTGGCGAAACAACTGCCCGGCAACCAGTTTTTGTCTCACCTTCAATGCAAGTGCACAAATCATGGATCTCAACTGCAATATTTCTGCTAGTGAGAGATTAATGCACAATTAATGTACAATAAGGTGATACTGCAGTAAAATAACAAAAACTGTAAAGGAAATCTGGACTTCTGGTTGTCTGTGATTTACAAGTGGCTGTACCCAAAATTTCTTTCTTCGCTATGCCCTAGATCTTAGTAGCAGAGAGGGCATACAACACCGGACACAACAAAATCCATACACCAAACAATATATCACACACACCATCTGCACAATATCCAACACTAATGTGAGAGGAAAATGTAGAATAATTGGCATTTCTTTCACCATCCATGCAGAATTGGTTACCGTGGGGAGAGGCAGGGACTCCTGTGCACTACTCTGTAAGCTTTGTTATATGAAACCTCACTGCTTGAAATTAAAAATTTCAAGTTTACTCTGTGAAGCTACTTTTTCAAAAGCGTGATCAGATAAGCCTTATGCAGCCTACAGACACTGATAAGGCCTATAAGCACCCACAGTGGGAAGTACAAACCTTGTTGAACAGTTTTCAACGGAACATACCATAACAATGATAACAGGACATGGAATGCATCATGGTCTGTTTTAATACACTGTCCTGTCACTCTCTTGGGAAGAACCAAGTGATAATGCTGTGCTTTTAAAATCTCCTTTCAAAAGTATACCACAGTAAATCATATTTTTTAGGTGGCCATTATTAAATAAATGAGGACAGCCACATATTGGTGAAGTTACTGGCAGAGAGCATACAGGTTCCTTGAGTGACTTATTCAAGATTTGTCAAGATATTCAAGATTTGTCCTAACTTTGCTTGGACCCTCCAGTAAAATCATAAAACAGTGTATTTAAGTACCACAACTACCCATGTTCCAGTATCATTCAATATTTAACCTGGGCTGTTCAAACAGCATCATTAAACAAACAAGATAACAAGTGGTCAAATGCTACATTTAAACAAGGAAGCTTAGTGAAATTCCGATTTAAAAATAATAGGGGTTTTTACTCAGCATAACATTTTTAATTGTACCATAGATAGCTGTATAAAAATTCTAACTTAGATATCAATACAAAACATCACATGTTTCAAACCTTTGTAGGTCTGCTTCAGGTGGTGTTCATTTAAAAATGCAAATACATAGTTAATGTGATACCCAATACTGTGTAATTTACTACATACATTTTTCATCCTCTTCTTTGTTTGGTGCTGCATGGTACTTATGATCACATTGATAGTTCAGTGGGTGTTGGTTATTCTCTGTTTCTGTCCTGTGTTATGAGGTGACTCTCAAAAATTGGGTTTTTTTGGTGATTGGGTGGCTGTCATTTAGTTGCTGGTTTTGTAGGCTGAGAGGTTGTAATGCAGAATTGTTCTATGTGGTGTTCATACGTTTTCCTTTGTTTCTGATGTGTAGTACATATATTCTTTCTACAGTTCTCTAAGATACATTTTGATGTAGCTATCTATGATAAAGTATAAGACTGCTGCACTGAGAGGAAGACAACCATTATTTTTCAATTGTATATTAATTAAAGAGCACAACAGGATGCCAACATTCAAGAAAGGAAGCTTAGATTGAACCACAATTTAGCTCAAGAGTCAGCACACTGAACTTATGTACACATGGCCACAGGTTTCAGTCCAGGTCAAGCTTTCACCCTGATTAAGCTAGCATCATGCTATGGAGGCAGAGGAGTAGATATACCTCCATTCATTTTTACTCTCACTGTTAGAGGATGTAAGTAATCAACTGCATGCCCCTGGCTGTTTTACCCCTGCAGAAAGAACCACAGTACCCACTAAACAGGAGGTTAAATAAACCTCAGAACAGATCTGCTGGGAATCAAACATTGTGGTCAAGCAGAATTTCTTTAAATGTTGGTTTACCATTATTAGTCACATTACTTATTGTTGGGCAGAACAGGGTTTTATGGGCATATTTGGTGTATGTTAAATTTGTTACACATACAGTGAAAGCTGTGCACTGTCATCATGTTCTGTCCTCATAAGCAACATTCTGTACAGGATTTGAAGGTATGTTTATGATGTCTGAATATCACATTATAAGTGATTAACTCCAGTGGTTCTATCGACTGCCATGAGAGCGAAACCTACATACAGATTTCACACAGCCTTCATTTTGGGATCTGAAGTTTTCACAGCATTGTTGATGAAGACTATAGTTTTCTGCGAGTCATATCCCAGAAGACTGTAATCTTCTGGTTCCACTTTGTTCTTATACACTTCACATAACAAATGGATAGTTTTCAAAGTTCTATTACCAGTCATAATTTTACACAAAGACTCATTCCCAACTCATAAAATCGTGAGGTCGTCACGTTCTGATTATCGACTATAGAACATAAATACTGTGAGTCTGGGGTCGCCTCTTGTGGTCAGAAATTCATACCAAATTTCGACTTAAAACCTATCCACTCACCAGGGCTGCCAAGATGAGCACAACGGTGCCCACTGCAATGACAATGCCTGCCACGAGACCGCTGTCTTCTTCCAGGCTCGGCTCAAGCAACTGCGTCTTGTTCATCGCACCCACTGCAACAGGCACAATCGTTACGTTCACCGCCATTAACATACTTTCACTAACTCACACACCCGAAATAACAGCTCACAAAGAGCAGCAAACACACTTCGGTGTCGCCCGTGCTGCGAGATAAAATAAACAAGGTCCAAGGTCCGTCCCACTCCTTGCCACGACATGACGTCGGACACTACTACCTGTTGTGAAAATATCAGAGAACACCTGCACAACTAACACCGTCGACGGTACAGAGTGCGAGATGTAAACTGGAGAAAGAGAAGTGTTACATTCCAGGCCAGATGGGAGAAAACCTGAAAATGTAAAGGAAAGGGGGAGGAAACGAATGTCTGATGCTTCTCGTATTGTCGGCAAACCATGAAAAACGTGCCACGTGATCTCGGCACGATTCTTTATTACGCATGCAAAGTAGCCTCTCAACATGAACACGCGAATGTTTCTTTACCATACAGTGGCAGTCGGTTTGGCTCAAAATAGGCGAACACCCTTCAGGTATTTGAAATAATTTGTTCATTATTAAAAAAATCATGGAACTATAAGTCTAATTCACATATACAGTGCTGTGACCCTGTCGTGCCCCGACCGAGTCCTGCCACGCTAATTCACACATACCGGTCTGGGCCCCTGCCGTGCTCCGACAGTGCCGTGTCCTTCGTGAAAGTTCGCGTGGTAGCAGGAAAAATCCGAACTGCTAATCCCTTGCGCATTGTCTTCGCGTTTATGTTCAAGCAGACCCTAAACATGGAGACAGTACGTTTCGTCTCCACCTCCGATAAATGTTTAACAATTTATGTCCGAGATGAGCAAAGAAATGGATGTAGGTGGTCTTCGTGTGAAATGTCGAATCTTGTTTTCAATATCAAATTTCATGACAATCCGTTCAGAGGCATTAGAGTTATTTTATTTACACACACGCCTCATTTCTCTTTCCTGAAAGTGATTCTGAAGAAACCGCATCTGCTCCTCGAATCGCCATGTGGCTGCCTGGCCACCGGTGGACTCCCTCCTACGTAATGCCTTTCTGCAATAAGAGCGGAGCTTTACCCATGACATTAGCAAGCTTTTGTATGATGAACAAAATATTGTGCGGCTTGTCCCTTACCTTCTGCATGAAATTCTCCATGTCCTTCCAACAATTGCCCTTGACCAAACTGTTGTCATAATCCATGTGCTCTAAATTGTACAAGCACTCACGCGCCTGAACCAAAATAATCAACTTCTCTTCATCCACGACAAACGCAATTTAGTTTGTTAGGCGCCAGCTGCAGTTCAATTTGTGATTGAAAAGCATTCTGGTAACAAACTTCGTCGACGTCCGCGTGGTAACCGGAAGAAGCAGAACCTGGGGTACTCTTGCAGGTCACCCTGTGCACACTCTTGCAGTGCTGTGCTCAAGCCGTGCTGTGCCGTGGCCTTGAGAAATTCCTTTCGTGGTGGCACGGTTGGAGCACGGCCATGCATGTGTCAATCAAAAACGATCTCGCTGTGTAATTCAAATGGGAACGACACAATCTAAATCTTTAACGACACGACATGCCCGGAGCATAGCTCTGTATGTGTGAATTAGCCTTCAATGTCGCCCATTTTTTTATGGCTCGACAGCCTTATATGGGCCTGGGTCTCCTCGTTTCGTCGAGGTTTCATGGTCACACATCTGAGACACACCACAGTCGGTATGACTCCTCTGGACGAGGGACCAGCTCGTCGCAGAGACCTCTACCTGACAACACATAACACTCACAACAGACAGACATCCATGCCCCCGGTGGGATTCGAACCCACGATCCTAGTAAGCGAGCGGCCGAAGACCCACGCCTTAGACCGCACGGCCACTGGGATCGGCCATTGTCGACCATATGGTCAAGAAATGCCAATCACACACCGCTGTCGAGTGGCACTTCTGGTTACCGCAGCCAAAACAACGAAAAAATGCGACACCTCCACCTAGCGCCGAGGTTAAAGAAAAAGTGGAGCTATGCCTCTACTCCCACTCTGGGATGTCACGGCCTGTTCTAGGACAATCTTTACCTTATACCTTTTACTATCCAGAATCCTCAATTAGACCGCTGTTAAAAAATTAAACCTCACAAAAAAAAATTTCATTTCAACAAAAGTCCTTAAAAATCCAAGAAAACATTTCCGTGAGCGGGTTTCTGCCCGCATCCTAGCAACGGCGATAGGTTCCCCGAGCGATGTTCGAGTTGTACTTCTAGGCACACTGCGCATAACCTCCAAAACAGAAACAACCATCACTTACAAGCCGTTGTCTTTCCAGTGCGAGCAACTTTTGTATCTACATGTTTTCGCCACTATTATTAGCCGTTATTTACGAATTAAAGTAAAAAAAAAAAACAGAAGTCACTGCGTGGAGACCACATCCGTCTGTCCGTGACCTAGTATCAGAGTTTGTCGGATTTTCATATGCAAGTTCTTTACAATACGTTTCGTGAAAATCGGTGCAGTGATATCCATACTATACTTAAGGATGTAAATGAATATCTAATCGTTACTGACATATTTCCTGACCGATCTGCGTGAAATTTAGTATCGAAGATCTCAATGTATTAATCTAATCAATGTGATTAATCAACTGTGAGTTTCGTAAAAACTGGTGCCGTGAACGGCATGCTTTACATACGGGCGTTTGCCCGTATTGTGTACATTTTTCGTCCCTGTGGATAGAATTTGGTATACAATTTCCATGTAATGCCGTTCAGAAATTGTTTACTTCGTACACATCGGAACAGTAAAAGTCAAAGGCGTGCGTGAATGCCGTATTTGCTAATGGGCGTAAATGAATTTCAATCCGTATTTTTCACATTTATTGCCCGACTTCGGTGAAATTCGGTAAAAGAGATAAACATACAATACTTTTCAGCATTTATTAGTTCCGCAAAATCGCGAAAAAATTCCGTACTTTTTTATGGGAGTAAACAAAGTTACATTTACGCGTATAATGTGAAACCGTACGTTATTTTCGAAGTAAAAGCGCCTTGTTAAAGACTGTCGCGCAGTACACCATTTGCAGTCTTTTCCGAAATACGCAGCGTGAAGGAATGACAATGAATTCACGAGTAAGTGGTTCCTACCGTACATAAGACACACTCCGTCTGGGTTTTCCCCCGCGACGGTTGTTCTCATACACTATCACCGGCTCTCGTTGGGGTCTCATCCGAGCAAGTAGTTCCTGACCGCACAGAAAACAGTGGGTTTCCCCATGTCCTAAAGACGGCGCTTGTCTTGGTTTCCCGGTGCATTGTACCCTTAACTAACTTTCGAAATAGAAAAGGTCAATAATTTTCCGGCAGTTGTCTCCCCAAGATGGCACGACGCGCCGTGGTGTAAAGGCAGAGACGGACGGACAATACCATTAATTCTACACATACGAGTTTCAACAAGATTGTACTTGCTCATAAAACCCTTCTGACATTTTTTAACATTAACTAACAGATGCACACAATTATCATAGATTCAGAATAATATTTTTAAAAATATTATTCTGAATCTATGATAATTGTGTGCATCTGTTAGTTAATAGTCGTATTAAAAAATCTAGTTAAAATGCACAAAATTGAAAACAACCCTTCTGACATGTTTCGGTCGACCTTCACCACCCTCAGGGAAATTGCATATGACATGGAATACTACTACTGACTAATTACAGAGTACTCTCATTTATGCCATTGGGCAGAGAAATAGAAAATAAGCAATACTGTTTAATTGTACCCTAAAATATGCATTCTCAATTGTGCAGAAGTGACTATAATAAAAATCTGTAAAATACAGTACCAGAAGAATACCTGCGTATGTCACAAGAACACCGAAAACCCTCAATGATTTGTGAGTGCGCGCGCGCGCGGATGTGTGTGTGTGTGTGTGTGTGTGTGTGCGCGCGCGTCTGTGTGTTCTCCAGCCCAGAGCCTCTGATGGAATGTCCTCCTCCGGCCATGGAGGCTCCTTTTATAGCAGTTCTGTAACGTTTTTGGAAGGCGGAGAACTTGGCCAAATCCACTACACTATTTATTGATAAAATATACAATAACAATTATATTAAACACTGCAAGAAGACTAGAAGAAGTCTACCCTGCTGATTCAAGCAGGTAAGGTATCGGAACCGGAAACGGTCTCTGGAGGGGTGCCTTCTGGGCCTAGTCAAATTCCCTCTTCTTGCCTCACCCCCTTTGTCTCATTCTTGTACCCACTTTATACGTCTTTTCTCTTCCAGCTGAACTGTTTTCCTAAGCCCTTTAAAGTTGTTCGTCTTATCGTCATTCTTCCCTCCACCCTATACATTCTAGCAGTTTAGTAAATATAGCTAACTTTTAAAATTACTTAAGAGGTAAAACTATGTATGTGTACCACTGAACGACACATCGAATCTATGTGATTAATGGCATCTGTCACGACACTGCAAATAACTACATCCTATAAATGAGCAACTGACTCAGATAGTAACACTTCTGACTTCCTATTCGGATGGTGGCTGATTCAAACCTCGGCCTGAACACCAACTCTCCAGACTAATTACTTCGTAGTTCTCCTCTGTCCCTCCAGGCAAATTTCGAGACAATGCCTAATTTAGACCACGACTACTATCGCCCACATACTTTCCAATTCATTGTTCATTAATCTTCCAATCAATGCAGTCTGAGTTACTAACAGCATCATTAAATAAACTTCAAATATAAAAAAAATTCATCTGACATGATTGCAATATACAGAGTGTTCCACTACATAATAGCCAAAACTTCAGGATCATGTCATTTGGAGCAAGAAACCTAATGGACTATAGTTCATTTCGACACCGTTATAAAGTTACGCACTAGTGAAGCGAGCTAGCACTGCTAGAACTTGCTCGAATTCCTGCTTGAACACTGCCTTGGCTAGTGGATGTGGCTGCGTGGCCGCGTTGTGTTGCAGTACGGTGGGGTAGTCAAAATGCTTAACACTTTTACAAATGAAGAATACATATGTTGACATGCATTACATGCGTGGTTTCTGCAATAGAAATGGTGGGGATGCGCTGTTGCAGAATTTCACACTGCAAAGCATTCGAAACTGCAACACAGCCTAGTTCATTCCTACCAACGAATGCAGAATGTGAACTACGACGACATGGAGAAGGTGATGTTCTCGCAGCAGTGCAACGACGCCCAAGTATAAGTGTACGCAGGATTTACAGAACGACTGATGTAGCACAGACACAGATGTGGAAAAATTTGCACCATGGTGGTTTCTATCACAATCACCTTCAACGAGTACAATACCTTTTACCGGGTGACCATGCCAACCGTGTACAATCTTGTGACAGCTGCAACCACAAATTCTGCGTGACATTCTGTTCGCGGTTGAGGCTCAATTTACCAGGGATGGCATTAAAGGAATTCGCACTCTTTGCACAGGAAAATCAACACCAGCAAACACAGTGCCATTTTGAACGGCGATATTCAGTTAACGTGCAGGATGGAATGTTAGACAATAACGTGATTGGACCACATGTTATCGAGGAACATTTAGCAGCTCCGTATTACAGAAATTTTCTGGAAAATAAATTACCTCTGTATTTAGAGGATGTGACTCTTGCAACACGAGGACGAATGCGGCATCAACATCATGAGTCGCCTCCACATTTCAGCAGTGGGGTAACGAAATTTGTGAACAAAAAATAGGAAGGAAGATGTATTGGAAGAAACGGACCATTGGCTTGGCCCGCTCAGACACCCTACTTTAACCCAGTAGATTTATTTCTGCGGGGTTGTATGAAGTCAAAAGTGCATCACGGTGGTAAACCAGAAGGAAGGCATCAATTAGTAGAGACCATAAATGAAGCTTCTGTTGCTATCATAAACGACATGGGATGCATACAGTGGCAATATTCAATGACAAAACGACTGGCAGCATGCACACAGTGTGATAGTGGGCATTTCGATCATGTGTTGTAATAACCTTGAAACTTCAATGTTGTTGTAAACGTTTAAAATGATGATAATAAAGATGAGTTGAAAAGAAGGTTTTTATTCAGTGCTACACTGAGCTAGTGTGTAACCTGATAACAGTGCTGAAACAAACACAGTTTATTAGACATTTTTTTCCTCCAAATGACTTGCAGAACACGCCCCTGAAGTTCGGCCATTACGTCACGGAACACGCTGTACAAGACCACAACACTCCCCCCCCACGAAATTCTGCTTCCTACGCCAGTGCATACACATACCAACTGCCTTTTATGCGTAAGCGCTCTGCCAGCAACACCAGTTGTATGGTGTTAGGTGAGAAATGGTTGTGCCATTTGACAGGAACACTAAGGGAAAACTGTTGCAAATTTCAGTTACAACACTATGCAGAGTATAGCATTTACAATGCACACTACCACACCACCCACTAAGAAAACGGATTCATACTATAAAAATAATCTGCGATAACAAGTACATAATTGTACAAAAAGTAACCTACACTAACAGTAATGACAACACTGGTGTGGATCAAGCTTTGTAGAATCACAAGTTAAATGCCAGACAGATCAACGTCTGCATTCACCAGCGGTACTCAACATTAGTGTCAACCAATAAAATAAAGAACAGCCATAACCAGATCCTTATGACACATGACAGTGAGTCATAAAATTCAATAATAGAGTGAATCTGATTAGAATGGAAAACTTTAAAAACAACTTATTAAAAGTATGAAGTACACATCTCTGATTTTAATGTCCTAGAACTCTTTTAACCCTAATTTGTAATAGTAACCAAAACACATGGCATTTAGAGTAGTTTGTGATACACTGATAAAGGATAATACGACCATGCCAAAACATGTAGTCAGTATGAATGAGTGAGTGAATCTTCACAATAATAGTTGTGTGTGACTGACACATATAGCAGCAAATTCATTCACAACAGCCCCTCTCCTAGCAGAGATTCAAACCCAGCATCTCCTGGGTTCTGACTTTTACATCACAACACTTTTTTATATTCCAAGAATATATATTAAAGGCAAGGAGACACATTGTACAGCCCTGTTGTTAATTTCAAAGGTGTCAACTGGACATTTGATCAGTTTATGATCTCCTGATCTATTACCCTGGTTGATTTCCAGCAGAGTCCTCTTATCTAACATACTATCCTGACATTAATCCTAAAGGTGGGAGGGGGGAAGGTGGTTCTTAAGGACAATGTCCACAGCAACCGACCTCAAATATCGCATATCTCAAAAGTTACATATGTACAGTCACCAAATACATTGGTGGTGATGTTCCGAGGACAATGCAAAACTTGCTTGCACACATTAAAGTTTCAGGTATATGGTGGACACAGTGAACAGGTACACCACAACTTCCAACCTTCACATAAATGACAGTGGTTTTATGAGTATTTATGTACTAACTAACTAGCTCACTAACTAACTCCATGGAGCAGAGCCCTTCTTGAGAAGCTAACAGGTCTTCAGCTAGTCGAGAAATTCCCCGCGTTTTATGAAACCCGAAGGTTCATTACCGCATTCACAAGAGCCCGCCACCTGTCCCTATCCTGAGCCATATCAATCCAGTTAATGCCCCCCCCCCCCCCCCATCCCAATTCTTGAAGATGAATTTTAATATTATCCTCCCATCTATGCCTGGGTCTTCCAAGTGGTCTCCTTCCCTCTCCCCCATACATGCTACATGAACAGCCCACCTCATTCTTCTTGATTTGATCACCCGGTTAATATATTGAAATTATAGTTCTGTATATCTTAATCTTTGTATTTTTGGTTAGCAAACTGGAGGACAGAAGATCCTGCACCGAATGATAACAAGCATTCCCCAACTTCAATCTGCTCTTAATTTCTTCCTGAGTGGAATTTTGATTCGTTAGGGTTGTTCCCAAATATCTGAACTATTCCACCCTTTCAAAGGATTTATTATCTAACTTTATGTTGTGATTTTGTCCTGCATCCTGATTGTGAGACATTACCATGTACTTAGTTTTCTCAGCATTTACTTCTAGACAAATCTCCTTACTAGCGACTACTAAAGCTTCTGTGTTTTTCTTTATAGCATGTATGCTTCCGCCCAATATATTAACATCATCAACACAAACTAGAAGCTGATGTGTACCATTTAATTTCAAGCCCTCCTGGTTTGCCTGAACCCTCCTAATGGCATATTCCAAAGCAAAGTTGAAAAGCAATGGCAATAAAGCATCTTCATGTTTCAAACCATTCTTAATAGGAAATGTGTCAGACAGATGTTTGCCTACCCCGACTCTGCTATAGGTTTCATTTAGACACATTTTTACTAGCCTTACTAGTTTCATAGGGATACCAAATTCAATGAGAATATTATACAAAACCTGCCTCCTAACTGAATCATAGGCTTTCTTGAAGTCTATAAATAGCTGATGAACTGCCTCATTGTATTCCCATTTTTTCTTGAGTATTTGACGAATGCAGAATATATGATCAGTAGTCGACCTGTTACGTCTAAATCCACATTGATGATCCCCAATCATTTCCTCTGCATATGGTGTTAACCTTGTCAGAAGGATGTTGGATAGAATTTTGTATGTGGTTGACAAAAGTGATATGCCTTGATAATTACTGCAATCTGCTTCATCACCCTTCTTATAAATAGGTACAATGATTGACTCCTTCCACTGCTCAGGCAATTCCTCTTTATTCCAAATAGAATTAATAAGTTTATGGATCTCACAACGAATTGTCCTACCTCCTGCTTTAATCAGTTCTGCTGGAATCTGATCAATACCTGGTGATTTGTGCCTTTTTAGCTTTTCAATAGCCATCTCAACCCCAGAGGCAATGGGCTATGGCACTAGTGGCTCTGCTGTATTTCAGTCTGCCTAACATCATTAACCCCATGTACATTCTATATCTGAAAGAAATGATTCCTCCACGTAGCCAAAATACTGTGGGAGTCTGCAACCATATCACCATTCTCATCCTTTACTACATTAGTTCTAGGCTGGTAAGCCTTCTTAAAGTCACTGATGCCACTGTATAAGTCTCTGATATTCTTGTTCATACTGTTTCATTAATTTTAGCTTTCAGATATTCCTTCTTTTTGTTCCTGAAATGCCTACTAGCTTCACGTCTTACATTGTTCAGATTATTAACATTACGTTGGTTTGGAATCTCTAACCACTGCATTTTAGCCTGCTTCCTTTGATCTAAAAATTTTGAACTTTCTTTGTCAAACCAAGGCTGCTTCCTTTCATACAGCCCTAAACTCTTTTTAGCTGAGATTGGTTAAATAAAAGTTACATAAAACATAAAATAGGCAATCCTTTCACAACACCTTGTATGTATAGTACCAGAACACTTTTCTCTGATGGCATGTGAAGGAACAAAATAAACACTTCACAATACAGCAAATCCTTCATTTAACTTTTTCCCCTTTATGTTATCAAAAAGGATGATAGCATGTTCATAGTAATGACGCATCAGCGCCCAACATGAAGAGTGTGGCAAATGGTTCTTGTTCAAAATATGTGACTCCATCCCCTGACAATTACAGACTTCAACAGTTTCATGAAACTCAGCATGTCACACAAAATGTACACACTTCCTCCCAAAATCCCTGTAAGGACCAGTCCTGGATATACACAAGTATATCTGGTGTGTCCATTGGACCAACAGTGCACATGCACATCATGTACAACAGCATACATGTGTCTCTCCAACTTGCCTGCAGGACCAACCCTAAACATATCTCTCTCTCTATCTCTCTCTCTCTCTCTCCCCACACACACATATGTACGTACACACAGCATCCTTCTGCAGGAGATACCGTTATCTGCCTTTCAAAACACTGATAAAAATAATAATAAGCAAACCATCTTCCTTTAATTTAGATCAAAGCTAATTGCTGTAGTGTAAGCCAAGCTGCACAGTACAGTAGATTCAGCATCTTCGTATGATGCCTCAAAATTGTCAACAAATATTATGAACAATGCTCTGTCCTTAGCACAACACCACAAATTTTTCTGCACATGTCTTCTGGAGCCATTCAATGTGCCTGATGTACCAACCACTATTTTTCTTACATTGCTGAAATGTTATCTAGCTGTTTGCAAGTTGTGTGAATGATAATTTCATTCTGAGGGCTTGTAATTTGTTGTACAGATCACTCACAAGTTGACATTTCCCTTGCAGCTTGCTATTTAAGTAATTAAAGTGCCCATAAATGTATGTCAAGAAGGGCAGATCACATAGCCACGTCACCTCCTGAAAGTGACTGACTGTCCTTTCTCAACAATAAAAGCTTTGATCTCGCCAGTGTTGATAGAAAACACCTCACGTCTGCTATGGCACTAAACTTCAAAACACTAAACAATGTCATAATACTCACTTCCATTTAGTCAAGGAATGCCTTGAAGTGCCTGGATTTAGCTGTCATAACCTAATGAAGTTAACTCTACTGATGATGTAAGTTACAGTTCGCCAAACCACAGAGTTTTGCCATCTAGTCTGTACACCACAATTGTCTTATATGGATGCAAATACAGTTGTTATGTTGCCTTGTTTGCTGATGATGTAGACATGTCCATTTGGGGCTCCAATTTCATCTAAGTTTTCCACAGTTACTATGCGTCTTCTGCATGTTCCCTTCCTGTCTAGGATGGGAGCCGTTGCTTGGAAGCTTATCACACATTTTTAAATTGTTGTTTTATTCAGAACAGGTGCATGACAACATTTTCGTATTAATTTATGACGCAACTTCTTGCTGGTACTGTATTCAGCATACACATCATACAGAAACATGCGCTGCTCCAATGGAATCCCTACAGACCTAACAATCATCTCTTATAATGTGAGCCTAGGGGGTCATGGCACATCTGTCCATAACTTCCAACCCACCATTCCTCCAAAACTGCAAATCACATAAAGTACGGCAAATACAACAGCTGTTCCTCATGGACAGACAACCAAAGAAAATTTCTTCATTTTTTACTACTACAACAATTAGGCACAGAGTGCCCCAAAAATAAATCTCAAGTATAATGCTCAATGAAAAACCACTGCAGGGCAAACTCTTCCTACTCAGGTAAAACCCACACGTACTACAATTTACAAACTAATCAGTCAGTGGCTGCCAGAAAGTTTCTGTTTTTAAATTTATAACACATGGTATCCAAGAAAGTAACAAGTGGTTACAAAGAGGAACAGAAGATGCAAACTATATAAGCATGTGTGGCAGTGGTTTGTTGAGTTGGCACTGCAATAGCCACCTCTGCCATAAAGAAATTCTTAGGGTACCTAGACAGCAGCACTGCCAAACACATATTGCTCTCCAATCAACTTTAGTACCTTTCTACAAATGCAGCACCTTTCCGGGACTTTTCAGGTTAAAAAAGCATGCATATGCAGTGAAACTATGATTTAAAAGTGTCCCCATAGAGCTGCAATGTATGAGTAATTCAGGAAATAAGTATAGTATATGCAAGTATCATGATATAAACAATATTCCCCATTCAAATTGCAGTGGTCTCTTTGCTGGTATCAATTTATTAACACGAAACAACATAAATGATGCAAACCACACTTCCAAGCACATAAAAATAATATGCATTTCAAATGTTGTTCTTGTCCACTGTCTTGGACAGCTCTATGAAATAAAATGGATTCACAAAACATACAACATGTAAGTTAATGGCAACAGCAAACAGCTTCCCTTGTAAAAATGACATGCACATGCATTTCTTTGCCATTGTTAAATTTAAAAGAGAATGAGGCAACCACAACAAGCACAGCTACAGAAAACACAACTCTAAGAAACTGGTAAGTGTGCCTACACAGAAATACATAAATATAATTTTCTTCTTTTTTTTTTAGGTGTGAATGAGAAAATTCAACACAGGCATAAAACACAACACATGATCCATTATTTTGTTTTAAATGAGAGATAATTTTTGCTCCACACTGAACACAGTTCTCCTGTGGTAGTACAAGAGAAACATCCCTTTCCAAAAAAGTGATCTTTTTCACTCTGTGGTCCCAAGATGGGCCTTGCAAGGGATTTTCTTGGCATACTAAAAAGTAATAGACCCAGATTCAATCCCAAAGACAGAGCTGAGTGTTTACCTGTTATGTTTGTGGTACTGATGTTGCTGTGATTAAAATCCAGGACTTGGCTGCCATTAGCATGGAACACAGCTGTAACAACATATCAGCAAGTTGCAAGCATGCATGCTTCAAGACCACTGCATGTCAGAGTTTACTGTGGTGTGTCTCCCAAAAACAGAATTAACTGGGAACACTTGGAAGGAAATCCCAAGCATTACAGCCATGATTGAATAATTCATCCCTTCCCTTTTCATGCAGCATTTGCATGAATGCTCCATTTACTACAACTTCATTGGCTTTTTGACTGTTAAATTATTTTAAGACTGGCACACACAGGCTTTGATACCAACATGTCTCTAACACTGCATATCCCCCCCCCCCCACAAACACACACACAAAATAGCATAACCCACATGTGCCATCCAATCATCACTGACATCATTAGTAATCTACCCCACTTAACATGATACACAATTACAAAATCTTAGTTCAACGAATAGGGTTGTGGATGACAGTTTATTATATTTAGAACTAAATTTTATGTTGTGTTCACCGTGCATTTTGATAACACTCAACAATTAAACCAACAAATGCAAAATGTAAAACAGAACACCTCTCGCCGAAATACATCCATATTACAGTCAACGACAATCATCAAAAAAGTATAAATACCAAGAACGCAGCAACTAAATACCGGTTAAATAAAGAACTAAAGTATATTTACAAGAACAAAAAAGCTGCACTTAACAACAACTTTATACAACCCACTTAGAAAGTGCAACTTTATACAACCCACTTAGAAAGTGCAACTTTATACAACCCACTTAGAAAGTGCAAATTAGTGGCAAGATACATGGCTTTGTATACAAACATCGCAAAACCAAAAAAAAATCAATAACATGGTCGACAAGTTATATAACAAACTCAACATAAAAACTAGACACCTTACATAACACAAAACACAAACAAACACAAAAACATAAAGAACCCATTACACAGACATCAATAACCTTCTAAATACGGATAAAGAACATGTCAAATGTCACGTTCAATAAAGAAGAAGAAAAAATCCTACAGTTTGGCCTAAACTGTGGTGCATTTGTTGGTTTAATTGTTGAGTACATTTAGAACTAGTTTATTTCTGGACTTTATCCACTGTCTACTCTTCTAAACACACCAAAAAGTTAACAAAACATTTGACAAACAGATCAACTTCAAAAATTCAGTCTTTATTTTTCTGTACTATTTTTAAAACTAGATGATGAACAAAGACCACAAGCATTAAGTAGTTTTAAATGAAATCTTGTGTTCAAAACAGCCAAATGTGTGTTAAAATAGTGGTGCATCACACTTGCCACTCACATCTATCTAATGCTAAGGTCTAGAATGCATATTGCCATGCCTCCACACTGTCATGACATTTTGCTTCATTACAGCAACTACTGTTTGCTTATCAAATCTCTTCCCTGCACACTGGTCCTTGGGTGAGAATAAATAAACTGTAATACCATTCTGCAAGGTGAGTTTCATCATGCAAAAGTTTGAACGTTTTTTGCTTCCAACATTTAAACCCAAAAATGAAGCTTCAACCAAAGTTTCTGACTGAGTGACCAATAGGGGTCTGCTGCAATACAATTTGATATCAAGACATTGAGCTGTTTTGTGGATCACAACATTTTACAAATGTCACAAGTTCATAATTTTTTGAAAAATCATCACCAGTAAAGACGAGTCAGTAAACAACTTCCAAAATGAGTTATCCTTTTAACAGAACTAAACTCCCAGTACCAGGTCAGAGAAGAAGCCCCAATGGACAGCATACCTCAGCAGGTATGACAGGGGAAATCAAAGCCCTTGCCACAGTAAGACTTTGTCAAATATATGGGACTGAATTGTAGCTTGTGTTAGCAGCAGTACACTGCCATCTCTGCCATCCTCTTTATGCCTATTTTCTCTGTTGTATTATTATTTAAATACGATTCTGAGAGAGCAGAAATTTTGAGTGGACTAGCTTGAATGATCTGAAGGACTGCTGTCTCATGCTGTGTGCCACTGTACTGCAGTATGACTCTTTCTGCAGTTTTTGACATCATGTCTGATGTTTCAAATTAACACACTGGTCTAACTGCAGAGCAGAGATGGAGGCAATACATTCCCTGACACATTGGTAACCAACCACCATCTTAATATTTGCAACCATAAGAACCTTAATCTCAAAAACATACTTCATACTGGGCTCCTAAGATGTTTGAATGATGGGATTCAATTAAGAAGAAAATATCTGTGCCAGTGCTTTTACAGTTTTACAAAAATCTAGAGGAATGTCTCAGCACCTCATTTGCTCACATGCTGGTGACAGCTGGTCCACAGCATTTTTGTCTAGAACCCACAGTAAACTCAGACATGTTCAGCCTTCATGTGGACAGGAATTTATCTCTTACATGCTCCTTACACTGCATCTTCAGGACAAACATGATGCTAACTTAAATATCTTAGTTATACATTAAAAACTGTTTTGACAAAAAATTCCTTCATTGTCAGCAGCCTAGACATATACACACTTCAATATAACATTCCTCAATTTCAAATCAAGAGACAAAACACTGTCTTTTGGGCTGTGACATTTGTCAAAACAACAGAATGTTTCCAAGTTAATGCAATTTCAGTTATCTATTACAGAATAAACTGTGGATACCCATAAAATACACATCATAAAAATAATAACCAAAATTTAAAATTATATTCCTTGTTCATGTACAATTTGTCATGCAGACAAGCCATGCACTTTGCTGTTGCTGAACGCAATAGCTTCACTGAGATGCAAACAAAATGTCTTCATACAAACATGCAGAAATAAATTTTATCATAATATACAGAAAACCCAGCACCCTCTGGTAGTTAAAAAGCGTGTTCTATTCTTAAATTCAGGTACTCATTCAAATACATGGACTGAGGTGCATTTCTTTGTGTGAACAAACACACAAACTGTGCTCAATGGTGCAATGTTGTAACAGATAAATGACCTTGGTACAGCTGGATATGGTACTCACTTGGGGTATGAGACTGAGAATTTGTATTTCTGGAGGATGCTCCTGATCTTCCTGCACTTGGAGACACCTCTGTTGTCTTGACTGTAAACAAAACAACATATGAGTCCTCATATAGTTTAGTTTAGGTTAGTTTGTATTTCATCCCAGAAATCATTACAGAATGATACTGGACACGTCCAGAGAGTAGTTACAATGTCACAATGTTGATTTATTTAGAAACAGGATGAGAGTTTTAACAGATGTGATAATAAGCCTGTTTGTTCATATTCTCATTTATGACACCATGTAGTCTGGTAGACGGGCACCAGCATCTTGCAGAAACACACAGTCTCATTTTTATGGTAGACTTCAACAGAGGGTCATGATCCAGAAGCTCATAATATGAATCTTCACCACAGTGGTAACCTCAGATCGTATTTCTGGACATTAGTATCCAGAGTTATTGTCTAAAAATTTCAACAGTATTACCATACATTTAATGATTTTTAAAAGTATTGTAAAATCACTTTATATTCTGACATGTTTCGGTGGCAGCCACCACTATCATCAGGGAAAGTTCATCGCGTAAGCTGGAACACAGCCATTATAAACAGCGTGTTATAATGGCTGTGTTCCAGCTTACAAGGTGAACTTTCCCTGATGATGGTGGTGGCTGCCACCGAAACAAGTCGGACTATAAAGTGATTTTATAATAACTTTTAAAAATCATTAAATGTATGGTGTACACTGTTGGAAATTTTTAGACAATAACTTGATAATAAAAATGCACGGTATAAATAACAATGTGAAATTAGTATCCAGAGGTTTCACCCAAGAAAACCTGAACACAGTATCATACGTATGTATATGGGATGTAGTTCACAAAACAGTTCAGGCTATGATACACACTGCAGTCACAGTAATGGACTTCTGTGACTTCATGGTATAGTTGGTCACTGTATTATACTTTTACAGCTAGATTTAAAAAATGTTACCCAAACTTTGACACTACCCAGTGTTTCTTTTCAAGAACACTTGTAACTTCACTAACAAATGTAGAAAAGTAAGATGAGTAACATTGCATAAAGATATGGCTCACAGAATGGCAAGCATTCAGCCACTCATTAGTGTCATGTTTTATTCATTTTTATTTAAGGACAGTGTCACTACACAGCATCAAATGATAAAGGAAGGAAAGAGCCTTAGCCTAATTTGAGGTGGCATCCCCACACTTCCCCAAGTGACTGATTAAATTACAGAAAATGTGGCACAATAGTTGGGTGTCTCAGCTCTCCAAAATACAAGTTGTTCAAGTGGTTCGCTTGAATCAACTTGCTCAACAATATTATAATATGACACTACTGATCAGCAGAACAATATGGTGTTATGCCCCACAGCATGCTTGTCAATCATAAACTCTGTCCACACAAGCCATGGACAAAAAAACACTTTATTTCCTGTGTCATTTAAAATAAGCTGATAAAAATTGAATGCACAAAACATGTTAAATTATAACCTATTAGTTATTCTACCCATAATTTGGGAACAAAGAGTTTGAAATACAAATCTCTGAAACTGCCAGTGGATAGATGACAGTGATTGGGAATAAAAATGTTTGACGGTCTGAACATTTCAGATCACAATCTTAAAAAAAAAAGTATGCATATACAGTCTTTGGAAGCTGACTATAAAAATGTGAAGGCTCTACACATACATTACTGTCTGTTATTGCTTTGCTTTCATAATTCTGGGAAAAGTTAAAAGAAAAGACATTAAACTTATGTAAACTGAACCAACCAACAAACAGATTTAAGTTTGCCACTTTGCATGCTGTCAATTACATGCATTCAGACTCAAACTAGGCATTCCCACAACAGAATAGCAGCACAACACTGCCTCAAACCTTCCTCAGCTGCTCATGACCTAAGTTGAAATGCTTCAACAACACCGACTACTTGAAGGTCTCAAACACCGGACACTGCCTTCCTTCCAATCTAAAATACAACAAAAACATCACCCACTTACCTTCATCGCCACACATAAGCCCATCTGCAAGCAGCCGCAGGCCATCAGGACATGCACATGAGATCTTAGGTGACCGCAAGGTGATCTGGGGTGCAGGCAGGCACAAATGTGAACAGTGTCCATTCACTGCCTGGCAGTAATTCAGACCATCTGGTTGTCGATAGGGATGATATACATGAATACCATGGGGTTCTGCAACTGAGCAATGCAAACACAACAGATTAATCAATAATGAATCTCACTTAGGAGTGTACCCTCATGAAAATTAGCAGCTTGTAGCCAATAATGTACAAAATTAAAGCAAACCATGCACTGCATCCCTTTGGCAGATGGCAGCTGTATTATAAGAGCTGTTTTTTTTTTAGTTTAAATGCTAGTCCTTGTGATGTCAGGGATGACACAAAATCAGACACTTCTTCCAAAAAAAAAAAAATAACACTGCAATGGATATGCAGATTATATTCATAAGGAACCAACACATGTTCCAGCAGCATAATTTTCTTACGTAGGATAGTGAATACAGTAAGAATTTTTGGTTTCCATAAAAAACAAGAAATTTCTTGACTAGCCAAATGACTATCAGTTTCTAACAAAGAACTCTATGCCATGAAAATTATTTGGTGTGTGTACGTCACTAAGCTTAAGTCGCCACTCTTAAAATTACACCATCTTATCCCTCAAGCACTACCAGCATACAGCCCTACAAGCAATATACCAAGAACGTACTTGCCAGTATTGGGCACACAGAAAACTGTCATAGCTCTGCAGTCTCTTACAGAAAGATGAAATTATCATCAATAACAGTAACACGGCAATGGCAGTAGGGAATTATGGGGCATGTACAACCTTGATTCTTTAGAATCATCAAATTTCATGGGACAAATAATTTAAAAAGCTATGCAAGCATTACACGGCCACTTACCATATGTGTGGCAGTTATTGGCATAATGTCTTTTCCATTAAACTTGTTTGCTCTGTAGACAGCCTGCTTGTCCCAGTCTGTCCAGTAAACCCAGTCCTCAAATGTTGTGATGCTGAATGGATGCTGCAGAGCATCAGGAGAATAAAGAATTACTCGCCGCTTGCTGCCATCATAGTTACACGATGAAATCACATTCAACTTGGCATCCACCCAGTATACACGTCTTCTCACAAGGTCAAGTGTGAGCCCATTGGGCCACTTCACTTCATATGAGACAATTATCTGCCGATGCGATCCATCCATTCCAGCTCGTTCAATCTTTGGCTCGGTGCCCCAGTCAGTCCAAAACATCCACCTGGACAAAAAATCCTCAAATTTTCCAAAAAATTCAGTATCACAATCAGCTGTTTTCTATGTGATCCAGACACGAAGACATTCAAAGAACTGTCTAATTTCAGTTTCTAACTAATTTACCTTATTTCATCTAAATATGAAGAAGACCTCTTCACTTTATGCAGGAAAGTTAACTCTGAGATACATAAGAGGCAAAATACAAGTGTAGAGAACATTACCTGCAATGCTACAGGAGCTAATGGGAGTGGGCTAAGGTAACTTTTTGCTACAAACAGGGACAGTAGTGTGACAGTCCAATCTGGGATTCAAAGCCTGGACCAATTTTCCTGGCATGTGAAGCAAACTTGGTGATTGGAATAATCGGTTTGTATGCAAATTGAATTAAGACGTTCAGATATTTTGTATAACAAATCATTCAGAACTTTGGCTGAAGGACTGCCTTGTTGTGCCACATGGTAGCCAAACCTTAGTGCCATGGTTTATTTGCTATACAAGTTTTTGGTGTCAACAAACACCAGAATGAGGGCTAGCCTAATGATTGCCATAAGCCAAAATGACGTAAGTAAAAGGTGATATAAAGTTGCTTGTCCCATTGGGCCAATAGAATTTATAGTTCAGCCTCACTCAGAAAAAAAACTGTGTGAATATGATGTTTGAGAACACAGTTTATTCTTCGTTTGTTAGTAAAACTACATAACGTATTATTATGCTACGAAGGTTGGTATGAAAGTAATGCCTCCTATTGTTTTTCTTTCAAATGTGGCACTGGGTAGAGCTTCTTGCCTTACCCACCACACAGCGACACTGTCCAGCTCAACCAGGATCATCAGTGCTCCAGTCGATCACGTGCATTCAGCAACAGTAGCAGTGCAAAATGGCGGATGTTGTGGACATACATACTAGGCAGAGAGCGGTAACTGAATTGCACAATGCAGAAGGCCCCAGTTCCATAGAAATTCACAGATGTCTGAAAAGCGTGTATGGTGAGGATACCGCAGATGTAAGCTCCGTTACATGCTAGGTCCCTCATTTAAGGATGGTGAAAAGGAAATTGGTGACAGGCCCTAAAGCAGCTGACCAGCCAAAGCAGTGATAATGGAGACCAAAAACAAGGTTGATGCTCTGATTCAGGATGATCACAATATGTGCAGACATTAAAGAAGTTAAAACTAGAAATTTGAAGGGTTCAGCCCAACAGGAAGGCGAGGATGCCATTTTGCACAGGACAATGACCTGAAACACAGGAAGTGTGAAGAGCACCAACGCTTCAGCAAAAAGAGTTTCATGCAGCCAGCACACAACACCTCATGCAAACGTGGAAAAAGTGTGCTGCTAATGAAGGAGAGTTTGTGGAAAAATAATCTCAACTTTGTAAAGGATGTACCCACAATATTAGCAAATTTCATTATAACATATTCAGAGTTTCTCAGAAAAAAATACGAGGCATTACTTTCATACCACCCTCTGTGCTAACCACAATTTCTGGCACATCCACAGCCTTCACGGATCACAGACTAATGAAGCACGGCTGCCTACAAACCAGACACAATAAGGAAGCCACATCATTCAAGAAAGATGATTTAATATAAAGAACTTAAGCCAGTACAAACAGCACATTGCTTCTTGCAGAGATGATTATGTAATGACAGAGCACTTTTGTCATAGTATATTTGGGTAGGCATGTCTGAGGTCTTACTTCTCAGATAACTTGGCAACAAATGATACTGCATTTAGTTTCTTCACTTACCCACCAATGGGATTGAGTGCAATAGCCCGTGGCTCCTCAAGACTGTCTTCAATCAAGACCTTCCTCATGTTGCCTTCAAAGTTTGCAACCTCTATAGTGTTCTTGCCCGTGTCTGTCCAGTAGATGTGGCTGTAAATCCAGTCCACTGCAAGCCCATCTGATGTTGTCAGTTCATCTTTTATCACAACTGTCCGTTCGCTGCCTTCATCAATTGGAGCTCTACAGGAAGTCATAGATGTTCCAATGCAATTTACAGCTGTAAATGCTCTGTTATAAACTAAAGTGTCATTATTTTACTAAATGCTGGAACTGCCTCGAGGCCAGTTGTACAACACATCGGTGGTGGGCTTATACAGAAATAATTTTAATTGCAACTGTGGATGATAAAAGCCTTCCAGCACAAATGGACAAGTCCCTACACAGAACCAATATTCTGAAATCCATCATTTATTAATATGAAAAACTATTGGAGAAGCTACACAAAAGGGCATCCTTGTCATAACTTTCCACCAAAGCACAATACCTAATGCATGTCCCTCATAGGTCTAACTCATGCAGCATGTTGAAAGAGCCAGTATTTTAGACCAGAATTATTTCCATCTCAACATGGCATTTCTCAAATATTATGGCAAAAAATATTTGTTGGTCAAAATTCAAGATCCCTGTACCTCTGCAATATGCTAAGAATTAATGAAACTCCATCTTGTAATATTTCTGCAGACCAAAACTTCAGAGCAATGGCATAAAATAAAGAATATTTACTGCTTACTTGTAAATTTTCTGGTCACTGACATCACTCCAGAAAATCATGCCAGTCCTGAAGACAAAGTCTAGTGCTGTGGCACTCTTAGTGTCATTAACAATGGCGGTCATTTCATGATGGTCTAGAGAGATCTTGCGGATGTCATGGCGACGAGCAAACAAGAGTGAGGCATGACCCTCCATGGCCTTGCAACGTGTGTGATCCCGTGGGTCCCTCAAGTACCCATCAAAACACTGACATTTGAATGTTCCTTTCTCATTGATGCAGTTCTGTGAGCACGCACCTGGGGTTTCACACTCATCAATGTCTGAAACCACACAGGATACTATCAGAAAGCTTATAATATGAAAACTGTAGAAAGTATTAATTTCTTGATCTCTCAGCTGTTCGTACCATGACAACCCACCATAACAATTAACAAGTCAACTGTATAAAATATTAAATTCCTCATTACTTAATTTCTTTCATTTCTTTCTCTCAGGTCCAATTATTTCCTGGGAAATTTTATTATCAATTTATATTCTTCCTGTAAGACAGGAGACCATAAGTTAAGAGAGACAATTTTAGAAATGGCAGTATTTGACCAATGAAGTCTTCATAGCTGATCAGCCATTTAAACATTCAGATCACGTCCAGCATTTCACAGACTCTTTTCAGGCTTTCACAGAGGTTGTTGATCAAATGATGAGCTTTTGAGTTTCTATACTGTGTAATGGTTGAATGTTTCGACGTTTCGCAGGAACATACTGCCTCCATCTTCCAGGTGACTGAATTTGTTATGAAGAATGCTGAAGTGATAAGGAGGAAAATTTTCTGTCAGTTACATAGGACGCTTTGAGGTCATTTGGCCAGTCATGTCTACACATGGCAGGATGACAGGATAGGACTATCCTTGAAATTGTAACTCCCACTGGCTTGGAACAATCCTAGCCCCTCTTCCCACCCTTGATAGCTGTGATTCGTCAAACTACTTCA
The DNA here is from genome assembly GCA_021186555.1 of Reticulitermes speratus. Taxonomy (NCBI): domain Eukaryota; kingdom Metazoa; phylum Arthropoda; class Insecta; order Blattodea; family Rhinotermitidae; genus Reticulitermes; species Reticulitermes speratus. The sequence continues at coordinate 82,130 of JAJKFL010000004.1, forward strand.
GAGCATCCTATACAGGGCTGAACAAAAATATTGATTACAAAATAAATTGTGGGAAAGGCTAAGCAATTTCAAGTTACTCTAAGTTATCTCCTTCAAAGTACAATCACCCAGACTGTATGCAGCAATTTCAGCAATCCCTCCACTTTTCAATGCAATGGAATGGCCTGCAGCAGCCAAGGCATATTCAGTTGTATCTCCATAATGCCTGACAATCGTTTCCCCTTCAGGGTAATCTTCAGCCTTGCGAGGAGGGGAGGTGTAGAATGAACAGGAGGAAGAAAAAGTTGCAGGGGACCAAATTTGGTGAGTAAGGCAGATTGGGACCCACTAGTAAGCTGTGCTTGGCCAAGGATTCCCTGATGCTCAGAGCCACTAAGCATGGTGCACTGTCATGCTGCAGAAGTCAGGTAACAGAAGACCATTTGTCATGCCATTACCATATGAACTGCATATCAAAGGCATGGCAGAACTGTTCTGTAGACAGCAATTCATGTCCTTGTCTTCAAAAAGCAATTTGTGATGCACTACACCCTCCATGTGTTTGGGGCTTGAGCGGCTAGTGGGCACGTCGGCAGGTGGCAGATAGCTGGGGCCCTGTCCCGGCGCTGGTCTGGATGATCTCTGGACTGACCCTGGGGCAGGTCTGTCTCTGAATATAAAGTATAGAGGACCGTGGACCAACTCCCCAACCCCAAGGTGTTATGTATGGCTTGTCTTATTCCATGCTGAAGGGGTGCATGGCGCATGGGTGATGTGCCTCTAACGGAGCCTCTGGGAGACCAGGTGACATACCAGAGTATACAGCCTTGCACTGGTATAGGGAGCTCTGCCAGTGTTGACTGTTATCTCTCCCTTACTCGCGGGACCAAAATGGACACAGTAATTGACGAACGTGAAAAAGAAGCGGCTGTGGCTGCAGACTTGTTACAACAAGACTTCTATGCAGAGGCTGTGGGCTCTAAGAATTCTGTTCTTTCTCCTGATGAGGAGATATTGGCTGCATCTCTACGATTAGACTGCAAACCAAGAGAGTTTCGGGAGCACAACGGAAAAATTTTATTAAAGCAAGAAAAATGAAGGAAGGAACTCGGACGGTTGAAAACCCTCCGAGAAAGACTCGATCTCAGGAGAAGGGCGCAGCTGGAAGTAGTGGGAGCGTGAACAGACCCCACTCTGACTCAAGCACCACACCTTTGACAAAACAGCAACCCAAAAGCCCAGGACCACGCAAGAGCAGACTGGGTCTTACAAGGAAGCTGTTGTTGGCATCCAGATGGTAGTTATTCATAAAAGCCATACTGAGGTCAAACTGGATCAGGCTCAAGTTGACCTTATTCAGGGAAAAATGTTAGCTGCTGTGGATGTGAACCCCTCAGGGGAGACGCCTCCACAGTTTCTACACTCTAAACTTTCACAGGGTATATTTTGGATTAACTGTACAAATGAATCCTCTAATGTCTGGCTGATGCAGACAATAAGTGGACTTGGGGAGCTGTGGGAGGGTGTGGAGCTGACTGCAGTTGACTCCAAAGTCCTCCCTAAAAGACCCAGGGTGCTCGTTCACATCCCGGATACTTCAGAGGTCACCAATGTCGTATCTTGTCTCAGGATTCAAAGTCCTGAGTTAAATACGGCAGATTGGTTAATCATAAGTCGCAAGGTCACTGAGAAGAAACAGACGTTGGTCTTCTCTATTGACCCTGACTCTTTCAAAGCACTGCCTAAGACAAAGTTTAAGGCCTTCTGGGGATTGGGAAGAGTTATCTTCCGGCCCTGAAGGATGAAAAGAAAAAACCAAAAGCTGAGAGTGTGGGAGTAATTATCCATCAGAGTAGGGTGGCTACAGCTGCCCTTTGTGTGGCTATGAAGAACTGTGATGTTGCCCTCATACAGGACCCTGGACATATATGAGGGAAATCAAGGGTGTAAGAGAGGTAGGTGGAAAACTTACATATATTAGATCCAACCAGAATCCTAGGACCTGTACTTTAGTCAAGAAAGACTTTCGGATACTGCCTGCTGATGCATTACTGTTCCAGGGATCTCACAGCAGTTAAAATTAAAACACTTTGTGGCAGGGGGACGAGGGAGATTATTCTCGAATCAGCATACCTTCCATACAATGATTTTGAGCCCCCACCCCCCAGTGAGATGGAGAAGCTGGTGGCAGGATGCAGAGCTGATGGATCTCACCTTGCCATCAGCTGTGATGCAAATGCGCATCACACAACCTGGGGGAATTCAAATATTAACAACAGACAGACCTTGTTTAATTTTATTACAGCTAATAATTTGGACATAATGAATAAAGGTAACAGACCTACCTTTATTACATGTAACAGGCAGAAAGTTATTGACATTACTATTGCCACTTTTTATGCTGGCAATTTTATTAAAGATTCGCATGTAACTGAAGAGGTAAGTTGTTTGGACAGCAGCTACATCCGATTCAATTTTACGAGAATTGACCGTTCTATCGTAATCCACGCAGGACTGACTGGGAATCTTTTAGAACTGACCTGAAGGGCTATCTGTGTTATATGAAAGATATGATTACTAACTTTATAGAACTAGAGACTGCTGCAAGGTAGTTTCAGGATGCTATTATTTCCGCATATAATGACAACTGTCCTTCAATCACGAGGCGGTACAACAGGAATATATCCTGGTGGAACCAAGACCTTGCAGATGGAAGGAGGAAAGTTCGCACATCATTCAACGCTGCGAAGAAGTCAGGGTATTGGACTGGCTACAAAAGATCTTGAACTGAATATAACAAGGCACTCATACAGGCCAAGAGAGAGTCCTAGAAGAGACACTGTGAGGAGATTAAAAAGGCTCCTGAATGTGCCAGACTCCAGAAGATCCTCTCAAAGAATGGGCAGAGTGCGTTAGTTCTCTCCAGCTGGAAAATGGAGAAAATACTAAAAGAGAGAATGAGACTATGGAGGAATTACTCCGAGTTCATTTCCCTGGTTCAAAAATAATTTTAGAACCTTCTGGTGGCTGGGATGGTCTTGACCTGGAGTTTCCAAAATGGAATGTGTCCAGGGGGGACTGGGTGCTTTCCAGAAGGGTTACAAGTTTCAATAAGTTGAAATGGGCTATCTTCTCATTTCAACCCTATAAATCCCCAGGCATTGATGGAATCATGCCCATCATGCTACAGCAGGGTTTTGAACTGCGGCGGGAAAACTTTTAGTGTTACTAAGAGCCAGTTTGGCCTTAGGATATATCCCAATGAGCTGGAGGCATATCAGGGTGGTGTTTATACCCAAACCTTGGAAACCTTTGTCCCAGGCATAGTTCCTAAGACCCAGCAGCCTCATGTCCTTTATACTCAAAACACTTGAGAAATCACTCGACAGACATATCAGGGATGGTGGCTTGGTTGAGAAACCACTTCACCAAAACCAGTATGCTTACAGAGCAGGTATGTCTACAGAAACAGCATTCTTCCAGGTTGTACAAAGACTGGAAAAGTTTTTGGGTCATAAGGAGATTGCGTTGGGTGCCTTCTCAGATATTGAGGGGGCATTTGCCAACACCTCCTTTAATGCAATTACTACAGCTGCTAGAGAGCATGAACTTGAGAAAACCCATTGCAGGTGGGTCCGGTCTACGCTTGAAAGCAGACGGGTACATATTTCCCTCATGGGCAGTAATTTAACTGCTCAAGTTGTAGGGGGATGTCCACAAGGAGGAGTCTTGTCTCCCCTTTTGTGGAATTTAGTTGCTGATAGGCTTCTGGTTGAAACGAATGACCTAGGTTTTAGAACATTTGGCTATGCTGATGACATCGTCATCATAGTCCAAGGTAAAGTTGTACACACTGTCAGGGAACTTATGCAAGGTGCCTTGGATGTGGTGGTTAAATTGGCTGTTAAAGAGGGTCTAAATATTAGCCCTCACAAAACAACCATAGTTCCCTTTACCAACTAAACAAAGTAGAGGACTTAGGACCTCTTATACTTCATGGTAAGGAATTTAAAATGCTCGGAGAGGTTAAGTATTTGGGAGTGATTTTAAGACGCCAAACTAACTGGAAAATAATCAGAAAAGCAGAAACTACCTTTGCAGTGGCTAGACACATATATAGTAAGAGATTGGATCTAGGACCTACTATGGTGCACTGGCTCTATACTAGGGTAATTAGACTTTCTATTTTCCATACTGCCTTGGTTTGGTGGCCCAAGGTCAAGCAAAAAAGCACTAAAATTCAATTTGGCAGTATTCAAAGAATGGCCTGTCTAGCCATTACTGGGGTTATGATATCGAAACCTACTGCAGCAATGGAAGTGCTTCTGAATCTGACTCCGCTAGACGTGTCGATCATGGTGGAGGTGAGGATGGCACTCTATAGACTACACATACTTAAACAACTGAGTGTTCCTAAAACAGTGGCAGGGTTGCTAACCATCTGGAAAAATGTGGGTGACCCTTACTATACGTGCGGTCAGACTACATCTGGTAGTTTATCGTCACACCAAAAACATCATGGTCATAATACACCAGAGTACTGGAAAAACAAAGACCCAGTGTTTTCTGACGATGCTCTAATCTGGTTTACTACACCAGAGTACTGGAAAAACAAAGACCCAGTGTTTCCTGATGATGCTCTAATCTGGTTTACTGACAGATCTAGGGCTGACTCAGGGACTGGGTCTGGTATTTACGGAAAAAGACCAGAGACAAGTTTTAGTTTCCCTATGGGCAAATATGCCACGTTTTTCAACCCGAAATGCCTGCAATTCTTCAATGTGCACGTGAAAATATAAGTTGGGATCATAAACATAAGCGGATCCTTATTTTTTCGATAGCCAGGCAGCAATTAAGGCACTTAGCAGCCCGAAAGTGATTTCAGGACTGGTTGCAGGATGCTTGGATGCTCTCTCTGTGCTGGCAAGCGAAAATTAGGTAACCCTCGTGTGGGTGCCAGGGCACTGTGGCATTCATGGCAATGAAAAAGCTGATAAACTTGGTAGACATGGAGCAGCTACACCGTTCCTCGGCCCAGAGCCAGCTCTTGGAATACCTAGAGGTTCAGCAAGAGAAGGAATTAAGAACTGCGTTGAGTGTCAACATCGCATTGCCTGGAATAATTTACCAGGTCATGGACATGGCAAACTTTTATTAGTAGACCATGTAAGAAAAGAGCTGAAGACCTGCTTAAATTAAGTAGGCATCAATTAAGAATGGTAGTTGCATTCCTCACAGGCCATGCTCCTGTGAGGAAGCACCTGAATATTATGGGCCTGTTTGATGGAGATCCTATCTGCAGATTTTGCAGGATGGAGAATGAAACAGTGTACCACATTATTTGTTGCTGCACAGCATTGGATCGCCAGTGCTATAATTTCTTTGGGAAGCTGTTTGCTGAACCAGAAGATTTAAGCACAGCACAGCTTCATTAAAAGAGCTGTGTTTCTTCGTAAGAGGCACAGGATTAATGAACTTGTGCTGAATGAATTACTTAGGGTTGCCCAATAAGCCTAAGGCTGCAGTGCATCCAAATCATCTCCCGACAGCCCATTGGAGGAGGAGGAGGAGGAGGAGGAGGAGGAGGATGAGGAGGAGGAGGGGAAGGACCCTCGATGTCAAAGAAATTTATCAGCACACTCTTGATTTTTGACTCGATTTGCCTTGCTTTTGTCTGCTGAGGTGATGACAGCATCTTCCATTCTGATGACATTTGTTTTATCTCAGGGTCAAAACCATAAATCCATGTTTCATCCCCTGTAATAATGCTTGGCAAGAAGATGGCATCATTTTTGGCATGTTGCAGTAGTTCGCAACATGCCACTGTGCACTGTTTCACACTGTCACGAAGAGAAAAACACACCTACACTGTCGACCACCTCACTCACAGCTGAGTCAACCTGCCATCCACTACTCTAGTGTGTGGTATCAGAAGATGCTGCAAAATCGCACATGGTTATCACTTGGATACTATTAGTAGTCTCTGTCAAAATGTCTGTCCCACATACTTTTGATCAGCCTTTGTAAACGAGAGGAACTTTTTCCTCATCACTTCAGCACCCACCCAAACAAACTCAGTCACTCTGAACACGGAAGCAGCACGTTCCTCCAAAACAATGGGACATTCAACCACTATATGGTGCACAAACCCAAAAGAAGGCCGTCATTTCATTTCACATACTATCTCTGTCACCATCATCAGGCATGATGTATTAAGTGATAGGACTTAGGCTGAATGCTGTGTCTCAATTAAAGTTTTTGGACTGCATCTGTATTTGATGACCTCCTCAACTAAGCAGCCCATGCAGAAACTTGGTGCCGTTGAAGTTTATCTAATGCTCTGCCTTAATACTAAGCTCCAGAGCCACAAACATATCATCATAATCATCAACATGAACACCACCATGCTCCAACCAGGTGACATCAGAGCACATCACTGGGGTGTAGCATCAGATAAATTTCAGTGACATCAAGTTCCTGAATAAAATGCTGTACTGCATGGACTGCTTGAACTCCAGCAAGTTCCCAGCCAGCCAACTTAAACTGAGATAGATACACAATTATACATAAGTCATTCATAACACCCATTTAAAAAACCTGTACAATAAAACAGGTGCAACATACCATCACACGTGTGGTTGTCCATAAGCTTGTAGCCAGGAAGGCAGTCACAGTAATATCCACCAGGGGTATCCACACAGCGCTGCGAGCATCCACCATTGTTGTCTTGGCACTCATCTTTACCGCAGCGGTCACCTGGCTCATCCTCCCAGTTGGGACAATCTGGTGTCTTGTCACACACCTTGTTCAAGGGGATGCACATACCACCCCCACAATCAAACTGCATCTTGGGATCACACTTTGGCACAGGTGCAGCTATAGTGGTGGATGCAATTCATTAGACACCAACATGGACATTATTCCACGTAAATTCCATCAATTAAATCATTACTCACTGCAGTTCTCCTCATCACTCCTGTCAGGACACTCTGCATGGCCTGAGCAGTGAAGGTGACCTGGGATACAGGCCCTGTTCTCACACTGGAACTGGTCTGGCCTGCACGTCACATTACGGCATCGTGCCAGGCTCTCGTCACTTCCACCTGGGCAGTCTCTGTCTCCGTCACAAACCCAGGACTGATGGATGCATGTGATACGGTCTTCACACTCAAATTCACGTGGCAGACAGTGAGATGGATGCTTGGGACGGTCCGAACAACCCTACAAAAACAAGAGTCTGTAACATCTTGTGTAGAAGGCTCTGGAATGGCTGTCTCTCTCCATAAGGGCCCCGCTGGGGGAATTTGGAGGAGGGACTCCTTCACCGGGGACTTCGAGAGACAGGTAAAAGAAGGCTCTGGAGGGGGAGCATCTCTCTCTATGGGGGTTCTGAGAGGGGGAACTGGAGGGGAGTCCTTTACTGGAGACTTTGAAAGACATGTAAAAGAAAGCTCTGCTGATGGGCATCTCTCTCCATGGGGGACCTTGGAGGGGGGCTTCTTCACTGGGGACTTTGAGAGACAGGTAAAAGAAGGCTCTGGAAATGGAGCGTCTCTTTGCATGGGGCTCTGAGACGGGAACGTGGGGGGAGGGCCCTTTACTGGGGACTTTGAAAGATATGTAAAAGAAGGCTCTGGTGACGGGCATCTCTTTCCATGGAGGCGCCGTTGGGGGAACTTGGAGAGGGGACTTCTTCACCGGGGACTTTGAGAGACAGGTAAAAGAAGGCTTTGGAGATGGAGCATCTCTTTCTGTGGGAGCTCTGCGAGGGGAACCTGGAAGGGGGGCTCCTTTGCTGGGGAAAAGGAACATCTTTCTCTACGTAGGGGCTTCGTAAGGGGAACCGGGAGGGGGGGTTTCTTTAGTGGGGACTCTGAGAGACATGTCAGGGAAGGCTTTGGAAGGGAAGCATCTCTCTCCTTACAGCAGCTCCATGAGGGGAACCTGGAGGGAGGGCTCCCATACTGAGGACTCCAAGACACATGTAATAGAAGGCTCCATAAGGGGAACCGAAAGGTATTTAGCAAGGGAGGGCTCGGCCAATATGTTTACTGGGCCGCAACCTGTACTTGATATATTTTTCTGTTTGTATAACTTAGAGGGTTCATGGCCTTATGTTGGGCCACAACTCTACGAAAGCATCTGCATCTTAGGGGGCACAAAGGGCCTGTTAAAAAGGCCTACATGCATCAGGCCTCTGAGGGCTCAAACCCATCAGATATTCTATTCTATTCTATTCTACTCTATTCTATCACCTTGTGTAATGCACACTACTGATCAGTTTTAAACGAACATGCTGCTTACACAACACACCTCTTCATCTGAGCCATCAGGACAATCCAGGTCACCATCACAGCGCCACCTTGATGTGATGCACAAATTGTCGGTGCAGTTGAACTCTGTATCTGGAGCACATGGAGTGTCTGGACAGTCTTTTTCATCAGAGCTGTCCCCGCAGTCATCATCCCGGTCACACACCCAGCGCTTCTGAATGCACTTTCCATTGGCACAAGTGAACTCATCTGAGCGACACGTTTCATCTGGCCATGCACAGGGAATACATACAAAAGCTGCTATGTATATTGTACTAGTCAGTGGCATATGTTGTACTGTAAAGGAATTGCATTACTCATATGTCACTTGACCACTCACTTCAGTGGTATGCAGCATTATAAGCATAAGTAATTTATATGTACCCCACATCAAAATTAATTTTGAAGATTTATTAAGCACAGTTGATCATAACAACAAGTTTTATGTTATATGGATTGGCCCAAATCAATGACAGTGAGCCTAAAGGAAGAAAATTCTGGAATCATGGCGCCCCTGGGGGGGGGGGGGGGTTTGGCAAGATGCAGTCTCTGAAATGGAGTCCACTCTACAAGAAAACGCTGAACTAGTTCTCTTAAATTCAGAATGTGTAAACCAAACCAAGTCCTGTGAGAAATTCCACTGCTAACATCCAAAAAAAAAACCTTGCTCAACAAGGAAAAGTGTCAAAGTTAAAGAAGTTATTTCATGCAACTGAAAGTGTGGTAGATAACAAAGGAAGTGGTATCCATACTCTATGAATGTGCTTGATCACACTGCAAATATGTTAACAAAGGTTGTGGCAAGTCCGTATATATCAATAAGAGCAACGGGCCAAGAAGTGGGAATAAGTCACCTGACTGCTGCATACATTTTAAAGCAGAACAAGTACCAACCTTGTGTGTGAGAACTTCATGGGAATGACTGTGTCAGATGTGAAGTTTTGTGGCTGGATAGCACACCAACAATTAGCATAACCATCTATTTTTTCTGAGATCCTGTTTGTGATGACACTATTTTTCATGTAAATCACCACAGTTCCTGTTATTGAACCAGTGAGAACACACATGTATGGAAGAGACCATGTTCAGTATGATCTGAAGGTATTTGTATGGTGTGGCTCCATGGAACAATATTACTCGGACAATACTTTCTATTGTTACCACAAATGGGGAAACATATATTACAATGTTGAATCAGGTCTTCAAGTCTTACTTAACTGATTCACCTCTTGCAACCAATGTTTATGATTTTGGCAGAATGGAGCACCTCCACATTTGGCCTTGACTACACATTAGTGGTTAAATACCAGGTCACCAGGAAAATAAACTGGTCATCAAGGACCTGTGGCCCGGTCTCCCAGATCACAAGACCTGCTACCTCTGGACTTTTTCTTGTGTGGTCATTTGAAATAAGCTGCATATGGCAACCATACACAAATAAATGAGGCACTGAAAGGATGTATCGAATAGGTACATGACAAATTCAGGATAGTCACTAGAAGTAAGAAACACTGAATTTATAACTGCAAAGCACTAAATGGATTACAGCTTGAATACTGCTACAATATGTCTATAATTCCAGGAGTTTTCTTACAACTGATAATGGTTGCAGTTGTTAGCCAAAGTGTTCACTGGTCTACCAATCAAGTTCTAAATGTCCCAGAGATTTTGCACGCACAAGACAGAAAAATGTGCTTAGAAATTTTAACAACAATGTCGATTACATGCTACAAACCACCTGTCAATTCTGCGCCCCTATTTACTGATACCATATTAATTTTGCTACATGATTGAAACTTAAAAATTTCACATGCAATCAAAATGTGATAGTCAAAACTTGTACAAAAAAAGGTAGACAAAAATAAAATGCACACAGAAAAATTAATAGGTTTACATAGAACCAAGCAAGGTAACCTAGCGAACAGATTACATTATGCGAACATTAAACATAGAAGCAAATAAAAATTAATTGTGGAAATTAAAATAGACAAAAATATCAGGTTACTGTGATGTTGAGTCTTGAACATAACAATCCTGTATCAGTGGTGAATCCCATAAGGAGGTCAAGTCATGTGGAAGGTACAGAATGCCTTCCTTTACCTTCACACTACCCTCCTCCAAGAATTAACAGCAATCATCAGCATTGTTCTGGTACATATAGCAACACTGAATTAAAAGATCTAGAAGGAGAAGAAATAGACAGCAATGCAGGCTATGTCAACAATTGACGAGACAATAGACCACATTACACCCCAAGCCAATATGCAAAAGAGTACAGATATGATAAGAGTGAGCACTCATACACTTTAACATATGCGAGAAACCAGGGTAAATAGAGCAAAAGACACGGTAAGGCATGTAGCAAATCAGTAGAAACAAGTCACGAAGGTAAGTAACCATATTATGGAATCAACATGTTCAAACTGACAGACCATCTACAATAAACCGGACATCATAATTGGGGATAATGAAGAAGGAAATGTATGCTGAAATATCTCAATTTCAGGAAACGGAAATGTGATTAAGAAAGAAGCCAGAGATTCTAAAATATAAAGGCTCACAGAAATTGCTCATTGAATGTAAAACAAAGTGATCCTAATAATAGGCAATGGAACCACTCAAAATCATTCAGAAAATACCTGACTCACATCACCGGAAAAGCATGAAGTAAGAGAACTAGAGACAAAGCCATACTGGCATGCAACATATTCAGAAAGTGCTAATTTGCAAAGTACAAAAGATTTAACATAGGAAAATAACATTACAGTGTAGCATAAGTTGTAAATAAGAATAGCTGCAAAACTGCTAGAAACATGGTTTGTCCAGGTAAATTGTAAGTACCCTGCATAAAAGATTAATATTATAATGTAAAAATGACCGAATAATGCAAATGATCACAACAACTCTTTTATTATCCGCAGAAGAGAGAATCACAAATTTTACATTCATATATTTTGTTCATATAACTGGAAATTCAGTCTCCTGTATGTGTACACTCTTGAAGTTAGGTAAATGTGGGGAACATCGTGTCTTTATGTACTTAAGTCTTCTGCTATAATTCTTTGAAATTACATTTCTAATAAGTCCTGAGTCACGCATTTATCAAACTTGCACACATCCATTTTCAGAGAAAGGGTTATTAATGAATAAGCCAATTTAAAATTAGTTTTTTATATCACACTGCTGTAATCTTACAAAACCTTACAACAAACAAAAGTGGCAATGTACGTATAACCTAACATTCAGACGCGTTCCAGGAGCGACTGTTACCCTGCAAAAGCAATGTATTACATATCCTGAATGTGTATGTAACCTTTGTTATCCACCATGCACTGCGCATGCGCCGTATTATATTGTCATTTGCGGCCTGGCGCTACCATATTTTCCCACATTATTTCCTAAACGCATGATTTTCGGAGAAAAACTATTTAACATAAAATTTGTTTTTGATTCATTCTAAGAAGTCAGCGAGATATTATCATAAACGTACATACGTCTTCATGTAAAGTACCGTTATTGTTGTCAGATTTTCATGAAACTTCAATTTGCTCGAGAGATGTTCGAAAAATACTTAAATATCAAATTTCATGAAAATCTGTCCAGTGGGAGCCGAGTTGTTGCATGTGGACGGACGGACAGAAAAACAGACATAATGATGCTAGTAGTCGCTTTAAACAGTTTTGTACACGCGCGTAAAAGCAAAACTCATTTTTTCTGTACTTTATCGAACATTTGGAAGAGAACTGAGATCGCACACTACTTTCGTGACGAAACCCCTTTCGTAAAATTTCAACCTGGAAACGATGGGAGCGTTTCAGCACAATACACATGAATGAATTCCACAGAAATGTACAGTAGCAGTATGTAATTGTACTGTCTCCTGGGTCGGACGGCACTTGAACCGCAAGGCCACGATCCTGCAGTGAAAACAGTCAAATTCTTAGAATTTAACATTTAATACTGAACAATATTCCCATTTCCCTTTACTTTTAATATTATTACTTATTCATGGAGACTGATGCCCAAATATTATTAAAACTTTTATCGTCTCATTCTTTCATATAAAATCGATGATAATTCATCAACAACACACAATAATTGGGAAAGATAAAAATAATCAGAAATAAATAATTCCTTAACAACATGAAAACAGTGACTTGAGGTTTCCACCGAATAACTGTTGAGAAAACAGGTCTTCCGGGTTGATGCGCCGTGTGGTTGGGTAACTTGTTCCCGAAGTTTCGAAGAAACGTACCGCCTTCATCTTCAGGGTTATGAGTGAATTCTCGGACCCATAACCCTGAAGATGAAAGCGGTACGTTTATTCAAAACGTCGGGAAGCAATTACCCAAACAAACGGCGCAACATCCCAGAAGACACGCTTCAACAATACGAAAAAAGTTTGCAACTAATAAAATCTTCCAGCGCTGTCCAAATACTCTCTCTCTCTCTCTCTTTCCCTCTCTCTCTCTCTCTCTCAGAATAATATAATCTCAGAACATTCACACTCTGTGTCCTTTAGGACATGCAGTTGACCTGAACCATCTGCCGCACTACAACGTTAGACCAAGCAAATCACATGCTACATGCACTTGATGTTCACAGACTGCATGCCATGTCTTATTCCAAACAGAACCTCAACCCATACGGTACATGCACAGTGTTTGCTTACTGCACGCCTTTTCATCCGATTCATCAGAGCAGTCCGGGTTGTCATCACACATCCAGGTGAGCGGAACACATTCGCCTCGCAAGGCACGACATGTGAACTCCTCTGGGCTGCATACCTTCTCCTCTGTAAGCAACATTACAACACAATACAATCTTACATACACTAAGAGCCGTTCCTTTCAGCCAACATGTTGACGCAGGAAGGCTCTCTGTTACCCACCCATGCCTGCAAGACACACCTGCAGAACATAGGAACAGCCCTGCCCTGCACGACACAATGCAGATGGTGATGATCTTTCAATTTCCACACAGGTCAGGAATTTCTTGAGTGGGTAAATAAGTATAGTAGTGATCTGAAGTTGCTGGCGTGGGGATGACGAGGCAAGCTGATATGAGGAGAAGCAGTGCACACGACCACCAAGCGAGTTTGTTTTGAAAACCGTCCACCGTGACTGAAGCTATGAATGCTGCAGAGTAAATGTTTCTGAAAGCGGTATATCGCTGCCCAGCCTTTCGACGATGACTTTAGCAGCAACCACGCCAGCGCACACTTCACCAAACCGAACCTCAACGAAATTAATCGAATTTTCGGTTGTGGGCGCGTACTAGAACGACAGCTTCCAAATGAAATCGAACAGAACAAGGTCCCAGGTGGTTTCACTACTATGTGATAATAAGAAATTCAAAGACCACTACATAATATCTTACGAACGTTAATTAATATTAAGACCAACAATTGTTGCACTAAGTTTTATTAATACACTTATGTCACTGACCCTACACGTGTTTCGGTCTCGGGTGGACCATCATCAGGGGTTGCGGTCGTGGAGTGACAAAATGGCCGCCAGCGCCGTACGCAACTACATCGCCACAACTTTATCAACACCTCACCACAACCACAGTGAATCATATAATGGAAAAACTATAACAACCAACAACAACCCAGTGCAATTCGGAGTAAGTGCAAAAAGTGCAAAGTGCCTGAACTGAAGTGACAAAAAGTGAAGCAACTCCACGACCGCAACCCCTGATGATGGTCCACCCGGGACCGAAACACGTGTAGGGTCAGTGACATAAGTGTATTAATAAAACTTAGTGCAACAATTGTTGGTCTTAATATTAATTAACGTTACAATGTTGCACGGTGAAAACAAAGTCAAATTTATCTTACGAACAGTTCGTTTTGTTACTGACATAAATTAAAACAACTGATTCTGTCCTAACATCTCCTTACTTATCCGTTAAATGAGTGTATTTATTGCTAAATTATAAATTTTATCCTTTAAGGGATAATTCACATTTCCGAAAAAATACAAAATTATCAATTTGAATAACACGGTGGTATCCACTATCCCCCCACCCCTAGATGGTTCCGCTGCCTATGAGGTCAGACACCTTAGACCATGTATCTTTCCCTTTAAAAAATAAGTCTTTAAATATGTACAATTTCTCAAACAAAAAATATCAATTAACGAGTAATTAGTCATTCCCAATTTGTATGGGCTATGGGTTTCATATCCGGGGTTCGATTCCCGGTAGGGGTAAAAGATTTCTCTTCCCTAAAACGTCCAACCGGCGCAGTTGCCGGAGTCTAGTTCCCCGTAGGTAAAGTTACCGCGGCGTGAATATGACCACTTACCTCCATCTAGTGTCGAGATTAGGAATGCGTACAGCTATACATCTATTCCCCCCATGAGGTGCAAAGGAATAATTTTACATTCACCTTTTCAGTTCCTCTCAATTTCTTATACATTACATTATAATTTACCAAGTCTATACAATTTTTTGCCCATCTCCTTCTAAACAGTATCCTTCACAGGTTGATCTGGGGTCCCAAGCACGCATTCCACTTCCGGCAAAGACAACAGAAATGCCCCTCCTGCAGTCTCCGTGCCTACTTTGGAGTTTGCAACGTATCTGTTCAACGCTCCCCGCACGGCACCAAACCGAACCGAAGCGAAAAAAAAAAAAAAGTCCTGCTTTAACTATAATTCCAACCGGTTGGTTGCGTGTTCTTTCCCTGCGGTTAATGCCAGATTGCGCTGGGTAGACAGAAAAAGATCACATTTCTTTTGAACACCTAAGTAATTCCCTTCAGATTCCATTCTTCTGGCATGTGACGCTGTGTCGCTGGGCGAGTAATTCCAAACGTTTCGAAAGATGGAAATGCCTTCATCTTCAGAGTCAAGCAGTCCAAGAAGAATCAAAGTGCGTCACATCCCAGAAGACTGGAATCTTCAGCAATCTCGTAATATCCTTCAGGTTTTAAATTCTTTGGGGGGTTCCTTTCAAACAACTTGTTCTAACAAAGCCTGACCGACCTGAATCAAGCTTTTTGTTACGATGCAATTCAGACAACAGAACTTTGGTGATATACTGCACCCTTCTTTATCTTGGACATACTGTTGTGTTGCATAACTTATGAAGTAGTAATTAATTACCATAAAAGTAACTAATTTTATTATATTACATATATATGTGGTTACATGTTTCAGCCACTACGTGGTCATCTGCAGGCCGTTTAAAAACATAAAAACAAAAAAATTACAATTGTAACATTAGTTTGGGATCATATTGAGATCTCAATCTTTGGTGTTACAAAATGCATGTTAATAAAAAAAATTTAAAAACAAATAAAAAATATATAGGATTTAGTTGTATAATTGTCGGCTTTGCTGCTTGTTGACTTCATTCGCTTATGTTGATGATATTTGGAAAAACATTGAGTCAAATATACGGCTTTTCGCTGATGATTGTATAATATACAGGAGGATAATCGATAGTAATGACATTGAAAATTTGCAGACAGACTTAAATAGATTAGGGGAATGGGCGGTTGAAAATGAAATGAGGATAAATCCAGGTAAAAGTAAAGCAGTAAGCTTCAATAGAGCTAGGGTGAAAGGTAGACTGAGGTATTGTATTGGGGATCAACTAATTCCAGAGGCAAATAGCTTTAAGTATATAGGAATAATTATACGCAGCGACCTAAGCTGGGCAGATCATGTAAATTATACACTAAGAAAATCATGGAAGGCTCTTCATTTCGTAATGCGTATACTCAAAAGGGCAAATAATAATACGAAAAGTTTAGCTTATACGGCACTAGTGAGACCGATACTTGAGTATGGAGCGGTGTGTTGGGACCCATACAGAGAAGGTCAGGTAAGCGTTTTGAATCGCGTGCAAAGAGAGCGGCAAAATTCGCAAATAATACAAATGAATCGGGTTGGGAATCATTGACACAGCGTAGAGCGATAGCCCGAATATGCGCCCTGTTCAAAGCATACACTGGGGGACGGGCTTGGAAAACAATAGGGGATAGACTGCTAAAACCATGCTACCTGGGTAGGGATGATCATAGTCGGAAAATTAGGATTAGGAAACAAAGAACAGATGTAGGTAAACATTCCTTTGTAAACAGGACCATAAAAAGCTGGAACCAATTACCTCCAAGCGTACTAGCGACTTTCCCCTGTAAATTAAGCACTTTTAGAAAAAGGGTCAAGAAAGTCATTACAAGGTAAGGGTTTTTAAGTGGGGATTAAATAAAAATAAGGGATGTGAAGTGAAGGGGTGTGAAGTGATGTGAAGTGAAGTGCTTTGGTTTCGAAGTGAAGTGAAGTGAATTAAGTTCTTGGGGGATATAATTATCATGTACTTTGGTCTGGCTTTATACTGAGGATATTCTAACGCACTGAAATTAATTAATATGTGGGTGTTTTTTGTAATGTGCGTATGTGTTTTTTTTTGTATTGTGTATGGGTGTTTTTGTAAGGTGTGGATGTTTTTGTAAGGTGTGGATGTTTTTGTAAGGTGTGAATGCTTTTGTAAGGTGTGGATGCTTTGTAAGGTGTGGATGTTTTTGTAATGTGTGTACGGTGTTCTAATATGTGTACTTGTATTTACTGTATGTATTTTGTTTTGTATGTGTATGGGTGTTTTTGTAATGTGTGTACGGTGTTCTAATATGTGTACTTGTATTTACTGTATGTATTTTGTTTTGTATGTGTATGGGTGTTTTTGTAAGGTGTGTACGGTGTTCTAATATGTGTACTTGTATTTACTGTATGTATTTTGTTTTGTATGTGTATGGGTGTTTTTGTAAGGTGTGTACGGTGTTCTAATATGTGTACTTGTATTTACTGTATGTATTTGTTTTGTATGTGTATGGGTGTTTTTGTAAGGTGTGGATGCTTTGTAAGGTGTGGATGTTTTTGTAATGTGTGTACGGTGTTCTAATATGTGTACTTGTATTTACTGTATGTATTTTGTTTTGTATGTGTATGGGTGTTTTTGTGAGGTGTGTACGGTGTTCTAATATGTGTACTTGTATTTACTGTATGTATTTTGTTTTGTATGTGTATGGGTGTTTTGTAAGGTGTGGATGAATTTGTAAGGTGTGGATGTTTTTGTAAGGTGTGGATGCTTTTGTAAGGAGTGGATGCTTTTGTAAGGTGCGGATGTTTTTGTAATGTGTGTACGGTGTTCTAATGTTTGTACTTGTATTTACTGTATGTAATTTGTTTTGTAATTGTGTATAGTTTGTTTTGTATTGTTATTTTTATGTATATATATGTCCATTTGTATTGTGTGTACTAGTGTAAGGACTACTGCCACCGGGTGAAAACATTTGTATTGTGTGTACTAGTGTAAGGACTACTGCCACTGGGTGAAAACATTTGTATTGTGTGTACTAGTGTAAGGACTACTGCCACCGGGTGAAAACATTTGTATTGTGTGTACTAGTGTAAGGACTACTGCCACTGGGTGAAAACATTTGTATTGTGTGTACTAGTGTAAGGACTACTGCCACCGGGTGAAAACATTTGTATTGTGTGTACTGTGTAAGGACTACTGCCACCGGGTGAAAACATTTGTATTGTGTGTACTAGTGTAAGGACTACTGCCACCGGGTGAAAACATTTGTATTGTGTGTACTAGTGTAAGGACTACTGCCACCGGGTGGAAACATTTGTATTGTGTGTACTAGTGTAAGGACTACTGCCACCGGGTGAAAACATTTGTATTGTGTGTACTAGTGTAAGGACTACTGCCACCGGGTGAAAACATTTGTATTGTGTGTACTAGTGTAAGGACTACTGCCACCGGGTGAAAACATTTGTATTGTGTGTACTAGTGTAAGGACTACTGCCACCGGTGAAAACCCAATTGCAGTAAATAATAATAATAATAAATAATATGCGGCATTTTTCTGATGGGTGTGTTTCTGGTATGTGGAATGTATCCGTTGATATGTTGGCGTGAAACTATTATTTATATTGTTTCATTCTTCCTGAGCTGGTTTCTTCCGGTGTGTGCATGCTTGTTGTCGGACAGGACTCAATTTTGTGATACCAAAGACTGACACTTCAATCTGACCCCATACCTAATGTTGCAATTGTAATTTTGGTTTTATGTATTCAAACGGCCTGAAGATGACAACGTAGTGGTTGAAACATATAGCCGCATATCTATATAATACAACAAAATTAGTTTTGTTGGTGGTAATTAATAACTACTTTGTAATACTGCACCTTCGTTTTGTTTCGGTGTACGCTGGCTTCCGATTGAGCTCAGCTACTACGTAAGTTATCTGGTCCTTAAAATGCGCACATGTGAGGAGCGCACGTAACTGCAGCCCAAGCCGAGAACGTATAGCAATGCGCCTGTTTTTGTTACAATGCTTGTCACTACGCATACTATGGAATAACGGGGTATGGCCCAAAGCAACAGACGTTCGTCAGATGGGAGCAGCAGCTGTTGCATGTTGAAGCTGTACAATTTAAGAAACTGCAATACCATTTAAAAGACGTTAAGAATATCCCCGTGCCTAAGCATCACATCATGACGAAGGCGGAACCGAGTACTGCAGAGAAGGCATCATCATCGTCGCTGTGCAGCAAAGCAGCTATGAGCGGATATGTAGATTCTATGAGTGGGTTCCGCGTTCAGCTGGACACCCTTCATAAGGGACATGGAGGAAAAGTTCCAGATATTCTACACCTCGCAACAACTACAGATGGCCGGTCACATTCAAGTTCTTACAACTTTCCCTCCACTGCCCTGGGCAGGAAGTTGGGGGGGTCCTAAAGCAGATCTGTGCACAGTGGTATCCGTACCCACATAGGCCACGTTCTCTCACTTTACACATTACATGACAGGGGTAAAGAGTCGTTGTTACCCGACAAACAAGCCAATGAAACTTGGACAAGACTCCAAGTGTTAGCAAGAAAAAGTAGATTAATTACAATCCAGATTTACGTAATGAGTTCAATATTTATGGTTTATATAATGACGCTGTCATAGCTGAAAACTGTTGAACGGTAGGACGATTAATTAATATGAAAATGGGGCTGTGGGGAAAAAGCGGTGATGACAAAGGATACTATCTGGACGTTCCCTGGAGAGATAGGAAAAACACGAAAACCCTAAAATAAAGAAGTGCCCAAGCCAAAACTCCAAACAGGCAACTCCCGAATACAAGTCAGAAGTGTTACGGCTTAAACCACCTTACTCAGTCATAATTAGTTTCAAATCGTTTCCTACGTCAGAAAGAAAAGTTTTTTTTTACTTTGATTCATTATTTACTGTCACGAAGAAATCATAAATCTGAAATTGAAAGCAAAGCAAGAAATCGGCCACAGCGGAACATATGCGATGAGTTCCGTATTAAGAATTTCACATTCAGAAGTAGTTCCGGTTCACAAGTAATGTCAAACATCCCACCTGAGCTAAACAGAGATGACACAAAACTTGCAAAAGATACAGAGTAAGCAGTTGTCTGTAAGTCCATCATGTGGCGTTACAACGCGCTGCGCAGCAACTTATTTACCTGCATCATAAACCATTAAATACTGTTCCACCTTTTACATGAAAATTAAATGAGTGCTGGGGCCTATGATGGGTACAGGGGACAAGCTGAACGTAGAGTGAAGCTTATTCATCTTCCTTATAAAAATTCAGGTAGCGTAGCGGTCACGATCTGATGTTCCCATACATCAACATAGGCTATAACAACAATTAATGCAATTCCAAAATTTGAGAACATCTGAGCCCAAAGTAAAATTGTCAACACTACAACCCTACAGTGTTGCCAATAAGAATCACGGACACGCGCCGGAGAAATATTCACCATCTTTTATTTTTTTTTACTTTCAGTCGAGTGCGAGGATGACTTTTGGAACACGTAAAATTGATGAACGGAAGCGACTGCCTAAGTGAGAAAGCTGTGTTATAGAAGCTGTTCCTTGTACTGTTACAGGCCTCAAGTGCTCATAAAGCTTACGGTTATGCAGAGCACAGAAAAGTCCCTTTAACATCTTCGCAACTTAATTCTCAAAACACGAATAATTTCAACGTTATCCTTTCCCAAATACTGCCTACCAGCCAAGATTTTCAAATTTCTCGTTTCCGCGTGTGTCCTGCGTTGCCTGCTCGTCTTATCTGACCGTTGGGTCGAAATATCATCCTCAGAGTCAGGGCCAGTTTAAGGCTTTCGCAATCTAGATATGAGGCTGCACGGGCTGAAAATGCTACCAGTATTTCAGGTTTTGTGTCAAGCACATTTTATGTGTAAATTCTTACATTGCTCTATCTGTATTGTCAGTTCAGCACTACGCGCAGATAGGGTTTACAGATTTGTTTTTATACCGGACCCAGAAAATACCTTAAACAGACCCTGCTCAGTCACAAAATATTGCAATCAGTTTCATTTCAGCACTGACAAAAGTCCCTCTTTACATCAAATAGACGACGTGCATAACTGAATGTGCGTCACAACAAGATACATTATCGTTGTACGTCATCAGTACGTTTCAGCAGCTTCACATGTTGGCTGTCGGCTGCTTCATGGTCTTCGACATGGAACATAGGAATGTTCAAAACAAACTCAAAAATTTAGGCTTAAATACATACACCATGGAAGGGACAGAAGGAACAGCATGCCTAAATGTGGTGACAAACCTGTCGGAAAGCGCCAACAAGTATGCCCCTGAAGGAAACTGAAGAATATCATTCACGGCAATGCAGCAGGAAGAATGCCTCCGACTTGCATTATGGACGTCCCAGTTTAGAGACCGAGTTCTTTAGTGGTTTCTCAGTCCTCCAGGCAAATGGCAGGATACTACGACTCCAAATTAGGCAAAGGCCACTTCCTTCCACTTCCTTTTCAATTCACGAATCATCCTACTATTCGACACTACGTAGTGTGCGTGAGCTGACGGAGTCTTTAAATAAACCGCACGTGACCGAAACAGATCTCCTGTAAATATGTTGTTAGGGTGGGTTACTTGCTGTGCAGTTGATGCAGCGTCGTTACGTCAAACATGCATAGGCCAGCGCTTCCACGCGTCTTGGCTTTATCAATCGATTTGCATTACAGAGTGCAAGGCCGTACTCTTCGACCCTGTCGTGTGTTCAGGCGCCGAGGCACTTAAACCTGCCTTGCTGTTTGAAATGCCATTGAAACGCCCAAAACAACTCGAATACGGTTCAATTATTTTTACAGGTAAAAATCTGTTGCACGCCGGAATTACAACACGAAATTGAATTTGTTATGCGAGTGTAACTTTACGTAATATAACGTAAATCATAACAGCAGCAACATCAGCAGCAGCAACATCAGCAGCAGCAACATCAGCAGCAGCAACAACACGAACGACAACAGGAACGACAGCAAGTGGGTAGGCCAAAAACTTGGCTCAAATGGTAACGTTCCTGGCCTGTGTTCGAGAGGTCCCGGGTTCAAATCTCGTCTCGCCTATTCTGACTCATATTTCATGTGGCTTTTCCCCCGTCCAATCAGGAGAATTCCGGCATTCCTTAATTAAGCCAATAATGCATCCTTCAATGTGGTTTGTAGTTAATTATTCACGAATCCCACGGTTCGACTCTATATGGCCTGAGTTGCTAACAGCGTCGTTAAATCAACATTTGTACTCTTGTGCAGAGCAGGAAAAACACAGACGTGTCCACAGGGCTCACTGCTAGACGTCTTTTTACTGTCCTTTTTCACTTTCATGATAGGCTTAGGCCTATCATGAAAGTGACAAAGGATCTGTTTTAAAACTTGGTAGGAGAGTTCACATTGCTTCTTATCGGTGCAATACAACTTTACACAACGATATACGTACTCGTATTAGGTTGTCACAACGGTGTTACGAGGATTCAAGCCTTCTGGAATGTAACGCTGCCCACAATACCTGAACCTGCTTTGCATGAGGCTGTACTTTCAACAACTATCAGGATCGGAAAGCACGAATTTTAGTCATCGGGACGCAATGGTAAATTCAAAACGATTTCTTCCCTCCCGTTGAATACAAGATAATTCAACAAGAGAGACAACGTACGTATAACGTAATATTGAGGCGCGTTCGCGTACACACCGTTGCCGTGGTATAGCAATAAGTATTAAATATTCCGATTGTATGTCTGTAGCCTTACTTACCCAGCATGCAATACGCATGCGCCGTATTATATTGTCATCTGTGGTCTCTCCGGCTGTACCATATGTTTTCCACATAACTCACAAACGGCACGATTTTCGAGAAAAAAAAAAGTCATTGAACATAAAATGTGTTTTGATATTCTACAAAACTTTCGTCTGAAACGTTTCTCATTCTAAGAAGAATTCAGCGAGACATTACCATAAATGTACATAGGTCTTCATGCACAGTACCGTTATTGTTGTCAGGTTTTAAGGACGCTTCAATTTTCTCGACAGATTTTAAAAAAAATATTCAAATAAATTTCATGAAATTCCGTCCAGTGGGAGCCATGCGGACAGACGGACAGAGACAGAGAGACATGACGACGATAACAGTCGCTTTTCGCAACTTTACGAACGCTCCTAAAAACAAACGTAATAGTTCGACATGTTTATAACGAAGTAACCAGTGAGCCGAAAGTGGCGTGATATGTATCAAATGACAGTTATTACAAATTTGAAACCTTTCCTCACAACTGATAAATAACTAACTCCATCGAACAATGGAGCAGAGTCCTTCTTGCGAATCTAACAGGTCTTCAGCTAGTCAAGAAATTCCCCGTATTTTAATGAACCTGAAGGTTCATTACCGCATTCACAACAGCCCACCACCTGCCCCGATCCTTAACCAGATCAATCCATTCCACGTCTCCCCACACCGCTTCTTCAAGAACCATTTTAATATTATACTCCCATCTATGCCTAAGTCTTCCAAGTGGTCTCTTTCCCTCAGGTCTCACCACCTGTATGCATCTCTCCTGTCTCCCATACGTGCCACATGCGCCACATCCTATTCTTCTTCATTTTATCATCCGAATAATGTTTGATGAGAAGTAGAGATCATAAAACTCCTCGTAACATAGTCTTCTCCATTTCCCTGTTACCTCGTCCCTCTTAGGCCCAAATATCTTCCTCAGGAGCCTATTCTCGAACACCCTCGGCCTATGTTCCTCCCTGAATGTGAGACACCAAGTTTCACACCCATACAAAACAACACACATAATTACAGTTCTATAGAAAACTGGAAGACAACAGATTCTGCACTGAATAATGGCAAGCATTCCCTGACTTCAATCTGCTCTTAATTTCTTCATGAACGCAGCTTTGATTTGTTAGGGTTGTTCCCAAATATTTGAACTGTTCCACACCTTCAATGGGATTTATTACCTATCTTCATGTTGTAATAATGTCCTGCATTGTCACAATTTATACATACCATGTCACTTTAGATTCAATGGTTACTTAATTATGAACACGCTAAAGTGTTACCCTCTTTTTGAGTCTCGCCGAACTTTTGAGTTTTACAGGGCTAATAACGAAACAAGGAGGCTCCGACGCCTGTAACGTGCTATAGGTACTTACGGCAAAAGCTAGGCACCTCGTCGCTCCCATCAATGCAGTCCTTCTCGTTGTCGCACTGCCAGTGAATCGGGATACATCTTCCATTGGCACATCTGAATTCTTCGTCCGAGCAGTTCCGGCTCACTGCAATAACACAGAACGTGACAATATTATACTTACAGCAGCGTGCACACAGTAGGTAATCAGGTGGACAACACGCCCACACAAATTTCGTTATTTCATTTATATGTTTTAAAACAACGCTCGATTACCATCACAGAAAAACGATAACAAAATTCCGTGCCCTTTGCGTTACTCGACCCCACGAGGCCAGAGGAAGAAGAGTAAGGATATATGTGTACAAACACGAAAATTGTAAAAGTACCTCAGAATGAAAAAAAAAAAAAAAAAAAAAAAAAAAAGTTTCTTGCGCGGGTAACATTCACCGAACCAACGAATATTGCAGCAAGCCAGGACAGTGTTCAGGGCGATATTTAAAGCAAAACGTCAACGCTGCTGCCGAAAAGCCGCAATTATATTTTTTTTGCCACAATTCCATCTAATAGTACGCAAAAATTGTTGCTACCACCTAGAAATACACTGCGTCTCCATTACGAAGACAAACACTTAATGCCGTTTAGGGAAACAATCGCTGTTTACTGCGAGAATTATTTTAAACATGCAGAACATATCAATGCACTTCTCAAATAATGAAACAAACGATCACTGGTCTTGTATACTCCCCGCACCAGTCGACTTTGAACTGTTTTATCCACGACCTCGTGGTTATTTCAAGGATCAGACCCCAATTTGAGCTTCAAAGCCTCGATACAATTGTATTTACATCGCTACGCTTGATGCTAATACGTTAACAATTCTACTTGCCTTTGGGTCGGTACCCACACTGCACGCCACACAACAGCCCGCGCTCGTTAATTTCGCTGAGGAAACCAGTGAGCAGGTTCCTCGACACAGCTTGCGAGACGTGTCGAGCAGACTGATGGGTCGATAGCAGGAAGGTAGAGTTGGGTCCTAGCCCGGTTTTAGTGTGGGTACCAAACGAGCGCGTTTCCATGCTTATGGGAAGTTACCGAACTCCGGAGGCGGTTGACCAGAGCTTTCAGAGCGGGGTTGCCCGTGAATGGTCACTGCCTCTTCATCCCTTTCTTCAAGCGTATTACATCCTGAATACTTCTGAGCAAAGCAGGCCGCGGGTCGCAAACTGGGTCGACGCTTGGGAGCGCAAGCTGCTGGGGCTTCTTGTTAGCAGCCGGTCAGTTCCTCAATGCATGTGTCGACTAGCCGCTTAGTCATGCAGTGAAATGTGTACACGTACACATACACATACATGTGTGTGTATGTGTGTCTGTCTATATATTCGTAACGTCACATCTCAACTACGAGTAATAAATGAAGACATTCTTAATTAAGTATGTCTGAAAAACCAGGAGATCATGAGACAAAGATCTCCTGCCCAACAACATTTAAAATCGTCAAACAGCCCCTCAACACCCATGGAACCAAAAAAAAAAGCCTTATTAGCAACAAGTAAAAATTCCCTAATAAAGAAACCTGCAAGACAGAATCATATGTAACGATGATCCACGTGCAATTGCAGAAAGCACCCCCTAAAATCTAGGTCAAAAACATGCACACATACTCGTATATCCCAAGTTAAAGGAACACTTACGAGTATTCGCTAAAGCGAGCGGCAAATGTTTTACTAACGGGATGAACTCCCACCCCACACAACCCCCGCCCCAGATAATATGAGATCCAAGCAGGCGGCTTGTCGGTGAATGCTGAAACATTATTTTATACTGCCTCGCTAGTACCGACCAGCAAATACCAGTCGATAAGGAACAACATTCCAGAAGACTGGATCTTCAGCAACACCACTGTAAGAACCTCATCTCATAAAATTAAGGTGCCTTTTTTATTTCAAATACCACCTGGATCCTCCAGCAGATGGGCCAAGGTATAATAGCCACTTTCAAGGCATGTTACTTACAACCGGTCTTTAGAAACCTTGTTTCAGAATCTGATGGTAAAAACCAAGCCAACAGTCCAAAAATCGTGGAAGAAATAAAGCATAAAGAAAAGTAGATAACATTAATTTAGCCTGAAAAAAATTGCTCAAAAAAACGATTCGTATGTAGAAAGCCTTGCTGCCAACGTTTTTCACAGATACACTAGCTTTGACAAAGCAATGAAAGGTATTTAAGAAAATTCTCTGGCGCTATTCGAAGAAGTTAACAGTGACGACATTCAGGAAGCATTAAATTCTCAGAGGGGAGAAATTATTGAAAGAGGAAATCAAAGAATTCGATAAGGATGAAAATGCTGAAACTGTTGACGACCGCACTCTACCAGCAAACACACTAGACCAGTGGTATTCAACCTTTTTTGTTCGCGTACCCCCAGATATAATTTCTCTTCAACTTTGTACCCCAAAAGTTGTTGGTGCATAATTAAAGTCTACAATCTACATCTAAATTAATTAAATAAATTATATCCAAAATAATGTATTAGATAATAAGTTTTAAATGAGAAAAGGAAGAATCAAGCTATTAAATAACGGCAGCGGCAATTGTCAAAGAACAAGGTAATATGAAGGAATGCGTCTGTTTGTTTATTACCCCAACAATATTTTGAAGTAGGTTCATTGCATGGTTAAAAGAAGTGTACCCCAGGTTGAATACTACTGCACTAGACGCAAAAATAAAATCTGCAAGTGTACAAGCTTTGATAAGCAGCAATGGCGCTTTTAGACGAAAATGATCCAGACAGGGAAAAAAGGTTTGCTTTCAAGCGTTAAGCTAAATGTCTCACTCCCCTGCTCTAGCAAGTTTTACAAAACTATAAAACAGGTTGCTAAACAAACCATATAAAAAATATTTTGGGCCTGACAACTGTTGAGCCTCAACCTCTACATCAAACGTTCGACTAAAAATACGGAAGCTGAAGCATCTTCCAGCGAAGTGGTGAAAGATCCTTCACAAACTATCAAGAGTTGAGAGGTGTAACAATCCAGAATAGCGAAGACTTCTGGATTTATTATCTGCAAACCTATAATAACATAATTTTTTCACAAATAAGATTTTATAATTCACATTATACAGAGTCTACCAAAGAGAATGCCGGTATCTGTAACGCCTGTAACTCACGAAAGACAAATATTATGCTGGTACTTATAGTACAATCGTCTACGCACACAGTTTCGGTGACACACGCTTCGCGCGCAACCCAACTGTAGATAAGATGAGCAACGCAGAGCAACTGATAGCCTGGATAGCCTACGAAATCTGATGAAGATATAGATCGTGTTCGGCGAGCTTTCATACAGAGTCAGAAGAAGTCGATCTCCCGAGAAAGTGCTGGGATACAGACGCCGCAAACGACTGTCCACACAAATCTTCGGAGAAGTCAATACCTAAATGTACACAAATTACAGGTAGTTCGAAACTTACAGCACACGATCGCAGGTTGCGGCAAATGTTCGCGCACAAATTTTGGAAGACGACAACTTCTTGTGTCGCACTGTTTTCAGTGACGAGGCAAAATTTCACATCTATAGACATGTCAACAGCCAAAACTATAACTTTTGGTAGGTTAATCTCTCATAAAACATTTCGAACATGAAAGAAACAGACCTAATGTGAACGCATGGTGCACGCTGACACATGAAAGACACATCAGCCCTACTGATGACGATATCATTACAAGCAGTTCATTTTTATATGCTGAAGGCTATGCTCTCCCCTGGACATGCCTGTCTCTCTGCCATAATGTTACGGCACCTCTCTCTCACCTTACCCCTTTTTGACCATATTCTGATGTTTTGATACTTCCCCACTGCTTGGAAATCCGCCAAGGTTATCCCCATCCCAAAACCCGGAAAACCACCATCTGACCCCTGTCCCCATAGACCCATCAGTCTTTTAAGCACCATAAGCAAACTTCTAGAGCGTGTTATAGCCTACAGACTGAACCTTTTTATCCATCAGAATCACATTCTGCCCTCGGAACAATTTGGCTTCCGTAAAAAACATTCAACTGTCCATCAACTTGCAAGAATCACCGATTTCATCACCCACGGCTTTAGTCTTTAAAAACGCACAGGCGGTTCTACTCGACATACAAAAGGTTTATGATACCGTCTGGATTAATGGCCTCCTTTACAAACTTATCTTACTGCGATTACCGGAATCCTTTTCTTCCTTAAGTCTTACTTGGAAGGCCGTAGCTTTACTGTTCACCTAAACGACGCAACCTCAATTCCAAAACTAACCCCCTCTCGACTCCCCCAGGGCGCGGTGCTATCGACTGCTTTGTTTACCTTAACCTTCTGACATGCCACGTCCTCCACACACTCACCTAGCTTTTACGCAGACGACAAAGTTCTCCTATCTCATTCCTGGCGCCCTGACACCATCTCCCGCAGACTTAGCCAAGCTGCAACTACCTTACTCAAATACCTTTTCAAATGGAAACTCCGTTGAAATGCCCATAAGACAAAAACTATTCTATTTTCAAAGCGCCGCCGCCCCCCCCCCCTCCTCTTCCAGACCCTGTTCAAATTCTAACACATTTGTGCCCTGGGCCACGGACGTAAAATAATTAGGCCTTCTTCTAGACCCAAAACTGCTCTACACCAAGCACCTACGTACCCAAAACTGCTCTACACCAAGCACCTACGTACCCAAAACTGCTCTACACCAAGCACCTACGTACCGTCACCAACAAAGCCAAAGGCACTCTTTGTAACAGCTTCCCCCTACTTACTCGAGACTCCGCGCTGTCACAAACCTCCAAATTAACCAAATTAATTACTCATCCGATCCCTTCTTACTTACGCCACCCCTGTCTGCAATACCACGTGTCATTCAAACTACGTGTACCTCAAACTCAAAGTCGTCCAAAACAAGAGATTAAGAGAGAGTGGTGACTATCCCAGGGGTACGCCCATCTCTCATTTGCACGGCACCATTAATATTGAACCCATCCGAGACTTCATCCACCAACTTACGGCCAAATTGTTTGCTAATTGTCCATCCAATCCTAACCCCCTGGTCCAACAAATCGGAAATTACACTCCAGACGACCTGAACTCTTTATACAAAACTTACAAACATAAACGACCGAAACATATCCCGCTGTAACCAGCTCACAATCAGGCATAGTGCTTTTTTAGTCTTTTTCCATTAATGTTATTTATATTTCGCTGTCTTTTAACTTTTGTTTCACGTGCTCCTAGTTAGCTAAATTGGTTATAGGAACAATTTTTTTATTTTTTTTGTATGCTGTCAATACTGCCAATATCATCTTTGAAATAAATATGTAAAAAACTATGCTGTTCCGCAGCTCAGCAGCAACAACAACAACAACAACAACAACCTTACAATTCTTCAAATGGACGGAACACCTCTTCATTTTGCGAACACTGCCCGTGGCTATTTAAATATAAGGTTACCGGATCAATGCAAACATAGTAAGAAAATAACCAATTACTTGGCTCCCCTTTCACCTGATCTTAGGGCTTTGGACTCACTTATCTTGTTATGTGGAAGACCTAAGTGTGTATACGCTGGCTGAACTCAGAGCACGGATCACTGCAGGAGCTGAAAGTGTTACAAAGGACATATTACAGCGCGTCTGGCAGCTGGTTGACTATACGTGGCAGAGCTGGAGATGGCACTCATTGTGAACTGTTGCGCATCTAACAACTTTTCCATTTGTGTGTTAAAGAGTGTTTCAGTTGATGAAGAAAATTGTACAATGTGTGTAATATATATCTTCCAAAGTTTACTTCTCCATTTCCTCCAAAAAATCCTCCAAAATATGTTTAAACAGCTTGCATTAAAAGACAGCAGTGCTGGTAAATTGCACTTAGTGTAACACGCCTAACAACTGATACCGCCAAACTATTAAACTGCATCTGAGAAGTACCTACATTAAATCAGTGTCTGTCCAGTTACTACCACTCGTACATACATTTCAATGGGAACTGAAACAGACGAACAGAAATTCTGGAACCAACTGTGTTCGGAGAACGAGGGATTGCTGTACCCGTAACGTACTTCATCTATGTAAAAGTTAATAAACAGGTTTACTCACAAACCTTAGGAGAGCTTAAAACCCAACAGAAACAATGAAGTCATGAGAACTAGCTGCCAATCACGGACACACGAACACAGAAGATAAGAGGAATCGAACGTAGCCCACGTAACACTCCCGCATTCGCTTTAAAAGTCAGATCGTCAAACAAAACCAAAGTCTCCAGTAATTTTTTCACGTCCTTACTAAAAACTGGTGTCCATAAACAGACATCTCCAGACTAGACTGGCGTATCGGACTAGACGCAAACAAATGGGCTGATTCATGATACTTTCTTCTACTTTCGAGGTGCGAAGGTTGTTGTGGGCAGACGTGTTTGTGATGAGCTCCTGAGTAAGGATAGACTATGGGTTGCTACCTGGAGGACTACCGGGCGAGAGTAGGTAGCTGGGCCGGGAGTTACACGTGGCGTGGCGTGCCTAGGCGTGGTGACGATAACCGAGATACTGGACACTGCTTGGGATTGACGAAGCTGAATTCGGTTCCATGACAAAAGCCCACACGACAATTGCGCACAGATAAAACCCCACTGTCATGAATGCTCACAGGAAAAATACCCACACCGATAAATGCTCACACGGATGAATGCTCACACGGATTAATGCTCACAAGGATAATTGCTCACAAGGATAAATGCTCACACGTACAAATGCTCACACGGGCGAAAAGTTTGTGTCCAGTGGCCATTCCCTTCATATACAGAACAGACACATAGCCTGAACGCTAACCTAAGTTTGTGTCCAGTGGCCATTCACTTAATATACAAAACAGAGACATAGCCTGAACGCTAACCTAAGTTTGTGTCAAGTGGCCATTCACTTAATATACAAAACAGAGACATAGCCTGAACGCTAACCTAAGTTTGTGTCCAGTGGCCATTCACTTAATATACAAAACAGAGACATAGCCTGAACACTAACCTAAGTTTGTGTCCAGTGGCCATTCACTTAATATAGAAAACAGAGACATAGCCTGAACGCTAACCTAAGTTTGTGTCCAGTGGCCATTCCCTTCATATACAGAACAGAGACATAGCCTGAACGCTAACCTAAGTTTGTGTCCAGTGGCCATTCCCTTCATATACAGAACAGAGACATAGCCTGAACGCTAACCTAAGTTTGTGTCCAGTGGCCATTCACTTAATATACAAAACAGAGACATAGCCTGAACGCTAACCTAAGTTTGTGTCCAGTGGCCATTCACTTAATATACAAAACAGAGACATAGCCTGAACGCTAACCTAAGTTTGTGTCCAGTGGCCATTCACTTAATATACAAAACAGAGACATAGCCTGAACGCTAACCTAAGTTTGTGTCCAGTGGCCATTCACTTAATATACAAAACAGAGACATAGCCTGAACGCTAACCTAAGTTTGTGTCCAGTGGCCATTCACTTAATATACAAAACAGAGACATAGCCTGAACACATAACCTAAGTTTGTGTCAAGTGGCCATTCACTTAATATACAAAACAGAGACATAGCCTGAACACTAACCTAAGTTTGTGTCCAGTGGCCATTCACTTAATATACAAAACAGAGACATAGCCTGAACGCTAACCTAAGTTTGTGTCAAGTGGCCATTCACTTAATATACAAAACAGAGACATAGCCTACACGCTAACCTAAGTTTGTGTCCAGTGGCCATTCCCTTCATATGCAGAACAGAGACATAGCCTGAACGCTAACCTAAGTTTGTGTCCAGTGGCCATTCACTTAATATACAAAACAGAGACATAGCCTGAACGCTAACCTAAGTTTGTGTCCAGTGGCCATTCACTTAATATACAAAACAGAGACATAGCCTGAACGCTAACCTAAGTTTGTGTCAAGTGGCCATTCACTTAATATACAAAACAGAGACATAGCCTACACGCTAACCTAAGTTTGTGCCCAGTGGCCATTCCCTTCATATACAGAACAGAGACATAGCCTGAACGCTAACCTAAGTTTGTGTCCAGTGGCCATTCACTTAATATAGAAAACAGAGACATAGCCTGAACGCTAACCTAAGTTTGTGTCCAGTGGCCATTCACTTAATATACAAAACAGAGACATAGCCTACACGCTAACCGTGTGAGCATTCGTCCGTGTGAGCATATATCCGTGTGAGCATTTATCCTTGTGAGCATTCATCCGTGTGAGCATATATCCGTGTGAGCATTTATCGGTGTGGGTATTTTTCCTGTGAGCATTCATGACTGTGGGGTTTTATCTGTGCGCAATTGTCGTGTGGGCTTTCGTCGTGGGCGCATTTATCCGGTCACCGCTGAGTTCAATGGTTTTAGCTGTTTTACTAGTGATTGGTGGAGTGGAAAGAAATCCCGGTCCTGTTGTGGAGGAGGATAACACTGTGCAACTTTTATGTACTGGTTGCGGCAGGAATCTAAGGTTGGGAATCCAATGCGAATTATGTGGACGTTGGTATCACTATAGTTGTGGTAATGTGAAGGCTCAAGCGGCTGAGAGAGAGGGAGGTACCACGCTCCAGCTCTGCCGGGCTAGAGTTTCCCGAAACTGAGAGATTTCCTCCGTTATCTTCAGATGAACGCCCGGAAAATCGTCTGAAATAAGGCACGACCGCCTCCTTCCCAACTCTTAATTATTCATATTTGCCTATCTCAATCCACACGGTATATTTTTTGCTTTCTAGGGACGGATTGCACTTAAAGCACACTACATGCCAACTTGAACATAATGAGATGGCACTTCGAGGATTAAGATTAAATTTTCTGCAGATCATTACCTGCTATTCCGAGAGTTCACGCATCCACAGAGACGAACCAAAGCTTTGTCACTAAACAAAAGGAACGCGCCGCATGAAGGTACCAGTTCGCAAAATTCACTCGGGCGTCACTCTCTGTGTCGTAGACTTCGTGAACTACAGTTGTCTTACACGGACGTAAATGCAGTAGTTTTGTTGCTTTCCGTGCAGATGATGCAGACACGCCCGAGTGCTGTGCAAGTCGAACAAAGATTTTCTTGGATATGTCTCCAATCTAGTACTAATTTCGTCTACGTTTTCCTCAGCATGTGTTTTCTGGTGTTACCTTCCTACCTAGAACTAAATCATTTGCTCAGACAATTTGCCTTCACCGAAAATCTGTGACCGTAGTAGAATATACAATACAAATGGGTGACCAAAAACAGCTTCTGGTAGTTGATACTGCACTGATAAATCGGTTATCAAAAATTAAGCCTGCAGTACAGGCGGCCGCAGTATGAAACTCAGCAGTCACCCCAATATGATATAGAAGTTGTTAATTAGCGGAACCATAGCTTCTCTTCCCTCACATCTCATTACGCATAGGGCAACTTCCTGCGTCCTTTGCTCAAAACGCACAGCAGGTGATGTCTGTCGGTCCACATGATTCATCTCCGAAAGTACTGAAGGGATTTTCATTAAATTTCGTGTTGGTTGTCATTGCTAAAATATGTCAGAATAATTTCAGTTTCATCAGTATCGGCATATATGTCCACTTTACATTAGATTACACTACATTTATTTTCTCACAAATGGTTCACGTGAAAAAAAATATAAAAAGAAACATGATTAGTAACTTCAAATTTCATTCCACACATTTTTGGATAAAACAATTATCGAGATATAATACGTATAATTTCAGGGCTACAATGCGACTGGCTTGAGGTATAGCAACAGAGTAAATAACATTAAACGTTTAATTGGACCAGTCGACGTGTTGGCTGATACTGTCCGAAATACATAAATTACTGTCATGTGATCAGATTTCAAACGCCTGCTGATACGCGCTGCTTTGTATGTGGTGGTGCTCGAACTTGACAACATCCGGATGCACACGGTCGACATGGCACGGATACGGCCACTTCCAAGAAACACGGAGGCCAATGGCCGTCGAACATCTCCTTAGCCTGGTCACGTCCAGTCGATCGCTACAATTTGTAAATTGTTTCCACACAGACCCCAAAGGCTGTCAACTGTCCCACAGCCCCACAATTATGTCGCATTATCCTTTTGTTAGGGCCAATGTAAATATTTATCGCTCGTTAAAATCCGTAAGTCATTATTACTAGAACAACTGTTGGGCTTGTCATAAAAGTATTATCGCAATCAACTGTTTCTTTATGGTATTAATCCACATAATTAATTCACTCATTCCAGAAGACTTTCCACTAAACATTGTTTGGCTCCATACTGACCTAATACCCCATTTCCGGACTCCAAGAATTTGCTATTCATATCATTGTTACCGCCTGGGCAATTGCTTAACTCTTTCTTGAAATTAAATTAATTTTCCCATAAAGCGCGAGCGCATTGGGACTTGAATGATAACGTTGGGCCTCGTGTCAAATCCTGGGCTCATTACATCCCTAATTTTAATCAAACTGAGGTCAACAGTTCATCTGGCAACACGCCAGAGCTGCCAACCGATTTGAGCCAACTATGGCAGCACGCATCCAGACACCCAGCGTGAAATAACATTTTTATGTCATTCTGATTTCCGCAACCATGTATGAATTTAGCTCTATTTTGTGTTCCTTTCACATGAGTGGCAGCGTGAGAAACATACATACGCTTTTTGAACCACAGTGGTAACTATATGTACCATACCACATTCAAAAACTCTGCATTTTTCCTACGAAATTTATTTAGGCGTTCCATATAATTCTCACAATAAACAGCCATTATTTCCCTAAACAACATTACCGGCAGGTCTTTATATTGGACATGCCGTACATTACCTGAGCGGTAAGAACTTAATTTAAATGTCATTTGGACGAAATTAAAGGACACTGCACGAGTTAAGTAAAGGAAGAGACATGAAATAAATAAATCTGTACGCGTTTAAAACAAAGCAACTTCACATATAACTTTCGCGTACTCGAATGCCGAACTGCTGGCTAGATAGAAGCAAGTAATAAGCATCCGGAAGGTCCTGCGACCGGTCAACCAGCGAACGCTTTCCGTGGTTTTCCCCCGTCCTACAGCAAATACTGAGTTAGTACCCAAATTCCACTTTGCACTGCATGATTCTCATGTAGCCTTCCCAGCATTGTAATCAACATATCCGCCTAAATTCAGCCCACTCAATACAAAATTAAAAATTTTCCCAAATGCTGGTAAGGTGCTGCGCATGAGTGGGCGACCACTTACAGTAACGTCACTGCCCAACGCGTACAAGACTACTTAACGGCGTACGGTATGCAAAGGAAAATCAGGAGTTCAAACCCTGTTTATAAAAGTGTGGGTGCATTTAGATTCGAAATGAAACCTCAATTCCAACCTTAATCGCGA
Source organism: Reticulitermes speratus (assembly GCA_021186555.1). Classification (NCBI taxonomy): domain Eukaryota; kingdom Metazoa; phylum Arthropoda; class Insecta; order Blattodea; family Rhinotermitidae; genus Reticulitermes; species Reticulitermes speratus. The sequence goes on from JAJKFL010000004.1 coordinate 117,312, forward strand.
AGTCATTTGTTTCTACCGGGGAATCGAAGCCCTAAACAGCTCATCCACTATCTCAGAGACCGATACGATGCAAACTCCTTCACGACCTCAGTGTCACATTTCGGCGTAGTATTTCTTCTTCCTGCTTCCGCCACGCAGCAAGGACGCGACCTCTTAGGTCAATGGGCCGGCCGTCAGCCTTGTCCTCCGTACCCTGACTGTTACTGCGTATGTGACTGCCTTATTTACAAACACACAACTACTCTCTGATCCTTACTGAACCTTTTACCTGATTTAACGACGCTGTTCCCAGTCGTCACGTCACGTACAGGCAAATCTTGATCTACTTTTCGGGTACTGTCCCGGTAACTGGAGAAAATGAGCAAAACTACGGCCTGTTGCCGCTTGAACAAATGGCACAGGTGTTATCCGAATACGTAGGCTGTTCCCTATCATTATCACTCCACCGAACCTCCATACTGATATTCAGCTACCACTGACGGTCCAGTCTTAAGACACTGATAAATTCGCAAGCATAACACCAAAACAATGGAATTTGTTAACCTCTTTCATGCTACATATGAGACATCTGGCTTTAAAAATTTGACGGTCGCGTCTATCTCGAGAGTTAATTCGAACTGTTCACGGTCTTTCATCATCTGCTTCCCTTACTCCTCCTTCCCTTCCTACATCAGTTCCTTTTATACGGATCAACGAATGAAAACTCTAGAAGTCAGCTTTCAACAACGTACATACGCTACCATGGAAAATACATTAAACGCAGTGAAAAGTAAAGTCAGGGTGTTACTCTAATGAACCTTCTGAAGAATATAAAACAATGTGAAAGTACTTTTCTTTCCCGTTTCCCCCGATATCAGACAGCGCACTGCTCTGTTTGAGGGCTGCCAGGCTTCGCCCGCTTGTCTTTGTGATACGAGTAGTATTACGATGAGACGAGTTCGAAGCAGTGACGAATGATACTGACAGGAGAAAACCGAAGCCGCTTTATCCCCCACAAAACTCACATGGGATCGAACCCGGGCTTTCGCGGTTAAAGGCCGGCGAATAATCGCTTCAGCCATGGCATGGTCTTTGAAAACCAAAACTAATAAGCATATATACAAACGTTAGTTCGTAACACAGAACACGGTGCGCTTCCATTATAAACACCAATCGCGCAATCCAGTTGTGGGCAACAGCCGCTGTTGTGCGATCAGTGTTCAACCTGGATGCACATACACTGACACAGTGCTTTTAGGAGCGTTCGCAGGTCGCAGGTCGCAAGAAGCGCCTATTTTTTTTTCATGTTCGTCTGTTCGTCTGTCCGCACGTACCAGCGCAGTCCCATCAACAATTTTCATGTTCGTCTGTTCGTCTGTCCGACGTACCAGCGCAGCCCCCATCCAACAAATTATCATGAAATTTGATATTGGGGACTTACATGAAAATGTGTCGAGAAAATTCAAATTTGGTTGAAATCGCTCAAAAATGTCGGGTAGTTAACATGAAGACATAAGCAAATTCTATTGCTGCCGGCGACATTAAATCGCTATAAAAGCGCTCTCCAGTGAAATGGTATTAGGCTGTTAGTCCGTCCGTCCGCGTGTATCAGCGCGGCTCCCACCAGACGGATTTGCGTTAAATTTGAAATTGCGGATTTTTGTCAGACGAGAAATTCCGAATGTGGTTAAAACCGGGTAAAACTACGGGGCGTTTTGCTTGAAGACCTAAGTACGTTTTATTTTTGCCGGTGATATTAAGCGGCCATAAAAGTTCTCTTCAACTGAAATGGTATCAGACTGTTAATCCATCCGCTTGTCAGTTTGTCCACCTGTCCGCGTGTATCAGCGCGGCTCCCACTGGACGGATTTGTGTGACATTTCATATTGGGGGTTTGAATAAAAATCTGTCGCGAATTCCAAATATGGTTAAAATCGGGGAAAATCAGACACTTTACATTAAGACCTAAATACGTTTTACTGTTTCCGGCGACATTAAATAGCCATAAAAGCTCTCGCTTCGAGTTACATGGTATCTGGCTGTTACGATAGCCGAGGAGCTATAAACATTACACGAAAAGAGCCACAATGTTACGTTACGCGTACATTGCCACTCTTGTTCAACCTTTGGTAGGCGAACCCCTGGTGGTATCATATGCATAGGGCCGTCGTACGAGAAGATATTTGGGGATTGTCTTGCTTTCGTAATTCCACTTTTGACATGTAACTGCATCAATAAAATTGTCTTAAACGTACTGTCGAGCCGGAATAGTGTAATCGGTATAGTGACTAGGCTGCGGCCTGTGACGACCCGAGGTTCTAATTCTGACGGAAGCAAGATATTTTGTCTTGTCCAAAACGTCCAGACTGGCTCTGGGGCACACCAACCTCCTATTCAATGAGTACCAGTTTCTCATGGGATAAAACGGCCGGGGCGTAAAACCGACCACTCACCTCAATCCATTGTCGAGCTTAAGAAGGGGTGGGGCTATACGTCTAGTCCTCCTATATTACTTCATGGCGTTGCCGTCACACTTTACCCTTTTCAACGTAATAAAATGAAAAGAACGTAATTGATAAAGTGCATATTAAAATCCTAGCATTTTATTGCTCGAATACAAATTGTGACTGAGGATCGAATATTGTAACGTGTCTAAACACGCCAAAGAGCGTCTCAGATCAAAGGATCTACAATATCGTTGATTTTGGCTCCTCAATTACACTTCTAACGATGGTCACTGTTGAGGGAAAACTAGTCATAAACCCTTCCAAACTCACTAGCCTTCAAAATCCGGTTGCAATATTTTGAAGGTGGAAATGGAAGCGGCAAGCAGGAAATCAGTAAATATTTTGCGAGAAAGAACCTCAAAACTATCAACTCAAAACTATCACCTCAAACTATCAACCTCAAATGTCTTCTAGAGATTTTACTGCCAGATGGGAACACGTGTGATTAGTTATTTTCGTTTTTCCGTGTAATGGAGCACCGGTGGAATGAAACTGACAGGGGAAAACCGAGGTACTCAGGGAAAAACCTGTCCCAGTGCAACTTTGTCCACCACAAATCCCACATGGACTGACCCGGGATTGAACCTGGGTCTCCGCGGTGAGAGGCGGGCGACTAACCGCCTGAGTCATGGCACGGCCGCGGGCTATAGTTATTTATGAACATGCCTTCACGCATCGTATGCTATTATTTCATACATGTTTCACGACCAAACTGCGCCAGAAATCAAAGCAATCCCTACCTCTGACAAGGCTGCACGAAAGAAAATTTTAGAAATAGCAGCGTATGTGACTGACAGAGTTGTGGAGAAAAGATTGCAAGCAAAACAGTTCCTTCCTGAATTGGATGAAAGCATGGACACTTCAAATAAAGCTCAAATGGTGGCGTTTGTATGAGTTCCAGAGGCAGTATGAACTGTGGAACAGGTTTTATTTTGTGGGTCCCTAGAGGGAAATGCAACTGGACGGACAATTTCTGAAGTAATGAACGATTTCGTCAATGAGCATAAAATAAAGTAGCAGTGGTGTGAAGTTATAAGGAGAGATGGTGCAGCAGCAATGACAGGTAGGCTTTCAGACTCGACTTCCATAATAAAAAAAACAATTCAGTCACTTTTAATCGCTTTATGATCCACAGCCAAGCCCTGGCATCAAAGCAACTGAACCCGATATTATATGAAACCCCCCACCGCAGCAAAGTAAAAAAATGTTATACGAAATCGACCAACCTCTGTGCCAAAATGGACTCTGAATATACAGCCATTCTATTTCACAGAGAAAGCAGATTGCTCTCTCGTGAAATTGTGCTACAAACGGCAGTCGAATCGGAAAATAAACTTCATCCATTTTTTTTAATTGGCTCCATTATCATCGCACCTTGAGAATGATGTCCGGCTTTTTCCTGCTTGGATATTCACAGACATCTTTTCAAAGTTAAAAAGTCAAGGTTGAATATCTAAGTTTAAGTCAACATAAGCCTTCAAAGTGACGGAAATTACACATTTTTAATGGAAGATAAAGTGCGGACCTTTTTCTATGGCAAGGACGTGTGAAATCCAACCATTTGGCAGCACTTCCTACAACGATGGATTTCTTTCTGGAAAGTGATAAAGCACCGAACCGCCTGCAGTCCAGCATTACGCAACGCGTTACGAATCTGTCAGAGAAATCCACGTCGTACTCTGCACTCATTCTTGACAGAAGACTCAGGTGGTGGATCTTTTCGCCATTTAGTATGGATGCTCTCTCTAAAGCTAAAATGAGAGGAGTCGTTCAAAATAATTTAATTTATATGACAGGTCACCGGTTTTAGACCATTTTCTAAGAAATGTCCCTTTCGAAATCATGGTGTGAAGTCAAAAAGAACCCTTGCCTTTGACAAAAGCAATGACGGCTTTCCAAACACCTGAATCAACATACTTGTGCAAAAAAAAAAACTTTCTGCCATGACATTAATCAAGAACAGAGAAATTGCCTCCAGCTGAAACCAAATTTGATCTTCGCCGTCAGTACTATACCACACTGAACCGAGAAGCTGCCATCAAATTTAGCTCAGGTTTATAAACTCACGTCTTTCACCAATGCGGAGGAGGTATGAAAATATTTTAGTCGGTTTCCTGTTTTATCAATTGTTTTAGTTTAATATTCAATAGCACAGTAAGGTGTTATGTAATTTAATGCTACTCATGTACAGAGATAAAGTACGAAATTACAAACCATGAATTTTTTCAGTACCTAGTACTACGCATAAATATTTTGTGTGTGATAAGTTTGAACAGCACTCCACTAACCAGTAGGTTTTAGAGGGTTAGTTAAAAGGCTACGCTGTGAAGGCATACAGGGACATAGAAGCACACATCCTTAACTTCGGCACTTTATGGTGGACACTGGTCAGTGTACGGTAAGTACGAAGGTTTAGAGGCAGAGTCGTCGAAAGTTCTGGAGAGTTATGCTGCAGCGGCTGCAAAAACCTCAACAACCACTGAACAGAAGATGGTTGAATCCTAGAGCCGGTGTGGACACAACAGAGAAGAGACAAATCTATTTCCTCCTCGCATTAACATTAACCGGACACAAAACAATGTTCAAAACTCGCATCTCAACCCATCAGTCACTTAGGCATTAATTACAGGATATTAGTTTAAAATAGGACATCAGTGCACCCTACATCACGTCACCTACTTCCTGGAACCCCCAGTACTTGATAGTGTGTGCACGCATGGTAGAATAAGGAATACAATTTTGGCGAAAACTCCCGCACACGGACGCCCCTCGGATAACAATAAAAATCTAGAACTAACTCAGACGAATTGGTCTCAGATGGCGAATGGCGAACTTAGCGGTAAAGCAGTAAACAGTCTCACAACATGATAATAAAATTCATTAATTCAAATAAAGCTCGTTTTTTGGATTTTGTAACACTGTGTGGTGATTAAATGTTTCAAAGAACGTCAGAATATTTAATCACTACACGGTGTAAAAACCCAAAGTACGACCATCATTTGCACAACCACTGCTGTGAAAATCTGAAACTTTACATTGAGTGAATGTTGCAATATCAACTGGGTGGCGTCACAAAGAGTACGGTCATCTCTAAGCAAGCACCTGTGAACTGTCCCAGGTGTCCCCTACACTACAACAAAGAGGCCAATCTCCTAAAAAATAACACCGAAGTGTTTCACACAAATCAGCAAAGCCAAAGTGACACAAAACAAACTTGCAGTACGCAGAAGCACAGAGGTCACAAGCAGCCACAGCAGATTCCTTCTTGTCCATTTATTATATGACATCCCGTCTGTGAATTCGTAAGACTTTTTAACTCTTTAAAGCGAAGTGGCAACTATACGTACCAACTAACTCCATGGAGCAGAGTCCTTTCTGAGAAGCTAACACGTCTTCAGCCAGTCAAGACATTCCCCGCACTTTATGGAACCCCAAGATTCATTGCCGCATTCACAAGCGTCGCCCGCCGCCTATCCCTATTCTGGGCCAGATCAATCCTGTCCATGCCTCCCCATCCCACTTCTTCAAGATCCATTTTAACATTATACTCCCATCTACGCCTAGGTCTTCCAATTGGTCTCTTTCCCTCAGGTCTCCCCACCAAAACCCAGTAAGGACCTCTCCAGTCTCCTATATGTGCCACATGCCCCGTCCATCTCATTCTTCTTTACTTGAGCATCCTAATAATATTTGGTGAGGAGCAAAGATCATGAAACTCCTCGTTATGCAGTCTTCTCCATTCCCCTGTTACCTCGGCCCTTTTAGGCCCTAATATATACTCACCAACTGCTGACTAAAACCTGTTCATTTTTCCCACACATTGCATTTATGTGTTGCGTACGATTTTCACAATACGCAGCTATCATTTCTGTAAAAAGCATTAAGCGGGCGGTCTTTATAGTGAGACGGAGTGATTACTGTAAGATTTGGAACTGAAGTTTTACATATTACTTAAGACAATTGCCAGGCTTCGAAAGGATCAGAGCCGTTTTATGGTATCAAAAGCACATAGAAACACATGGTACCTGAACGGTCAACACAACAGCCGCGGCTCCGACACTGTAGTCCGTAGTTCTCAGGGAGCCTCACTCCAATGACAAAACTTATATTAAATTTCCGAAATACAATTCCGTTTCTAATCCAACTAAATCTCTGTGCAACCTCAAGATCGCACGGAGAATAAGTTTGGTTAAGTTGCGAAACAATCGCTATTTGTTGGTAGACCACAAAATCATAAAAAATCAGTCCTTTAACTTTACAGCGGGTGTACACGCAGTTATCGCTGGTAATTGTTTGTATGTATAGCTGTACAGTACACGACTGTCAGATGGATAACAAGCCCAGCAGTGTTCAGCTGCCTGCGTCGACATATTCAACTGACTCTATAAGTGGTAAATGCGTCTACATATCGCCCCCCCCCCTCGATTAAAGTACCTGACGTTCCTTACCTACCCTGTTTACAACAGTTCGACACCAGTCCCTATCCTGAGCCAATAATTAATGCTAAGTAATAAGTAATTACTAATGCTGTTTTTTATACGAACCATTAAGTACTGGTTTATTGTTCCTACCCCTAGATCTAAAAACTGGTCTCTTTCCTTTATGTAACTTCGCAACCGTTTAACTGTATGTCCGACTGTTACTCCACCGACATGGAACCCGAATGTTCATCACTGAATCACAAAACCCCACTCTCACACACACTATCGTAACGCCTACCATCTCGCGCCAGCAGATCGCCGTCCGAGTGTCCATCGCCAGGAAAAGTCAGCGTCATGACGGCGCCGCTGCAGAGCGCCAGTGTTACGATCAGGATGGTACCACCCGCCTGTCCCATGTCAGCGTACTACTGAGCGCGCCGCACGGGCCGCAGCGCTTTAAAGCGCGCGAATGTTGCATCATCTGCAGGGACGCGAGGGGGGGGGGGCTGTGTCTGGCAGGAAGGTTCGTGGCCTATTTTAAATCACTTCCGCAGCGGTACAGAGAACATTACGAAAATATCACAGAGCTGACACTCGGACTCGAATATGAACCACGGACCTCCCGAAAATGAAGCAGTGGAAAGACAACAACCAATGAACAATACTGGCGTAACCTATGGAAGATCGTCTGAATTTGGTTTCCATCCAGGCCTGTGCTGCCTCAACTACGGGCTAACAACACAGCTTACTGATACTGATAGCGTCATTAAATAAATCATTTTCACGAGCAATATACCAACCCATTGCTCAGGCGCGGTTGACCTCGATAACAAACTGTCTCTTCAGCCTTAAAGTAGAGTACCAGGTGTAAAAAAGAAACAGGTGGAGAAGAAAATTGCACATCGCAAGGTTCACACTAGCGCGAGTAACTCGATCAAGCTGTGAGGTCAGCTTCCAAGAATTTCGATACCATCACCACATTTGCAGCGGACAAAATGGAAATAACAAATGGTTATGGCCATGTACTAAAGAGTTCAATTTGTACGCCTTTTTGGCACAAACAATCTCGAAACCGTACACTGACACAGCTTACAGCCGCACTATACACACGCTGCTTCTATGACATGAACACTTGTAATCCAATACATTTATAAAAACCACCTCATACGAAGCACTTCAGCAAATGTAGCTCTACTACAGCCTTCAAGCCATTTAATAATATCAAAACCTAATTTTAGCTCAATTTATTTACACAAATTCCACGTTTTATACATATATAATTGAAGTGTACTCTTTGAAGATGGCCCGAAGAGGATCGAAACATGTTGGACTTGAAGTTTTAGTGTTTTAATTGTAAAATTACATATTACAACACTGTGCATTTTGTTGGTGTTTTCTTATGTAATAATCGTAGAGATTAAATTAACTTCAAATCAAACTTCATCGATTTTCTACAAAACGGCTCGTCGTACGGAAAACTGAAACACGACACAAAATATAGGCATCATTAAACAGAGAATGTTGGTATGTGTAAGGTCAAAGATTGGGGATAGTAAAGGAGTTTACTTATTTATTTATTTAGGCGTAAAGCTAGAAAGTTCGACTGAATGGAGACCAAAAGAAAGTACAAAAACGGGGTGTGGCTGTGTCGGGGACACGGCCGTGTGTTTAACGTGAATACGTGTACGTTAACGGGTAATATTTTGTTTCAGCGTATTATATGTATGTCATAATCATTGCTTAACAGTAAGAAGTCCTTCGTATCTGCATGTTTTATTGATGATGGCAACATGTTCCTTTAGTCGGGTTCAGGAAACAATTGAAGTAAACAAATCATTAGTGTGTTATAATTTTATTAATGATAGGTCTGTGATACGAAAAGTACGATACAAATGGCATGCAGGATACATCGAGATTACTAAGCAGCGTTAAGTGTTTTCCCTTTGGTGGCTTCAAGGAGCGCAGAAACCATAGACGGTCACACACTTACACTTATGTCCGAATGGATTGTTGACAAACGTTGTAGTGAAACGTGCACTAGCTGCTGCCGAATGTGTCGTCATAATCGGCGATCGCACACAACCGATGTCTATACAGCCCGGCGTTGATACACAAGCGATTACATCATCGACTTGCATAGGCCCGGCCGCCCCAGCGTCAGATGTACCTGCGCAGTCGTTGATCCGCTCGGACGCCCTCATTGTTTTACGTTCCCGGAACCGCCTCACTGTATGATATGGTGTTTTATGGGTATCACTGGATAGCTGTTGAGAAGCCTTTTCCAACCGTATACGATTTATATATTTCGAATTGGCTTTTTGACGAGTATAGGCCGACATTGTATTCATTTTCTTAAATTTTTAACTTTAACACCATATATATTCACCATAACTATTCCACACTCATGTTTTGTGTACGCAATAGATAAATATTGAGGAGAGCTGTAAATTGAAACTGAAACGAGCGTCGTAGCTTCTCCGAGTCAAAATGTATACTAAACCGAAAGTATGTGACGCGACGAAACGACCTGAAAATGGCGGCGCCTCCCCCTCCGCCGCGCGCGAGGCGTCACAGTCCCCACTGAACGTTATGAATTCTTTGATCCTTTAACTATCGAGTGGTGTAATTACATTTTGGATGTAGACGATAGACATGTAGCTGCAATGCCAAACTGTATCCCCCGATTTTGTTATCATCAGTTTTCTGAATTGGCTCCCACTACGGAAGCAAATTTAAAGACGTATTCACGTCAAAAACGAAAGGCAATCATTAAGAGCAATTGACAACCGTTTAATAAGAGTACCCATTACGATTGTAAAAGTATTGGAAAATATATACGTGATGATTTGTGAGTCGAAAATGTTACATGGGATTGAAATATGGGGCGTGAAGGGGGGGGGGGGGGGAATTATTGAAGGAATTCACGGACAATTTTGTAAGAAAGTCATAAGAAGCCCAAGGAGCACAGCAAACGGAACAGTAGAATGCGAACTTGTCGCGAAATTAGCAAAGGAAAAATGCTTTGCAGTACAGTAAAATACTGGTACAGCATTTTGTTAATGGAAAAATATGAATTGTTAAAATGCTATTAGGCGTGGCAGATGGAAAACCTGAAATGAGTTGAGAAAATTCACAAAATTTAATTATGATACATTTGGTTAGACAGAGATGGGAGCGATTTAGAGATAATATGTCAACAATAAAAACTGTGTGTAAAGATATTCAAAGAAAATCAAGCACAGGAAAAACGAAAGAAAAGAAATCTCTAGTCTCATACTGAAATATGAAACAAGAGAAGGGGACAGAATTGTACATAGATCGATGTAATTTGAATGCGAGAATTGGGTTAGCATGGTTTGGACCGGGAATTTAGATACTAAGAGGTAAAAGAAAAGGTAGAGAAAAAGATACATGCCCTCTATGTAAAGAGACACAAATATGGACAGACAAATTTTTGAATGCCAAATTGCTATGCATAAAAGAAGAAATAGCATACAAGAAAATAATCAGTTGTAACAAGAAACAATTTGAAACATTTAGGTCAGTTTGTATACACAAATGCGCACGTGAAAAAACGATGTGAAAAAAAGCCGTGCAAGGTTTAGAGTAAATCTCAGAGAAGAGGAATTGCAAATAGAAATACTGTATTATATACAAAAACTCAAATAAGGCTACAATCTCCATAGATAAACTTCAGCCATTAGTAATAAGAATAATGATGTGTACTGGCAAAAACCTGGTGTTACCAGTTAATCGTACATCCACAGATATGTACATGAAAATCAACAAATACATTGTTATATCTGTAGTGTATCTGTCCATCTTAGTGTTGCATCTGTAGGTATGTAGTGCTAATATCTGTAGATCTGCGCTGTCATTTCTGTCTACCTGAAGTTTGCTATCAGTAGTCTGTAGTATGGTATCCGTAATTCCGTAGCAGCGACTTGCAGTGTGGCATTTGCAAGATCGTAACTGAAGTGTTTGTTTCTGCAGATATTCAATGTGATGTTTGTAGATTCTAAATGCGTTATCTGCAGATGTGTAGAACATCTGTGGATCTGTAATGCGATATACGCACCTAGATACCTGCAACTCTGGACGCATGGTTATCTGTAGAATTGCAGTGTGATATTTGTAGCTATGCAGCGCCGTATCTGTAGATCAGAGGTTGATCCGTAAATCTACAGTGGCATCTGTAGTTCCGTTGTGTGATTACCTTGCGATGCAGAAAATATACAAGACGCTCTAATGACGTGTAGAAACGGGCAATAAAAGTCCAAATTGGAGTTCATCTTCTTCACATCGGTGTGAAACAGGCTCTGCTGCCAGGCCGAAAGCAGCTGATGCAACAGTCTGTCAGTTTACAAATATTCCCACTTGGTGGCAATGTTGAGTGACGTATGGGGAGCACGGAGGTTCAGACCCATGTGACATAGCTCAGTAAATAGATTCGCACTTTTCCCCGGTACCTGCCGACAGATCGCTGGAAGGGGCCCACAGTCGGTCTGGACACAGATGTGTGAAAAGAGATCCCTGCCCCGCTGGGAATAGAACCCAGTTGTTAAACACCTTACTAACCATCCACTGTAAATGGCTTCAATTCCCCTCTAACACAAGAAATTTCAACGCGGTCCTAGACGAGAATCAGACTACAGAATTCGAGTCCCCAAATGTTCATAGCACAACGCACTGCCGAGGATTTAATAAAACCAGAGAAGCAGACAGCGTATAAGTATCTCTATCCATTAGCAACGGACCCGAATGTTTTTGAAAGTCTTTGAAAAACAGTAGTATTTTTTTTACTATACAAACCATCTACTTTAACTTTATTCTCACAATAAACAGTAATAATTTCCCTAGCAACATTTTCCTGTTGGTCTTTGTAATGGAGACGTAGCGTGTTTTCTGTGGGCATGAACTGAATTGGCAACACTTTATTTAGATATGCTTCAGGTTACACTGACAAATTCATCCGACGGCTTATACATTCAAAACCTATCGTTATTCCAGTCATTCGCAAACTTCACGTGACACAGGTTAAGTAAGTAACACGTTATAAGACTGAAGAATGAAACTGGAAAAAGATTCCATATTACCTAGAAGGCAACAGACTTGGCTATCTAATTTCGTCTGTGAATTCACACCAGTATAGGCTTGGGAGACTGCATCGCGACATTCCGCCAAGCACAGAAACAAAATTTGTAAGGGGCCTATCCTTCTAGTTGTGTCGCTTTTCGTGCATAATGTGTGAACTGTTTTCATGCTTGTGACGCAATGAGAAAATTAAATATGACTGGAAAATAAATAAAGAGGTAATTTTTCCATAACTCTATTGATCGTAAATGCGTTATTTTTTATGATAAGGGAGAGATTATTAATAACAATGCTGTGACACATTACACAAACTTCACAAAACTAACAAGTTACGTTCCTGACAAACACTAAATGAAATAAAAGATTAAAATAGCAACGCACAGTAGCAGGGAATAATATTGCTTTCGAGCGGGTCTTGCAAATCTTTCTTTTTCCTTCCCATGACACAGGCCCGGTGCTTATATAATGGCGTTCAGTTTTATGCCTGGGCTGCTTATCCCTAACAAACCGACTACAATATGATTTTCGTAAACAAAGAGTTGTATAATATTCACGTTCATCGTGTGACACTTTACACATAAATTCATACGGCTGTGTTTTCTCCACTCGCAGTATATTTATTTCCCATTGTTACTACGTTGATGTCGCTCTGTTAACACTGCTTCACACTATCACAAATCAGTGTGACACAGTTCCTTTACTCTGTACAGATTTCTTGTTCTTCTGGCAGTGCGTATACACGAAATGTGCGTATATTGGTCCCGATGTCAAGGATTTATTTTGCTTCTCTATTATAGAATGGACACTGTCCCCTTCATTGCAGACGTGTCCTTTTAATAAGAAATTTGTGGGTGATTGCTTTGATCGGGTATTTGGCCGCAGCATCAAAATACATCGCAATAACTTATTTTTCTGCTACCCACAGCAGTTATCCAAATAACACGAAGTCTACCTCGCTGTTCACGCACACTGCTTTTCTTCAAAAAAAAAGCACAATACGCAGTTCCTGACGACGTGTACGTGACGCAACTTATTACGAAAGTCAATCCGTAAATCGTAAAAGACGACACAACTCCAAAACGCATAAGAACAAAAAATACAATTACGAAAGAAAGTTACTTGTCTATCTACAAAAGTGGCATAACTAAAAATGTGACCTTTTTCGAGATAACCAGCAAAACGTCCCTGTTAGCTGTTACTCGACTAACAAGTGAGTCTTTCTGATTACGCAGTGTTCAGTACTCACCCAGTGGAATCTTTTGCGTTTACACTTCAGAAATTTTCTGCAAAACAAATTCACATTTTCTGTGGTTGAGTGGCCTGGCCTGGTAAAATAGAAAACGAAAATATTTCCCTTGCGTCACTTTTATCGCGCTGGGACGCAGTTACTAACGTCTAATTTGGAGGCACTGGCCTACTTCAACATCCGACAAACAGCACGTGACAAGGTTTCGAACCAAGAACACAGAGCTGTACAACCTTGTTAAGTGGTTGCAGGTTCCTAGGGGCAACTGCAGGACCTGACCACATTACCATACTGTGCCAAAGTATCCAACAAATTAAAACTGAAAAGTGAACGAAACAATTAGAATATCGGCCAATCAGGAGGCCCAGTATAAGATCAGAAACCACAAAACTTAGAAGATAAACATGAAAGTCGCGCTAATGGAGAAAGTGAAGGTAAACATTTTACAAAAAGAGAAATTCGCTGTACAGAACGCGCTCATTGTCTGTGTTCAGCTGACACACAGTCGCAACTCGATTTTCACATACCAAAACAAAAAGGGTGTTCGTGTGCACGCAATTAATATTGTACAAAGGGCATATCAGCAGTAAACATCGTAATGCAAGAGGAACACAACACTCTTATAAGATGGCCTTTCATCAGACATCAACCACCACCACCACCCACCTTCTAAGGCGAGCCGCATATGCTGTAGCATTAGCATAGGATTACAGGTGTCGATTACATTACTAGCTCAGAGTATACAGAATAGTGAAACAATTGGAAAGGAAGTGCAAGTAAGAGGTTTGGTCTTATCTCAGTTTGCCTAGAAGGTCTGAAGAAAAATACGAAAGACCTCAGCAGAATGGGCTCTCCGTGCCGAGATTTAATTCATGACCTGAATATGAATCGAGAAAAAAATATAGATGTGTTTTAATGCCTACAATTAATATTGTATAGCCGAAATTAAAACTTCGACGACCCGTCTTACAGTCACAGACAGTTTGGTGCAGAAAAACTACAGGCCTATGAGACAATGAGCGTAAGTCATCTATACATTAATTCAACTGTTTCTTCAGCACATCCTCATTCATGATCTTGAGTTCCATCGGGCGTCTTTTGTTCATCAACACGTGAAACCTGCTGGCTTGCGATATTGCCGTTACTTGTTTCTACTCACGTAGCAAGCCTGAGCTCGCCCAAAGTTTCAGTTGCGTTCATCGTATTTTAATGGAAGTTGTGGTCGCCAGAATTACGGTAGAAAGACCCGACCACGTAAACAACGCCTGACACAACCAGCTCAACAAGTAATGCCCCTGACACTAAACACAGCCCAGGCGAGCGAAACAAATGAATCAGCGCCAAGTATGATGCACTTTCATCTCTCGGGTCAGCACCGCTGGCACAAAAGTCTAACAATATTCTTATGAACGTGCCTCTGTGTGTGTATCTTTTAATAAAGTCTTAGAAACCTGGAATTAATCTAAATGATATTATATAAAGTTTCTTATTTTCGCCGTCTACACTGGGTCTTTCCTAATCCTCACTGCGTTCGATGCAGCTAAACCTGTCCTTCACACCTTACGCCTCCGATCACAAGAATGGGCGCTGCTGGTTAATTATATAAGCGGAAAAGGTGAAAATTCGGCGGGCACGGCGCAGCCCGTGATGTTGGAGGCACCGCATTCTCTTCAGAGTCTTAATGGAATGCAGTGCGGCATTGCGGGTTGTTGTGGGAGAAAGGAACATAACACTTAGCAGCACAGGTGTACTTATATGTTGCTATGATGATAGGTTTCTATCACAATGTTCCACGTTCATACAGATTGCCTCTACTGCGGTACATACTATGTGCACTTTGGCCAAAGAATGGGTCGTAGCTGAACAGGAGAACACTTTGCCGGATACAGGATAGTGAATACCGCACTTGGACCTACGACCAGAACTTACGGCTTACCGAAGCACTGTCCTCCGTCACGTCACCTATTTCGTGTTCCAGAAGTGATATTTCTGACAAATGTGTCTTCAACTTCTGTGATTGATCAGGCAACAAAAAAGGACTTTCTGTAGTTGGTTGGCCCATTCTGCTTAGGGGACATGACGTAATCCTCATTGGTTTAATTTAAATAAAATTCCAATGGGAACAAACCGCCCTCAGAGAGAAAAGCTGAAGAAATCACACGCGGCTTCGATTCAAAAGGTTCGTAGTCCATTAAACTGTCGAAGTGTGGAATGTCCAAATGGCTTTATTCGTGAAACCAATGCCACAAATGACACAACTGGAAAAAATAATACTAAATTTACGAAGTTATCGAGGGGCTGTTGCCAATTTTGACGAAGACGAAGGTGCAATGACAAACATCTGAGCTTCCAACTTCGTCAACCCAAAAGCTTTCTATAATATTTCCTCCTTCACATACTAAGAGACGGTTTGTCTGGGATTTGAACCCAATGTAGGCTACACTAGCTAACAAAGAAAGCGGACCTACACAATATAGACCAATCATTTAATGTAAAAAGTATCGTGTTTATCGTGAGAATCATAGGAAACACGAAACGTGGAAATTCACCGTGTTTAATGTTGAGGCAGGTGGTATATATAATTACCACTCGGAACAAATTATGCAGGATAACGACGTGTTCTTTGAAACGGGCACAATATTTGAGCGCATAAGTTTGCAAATGCACTGTTCACTGTGTAAGACACCTCCGGTATTCTGGGATGTGACGCCGCGTAGTTTGGTAGATTGGTTCCGTTTCGAAGGACCCTGCTGCCTCCATCTTCAAGATAAAATAAGCAGCGTAAAAACGTAAGGGCAGTTTACACAGTGGCGTTTCTGTCCCCACCCTCTTTAAGTTTGCACGGCCTGAGATTTCAGTACCATGAAAATCACGTAATGGTGAAACGGGCAACGTGTGCCCAAGTTGCGCGAAACAGCCTCCATTGCGTCTCTCATTTCCATTCAAAAATTCTGATTTTTCTCTCTTCCACTTGTAGCGCTCTGATTTGTGCCAAAACAGCTGCCAACCAGCATTCGTGTGGCGGTGAGTATTCATCGCTTTCAACGTGGGACTGCTTGGCTGACTACAAGCTGCGGGGTTCGTAACATTAGCAGCGGCACAACAGTCAAAGTTACGGACTTAGGCGGGCAGTTTTTTCACGAGTTAAGCTACTATAAGCCTCTCAAAGACAGTTCCAGATCGGTTCAAGTCACCACATGTTCAGATTAAAACACCGACCGTCCTTGGAGTCAAAGCGCGACCACAAAGTGCAGACCACTACCCAGGCTTTGTAACGAACACCTGACGGCCACGTATGCATCCTCGTACATTTCACTCCCTACCATCTACAATTAAAAATGGGAAGCGATGCCTCACTTTCCAAAGTTGGTGCGTCACTCCAAAATGCTGCCATATTTTCCGTGGCAAAAGGCTTTACAAAAATACGCAATCTTCTTCAAAACGTAAAATAAGTAATGGCAATTAACTACCAAATAAATAACTGTATGGAGCAGAGTCCTTCTTGCGAAATCAAACTTACTCAGGCGCTAAAAAATTTCAGCGCTTTTTACGGAATTCGAAGTTTCAAAACAGTCCGTCACTGCTCCATATCCTGAGCGCGAAAAATCCAGTCCACAATCTCACATCCTACTTCTGTACAATCCATTTTCATGTTATCACTCCATCCACACCTAGTTTGAATTAAAACTGAAATGCAAAAAAGAACGGCATAAGAAGTCTAAGCGTACTACGTGTAAGTCGACATTGCGTTCATATGAGAAACGAACGTTGCTTGTGATAGGCCTACATCTCATTCATGGCGTGAGTAGTCAACATCCGCATAGCTCATCAAGAGGGTTATTGAGCATCTTAATGTACATTATGTCTGGTCCGTATAGTAATGTTCATTTCTTCACACAGGCCGCCTTCAATAAATTTATCGCGCAAACACAACTCACATCTCGCACAGTAACACTTGTTTAATGACTGCTATGCGAGATACGAGTTTGGAATAATGTTACTCCGTGTCGAGTGGTAAATATTTACAGACGTTTCGGTAATTAATTAGGGGTCGCCTAGGTGTTAACACCCCAGGAGCCCTGAGTCTTAAAATTAAGGCTAATATCATGTTCCGCTACATAGCGAGTTCACATACCGTGGTAATTACAAAACTTTACCTGCATTTCCCCTATTCCCTTGAACAGGACAAACGCTGCCAAATATTTGGTGAATCAATTGCGCAGTTACAACAGCGCGTCTGCAAGCGAACTACTAGATGATCTGTGAACCGAACTACGCTACGCTTTGCGACAAACAACATTGACCCTTTGATGTGACGTCGACCGAAATAAAACAGACGGCGCCGTTAACTGTTTCAAGGCCCAAGTTCATCTACATATACAAACATCCATTTCCTACCTCATAAGGAACTAAAATGCGTATCCATTACCAAGCCCCACCAGTTAATGTAGTTTTGCGAAAAAATCGTAATTTGTGAGAATCGCACGACACATAAATACACTGTGTGGGGAATATAAGGTATAGTTACTGAACGTTACATATGATGATGCGTATATTTACTGAACAATAAAGCTGGCAGTATGTATATTTACGAAACGTTACAACGGGTGGTACATACAGTTACTAAACGTTACAAAAAGTAGTACGCATAGGTACTGAACGTTTACAGGAGTATACAGTGAACATCTTAGCAGGCGGTATGTATAGTTACTGAACGTTAAAACAGGTAGCACGTACAGATACTGAACGTTACAGGAGCTGGTCCAATATTTTACTGAACACTATAGCAGGTGGTATGTATAACTACTAAACGTTACAACATGTGGTAAGTACTAGTATAAGTACTGAAAGTTGCAAGAGTCGGTATGCTCAGTCCGTGAATGTCACAGCAAACGGTACGTACAGTATAGTTAGTGAACTCTGCAGCACGCGGTTGGTTTAGCTACTAAATGTTAACGGAGCAGGTCTGGATAGTTACTGAACGTCACAGGAGTTCGTTCGTACCTGCAGTTACTGCGCGTTATAGCAGACGGCACGTATAGTTTACTGCACATTGCAGCAGCAGGCACCACGTACAGTTACTGAACGTTACACCAGGTGGTACTTGTAGTTGCTGAACTTTACAGCTGGCGGTACATACAGTTACCGACCGAATGCTACACGAGGTAGCATGTAGATTTGCTTAAGGCTAAACCAGGTGGCACATACAGCTACAACTTAATTCATTTTCCTTTCCAATCGTATCGCAGCCAGTGTCCATTTCGATTCCAGATCTTCACCTCTGTTTCATACTTTTCTCAGTTTCTCAAAGCAAGTTCGACCTCGTGCCTACATCATCACCACCAGTAATACTGCACCGTAGCGTGGACACATCAACCCGTCATTCCACCAGTAATTACCACCAGATCGCTGTTTT
Source organism: Reticulitermes speratus (assembly GCA_021186555.1). NCBI lineage: Eukaryota > Metazoa > Arthropoda > Insecta > Blattodea > Rhinotermitidae > Reticulitermes > Reticulitermes speratus. The sequence continues at coordinate 135,975 of JAJKFL010000004.1, forward strand.
TGTTCCGTAACGTACTGTCGATTTTATTGGAGAGATGACCACGAACTCAATCCATCACAAGCATGCTCCGTTGCTTTGATAATGCACCAGGCCGACGTTCCCACACACATCGCAACCAGTCTTCCATTAAGCCTGATGTCACCCATGCATTTTTTGTGCACAAAGTATTACATCTTCGCAAAAATGTTCTTTTGGCAATGTTTATTTGCGTAATATGACACACAGTAGTAATTTATTTCCACCTGCAGTTACACATAGTATGACACTAACTCTTAACTCTTCATAACCAGTGGTTCTGATTGTCATCTGTTTTTCTCCTTTGGCATTTACAGTCCAGCAGCGCAGCATGCCGAAAAAAAAAACAGCCGTTTCATCCGCGTTGCCGATTTGGTTTAGACCACTAACGTAAAGTTCAATTCGGTAAGTTTTGTTTCAAAAACTGAGGGCAATTTTTGACTAATTGTCATTCGCCGTAACGCTAAACCTTCTCTTTTTCATAAATTTCTCACACCAGCCACGATTAGCCTTGAAGAAAATACCACTATTTCCTGCACATTCGTTTGCTATTTAACGTTAAGACTTCTCTCGTTACATGCAGTCCTTTATTTCGTAACTCTCTGAAATACGTTAAAAGAGCGACATCAATTCAGGACGTCTTTCCTTTCTTGGGCCAGAATATGACGTACTTTTCTTGCAAGAAAGCATCTTGGCTTTCGTAGCACGCCAACGACGTAAATTGGCTTACTCACTGTATACTTTCTACCGGCCGTACGAGTCCCAACCTGTTCCGCGCACAAAACAACTTTTCTTTTAAATCCAGCAGCGTACGTAAAACGCGTTTTCTATGTGTAAAAACCGCAATACAAATAAAAACAAGATAAAATAGCAGCTGAGCAACAGGCAGTCAGACAAAGACTGAGGACGGTGATATCCAGCTACAGCGCTAGTGGCGCCGACATCGGCACATTTGACGTTCTGTACGTATTGTATGATACAGCATCAGTAATTTTGCATTCAAGAATTTTTTGGGCGAGTCGGCAATTTTTGCAAGCAAATAGGTCTCCATTTCACTGTCCGTAAAATTTACAACTCTTTTAGCGAGGCCACTTGCTCTTCAAGGAAGACGATGTTTTCGAGACTTCCCAAGAGTGAAAAATCATACCTCGAATTTAAGACGTAACCTAATTTTCTGTTCGGAAAAATGTAAAAAAAAATACGTCCTAAATTCGAAGTATGTGGTATTATCTTTCCATGTCCAAACCCATTCCGTCCAGTTTTTACAGTAGATATCCGTATGCCATCCTCACCAAGCTACATGCCCAGATCATCCTAACAACAATACCTGGCATCTATTAACGTAGCGCAATTACTGGCAGACCCAAGAGATTTAAAAGCAGGGGTGCACAGATTTTCCAAAAATATGGGGGGAACTTCAGAATTGTTAGGCGCCAGAATGGTGTTACGAAGCGCGTTCCAAACTCAGAACCCACAAATATTAGACGCCACCTTAAAGAAATAAGTCGCCCGGGTGACCTGGCGTCCGGGATTTGTGCACCCCTGGTTTAAACTACTGGCCGCAGGCAATGTCTGCACGGCTGATGCAAGCTGCGAGAGCGTTGAGCGAGGCGACCATGACAAGCCGTTCGTTCGTTCTTCGTTTCGTCACGTTAAGGCACAGCGAGACATTTCACAAACTAATCGGTCTTCCTGGAACAGCCGATCAAGGTAACCCCTCACAATGCCGTCAGTTTTTCAGTTAAATATTATCCTTCCATTTACGACTAGGCCTACCAAGCGTGGCTGTCTGTACACATAAAGAAATTTCGGTTCGCTGAGATCTCCGCCAAAGCCGGGTCAGTTACACGTACAGAAGGTTACTGTCTGAGGACAGATAACACCGATCTATGCTTGCACAAAACAGTTAACTCTGAACAAAATGTGCTTGGTATCGCCAAAAACTGTGCCGTAAATACGGCGCCTTCTGCAACTCACAACCGGTCGGATGCTGTAGCATGGTCAAGAGATTCAACTTCAGCATGAAACAACGGAGTACTTCACATTCTCCAACTAGCCACCCCAAACCCGGATTACACCAAGCAGTACTCCCACAACATGGTAGAGCCAGACATTTCGTAAATGTCATGTGCACTTCCACTTAACTTATTACTGAACGCGGTCTCGACTGCATTAACAAAACTTGATACAGGAAAATGAAACATTTTACCTTCAGCCCAGGTTTCCGTACGTACTACATAGATAAAACGGACAGAACGCGCCGGAATTGTAGAGATAAAAAGACAGATACTGCTGTGCTGCAGTTCCCGTCCCTTAGTTCTGGAAAATTCATAAAGCTGCGACATTTTTCCCGCCATAATTATGAAAAACGAGGAAACGCGAAAAGGCAAATCCAGTCTATGAAAAAAGGCAAAGTTGACGCTCTTCATGGGACAGAAGAGGTATAGCAGCTACACTCATTCGTAACATCGGCACTATACTTTGGATGGAGGTGTTATAAGCTACACGCACCGGCCGCTTTACCCCTGGATAAAGAGCACCTCTACCCTTTGGGTAGGAGGTTCTGTGGCCCCAGAGCCGGTCTGGACGCTTTGATGAGACAGAAATCCCCGACACCTGCCGGAATCGAAAGATTCCTCCGCTCCTCAGTCAGTTACCGCGTCACCAGACTCACAACGCTATCCCAGCTCCCAGAATGTGAAACAGTCTGAAATTACGTTTGATATGAAGAAACTTCATTTCCTTCCTGTGCAATTTACTTGCGCAAGCTTCCTCTGGCCATATTTTTCATTTAACCTGTTAAGGCACAGTGATAACTGTATGTACCACCTGCCGTAACCCTTTAAAGCCTAGTGGTTACTTATGCTACAACAAATGTAACATTCAAAAATTCTACGTTCTACCCACAGAATTCATTTTGTGTTTTGTATGGTTGACAGAACAAGCAGCAATACAGCATATAGGAATACTGATTGGTTTTTATAACCGAGATGGAATGTGTTTATTGCGCGGTACGAACTGGATCTTTAAATAAAGTTCTGATTACTCTGTCTTTAGAAAGAAACAACCACACATTTTGCTACACAACGTACTTATGTGTTACGTTTCCCACAACAAACAGTAATCTTTCCCTAAGCAGCATTAACTGGACCGTGTTTGTAATGGAGACGCAAGGTTTTTACTGCGACGTTGGAACTAAATTTTTAAATAAAAGTCAAAGGGTTACACGAACTCGTTATGCTTCAATTAAATTTGTCAATCTACACGTTAAATGAAATATTCAATTTTACTTACTTCCATCTACCGCTGAGGTTAAGAATGAGTGGAGCTGTACTTCCGCTCTTCCCATATGACTTCATGGCGCGCACGTGGACAACTGCACCTTTACCCTACACGCAGCGACGACACACATTCAGAGTGTATAATACTAGGATATGTAATAAATTCTGCTCATGTGGCAGCTTAATATTGCAGATAGTGTAACGACCACACGCCCTGTGAACGATAAGCTGGGGCCAATGCTGGATATTTTTAAATACACCTTGGCCCGGTACCCACTATACATCTAAGGCAAAATTTCCAACCCGTCATTTTTTAATACACCTTGGTCTGGTACCCACTGTTCATCTAAGGCAAAATTTCCAACCCGTGAAGCAAATAATCCCAGTTCACGCGACAGACATGTGAGGCAGCACCAGACACATTGATACAGGTTGTGCGCTCACAGCGCCGTCAAATTATGCCGCTACTACTCCCTAGGGGCGATTTGGCGAACTAACAGCATCTAGCGTCACTTCCTCCATGCGTACTGATGGTGCATACTAGGCAGTTCATTACGGTGTTTGCGAACGTGGATAGAAAAATTTACTCCGGGCGATGCAGGAAACAAGTATCATGCTACTGCGACCCAAATGCCCCTATCAAGCATCAATAGCTTCGAGATCGTACCTTGTTCGTTATAATGGTATGTATTTGACACAGCTTGCTGAAGGTAGGTAAGCTCCTGTGGCGCGCTTTTGTGAATAGGTAGAAAACATATTACGTAACAGGCAGAGAATTTCTTGACTAGCTGCGGAACTGTTAGCTTCTAAAGGACTCAAGTGCATCCGTTCAAAAGTTGAGCCAAATGACGTCATACCGAAATTGTACGTATGCAAGAATGCGGCATTGGTGTCAAATGTTTGATACTAAACTACATCAGTTGATTCGACACCCGAAACACCCCAGGCCACATTCCTGTTGGCCGTTAACTCGATTAACAGTCCTGACGCGAGGAACTATGAAAATAACTGTCTGGGAACGTCCTGAAATACCCGTAATGACTTGTAGGAGAAACAAGCAATGGATAGTCGGAGACAAAGGACAACCTCAGATACCAAAAAATACATACAAAAAGATTACACTAAAACGACTTCTAGGGTAGAATGTGCACTCGAGGTTAGAACAGATGGCCTGAGTCAGGCCGCCTGACATTAACATAGATGAGCATACACAAAATCCCGTGTCGTCGGCGAGGCGGCCGTCGTTCTGGCGTACAAGATAAAATCGTGGCCGAGGCGGACAAAGTGTAAATTAGCGTGGGTTTCAGGCGGACGGCAGAAATGATTCATTTTTACCTGTTACAATATGACAATAACACATTTTCTGTTAATTATTTATAATTTGTTCCCCATGGCGCAACAGCCCGAGTGGGCCAGGGCCTCCTCATTATCGAGGCTTCACGATCACACTCTAAGACACACTACACTCGGTAGGACTCCTCTGGACGAGTGATCAGCCCGACGCAGAGACCCCTAACTGACAACACTCACAAGAGATAGACACCCATGCGGGATTCGAAACCGCAATCCCAGCAAGCGAGCGGCCGCAGACCCACGCCTTAGACCGCGCGGCCAATGGGAAATTATTTATAATTATTCATATATATTTATATAGCTTAACGTTCTTAGATATTTGTACAGATAATTTAATTTATCGTATTCCTCCATATTTTTTATTATTTCCTCTCGTTTTACATGTCTTTCTTCGTTTTTGACCGGGCTCTCCAGGTTCCTTTGATTTCAGTTGCTAGATACCAACTCTGCTTCCTCCTTTAATGTCTGTACCAGCAGAAAAACTTTAAGCTGTTCATTTTCTTTGTATTCCACCGTTAAGACGAATGATTTTGTACATGTCTGTCTTCACACGAACTGATTAAAATGAAAATTACAGCCAGTAATAACGGAGTCTGGAAAGACTTTATTGCACTGATGACCGCTGCTTCAGATTCGAACTTTATAATTTTTGGTGACCAGAACACACACCAATTGTTCAGCAGAGTTAACAAATAATGATACGTTGTTTCTTCTTTGTCCGATAAAAGTGCAAACAGAACCGGATTATGTAGTTTTCATGCGATGTGCTTCTGAGATCTACGTGCAAGCTATACAGCTGAACGAATTGTTTCGGGCAACATTTAAATGTGCCGTCTAGAAATAAAAAATAAGTTCTGCTTCAAGTAAATATTCACTATCTTTCCGAGCGAAGACAAGAAGAATTACTTTTCCTGAGTCATCAGTGTGATCGATTCGAAGAAAGCAGGAGTTATTTGCCCGACGTAAAACTTCTTCCGAAAATACAATTTTCGAACTGTCTTCCAGATTTTGCTCAGTAGCCAAAACGTTCCTCTGTTCTTTACACAGACGAGTCTTAACATTATCGTACTTTGATATATAAGTTATCATGTATTATCCTGTCACGTAAGTGTCCGACAGTTCTTCCTTATAGACTGTATGTACAGGCACAGACACGCCTTCCCTAGCTCTGTTTCTGCAGTTATCCAGTTTTACTTTAACATCCATTTCAGCTAGGTTTGGAATGCAACTATGGACGTTTTACTAACGATTTCATACTGTAAAGTAGTTTTCAGTTTCGTTTGCACTTATCGCATTTGTCTTTAACACAAACCCAACTTATCAACTTCGAATTTTTCCGATGATTTCGATACTGATATCCACTAAAACTCAAACAGGGGTTTCCCATTCTCGTAGAAACTACAGTAGTTCGTCGGTAATTCGGACCCCGGTAATCCGGATCCCCGGATAATCCGGACACTTTAGGGCCAACTGTAGCCTCTCTTTCACCCCGGTGATCCGGTCATTGTCCGGATCAACGGGGGAAATTCGGAAACAATCCGTACTCCGAGACTGGTGGGCGTGGGTGAAGCGGGAGGAGCCAGCTATTCTTTTAACTCCTCAACAATAAGGACGTGACCTCTCCAAGTATCATAGCTCTCTTTCTCCCTTACTTCGCTATTAGAGTGAAATGATAGCGACAAAATGTCCCATTTTTATTATTATTATTATTTATTATTGCACAGTATTTAAACTCCAAGAAGGTATACTTTTGTATTGAGTGATGATTTTTGTATGTTACCTATACCAGTGGTATTCAACCTTTTTTGTTCGCGTACCCCCACATATAATTTATCTTCAACTTTGTAACCCCAAAGTTGTTGGTGCATAATTCAAGTTATACACAGTCTATAATCTACATCTAAAATAAGTTCAATAAATTACATCCAAAAAATGTATTAAATAATAAGTTTTAAAAGAAAAAAAGGAGAATCAAGCTATTAAATAACAAATATATTATTGCCTATCGTATAAAATTAATAAAGAAACAAAGTATTTTAGCAAAGCAAAATTATATGCACTTGTGGAATAAAATCAAACTAGCCGCCCAGATAAGAATCGCATAAAGAAGAGAGAGAAAAAATGGCGCTTCCAAATCGCATGTCCTTACGTCCAGGTCTCTTGTAGGCTAACCCTAAAACTGGCCCTGATTATTCAGTGTTTATCATGAAATAATATATTTATTTTTTTAATTTTACGTACCCCCTAAGATGTCTTCGCGTACCCCCGGGGGTACGCATACCCCAGGTTGAATACCACTGACCTATACCATGGATTTTCCCCTCGGTGGTCCGGATCCCCGGGTAATCCGGACCAACCCTCCCCCTCCTTTTCATAAAACAGTCCGCCTGCCCCTCGGCCGCTACAGCCATGGCACCACAAAATCCACACCAAATCCTGATTATTACAAGGGATCAGGGTTCCGAAAACATGGTTTACATTACTAGCCACTTAAAATTTGCACTGTACTTTACTGTAGCGACAGGTCTCCGTTAACTCGCTTGTGGCAATTGGCCGAGCATATATATGTCCTGCGTCTCACCGTTGTGATATTTAACGACGTCGTATCAACGGCACAAATTAGACAAACAGAGCGGCCTCATTTCGGGTACTATAAACGACGAAACTTAAGGATTTAACGAATCGCTACTTTCGAGGGAAGACGCAGGGCTACGAGAGATCGCATACTATTGATCGCCACTTGCAAACATAATACAAGAAAGCGCAATGAAAAGCAACAAAAGTATTGCCACTGTTTTAGGAGGATGTTCCACGTAGAGAAGAACAGCAGCGCCTGGCGAACTGTAATTCGTTTCTGGCTTGCTGTGTCGCCATGGCAACCGCAGTGCTGAACGCAGACAGGAGAGAGGAGGGTAAACACTGAAGGAAAATAGAAAGCTGAATGGACACAAAGTACACACCCTCACAAATTCTGGTGTGATCGTCTCGTGCCTCGAAAAAACATAAGTCCTCGTAAAACGTGAATCAGGCATAAAATAAGTCAATTTTGGGCGTTTCCCACGGTGAAAATAATATAAAGTGTATGAAGTGTTAATTTGCCTGCTACACTGACCAACAAAAGAAGTCACGTTGCTAAGTGACTGGTAGAAGATTTAATTAAAAAAAAAACATGAAAGAGGAGAAATTTCTAGGTTAGAATTTCTTTCCAAAGTCAGTTACAGATACAGAAAATGACATGTAATTTAAGTATGAACAAACTGTGATAGAACGAACAGTTAAGCGCCTGGGTGATGTAATTGTCCTTAACGTAAGAATTTCATTAAAAGAAGGCAGAGTTCATTAATCACTTTTAAAGATAGACTACTCGACCACATAACAATAAAGTTTATTCAGAGTAATGTGAAATGAAAGATGTCTTCCATTATTTAGGAACATCATAGCAGATTACTTCTTAAACATAACAGCCGTCAGATGTCGCCCATCAAGTTTGATGCACTCGGTTCAAAACACTTTCCATTACGCGAAGTAACATGGCCGGTGGGATGACATTGATTTCATCAGGATTCTCTGTTTGAGGTTATGTAAGTCTGCCGGACGTGCTTGAAACACTTTGCTCTACAACTAGCCCCACGAAAAGAAATACAAGCCGACAGATCGACCGAACGGGCTGGCCAAGAAATGTCGCCATAGCGGGGACTTATGCGATGTTCGAACACAGTTCTTAATGTGTTCATCGACTGCCGGGCAGTATGTGCTGTTCCTCCATCTTGTTGGAACCAGAAGGTGGCAAGGTCCATATCACGACGGCGTAGCTCTGGAAGCAAGAATTCATTCACCATACGCACATACCGGTCAGATATCACAGTAACAGCATTGCCAGTTTCATCCTCGAAAAAATATGGACCAATGATATCGAACACTAATATCCCAGACCATTTGTTCCTCTGACTGTGAAGTGATTTCACATGCAATTATTCGGATTAGCTTCACTCCTGTTTTGTTTATTCACACAACCAGGCGATTCAAAGTGAGCTTCATCTGACATTATCACCTGACGAATAGTATCTGAATATTCGTTCACAAAGGTAACAAATCGCTCACAAAATGCACTTCTTGAAGCAAAATCACGGTCTGGCAGTTCTCGCACAATGTGTAATTGGTAGGGATGCAAAACGTAAACAAGAATGAAGTATCCGTCAGAGCGATCTGCTCGATATGTTGAGGGCAACTGATTGTCTTTGTGCTGATCGTTTGGGACTACGACCAAAAGCGGCTCGTACTCTTTCAATGTTTTCTGATGTCCGCACAGTTCTGACTGCCTTCAGGTTTTTTATTTGTTGCAGAAGCCGTGGTTCAAAACTTCTGTGCCTTCTTGATTCTGCGTGCACTTCGTGTTAAATGTTAAAATGTCGTCTGAATATTTGTTACGTTGGTATCACAGTCTTTATCTTTTAAAAACGTCTGTACGGCGAACGCACGGTGTACAGCCGATCACTGATCCATCTTTACTACATGGCGTCCCTAGCTGAACTCTATAAAACAATTAGTTCAATCTCCTCTCGGGGGCCACCAGATTACTACGTAAATCAAAACAATGGATGAATTCCATTCTGTATTTTAGTGCTTTTTGTAATTATACTTATTTAAGAACTTCGTTAAACTAAGGCTACATTGCTTGATACAGATTGTTATATTGTTTTAGTATATTGTTTTAATAAAGGATTTCTCATTAAATTAGGTCAACTTTATTTCAAACAATCTTCTGCCACCTGAAACAAATGTCTTCCGCAACTGCCTTATGCTCATTCACGAGTTATGAGCCGTGGACGAAAAAGAATATACCTGTTGGTCGTGAATGAAAATGGATAGACCTTTTTCTTCGCGAAGGGTGGTGGATTAACCGTGGACGAAAACTGACATGCTCGTGGACGAAAATGAATACTATACCTGCTGGTCGTGGACGAAAACGGATATGGCCTTTTTCTTCGCGAAGGGTACAGGAATAACCGTGGACGAAAACTGACATGCCCGGTTTCAATACAGTGAGCGTGGAATTTCAAGCCGCATGTAGTAAATATTTTGTGAAGGGCACAAACCTAAATCTAACAACTCACAATTCCACCCACTGGGTGCAGTAGCAAGCGAGGGTGCACTGTAACACCTGCAGGTTGAACCCGGTTATAACGACATCGGTATATGCGACACCTTGTCTATAGCGTCAGATATTCTGTGGTATCAATTAATTCCTCACTGTTAACCGTAACATTATACTCCTTGGTTATAACAACACTCGTTTATAACGACACAAAATATTCAGTTCCTTTCGTGACGTTCCAACCGAGTTCGACTGTGTTTGTATTTTTAAGATATTTTGTCAACAGTTGGAGACAAGTACTAAGCCTGTGTAGCCGCGCAGAATTGCGATCGTTGTATAATCTACATTATTTAAGCTCAGATTTTTCTTTTGAATTACTGACATTGTCGGTAGTTTTTTTTTTCATTACTGCAGTTATGGATAAATTAGTAGCAGCTTCGGTAGCGTAGTTTATCTTTGTTCGTAGCAAGCCTAGTTTTAACACAAGTGTAGTCTGAATTATTTGAATTCGGAAATTAGTGGACTGTATACTGTTTTTAATTTGTGTGTGTAGTTAGTGAATGTGTGTGTATGTTAGTGCAATTTGTGTGTGTATGTTAGTGCAATTTGTGTGTGTATGTTAGTGCAATTTGTGTGTGTATGTTAGTGCAATTTGTGTGTGTATGTTAGTGCAATTTGTGTGTGTATGTTAGTGCAATTTGTGTGTGTATGTTAGTGCAATTGGTGTGTATGTTAGTGCAATTTGTGTGTGTATGTTAGTGCAATTTGTGTGTGTATGTTAGTGCAATTTGTGTGTGTATGTTAGTGCAATTTGTGTGTGTATGTTAGTGCAATTTGTGTGTGTATGTTAGTGCAATTTGTGTGTGTATGTTAGTGCAATTTGTGTGTGTATGTTAGTGCAATTTGTGTGTAGTTATGAATTTGTGTGTGTTGTGCAATTTGTGTGTGTATGTTAGTGCAATTTGTGTGTGTATGTAGTGCAATTTGTGTGTGTATGTTAGTGCAATTTGTGTGTGTATGTTAGTGCAATTTTGTGTGTATGTTAGTGCAATTTGTGTGTGTGTATTGTTATGTGCATATTTGTGTGTGTATGTTAGTGCAATTTGTGTGTGTATGTTAGTGCAATTTGTGTGTGTGTGTGATTGTTGTGTAGGCAATTCAGAATGCATGTTTTTAATTAGAAAAAGATGTCAAATTCAATCGGAATGCAGACAAATGACATCAACTACGATTGTCAGATTTACAAAACCAGACGAACCACCTCGAAGAAACACAAAAGGAGTAAAATCAAAGGAAGTTTGATGAGGCATACATGGAAAGGAGATATTCTTGCACACCAGATGGATTGCAACCTTCTTGTGTCATACGTGGTGTGACGCTTTCAGACCAATCAATGAAGCCTTCTTTACTCCAGAGACATTCCAATTCATAGTATACACCAACGAAAGGAAAGTCACAGGAATTTTCAATGCCAAAAGACAACATTTATCAACACAGCGGACAAATTTTGATGTTCCAACGAAATGTCTTCAGGCATCGTGTGATATTTTTCTGCTTGCAGCGAAGTATAAAACGTCACACTCCGTTGTTGAGGAGCTTGTGATACTCTCTGCAAACGGAATTCCATCAATAATGTTTCAAGACAAAATTTCTGCAAAAATTAAAGCAATCCCTTCCGCTGACAATACTGTGCATGGGAGAATTGTAGAAATGGCAGCACATGTGACAGACAAAGTTGTGGTAAAAGCATTGCAAGCAAGACTATTTATTCGCTCTTCAACTGGCTGGACGTACTGGCACTTCAGATGAAGCTCAATTAGTGGTGTTTGCGCGAGGTCCTGGTGATGTAGAAATTTTGGAACATATTTTATTTTGTAAGTTTCTAAATGGAAATGCAACTGGAAGAGCAAAATTTGAATAAAAGATATTTCAGTCAACAAAAAATCAATTAAGAGTGGTGTGAATCTGTATGTACAGATGACGCAACAGCGATGGCAGGTAAAATTCAGTTATTTTGGATGACTGTATCGTCCATAAGCAGCACTGATTAAAAGAAACTGAACCCGATAATACATGAAACCCTCACCGAGGCAAAGTAATCAATTTTTCCAAACATCGGCCATTGAATACTAGGTTGTTTCGTCAACTTTTGCAGAAATTAATTCTGAAAATACAGCCACTCTATTTCATGGCACATTCGATGGGTAAAGAGACTTTGGAACTTAAGACATAAAGTTTATCTATTTTTTAAGAATATGATTCCACCATCATCACACTTTGAAGATGATGCCTGGTTTTGTCGGCCTCCATACACTTTCGAAGTTAAATTACTTATATCTTCAAGGATATGGAAGTAAAATATTTTCAATGGAAGGTAAAGTGCGCGTCCTTCATAGGAAAATGTTTCTATGGCAAGGATCGGTGAAAACAGAAAATTTGGCAGGAATTTCCTATACTGATGAATTCCATTAACGAAAATGATAAGAACGAGCCTCCTGCTAACTCAATCCACCACTATGCTGAGCTTGAAGGATCTGCCAGAGCAATTTCTTTCATTTAGTGAAACATTCTTCTTCTTCTTCTTCTTCTTAACTTTGTCCATCGTCTTGATTCTTAACGGAGTACGAAGTTTGGGAAGTCGGTTACGTTTCCTTCTTCAGGTTAAATGGGAAAAAAACACCTAATCTGATGGACCCTTTAGGAACAGCTACTTTCAGTCACTAGTACCACAGTCAAACTAGTTTAGAAATGCACCTGAGACCAGAAGTTGTGCGTAAGCAGTAACAGAATAATAACTATTAAAAGATTAAAAATTAACTACAAGACTCAGAAATAAAAACAGCACCAACCACACATTAAAAACCATAAAAATAATAATGAACTCAGACTGAACAAACCACAAACAAAACAAAGATTCAGAACACACAAACACGCCGCGTCTTCTGGCGGCTTGACCGTAACAACTCCACTGGAGCAAAGTCATTCTGCAGGCGCTGTCATTCAAGTACTCAATAAATTTCCACGTTCTAGCAAAACTTTGGATTCATAATTCTGTTGCCAAGAGCTGCCAATGGACCCACTTCTGAGCTAAATCAATCCAGTTCACATCCATGCTAAGGTTTATTTACCATCAATCTTGCGTTATCGTACAAAGTACACGGTACGTTTGCGTCCTCCAGAAGAACTCTCTATCCTTCAGTATTTCCGATCAAATTCCGAATGCATTCTTATTCTACCCATGCGCATTACATGGCCCACCACCTCTTCCACCTTTAACTGATCACCATCATAAAGAAATGGTGCTGAGTAAAAATCATGAAGTCCCTCCTCTCACTTTCTCTCTGGTCCAAAAGTTCTCTTCAACACCTGCTCTCAAAACATTCTCAGTCTCTCTACCACATCTACAGGTGCTACAATGAGGATCCGGTTTTCCATTTCGAGGTGCACAATCCTCTCACCTCCATATTACAAATTCTTCGCTCTCACCACACATCATTTGCTCATCCCTTTGACGCCCGAAATTCATCTAAATAATAATGAAATTCAGTGCCTACCTCACAGTAAATACACTTGGTCCCCATTGCTAAGACCAGCCACTTAATGCTATATAGGTACATAATAGTTGCTTATTGTGAGAATCATATAAAACGCCTAAATAAAATGTGTAGGCAAAATGTCGTGTACAATACGTCCGCAAACGATCTTCACGATTTTAATCTTCTATCGCACGGAGCATGTTACGTATGGAGTTTAAAACATACAAATAACCTGAAAACTCAACTCAAAAGGTGTCAATATACTAATCTGGCTGTAAAAGATCACTAACATGTACCAGGACTTTTTCCATTATCACTGAACACAAACACAATGTTTCGAAAGCAGACTGCTTTCGAAACTTTGTGTTTGTGTTCAGCGGTAATGGAAAAAGTCCTGGTACATGTTAGTGATGTTTCACATGTTAAATCGTTGTCAAAAGATTATATGGTACAGTTAATCTGTACCCTAATCGGGTTTAATGTGATTACCCCGAGCGTTAAACGCATATTCAGCTTCTTGCCACGGGCCTCTGTGATATACATCTTGAGCTACCAAGAACAGATACACCCCTCCCGTACTTACGTCAAAACTGTTACTCTGTCACAACAAATTTCGTTTCAAGAAAAACTAACACAAACAATGCGTCTTTTCGGGCCCGATCGCCATTTTCCAATACTGATGAATGTTATCTCTAGCTCTACCTTCCGGATAGAATATGCAGTATGCTGCCAACCAGAAGCCAATACACACTTGTGCTTTCCAGCCTGCCCATATATAAACTATATTAAATTTGCGTAGTAGACTAAATGTATATAACATTTACGGACAGTCTGTACATAGTTACCCCTGCGTTTTAAAACCAACCATCATATTTATAAGTGCATCAGCAACACGACGACCCCCAATCACTCAATGTAAAATATGTTTGTTACCTGTCTTCATTACACTAGCGAGAATATTTAACGCCGAATGACGAGTTTGAATGACAGGTGATGAACCGGAAGTGATTTTGAAGGAACCCTTCGTATCAGACGCTACTCTCTCGGCCGTCTCAGATGAAGTGTCAGTCGTCCCAACTGTAGGACAGTAAGTCTGAACGCTCTTTGTCGCAGCTGAATATTCCCTCGAGGTGGTGTTACTCTATGGAATAGTTTCCGTGACAACTTGACGAGCGTCAACCCTTCAAGTTGCTTCCAAGCTTCTCAATTGCCATCCAACAAGAAACACACAAAATGCACCCCCAGGACGTCCACCATCTCATGTAAACAATATGTTAAAGGTACGTGACAAAATGAGCGTAAGACGAGGGGCTTCTAACATGACAGTACATGCCACTTGGGCTAGACAAATTGCTAAGTGCTGCAGGGAAAGGGTTTATGGCGTGTGATCGCTAGGATTAGTACGCAACAAACTTCCTCCTACCAAAGTTTACAGCTGTCTTAATGGGAGATACCAGATGCCAGGTTGCGAGCCTTTCCCTCGAATCTGCATGCAATACTACAGCGCATTTCACTCTACGGATCCGGCAATTATGGAAATTAAAAAGCGCGGCATGAACTCTGCTCTTGTAAACGGAACTAATTTTTAGAAGTGGGCTCTGCTGGATGCAGCTAAACAGGGCCTGACACGGCGCACGGCTATTATTTTATGGTACAACGGTGTTAATTCGCGGCAGAAAAAAAAAATTTATTATACAGTAAAACGCAGCAAATTCAAATACAGGCAGTTCCCGCCATCAGAAGCTCAAATATCATTTTCATTATCTCCATAAGATTATAAGAAGACAAAGCTGAGAAAATGCCTTTTACAAATCAATTGAAAAAATATTACGTCGCTTTCCAGAACAGTTAGATCAAAAACAATTGGAGAATGTGGAATCTTTCAATTATTTGGGTAGCATGATAACAAGTGATGCAAGGTGTACACGTGAAATTAAATCCAGAATTGCCATGGCAAAAGCAGCATTCAACAAGAAGAAATATCTTTTCACCAGCAAACTGGAATTAAATTTAAGGAAGAAACTAGTAAAGTGCTACATTTGGAGCATAGCTTTGTATGGTGCTGAAACGTGGACACTTCGGAAAATGGATCACAAGTATTTGGAAAGTTTTGAAATGTGGTGCTGGAGAAGAATGGAGAAGATCAGTTGGACCGATCGTGTGAGAAATGAAGAAGTATTACAGAGTCAAGGAGGAGAGGAATATCGTACATACAATAAAAAGAAGAAAGGCTAACTGGATTGGTCACATCTTGCGTAGAAACTGCCTTCTGAAACACGTGATTGAAGGAAAGTTAGAAGGAAGGATAGAAATGACGGAACGACGAGGGAGAAGACGTAAGCAGCTACTGGATGACCTTAAGGAAAAGAAAAGATACTGGAAATTTAAAGAGGAAGCACTAGATCGCACCCTGTGGAGAACTCGCTTTGGAAGAGGCTACGGACCTGTCGTAAGACAGACTGCAGAATGAATGAATTCCAGAACAGTATGCGTGTGAAATGTAGTCTCTGGCTTGCGTGAAAAACCTAAGCCACGGGCGTTTAAACACAACGGCTAATAAAAATATTTGTCCAGACGACAGCTTCACAAGTCAGCGACGTTTTGGAAACATAAAAGGAAAAAATTAGAACTACTTCTGATCTGCTTATTCCAAATCCGGATGTAAAATTGTTCATCTTATCACAATAATTACTACTGCTGGGCCAAAACAGCACACTTATTCACTTTTATTTTTTATATCTTATTAGTGTTCTGCTAATTTTGTAAATCATAATGCGAGAATATGATACTCTGTTAGTGGCTAACAATTTATTTTCACTTAAATTGCGCAGTAATTGTTATGTACGTCCGTATGCCTTGCACACAAATACAAATACAGGACAATGAGACGACTGCGTGTTGCAACTTGGTAGCTCATTTTTGTGATCAGTGAACCCAACTTACAAGTTACGAAAAATGTGAAATTTGGTTGTGCTGCGTAATTTAGCAATTCTTTTTCGACTTCGGAAATCTCAAAACGCCGAAAACGACATGAAGACAGATGGGAAGTATGTGCAAATCTGGAAAGATACAATCATAGCCTGTTTCAGGTGTAATTCCGGCATCACAAACCTGCAGATCAAGTAGTTAAGTCTATCGAATCTCAAATGCGAGAAACCCAATAATAAAATTGACCTTGAATGAAATACACGAGTTTATTAGTTACGTTCAGGAATATAATTTAGATTAAAACAATCAAAATTGTATGTATGACAGGGGGTACCACTCTCGCTGCTGTTTTTATTGGCACTGAATAGGCTATTTTAAATAATCATTAGACAGATGGCCAACGGAATGACTAATAACATCAGGAAGTTCGGCTACGACAATTAAAATATATTATATCAGCACGGGTCCGATTCACAAGCGTTCCGAATTTTTTTTAAGACTAAGGAAAGCAAAGAAGCCAGAACTTTATCTGGTTATCCAACAGCTACATGTACATGGTACCAATGAGTTGCCCTGACGAATTATCAGCAAGACTGTGAGGTTCTGACGGTGCTGACTATAAAGCTAACAGTCTTCTGGAACGTGACGTCGGTATGCATCGACATTTCAGAAGAACCCCCTGCCTCCATCATTAGGGTAATTATTTGCCTGCAATGATAATACAAGCACCATGTTCCTCTGAAACAGCTGCCACATCTACCAGACTACTCGTCAATCCCATAAGACGGTTGGTTATCTTCAGTGCCGGAAAGAGTGCCGGGCACCTTCTGATGAGAAGACGTCTCATATCGACACATTTGTATTATCCACATTCTCGTCTCAGAATGGCCATGGTGGGGACGCGCAGCCCTGGACAAACATCTTGACACAGAAAAGGCTAAATTTCCAGCGTCCCCGGCAGACATGCAGTTTAAAGAAACGTTCTTTTCAATCGTAACACCAATACCTGTTTGGTAGGTTATTTAACGATGTTCTAGGTATCAATGATTATATAGCGTCGCATGATGTTACTCTTCTAGGATAAATTGGAAAGAGTCTGGAAGCAAGTAGTCGTGGCATAATGATTATCTTCTGGCATTTGCCACGAAAGACAAATGAAAAGCACGAAAATCCTGTCAGAACAGTCAGTGACCCCCTCACATTTCAAAACAGGTACCTCCCGAACACAGGCTTCGAGCGCTTCCGCAACGCCAGCCTGTTTGGTGGACACAGCTGAACCTCGGACATATAAGCCGCAGAGGATGACAGATTCGAATGTAGGCCAAATATTACAGAAACCCGGGGATAAATGACTGCTTTAGTAGCTCAGTCTACACAGCGATGAATGGTAGACGACCAGCTGATAATTAATTGGAAAGAATGTGGAAGGAAGCGGTGGTAGCATAATTTCATGAATTACCCGAGGTCTTACGTGGAAGGACTGATGCATATAACGATGTCACTATCAGACCTCACGGCAGCCTGTACTATGCGAGGGACAAGGGACAATCACAATACTGGGTCACAACATCACGTACCCCGGCCATTATTCGAACGTTTCGTCAGCAGCCTGTTCGCAACAATGACTGCGTTCAATGCAAAACTGCCACATGTCAGTCTCAATCCAGTCTCCCCGGCAGGAAGTCAAATGCGACGTAAATAGACACAACAGAATAAACAGGCTTCCGACTATGACTCGAAGCAAGCACTTCCCGATGTGGGTCAAATGCGTAATGACGTTCACAACAAAGACGTGTCGGCCGAGAGTTCTTGCATGCGCAGTTCACATGACGTATATATTTAGAAACTTAGCACTGTAAAAGGAGTCAAATGTGTTGAGGGGATCAGCGGCACCTGGCTCTTAAAATTTTACATTAATTTGTTAGAACTATTTTACGCTTGACGACTGATTAGTATCTACAGTCAGTCTTCTACAGAGCTGGCTAATGGCCTCATACCTGTACTTTAATACACGAGTAACACATGCTGACACATGTACACCGATTGCAGAAATCACAACTGATAAATTCAGTCACTCGTTTCTGCACACAACATAACGTCCGAACTCTCACCACAACGCTACGTGCCGTTTTTGCGCAAGTGACTGTATAACTGTCAGGCAGCTGTATCAAGAGTTTCAATTCCTTTTTAAACAAATTTAAATAATTTAAAATACCAACGTCACCTAACAGCGACATTTCCTATTACCGACTTACGACTAAAGGAGGCGGTGGTTATTTACATGAGCTTTAAATTAAGGGGATCGATGTGAATCATCCTTCTTGTCCTACAGTGGCGGCTCTCACTCCCGTACCAAAGTAACTGGACGATTATCAGAACGCTCCGAAACAAAACCGAATGGCGCATTATAGCGTATAATTTTACACACATCATCTAAATGTATACTGCAAGGAAATCTGAAGCTGCAAGTTTACCTGAGGAGAAACTGAACAGCTGACACCGCTCAGAAAACCAAGGGATGAAAAAGGTTCTGACGCTTTTAAGGAAAAGCCTCAGCTGACCGACCAGTGCTCTGATAAAACATAAGCACTAGATGCAGTCTGTCATGGCACCACACAAGGTGTATGTATAAGGACGTTCAGAAGAAGACACAGCAACCGAAAGTCGCCTCTTCCTTAACAAAGGCCTCTGTCTTCCCCTCCGCCATGCACTCTACTTCGTTCGGTCGCCCTCACAACTTTCAGCCAGAAAAACCAATGTTGTGGTTGCAACCGAACACTTACGAGTCCTTAGTCACATCAGCCCTTAACTTACCACAACAATGCGTGACCGGATGGTCTACCTTATCCTCCTCCGATCCTGGTTGGGCACCAGCAAGGTTTTGAAGTACAGATCTCGCACGTTGGGTAAGACGACTAGGTGATCTGTGGTAAAGTATGAGACTTGTCTCAGGGAATATACAGCATCGTGTGGCGACTTAAAGGGACTTTTGCAAGCTGCCTGGTTAAGCAACAGTGCACGGTCACACAGCAAATTCTTATAAACACAATTACTATGATAATGATTATTATTAAGTAATAAACATGTTGAATGTGGCACGGTTACTTGGTCGGCGTCACTGTAATTAACTTTAACAACACTGCACTTTAATCAGTACTCAAAATTGTTGTCCGAACTTCAAACGCTTTGGTTAATAATTTATGGATTAATAGTCAAAAATTAACGAAAGGAAACGCATCAACTCTGGCGGAATTCCAGTCAGTAATATTCTGCGCTACTGGTTCCACTTATTCACCCCTCTGCACTCAATTCGCTCCCGCTACAAATTGTTATACTGGCTAATATATGAACATTTCTTTAATCCTCAGAGGCCGAAAGTTAAAAGTTCAAAAACCAGATTTTGATTGGCTCCCCAATCCGCGCGTTAAAGCCTCTGAAACAGCACAGTAAACTCCTTCTAGCCTCCTAACGCTCAAGGTTACACATCTGAGAAACCGCTTGTAAAATCACATCTTCCCTAGCCTTACAGCTGTTTTTATGGAGACCAATGCCAATATATCCCCCATTTCTCTAACTTTATTGTATTTAGGCTAGTGTGGCCTTCCTACACACGTGTTACAAAACACGGCCAAATTCGAGTAACTTTCCGATTTCCCCTTAAATCTGTAAGTCCCGTTACAAGCATCATAAACCACAAGTGCCCTTTCCATGTTTCAGAAAGTATGTTATTGCAACCATTGTGCAAGAAAATTATTAGGATCCATGGAGTTGCGATATGTTGTCACAAGAAAGGTGCCGGCATCACAGAATACATGTCTGTTGCACTGCATGTGAGACACTGAATGCCGTAACTAAGAAGATAGGAAGCCGACTCCGCTGCTTCCTCCTTTATAATGCCATGGTTTTAGTAACAAAGTGCTAGGAATCGATCTGCGGCCGAAGGCTGCATTTGCCTTCGTACTGATAAGCAGTATTTGAGCGCTGCAACATGTAATCTATGCACTTGAACGTCGTAATCCTGCTTATGTGACAGAGGTAGGCCGTGTGCTTGGATGCTAATCTGGGCATACTGGACTGATTAGTTATTACTTGGTGAACTGTGAAAATTCAGTGGTATCTTTGAGCGCCGTACAGCAACTTACGAGATAAGAGTCAGTCATGATAGGCAGTGAACGCTTCCGTTACATTTCATTATGTATTATGTCCATCCGATATACTTTCTTGTGAACAGTGCAATGTAGTTATGTATATATAGTTGAAAAGATAAGCGTATCATTCCGGTACGATAGTGAAAAATCGCCCCTCTTTCGCTTCACATAGCAACCCCCCCCCCCCCCAGTTCAATCAGTAATTATAAACCAGTGGTACCGTTGGCGCTCACTAGAATGCCTTGGTAATACCGAGAAAGCATCCAGTAAAGGCAGTGCTACGCTAACCGGCAATCCCGTGGCAGCTCAACTCCGCGACGGTTACCATAAATCGAGCACTAGTTTACTTACTGCAGCAAAGTTAACTAGTTTTTTAGACCGAAGCATGTGGCTGTTCTTAAATAAAAGAAGCGTAGTTGTGTTGGACGGAATATTAAAATGTTTGTTACTGAACTGTAACTAGTGTTGGGTTAAGTCTTGGAAGGTATCGGGAACAGGGTCGCAGACTTAGCTGTAGAACTAGTCATCGCAGTATTTAGGATAAGCCAAGTCGAGATAGCGGCCAAAGCAACGTCATTCCAATAAGCACCAACACACAAGTGTTCGTGTTTATTAATAACTGATTTACAGATTATCATGCTTCATGTGTCTTCGGTTCCACTAACCCCATTTTTCTGTCTTACATGGGTGCATCGCCGTTTCACTGTTCGCAGGATTTTTCAAGAAAGCAACCCCCGCGATCAGCAAGTGTTTCCTATACTTACATCATGCAAGCATCACCGTAGATTCAGTCGAACACAACAATTCATTTATTCAGTATTAACTCAACAACACGTTGCGGCCTAAAGGTCACCATCAGGTTGGCAAGAATAGAAGGTTAAGTACACACTTTTAGATGAAATTTTAACGGAGAATATCTCAATCTCCATCCAAAACTGTATTTAATCTTCTATTCTTGCTAACCTTCTGACAGGCTTTTAGGCTGGATCATATGTTGTTGAGTTGATATTGAATAAATGAACTGTTGTGTTCGACTGAATCTGCTGTGATTCTTGTCATCTGAAACACAAGGGGAATGAATCGCCTTAAAATTACATCACGCGGTGACCAAAGACAGTATTGCCAGACCCTACTATATTAAGAGTGGTGTTCGATGCCAGGGCTAAGAGTTCAACAATTGTGGCAATGAATGACAAACTCACGAAGCGGTTCAAATTGCAAGAAGGTATTTCCAACATTAGTGAGATTTCGCAAATCATGTAGTGTCCATGTCAGCAGACATTACAAAAATATATCGGTCAGATTCATGTACAGCAGTGTGATACAGACATGCAGTGAACAGTGGACAAAATCACGAATAAACTACTCGTACTTTTGCTTGCAAACAGTAACATATGGAATTGGATGTATCCTTATTTGCTCACTACGCGTTGTCAAGAAGTTTGCCATACAGGGAGACAGGTTTCATCTAGCAGCCACAGTGTTATGTACACGGCCTGCTGTCTAAGCCGATATAACAGATAGCATTGTGGAACTTCATGCACGGCTCAAAAAGTTACTTCGCAGTGGTAGATTCGAGTCAGGAAAGTGGTGTTCCAGTGGTCCTGTCTGTGCTTGCAGCAGTTCCAGAAAGTATGCGCGAGACAAAATAACTTTTGCCTCTTTGTATAGACACCGATACTGTCGAGACTTTCGGTGTGCAATGATGTCCACCTTACAGATGAGTTAATATTATCTGTAACAACTCCGAAACGCCATGCATTCTTAACACCACCACTCTCAGGCTAGGTCAGAATTCTGTATCTTGGGTTTATTGTCAACCACCATAGTCACGGCCAAGGTAATATTACAGACTGAATGGAAGCCCGAAGTTGGTCGGGATGAACTTTCTCCGTGGAGCGGTCATTTCTGAAAAGCTAATAGTGCCTCAGCTAGTCAAGAAATTCACCACATTTTATGGAACTCGAATGTTCATGACTCTGCTCACAAGAATCCGCCACTTGTCCCTGTCTAGAGCCAGATCGATACAGTTCACACCCTCTCAACTAATTTAACATGCATTTTAATATTGTCCTCCCATCTATGCCTATTACTTCCAAGTGGTCTCCTTCCTTCAAGTTTCCCCACAAAATCCCTGCATTCATTTCTCTTCTCCATCGTACGTGCCATATGCCCCGCACAACTCATCCTCCTTGATTTCATCACCCAAATAATATTTGGTGCGAAGCACAAATCATGAAACTCCTGATTAAACAATTTTCTCCAGTCTTCTGTTACTTCCTCCCTCTTAACACCAAAATATCTTCCTCAGCACCCTATTCTCGGACAATCTCAGACTGTGTTCTTCCCTTAATGTGACAGACGACGTTTCAATAAAACAATAGCCAAAACCATAGTCCTCTAAATTTTGGTATTTATATTTTACGTATCAAACGGGAAAACAGACGATTCTGGACAGAATGGTAGCAGAAATCCCTGAAAGTAATCTGCCATAAACTTCTTCTTATATGAAATTTTGAACTGTTAGTGTCATCCCACCTTGCCAAACCTTCAAAGGACTAACTGGCTATCTTTATGTTGTGATTTTGTCATGCATCCTATTCCCTAGACATGCAAATACACTTTGATTTCTCAGCATTTACTTCAAGATCAACGTATTTACTACAGACCAATAGAACTTCTGTGACATAAACCACCTCCTGTTTCAATTGTGGAATATTGAGAGCATTCTGACGAAGCTGTCTGCTTAAACGACGTGGAAAATAAGGGGGTGTTTTATTTCTCCAAATTCAATAAAATATGAATTCACTGGAATTCGTGATGCGTCTGAAGTGGGCTATGGAGTGATGTATCTTCCGTCTGATCATGCAGACGAACATGTGGAAGCACAACTTACTTGCGGAAAACTAAGCTGTCCCTAACAAAGGTGCGTTCTTTACCTCGTCTAGAATTATGAGAAGCGGGACTACTTTCTAGGTTGCTAAAAACAATCAAGCAAGCCACGGTGCTACCAACGCAGTGTGAGCGCATTGATAGATACTGCAATAGTGTCAGTATACTTGTCTGCTTATCTAAACAGATCGTGTTTCTGAAATACAAGGCAACGTATCATCATAATTGTGGCATCGTGTGAACAGTGAAGAAATCCTGCAGACTGTGCATTAAAATGTGTGAATCATTTTCAGATTTATTTTGTAATTTTACTTTCATATTCTATCCTATCCGCAGAAAAAATATAAACGATAATCTTGCAGGCTAGTTAAAGGAAACAGTGCGAATCGTGTAGTAGGGAACAGTCACAGTCACAGTCACTCCTCAACCACAACTTAAGTCCGATCAGCTTGTCAACATTCTGCATATCCATAAAACGTAAAATAAAACCCAAGTATTCAGACAATTCAAAAACATCCAAGATGAAGGATAGGACAACACCAGATATCGCATGGGAACACCTGGGCATCGAGACAGTGTCAGCAACAGTGTAACGCATCAACTGTGAACAGTGCAACCAATAAGTACATCAAACAGTCAGTACTTCAGTTAATCCATGAATATCAAGGAACAATAAATAAAGGTTACAGTAAAGTTCACCCTATAACATGTCATAAAGGAACAGAGGGAGGACAGAGGTACAGCTCTGCCCTCTCTTTATCCTCGACGCTAGAAGGGAGTTGGTCAACGCCATGCCCCGCCGCTTTATCCCGGGAAAGAGGCCCTGAACTCATTATACACGGGGCTGGATGGGCCTCTGGGCCGGTCTAGACGGGTACGGGAAATGTCGCTGCCGCGACCTCCGGGGTCGAACAATAAATGCAAATATTCACATAAAATACGGGCAAGCGTACGAATAATAATAATAACAATAATAATAATACATCGGCGTGTCCAATATTGGCAAAAGAATACAAGGTGCATGCTCAACTACACTTTAACATGTGCAAGGAAACCGGGGTAAATTTAGACAAAGCACACAGGTATAAGCACATACCAGAATCAGTAGAAACAAGTCACGAAGGTAAGGTAACCATATTATAGAATCAACATGTTCAAACTGACAGAACCATCCCTACAATAAACCGGACATCATAATCTGGGATAATGAAGAAGGAACATGTAGCCTAATATATCTTGCAATTTCAGGAAACAGAAATGTGATTAAAAAAGAAGCCGAGAGATTCTAAAATATAATACAGCGCATGTATAATGTAAAAACAAAAGTGGTACCAGTAATAATACGAGTAACTGGAACCATCTCAAAATAATTCAGAAAATACCGAGCAACATACGGGGAGAGCACGAAATACACGAACTACACAAAACAGCCATATTTGGCACTGCACACAAACTGCGATAGTACTAATGTGAAAGTACAGAACATTCAACATGGGAAGTAACATTACATGTACCATAAATTGTACCTACAGAACAGCTGCAACACTACACATAAACATGGTTTGCTTCAAGTGTATATTTGTAAATACCCCACACAAAGGTGACAATAATAATAATAATAATAATAATAATAATACCTTTCCTCGTGATCCAGAGAGGCAAGCTCAAAGAAACCTATTTAATATTTAATTTACGCCTACTTATGAACAATCTTACACTTTATACTGTTTAATGTTAAGGTCACGCCAAAATATGCCCCAGGAGGCAAAGAGGCGGGTTAAAGGTATAGCTCTACTCATTCTGATGAGGATCAGTGGTCAACGAAATGCCCCAGCCCCTTTACCCTTTACAGCCCCGGTACCCATTGTAGACGAAGCTTGCTAGGCCCCACGGCCGGTCTGGACGGGAATGGAGAACAAATCCCTTGTCCACATAGGGGTTCTAACCCCGGACAGTGCAGCCCGTACCGAGTCGCTATCCCAACCCTGTTCAATATTAGGACCATGAATACTGCCATGGTTTTCCTATACCTATGTTATGGAACTGAGGATGGCTTAGCCAAGCCGAAACGCGTGTCAGAATTGCCTACTACGTGTCACAAGGCTCTGCTGATTAAAGTATATTTGTGTATGTGTTACCTTCTGGCGCTTCATATTAACCATGGTAACAAAATGGTCCACAATGGTTACAGTGTGAACCATTGCATCAATTTACAGCTGGCCTAGCAGTCGCTCTGCAGACGTGAAGTCAGAAGAAAAATTATAAACGCAGATTGTCCAAGTGAGTGTTCAAAAGACAACGACCAACCTCCACCGTGCGTCAGATTACAAAAATTGACAGCTAGGTGTCTACGATTTATCCACAAATGCAAAACGCCCATGGTATGAAAAAAAGTGGTAGCCTGAACGTGCAAGAACTGCGAACTGCTACACACAAGTGCAAGCCACTGTGTACATGGAAGAAATACAGTGATTATTGAACAGCCAACCTCTTCATCACCAGAATAAGCTTGTGTCACTTAGCTCCTTCCACTGAAGAAACAGAACTCCTCTGGGTGGGCGGCCGACTAAAATGTGCATCAGTGTCAACAGGTAGAAAGCGTCTAATTTTTCCCCCGTTGCAAAGTAAACTGATGGACTTAGCTGTGAAATGTAAGGATGAATCAAATCTTCATGCGGCATCTCAACTTTTGTTGACAACACTGTACCAGAGATTCTGGTTCACTTGAGCAAAAAAATATTGTTCGGTGAGCGATTCACGAGTGCATGACGTGCCGTCGTTACGAGGGGCTTACTAGTCAGCAGATGGCCGTCGTTACGAGGGGCTTACTAATCAGCAGATGGCCGTCGTTACGAGGGGCTTACTAGTCAGCAGATGGCCGTCGTTACGAGGGGCTTACTAATCAGCAGATGGCCGTCGTTACGAGGGGCTTACTAGTCAGCAGATGGCCGTCGTTACGAGGGGCTTACTAATCAGCAGATGGCCGTCGTTACGAGGGGCTTACTAGTCAGCAGATGGCCGTCGTTACGAGGGGCTTACTAGTCAGCAGATGGCCGTCGTTACGAGGGGCTTACTAGTCAGCAGATGGCCGTCGTTACGAGGGGCTTACTAGTCAGCAGATGGCCGTCGTTACGAGGGGCTTACTAGTCAGCAGATGGCCGTCGTTACGAGGGGCTTACTGGTCAGCAGATGGCCGTCGTTACGAGGGGCTTACTGGTCAGCAGATGGCCGTCGTTACGAGGGGCTTACTAGTCAGCAGATGGCCGTCGTTACGAGGGGCATACTAGTCAGCAGATGGCCGTCGTTACGAGGGGCTTACTAGTCAGCAGATGGCCGTCTCACCCTCTCACAGAGTTAATCGTGCTCAAGAGTTAATTCTGCCCAATCATTTTAACATTCTGGGACAGACTGTGACAGACTGTGACGGAACAGTGAACCCAATGACCCTAAAGGTCTTCGGCCTTAAAACATTCAAGGGTTAAACTGCCTGATTTGTAAGTTTTGCAATGAAAACCATTCATCTGAAGCTAGTTTGCGATTTTAATACCGACACTTTGAGTGCAACATCCGAACGCTTTATCGCATGATGTGGTCGACCAGCATAGTAAAACTTTGTAGGAGCTGACTGACAGCTAAAGATATCACTAGCAGCAACACTGCTATTTCCAGAAAAGGAAGGAATCGTGTGGCAATTCAACATTCCTTCTGCAGCGCATCAATGTGGGTTGTGGGAAGCGGGTGTAAAATCGATTAAATATCTCGAAAGAGTTATATATACCAGCACTTGAAACTATGGAGAATTTACAACTACCCTGTGTCAAAGAGAAGCATTCCTGATCTCCAGACCACTGCTTATAATTCAGCCTAATTCAACCAAAATGATGAGCCTAGCAAGCCAATCTTCACGTCAACAAAATAAGTCGTCATACTGAGAGACGAACAACTTCCAGCACAGCCATGGAGACTAGGAAGAAGTTCATCCAGGAAAGGACAATATAGTGCGATCAGTGATACTGAAAAACAAGGACGCGGTATATAGACGCCCCATAACCAAGGTGTCTCCGTTAGCATTTGACAGAGCTGCTAAAGGTCATTAGAAACTGAAATATCATTCACTTGTTTACTTTTATTGAACGACTTTTAACTTTGCAACTATTTCGTATTGCCATAAGCAGTGTTAAGTATCAATGCTGTTCAAATCAAAATAAACGCGCAACGAGTTTGATGAGCGGTATTTTGTCCTTCAACAACTTGTATCAGTGGTAATATTTCCTTGATGCATTCCGCTGTGTTTAATTGATAAACCATTAGGCCTATCAAGTCAATTCCAAACATTTCTTAATTCCATTTATACTGAATATACAGCATTAAAGCATCCAGTTCACCTCATACCTTCCTTGAATCAAAATGTCATGTTTATGTTTTCGTCCAACATCTTAGTAAGTCACATGATTACAGAACTAGGACAAAAATATAAACAAGATACTTTGATTCAAAAAAGGTTTTAAGGCGAGCTGTATACTGAAATGCGTTATATTTAGCATAGCTGAAATTAAGAAACATATGTGACTGACATGATAAAGGCTGACTTTAGCCGAGGCATGTAGTCATAGTTTATATCGGTTAATGAAAGTAACTGCATATTGTACTTATTAATATAAGAGCTATGGAAAGTGGATTTTAGATTTATTCATCAGTGGCGAATCCTGATCCGGAGGTCTCCATTCATGCAGAAAAGTACACAAGGCCTTTCTTTACGGCTCCCAACTCCATTAAACGAAAGTCATTATCCAAGGTAGCAATAGCAAAAAAAAAACACATAAAAATAGAGAATGAAAATATAATGGTACAGATCTTTCATTATCCGCAGAAGAGAAAAATCTAACGCTTCCATCTGACATATCTTGTTCATTTCAAACGAAATCCTACTCTCCTATTGTCCTTGTGTATAGGCCTACACTGAAGTTAGGTAAAGGGGGCCAGCGTCGTCCATCCTTTATTATCTTAAGTCTTTCTGTTTTACTTGTACTTCTTCTTAAGAATGGTACCTGAGTGACACTTTTATCAACTTTGCATACATCCATTCTTCAGAGGAAAGGTTATTAAAGAATACAACAATTTAAAATTAGTTTTCTACATCACACTACTGCACATTTATAAAACCTTAAAAAACACAAAATAAAACTCATTTTTAGACAATGTTTTTCACTAACTAAATGCACTTGTTATAAAAACACTAAAATATTCTAAAAAAACTCATTTTGTCTGTACTTCAGCGACCACTTGGAGAGTTGAGATCGTATACTACTTTCGTGACAAAACCCCCTCCGTCAAATTCCAACTTGGAAACGATGGGAGTGTTTCAGTACAATAAACAAGAATGAATTCCACAAACATTTACAGTAGCAGTACATAAATGTACTGTCTCCAGCGTCGGGCGTCACTTGAACAGCAAGACCAAGGCCCCGCTGTACCAACAGCCATACTCTTAAAATTCTTAGTAGCAACATTTAATACTGAACAATAATCACAATCCCTTTCCTTTTCTTTTGAGCAATGCTGTTCTATATTTTCTGTATTCGTGGAGAGTGACGCCCAAGTATCATGAAAAGTTTTATCGTTCCATTCTCCCACATAAAATCATTCATGTATCCAGACACAATAAGTGAGGAACATAAAATAATGGCAAATAAATATATTCTTAATAATATGAAAACAGTGACTTGAGGATTCCATCACGTGACTGTTGATGAACCAGATCATCTGGGTTGTTGCGCCGTGTGGTTAGGTAATTTTTCCCGACGTCCCAAACAAACGTACCGCCTTCATCTTCAGGGTTGGGTTACTTCACAGACTCGTAACTGTGAAGATGAAGATGGTACGTTCCTTCAAAGCGGCGGAAAGCAATTACCCACCCACACGGCGCAACAATCCACAAGACCTGGTTCCTCAATACGAAAACTTGTTTGCAACTAATGTCTTTCACCTTTGTGTCTCTTCGACTAGGGTGGAAACAAGCCATACCTTCTGTCTCGCCTTCCCACTCTTTCTCGCTTGTTACACAAGCGACGAGGAAGTATGGCTGTATTATGACCGCATTACTAGTTAAAAGGGCGCTCTGAAAAAAGAAAACATTGCCTTCTCTCTCTGTCATGCACACACACTTCAAACGGCAAGGTATAGCAGAGAATTTTACGCATCCCTAGCCCGTTAACAAATGTGCTACACAAATCGTACATAACACAAAGTAATAATTTCCGAAAAAAAAAACATGTACAAGTTTTCTCTGTTTTACTATAAAGAACGAAAATCATGTCTTCCATTTCGGTGGCATGGCGCCGCAATACTATCCTTACCAGAAATTCGCCACTGTTATTCATTGACTCTAAAGCCGGGATTAGACGGCGCGTGGCTCGTCCAGTGACGTGACGTCACTGGCTTGGCGCGTAGACTGCAAGCGCCGTGTAGCCGCAACAGCTGCCCGCGCCGAGTCCCTTTGAGGATCGTGAGAAAACCGCTTATGAGGCGATCCAACGAGCCTCGCTCCACCAATCACACTCCGCGCCGCGCCAGGCCGGTTACACGGCGCGTTTGAATACGATTCTTTGTCAGTGACGTCAGTTATGACGTAAAACGAGCCGAGCCACGCGCCGTCTAATCCCGGCTTAATAGTAGCTGTTGTAGGATTGCGTGTGTAGGAGTGAAGTTGAAGACGCCGAATGTTGTCATGTGTCGTGTCGTGTCGTGTCGTGAGGTGGTGTTCTGTGTTGTGTTGTGTTGTGTTGTGTTGTGCCGTGCCGTGTTGTGTATGAATGCACTGTTGTATCCAGTTCATGTTAATATACAGCCAACACCAAACAATATTCTCATTTCGTGCCGTTCCACTGAAAGTATTTAATTTGAGATTTTTGGACGATAAGGAAAGGATTATAAAACGCGTGTGGCCATGGATCTACTAACCCAAATACTGCGCGCAATCGCCGTGTCAATTTTCATTCCCAAAAAACAACTAATACTTTTTTATAAGACTGTGTTACAGTCTTGCTTCCAGAAATCGGCATGTGTGATAATCAGTGTTGCTTTGGAACAGCTTCGATTAAATTTTGTACCGGTACCCATTCGATGAAATTAACATTCTGGCTACACTACAAAATAAGGAACTACTGCGGTGGTGGTGTTCAAGCGGGAAAATGTGGCAAGTAATAAACGACTGTAACAGTTCATTTAAGTGCTGCCAACACGCTGCTGGAATGGACGCCACTGCTACAAAGTTTACAGTGGAGTGTAGACCCACATCTGAAAACGTCTGTAGGCTTCGTGCACTTGCACTAACTGCGACTGTCCTTTTCCCCGCGTGTAAAAGCGGACGAGTCGTCAAAACTAATACCTCAGCTTCATCTACAGAATGACCAAGATGTCACCGTACACCTGAATTCTGTATTTATTTCATCATACCTGCAGTTTATGGATCCAGCGGACTTGTGTGGGCGCCCTCACTTTCACGGCCGGCACAGAGCTTGATACGTTGCCACGTCCTTTGTGATATCTTCCGTGGCACTTTGTTAAAGAGGCGAAGACATCAGTAATGGCGCAGTAATGGCGGCTCGTAATTCACCGTCTGTGTTATAACGTCGCGCTGCCACTTTCTTCTATTATTCCCCACAGGCTGTTATCGGCTGTGATCAAGTCGGGACTACGTGGAGGCCATGGCAGTGGCGAAGGAGTTGTTGCAGAACCATGACCAATCCACCGGCCTGGGGATGCTTCATTGACGAATTCGGGCACAGTCACGGTGAAATGAGTTGGAGCACTATCTTGTTGAAACCGCATATGTTCCCTGACCTCTGTTGTCTGGATCTGGTATAACGTAATTCCACAAAATGTCAAAATATGAAGCACCACTGACAGTTCCATCAAAGAAATATGGGCCAATGACATTACTGGCAGTTACACCTGCCCATATAATCACACGTGCTGGGTGGTCCTCCACCTCAATCGTGTAATGAGGATTCTGTTTGGCCCATTAACATTTCGTGATGGGCAGCTGCGGTAAATTGCACATTCGTCTGATAAGAGAACTTTCCCACAAGACAAGGCTGTCGGAAATCGTTCAAACAGCAAGGCACGTGATTCGTGACGTCGTCTTATGTCAGCATCGCTGAGTTCATTTAAAAACATTGGCCGAAATGACTATGAAAAGGGGTGTTTTCCTTATGATAAAAGATCTGCTTTGCAAGCAGATGGCTTTCCAGATCGCTGATGAAACTGTGTCATCACCTGAATCATCGTTTGACTTGTGCTGTCTTTTTATGCACCAAAACACTCGTTACCAAACGCTCCTCAATAGAACAAATGTTCACATCTTCCATTGTCAAAGTCGTACAACACGCAACTAATAATGAGAAAATGCTAGCTTGGGTGTTGACTCGTCGCGGCTTTGTCACATATTCGTTGACACACAGGGTTGCCAATTCATGTAAAATCATGCCAAGTCATAAAATGCAGACATAATGGAATAAATAATAAATAAGTAAGTCGGGTGTATGGTGACTTATTCGACATCCTGTAGTAATGTCACGAATGCGTATGGCTCCACTCTCCACGTCACCCCTGCTATTTAGTGGAGTGGATTTTACACATTGTCACATTGTGTTTAGAGCAGGCCCGTAACCGGTGCCAGTGGATGCATTACACCCACTAGGAACCTGCAAAATATCAAAGACAAACTTGCTGATCAGCCCGCTAAAACAAAACGCGCGGAACGTACCGCATGCACGTCTTGCCTCTGTTGAACCGCCGTGGTTGGAACAACTACACAAAACACGGTCATGTACGTTATTTGATTCTGACCAAGCAAGCGAGGCATATACATAAAGAATGACGTAACATGGCGACAGAAACATTTGTGGGAGGCGGCTGTCAACTTGCACTGCTGTGTACCTACACAACTAGAGTCTTAGCATGTGAATCATGGTCGATGAATGTATCTTGTAGTTGCATATTTCTGCAACATGAAATGACAGTAATAATATAGAGTATTCTACTCCCGCAGTACTCCGATCGTGTAATGAACCTGATTCTCAAGGAAGTCACGGTCTGATGAAGAATATTACTCCATAATACACAATAATCTACAATAATAATGTGTACTAAGTGACGGAAATGAATTCACCGTGATTCCGTACGTACACAAGCGCCTTCCATGATTGCGCCATCAGCCACGTTCATTCTGTTTTGTTCTCATATCATTTCTCCGCTTGTATAGAAGTTCCAGGTTCTTTGTACCATCATCTTCAAATTGCGCGCGGCGAGACATTCTTTTAGAAATTCCTGTGATTAATGAAATTAGCAGCTGACTGCGTTCAGAATGCGAAAGTCACAAGACAAATCGAAGAAACATGTTTTATTTATCTGCACTACACATATGCATATAGCTCGTTGCACTCTTGGAACCCTTTATGGCATGTTATAACTGTATTTTCATATGAACCACGTTAGAACCATTCATAAGAGTTTCTCATTTTTCTGCTTTTTGGATTTTGTAACTTCAATGTGCTACGCTATTTTATTTTAAAACATGTTTCCAGTGGTGTGGGTGTGAAGCCCAACTACATGGGCTTCAAATGAGAGTATGGTATGCAACGTCGGTGTTAGATTCAGGGAATCATAACAGGGGACATAACCAAAAGAGGTTCTAGGGGTTAACCACAACCCCCATCCACCCGAAATTTTCGACTTGCATTCAATTTCGTAGGATTTACTGTGAAGCGGGAAGTGAGCTCCGTGAAGACAATATCACGAAGCCGATCCACGAAAAAAAAAAAATACAGTTGCGATTGGCAGACAGCGCCAGCAGCAAACAATTTGCAAGAGGTTCACACATACAGAATGCGAGATAATTCTAGTTAGAGTACCACAGACAGTACTATAGCGAAAGCGTGGGTGCGTTGGTTAGAGTGCTTAGTGCATTCCACTTCTGGGAACCCTTTCGTTTGCAATGGTACAGAAGCTTGCAGCAACATCGTGACTGTTCTATGTATTGCGGTAAGTGTCTGGCACCTTCGGCTACAGTTTGGAAAGCTTGCGCCACATATCATCCACAAGCACAATACTGTCGTACGTAAGCTAGGTCATTCTAACAAACGTATGTATAACTAAGTCCACGGAGCAGACTCTTTCTTGCGAAGCTAACAGGTCCACAGCTAGTTAATAAATTCCCCGCATTTTATGGAACCCGAACGTTCTTCACCGAATTCACAAGAGGCCGCCACCTGTCCCTATCCTGAGCCACAGTAATCCAGTCCATGTCCCCATTCCATTTCTGGAACATCTATTTTAATACTATCTGCCTATCTCCGCCTAGACCTTCCAAGTTGTCTCTTTCCATCAGATTTCCTCACCAAAACCTGTATGCACCTCTCCTCTCCCGCATACGTGTCACATGCCCAGCCAATCTCACTCTTCTTGATCACCCGAATGATAGTTGTTGAGAGGCACAGATCATAAAGCTCCTCGTTAAGCAGTATTTTCCACCCCCCTGTTATCTCGTCCCTTTTATGCCCAAATATCCCCCTCAGCACCATATTCTCGAACACCTCAGCCTTTGTTCCTCCCTCAGTGTGAGAAAACAAGTTTCACGACCATACAAAAAAAACAGGCAAAATTATAGTTTTTGTATACTTTAATCCGTATATACTTGTACAGCAAACTGAAGACAAAAGATTCTGCATCGAAATGATAGCAAGCATTCCCTGGCTTCAACCTGCTCTTAATTTCCTCATAAATGCAATTTTGATTTGTTACGGTTGTTTCCGAATATTTGATCTGTTCCACCCTGTCAAATGACTTTTTTACCTAACTTTATGTTGTGATTTTGTCCTACATTCTGTTCGTGAGACATGGCCATATACTTAGCTTTCTCAGCATTTACTTCTCGACAAAATGTGTGTATAGCACATGTACAGTACACGAGTATGCAAGATGTTTTGTGCAGTGTTATAGAGCGCATTGCGCAATTAAGTGCTGATTTCGCAGTCCTGACAAAGGCGCTTTTTACGCTTATGTATACATAACAATATATATACACAGTATATGTATAATAGAGCCTTATATACGTATACAAACTATGTACATAAACATATATATGCAACCGCACTGCAAGTTGCTACGGGTCTGGTTTAGAGACTTCAAGTCAAGAGCAAGGGGACCAGACAGCAGCACTGGGTTGAGGCAGACGACCTACAGTTAGTGGCTTATTAATCAAATTAGTCAACACTGCAATTACTGTTAAACCAATAGAAAACGATACAGAAGCGTTACGAGCCGGATGCAATGCCATACTCCCAATGACACAAGGCCTTACAGAGCCCCGGGACGAGAAGGTTATGTAGAGTTCCAGCCAGTACTGATAGTGTCGACTGATCGTGTGCAAGAACCGCAGTCGAGCTGTGTTTTAGTCCAGCTCCACCGAGAAATCATTCGACCTGCTTCTCCTGTTGTGTATGGGCTGTATTAAAAGAAATCTCTGTAAACGTCCACACGACCTTGTGCTGGGGCAAACTTGCGTCGGGGCGTTACACAGTGTAACTACATGTACCGTCTAATTCGCAACACGCAGACCAACAAGATGCATAATATTGTTTCTTACATATTTACATTACAGTATCACATAAACTATTGTTACATGTTTCGATCCCCAAGGGATAATCATAAAGGAATTAACCAAAGCAATGCTGCATAAAACTAAATTCGCAACTGTTGTGCACAGTAGACATGATGTAAGAGTTAAATAGTTCAAATGTACACAATTCCTTGTAGTATAAAGTGTGCTGGATCTTGGTATACAGTTTCTCGGAGGCAGCCTACGTACTTAACGAAGGATAACACTGTACTCTGAGTACCTTGCTCCTGCATAAGTGAGGCAAATTGCCTCAAATATTCTTCGGAATGATTCAGTGCAAACAAATTTAAAATTAAATTAAGAATTAAGAGCGCCTCCTCCAGCGGCGAGGGGTTTCTCGCACGGCACAGCTGCAAACGCTGTAAGTTCCGCTCCACAATTTACCACTACACAGCAGGATCTACTTACCTCTGTCTAGATGTTCTTACGGAAGGAGAATCCTAAGCCGATCGTATGGAACTCAGCTTGTCCTATATTATATTTATGAGAAAATATGGAAGTATCGGAAGTTGTCGACCAGTTTAGATCGTATAATGGGAAAATAATGTTAGAACAGATACAAAAGAATGTGACGGATCAGGATAGGATCCAGTGGTGGGTTATTATGATCACGGGATTTGCGTTTCAAAAAAGAAGTTTGATTTCTTAACTAGCTCGGTGATAATCAGCTTCTCAAAATCTGTTCTTCTCCATGCAGTTCGTACAGTTTCCTCCATCTCACACTTTAAGTAACGAAGGTTTATCAACTACGTAACTCACATAACAGTGAATGTGCGTGACCGGTGAATTATAAACTGTTGGAGGGGGAGCCGCGGCTCAGTATTCAGGTATTTGTCTTCAGTGCCTGACAACCCTCACGTAATACCGCACCATAAAAGCCGCTAACCGGCAAGGGACAAAGCACAGCCGTAACCACTTAGATGCCACGTACAGAACAGGCCTGAGCACCGCAGAACGTGCGGCGACATGGACGCTGTGCAGTGAAGATGTCCTTTCTACGGCGAGCAGTCCCGTAATAAAAACGCCCTGCGTAATACAGATTGTTAAAGTACACTCTGTGAGCGATTTTGTAGATTTCATGAGCGGGTTCCGCTTTAAGCTGGACATTCTGTACAATATAATGCATGTAAATTAAGCTGCATATGATGCAACGACCATAAGGATCAGTAACGACTCTTCGCAACCACCGGTATTAGAGAACTGACTACACATCATGTTGACAGTTGCGGCATCCACACAGCCATACTTCTGGCAGAACACACGTCACAGGTCACAGTATGAGCTGCGGCGTCCACAAAGCGACACTGATGGCAGGACACGTCATACGAGCAGCTACGGAGCAAACACAGCCACACTTTGGCAAAACATACGTCGAAGGCGACCCGTTATGTGTAATTACTACTCAAAATTGGAAATAACAAGGAGCAATCTCCATTTCCAAATGCTTTTGGAGGTTCTATAGTAAAACATATCTCCACCCCTTAAGTCACAAAATTTTAAAAAATACGAGCAGAAAGTGTTCGAGTACATACGGGTTCAAGTGAACAGCGCAAGCAGCTGTAATCTATGACTATGAAATATACGGTAACGTGGTACATCAGACACAGACACAGACACAGTCTGTGAAATAGCTTACTAAAACAAGATTCGAATCCCGGCAGAAGAGGAGATATTTGTCTTCGCCACAAGACCGACGAGTACATACTCGTAAATCTGCCATGGATGTGACTCCCTGCACAACACAATGTTACGGAGGTGTTGATCGTCGTCACTAAACAACCCCGCCATTTGAAACCTCCTGAGACATTACTCTTACATCTGTACCTTGGTTGGGACAATTATCCGAACCTAAGAAAAATTAAATAACAGGAGGATACAGAAAAGTGCATAATGAGAAGTTTCATACTCTCTTCTGTTCACTAAATACTGTTAAAAAGATGGAATCAAGGAAAATGAGATGGTTATGCAATGCGGCAAGATGGGATAAGAAAATGTATACATAAATTTTAGTCTCAGAATTTGACAGGAGAAGATCAGATGGAATATCTAAGTATAAGTGGAAGGAAAACATTAAATTTGCCAGGATGTAGACTGGATTAATATAGTTCACAATGTGGTGGACCTGCCTTCCTGTCTGGAGTAAATATTCCAAGGAAACACTGCAGTAACTACGCAGTTAGACCGTAAGAGCAAAGCAAAATACAGGCCATATTTCTAGTCTTCCTGGTTTACCGCCAAATAACAGGTGTGAAAAGGCTTGTCTGTACACCTGCTGGCTGCAACTGACAGCCTACAAACGTGCTGGCCGTAACTGACTGACAGTTCGTTACACTTCTGCAGCTTGCGGCCTCCATCAGGTTCCAAACAAGCCACATACGCAGCCATGGCGCCTGTAAAGATCGCAACCCCATATCCACACAAACAGTACAAAGCAAACGCATTTACTCTGTCAAAGAATTAAAGCATACCACGCTCAAAATACGCCTTGGACCAAAAGTGCATGTACGAGGAAACGCACAGACCGGACAAGTCTCTGACGTTGAGTGCAGAACGAGTATATTGCCGTATTGATTTGGCTAGGACGTCATACCAGGGGTGCCACGAGTCGCAAGCGGACTTAGGTTGACAAGACTGATTGCGGAACGACGCTCCACTGGAATACATAATTTAAAAAGGCGCCGTTCGCTTCCTAGCATACGTCATCGAAGATGTTCATTTACTGCAAACGAAGAGGAAATAAAATATGACAGCTTATCACAATGCACAAAAGTAGTTCCATATTTTGATAAATAGTCACCAAAACAAAAAATGTTTCATATAAAGGTTGTATATATCACTGCCGCCTATCTTTATCACGTTTATGTTTTATATCGCCTGTCAGTTTCCTGTACAGTGATCCTTTCGCAGAAACGTTAGTCTAAGTTGGGCTTCACGACTGGCACGCCAAATCAGAAGCTATGTTCACCTCCCCAGTGATAAGTTTCACCGCGATCGATGGAGATTAAACAAGGCGACGAATACAGAAGCAAGAGAGTCTTCATCGTACGTTCACTTCGTACAAAAACTACAAATCCATGGCCAAATTACCACTACTGGTTCGTGACTCGATTATTCACAGGAGTCAGCTTTTCCGAAATATGGTTTATAGAACAAATAATGCATAAAACAAAGAGGTTAGGATCCACAAGTTTCATTTCAAAACTTTTAATTTGGTGAACATTTAAGGAAGTACGAGGAAACATTTTCTGATCTGACTGGAGTTTGATGTCTGTAGTGCGAGGTTTCGTAATAATACAGCTGTGCCTTTATAGCGAATATGAAGGCAATGAGATACACAAAAAGTTACAAAAGGCCTGTTCGCAGCTACTCTCCACAGAGGCAGCCTGAAGAAGATATAGCACTTTGAATATTAGACTCATGGCCCCTTGAAACATGGCTGCCATTTCACAGCACTGACCTGACACAGCAAGTGCTGCTACAGTGCCCGTATGATTAATATCCTACGACAACACACGAAATATCCCTCCGAAATAAGGCACACTGCTTCACAACAGGCTACCGAGTTCTCAACCGGTCAGTTCCAAGAGGAACGGAGAAGTCTTAATTAAAAATACTGATCAGTGTACTCCGTTCAGCGCCAGACATAAGAGGTTACAAACTGTTCTGCGCGGAGGTTTACTTACCGCCGGATTGAATAAAAAGCTGCGTTATAATTTCAAGTCCTACCACTCAAGCCCTGAACTGTCTGCGTGTTCTTTCCATAAAACGATCCCACGACAGGGAGGTCGCATATTTATTACATATTTATCTCTGCAACTGCCGAATGTTTGCACTGCAATTTTGTATTTTCGGTCCACATTAAAAGCTGTCAAGGTACCCTGCTTTTATTCTGAATCAATTCAATATAAGCCTACATTTAAAGTGAGGCTCAAATCAAATTTTATCGATTTTCTCGGAATATGACTCACCGTACAAATCGCCACACAACAAAATATGGATCTCAGTAAGATCTACTTTTATCTGAAATGAGTTTTGGTACACATAATGAATATTTAAGGAACTCATACATAAAAATATCTGGTTATGCAGTACTTCTGTCTGTCGTATTGTTAGTTTTGCAACAATGAATCTGGACCAGCAACGAACACCACACGAGTGGTGTGTAAAAAAACTGTAGCATTAAGCGGGACCAAGCGAAATTCTCTGTGGCTTAGGTCAAAAACTCGTCGGAAATGGGAAGATATACCCTCTATGTTGCACATGCATGCACACATTACATACGAAACAGCTGATGCCCTCGTAACATGCAGTAACGCGATAACCTCGCAACTAGGTTCTCGTCTTCCAAACTACAATGGGCCTTAGGTGCAGTGGTGCGTACAGAGGGCATACGTCAATACACGGTGCCATTATTTTAATAACTACAATCGCTTGTGATTCCCGTCGAGTAGCCCACTGGCCGCCTCGTTCCCTCAGTGCTTAACCGAGAGGTTGCGAGTTTATATGAGTCATCTGCAGTAACTATACGGATGTCACTGGAGCAGTGAGTGCTTTGTAAGGTACACTAAATACAATTCCCAACAGAAATGCCGTAAATTCAGACGAAAAACTCTTAATGAGCCTGTTCCAAACAGCAAAACAAATTGCATGTGCATGAAAAGCTTTGCGCAACAGATTCCATTGTCGACAGTGCAGAAACGCGCAGGACACACTGTTGACTGAGGAAAGATTTCATGAAATTGATCCTAGATTGGAGGAATCCCCTAGCAAATCACTGGCCCAATTTGCATTGCAACGAGCGTGTCTGCATCATCAACATAAAAATCAACAAAACTTCTGAATTTTCACCTATGTAAGTCAATGGTGTCTCACAACCCTACGAAACATTGTGAACCAAGAGTGCATCTTGTGAACTTGTACCTTTATGGAGTGCAGGCTGGAGAAGACACAAGCCCACAGTCATTATTCTTATTCTTATTCTTATTATTTTATTTTATTATTAAGCTTGACTTCACCTTAGTGCACACGTCAGCTCTCGGAATGAATGGTACTGGTCTGCAGAAAATCCCATGGTAATTCACGGACTGCCATTACATGACGTTTAGGTCCGTAAGTGGTGTGTATGAATGCAACTTTGATTACTGCGCCCATGTTCAGCACGTTCGCAAAATTTGCGAGCGGCACTATTACCTTCACTGCGCATATTCTCACGGAACAACGCTTCTCCCACTGGACGGATTTTCGTGGATTTGATAACGGTGATTTTACTACAATCCGTCGACCAAATTCAAGTTTTGTTAAACTCAAAAATGGCGTTAGATGAACATCTACGTCCATTTATGATCACATCTCGCCGTTTACGCAGAGCACGAAATACAGTTGACGATCTCAATACAAAATTGCGCCACACAGATGCGATTGGTATGTCGTCAGAAAATTAGGGCAAAAGTACACAGTCATGATGTTTAACCCTTATCGGTCCAATGTCGAGTTCAACTCGACATCGCTATCCGTTGTACAGTACCAGGTCCAATATTGAGCTCAAATCGACACGTAATTTTACAATGTTTCATGTTGGTTTTTCCTAAGTTACTGTCATCTAATGGATACTTTTGAACTTAGAAAATCAGAGAATTTGTGGAGAATTAATTTGGACCAGACTGTTGGAATCCACCATAAAAATGTTAACTGCAAAGATTTAACATTTATTGCTTTATAATTACGTAATATGGCATCACACATGAATTTTTTGTGGTATGACGCAATAACGCAATGACATTCATCGTGTCGTTACGTCATGTTTCTATACACTCATATTTCTCTTCATGTCATCTACATTATTTATATTTACGGAAAATATGTGTCATAATATTTATTGGTTATATCCCGAAATAGGAATTCCGGTACGTAAAAAGTATGAATATATCTAAAAATTGTGAACAAAATGTTTGTACATTATCAGTTACGAAATATTTCGACAGGGTGGAATTTCGGTGTTACATACGACAGATTAGCACATGCAAAATCAACGTAAACGCATAAAGAATCGCTTCAAAAATATAACAAAGTACCCTAATAATTGTAATAACCTTCTGTAACATACCTACATTTGTGAGCAATAACAAAAAGTATGACTCC
This sequence comes from Reticulitermes speratus, assembly GCA_021186555.1. Classification (NCBI taxonomy): domain Eukaryota; kingdom Metazoa; phylum Arthropoda; class Insecta; order Blattodea; family Rhinotermitidae; genus Reticulitermes; species Reticulitermes speratus. The sequence goes on from JAJKFL010000004.1 coordinate 177,041, forward strand.
AGTGGATTATACGTACGGTACGACCACCTGAGAATAGCCAAGGATACAACGATCCGAACGCGCCTCAAGTATACGTATACTACCTGTCTTGTTTTTTTTTTGTTTTCGCCCCAATATGTAACATACATACTCACACCTTTTATCAACACCGGCCCCATTACGACAGAATCTATGCCTTATTTTCAGTGAGCTGGTGCAACAGCTTACACCACAAATAATCTTATGCACCGTGTACAGTGTTTTTGATGACAGTGTATCAAGCAGAGCATTGTGGCGTCCTCGTTCCCGGTGCAATTTCTTACTTGTGGTGCATGTTAAAGGATAAAGTCTACACGAATAATAGTCGCACTTAGTACGATCTGAAGGAAATTATTCAGATTGTAATGTTTTCAGTTTCACCAGCACAACTTCAGCGCGTAATATAGAACGTGACGCGTGTCTGTAATCGGAAGGAAATCATTTGCAACACCTTTAAATGCGTAAATTAAAACAAAATTGCCCTTGTGCATGCCATGTAGGCATCCACTCATTCTTAACCTCGGCACTAAGTGCTGGTGAGCGATCAGCTTCACGCACCGGCCACTTTACCCCAGAGAAAGATCACCGGTACCGATTGAACAGAAGGCTAGGTGAGCCCCAGAGCCAGTCCGGACCCGCTGGAGGCGAGAAAAACTATGCAGCTGCAAGGAACTGAACGATTCCTCGGTTGTCCACCTCGTAGTCTAGCCACTATATCGCCTACGCTAATCATGTTACTACCTTCTTCAGGTGTGGTGACTGCAAAGCCTGACGGCGACTGCAATGCGCTGAACTAAACACGTGGTCCCGACTCATGGCAAACTGAACAGCGGAAATCGTTACGCAACCTGCCGCCAAGCGACAGGGCCCGAGTGTAGAGTGATACGTTGGGTCATTTAAAAAGTCCCTGTATTTGAAGCCTCCAATGAACCTTACAGCATTAACTGTTATGGTGGAAAAGCCTTTGAAATAATAGAACTACTAATCACACTGGCAGCCGCGATTTAATTTCATTTTGATGGTTGCGCTGCATAGAATTGTGTTTACGCCGTGGCGAAATAATTAAATTCCGCAAACCACATTCCGCACATCACAACCATGCTACGTAACGTCATCATAACCCACTGGGGCATTCCTGGTCTTCTAAATGTAGAAATATACACGAGGATCAAACACGTATGTAACAAGCACGGGTCGAAACATGAGATGTAGACACAATTCTGGCTATAAGCTTCAATATGGGACAAGAGATACAGATAATTGTGCGTGTATGTGTGTGAGAAAGAGACAGGAAGTAGTGTTCTTCTCACCAACGCTGTCAATTGCGAAGATTTTACACAGCCGGTAGTAAGGGAATGAAATATGATAGAAAGCGCTGTTAGAATGATAGTGACAGAGGAAAACCGAAGAATTAGCAGAACCCTATGTCTGTGCCACTCCGCGCCACAAAGCAGACATGGATTGACCTGAGATCGAACTCGAACGGTGATGAACACACGGGTTTCTGCTTACAGTCTACACTGTTTCACGTAATACTGGATGGTCAACAAAAGTGGAAGAAGAGCTCCTCCTCGCACCTGTCGTAAATCGAACTGCAGACATCTAGACCTAGGCCGCTTGTTTACTGGCTGAAGTAAAGAGTATGTGGCGACATCCACTGGCCCAGCATTATGTTAGTGGATTCAAATTTCAAGAGTTCTGATGTTTCCCACCATACCTCAAACACCGACGCGTGCAATGCAGATCCAGTTCTGCGCGGTTAACAAAGCCAGTTTAATACCATCCACTCTCCTAGTACCTACTTCAGTATTATCTCTCCGTGGCCTTAGTGACACAGGACGAACAGTGGACTGTCTTATTTATTTCCTGTCTGGCAGCATCCACAGTAAAATCTTGTTTACTTATTATCCCGTGCGCGTTGCGTTACACAGTATCCGTTCAAAAGAATTTACCTTGCTTATCGTTCTATATTCTCTGGACCGGAGAACTTTCCAAAGGCAGATATTTCATTGCAGATAGAACACGTGTTAAAAAAACGACGAACCGTTCCAGGAATCAAAGGCAAGACCTTCTGAATCGTGGTGTGCAGCAGGTCGCAACAACTCAAACAAGTGTTCGAAATGAGTCAAACATCTGGACGCCGTAATCTAGGCGAAGCGTTTCTGACGCACTGCAAAGACGAAGTACGAGCAAACTACAGTGGTCGCAGTACTTTTAGCCAACAAAATGTTCACGGGAAGGCTAACAGCGAGTGACTGACTTGCACGTCGATTGTACTGTTGTGTCTTTTGCCCCTAGAAACCGCAATACACGCAAAGAAAACGCAATCTTATATATATATATATATATATATATACATATATATATATGCTTTCCGCAGCATGTGGCGACAATATTTACAATTTTTTAAAATAAAAGTTCATTGCTTGTAAATAACCACACGGACATGACATTAATCGTCTCCTAATTCTTCTGCATCTGACATTCATCTGATTCACAGTTACTGCTGCTCCATTCACAGTTACTGCTGCTCCATTCACAGTTACTGCTGCTCCATTCACAGTTACTGCTGCTCCATTCACAGTTACTGCTGCTCCATTCACAGTTACTGCTGCTCCATTCACAGTTACTGCTGCTCCATTCACAGTTACTGCTGCTCCATTCACAGTTACTGCTGCTCCATTCACAGTTACTGCTGCTCCATTCACAGTTACTGCTGCTCCATTCACAGTTACTGCTGCTCCATTCACAGTTACTGCTGCTCCATTCACAGTTACTGCTGCTCCATTCACAGTTACTGCTGCTCCATTCACAGTTACTGCTGCTCCATTCACAGTTACTGCTGCTCCATTCACAGTTACTGCTGCTCCATTCACAGTTACTGCTGCTCCATTCACAGTTACTGCTGCTCCATTGCACTGCCTATTATTGTTTATATTTTCAGGCCTCTCTTCTTACTACACATTCCCACTCTGGTTTTTAGGCGCGTTCGCAAAATTGCGAAAAGCGACTATTAGCTTCATCATGTCTGTCTGTTTGTCCGTCCGTCAGTCCGTCCGTCTGTCTGTCCGTCTGTCTGTCTGTCCGTCCTCCGTCTGTCCGCATGGAACTCTGCTCCCACTGGACAGATTTAATGAAATTTGATATTTGAGTATTTTTGAAGCTCTGTCGAGAAAATTCAAATTTCATTAAAATCTTAGAAGAATAACGGATACTTTACATGAAGACCATGATAATATCTCGCTGAATTCTTCTCAGAATTAGAAATGATTCAGATAAAAATTGTAGAGGAAATCAAAACACACATTTCTGCCGAAAATCGTGTCGTTTATGAGATACTGTGGAAAAATGTTGTATAGCCTGACATGCAACAGAAGACAATATAAGACGGTGCATGCGCTCTGCATGCCGGATAACTATAGCTACAGACACACACTCAGAATATGTAATACTGTACTTACTGCTTCTTCACGGAAATAAAGGTTACGCGAACGCGCCTCAATGTTACGTTATACGTACATTGTCTGTCTTGTTTCAGTTTGTCCGCACGTTCACAAATGGTGATCGACTTGCTTTTCCAGTTTTTTGAGTATCTGTTTGCGAAAGAATCGTCAGTTGTCTCTTCCAATGTCTTTTGTGCTTTCAACCGCTGTTTTCCGCAGTCCTCAATGCGGCTGGTGTTCAATGAGGTAAATTGGCTTTTGAGGTCGGGTCGAGGATAGGAATGTTGATTTCTCCACATTTCGGCAAATGTTGCAATTTCCATCTTCAAGGAAAATGAATCCGGGAGTTATAGGGGTACTTGTAAGCCTATATAGATATGACCGTGGTTGGTGTGTGGGAGGGTGACGATCCAAATGGTTACCCTTCCATACACAGCCGACGGGAAACAAAAAGTCGAAAATTTTTCAGTCCTTCCAGCGGCCCAAACTGGAAAAGTCAATCTACCACACTGGTTCAGAAATGCTTGGGCACTTGTACATGTGCCCCCTGCGCTTCTCTCTTCATAACATTGGGTACATTCAGAACAGTTTTCCGGGTATGCCCTTTTTTTCGTCGAGGAATCCGATTTAGAATGTATCGGTGACATCTGACGTCACACAGAACTCACTTCCCTTACTTGACACTAGTCTGTTAAAACTTTCGTTTCTTTCCCATATTTGCATGTTTAGTTCACAATCTAAAGCAAACCCGATACTGTACAGACCTGCACAGCTACAACGACTGTCCGTTACAGCATCGGAGCAGCTAGTAATTACAAACGAATACTGTAAAGTATACCGAGGCACCTGTAGCAATCGAGCACTTTGTTACGGCACGATTTATTTCATTTAACAGTGTAATCTTTATTACATTATGAAGCCAACAATTACAAGTAGGGGCCGTTGCTTGATCGCTGCAAACCCGAAACGAAGCCTACAAACGCTAATATCTCATCGACACTCTGTTCAACGATGCCGTATCGATTTCCGAACTCGACCATTTGTTTCACAGGATTAGTATTTGCGTCAATGATTGCAAACAGATCACAGCCAGAAGATGGTTACTTTCTGAATAAGCAACCTACGCCTGATTGCAGCCATTTAAATTAAATCAACTACATAATCAAAGAAGCATTTAAATTCTCCGCACCAGAAAAGTATGGGGGTTGATCTGATGACCAAGGTTCGATTCCCCGTAGGCCTATCAGTGTGTGTCAAGAAAGACACTCGAGGTCACCATATTCAGTGAACACCGCGGACTCTGACCATGGGTCGTAAAGCGAACGGAATGTCCAGTTACGAGCTTCAGAATGAGTGGAGCGTCACCTGCACACCACCTGCCCGCGCTCATGGCAAAGTGCTCGTATACAATTGCAGCACCAGGACTATTTAAAGTCGTGGTGCCGCAATGTAGTTTGCGAGACAGACAGCAACTCTTCTCTTATTTAATTTGTAAAGGTGGGTCATCGTGACTACGGACTAAGACGACACGCCATTGGGTACACTGGGACTAACGTGGCCCTTAAGGTGACGGTACTAGTCACTACAAACCTCCGTCCTCAACTACAGCACTTGTTACGAGTAATACGTTCAACACGATGAAGCCACCGTAGAGAAATTCAACTCTTGGTTGTTCTTCCGTTTACCGAATTTCATGATGGGGTACTTCCTCAGAACGCGACAATTGTTCAAGAAGTCTCCTGCATTTATACATCTAGAAACCTCACCGTCATCACAAAATCCCGCTTATCAGACCTCACTACCGAGCCAGCTCAATCATTGTAAGCGATCGTGCAGCCATGCCAAAACCAGCAGCCGCACAGTGTACTTCAATACAACCAACGTGTACGTATCCTAGCAACAATAACGTGATATAGATACAGCTCATCGGGCTGTTTTAATGCATCGTCTTATGGGCCTTACGGATTGGACACCTTATCGGTCTACATAAAAGGGAAGATTCATCATCTCGCAAATCATATATGTTCACAGCCTTCTAAAGCATAACGAGAGTTGTTTCGGCCCTCGTACACTCCGTGTTTAAAACGGCTATTAAAAAAACGAATTCGTTCAGCCGACTCTTCCACTGTTCGTACAATTCAATACGACGGAGTCATCCCGATCTCTCCGATCGCTTACACAGCATCATCTCACTCATCGCTACGAAACGAGTTCCTTGAGACGCCGACATTCAGCTCAGGTGGTCAAGAAATTCCCCGCCTTTTATAAAATCCGAAAGTTTATTACAGTCTTCACAACCCGATCGTGAGCCAGATAAATTCCCTATTTCCTTAGTCTGTGACAAGAGCGAAAGGCGTTGGAGGATGTTGCGCCCTATATATTGGTATAAATTTAGCGACGTTTCGGAGAAATGGACTGTCTCATTTTCAGGGTACTTGGAGAATACAGGTTTCTCCGAAAGGTTTGTAACTAGCTACGAGTCTGTAAGACGTCATATACCGAAGACAGTAATCTTCGGTCACCGACGTCAGAACCTAATAGTTTACACTTTAATATTATCCTCCAACTGTGTCTAGACCTCTGAAGTGTAAGTGGCTACACTACAAGACCCATACACTTAATACACCTCGCCGACTAATGAACTGTAATCGCCGGGGAAAAATCAAACTTGATTTTGGCTAATTTCTTACGTCACTCTTGCTGTGCATATGTGAGTGTGTTTCTCAATAGAGTTTAATGTGTTGCCATAGAAACACGCAGGCGAATGGATCGAGCGGGCTGCGAGAGTAAGAATGGATTAGAGATGTCTGAAAACCTGCACAGTGGCGTTCCACGCAGAGCTTCAATGAAATGGCTGTCAGGTAAAAGATACTTCTAATGCACAAACGTGTCATTCAACAGTGTCCTGAGCCAGTTTAGTCCATACTGTATCCAGATCGGTCTCTCAAAATACTTCTCTAATAGAATCCAGCAAGCTATTCCCCCATCCAAGGCACACAATCGCCCATCACACCTTCATTTTTTTAACAACGTCACCAAAACTGGCGTAAGCTATGTGAAGACAATCACGGAGCTCCTCGTTATATTCTCCATTCTTCACATCGGTACATCCAGAAGTTTCTGTGACAGATTCAAAGTTAGGAACACGAAACGCATCCCTGAAGAAAACAGCACATTCGGACACAAAGACAGGTGCCTGGTTCTTAAAACGTAACAAATCATCGGAATATACAGCCTACGTGATTCGTGACAAATCATCGGAATATACAGCCTACGTGATTCGTGACAAACGCGATTTTCTTTTACTGACTTATGGTTTATTTTAAAGTTGTCCATTCAGTGCATTTTTTAGATCAATGTATTCAATTTATTGTACCAGCTAAATGCACATTAGTTACATGTGAGTGTTAAACACGTAGCTGCGACATGTTTTAGTACAAACGCACCATCTTCAGGGAGAATAATATGCCAGGTTTAAAACCAAGTGCCAGTGATAAGCTATTATCTACAAGGTTCCACAGTCTGTAGTAGGTGGAACCTTGTAAATAACAGCGTATCACCGTCAATTGGTTTTAAACCTGCCGTACTGCGCTCCCTAAAGATGGCACGCTTGTACCGAAACATGTCGCAGCTACGTGTTTAACACTCATATGTAACTAATGCGCATTTAGTTGGTACAATAAATTGAATACATTACTTATTGTTTATTTAATTACGCTGTCGATCGCTCAGAACAATAGCGTCTCATGGTAAGATTATTAGTCAACAGTGGTGGCCTAATTTGCAGTACCTAATATCCTGGCATCCGTCTGCATGCAGTGAGGAACATCACTATACACCTCACTCGAAACAGTCCATCCTCGGACCTACTTTCAACCTGGAGCCTCCCGAGTCCTACGCACCCGAATGACACTTTGTTTGCTAAAGCGTGAAAAACGAAGTACAAAATGCCGTTCACGAGATTGCTGCATACGTTAAGATGGATAGATTATAGAAACAGAATGGCAAGGACAGAGATTATCCGCTTACTGTGCACACAGCAGGGGAGACAGAGCGGAAAGCTGAAAGGAAGTGTTTATACCCGCGTAACCTATCACAACATGGCGCCGGACGCAGTGTTGGACTGTGCAAAAATCTCCCACACACCGATGTTGCACTATACTCTGTCCCTGTTTGTCCTCGTGCAGAAAACGAAGGAAATTAAGTCTGTGATTGTTATTCTAAGTAGTCAGCTGTCTACAATTCCAGCCGTCATATTGCATGTAACGTCGGCAGCTACGGTGTTCTTGAGCCAGATGGACGTTCGTACCTGACCTACTGAATGCTCGTAATATAAAGTGTGGTCACGTGCTACAATTATACAGCACAATACAGCAAGCTGTCTGGTATAAACCAAAATATCGTATGTCGACATGCATCACGCATGCGAAGTTAAATGATTTTTTTGAACTTCTTCGGCGCGTTGGCAACCAGAAGTTCCAAATATGGGATATTACTTTTGCAAAGTCTAACCGTCTGTCAACACGGAAATCCCCAACACTGAACGGACTTTCAGTAAATTTAATATTGAAAAGCTTTGTTAAAAGTTATCCCGACATTCCAATTGTGGTTAAAATCAGCCAATAATAACAACCACTTGACATAAATACTTACAAATCGCCTTTCTGCGGACATCAAGCATTAACTCTGTAAATGTTATCGGAGCAAATATTTTCAGAGCAAACGTAAGAGGGGAAAATTAAACAACTTTTATGTACGATACTTTTTACGCAGTCTTATCGGCTTCAAATAATGAAAGAAACAGAGCAAACTCGACAGTACTGTTCACAACGCGGCCTCAGTTAAGGGTGGTTCGTCGATTCCAGCTTCATTTTAACCTTTTAAAGCTCCGTGGTTAACGGTATATACCACTTTCTGCAACACTAATACTCTGAAATTCGTCAGCACGGTGTATTTGTGTGTTTCGTGTTGATTCTCACATAAAACAGCGTTTAAGCAACATTTACTGGCTGGTCCTTTTAATGGGGGCGTAGTGTGTCTGTGATGTAGAAGCTGATTATTTTATGTACGTTTTACATGAACTTAAGTTTTCAAGGACATATCCGCTGATATGGAAAATACGACTCGCGCCACTGGCTATAAAGTCTTTACAGCTCCATTGCTTCCCGTTAACTGTATCGAGTTACGTTGGCCTACCATATCACAGTGCTTAGAACCCACAAGTAACAAGTCCACCACTTCAGTCCATACAGCACCACCAAAAGCAATCCGTCATTTTCCTCATGCGATATTTGCCACATCAGCTTTCTACACATATGTCACCCGATAATACGACGTTGCGTCTTCACAAACAGCCTTACGATTCATCGCAAGTCATATACTCGTACATCGCATTCCCCTACGTCGGTACGTATCTTGCGAAACTGAAGGCCGCGGTATCCTGCCAGTTACCATATAAAGAGAGAGCTCTGGACGCGTGCTTTGTACGTACCGGCAAATTCGGGATGCCAATTCAGTTAGGCTATAAGGACATAGTACAGTCCGCGTTATGTATAAAAGACATAAATGGAACTCACAGTTCAAAGAAACAAGAAATGCCCGTAGGCGAAAAGCTTCTGGTGCCAACTCTCTGTTATTGTCTCTTGGCTTTAAATTGGTGGCTTTCTTTCAAGATGCGCGTATCTAAATGCACCGTCGTACGTTTTATAAAACACAAACATTACTAAGTCTTGCCGGTATCTTAGCAACAGACTTAAGTCGATCAGAACTAATACCTCGTAAACGGCGAAATATCGTATTTCTCGTTTTATCTCCTAAAATATTAAACTCACAATCGATCATACTCGACCCTTATGTTAGATCATTCGCTCGTTCCACATACACAGGAGTCTCAATTACATAGACCAATCACGACCAGGTACTATCATGAATGCAGGCAGGTGTTCATGTGAAGTGCCTGTTATATCTGCCCAATTTTAACCAATATCGGAATGTGTCGACAAATTTTAGTAAACATCCCAAACATCTGCTGTTCCATACGGACCGACAGACGGACAACATGACGGGCTAATAATTGAAAGCACGTAATAACTGTATAAGCCGATATGTTTTCCAAGATCCACCTTACACCGTAATGCAAAATACCGGGTTCTCACAGTGGTGATGCTAAAGATTCAAACCTTCTGAGATCTTACGTCGTGTGGATTGGTAACTATTTACCAGTCGACAAGGCGTTACATCCCAAAAAACTTGAATCTTCACCCATCCTAATATTATCAACCCATCTCCTTCTCTGTCTTTCGGAGGCGTTTGACTTTCAACAGCCTGTAACGATTTCGAAGTTCCCTCGTCGTAAGCGTGATACACTCTTCGCCCATCACATAGTTCAGTGTACTACACTGTGACCACGTGAAGGTTTTCCCTCATGATACTCGCACATCGCTTCAATTCGTTCACGGACAGTTATGCATCTTCACAAGCGCCTTTCAGTTCCCAGTGCGCTTACAGTTGTATTAGATCAAGACAGTGCGAACCACGTCACTATGGCTAGAGATGATAAATGACCACACAGAGTTCCCCTCCTTGTGAACAAGCTGCCATGGCAAACAGCGGTCCGAGGTTTATTTTGTTTGAGTTACTATTGTCGCTGGTACCAGATGATGTCAACCTTTAACGGCGGAAGTGGAAGTTCGACCAGAGGTCCAAGCAAAGGGTTATGAATGCTGTTCCTCTAAGCACACAGTTCTGCGAAGACGCAACTTTTTTCTGTTATTTTCCTTGTGCGAGATAAAGACTTCCACACATATTCTTCTCAACAATAAATTAGGGCCCATTATAACGACAACTCTGTCGCTGGCACAAAAACATTCGAAATTCCTGTGTTCCTCTTCCTCTTGCTACTTGCGTGGATCCGCCACTTCAGTTCAGCACAAACACATGCAACACACACCACGCACACAGCTAGTACTTGCGCCGCAAAGCTAAAGCTGAGAGCACTGCGGGAACCAAGGTACAGATAGGAAAATGCTATTAAAACATATATTTATAAAAGGGGTATGAAGATCTGACTGGATTCATGTGGGCCACGGTCTGTGGTGGGCTCAGGTGACCACGATAATGAAAACTGCGGTTCATAAAATCCGCAAATTTCATGACTATCTGAGCGACTATCAGCTTCACAAGAGCGACTCTGATCCCGAAGTTAGTTAAGCCGTGGGGTACTGGAACATCACACACTCACTACCTTGCTCCCTTCCACTGTGCGGACTAACAAAATTCTGAAGTGGGTCGCTTTTGGAACACGCTGCATATGCACTGTAAACACTACAGTATTTTACTCAAGTACGTTATCTGAAAGCTTAAATAGCACATGACATACGTCCATGTTTCCATAACAACTGCCTCAATTAATCACCAGCGCTTTCATTACTAATTCGTAAATCCGCATTTCCATACACGAAATAAGTCTCTAACCGACAGTTATACGGCAATAATTCGGAGAAGTATCCACTTAATAATTGCTTCAGAACCTATCCAAATCACCTGCAATCAAATCAAGATCTCCCCAGGACCCACCTTACTATCCTCCCATCTCCATCCAGGGCCTCCACGTGAACGATTTCCAACAGCGTTCTACACCAAAACTACGTTTCTTGCTCCACTCCTTTCCGTCCGAAAATTTACTGCTTATTTAATAACGCTGTCCACAGCTCAGACAAAAAGCGTCGACAGATGATCATCAGTACAAAAAAAAAAAGGATTGGAAAGAATGAGGAACTGGTAGGCTAATGTCCCATATTTCTAGGAGAGACTGAGAATAACACAAAAACCTAAGATAACACAAAAGATCTCCAGGTTTAGATTTGATCCCAGAACTTGTCGAATATGAAGGAGTGCTGAGCACTTGCTCTCGATGTTCTCTTAACACGCATTCGCGTGGCGGTGATTCTCTGCACAGTATGTTACATGCCGATTCAGAAGTTACTTAAAAGCTAGTTGGTTTAATCATGTTCTAATTGTGCAGATAGTTAGTTATATGACCGTTTTCTAGCGGTGTAAGCACACTCCACAAGATCAACAACGTCTCGTCTGTCACTATAGACTTGGAGCGCATCCACGGAACTTGCCGGCACAAGGCGTGACGTCACGACAGCGGCTAGCGGCAGCCACAGTTTTCACCGACAAACTACAGATAGCAGCACATGTCGAACGAACGAATTATTTACGCCACAGCGCTATTCTCCGAGTGGCAACAGTTGGCTACACTGAACACCACGAAATAAACATATTGCATGTTCGCAAAGCAGATTTTTTTCCCATGGCAACACGTGCAAGTACTTCAGAGAGGTTTGCTACAAGATGGAACGTAAATAATTTTGTTACACAAACATGGAGACGGGAGATCGGAGGGGATATAAAGTGTGAAAATAATACATGACAGAAACTGTCCCATTAAACTTGTGGCCTTAAAAACGCCGTCAATTTGCCGAAACAGACTGGTATAGCCCACTGAACTCATAATAATGACAAATTATAATCCAATCCGCAATCTTTTGTCTTTCCGCCTGAAATCTTAAAGATAAGAAGGGCGATCTTGCAGATTCCCTCAGTATTCTGAATAGGTGGAAAAATCACTGCTGTCACTTAGTGAATGTACATGGGGTTACAGCTGAGCCACTAGCAACCGAGCCTAGTGCCTCTGAAGCTCAGACGTCTATTGTAAAGTTCAAAAAGATATGTCACCAGGTATGGATCATATTCCAGCAGAACTGATTCAAGCAGGTGGTAGGGCAGTATGTTTTGAGATACATACGCTCATTCTATTTGGAATAAAGAATAATTTCCTCAGCAGTGGGAGTCATTCATTATATCCATTTAAAATACGGATGATAAAACAGGCTGTAATAATTATCGAGGCATATCACTTATCAACTGCATACGAAATTTGATCCAACATTATTATGTGAAGGTTAACTCCATACGTAGATGGACTTACTGGAGATCATCAGTGTGCATTTCAACGTAACACATCAACTACTGATCATATATTCTGCATGTGTCGAATACTTGAAAAATGGGAATACAATGGGGCGGTTTATCAGCTATTTAGGGACTTAAACAAGGCCTACAGTCAGATACGAGAGAGTTTTTATAATACTCGCAGTTAGTCATTCCCACCAAACCAGCCCACATACTCGCACTCTTATTACTTTATTTTTATCGTCCTATGTAAGCTTAGGTCCCCAAACCGGTCTAATCATGTACATTAGGGCTCCGCGACCGTTTTTTAACAGTTGACCAAACCCGTCAAGAAGTGAAGCGGAATGGGTAAAATAGAATTTTCAGTTAACTGAAAGCAGCAAAATTTCACTCAAACACACTGTGGTTCTTTATCAAACATGCCGTTAAGACATCTCAAAACCTCTTGCAAATAATTAGCAAGTGCTACACAATTAATGCAACAGAAGCTGAATTAACTGTAAGGCATACGAAGCTTCTGAAAGAAGGCTTGTCTCCAACCGCAACATGCCAAAAAAAAACATAAATGTATAGGAGTGTCTGAAAATGAAAATACAAACACTCTGATGCCGAGAACTTCACTGGCATGGGCAGCAGATGGTACAGACCAGATCTCCACGAAGTCCCCACTGACATGTACGCATTTGTCCAACACCCTGCTTCATGTAGGCGAATGCTGTAAATCGCTCTCCAGCCAGGTGCTTCTTAGGTGTCTAAAAAGATGTAAATCACTGGAGAAAGGTGACCTATCTCAGAGAAGCGTCCTTTACGAGAAGCAAGGTGTTACATATTCGAGACGCCACGCGTTTTCGAGATTAAGACTTTAGAGCTCTTCATTCTCTACGTGAAACCTCAGATGATAAACGCCCTCTCGTGACCGCACCTCCCCTCCCCCTTCCGGCGATAATTAAAAAATGACGTCAAAAGCAAGACGACTACCGCCGCTATTTTTGTCCTTCATTGGCAATTAATTGCTTCCATCCAGATTTCGCTGGCGCCGCGAATTAAACACATGTAATCCAAAGATCGGCAGTCACTTTGTTTGTCGGCCGTACGAGTCACACATGCAAAGCTGCTAAAGTTGAATATGTATATGTCTGGAAGGTTTCATGGCCACTAAATTCAATAAAATCTCGAGCTGAGAGATGCGTCAGGCGGTTTAACTAAACCAACGTTTCAGTGAACGACTTCGTCTCCATCATCAGGGCACTGATGGAACTCAACACCCAGCCCTCCAGAATTATATACCCGCACAAGGACGTAGCTTTTACTTGAGCCGACTTTCACGAAACTCATAAACGCTCAACAGCATTATGTTCACATCTATTACACCGATTTTCATCCAAATAGAACAAAAAATGTGGAAAGTACGGATAAAAATACATTTATGTCTCCAAGTACAATTACGCTATGGACTTTCACTGTGCCGAGGTTCACAAAACTTACATTCTTAAGAATTTTCTGTGGACATCTGTAGCAAATATTATCCTATGCAAAGCGGATGAAAAATGTAAAGAAAATAGCAACATTTCATCTACGCCCTTAAGAAAATTGTGGCTTTCAGTGTACCGATTTTCATAAAACTCACATTTGCTCAACGGTGTTACGTGGAGAAACGGGAATGGTCTGCCTTCCGTCTCTAAGAAGCTGTCTTGAAAAATGACCGTTACGTGATGTTAGGCCGCGTCCAGACTTGAGCATTCTGTCGCAATGTAGCAGCGTCAGGCATTCGCAGGTCTGGACGGTGTTGCTACAGTTGACGATCGACGCGCGCGGGAGACAAGGCGTCATACGTCATTCGGCAATGCACAAAACAGAAGTTAAAGAGTGAACGATCGACTCGCGCAGAAAAAATTCGTTATTAGCGAGTCTGTCACGAGGCTATGTTAATCGAAGAAACTGGATAAGACTTTGGTGGACATAATCTGATATAATGAAGTGAACTAACGGTCTTCATCCCGTGCGGAATTGCGTGTCCGCACAAAGTTTCAGTTGCACACTCTGGGCTGCAACACATGCACAGCAAACTCCATGCGCCACAGTACATCAGCAATTACCACTGCCAACTGTGAAGACCTGTCGCTTGCAGGGAAGTCCAGAGAGAAGAGCGAGCAAGCAACAACAAAGAACATATGTTTTATTATGTAATTATACTTACTGCGTGAGCTCCTACCTTCTGCTACTGAGCGCGCAGCGTTATCACTTTGCAGTCAAACTGTTCCATTTTCTGAGCGATGTCGTCCGTTGTGATCGTGATATGGTTCCACGCCACGAGCAGGAGAGTAACACAAACACAACGCTCAATGCAGTAACTATTACTGTTGTTGCACAACAATAAAGGCGAGAAGTATAATGGAAGTTTAAATTTCTGAAGTTCCCTCAAGACATTATCTCTGGAAAGACGATGATAATTTTATACGAAAGGACGTTACCAATAAACTGCACGAAGCAGCCGCAGCAATAAGGTATACCACTGGCAAGTAATTTTAAAGATAGGCATCGTACGTATAACGTAATATTGTGGCGCTTTCGCGTAATCATTATTGCCATGAAAACGCAGCAATGAGTTTACTTTGTGTTGTTAAGCTACATATGTCGCTGTCGTAAATACTCAAATCGTTGCCCTGTAAAAGCAACAATTATGTGTCCTCTTTGCATTACTGAGCTACAGGTCGCTCTCAACAATGTAATATTTATAGCAGTGCCATGGAAACGTAACAATGCTTTCCTTTAGTATTGCTGCTGAGCTACAAAACACTTCAACAATTAAACTGCTTAGCTCTATAATGTAAAGTTGCCGATATTTTTGTCCGATTTTAACCAAATTTGCAATTTAGCGACAGATTTCAATGTCTCCAATATCGAATTTCACGACAATCCGTTCAGTGGGAGCCGAACTGATACATGCGCAGAGACATTCGAACGGACAGACAGGAGGAGCCAAAGGCGCTTTCGCGACTATGCGAAAGCGCCGAAAAATGAAAATGAATGGCATGATGTTTATTCATGCCAGGTTGTTACTCAAATAACTTGTGAAGGTACTCTTAACTTGTCTTGCTCGAGCGCTTGACATATTTCTTGTCTTTACTTCTTAATCCACAGCATTAGTTTCTTCAGCGACTTTCATTTGCTGCATTACGTTATAATGATCAAAGTCAATAGTCATCCCTCTTCGTATCCATTTGTGAAGAAATCGCACATTTTGTACAAATATTTTCTGTACATTTTTCTGTATATTTGGACAGAATAAGCCACTTCACAAACACAACCCAAAACGCGCACTTCATGTACTTTCGGGCTCTCGAAATACGCTTGTTTAAACGATCCCGTTGCAGAGTTAGAACCCTACGCATGTACGGTCTCACTAAGTACTCCTTCAAAAAATAAGCCTCATCTACAATCGTAACATTAGGCAAATTCATTTGGTCCTAAATAGTCCTTGATCGGATGAGATGTTAACTTCGTTTTTTTTTCAAGCATTATAAATAACTGTGAGTGCTACCGACTGCTTTGTTTACCTTAACCTTCTGACATGCCACGTCCTCCACACACTCACCTAGCTTTTACGCAGACGACAAAGTTCTCCTATCTCATTCCTGGCGCCCTGACACCATCTCCCGCAAACTTAGCCAAGCTGCAGCTACCTTACTCAAATACCTTTTCAAATGGAAACTCCGTTGAAATGCCCGTAAGACAGGAACTATTCTATTTTCAAAGCGCCCCCCCCCCCCCTCGTCTTCCAGACCCTGTTCAAATTCTAACACATTTGTGCCCTGGGCCTCGGACGTAAAATAATTAGGCCTTCTTCTAGACCCAAAACTGCTCTACACCAAGCACCTACGTACCCAAAACTGCTCTACACAGCCACGTACCAAACTGCACCAGCACCTACGTACCGTCACCAACAAAGCCAAAGGCACTCTTTGTAACAGCTTCCCCCTACTTACTCGAGACTCCGCGCTGTCACAAACCTCCAAATTAACCAAATTAATTACTCATCCGATCCCTTCTTACTTACGCCACCCCTGTCTGCAATACCACATGTCATTCAAGCTACGTGTACCTCAAACTCAAAGTCGTCCAAAACAAGAGATTAAGAGAGAGTGGTGACTATCCCAGGGATACGCCCGTCTCTCATTTGCACGGCACCATTAATATTGAACCCATCCGAGACTTCATCCACCAACTTACGGCCAAATTGTTTGCTAATTGTCCATCCAATCCTAACCCCCTGGTCCAACAAATCGGAAATTACACTCCAGACGACCTGAACTCTTTATACAAAACTTACAAACACAAACGACCGAAACATATCCCGCTGTAACCAGCTCACAATCAGGCATAGTGCTTTTTTAGTCTTTTTCCATTAATGTTATTTATATTTCGCTGTCTTTTAACTTTTGTTTCACGTGCTCCTAGTTAGCTAAATTGGTTATAGGAACAATTTTTTTTTTTCTTTGTATGCTGTAAATACTGCCAATATCATGTTTGAAATAAATATTTAAAAAATTAACTGTGTTCCGGCTAAAGGTAACCGTCACTTTGTCCCCTTTCCTCCCACCTGTTATAAAACATTTTTCGCAGCTGCTGCTACACCTTATAACAAACATAAGTAGACTTCAGGTAACTGCAATAATAGATCCCGATTTCTGAGGACATTTCACTTGAGAGCGTTACCCATCAACGCAGCCGAAAGTGCTACAGAAATTCCAGCGCTTGGAGAAATATAAAGTGCCATTTTTCAGATGAGCTTCCGTTGCTACATCCATGAATTCTTAAACCCTTTCTTCCCAGATTGATAGGCTTCAAGTACTACTGAAGTTACTGCTGATTTTGCCATTCGAAAGGTAAAGGCCAAACAAAAGAACGGCATGTTGGTAAATACACACTAGGAAGACAAATGTTTTAATTTTATTATTTTTAATTAGTAGTTCCTTATTATTACTACACTTATTATTGCATTAAATCTGCCCTTGATGTTAAAACAAAATGGAAGTCTTTTTGGGGTTAAGTAGAAAGTACAGTTCCAAGAGGTTTCGGCTTACAGATATGGAAACAGTGCGTAAACTGCAAAACCCACGTGGTATAAAGTATACGTTTCCACCGCTCAGCTGCAAGATTTATGGACCTCTACTACTATGACCTGAAGAGAGCAATGAGCGATCACAATGGTAAGGGTTAGAGTGAAATTCTGCTCAGCAATGATGATTTTTTAATCATCGCATCCATCCCGAATACCAAGTACATGACTAAAAAGTACGTCAAGTAACTTATTTCTTCAAATAATAGTTCGATTAGTAGAAGACAAATACGAAAATCTGATGACACTAGAAGCGACTTTCTACGGTTAGAACGAGCAAAATTGGGAGACTATGAGAACTTCAAATCTGAGAATCGAGATATAGCTGGGCGGGACTAATCCGCCCGAGCGGCTGTTCTGCTCGAAAAGGCAAATTACGTACTGCGCGACCGAACTGCGCAACCGACATCTTGTTTCGCAGTCGTTGTCACTGCGTATGTGGGCGATATGGTTTTGTTGCTGCCGTTCTAGAGGATACGATCTTACAAAAGGAAATGTTCAGGTATGAAGGGGACAGACGACATGGACCGAACAGTTTCAAGCGTCATGAGAAGAGACATCAGTCTGAGGGGTGCAGCGGATCCTTTCCAAATTCCATATTCTATACTAAAAAACAAAATGAACATCACTAAAACACCGAATGCGTTAAGAAACGAAATAGAGATTAAATCAGCTGGTCATCCTGCAGTTTGTAGCATGGGGATGAATCAGATTTGGCTACCAGGTTGAAGGATTTAGTAGTAAGACGTTTTGGATGTAGTCCTAAGTAGATCCGTACAGCGGCATTTGTGTTTGCAAATATAAAAGGTATATACCATCCTTAGGTTAAAGACAAAATTCCTGCGAGTAATGATGGGTTTTCAGGTTCCATGAATAGAAATAGGGACATTGCACTAAAAAATCCAGAAGGTTAACGGAGAGCAACAGCACAGTGACGGAAACAGGAGACAGTTCACGGTTATTTTGAGTTACACGAAAATCCGTGTATGGAACTTAATATCGGTGACAAGCCATGTCTTATTTTCAACATGGATGAAACGGAGTTTCCTCCTAATGCTCTTCCTCTGAAAATTGTCACCATGAAAGGAGCTAAAGACGTTAAGTTCACCAATGTCGAAAGGGGTGAGAATATGACTTGTTGCAAGCTGCGTGCAAGTGGTGCATTTATTCTCCCCTTTGTTATTTTCAAGGGGTTCGTTTCAGGAAAAATGTACAAGCAGGATTTACCCGCAGAATCTGAAATCTCAATGACCGATTCGGGCTATGTCAATGACCACATTTTTCTTGAACTGATTCAACATTTTCAGAAGCGCCGGTCTCAAGGGAAGTGTCTGCAAATCTTGGAGGGCCATTCTTCTAATGCGTCTCTAAAGTGTTCGAATTACTGCAGAAAGAGTGGCATTACAATGTTATGCTTGCCTCCACACACTACACATATCCTACAACCTCTCCACATAACTGTGTTCAAGCCAATCAAGACAAACTCATCAACAGACAATAAACTTCATGCAATCATGAAATTTAGTTTCGAACAACTTCTCTCCGTGCTGCTTGGACAAAAGGCTCATCAGCTAGGAACACTGTCAAAGGTTTTGACTGCACAGGCGTACACTTTTAAATCTTCCGCTATCCGCAGAGACAAATTTCTGCCCTTTATTTACTTTGAACAAAATTCATCCGTCTTCTTGTCACCAGGCACTCGTGATCAGATCGCACCTGAAAGCAATAAACCTTCAAGACCAGCAGTTCTCCAGTCGACTTCAGACTTAAACGAAGCAGACCGTCCACTGCCACCAAAGAAAAAAGTGAAGCAGGAAAGACAATGTTTTAAGTACCACAATGTCGTAGATGCCTACGAAGAAATGCCGAAAGAGGCAACAGACAAGACCAGACTTTGGACTCATATTTTAAACAAACCCTGGCTAAATGGAAAATGAAGAAGGTGAAAGAAGGCAATGCGAAGTCCATTCCTAAAACGCAACTACGCCGAGCTCCTAGTGTGAAGGACGTCTTTCCACTCCTCTAAGACATTGATGAAAACAAGCCGTGTGGATTGTGCAGGTTAAAGTGACTGGTTCAGATGCCATAAATGTGGAACGCAGTGTCATGAAGTGGGTGTTGGGGCCATGGACAGAAAGCAGTTCATATGGTGGAAAATGCTTGCGATACTGTAGCTTCAACTTAAGTGAAAAGAACTGTCTCAAAGCTGAGCGGCGCAGCCTCGTATTTTCGGTATTTCTGGTTATCACATCACTAGGTATGATATTTAATTATGACTATACAGTTAAATTTCACATTATGGAAACTGGGGTCGAAACGGCCATAAATTACCTACATTCTGTACGGGGTGTACCTTCCTGAAAAAAAAGTTCTTGCCTTGTTTAGTTATCCAAAACTTGAAATTGTGGAATAGCCCCGCCCTTCCCTATGAATTTTATTTTAAAAGTTCGATGCCCTACATAAATTAATTCACATCACTGGAGAAACGTCAGGTCAGAACCAAAATAGAGACAAGAGTTCTGGATCACTTTCGCAAATGGCGTCCCCTGGACGACCTGTGTCATCATATACAAGGTGGACTTCTATTCCTGAAGAACAACAGATTCGTTTCAAACAGTAGATGTTACCTACTCAGCGCCCGTTTTAAACAGCACTTATTTACTCCACACGAGGCTCGTTCAAATAATTTTATGTTCAGTAACTTAAAACTCCTAAAATTGTTTCACAACTTTTTAACATGAATAATAAAATAAAACAAAGCTTGACAATATAAAATCTTACCGTATTTTAACAATCATCCCCTCAGCAGATGAAACGGTCTGTCTGTAGTTTGTTGTCTGTTCTTGAAGTCGGCGATATACCCTAATTAATAGTAAGTCAAAATCTGGCGTCTCCGTTCTGGGATGTGGCGCCACATTACTAGTTGACTGGGCACCATCATGGCATGACGTGGCGCCACATTACTAGTTGACTGGGCACCATCATGGTATGACGTGGCGCCACATTACTAGTTGACTGGGCACCATCATGGCATGACGTGGCGCCACATTACTAGGTGACTGGGCACCATCATGGCATGACGTGGCGCCACATTACTAGGTGACTGGGCACCATCATGGCATGACGTGGCGCCACATTACTAGGTGACTGGGCACCATCATGGCATGACGTGGCGCCACATTACTAGTTGACTGGGCACCATCATGGTATGACGTGGCGCCACATTACTAGGTGACTGGGCACCATCATGGCATGACGTGGCGCCACATTACTAGGTGACTGGGCACCATCATGGCATGACGTGGCGCCACATTACTAGTTGACTGGGCACCATCATGGCATGACGTGGCGCCACATTACTAGGTGACTGGGCACCATCATGGCATGACGTGGCGCCACATTACTAGTTGACTGGGCACCATCATGGCATGACGTGGCGCCACATTACTAGTTGACTGGGCACCATCATGGTATGACGTGGCGCCACATTACTAGTTGACTGGGCACCATCATGGTATGACGTGGCGCCACATTACTAGGTGACTGGGCACCATCATGGTATGACGTGGCGCCACATTACTAGTTGACTGGGCACCATCATGGTATGACGTGGCGCCACATTACTAGTTGACTGGGCACCATCATGGTATGACGTGGCGCCACATTACTAGTTGACTGGGCACCATCATGGTATGACGTGGCGCCACATTACTAGGTGACTGGGCACCATCATGGCATGACGTGGCGCCACATTACTAGGTGACTGGGCACCATCATGGCATGACGTGGCGCCACATTACTAGTTGACTGGGCACCATCATGGTATGACGTGGCGCCACATTACTAGTTGACTGGGCACCATCATGGTATGACGTGGCGCCACATTACTAGTTGACTGGGCACCATCATGGTATGACGTGGCGCCACATTACTAGGTGACTGGGCACCATCATGGCATGACGTGGCGCCACATTACTAGGTGACTGGGCACCATCATGGCATGACGTGGCGCCACATTACTAGTTGACTGGGCACCATCATGGCATGACGTGGCGCCACATTACTAGGTGACTGGGCACCATCATGGCATGACGTGGCGCCACATTACTAGTTGACTGGGCACCATCATGGCATGACGTGGCGCCACATTACTAGTTGACTGGGCACCATCATGGTATGACGTGGCGCCACATTACTAGTTGACTGGGCACCATCATGGTATGACGTGGCGCCACATTACTAGTTGACTGGGCACCATCATGGTATGACGTGGCGCCACATTACTAGTTGACTGGGCACCATCATGGTATGACGTGGCGCCACATTACTAGTTGACTGGGCACCATCATGGTATGACGTGGCGCCACATTACTAGTTGACTGGGCACCATCATGGTATGACGTGGCGCCACATTACTAGTGACTGGGCACCATCATGGTATGACGTGGCGCCACATTACTAGTTGACTGGGCACCATCATGGCATGACGTGGCGCCACATTACTAGTTGACTGGGCACCATCATGGTATGACGTGGCGCCACATTACTAGTTGACTGGGCACCATCATGGCATGACGTGGCGCCACATTACTAGTTGACTGGGCACCATCATGGTATGACGTGGCGCCACATTACTAGTTGACTGGGCACCATCATGGTATGACGTGGCGCCACATTACTAGTGACTGGGCACCATCATGGATGACGTGGCGCCACATTACTAGGTGACGGCACCATCATGGTATGACGTGGCGCCACATTACTAGGTGACGGCACCATCATGGTATGACGTGGCGCCACATTACTAGGGACTGGGCACCATCATGGTATGACGTGGCGCCACTTACTAGTTGACTGGGCACCATCATGGTATGACGTGGCGCCACATTACTAGGTGACGGCACCATCATGGTATGACGTGGCGCCACATTACTAGGTGACGGCACCATCATGGTATGACGTGGCGCCACATTACTAGGTGACGGCACCATCATGGTATGACGTTGCGCCACATTACTAGGTGACTGGGCACCATCATGGTATGACGTGGCGCCACATTACTAGTGACGGCACCATCATGGTATGACGTGGCGCCACATTACTAGTGACGGCACCATCATGGTACGACGTGGCGCCACATTACTAGTGACGGCACCATCATGGTATGACGTTGCGCCACATTACTAGGTGACTGGGCACCATCATGGTATGACGTGGCGCCACATTACTAGGTGACTGGGCACCATCATGGTATGATGTGGCGCCACATTACTAGGTGACTGGGCACCATCATGGTATGACGTGGCGCCACATTACTAGGTGACTGGGCACCATCATGGTATGATGTGGCGCCACATTACTAGGTGACTGGGCACCATCATGGTATGATGTGGCGCCACATTACTAGGGACTGGGCACATCATGGTATGACGTGGCGCCACATTACTAGGTGACTGGGCCCATCATGGTATGACGTGGCGCCACATTACTAGGTGACTGGGCACCATCATGGTATGACGTGGCGCCACATTACTAGTGACTGGGCACCATCATGGTATGACGTGGCGCCACTTACTAGGTGACTGGGCACCATCATGGTATGACGTGGGCCACATTACTAGTTGACTGGCACCATCATGGTATGACGTGGCGCCACATTACTAGGTGACTGGCACCATCATGGTATGACGTGGCGCCACATTACTAGGTGACTGGGCACCATCATGGTATGACGTGGCGCCACATTACTAGGTGACTGGCACCATCATGGTATGACGTGGCGCCACATTACTAGGTGACTGGGCACCATCATGGTGACGTGGCGCCACATTACTAGGTGACTGGCACCATCATGGTATGACGTGGCGCCACATTACTAGGTGACTGGGCACCATCATGGTATGACGTGGCGCCACATTACTAGGTGACTGGGCACCATCATGGTATGACGTGGCGCCACATTACTAGGTGACTGGGCACCATCATGGTATGACGTGGCGCCACATTACTAGGTGACTGGGCACCATCATGGTATGACGTGGCGCCACATTACTAGGTGACTGGGCACCATCATGGTATGACGTGGCGCCACATTACTAGGTGACTGGGCACCATCATGGTATGACGTGGCGCCACATTACTAGGTGACTGGGCACCATCATGGTATGATGTGGCGCCACATTACTAGGTGACTGGGCACCATCATGGTATGACGTGGCGCCACATTACTAGGTGACTGGGCACCATCATGGTATGACGTGGCGCCACATTACTAGGTGACTGGGCACCATCATGGTATGACGTGGCGCCACATTACTAGGTGACTGGGCACCATCATGGTATGACGTGGCGCCACATTACTAGGTGACTGGGCACCATCATGGTATGACGTGGCGCCACATTACTAGGTGACTGGGCACCATCATGGTATGACGTGGCGCCACATTACTAGGTGACTGGGCACCATCATGGTATGATGTGGCGCCACATTACTAGGTGACTGGGCACCATCATGGTATGACGTGGCGCCACATTACTAGGTGACTGGGCACCATCATGGTATGATGTGGCGCCACATTACTAGGTGACTGGGCACCATCATGGTATGACGTTGTGCCACATCCAGAAAAACGAAGACCTCAATTGCACCGTTGCGAAAGCCTTGGAACTCGCAAATCAAAAATTTCCGTAAACATACTCGAGTATGCGGTAAATCGCTCTGGATGATTTCGACAATGTCAATGAAGATGACAAAACTCCCTGTGTACCTTTCGTAATTCATCGGGTGAACACCACATGTTCGCAGAAAACAAGATTTTGTGTACGAATTTTCTAGCTGCAGAGAACGTCACAGTTTTGCTGTAGGTTTTCAGACTGCCCAGGCTGTCGCTTGTTACTGCTGGAGCGCCTGTCACCTGCTTATGGAAGTAACTTGCAAGCTAAAGCAGATGCAACAGTTTTGAGCCGCGCTGACGGCAACCTCAGCTGCAGAATTGAGGGCGTTTAGTGAGGCCGAGAACCTGCGATCATGGCCTATTATCCGATAGCCGACATGATCGCTCCCTGTTTGCATTTAAGCAACAAAAGTGCCTAGAGCTCTATCATTTGAACACAGGACCGCAGCCGAAAGATCGCAGT
The DNA here is from genome assembly GCA_021186555.1 of Reticulitermes speratus. Classification (NCBI taxonomy): domain Eukaryota; kingdom Metazoa; phylum Arthropoda; class Insecta; order Blattodea; family Rhinotermitidae; genus Reticulitermes; species Reticulitermes speratus. The sequence goes on from JAJKFL010000004.1 coordinate 201,737, forward strand.
TTCCTCCAGAACACAGTCGTATCTTTTCCATAAACCTTGCGGCAAGATACTTCGCGATCTCCATTCGTATTTTTCCAGTCCTTACATTCCACGCCGTTTAAACAGAACGTCTCTATACAATTCCAGTTCCAACCCTCTTCAAGTTACTTATTCAACCCATTTCATTTTATTTGATTTAAAAGAACGCATAAATTATATTACAGTATTAACTTTTTAAAGACTAAACTGAACTATTAAATGACATTTAAAACTTCAGTCCCTAAGTCGCAGAGAACAAGACTGCATCTCCATTATAAACACCAACCTTATCACGGTGTTTCAGGGAAACAATCGATGAGAGATTTGAGTTCTTCCCAGCAGTGTTGTTGAAAGATGTAAGTCTGCAGAAGTAGTCAATGTTGAATGTTTGAATTATACAACACTTAAATATTATGGCGAAAATGCACGAGTTTTTACGTGTTAAAGGTGATGGTACATATAGAAACCACAGAACTTTTAAGGGATATGCATGGTGCTCGCAGACGTAATTTTCCTCACTGCAGCATTCTTCTGGTTTACATACCACCGACCGACAAAAACAGGCCTGTCCTTTGCGTCGCTGTTGCTCACGACTTGAAAGCAGTTGCCATGGAAACGCATCACGCATCCTCAAAGCTGTTTTAAACGTCAGAAGCCGCCCACTCTATCTGTAATGACGAGGATTCTAATTAACAGTGTTCGGCGGCGTCTTTCAGTTCTGAATGCTCGAAATTAATTAATTACACAACTCTTTTCAGTCGCACTGAATTCTGGGCGACGGTCGGCTTTGCAATGCTGTGAATTAGAAGACGCATGTTAAGTCAGAACTTATCTGGGCCAATTCAATACAACCAGCACCACTTGCACATTATCCAGTTGGGTAAACTATACTCTTCCCAAGTCATGGCACAATCACTGCTTCCCTCATGCTTCCTACAGACCCAGTCCATCATACTACACTCACCCAACTAGGAGCAAGATGCGCGTCACTCAGGCCCAAATAACCACAGCAGCACAATTCTGCATAATGTTTAACTTTCACTCCCTTTAAGCAGGTGACTGCTTACAGTACAGGATTTGTAACCACATGCCCAAGCTTCCATGCACACATAGAAATTAATACTGATGCTCAAGTAAGCTGCCAGATGTTGAAACCCCTCCACTATGTAGAAAATAGCTCAACTGCTCATATAATTCCCACTCAAATAACTAAATCCTTGTTTATAGAAATTCAAAATGTCACCCAAGTCGTCGGTATGGCAGTTCGACGCCTGTATTGACCACGAAAAGAGCTAGACCCCCGCACGCCGCCTCTGGGAAGTTAGGAAATCATACATAGACGTGAAACGGCCATAAACGGGACAGACTGCGAAATTTGTAGCCCTAGCATCAGGATTAATTTACCTCCTCGTAAATTACGGTAGGCCTAGTGGAATTTGGGTTTTAAGGCAAAAGAAATCCCAGTAATTAGAGACAGCAAAAATGCTTTTTTAGGATCGCTACTGGCGATCGTAGAGGAGCAAAAAAGTTCTGATACCAGAGAAAGACTTAAAATTAGAACTATAAATTGATACTAACACTGCCAAAAGAGTTTGGAAAGAACGAAAGACATTCGCCTTCTGCAGTTGGCATTTAGTTACCAACCGACAGCAGAACAAGCCACAGGACAACCAAAAGTACTATGGAGAGACCAAGACGATCTTTAGAGTCATATGAAAAGACCTTAACGACGTAACGTTCATGCTGATGACAATCTAGTGCTTTTAAAATGAGCAATTAGATACAGCAATCACACGACAGTCGATGCAACCGCCCCCCCCCCCCCTCGCCGATCATACACCACCACAGCCTGTGGAACCAAATCACAATGTGTCAGTAGCCACAATAAAGGTACATTTTGTACAGACAACAGCACGTGTACGAGGTACAGAACCACAGACAGTGATATCTTATGAAGATGCGAGGATACTGAAGTTTACGTAGATACACATACAAAAACTCTCGCAATACTTGCACATCACTTAAACAGCACTGGCTGCCATACATATTGGTACCAGAACGCAGTACATTTCACAGCACATATGCGTGTTCTCCGTTAAGTCTGTGGTAGGAAAAAAGACAGTTACATTCTTACAGCCACAACTGAACTGTTACTTTGTGTCTTCATGTTACAACTAAGTATATTACAATAAATAAGTTCAGTGTTGCTTTGTTATTTTCCGAATTTACTCTCCAAATTTCTGTCTGTCTGTCTGTCTGTCTGTCTGTCTGTCTGCCTGCCTGCCTTCTATCTGTCTGAACTTCTGAATAGATTTCGACCACACTGAATTAATATCTGTGTTCATATCGCATGTGAAAAACTCTTAACTTGTCTCTTAAGAACTGTCGGACACAGAACCCTGGTCCATATGTTATGAAAATATTATGAAGTTCAAACCGATCGCTACGCTCGAATTACTTCAGCAACACTCACTGTTGGCATGGCAACGCGCTGTCATACCGACACTTGTCCTGTTTCACGGTACTCGACTCGACTATCGATTAATCTCGAAGCGCACAGCCTATTGTTCAGTTTAATTAACAACAGCTATAATCAGAGGGAAAGAGTGAAACATGCAGCCTGTTCGCATATACCTCACCGTAGGTCAATATGACCTAATTGTGTTACAATTTGCTTACCCAATAAAGTTACGTACGTTGTAAATGAAGCTCTTTTATTGACTTATTCCCCTCTAGTTACTATTTACCGACATGTATATTATACTGTGTTACCAAAAACAAACTGTTACAGTTTACCGAACTACAATAAAATGTACTGAAGTATGTTACTATTCCCAGAACAGTGTTACTATTACCAGACTGTGATTACTGTTTGCTGAAGTGTTACTATTTACGGAAGTGTGTTACAATTACAGAACTGTACTCTTTTACCGCACATTCTGGTAAATCACAGTCACCCATTCTCTCGCTGAGTCACACGAACAAACGACAAGCGAGATGTATCACACTTTCAGGTGAAACATGTTCAGTAACAAAATTATTTCATCTGAACTCGTTACACGCATGACGTGAAACACGCGGACATAATTTCTCATAACGCATGCAGTCTACACGATGTTACCACGACAAGTTCAGCCTGTGCCGAATAACAATAATATGTATAACCGATCTGTAAGTTTACCTCATACAGCATTTAATATGAAGTCGTTACAGAGATGAACAGCAAGACACGGCATCTACAAGGTTCAATACAGTGGCTTGTGTGATTGCAAAATAATCCTTACTGCACAGTAGGTGTGGTGGCGGGTCCAGCTGCTGTGTTATTGATCGCGCGGCTGCAAGCTCCTGAAGTCTGATACATGCGGCCAGTTACTGTACACAGAGTGAGGAGGAGGAGATTCTGCAGTTACTTTGTGTTCACTGCGGATATCTCGTTATTTTCGTCTAGGTAGATGAGATTGGCGGGGTATGCAGCAGGCAAGGGGAAGAATCAGAAGTGCGTACAAAGGTTTCGTTGGGAAATGTGAACAGCCTAAGCCACTTCAAAGACATACACATAGAGAGAAAGGGATAATATTAGGATGTGCCCTAAAGGAACAGCGAGTAATGGAGTTGGCTGCACACATCCGTCTCTGGCCAAAGACCAGTTGCGGGGTGTTGTGAACACGGTAGTAAGCCTTCGGGTTTCATAAGCAACTATTAGGCTACTTTCTCAAGAGCTTCATAAGCCAGCAGTTAGGCGCTGGAGCAAGTCTCAAGTCCCTGATCGCTCCAGTGGACCCACAACAACGTGACTCAGGTGGCGTTGGATGTGAGCGTATAACACCTGCAATTGTCCACATCTTGAGACCAAAGCAAGTGTCTCAGTGAACAGAATACCGCTAAAATACAAGCAGAGTGGGACGGATATCTCAATGCCAGGCGTGCCCGCCCACCTGTGTGCCTGATCCATCGGGACAGGTCACTTATATACCGTTTGACACAATTACTAGGGTCGTTCAAATTTAAACGAGAATTCGTTTTTAAAAAATTTATTCACAATAAAATGGAAAAGTATTACACACTACTTTCAATATAGTCCCTGTTGACTGCCATACACTTGTGTCAACGTTCTGGAAGCTTCTTAATTACAGTTTCAAAGAAGGTTTCGGTTGCTTGTGTATCCAACTTTGCACAGCTGCAATTACCTCATCATTATTCCGGAATCTCTTGCCTTCTAAAGCCCTCTTCATTGGTCCAAACAAATGATAATCAGATGCAGCTAAGTCTGGACTGTACGGTGGATGAGGCAGGACATCCCACTTCAGCTTCAGTAGAGTTGACATCGTTAAAGCCGCAGTGTGAGGACGAACGTTGTCCTGGAGGAAGCAAAATGAATCCTGCCTTTTTATTCGCTTTAAGCGGATTGCCGACTTCACTTTTTCATTAAGGAGAGTTGAATAGTACTGTACATTGATGGTTTTTTGACCAGTGAGAAAGTCCAGGTGAATGATACCCTTCGAATCCCAGAACACAGCAGTCATGATCTTCCCCGCTGAAAAAATTGCTTTCGCTTTTTTTTTTGGGGGGGGGGGTGGAGAATGGGTGTGTTTGCACTGCTTGCTTGCTCCATTTGATTCAGCAGTGAAGTAGTGGACCCAGGTCTCATCACAGGTCACAATTGAGTCCAAAAATTCGGCTCCTTCTCTCTCGTATCGTTGCAAAAGTTGAGTAACTGCCACTAAACTTCTTTCCCTGTGCTCCGATGACAGGAGCCGTGGGACCCACCTCGCGCTCACTCTACTGACTTTTAACTCGTTGTGCAGAATTTCTTCAACACTCCCTACACTAATTCCTACTTCCTGTGACAGTCCAAGAACAGTTATGCGACGATTAGCCCGAATAAGTTCACAAATTTTCAAAACGTTTTCTGGATTGACAGAAGTTCGTAGTCGCCGAGCGTGAGGTTCATTTTCAACACGGTCTCGTCCTTCTCGAAATGATTTCGCCCAACTGAACACCCTTGGCTGCGACAAACATTCATCCTCAAACTGTGCTTGGAGCCTGGTAAAGATTTCAGAAGGAATGACACCTTCCTTCGTGAGAAATTTGATAATTATACGCTGCGCAACACTGTTGGGTACTGCACTGCCATCTTGATTGCACCTGATGGTTGAGGCGGAGAGGGACTCGACTAGTGCGGGTTGCAATGTTTATAAACATGTCATAACTTGTCAGCGCAAGTACGTCCATACAAGTTGATTTGTGCTCGAAAGGGAACTAAATTCTCGTTTAAATTTGAACGACCCACGTACACAGTGGACAAAGTCCTTGTGCACACCATGAAGACGCACGAGGTAACGGAGGTACAGCTCCGCTCATTCTTAACCTTGGCACTAGGGAGCGAGTGATCAGCTTCACGCCCCGGCCGCGTCACCGCCAGAAAAGTCCCCGGTATCCACTGAACAAGTAGGTGAGCCCCAGAGCAGTGGCGTAGCTAGGTTGTTTGGCGCCCGAGGCGAGTACTCACAATGGTCGCCCCTAACAAACGTATGAACTCCCCCCCCCCAAGCTATGCCCCTACTTTGGAGAAAAGAAAAATCTCTTGTCCGTGCCTGAAATCGAACTACGATACGTCAGTCGTTAAGCCCGTAGCCTAGGCACTATACCGACTACCTATCCTGGTTCCCATTAAAAGAAAAGAGTGATGCGTTTACAAGCGTACCAAAACATATTATTCTCACTTGATATAAAACATAAGTGTTCACACAACATCCTGGAACTGTCCTCCATAGTTCTGAATACATGCACAAATCCCCGTGACCATTTGAACACTGAGAAATAAAACGCAGTGTTATCTCTTTGGGTAAGATTTTAAACAGATCCACCCCGTATACACAACACGTATCTTTTGAGGGGAGGAGATTATAACAAATTTTCGGTTAGGGACTTCTCATGAAATGACGTTGGCTCTTCTGGCCGTCTGTGCATCCAATCGCAATCGCAAAGGCTTCTTTTCTTTTATACACAGAACTCGACACCAGCTGACAGAATGCAACGTCCTCACCTTTGATGGCCTTATTAAGGAGGCGTCAGGGTTCTCAAGATTGTTTCGCAGCGCCGTGGCCAGATGTCAGACGGTGGTACACTGTAGCACATCGGATGGAAGAAGCAAGATTGACTGAGAAGGAAACGAAAAGGAAACCACACCAGAGAACTATACAATGCGAACTGATCGCACGGCAGAGTCGGCATTCCATTTCCCCTCCAACATTATGGTTCCCTGCATTAAAAATGTCGTTAATTGAAAAATTAAATCCATCTATGCTGTTTTAAAACAAAAAACACCGTCCTACATGCCACGCACAAAACATGGTACTGTGTTATTTATGATGCTCGGAGTACATTAGCGGGTAGTTCGTTTCATCTGTCAACATCATCGATGTGGCCAGGCTTAATACAAACGTAATTCAACAGGGATTGTCTTGCTGCAGGCGCCAGCCACCATTATCAACAGAGATATCGATATATCGAAGGATAACGGTATTTGTGTGGTTTAAGTGCAGGGCACTATCCCACCATAACTTCATGTTACATAAACCCTAGTGAAAAGCCTTGCTTTCAGCTTCATACATTCGTTTTGAGCCTAAACCTCATTTAAATTAATATACTTAAAAGCCACACAAACTCTCACTTCCAACTTGCTGCAAAATATTTATTATTTTTTTACTGTTCCTACACATTTCGGCCACAGAACATGGCCATCTTCAGGTAGCTATAAGCTTCTTAAACGTACACAGCACATATTGCAAGTAGTCATACGTAAACTGTAAAAATGTACATGTTGGTGTCTATTTATAATTATAGACAATGTTAAAATTGTGATGTCAATCTATAACTAGATACAATGTTAAACCTCTATTAAAATTGATACAAATAAGATGTTAAATTTTCGTAATGTGCTATACCCATATCTTATTTGTATTATAATTTCAGTACGGTTTTAACACTGTATCTAATTACAGACACAAGAATTTTAACATTGCACATAATTATAGACAGACACCAACATGTACATTTTTACCATTTACTTATGACTACGCGCAATATATGCTGTATACGTCTAAGAAGCTTGTAGCTCCCTGAAGATGGCCATGTCCTGTGGCCGAAACATATAGGAGCAGTAATTAAGTAATAAATATTGTGCAACTATTTGCAAGTGAGAGTCTGTGTACACTGGACAGTTACATGGAAAATGTATAACATTATATCATAAAATTCGGTTTCTACCTCACAAAAACCTGCGTGTCCATTACAGCAATCAGCATATTAATTCTGTTCAGGAAAAATAGTTCTCGTGTATTGTAAGATACACACGAAACTTACAAATAGATTGTGTGGGCGAAATATGGAGCTCCTGGGTTGTAACGCAAGTGGTGCACAGCTGTCACAATGTTAACCACATGGCACAGTGTATCATGGAAACACAAGAGTTTTTAAAAATTTCCTGTTGCCAAGGAACGGAAATGCCCATCACTATCATTACAGGATTTGAACCAACTCAACACAATTCCGCAAAATCGACATTAACACTATCTTCGCATTTACAGCTCTGTTGTCCAACGGGAATCAATTTAAGGCGTCTTCACACGTCTTACATTGAAAAACTGACGATAAAACGCAATCCAGCTAATCAAAATTAATGCAATCTCATAAAATAATCAAAAACACTTAAACTTCCAACCGACGACCTTCACAATATCCTTATAATACCATAATTCCGTGTTTCGTATGGTTATTTGTAGGGCCGACACCAAAGCAACTGAACATACCGTCAACGAACAGACAGCCTACTGCTTCACTTTCATGTATTCCTGTGTTGTGGCAGTAATGTCTTTACCCCGAACGAGCGGATAGGTACAATCAACAGCCGTGACGATGTGTATAAAGAGAGCAACCGGGGACCAGGACGTCTTATCCTCCGCGTCTACTGACCTGTCTGTTCATCACGAGGGGTTGGAATAACAAACTAAAACTCGATGATCGAATGTCGGCGCCCAAATAAATGGACAATTTTAATAGGTATGAATCCCGAAGCAATTCTTGTTATTTATTTCCCATTTCCTAAACGTTAAATCGACGACAAGAAAGTGAAAGATAATGTTTTACTTCCATAAAGAACTAAGATATTTAATTTGTACCAGCAGCCACGATATTAAAAATGTGTTCACGATAAGTGCCTTATAAGAAAAGAATAGGAAGATATATACTGTGCGAGACATGAGGTTAACACAACGCCACTGCTGCAGATTCAAGTCTTTTGGGATATAACCAATCTACACGGTGTTATGTATCCGAGGATTTGAAACTTCAAGTGCTACACTGCTTGCAGGCAACTTTTACAGGTAAGTTCCATAACAGGAAGCTTATCTTGACCAAATCAAAGTGAAATGTCAGCACCACACTCCGACTACTTTACCCCCGGTATCCACCCGACAGGAAACCGGGTCGCCCCTGCACGGGTCTCAACCAAGAACTCCAAACACGCTATTTTTAGTCACCTTATGTCAACGTCATGCTGAAACTCCACTCGGACTGTGGAACACAGCCCTTACAGATAGACACAGCAAGTACACAACACAGACCCTTATTGCGGTCAACAATGCGACATTGCGCTTGTCTCGCAATGGAATTTCATTGCAATGCAGTCACTGACAACTGTATCAAACTGCTAAATTTTAAAAGCAGTTTAAGTCACGGAATTTAAATGACAAGGTTTCGCTCCTCAGAAACACAGAAGACTGCAAATGGCGTACTCCGTGACGTAGTAAACATACCTTGCCAAGGTCGTCTTCACTTTCTAAAATGTCATATGGTTTCACCGTACACGGGTAAATGTAATCTCATTCACGTCCGTAACATAAGTATGGCCGCCCTATGCCGATTTCACAAAACTCACAAATGCTGAACAGCAGTGTGTGCTCATCTCTTACAGCAATTTGCACCCAAATCGGGCAAAAACTGTGGAAAATGCGAACAAAAGTTCATTGGCGCCTCAAAGTAGAGTATGACTTTCACAGCGACGATGTTCACGACATTTACGCTTCCTCGACAACTTTTGTACTATACAGAATTTTGTGAAAATCCAACAAATTCTGAAACTAGGTCCGACAAACGGAAGGACGTGGTCTCCACATACGGCGTTGTTCTTACTTCACTAAGAACTCCTAATATCCAGATAATGATAACGGCCGCAACACTCGGTCTACTAAATTATCCCACTGTTCACTGAGATGACATTTCGCAACTTGTCCAGCTGCAACGTATGAACTGTAAAGCGATGGGCAGCAGCATTCACCCATGACTAAGAAAACCCATAAAAACTGTCCTACCGGAACAAGAAATATTCAAACCGGATATCTGCATAGTTAGTGCCCGAGCGCTAGGTGCAACGCCAGATTTCCTCTTCTCTGCCAACATAACCTCAAGAACGTAACTTGTATCACGCAGAAAAAATGTGCCATGCCATTTTAAGGAGGGTGCCTAATATAACTACGTCACGGACAAATTCCACCTACCGGCCCATTAAAGCATACTCTTTTAACTAACTGCCTGACGAAACAATTTTCCGTAGCTCTACCGAAACGCCACCAATGAAATATGTTAATGGCTGTGGTTGTGGCCTACTAACTCGTACCGATTGGAGTCTTACAACTCTCGAGCATGACACCCTGTGCCGTAACTACACTCCTAAAATCAGAATCTGAAGACACCTGCCAACACACCTGATAACATTCGCGTTGAATCTCGCGGGTGCGAAGGTCGACTTCATCTGCCTGCAAAATAGACTGCCCCGTCAAACACGGAAAGCAGAGAGGTTGCCGCCCAATGGAGACGCTTCCTTCGAAAAGATTCTTCTGGTGGTCGTCAGAGTCATGACGTCATATAGTCTAGTAGACAGCTTCCAATGTTTCGTATGAAAACGCTACATGCATCTTCAGGAACCAAGTGAACGTACAGGATTCTGGATTATTCTGCAAATAATGACAGCGTTTCCAATGCAAACCCGATATATCTGGCTAAAATTCATACTTATTAATCCGGTATTAATTCCACGCCAACTGGATTCCATACGCCCTTCTCCACGAACACCATTAGCTGACAAAGCAGTGTTCAATAAACCGTCAGACGTGTAGAGACCCTGCATACTGATATGATCAATGTCTCGGGGTAAAAACATTAAATTGACAGTTACGTACTGTTTAATGGTGCAAACACATCTTTGTCTAAAAAATGTGACCATAAAGCAGCTCGCGCACGTGAGTGGTGCGGCTCGCCCAACTTGCCTGTACAAATGTTACTCAGGTAGTTTGCATGCACACGACGCTGACCATAAACGGTGTTTTAATAAATTCTGCTAAAAAATAATAATAAGATTTACAACAAGAACTAGCCGACTATATTTGGATGAACAGAAATAAAAACCCAACAAATAAGAATAAATATTTTATTGTATTAATGGACGGCTCTTGCCAAAGTTGTCTCCTAAAGTGCGGCTCCCGAAGCTCGTCTAGCTAACCACCGCTGTCACATAACCTGCGCCCGCAGTTCTTGAAATCAGGCGACCGCCGCACTCCGAACTAAACTGCAGTTTATCGGATATTCTTGCCTGATGGCCACTGACCAACCAATATTTCAAAGAGTGGCGCCGCGAACTCGTAAGACTGCCGAATTTCTTACTGGCCTGCAACATTTCGGTGCGGCATGCCACCTAGGAATACGAACCTGCGTCGGCAATACAGCGCACTGCTCACCCGTCCGCAGCTCCAGCCACCGCCATTCAACTACCCGTCAGTAACAGAGATGCATATTGACGGGCCCTGTGCGCCAAGTAGCTCTCAATGCAACATAAGAAAACTCTGCATTCTACACAGCTTGACTGAACCATGCTGAATAAGTTAACAAACAACGCCTATCAATAAAAACTGTCCACCTGTTGTTTACGAAATTGGATGAAATAGACAGGTAAGCCTACATAAAACGATACATATTTCAACAAGCAGAGAAAGAAACCAAATGCAGGTCAAGGGAAAAAATGGCCAGAACAAGTATACGCCCGAATCCTAACAGCTGAGGAAGTCACAGACTCTTAGCCAGTACCGCCTTACTTTCTGCTTTCACAAGGTAATGGACCGCCAAATAAAAATGCGGCGAGGACACGCAGTAAGCTCTTCTATATTTGCGTGGACTGAAAGATCTGCAACAGAACATTAAGAGGACGTGAAAAATACTCCTCAGTATTTCGTATCAGGAAGAATCTTCGTCTGGAAGCAACACTACACATCAATGTTCGTAACACTGGCTTATAAAGCTCCCGCCTTTCCTTCCCGGAACACAGACGGAAGTCAGTTTGCCTCAGGGTTTTGTACTCGAGAAGCACCGGTTCGAACACCGATCTGTCCTAAAACAATGCTAGGCTCCCCACCCTTTTCGAGTGACAGTCTGCGCAAATAAGACAATGCAAACAACTCGAATAACGTCAAACTGATCATCATTCAAAGCAGGCAACATCCTTCAGCAGCCAGATTCTGCTTTCACAGTGATCGGGGAATCATCACCCTGGTCGCAAAAGCCACTAAAAGCAATTTTAATACTAGTCTCTCCTATACACATCCAGGTCTTCCTAATGGGCTCATACCTTCAGGTTTTCTAACCGAAATTCTGCACGAGCAGTTCTCAATTCTCCCTCACGTGATGCAAGACCCACCCACCACCTACAAAACATTAGCGCGGCACTTAAATGTTTCGTGGTTCAACTGTTCCCAGTCCGAGTCTATGAAGCTAAGTGCCTACAAACATAGACTAACTTACATGTAAAAATCTTCCAACGTTTTGACTACACCCATTCCCACAAGAAGGAGGCAGCAAGTTTCTCCGATAAGTTCGTATATTTCTACCAGGCTAGACAGGGTTACAGCCCACAAGACACTCTCTCAAACCACAGACAGCTCTCGCTAATGAGAAAGCAGAAGTATCTTATTTGTCCAACTACTTACAAGTTACGGTTGTCCTAACAACGGCTTTCATAACGCTTCGTTGGTTGCATATGTTCTGGGATGCTATCAATCGGAAGTTAGTAACAATATACTGGAAACTACCGTGGCCAATTTTTTGACAGTGCACAGGAATGTGATCTACGGGACTGAGAAGAACAACGAACCGCGTCACAAGGTGTGATCGCGGTCATGAATTCAAAATCAGAAACTCCCGACATGCGGATATTACACGATGTCATTATGCTACAAACGCTGTCTTGACATTCCCCCGAGGGACTGATAGAACAGATAAATATCTCGTTTATGACTGTCAGGTACGGGCTTATCGGACGAGACACAACTGGAATACCTCTTAGGGGCACTGTCGGCTTTTTCAGGCACCTCATACTCCTCGGATTGGTTCAGTCAGTATGCAACTCGTTACGCTCCTTCGGAACCTTCTTATTCACCACTCATCTGCATCTGCATGTGTCAAAGGAATAACACACCAGTTGTTACCTACTCTTGCTCTGAAGGTCGGAAAAAGGTCACAGTTCAACAAAGTGCCACCTTTATCGATCGTTGGCACGTCTGGGTTTAACGCACAGCGCTTAAACTTGCACTTTTGTGTGTGTCTGCTTCTAAAATTCACCCGAACACTCAGAAACCACATGACCGCCAACTGGAGCAGAAGTGACTTCTCAATTAAAGAATGACAAGTACAATCAGTCCATACGTTCCGAGTCTTCAGCTTCATAACACGATCAGTGAAATGAGTGTTTTCAGCACGGTCCAGTTAGCACGTCACGCAATGAGCGTGTTATAACCAGTGTCCCAATAGCTCCCCTTTGTTACCGGCCCTGTCTACTGCGCATCCTCAATCTATATCGACTTCTACGCATACAAAGCGGTTATGGGCATGCTGTCTTTCCGTCCATACCTGATCTTGTACCAGCGGAGCAGTCGCGAAAAAAAGTCGTTTTCATTAACTAACTGTAATCTTCATCGGGAAAAAAGTTGAAATGTTATTTTCAAATTTCAATATTCCTTGTAGAAAGCGCTTCACTCTTTTAATGTTGTTATTTATTTAACATTATCTTGTGGTAACATTCTTCAGTAAAAGTGTGTAATTGTTATTGATTAAAGTGAAGAATAGTTACGTGTCAGTGATAACAGATGGCGGTATGTTTATTTCACTAATCTTTGTAAACACCCAAAGGCCAAAGGCTTTTGAGCAAAATGTCTCGAGGGTGGCAGACAAAGGGATAAAGGTTGAATGTCTGTAGCTAAAATAAAACCATCTCTATGTAAACACCCCTAGCTTCTTCTACCTCAGAATAATGCAGGGCCGCCATATATAACAAAAGAATTTTGATATCCATTGTCGCGTTAACCTCTACTGGTACAACTTTCATATCAGGCTTAATGAAACCCGCGAAATGGTAAGTACACAGAAGAACTGGCTGCATTTAACTGATGACAGCAAAATTAAACCAATTAAACAAATCAAGAGAAATGATGCCTCTGGTCTCTTTTACTGATATCCCGAGTGTTCAAAGCCCTCGTATGGCCCTAACGGCCAGCTGCTGAAAAGAATCCGTAACAATAAAATTACACTGCATCGTAAAGTTCATGTATACTGTCAGCTTGCCCTAGAGGAGAGTGTAACAAGATAATTACAAACAGCGTGTTCCAAAACCAGACACACCGAAGTCCTGTTTATCTTTACACATTCAGAACAAGGGGTAATTAAAAGATTTCGGCGCAGTGTCGTTCGTGAGAATAAAAGAGTTAACCCTTCATAACACAGCGGTCACTCTTTGACTACCTGTCCAGGCAGTGCATTTGTATTTCGTATGATTCGCACTATAGACAGTCATTTCCCTGAACAACATTAACCCGTTCTCCTTTGTACTGGAGACGGAGATTAATACTGTGAGGTACAAACTGACTATTTAAATATGACTCAGATTAACTTCCGGCTCAGAACAATAAGTTCTTTAGCTGGAACACGCAATTCCGTGTTGCTATGCTGCCCAACATTTAGTCTTGTCCAAGTCAACTGAGTAACGTTTTTAATCGCACTACTGTCCCTCAGCAACTTTTTCTGTTACATGGGACTAACTGCATGAAGTGTGTCCTTTCTGGGTAGCTGGCAGTCACCTACTCAACAGATTCTCACCTGTGAAGCGCGAGGTTCATTATCGTGTTCACAGGAACCCACCTGGTCCCTGCCCTCACACAGATGAATTCAGTACACTGTTTTCCTAAGATCCGTCCAAATATTATTCTTCCACGCTCCTCCTCTTACACATAGTCTATTAGCAAATTCCGCATGTACGCATTCCTTATGCCCCCACATCCTAGCTACATGTCCAGCCCAACGTAATCTCTATTTCACTAGCCTATCAACAGCTGACCTGTATAAACCATGCATATCATCAGCTGCTTATCTACTGCATCCCTCTCAGGAACACATCTTCCCTTGATTACTTGCCATTTACGTACCAAACTCTGCTTACATGACAAAAGTGTACATTGCGCTGCATCTCGCATGCCGTGCCCATTAGAGTGACGAGCAATATTCTGTCCTTCTGTCGTTATACAGCATTTAAAAGACACTTTATCAAGTGCGGAGGAAGGGAAAACTGAGAAACATCGACTGCCGATTAAGTTACCTAGCACCATGGCTTATCTACAATTGTTAAGAGTATCGAATGTGACGGCAAGATGGTGACCGAATAAGGACGCGTTTGATTTGGGCTAATTAGTGGAGATGCGCCTGAGTGTAACTCGAAATATCTAGGAAGATCAGTCGGTGTATTGCAAATTTTCGGTACGCTCTCTTCCCAGTTGGTACCCTTCAAAATAACTATTCACCACTTAACATTCCGAAACTCTACATTTTTTCCCACAGTGCATTTGCGCATTACGCTCAGTGATCAGCGGTTGTACCTTGTAATGCAAACGCAGTGTTTTCTGTGAGATACAAAATGAATTTTCAAATACTTAGATGAATTTCACGCTTCAGCGAGTTAAACATGCATCCTAACGACGCTGCTAACACAAACCAAAAACATTCCGACTTCACTACTAATGAAGTGTGACATATAAGTATTCACAGGAAATTTGTTCCAAACAAACGCATATCTAATAAATCGGGCTTCATTAGATTACAACCCAAAGCGTTGGTCATTTCATCTGAAGGTTGGAAACAACAAATGAAGATCTTCACAAAAACTAGCTTCAATTATTTTCTTCGAATTTTATACAGTAACATCCCCTCGTCCTCCAATTGTTAACCATAATACCGCACACGCAACACACACGGACAGGAGAAGTCTGTGCATCGTGTCGCGGAATGTATTCCCAAAATTCTTCTCCACTTACGTAGGGGTATAGTGACTTATTGTGCAGCCTGTACTTTCTTTAAAATTCCTTGTAAACTGAAGGCCTGCTCTAAGCGAAGCAGTTTCATTTCTAACCCACGGCAACTGGACGTGTTCAGTACCACACCACGCAGAGCCAGAGCAACTTCACACAGAACGTTCCAGAAGCAGTTAACCCGAAGGACGCAAGCCGCGGAATGGAAATTAAAAAATGAGCGTCTGGAGTGAAGACACTTCTTCTGCAGCGACGCCGTTACTCATTTACCTATCATGTTATTTATGCGCTTCTTCATAACGAGATTATGCATTATGTGTGTCTGTTCGACAGCTTGTATCACCCTCAGCACCAGTAAACGAGTTTCGATTGAGTTTGGTCATGGTACTAAACAATGAAAACTGTTGAACGAATTTCATTCTGGTTCACACCAATCCAGTATAACCTCCACTTCACACGAAGCTCAAATAAACGTTCTCAAAAACGGCTCATCGTACGAAAACCTGATATATTGCACAAGATACAAGCCAACTACAACTTTTATTTGATACATTATTCGGTATTGTTAACATTTGGACTCTTGTGCAGTTTGATGTGCGTAGCGTGATTATCTTTCTATCTGTGGGTTCGTATCGACCAGTCGGAGTCCGCGCAGGGAGGCGTGTACATCAAGTGTCCTGTCAAAATCTTTCTGCAGTTCCGAGCACTCGCTGTCGGGGCCGTATGGAAATCGCGCGTGTACCTTATCGAAAAAACATAGTGCTTCGTCGATCGGTCGGTATGTGCCAGCCATTATCTCAAAAACAACGCACGGTGTTAATAAAACAGACCATCCCTGCCGACATAAGAAAGGTGCAGACGCTTACATGGTTGTTTAACTTAACTCCGCATTCAACAAATGAACAAAAATGGGGAGGCTGTCAAGTTCCTGGCAGTTAGAACCACAGGAAATATATTACATTAAAAGTACGGTAAACTATACGTGTAGAACTGTGCGGAAAGGAAAACGAAGTTCTCAGAACAAGAATCGTGGTGGCTTACAAGAGGAGCAGTGAAAGAAGTCTGAGAAGATGGCACGATGCATGTTGTCATCCTAGAAGACATGAGATTCTTCTAGTAACTTTGCCGTCAGGTTCGGTGCCCTCATTCTTTTTTATGACGGCGTATTATGGCTGCTCTTGCCTAGAACAACACCTGGTGACATTCGTGTTATTCTGTAGCCGCCTCATTTACATGAAGGAGATTACGACTGGACACAAAAGTTACGGGCTACGCCAGGACGGCACTGGGATGTGTAATGTGTGTACGCACCGCATCATTCATCATGGCCCCTTTACTTTCTCAGTGTTATGCAGGGGACCGTGGTAACACCCCCCCCCCCCCCCACTTCCACAATAAGCCTCAAGTTTGTGCGAGCGCGCCCACGCACACCACACACACACACACACACACACATATCATCATCATCTTTTAAGAACAAATTCATGCCTCATTTTCTACAAATGCCTCAATTCCATCAAAGGTACGTCGTACACACTTGTTCACATCTACAACAGACCTCTAGAATGCAACGCATGCCGGTCTTGTATTAATTCAGAATAATGCGGTGCTAAACCAAAGTTCTTACCAATGAGTAACGTATTTAACAAATAAAACAGTAAAGACCGTGTGCATAGTCAATTCACGATAGATAAATACATAACGGCGTAGCTGGAAAAGAACATACTAGTTGTTTACCAACAGATTCATTATAACATTCTGAATACCAACAGAAGTGCGCCTACGGAAAACGCCTTAACTTCTTTAAGTACAGTGCTGGCTATAAGCTACGCATCATCTGCTGTAACACTAAAAATAATTGTATTTCTTTCACACAGTGTAAGCACATTTGTGTGGTCGTATTATTCTCCCAATAAAAAGTAATCGTTTCTTTCTACAAGACTTTAAACGGCCGGTCTTGTCATAATGAAGAAGTGTGTACTGTGAGGCAGAAATTGTATTTTATATATTACTTCGATTAATTCCAGTTTTTAGAGGGTTTACAGTCTCTATAAAATTTGACAGAGAGGAATGTTTCAGCCACGAACACAAAAGAAAGTGTAACACAAAACAGCTTTCATTACGAGCATTCAAGGGCGTGCAACTTTCCAACATTCTTCACGATTAAGAGAATAGCAGACTCTGCACCTCGTATGTAAGTTTGATGAGAATGTAGTACAGAGTGTTTCAAGATCAGTTACTTGATGGTACGCAAATTATGTTATTGCATTCAGCACTCATTAAGTAAGATGATTTAAGGCGTTTTCTGGATAACAACATTTCTGCGCATGTGTGAAAATTTTGATGCTGAACGAAAACATCCATTACTCTGTCGGTAACTTTCTTTGCTTTTCGTGCTTCTTGCTGGTTTAGTACTGTAGTTACAGTTGGAAATATGCAATAGATGAACAAAGTCTTTTAGCCAGGTAGCATAACGGCTGTGGCTTTCCCACACTATGCCTACATGGCAACAAGCGCTAACTGAAACGCCTGCGTAAACTGTGAACACTGTCCCGCCAGACTGATGTGCCAGAGAAGTTGTCACAAGAGCACGGCGATCTTTCGACGTAATTACGGTTCATTTCACAGTTTCAAAAATCAACTGTGCAGGTTCCTCCGTCATCTGAGGGTTGAATTCGTTAATTCCTCATGCAAATACCATTCTACACCAAGGATGCCCTTTACCCTCGTAAGCCCGATATTAATATCAGTAATACGTACAACTTTGGTCCCTACCTCATAAAAAACACACGGCGCCTCCATTACAAATATTAACCGGTTAATTCTGTTAAGAAAAACAATCGCCGTTTAGTGTAATAATCATATAAAACACATAAATACACTGTCTGGGCAAAACGCAGATCTTCTGGATGTGAACATAAGCAGTGCGCATGGTTACCACTGCGCATAAAAGGGTTAATATCTGTCACAAGGACAACTGTGTACTCTTTCAGAAACGCCCTGTGAAGTCCTCACAAAGACATAAAATCGACCCGGTCTGGCTTTGACCATGCTCGGCATCTCTGCGCCGAAGAGACACGTCCTAACTAATCCCTCTGGTTTATATCCGGGAGACTGAAAGCCCTTAATATCCCACAGCATTATATACGGTACGTGTCTGCAGGTTTGTAGAGCCACGGCTGCACATGAAAAAAGCATTACAGCAAGAATTAAACTTTGAACACTCTAAAGCACACACTTGAATCAAAGGGGGAGGTAATTATCTCGTGAAGTTCGTTCTTCTGGCTGTCCGCCTGTTCAAACACAGACATGGCCAGGGAGTTATCAGAACGGAGAACTTCAAAACTTTGTTGCGATTTCCGATACACGAGCAAGACATCAACCTCAACCCCCACAAGGGGAAGCTAATGAGTTATTTTATGCTCTGAGAACAGGAAAACGTCGGACTCATTACACTGGCGATAGTGCAGG
This sequence comes from Reticulitermes speratus, assembly GCA_021186555.1. Lineage (NCBI taxonomy): Eukaryota > Metazoa > Arthropoda > Insecta > Blattodea > Rhinotermitidae > Reticulitermes > Reticulitermes speratus. The sequence goes on from JAJKFL010000004.1 coordinate 220,624, forward strand.
AAACTTTGATGGGGTGAATCATGTTGTTTGCATTGCTCACTTCTGGTATGCATAAACAGCTTTATTGTAACACCAACAGTACACAAAGTATATAGAGATACATAAGTTGATAAATAAACCTCCTGACAAAACCCAAACAGAGTAAACATTAGACAGAGTGTGATCCATTTAAAAATGCTCTGCCATCGACGGAAACTCTCTTACGTGTTGTAGTCAGAACAATGGAGGAGGCGCTTCCAGCATGTTTGCCGAACAATTCTTCACGTGTGTTTTCTATATGGGTAGGGCTTTAAAATGGACCACACTTTAGAAATCACACTGTGTTACCAATGCTCCTCAAAAGCGGGGGTTTTCCAACAATCGCGACAAAAAGACATACCGTGGCGGGCAAACCGGACTGATACAAATGTAAAAGCCGAATAAGACAATCCCTAGACAGAACAAAGTAAGCAAGTCTTGAGGTTTTCACGCGATGTCGTTGAGGACTCCGCGCTTCTGGGGTATGATGCCTCGTCAGTGGGTGATCGGTTCCTACGCGTTTCGAAGGAAAAGAGTACCATCATTTGAAGGGTCTTGAGTTCCGTTACGAATTTTTGTCGGACCTCTAGATCCTTCAAAATGAAGGCATTATGTTCCTTCGAAACGACCGGAACCGATTGCCCAGTGACGCAGCGTCATATCGCAAAAAAACTGTCCTCAATAATGACAAAGTGTGGTGTTTGCCAGTAGTCATTAACATAACTCTGAACTGAGAAAAAAAGCAATCTTTAGACGAAATTAAGTTACAAGACACTTCCTACCAATCTGTGATAACAGGAGTCTGTGTATACATTTCCAAATAGCTTGTGAAATTTTTGAACACAGGAGAAGCACCGATAACGTGATGTCTATTGTAAACTCATGTATTTTAATCCCCAACCCATCTCCGATAAAAGCCTTGGACACAACCAACAGACTTCAGACTTTAAAGAAAAAAGTCTATGTGAAACAGAGAAGTCAGAACATCACCGCCTTGCAAACTGACACCACCAGAGTCGTATTTTCCCCTGATGAGATGGAGCTGGAGATGGTGAAACATTAGTTTATGCTTTCTCTTTATTTCCCGCCTCTCACATACACCTCGTATGAAAGCGAATACAAGGCGCTTCGAATTTTTGCCATACATACGCCCCATAAAGGAGAACATTCTAAGTCGGACGAATCGCCACAGAACTTCCACTGTTCAAACCACGTACACCACATGTGTCGCTTCCAAATCAGTCGTTCCGTTTTGTCCTTCACAGAATAATCCTCGTGAGTTGGTAATATGAAGGTCTGAATCGTAATATATTCGAAGAATACGACTACTTAGAGTCACAGCCCATTTTCCCGTTAAAAGCAACTTTTCGAATCTCGTCAGTGTCTTCATCGGATAACGATTATGTAGTAACGAAAGATAAACGACCCATTCAACTCAATGTTAATTATCACCACGGAAACCCGAACCCATTCCTGCTCCACCCATCACAAACACATCTGTATCAACAATCTGTTGTGTTGTTTACATAGACCCTTCCGAGGATGGGATACTTGCTTCGCCGGAGCTACAGCAGTAATCAGCACATCCGCAGCGTGGCCCAGAGTATTCTTATCGCCATAGAGTTTGTTCTATTGTAATTCTGCTTGCCGCCCTGTCATAACACTATACAATTGAGAACTCAGTCGCTCCTCTCTGTGCTCGGGTCTCCAACCGTCCAGCAACGAGATGCTGGTGACCGGGTCATCTCTCAACACGTCAGGTGTCACACGCGAGACCGCAACTCCGTCCGTCGGCCTACGCGATATTTCAGCCCACTCCACGTCCCATGCCGGCATTTCTTCGTTCACGTATGTTTTATCGGTATCAACGTGTAACGAAGGAATGCTTAGAGAATTCATTGCAGTGAGCTGTATAGGATAGCCCTGTATGATCGAACCAGGTTTCTCGGGGAGCCGCTGCCATCTCGGCCACAACAGTGATTGAATATATAATCTTTGCTGGTCCAACATATCCGTTTCGTACTCCAACTGTTCTCCCAAATCACGACCTGCCGGAGACGAACCCTGAAGACGGGAATACGTGTACAATCTATTGATGTCTGACGCCGTTCGCTCGCGCCCGTGTTCAAAATCTTGAATCATGAGATCAAGGAGCCGAGCGGATCTGCGTCTGGCGAGTAGTTGAGACTGCAGTACATCCCTCTCCAGGTCCAGCTTTTGCCTCTCTGAATTTATCTTTATGGTCTCCGATACGGCTCTCCGCATCTCTGCTCTCAGCATCCTACCTGACGCCCGCAAAGTGTTTCTCTCGGCGGCAAATTTCTGCTCCTGCTCGTCCAACATCCCGGCCATATTCCGCAACACATTCAAATTCAGTCTCGCCAACTCTCTCTGCAGAACATTACCCACCAACTCGGGGTCCAACAGAACATCTTGTTTTAGTTGAGGGTTATTTGTTTTCTCGTCTTCCTTAATTATGGAGACATTGGCTTGCTTTACGGGAGTTCTTAAGACCTGTGCTGGAAGTTGCCCCTTACTGCGGAGCGGTGTCGGAAAAGTAGTTGCGCCTGAAGCGCTTTTCGTAGGGAGCGATGTGTTTGTTCTCGTCCTGTTCCTACTAGACTTGTTGACGTCTCGGCTTCGACTTTTAACTTCAGGCTGATCTCCAGAAGACGTCTTTGTCTGCAAGAGTCGCATCTCACCCGTGATATCATCAGTTGGAGGGGGGTTGTTCGAAAGCCCTATTTCGGACTGTTTGGGATATTTCTCGTCCAGATAATCGTCCGAGACTTCAGACAGTGACAAGATATGCCATTTTTTGTATTCGGCACAGTCATGTTCCGGGGAAGATGTTACCAGTGGCATGTGGGTCCCAAGTTCGACAGTATCTTCGCGCTGGCTTGTTGGAACAGGTAAAGATGTTGAACTTCCAAGTAATAACTCACTCAATTTGGAAGAAGTGTGAGGCATTCTTCTGACTCTGCGAACTGCTGAAATGGAAACACTTCATTAGTATCCACACAACAATTTCAAGCCCTTAATAACAGCTTTTTACAACAGATGTTTGCAAAGTAGAAGAAGAAAGTCTGCACCACTCACCAACCTTAGTATGCCTTGGTAAGATCCCACGATGCAAAATATCGTCCACAGTAGCCACTGTCGCTAAGTGTTTATAAGCACCACAACCTCCCCTTCACCAGGCATTATCATGCCACGGTTCTACCAAACTCTACATGCAGGAATTACAGTAACTGAAAAGTATACATTAGTAATGTGTTATATGGAAAGTTCCTTAACTGCCCCTTTACATGAAGAAACCGGGTCAACCGGTAACAAAACTCGGATCCTATGGCCTGAAGGTTAATCTGTAATACGTTCTTTATCAGTCATGAAAATAGCCGTCAGCAAGACATTCGTACCGGTAAATTCTGTAAAAGATGCCTGGCTTTTAATTCCTGACATCAGGTTCACCAACACCAGTACAACGTTTTTACCTCTGCTCAATGAAGACAGCATATTCATGCCGAAATCAGTGTTATTGTTGCTACAGCAGTAGTCCGTGGTGTGGGAAGGAGGCTACTACAGACGAACAGACGCACACCCTGGTCTCGAAAGGCACAGTCATTACGAGCTTTTAGACTGAAGCTCCTAGTTATGCGTAGTACATGCTACTCCATGGAGCACAGTTCTAAGCCTGCAGTCGCTCTGTTGGTCAACAAATTCTAGGCCACTCACGAAACCCGAATATCTATTTCCGTCGAGAACTGATGTTTCCATAGCAAAGTTGCTAAGAACTTTCATCTATTAACGCGTTCACACTGAACACTGAACCCCAAACCACTGCCATACTCTCACACTCAGCCTCTTTCAGACGGACACTAATACAATCCGCGCTTCTGCGCCTAGATCTCCCAAGCCGCCTCTTCCCTCAGTGTTTTATGTTTAATTCGGTGTGCATTTTTATGTTTACCATCCGTACTACATGCTCCGCCCAGCTCATCCTCCTTGTTCGTCCCAATATTCGGTGTTTAGAAAAAGAACATGTTACAAAAGTCATATTTCAACGTTTACTCGCATATTTTACAATATACTATTTTATGAGCTCTCACAAAAACTTTGCGCTTTGCTTTGTATTGAGTGTTTTTATACTATATATCTGATGATGGTCGAAAGACCGAAATATGTAGTGTAAGAATAATTTGGTGAAAGAGGATGTGTTAAACGGAACATATATAGCCATATATAGTGGCTTGTTTTCTTCTATGCGCACAACGGGATGGATCATATTAAATTTACTGATAGAACCGAATGGTGTAGCAAGCATTTCCTGAAATGAATCCGCGATTAACATCCCTCCGCCGAGATATTTCTTAGCGTCGTTCCCAGACTTGAATTAGCTATGTTACGATTCCGCTGACATACATCCACTTTAATATTATCTTCCCACAGACATTGCGTCCCCAAAAGTCCATCAACATTCGTATGCGATGCTCATTCCGTCAATGCGTGTAAAGCGCCTCCGGTATTATACCAAATTAAATAAAGTGGGGCCATATACAACCCACATGGCAGGACCGGTAGGATGGGTGTCCCTGAGTGTGGGTAAGGGCATCCACTTAGAAAATCATATCTCACGCGAAACTCGAAAACAAATGAAAAGGAAAAACACTTAATGTAATTAAAGTTAATAGTAATGAAAGTCCAGTTATTAACGCCTAACAATCCTACACCTAACCTAAAAACACAAAATTGCGGGCAAAACCACACCAAGACATCGAAATTTAAGGAGAAACAAACGAGGCAAGCATTCGTCAGTGCGGTGACGATCAAGATGGCGTCATCCCTGTTTCGAGCAGCACATTTCACTAGCAGGACCTCCTCAAAGAAATCACACATAATGCCTATGTGCGGGCTATTCATTGGGGTTGACGAAGCACGAAGTGACGCTCTCCCCGATAAATTCACGCGATTTATATTGCAGCTCAGCAAGAAGATAAAATATGGTCATTCTAGTTTTGTGGGATGCTACAAAAGAAGAAGACTCATATCCACCCCTTCCGGCTCCCTAGAACGTGGAAGATAGGCCTATTCACCATCTACGTAATGCAACCAAAAATATATATAGTGCCTAAAAATAAATATATAGTAATTCCGGGAGAGTTGCCGCGGTGGGAGAGACGCCGCATTTTTTAGTTTGGTGGGTTCTGGCAATCCTCTGTAGATTGCGGCACATGTGCTTATTCAGTGAGCCTAGAGAGGTATTGGGAGTGCATGTGGTAAATATCGGTGCTGTTTTGCAAGACTTATGACTGATTTTATGCTGTGTGTTTATTAATTTTATGCTCGAACTTTTTTCTAGTGTTCACGGAATGTACCTTAATTAGTTCCAATCGAAGTAACTATGCAATCGCGATAAATTAGAGGTTTCTGGAGTTCTTGACCTTGCCTTCACATCATGTAGCCGCCACGTTCTTCATTCCGTTCGGCAAGTGGGGTGGTGCGGCTTCTCTCCCTGAAGACTGGGAGAGACGCCACAAAAAATTAAGGGACAGGTGCCGCACTTAAACAATTCTAAATAAGTTTGGAAACGTCGTACATATACATTATAGAGTACTAACAATAATCTTACCACCAGGTTCAGATGTGTACTGAACAGGAAATAGTCGCACATTAGCACCGACGTATCCATCAAGTTGATTACACAGCATTTGCTCAAACACCAACCTTCAGGGAAGATGGCCACAGAGCTCATTACAGCACCCCTGTACTGCTTCAGGCTGCTGTTGAAATTGACGTCACTATCATTTGTCTACCTCGTCACTGTACTCAAGACTTACAGTCTTTGTATAATTTTTTTTTTTTAAAGTCATTTAAAAAACGAAGCCGCAACTTGGATGAAGCAGAATCTCAAAGGAAAATCACTCGATATCACGTGGCGCGCCTCATCGGGTTTGCTTGGAATAAAGCTACTTCCATGAGTGATGATGTAAGTGCTTTTGAGTAGACGGGTATTTATCCTTTGAACCGCAACAGAGTTCCTGAATATTTCTTCTCCATTTCTGATACCAGCGAAACTGTAACTTTTATGAAAACAGCACCTCCAGATACAGCTCCGATTTGTGCAACTCTACTTCAGAAACCAACTCTCAAAATGTGTTACCTACCTCAGCAGGACCTTCATTACATACTCTGAATACTACACTACCTTCTAACACTTCCCCTGAAGAATTTACTCCTTCCAGACTTTTGAAGATAAGTCCAGTACCGAAAATACCGAGGAAATTTTCAATTTCAGAAAAGCAACTCTTTTGTTCCCACTGAAGAAGCTAATAATACCGAGAAAAGCGAAAGAAGCAGGAAGGAAACAGCAGTGTAAACAGTCCCAGTACTTCAGGTCAAAAAATGCAGAAAAAATCATTACAAATATATTCATAATCAAGAGACATCTGAAGATTCTGACAAGAAATGCAGTGAGTGCTGGGAAAACTACTTGCGAACAACTAAGTAAGATGACTGGATCGAAAGTGAGAGTTGCAGAAATTGGCGCTGCACGAGTTATGTTCTCCATACAATGATAAATGCGTCGACTATGGTAAAAAGTTACTGCGAAAGAAAAACAGCAAGATGCAGAAGAGGATGTAGAATATTTCGTTCATTACAGCTTACACTCTTGAGTTCATTGGGTTGAAATATTGTGTACTTATGATATGTCTTCTATTTTAATGTTGGTATTGCTTCTTTACTGTGAATGAAGTTCAACAGTTTTCATTTACTTATCTTGTTTCTTCAATGCACAGGATATTTTCAAAGAGCGGCGTCTCTCCCTACATAGCGGCATCTATCCCTGCCAAAAAGCGGCGTCTCTACCGGCATGTTCGGGAGAGACGCCGCAGAGATAACTTTTTTCGTCGTCCTGTATATCAGAGACTTTCACTTCTGCGGATATTCTGCACACAACTTAGCAAAGTAGAAGCCTTAAATAACGTATAATACCTCTGAATTTTCAGCTGTTTTGACGATTTTCGGACTGAGCTAGAGCGAAATTTGCAAAAAAAAAAATGTGGAGTCTCTCCCGGAATTGCCCTATTAAGGCGGGCACAATAAGCGCTACGCGTCCCACCAACATAACCTTCCTCTGTAATTCTCCTAGCCTTTCGGAAATCACAGCGGTGGTGCCAAACAAGCAGTCGTAACTACACCAGACAACTAAAATCCTTCACCAGGACTCAAGTTCTGGCATTATCAACTCCCATGGTGGTTGTCACGTTTCGCCAAGGGCGCTGTTTCCTCTGCAGCCATCAATTTCCTTCTCCGAGTGCATCAAAGTAGCCAGACACCATTACAATCTTCGGCTCTAGAAAATTAGTTACCAAGGCAATTCGGGATTATATAATAAGGCAATTAGTTGGATCCATGGCCAATTTTCAATCTGCGTCCGTCGTCCTGGCGACGTCGAAACAAAATATTACATTCTCGGGGTATCGGGCGTAAATCAGGATCAAAGCAGACAAACGTAACAAGTTAAGAAATGTACGCATGGCGTAACAGTTCTGGAGTTTTCGCTCTGTCACTGACATTAGATTTTCAATTTATAGAAATAAACGTCACATGGTGTAACAGGCAGGGCGGATGAATGAAGACCTGCAGGACAACGTTTGAACACAACCAGTTCATCGGATGAGTTGTGAGATTACCCAGCACAAATATCGCGTCCCTTCTATTACCCCAAAACAGTAAAGACTTATGTTAAAAGTGTATTGGACATAAAACGTATTTCAATTTTCTCTACAATCACGTTTCGAAATTGTTTTCGCTATGGTAACTATTCCGCAAGTTACGCTGCAGATCTACGCAGAAACGCATGTACGTTAGCAAACTACTCGTGTGTCGTCACTCTCTCGGAAGAGTTGTTCCACCTCCAAAGACTTCGAAAAAACAATCTTAATTTTTCAAACTGTGAATACTAAAACAATTAAGAGTTTCACCCAAGGTGCCTTGATGTTCATTTACTGCTAAGCCAGGCCGGGCAACGTATTGCCTGCGACAGTGTTGTGTTGCCCTCGGTGACATTTGAAATGAGAAAACGTCTTTTAACCCTCTCCCTGGCAAAGTCGGGACAGAACTCCGAAGCAATTACCACCACTTACACATTCTCAAGTAATCCTGTCATGCATCTTATTGTTAGCGTGTTAGCGATAGTTCTTTGCCAGGATTAAAATAATTTTATCAGGGATTGTGGACAGACATTGTTACAGGGATATTTCCTAGTAAACGACTTGCATATATGCATCCACCATTGGCGACAACCGTTAGTGCTTAGTGTTCAAGGATTTTCGAACTGGGGGCTCACTTCTTCAACTGCAGGTTTTGCAGTAACAGGTCCGACTGGTCCTGAATCTTAGTATGCATATAGGGTTTTTGTATATATGCGAATGTTTGTGAGGTTATATCTTTTGGTTTTCATGTCTCAAACAAAACTTTGTATATTCTGTATGTTTTGTATGTGTCTGTGCTCTGTGTGTGTGTGTGGTGTGTGTGAGTAAAATAAAATGGTTTCTCAGGGAAGTGGTAAAAAAAACAAATCACGAACATTTGTGTATAATTTTAATGAAAAATGAGAGAAGTATTTATTCACCAATGCTGATTACAATGTGTTTAGTACGCAGTGCAGTGTAGTTGTTACCAAGAAACGCAATGTCTAACAACATTTCGTGACCAAGCGCAAAGACTTCCAACGCACGAATTTCACCGTTTCTTATATTACTAATCCATTTCAAGAGAGCGGTATAAGTGACGGTGCAGCAATTATTTCTTCAGTGCTCAAGAAAAATGTTAGTTAACTAGAATTTAAAGTTATTAATTTGCAAACAGACTTATCACTGAAAACAAGAGAAAATGGCAAACGTTTGGAATTTAGAGCTATCTGCACAGTATCCTGTACTAAAACGAGTATCATTAAAGCTGAATGCACCTTTTGGTTCTACTCACTTAATCGAAGTACAGCATTAACCGACAAATACTTAAATCACTGCAAGACAGTGGTTATTGCCAAATGCACTCTAACAAGCTAGCTGAAGAGATGCGGTGACAAGTATCGCATTGAATTCCGTAACTTCGTTCGGAAAGACTACTTTGCTGACGGAACATTACGTGAGTTTATACTAATACAGCATTTTTCATTGAAACAAACCAAATTAAGGACTTCTTAAATGCATTTCGTATTTGTTAATCTTCCGTTTCTAGGCGCCTTCGTAAAATTCTGAAAAGCGACTATTAGCTGCATCATTTCTCTGTTCGTCCATCCGTCCGCATGGAACTCGACTCCCACTATACGGATTTTCATGAAATTTGATATCTGGATTTTTCGAAAATCTGTGGAGGAAATGCAACTTTGATTAAAATCTGACAAGAAAAACTGTACTTTACATGAAGATCTATGTACATTTACGAGTATCATGTCTCGCTACATTCTTCTTAGATTGAGAAATGTTTCAGACAAAAGTTGCAGAGAAAATCAAAACACATTTTTTGTTCAACAACTTTTTTCCGAAAATCAGGCCGGTTATGAGATAATGTGGAAAAATATGATACAGCCAGACAAGCCAAAAATGACAATATAATGCGGCGCAGAAAAGATGCAATTTGCATGCCGGATAACTGAGACAACAATACAGACACACTCTCATAATGTTTAATACTTATCGCTTCATGATTGCTCAATTCCGTAATGTTTACTGCAACACAAACACTGCGAATCTGAACAACGATTTGCCTGTCATTACGATCTGTTTAGCCAAGTTATGCGTCTAACGAAGGCAAGGAGCAAATGAACATTCTTTTGTTTCAATGCAACATTGGGCACTTTACATGAAGACCCATGTACATTGTGTTGTTACCGGCGACACAAATTTGCCACAAAAGCATTGGTGTGCAACACTTAATACTGTTATATATTTGACAGTGACACGCAGCGCAGCAACACACACAGAATGTATTGTTGCGTTTCAACAGCAAAAATGGTTACGCGAACGCGCCACAATGTTAGGTTATAAGTACACTGCATATCTGGTTCATGTTTCTTATGACTGTTGTGTGGACTCTCTTTTAAAAGTTCTCATAATAACAAAATCCATATGTTAGCTTATAAGCCTATTTGTCTGTCTTTCTGCATGCGTTATCTTACTGCAATGTGCATAATATTTTGAAAACTGATGAGCTGTGTTCGAAAAGTGTGCTAACAACAGCGACACCTTAGCTAGTTGTGAATTGCACTTGTATAAATATTTTACTATTATTATCAGTGCATTTTTATCGCACATGATGTATAAGGAATACAAAAGTAAAGTTATTCATATAATTATACGTGTATGTATTCATATAATTATACGTGTATGTATTCATATAATAATACGTGTATGTATTCATATAATTATACGTGTATGTATTCATATAATAATACGTGTATGTATTCATATAATTATACGTGTATGTATTCATATAATAATACGTGTATGTATTCATATAATTATACGTGTATGTATTCATATAATAATACGTGTATGTATTCATATAATTATACGTGTATGTATTCATATAATTATACGTGTATGTATTCATTCACCAGTTTTGTATTGAATTTCATGTTACCCGTATTCAGACCAAATTTTGCAGAAGTTGCCCGCACCACATAAAAGGTTGCACAGGCCTGTGCTAAGCTAATCGCACTACAGATACATAGAAATACAGTATTTTCGTTCCATATTTCCTCAAATATTCTCTGTATCGGAAAATCTGACAACAACAAGTTGTAGATTTTTGTCAAATCAATGTTTCATGTTATGCACAAACTTCTTGCACCACGAGCAGATTTTGAGAATATCGATGACGTCTAACTGCACTTCGTGTAAAGCTGGGTTTATACTGGGGTGAAATAAAATTCGTGTGTCAGTTCTTAGTGCAGACAGCTAATAGCAAATTTTATGTAAATCCATCAAATAGTTTAGAAACTTAATCATGCTAGCAGGCACCAAAACGAAACCAAATATAAAGGTCAGATTTCATCTCAAAGTAATTACGCTGTTACGCACTTCCCCGACAGTAAAAAAACTTGAATGCGCTCTTTGGACAGAAAAAAATGACTTAATGGTGCGTCCAAGACGCCAGGTGGAACATACAATATGATTGGTCATTATCTTATATATTCAAGTAAATAAGTCCCGTTGCTGTTCACGAGTTAAGCACTTTAATGGTCCGAGGATCGAATCCCGGTGGGGGCGAGATTTTTCGCAGCAGTCCAGACCGGCCCTGGGGCCCACCCAGCCTCCTATACAATGGATACCAGGTCTCTTTCCCGGGGGTACAGCGGCCGAGGCGTGGAGTTGACCACCCACCCCCATCTAGTGCCAGGGTTAAAGAAAGAGTAGAGCCATACCTCTACTCCCCCTCTGGGCCTTCATGGCCTGTTCTAGGGAGAGCTTTACCTTTACCTTACAAACCTCCAACATTCTTTTCCATTGTTTCCTTGGTTTCCCCTTACTCTTTTCACCGTAACTGTTAATCTCACACTGCCTGCGCCATCTCTTGTCTTGAACTGCATTATCTATCGGATTTCTTTATGTGCATAAAGTTAATGCTTGGAAAGACAAGGGAATAATCTGTTGCGCAAACAGACTTATAATAAGCAATGAAATTCCTGCGATCTTTCAGTACTAACCACCGGACTGCGGAAAGTGACGAGAATGGCCATTATCATTTTATGCCTTCAAGTCTGACTAAATAAACTCCATGCAGTAGCGTTCTTATATACAGAGGCTAGATACGAAATTCCCCGCATTTTATGGACGACGTGTTCACAATATCCCGCCCCTGGTCCCTACCCTGAACCGAATAATTAACAGTCCACGCCCTCCCATTTTTGCATTATAATCCTACGCACGCCTAGTCTTCCAAGTGGTCTCTCCTTCAGGTTTCCCCGCTAAAACATGTATGCATATGCCTTCTCTCTCCCATACGCGCCACATGTCCATCCTGCTTGATATAAACACGCGATTAAGCGAGGAGAAAGAATCGTGAAGTTCCTAATTAAGAAATTTCGTACAACTTCATGTCACTTTCTCCCTCTTACGCCCAACTATCCTCCTCAGCACCCTCAGTCTAAGTGCTTCCCTTCATGTGAGACACCAAGTTCCACACCAACGTAAAACAACCACAAGTATGTATATTTTTATCTGTAAGTTTTTAGACAGCAAACAGGAAGACAAAAGATTCTGCACCGAACGGTATACGCATTCCCTGAATTTAACCTGCAATTAATTTCTTTGTGAATTCAATTTTGATCTATTTGTGTGATTCCCAAACATTTTAATTTTTCCAGAGTTTCGAAGCACAACATAAAGATAGCTATTATCTTTATGTTTTGTTTTGTCGTACATTCTGTTAACTAAACATGAAAGAATATTTAGTTTTCTCAGCTCTGAAGTCCGAACATCGTGCAAATAATGCACTTCACGGAAAACACACAGCGTCTCGGCTGTAATGACTAACCGCTTAATGCCGCTTAGTGAAACTGTCATTCACTGTTTTGCTGAATTTTGGCCTCATGCACTGACTCTGTTCCCCTGTCATAAGATATTTAACTGAAACTCTGTGGTGGCTTTAACAGTTATCGGACGCAGCCTCTCGTAAGGCGTACATTCAACCTGTTGTAATCACGGCCAGGTGGTATCACGCAACGATGGCCTTCAAAACACATCACCTCGGCGCGTCACAGTAACAGCGGCACAAGATACACGACAGCAACATATGGGCGATCGGTCGACCTGACGTTAAGAATCACTAAACCCTAATGAGCACTCACCATCTTGATTCCGCTCCAGTCATGGTTTTCACTTCAGCAAAAACCTAGGACAAATATGAATGACGAAAACTTCCGTCGCTTTCGCTCTGTTGTGTTTAATTATCTCGAAACCCGTGGGACATGTGAAAAAATGTTACACGTTCCTGTAAAACGTCCGTTCGGAATTCTTTTCGTTCCGATTAATATCTAGGCATTGGCTGATGTTCACGAATATTGCACTACGAGGACAAATTTAACAAGACAGGCAACAAACGTATAAACGTAACATTGAGGCGCGTTCGCGTAACCATTGTTGCCGTGGAAAAGTAGTATTACATATTCTGAGTGTGTGTTAGTAGCCTTAGTTATCCATATTGTCATGTAGCCTGTCCGGTTTAAAACATTTTTCCACATTATCTCCAAAACGGCACGATTTAAAAAAAAAATAAAAAAAATTATTTAACACAAATTGTGTGTTTGGATTTTCTCTACAAAGTTTGTCTAAAACATTTCTCAATCTAAGAAGAATTCAGCGAGATACTATCAAAAATTGGCATACGTCTTCTTGTAAAGTGCCCTTTATTTTTGTCCGATCTTAAAGAACCTTGAATCTTCTCGACAGATTTTCGAAAACTACTTAAAGATCAAATTTCATGAAAATTCGTCCAGTGGCAGCCGAATTGTTCCATGCGGACCGACAGTCAGATCTCCTCAATATCAAATTTTAATCAAATCGTTCAGCGTGTCTACAGTTGTCACACACGCGCTGGCGGGTGAACAGATGGACAATACAAATTTAAATGGTACATTTTTGCAACTTTTTGTTGCGAACGCGCGAAATACTCACTTTACAGCCGCTGAATTTCCATCACCCATGGGACACAAAGCTACCGGTCGTTAGTTTCAGCGACTCGCAACCACTTCCGTGGCACTGTCTTAGAATAATTCTAGTCTCTGCGTCTTGGGTGACCGGTTTCATCTTTCTCTCTCGTTTCTCTCTTCACATGTGTCACGACAGGCTCTGAAGCCCCCAACACCACCTATGTAATGGATACTGGGATCACGGCTGTCAGAGCACAGAAGTGACCATCTAAAGCGACGTTTTGGAGCAACATCTTGCTTCCATCTTCAAGGTAAAAGTGAGTTAAGCTGGCTATGGAGGCAGAACCCTCCTCCGAAAAGTTCCGAAACCCTCTCTACTAAAATCACGTAAGTTACATAAATGGCGCAGATGAAGCTCGACGCTTGACACAAGCAGGAGCGCGCGCACTGTTCTATTAACGTCAGGCCCACTTCTGCCCTATGTCAAACAGCTCTAGGTTCTGATCGCTAGCAAAGGTAAGCAAAGGTAAACACTGCCAACATGTCTCTGAACAGATCCGCTAGATAAAAATGCAAGGCAATATAAGGAAATGAGCAGGCGGGGGGAAGTGTAACAGCTGGAGAAAGATGTGGAGTTTATGTGTCTGGCTTTCTGTGACCCCAGACACACAAGGTGTCGAACACAGATATCAATACAAATCTTCCCCGTCATGAATACCCCGAATCTCAACTACAATAATAATGAGATCAGAGATTCTAACGGTTGCCATTATGAAGAAAATTGTCTTCTGGGATGCGACTTGTAGTCTGCTAAAGTATAACATTCGTAGGAACGTGCTGCACCCATATTCATTTTATTCTGACGACTGGAAGAGAAGGTTCCTGTGAAACGTTCCCACCACAATACACGGCGCTATATATCTACATCCCAGAAGACTATTTTTTCCAGACGAATATTGCGCCGTTCTGTCCTCTGGCCCTCCCGACATTGAACAGCGGCTGTTATGTGACTCAGAATGATAACTTCCGAGTGCAAGACAGCATCAAGAGTCACACCATGTGTTTAAGAGGTGACGTCACGAGCTGTGGGCTCGCCGCATTGCAAACACACACATTGGTCGGTAGCCGTCACGTGACAGGTGGTGTGACACCAAAGCCTTGGACTGAAACCGTTACATCTATAGCACGGTGCAGGCTATCCTACCCGACATCACGCAACAGAGCGTGAAACCCAACCAAATAAAATGGATCATAAAAATATCCCGTCAATGTGGAGTGGGTTTAACTGGATCAGGATAGAGTCCAGTGGCAGGCTCCTATCAACACGGCATTCATTTTTCTGCGGGTTCCATTAAAGCCGGAGAATTTCTTAACTACCTGAGTGACCACTAGTTTCTAAGTGGTGCTCATTTCCAAGAAGAAGATAGCTCGCTCCTTAGCCATACTACAGCTATTACACTGGAAAGTCAGAGATTATTTAGCCTTAGATGTTTCAAGCAAATACTTTCAGTTGTAAACGTAAGATGTGCAGGTTTCAGAAACCTAGAAGTTAAATTTAACGTAGCGATTATTTGCGCCCTTTCAAGGCAGAGTTAGGCATACAATGGTCCTATTTTGAATTCCAAATTCCAAGTGGTCAAAATCCATCCACAAGTTGAAGAGACGAGAAAACTGCAGACGGAAACGACACGCAAGGAACAAGCACACTACCAGAAACTCCTATTTTGCCCATCCTATATGTTTGTTTTGTGCAATTCTCACAATTAACAGCGATTACTTCCCTCAGCAGCATTAACCGGCTGATCGTTGTATGGGAAAG
This sequence comes from Reticulitermes speratus, assembly GCA_021186555.1. Classification (NCBI taxonomy): domain Eukaryota; kingdom Metazoa; phylum Arthropoda; class Insecta; order Blattodea; family Rhinotermitidae; genus Reticulitermes; species Reticulitermes speratus. The sequence continues at coordinate 236,118 of JAJKFL010000004.1, forward strand.
GTAGTATTTTCTCCGTGAGATAGCAACAAAACGTTTCAATATCACTTAGACATGCTTCCCCACAGGCTTAAATGTATGTAACAAGAATGTCATTTTTCACACTGTTATCACCGTGCATTTTTATGAATTAAAATAAATAATAAACCAACAAATGCACTATAAACTACTTTAATGTAGTATTTGTCTTGTATTACCCTACACGTGTTTCGGGCTCAAAGTCCATCTTCATGGGGTCTCAATACTATCAGAAACTACCAAAGCAAGCGCAGTTTACACAAACGTACATCACTTGTATGTCAACTATTATGGTAGAGATATGTATATAATTATAGAACATAAATATGTCTGTTTATAATTAAACCATAGATATATAGATATATAAATATAGATATACATAGATATGTATGTATAGATAGCACATAGATATCTATACATAGATAGCACAAACAGCAACACATTACACTCCTACACAAACTAAGAACTTGCTTCACAATCCAAGAACGCCAGTATTTCCGTACCGGGGAACTACATATTTCATATTTCAACATGGTTTAATTATAAACAGACATATTTATGTTCTATAATTATATACATATCTCTACCATAATAGTTGACATACAAGTGATGTACGTTTGTGTAAACTGCGCTTGCTTTGGTAGTTTCTGATAGTATTGAGACCCCATGAAGATGGACTTTGAGCCCGAAACACGTGTAGGGTAATACAAGACAAATACTACATTAAAGTAGTTTATAGTGCATTTGTTGGTTTATTATTTATTTTAAGAATGTCATTGCCTGGCTTTTTATTGTTTCTCGTCTTCACGTTTGATTCTCAGTAATTCTCAGACTCGACAGCAATCAATTGGCTGTTTATCCATCCGCGGTTTTACGGCGTCGAAATACTTCAAACGCAGAGCAGCTGCTGCCTAGTAAACGAATTACGACGTCGCTAACACGAAGTCATTATTTCAGGGGTTTTTTTTCGGTGACGCGACAACCCTACTCGGGCTTTGGCCGCCTCATTAGTGAGGTTTCGAGATCAGACACAGACACACCACACTCGGTAGGACACCTCTGGACGAGGGATCAGCCCGTCGCAGCGACCTCTACCTGACAAAACACAACATTTACAAGAGACAGACATCCAAGCTCCCGGCGGAATTCGAACCCGCAATCTATTGAAGCTAACGGCCGCAGAATACGCCTTATACCGCGCAGCCACGGGGATCGACCATGTTTTCACATATCCGGCCGATAAGCCAGCCGCGTTTTACATCAGCAACACGAAGACCACTGCGAATTCCTGACAGCGGACAGTAAAGCTGGCTGATGATTTCGGGAGAAACTTCACACCTCAATAAAACGCAATAAACCAGTAACACTGCACTGCCAGATGTCCATCTGCAATTAGGAACGTATTTCCCGTGCCTGCGTGCTTAAGGGAATACAAAATGAATGAGATGGATTATCATATGAGGAACCGATAAGGTCACATTACTATCCTTGTGAATCGCAACAATTATGTAACTGGCACCTATTAACTCGCATGCCATTCTGTCACTGCATTCAAATCCAATACTGTGGAATTCAAAGACCTCCCATACAGTTCCAAAATAAAAGAAATCCAAGATCTTTTGATCACTGTAATCTCAAAAACAAAAGACCTGCAAGTACTCGGAGACAAACGACATAGCGTCTCCGGGAGAGTTCGTCTGCGTCTTGTACACGTTCAGTGCCACACGACACGCGCAGGCTAATGTCCGTCCGCTATTTATACATCGGCGATTTTACCGCCTGCGGATAAATGCAATCAGCGGTTACTCATTCACAGGAGGCAGAATCCAATGGCATGCTAACGTCACGAGGGGTGAAATGGAGCCGGGGGAGGTACGACTGAGCAGGGTACACCGGCCCCTGATTGTTTAATAACGGTGTGTAGGGAACATTATTTAACCGCGAGACATGACATCGTGTGAACGAAACAGAAAAACGTCTACTCCACTTGCTACAGTCAGCTGCTTTGTCATTCACATCAAGGTAGCTTCACAGACTGAGAATGCTGAGGGAACATTTGGCCCTGGCGGCAGGATAGAGAAAACCGCCTAATGAGATTCACAAGATGGGAAGGGCACCTAGCACGGGTGGCGGTAATGATTAAATGTACATACAGTTTCACTGGAAGGGTTTGTCAGGGCCAGTGTAAGGAATTTCTGGGCCCAGTGCAAAAATACATCTGGGGGCCGGATGACGCGTCGTATTCAACTAAAAATGCAGAACGACCAACGTAAGAATATATGTCTGGCACGAAGTACAACCAGCATTTTCGGGGCCCCCACGAACAGTTGGGCCCTACGTAACCGTATAGTTTGGGATAACCTTAAACCAACTCTGAACGTGGGAAAAGTACGAAACGTAGATTGGACCATACTACTGAAACAAAATTTTGTGAAAAGGAGCGATGGTGCAGGCCGGATGAAAATAACTCGGAACAGGACCAAATTGAGGGCTATTCAGCCTTCGGGTCCCGGAAAGTGTACAACACAGTTCTTTCCAGCGACCCTTCGCTCCAGGCAATTTTTCCGCCCGATCCTTTCTAATTTGCTCCATTTATCTGGCAGCAGTGAACGAGCATTAGCGATCGGGCCGCCACCTTCAGACAAAAGCACAAAGCTTCAACCCGCCATGATAATGCGATCAATCTCGGTCTCACACAACAAGATTTCTGTTTAACGACAGCCTATCAGCTACATAACACGTTCACACATTCCAACAAGATAGGCCATGTACGTATAACGTAACACTGTGTCACGTATGTGTAATGTGCACACCTCCTCGGCTGTCCTCAACAGCCTCATACCATTTCACTCGAAGCGAGCGATTTATAGCGATTTAACGTCGCCGGCAACAACAAAAACGTACTTCGGTCTTCATGTAAAGTGCCCAACAATTTTGTCCGAATTTAACCAAATCTGGACTTTCTCGACAGATGTTCATAAGTCTCCAATATCAAATTTCACATGGAAATCCGTCTAGCGGGAGCCGCGCTGATACATATGGACGGACAAGATGAACCTAACAGGCGCTTTTCGCGACTATGCGAACACGCCTAAAAAGCTGTACTAAGGGAAATAAATAGCGCACCTCAGTTTTGAGCCGGCTACCTTCATCAAAGCATCATTACATTGTGTAGTGTGAGTACAAGTTAAGCCTGACCTGACGGCATGTTTCTGTGAAATGTTAACCACAAAGAATGCTGGCGGAACCAAGCCATCACGCTTGCAGAGAAAGCACATTTTAAGGACCGGTTGTAACATTAAAAGTTCTATGTTCTGCCCACAGAGTGCATTTATGTGTTTGGTATGGAACTGAGGACAAACAGCGATTATTTCCCTACACATTCACTGATTGGTTTCATAACCGAGACGGAGTGTGTTGACTGCACAGTACGAAATTAATCTTCAATTATAATTCAAGGTCACTTATCTGAACCTAGGCAGTGCCATGGTTCAGGCGGTTAATCGCTGGCCTCTCACCTCGGAGGCCCGACCTGATCCCAGGCCAGTCCATGCGGAATTTGTGATGGACAAAGTGGCACTGGAACAGGTTATTCTCCGAGTACCTCGGTTCAGGCAGCATAAAACTAGCTACGAAATAGTTAAAAAAGTGCCATTAAGAGGTTATAACCCCGGTTCGAAAAATGCAGAACCAAGTTCACCGTCAGTAAATGTTCCATCATAATTTACCAAACGGCGGAATCACTACCGCACCAAACCTCCCTCACTTAGATTTTTTCATACAAACATTAATTGGACAAATCCGGTCAAATAACTTGGGGTCACCTCCGACTCTAGACTTACCTACAGCTACCGTATCAGTAAATCACTGTGCAAAGCTAACCATAGACAAGGGTAGCTCTATCCTGTAATCGACAAGTCCTACCCCATCAACATTAACCTAGCCTTAACATTTTATAAATCACTAATCAGACCTCCACTAACATATGCAGCCCCTGCGTGAGAACATGCAGCCAAAATACACTTCAACACACTTCAGCAGACTCTATATTTTTCAGAACATGGTGTTAAAAATTATCTCTAACTCCCAAGGGTTACGTCAACTCAGACTACACTAGCCAACTGGTAAGGAAACTATAGAAAGTTATTTCACTAAGCTAGCTTACAAATTCTACTTTAAAAATAGGTTCAGTTCAAATAAGACAATTAGGCCAGTTTAATCCTATTATGACAAATACAAAATGTCTCGCACCCTGTTGGCGGAATGACGTCCATGTAAGACAATGCGCTGTAACTCGGAACACCCCTACACAACAATGATAATAGGCTGTAAAATGGCAATATGTTGTTCAAATTATTTACAGTCCTGTGTGAGTAGTGCTCCTCATTTTTGGCAGCTATCATCAAACGGCTTTACGGCGGATCCAGTCCATAGGCAACACCAAGCTAATCCCTTTTCGAAGGAGATCCGACCTGCAGATTTTGTGGGTCGGAGACTGAAACTGTGCACCATATTGTTTGTGGCTGCGAGGCATTGGCTCGACAACGTTATAAGCTCTTTGGAAGATGTTTGCTGAACCAAGAGATATAAGCATGGTTTCACTAAAAGACCTGTGTCTCTTTATTAGTAGCACAGGGCTAATGAACCAATGCTGAATGAAACGCTAAGGGTTAGCACAATAAGCCTAAGGCTGGGGTGCATCCTGAGCAAATCCCGACGGGTCCATAGAAAGAAGAAGAAGAAGAAGAAGAAGAAGAAGCTAATCCCTACGCTGGAACACATCGGGCAGCCCGCATTGTGCTCTCGCGACTGCCAAGAAAATGGACCAATGGACCACGAACTCGACAATGGACTGAAATATATAACAAATTTACACTTGTTTTGTGATGTTATTGGAATTATCAGTCCACTGTATGCAACATGTAATTTAAATTATTAGTAAAGCAACAGCACACGTTAGGGAAATGTACGTGGATTTCAACGTTTGTTTGCCAAACTGCTGGCTAGAAGTCGTATGTATCCGGCTGGTCCTGCGACCAGCCAACTCGACACAGGTTTCCTTGGTTTTCCTGTCCTCGAGCAAATGCTGAGAAAGTTCCCAAGATCCCAAGTTGCTTCTCGAGCAGCCTACCGATTTAAATTCATCAAAAGTAACCTCTTTACTTCAAAGTCAATCGAATTAGCTTTCCAAATTATAAGCCTTGGCACTGACCAAAAATCAAAATTCCGCTGCCTTTAATCTTCATTTTCATTCCACTCCCATTAGAAGGACGAGCGAGGGCACCGTGGAAAAGCTCTGTAAAAGTGATGCTCTTTTCCCTCCAAGCGAAATTGTCTTACTTCCTCCTTGTTTTTTTCCACTCTTTCTTCTACTCTTCTTCGTCTTTCTCTCTCTTTCGTCTTCAAAGGGTTAATACATTAAATTCCAACACAGTGTTATTCCGTAGAGGCTCCTATGCAGAGTTCGTTAACCCTCAGAAGCCTAGTGGTTAGCTTATGTATTCCACATGTTGTCCGCAGAGTGCATGAATTTGTTTCGCATGATTCTCACAATAAACAGAAGCTGTTTCCCTACATAGCGTTCACCGACTAATATTTCTAATGGAAGCACACTGCCTTCCTTGTGAGTTACGAACTTTATAGTGTACCTATATACTCTTATAAAGTACAATAGGCCTCTCATTGCGGAGACTTGGGTTCGAAGGGGCCACTTCATGTGAGATGTGTGATGAAATAAGTGCCACTGAAACAGGCTTTTCTCCGAGCACTTCGATTTTCGCCTCTCAATATCATTCCACCAATGGCCCATATTCATCTCCATATTTACACTTCTCTGATCAGAAAGACAAGGGGGCGATGCCTAGGAACCTCCCAACAAAGCAATGCTCTGCCGGATATTGGGGAGCATTGGATAGAAAATTTCTTTCACATTGTTCCTTTTTAATTTACTATCCAAGTGCTGTGTCATGGACCTGACGGTTAGTCAGTCGCCAGCCTCTCACCACGGAAACCCGAGTTCGAGCTCGAGCCAGTCAATGCGAGATTTATGGTGGAAAAAATGGCACTGGGATTCGGGAAAGGTTTTTCACAAGTACTGTACTTCGGGTTTTCCGACAGTATTATACAACCAGTGCCCCACACTCTTCACATTCAAAGCTACAATTGACAGACGTGCTGAGGGCGAAGCCCGGGGGACCTTCCAACAAACCTCTTGCAAATCGGGGAGGACTGAGAACTGAGACAAACAAACCCTGCAGCCCAGATGTGAGCAGGTATTTAGCTACAACATACATATTTGAAGACCTCATGGCGGTGAACGTTACAATCACGCTATTCTGGGATGTGACACCGTGTACTTTGGTGGATAGGTACCAACGTTTCGGAGATGCTGATTGTAGTACCGTCAGAGTAAAAGTTTATTCTTCACCAAAGTACGAGGAAGCAGATAACTCTGAAAAGTTGGTACCAATCTACCGAACTACACAGTGTCCAAGAATTCGGTGTTCTTAACAAAGACACCCGTCCGGTCAACTCCATACCGGTCCACTACTTGAGAACCTACAATTATATATATATATATATATATATATCATATTATCGGTTTCCAAAGCGCACTTTTTCCAAACCACGTTTCTTGACCCACCACACATACTAAAATGTGACCCAATTCCACCAATCAATTAACAGGTGAGGAGTTGGAATTATAAAACTCCTACTTCCGTAATTGCCTCCATCTTAAAACCTTACCTCTTGGAGACTTCCTTCAAATAATTGGATAACAATTTATCAACGACACTGGGCCCTGCCCGCATTCTCCAAACAGGCTAAGTATTTGCCAAGATTAATTACAATCTCCAAACTTATAATTCCTCGGACCCCCGGCCACCTCTTACAAGTGTCAAGACAGCATGAAGTGCCTTATGGCCTTCCTGCATATGAAAATACATCCCTGTTCTTTGGGCGGTGGGCCGACTCTCTTGCAGGAAACGTGTGAATTGCTCGTCCTGTACCTCAAACCAACGCCCAATCATGTACTCATTATGTTCCCTGATGCCAATCTTCGGAAATACCTAGATCGCACACCTGCAGATTGACGAGGGCTGCAGAGCCAATCGAAGGAATAAAGAAACCTGAAACCCCCCAACAAGCATCTGACGATTCTTTGTGTCCAATAATGTTCGGACAATTCTTAATACAAAGAACGTAAAAACGTGGATTATGCCCGAAACACACAAAGACCACCATTAATCAAGATAGGAAATGTAGGCATGACGTAACTATTATGGCGTGTCCGCTCCTCTACTAATCCTACCAAAAGCGCTACAACCCATGCACAATTCCTTTCACTATTGATTGTAGCGTTTATGCTACGAACTGAGAAAATGCGAACTATTTGGAGTACAAAATCACCACTAACCCTCAGAATGTAAATCCTACACTCTTATTTTATTTTCCCAGTTCTCGTGATGGTCCAAAGCGTGATAGGAACCATTCATACGCAGAGGAGTAATACAAACGTTAATGTCGGCAGAAACGCACGTAGATCTTCATGCAAGATGGTCATGTAAACTGTCCGATCTAAATTAAAAGTTGAGAAGGCTCGACAATTTTCGTAAAATTCACAATACACACTCTCGTGAAGATCTTAAATCCTAGGAATAAAACTTGTCTCCGGACCATAAATCGAACTTAGGACTTCCAGAACACTTGTTTATATATTTATCGTTTACTTAAGGACGCTGCCAGCATGTCAGAATATACAGATTTGAATAATCGGATTGGTAAACAATGAACTGGAAAGAGCGTGGAAGTAAGTGGCCGTGGTCTGTTCTGAGGTACCATCAAGATCCTCGCCAGGAAGGGCTGAGGAAAACCACTAGGCCGGGATCTTTTAAAAATAACCAAAGCTGAAATTAAATAAAAAAGGAAGCATACTAAATATTAGTACGAAACAAATTGAAACGTTCTTCATTTGGTACCCAAAAAAAGTTCAACAACGTTTACAAAAAAAATCGTCAAAATATACTTCCACGATTCGAACATAAACATGTATGCAAATTTTCTATTTATTCCGTCTGGAAAACCCTTGGCGTGGCCCATGACAGAACCCCAGTCAGAAGTGTCGCGTGTATCGGCCGTGAGTGAACAGGGAACGTCAAAAGCCAACTAGGCACGTCCAGAATACGAAGCGACAACCCGCTGCACCTTCCAGCGGCTTGTCAGTACTGCAGAAGCAGGCAAACAGGCGTTCATTACTGTAAGATAAACTCTATTGTCAAGTCCCTACGCGAACAGACTGAAGTATGAAAAGAAGCGAAAAACGCTAATCGTGACGTAATGCATGATAAGAACTTTGTGATCTAGTGTTTCTTAACACAAGCACATCACCTTCGTCAGACAGACTGTGCCCCTACGCTGGTATACTCTGTGCAATAAAATTCGTGCAGGGGTCTTCGCTCTTCTGAAATTACGCAAAAATCAGGCAATTAACATTCTCCCGTTCCCAAACCGAAGGCGACTTAAGCGTACAGCTGTCGTCATAATTTCAATCATTCACAGTTCCCTGTATCTGCCACGGCGTATAGCTTTTCGCTGCCTTTCATTCATTACAATTATGTATGCCGTCAATCTACTAACCAAAGACGCCAATATGTCTGCCTATTGGGTTAAAGTTCATTAATTTTCCAAGACGTGTGACTAGGTTCCGCGGCAAAGAGGTCAACAACCATACTCACTCGTAGCCGTGTACTCCTCGGAAATGAACTATGCTAGTTCGTGTCATGTTATCGGCATAGTTTTTGTTTTTATGTTTTTGCACATTTAAACCGTGCAGTTATATTATTTAACTGCGTGTATGTCTCTCAGATTTCTTTGTGTTGCATTGGCGAGGCTTAAAGCGCTTTTGAAGCAGATATTTACGTTATTTTCAGGGATTTGCTACTTATTGGCGTTCTGGTTTAAATCGACTGTGTTCGAAAGTGGCTGTAGAAAAACAATTTAATTTGCACAACATAAACGCTTTGAAAACAGTCTGGGGCTTGAAGCAGTCTATATCGCTTACTTATGCAAAACTGGTATATCAGCCTTTAAAACGGATCTTTTTCAACGTTTGGCAACTCTTATACGATGACCAGAATGCCAACCTTCACCTACTCTATATGCATTAAAATTAGTGCCCATTGGTAGAATATACGCATAATGAAGGAAGGAAGCGGTCGTAGCCTAATATGAGATGCTACCTCGGCATCTGCCTCGAGGTACTGAGTAAAATAACGGAAACCCGAGTCCGAATAGCCAGTACCAGGGCCGAGGTTCCAGGCCGAGACCGCCCCGATACCATGGCCGTAACCCATAAGGGTCAGTATTAGCCATGTCTCCCCGTCACAGAACATTCACGTTGCACAATACGGCGATATGAAATAGAACGTCTGACTCAGCACTCCGTTGAAATAATGAACCTTCGTCAGTGTGTACATCCCCGTAACAGTGGCATGCCAGACATGTACAGACGCGGCCCCTGTTGGTTGGACAATAAAACAAAAGGAACTGGCCGATAAATGTGTCAAGAAGAGAGGTATGCGGTTATTTAAAATTTACGATTTCTTCCTCCCTTCCAACAAAAGTGCTTCCTTAATATATGTCCGATATTGGACACTAAACACTGCAAAGGCAAGAGATTAAAGCGAATTGCTGCTGGCTGTAAACAGTTTGACTTGACGCAGAATTACGAACTAACAAAGGTGTATTAAATTTTGTTCAGGTTAACTGGTATTCGAGTCGGAAAGAAGTATAATAAGGCACGTAATATATGTGTAATGTTTATACCTTCTCGGCCAGCCTCACAGCGCAATACAAATTCATTCGAATTTATGTCACCAGGAACAATAAGATTTTAGTATTGTTGAGCTAAACACTGTTGCTATGGAAACTCAACAGTCTGTGTCTCCTATGTATTGTAGAACTACATATGTCTCTGTCAACAATATAATTACCGATTTCGTTGCCATTGAAACGCAGTAATACTTTCTTTTAGTACTGCTGTTGAGATAGAACCATTTAGTAATGCTTGTACCTCCTCGGACATACTAAGAACATCGTATCATTTCAGAAAACGTGTGATTGTATGGCGAATTTATGTCGCTAGAAACATAAAGTAGTTAGACATTCGTGTAGACAGCGCAGTACTTCTGTCCGGTTTGAAACAAATTTGGATTGTCTCGAGACAATCATAAAAGTCTCCAATATTAAATTTCAGGAAAATCCGTCCAGAACGAGCCGAGTTAATACTTGCGCTGAGACGTACAGAAGGAAAATATAACGAAGCTAATATGCGATTTTCGAAACTTATGAAACTGCGCCTAAAAATGCACCACTTCGGCAATCCTGCCTGCGTGTCCAGTACACATGCAACAAATTCAGAACAAATGAACGCATTCCCATAGAATTTTATACTGATGGATTTTACTACAATCTGTCACCACATTTCAATTTTCGTTAACATCGGACAACAAAAACGGATACTACATGAATCCCTACACGAGTTTTTTCACGTTATATTCACCGTGCATCATGATAACAAATCAAAAGTTTAAAAACCAACACATGCACTGTATTCTTACAAGTAAGTCAATTACCCCTACATATATTTCGGCTTCAACAAGCCATATTCAGGGGGTCAAAGTTCTACATATGCTCGACGTCCATTAGTTCAATCATAAGCACCTCATACATCAACATAAAAAAAATTCTTAATTCCCAATGGATTAGGATATCACCACTGTCAGCTGTCCAAATATATAAAATCCAGGGAATGAATTTTACCAGTCTTTCATGTTATACGTATAAAAGGTTAAAAATTTCCTTAAAATTACATGTGTATTGGTTATAAGTTAATGGCAACCAGCCAGTACAAATCACAACACTGGACGCGCAGCAACATAATACAGGGTACCCTCAACCTACATTGGATAACCCGTAATCAAAAACAGGACTGCCATTAACTTATAACCAATACATATGTAATTTTAAGGAACTTTTTAACCTTTTATACATATAACATGAAAGACTGGTAAAATTCATTCCCTGGATTTTATATATTTGGACAGCTGACAGTGGTGATATCCTAATCCATTGGGAATTAAGAATTTTTTTTATGTTGATGTATGAGGTGCTTATGATTGAACTAATGGACGTCGAGCATATGTAGAACTTTGACCCCCTGAAGATGGCTTGTTGAAGCCGAAATATACGTAGGGGTAATTGACTTACTTGTAACAATATAGTGCATGTGTTGGTTTTTAAACTTTGACCTACACGAGATTCTTCCCACATCTCCAGCGTTACTCCTTAAATGTTTATCGGAACGCAGCCTTTCAAACATAACATGTAGATAAAAATGAAACACGCCACGTATAACCAAAACACTTTTCCCGTGACTCTTGCGACTTTCCAGATAATAAAATTCAGCACACGGGCCAGAAGTTTTACGATATGCGTATATTTCCTGGCTTTTCTTAATATTCCTCTTGCAGGGTGAATTGGAACATTTACATCCGACCTCAGAAAAATACATCACTGTGCTGGTACCATTATCAGCCACAAACGAAAATGTCGAACTGAATACTTTAGCACCATTCACACCACCATAACATTCAGTCAAATGCAACAGATTATCACATAGCATTATAAATGTGTGTATGACGGATTGTTCCACTTGACTGAATCTTACAGTGGCCAGAAAGTTGTGTAACACTTTCTGTAGCTAGTTACACGATGGGCCCATCAGCCGTATAGTAACGCGTTGTAACGTTTCGCCACTATACACACGCCTCTTCTTTATCCTTTCCAAAAGTCCGAGTATGACGTCACTGTTTTTCCAAGACCAACACATTACCTCCGGACGATGAAAAAACCGCATCCGTCTACCTACGACGGAGTTCCTCAAGATACAAATTGGGTGCTGACCAGTGAAGTCATCAATCACGTCATGGTCAAAAAACAGTATATCGGACCCGCCAACAGCTCGAAAATGAAGAAGAGTATATGGGAGATTTATGATCCTCGTCCATTTGCTGTTACTGAGAGAACCAACAGTGAGGACGCCCTCATTGCTGAGCCCCGTCATCGTCACAACAAAAGCTCTCATCCAGTTTAATCTGTTTTGATGCATTGCTGGGGTTCTGACGGAGTTCGAATATCGTGGCCCAGCAAGCATACAAAATGAAGCATAAAGTGAAATGAAGGTGACAACAAAATGACTGGATGGACATGTAACACGAACTGCGAAAAGATGTCTGTGGTAACGTGGAATGGTTTAAAACTTGACACTGTTTATCCTGAAAGTAATCACGAATATTCCCCGTCCATTCTTTGCTTCGAAAAGAGTTCGACGAACGATTCCAGAACTTCAAAATTATGGAAGCAGAAATTTTGTTGTTTGCTTCAACTTTAGAAACACACATTGAGAAGGTTTGAGATAATCTACTACATTGGGTTAATTAATTTGCACTGCGATAGTAATATTAGCTAGAAGTGTCCTGCAACAAAAATGCAAGGCGTTTATTTATTTCCTGTCAAAATAAGAGTTTCCTGTCCTCAGATCCTTTGAGTTAAGAACAACAGCGATTTTAGGCAGCACTTATGCGCGTCAACCACATTTTTCTCTTCTGAACGATAGTAATACGAAAAGCCGATCTCGTTTGACAGATCGGCACTTGAAATCTATCATGATAGTGGTTTCCAGGAATATCTCACAGAGGACAGAAATCCTCTCCCGGTCCAAACAACGCTCAGTTCCCAGCCAATCCACTCAGTAGCTTAGGTACGATTTTAAAAATTATTTGTCTGGTAATTTTTGTAGCATAAATTCAATAGATTTTCCTTAATAATTTACTGAAGGGATTGTGGTACTGAGCATGTGAGCACGAAGGGGAAGGCAGCCCAAGACACATTAATGAAGAAACAGCAACACAATATCACTTTCAATATAATGAAATTTTAAATATTAATAATAATAATAATAATAATAATAATAGTGTTCCTTTAGACAACACAATTAACATTCTACAGTTATAAATGACGTGCGGCCCCTCAAACCTTTTTAATTCTTGAACTGGGCAGCGTTCGACTTCAGTTTGAGATCCCTGTCTTAGAAGAGCTCGTAGCCTTCTAAACATGCAGACGGCTCTCAGTTTCATGCCATGTTACATTTCCGGAGTGACTGCCGCTAATACTTTCGTCAATTGTCTGTCGGGTGACGCAAATATCGCATTTTCTCTGCGCAAACGAGATTTGTTTTATAAATCCTTAAGAAAAATTGCTGTGGTTAGAGGTCTGGACTTCGTGGGGGCCACTGTTTTCGTCCGGCTCTTCTAATCCACCGATTAGGATATCTGACGTTCACGGCATTTCGTACCTCATGACTAAAGTGGGATGGAACACCCTTTTGTTGAAACAAAATTTCACCTTCATCTTGTTCAATGCCATGAATTTGTACAAAGACAAACAACTGTAACATGTCCAGGCAAATGTTCGCAGTGGCAGTTTGTCAGAATAAGAAAAAAAACGGACCTATAACACGGTCAAGCATTAGGCCGCACCACACATTTAACTTTCGGGAAGTCTCGCACATACTCGTAAATTTCACGTGGCCGTTAATGTATCCAGATGCAAGTGTTGTGCCTGTTTACGTAAGCATTCATATGAAATTTTGCCTCATCTGTGAACATCACTCGCCTTAAATAATTGCCGTCATCTTCAGTTGCATTCAGCACCAGATTTGCAAATTGAACTCTTGTGTACTTATACGTATCTCATATTTCACGCAAATTTGAATTCTGTATGCGTTCAACCTTAGTCTCTTGTGCAAGACATTCTGAATCGTCATTTTTGTATACCCAGCTGCAAACGCCGAAGAGAAATAGACTACGTTGATTAGACAGCCTTATGCTTTCAACATTATTTTCAGACGTCCGCGGTCGTCCAGTTTCTTTGCGCTTGTCCACACTTCCACTTTCCTCAAACTGGTTACACTAGCGTCGAATCGCTTTGCCAACAGCAAGGTCTCTTCCATGTGCAAGGCAGAAACTGCGCTGCACTGTTACAATGGCTTTGCTTTTTGGTAACCAAATGACACACTATGCTTTTTCTTGCATGCTCGCCATCGAAGTAACTGCGGTAGTGGCAGTGCTTACGACAGTTGAAAACGTATCACACATTCGCAATAAGTATGCGCAAGAAGGTGTGAGCGTGCGTGTTTAAGAAATCTTTATGAGTTGATGAACGTGTTACATCAACGCCCATCTTTATATGTCTCTTTCAAAGAAGTTATTACGTTTCGAAACTAGGTCAGTCATTTTTCGATGATCCTGTACAGCGATGATTCTAAAATAAAGAAATCAGTTATTTTATTTCGTTATGTTAAAAGATGAAGAGGTAGAATGTGAAATGTAACGCGCCAAAAGCCTCGGTAATCGCAGGAAATGGCAGAAGCAGATCTATCACAACTGTCGACATTATTGCCTTGTGATAACGAACACAAATGGCAACAGTAGGACGTGTTGTAGTCCCTATGTCTAAGCACGTCATGAATGCGTACTGGGGCTAGATGTAAATCCCCACGAGTTCTTGGAAAGAGGTAGTGGTCAAGATCATAACCCGATCGCATAACCACTGGTGTCCTTACGATCGGCCGCTGCATGGGCCCCAGAATCGTCTGAACGCCCACTTTCCTTGCCGGGACCGAACTTGGTGCGTCTAGCCAGATATTTAACTGAGTCATCCTGGCTCACATTCGGGTGTGCTCGTGTTATGTGGCAACAATGTCTCACTGACTCTCTCTCTCTCTCTCTCTCTCACACACACACACACACACACACAAAAGTAAACCACCTACCTTTATGCAAACGAGAACACTGTCTACACTTTGGATACGATATCCATGCTTTCCACAGCAGGGTAAAATGGGTACTGTGAACGTACATTAGTTTGCTAATGTTGTAACAGAAATGAATAAAAACTTATAAATTATTCGTAATGTTATCTGTCTGAAAATCCATAGCATTTTATACAGCATTGTACAGAAAAGCCACCACCGTCACCTTACTTCATTCCTGCTTACCGTGACATTCCGGCGAGCTCTCATCGCTGCCGTCACCACAGTCATCTTCCCCTTCACACATCCACGTGAGCGGGATGCAGCGGCCATTGTTGCACCGGAATTGACGAAGGGAGCATGCATCTGAAAAAGAGGCAATGCACTTGAATGTCTTTCAACATGAAAAGACACGATATATGAAGATGGTATCATCGTAATAACAAGAATTCCAGATGGACGGTCCGGGGTCCAAGTCTCGGTAGGGACAAGAGATTTTCTCTTCTCCAAAACTTCCAGACCGGCTGTGGGGTCCCACCCAGCCTCCTATTCAATGGGTACCGGGGTTTTTCCCGGGGTAAAGCGGCCGCGTTGTGAAGTTAACCGCTCAACTCCATCTAGTGCCGAGGTTAAGAAGAAGGGAACTATACCTCTTCTCCCTCTATATGCTTTCATTGCGTGGACGGGGAAAACATGTCTCCACATTACTGGAATATACGACAAATTTTGATTAAATTTGGAACAAAAACGCGTAAAAAATGTTTTCGATCCATTACATCCAGCTTTTTACCTTAACGATGAAATTTGACTTCGTTTACATGAATGCCAAATCGACAGAGGTTTCAGGCAGAAGTTAGACAACATACTGAAACACAATAATTACATTCGTGTATCACATAGGTCGTGTTCCGTGTCACAGACCACTTACCAACAACAGCAGCTGGTAAGGAGCATGAACACATTTCTTAGTTATTTATGGTTAATTTAACGGCAGTTAAAGTTTCTACGGAGACATCTCTAGTTCCTTTTCTTCCAAATCGTCTCATTACTTACTTTGATACTGCGGTAAACACAACGAGTTTACAAGCGTTTAATATTCGGAAGCGACAAGATACAGTGGGCCAGTCAATTCCGATGGAGCTCGGTTCACAGCCGCACTAGGCATAACGTAACGTATTCAAAAAGTAGAGGCAAGCAAATGCAGGCCAGCCACAGTATAAGTCGCGATCAGGTGCAACTAGACGTAATAAAACGTCACGTATTCCGAGCGACTCAAGATAACTAAACAATTCACCCTTCAGAGAATGGCGTGATCTTTCTCGCAGAGACGCCCCTTATTAAAATGCCAAAAGCTCAAAACTGCAGTTGACCTGGTAACCCTACAAGTACGCTTTCGATCTGATTACTTCAGCAAATAGACAAGTCGGTGCAAAATCGAAATAAATTGTGAAACCTATTTATAAGCTATACGCATACGACCACTGCCAAAAATGTTATTTCACACCTGACAACATCGTATACCTAGTGCGTCTCTGTGGACGAGGTTACAAATTGTACCGCTGAACTCAACAAAAATGACAAAATGCTTTCACGTTATATTAGCAGCTGAGGCTTAGATGTCTGGTCTGAACAGGTCGTCATTCGAAACCAGCTTATCAGTTCTTCAGCTTCATCCTCGAACATCTGTACACGAACCTCAAGACAGACTGCAAGGCCTTATATCCACAGTCATGGATAAGCCTTACACACTGACAAAATCTGTTAAGTATATTTTATCGTTATGAAAGATGTGCGGAGTATCAATTTCAAAAGAAAATCTGTGTTTTACTCTTAAACCGTAAATAACAGCCTGGCAGGATCTGTTACATGCACATCGCTACACAGACAACATGCCGCTTGAGTGCAATCGTGGGGAGAGACGAGAAGCTTGCGAGAAAGAAGCGTTTTTGTACACAGAACATTTCCGAACTTCAAACAAATTACGCAAATTGCTACACTGCAACCGCGGTAACTTGCAAAAGTTTTCACATTAGGTGGTCCACTGTTACCATAGCAACGGCCTTCCTGCCGGCTGGACAAGATACGAGGACACCACATGAAAAAATATACATCCTACAAACTTGAAGTGGAACATTTTTCGTCACTAACATTTAATGGAATACGGTAAAACGAATACAGTGGAAGATAATGAACAGAATAGGGTGGTATGGATACGTTTTAAGATAGAATTTAAAAAAAACTGTTTTAACTAAGAAACTGAAACCAAAACGCTCTAGATGAAGACCGTGATCAAAATGGAAACAACAAGTTCGAAACATGTCACGCAACACATACTGAGCCAGCTGAATCCTACTATTATAAATGTCGGTGTGTTTCAGGTAAGCTGTCATATTATTATTATCATCTTCATTCATCACATGGAGCGGAACATTGTAATGAAATTGTGTCCATAAAGCTTCTTACGAAGGACTCTGTTCCATGAATTAGCACTTAACTAGTTAGAACACAAAGGCAGAGAAATTCCCGACTAACTATGCGAATTTTAGCTTCTCAAGCAGGCTGTTAACAGGCCCATTTCTCTCGTTTCTATCCGGCACAGATTTTGGTGTTTCACGCGCATGAGTAGAAACTCGAAAGCAAACGGGTATCTTAAGGTGATTCATCGCGTTGTTTTCAAGTACTAAGATAAAAAAGCAACTACAGTCCGTCAAACACAACATGTAGCTGTATTGTGCCTATATACATATATGTTGTGTTTGACGGACTGTAGTTTGATTTATCTTAGTGTGTGTGAGGAGCCGGTCCCACAACAGCTTCCGTAAAGATCAGTCTCGAGGTCTTGGTTCCCCTTGGCACAAATTAAAAAAGCGGGGCGCGGGGGACGAACCGTGTCGAGTACTAAGAAACAATTCCCTCTTCCATCGGACCCAACATGGCGGCCCACAGCCTCTAAAACTAATTTTACTTGTAGATTGATCGATCCGTCGCAATACTTTCACCGCAATAAATCATCCACATTATCACTTCGCTACATTGTTCGGCAGTTTTACTATGTGCCAGGGAGCATCCAGAACTATAATGCAGGTTCATCACCGTTACGGACAAAAGTCCTAATCCACTTCTAATGACAACCGAGCGGCAGAGTGCAGCAATGTGTAGTCCAAATCTCTGTCGCGATTCTGGTTACCACGACTCACGTTTATCGTGGCTTACCTCAGTCCCTCCAAGCAAACAGGCATGGAAACTTCCTCCACATTCTACACTTCTACATATAACCCTTTCTAAAGACAGTACACCTTCATCCCTGTTCTCCCACGACTGTAACCACAGCAACCTGACGGGCCTCCATACTGTGCTTCCCCCGTCTTGAAGCTGCAGCTTCATTTAACCAGTATATACAGTTTAGGGAAACAATCTCGCTTTATGTGCGACATCCCTTTGTGATGTACAAATCAAAAACGGAGGAAGAAGGGCAGCCAATTACAACTACACGTTTGCAATATCTTATTGTATACTGTGCGACATGTTTCGGCTTGAGCTTAAATCCATCATCACGCACTAAAAAAATACTTGTAGAAAGAGCGCTTGCATACAGCACGATAAAATTTCAAACGATTGAGATCTCAACTTTCCGGCACGCTGTGTAATGCAAAAGCCGAAAACGGAATAGGTAGTTGAAACAGACGAAATAGAATAGCATGTATTGGGACATATTAAAAACAATATACGGTACTTCAATTACGTAAAAGGAAGATTCTTCTGTACTATATAAGACGCTGAGGGATTTAAATCTGAAATTGAGAACACTTTAGTTCAAATACTTGTATATTGTGTTTCTAAATGAGAATATAAACTTCAGAAATTATGATGGGAAGTTACTTCGTGCTTCTCTGGAAATAACGTGTGGTCTAGTGAAGAGTTGATTCAAAGTAATTAATTTTATCTCTTTTCCTGTCCAGTTGATTAGTGGGCTAATAACTGTAAACAAAGTTGCAAAGGTAAGAAAGTACAGTTTTCCTAGTCCCCGGCATGAAGCGTATAGGGGGAGTAAAATTACAGCTCCATTCATTCTTAACCTCAGCACTAGATGGAGTTAAATGGTTAGCTAAACGCCCCGGCTGCTTTACCACGGAAAAAAGCCCCAGAGCCGGTCTGGCAAGTTTCTGGACCATAGTTATAAAATCCAATAAAACCCGTTGTTTTGTTACACAAATTATTTGGATGTAAAACATGCATGTAACTGTCTGTGTCCAAACATCTGTGCAGTAATTGGTATAAAAATGTATATATGTATACAGAGAAACTAGCCTACTTAATGCGTGTTATGAATTATACAGTAAAGTTTTACATGAAAAATTGAAAGCACAAGCAGAACAGTTCCTTTTGGAATGTCAGAATGGATTCCGAAAAGGCAGATCTTGCATCGATCCATTGTTTAGTACGAAATTACTCATAGAAAAAAGAAGAGAGTTTAATTTAGAAACTCATTTAGCATTTCTTGATAATGTGAAAGCCTCTGACAAAATGAAAAGAGACAAATTGTTTGAAATATTACAAAGCAAAAATATTCCCAATTCATTGTTAAAAGGTATAATAGAAACTTATTCTGGAACCAAAATAAAAGTAAAGATAAACAATCAGTTATCTGAAGAACATACGATTAATCACGGAGTCAGAAAAGGCTGCCCTTTATCACCGACATTATTCAACATTCACAGGAATGAAATTATAGTAAAATGGAACCAGATTTACATAAAAGGTATTACTTTATCAACCAGTATAAAAGTAAACACTCTACTCTTTGCAGACGATCAGGTCATAATAGCGAGATTCAGAGGATAATCTACAGAGAGGAGCATTTACATTGCAAAACATAGCAAAACATTTTGGAATGGAAATATCACCAGAAAAATTTGAGACGATGGAAGTTTTAGGACAAGATCCAGTAAGATGTAAAATATTTGTGGATAACACGTTTACAAGTGTAAAGAATTTTAAATAACTCGGTTGTGAAATTTCTTATGAAAATTAAAAACGTTTTTCAACAAAAAGTAGCTAAATTTGCTCAAATACTGCGAATTCTAAACAACACTTTTAACCAACTTTGGTCCAGATATCGTCTAGAACAAAAGTACATAATGCACTGGCTCTCCCCATTCTTCTATATGGAAACGAAATTTTGACCCTCGGGCAAAACAATAAAAAACGACTGACATCAATCGAGTTGAAATTTTTCAAGAAAAACAGCGGGATACACACTTTTTTACCATAAAAGGAATGAAGAATTTTGGAATAGTTGAAAGTAGAACCAGTTAACGGAAACTAAGAAGATACAAATCAAAATTGGCTAAAACATGCAACAAGAATGATCATCAGCAGGATGTCCAAAATTATGCTGAATTATGGACCATAGACGAAGACGACTTGGAAGAACTTCGAAGACACCATCAGACGAGCCGAAACAGGTCTGTTACAGCCTAACTCGTGAATGGATGATGATGATGATGATGATCCTGTCGCATGCAAGTGTTCCTTGTACACTTGTTTTTATAGCGCCTGACATGGTTTTTAACTGAAGCCGAAACATGTACAAAGTAAAGACACTGCAAAGATGTAGCTATGATTGACTTTTAAAACGCCCTTTTTAATTTTTTAATAACATTCTGTATGTAAAAATCATATGGAACACCGTCAATTTTCGCGACTTATGCGACATCGCCTAAGAATGCAACCCTTTGGATTCCTGTCTGTCTGTTCAGTCCGCACGTAACAACTTCAGAACCAATGAACACATTCCCATAGAATTTTATACTGATGGATTTTACTACAATCTGTCACCACATTTCAATTTCTTTAACATCGGACAACAAAAACGGATACTACATGAATACATACACGAGATTCTTCCCACATCTCCAGGTTACCCCTTAAATATTTATCGGAACGCAGCCTTTCAAACATAACATGTAGATAAAAATGAAACACGCCACGTATAACCAAAACACTTTTCCCGTGACTCTTGCGACTTTCCAGATAATAAAATTCAGCACACGGGCCAGAAGTTTTACGATATGCGTATATTTCCTGGCTTTTCTTAATATTCCTCTTGCAGGGTGAATTGGAACATTTACATCCGACCTCAGAAAAATACATCACTGTGCTGGTACCATTATCAGCCACAAACGAAAATGTCGAACTGAATACTTTAGCACCATTCACACCACTATAACATTCAGTCAAATGCAACAGATTATCACATAGCATTATAAATGTGTGCATGACGGATCGTTCCACTTGACTGAATCATACAGTGGCCAGAAAGTTGTGTAACACTTTCTGTTGCTAGTTACACGATGGGCCCATCAGCCGTATAGTAACGCGTTGTAACGTTTAGCCACTATACACACGCCTCTTCTTTATCCTTTCCAAAAGTCCGAGTATGACGTCACTGTTTTTCCAAGACCTACACATTACCTCCGGACGATGAAAAAACCGCA
Source organism: Reticulitermes speratus (assembly GCA_021186555.1). Lineage (NCBI taxonomy): Eukaryota > Metazoa > Arthropoda > Insecta > Blattodea > Rhinotermitidae > Reticulitermes > Reticulitermes speratus. The sequence goes on from JAJKFL010000004.1 coordinate 257,502, forward strand.
TCCGTCTACCTACGACGGAGTTCCTCAAGATACAAATTGGGTGCTGACCAGTGAAGTCATCAATCACGTCATGGTCAAAAAACAGTATATCGGACCCGCCAACAGCTCGAAAATGAAGAACAGTATATGGGAGATTTATGATCCTCGTCCATTTGCTGTTACTGAGAGAACCAACAGTGAGGACGCCCTCATTGCTGAGCCCCGTCATCGTCACAACAAAAGCTCTCATCCAGTTTAATCTGTTTTGATGCATTGCTGGGGTTCTGACGGAGTTCGAATATCGTGGCCCAGCAAGCATACAAAATGAAGCATAAAGTGAAATGAAGGTGACAACAAAATGACAGGATGGACATGTAACACGAATTGCGAAAAGAAGTCTGTGGTAGCGTGGAATGGATTAAAACTGACTTAGTACATAAAAATTCGTGGTGTTTGCGTTGAGGGGTTAGATGAAAGATGAGACGACATAATAAGGCTGTCAATTCAAAGCGCCATTATATTTATGTTAAGAGTAACAAGGTGAGAGGTGGATTTCTTTCATTTGGCTGAGGATAGGGACCAGGGGCAGCTTCCTGCAAAGGCGTTAATAAACCTCGGGTTCCATACAAGGCTGGAAACTTCGTGAATGGGAGTAACTGTAAGCCGTTCGAACAGCACAATGCGCCACGGGGTCGGTTCGTCAGTCGGTCGGTTAAATAAGTGAAATGATATGATTACCTAGTTACGCAGTCACAAGGTGCATGTGTCTAGCGACGCACTGGTACGATCCATACGAACTTGCGATACAGAAACATACGTACAAGAACGTTGGAAAATAAGGAGTATGGGCAGAAGGCGTGCGCGTGTGCGCTTAAGAAAGCTTTTTGAACTGCTGAACATGTTAGATTAGATCCCATCTCTTTAGCTCTCTTCTTATAAAAGTTATCCTAGTTATTCCATGAAATATTTCATATCATTTGTTGTCCGGACCGTCACAACAGTCACATTCTCGCGACCTCATTCATTCATTCATTCTGTAGTCTGTCTTACGACAGGTCCGTAGCCTCTTCCAAAGCGAGTTCTCCACAGGTGCGATCTAGTGCTTCCTCTTTCAATTTCCAGTATCTTTTCTTTTCCTTAAGGTCATCCAGTAGCTGCTTACGTCTTCTCCTCGTCGTCCCGTCATTTCTATCCTTCCTTCTAACTTTCCTTCAATCACGTGTTTCAGAAGGCAGTTTCTACGCAAGATGTGACCAATCCAGTTAGCCTTTCTTCTTTTTATTGTATGTACGATATTCCTCTCCTCCTTGACTCTGTGTAATACTTCTTCATTTCTCACACGATCGGTCCAACTGATCTTCTCCATTCTTCTCCAGCACCACATTTCAAAACCTCGCGACCTATCCTACACACATATATATATATATATATATATGGCTCAGGGTAGGGACAGGTGGCGGGCTCTTGTGAATGCGGTAATGAACTTTCGGTCTCCATAAAACGCGGGGAATTTCTTGACTAGCTGACGATCTGTTAGCTTCTCAAGGACTGCTCCATGGAGTTATATATACGTGTATATGTATATATGTATGTATATATATATACATATGTATACATACATACATACATACACACATATATACAATACATACATACTGGATGTTTCAAGAGGAATCCTCAATACTTCGGGTGAATGTTCCTTCGTTAATATACATCGATATGACCAAATACACCTATATCTGGAGTTGAACTGTTACGGAGATAATGCCATCAGCAAAGTGTGGTCTTCTTGCAGTTCCACGTACTGTACCTGTTTAACATGTGTTATCCGTACAATCCGCATGTACGTCCTTGAGCTGACACGAGGCAAGTGTGCGATGTCAAGTACCTGGAACCCTAGGGACGATTTTTATGAAACAGTGCGAGTTTTTCTTTCGTATTTAATGTCCTTATGCCACACATGTTAATCAGATGTTAAGTACACTTGTCAAAATTGCAGGAACACAAATTTCTCCTCGTTTTAACATGTATTTGGCAATCAATAATTGCGTAACAGTTCTCGTTCTTTACAACTTACCTCGTCATTATGTCCGTAACCGTTCAACATTGGTGATAGGTACTTTTGGTTATATCGATGTAATTTAACCTAAGGAGCGTTCTCCCGAAGTATGACAGATTCTTCCTGAAACACCTCGTATATACGTATATAGAGCAAAGGTTGGTTCTATCGTGATAACATTTAATAAAATGTGACTCTGTAACTGAGTATTTTAGCTTATGTCCTAAATACAGAAGCATTTTTAGAGGTTTGTGCAAATATACATACACAAGAAACACAAATAGGTTGTACAGAATTTAAATGAATCATCGCAGCAGTACTGAATGATATATACGGCAATATCGTGGTAATGGTTTTGGAAATACCGTGACACAGGTTCTCAACCGTACTAATGTCGCTAAATTCGAAAAAAAAAAATGTTTAGAGGCTACATCAATGCAGCAAATAAAAATATGATGCCAGGATAATATTAGTTGTATTCAGTGGTACCAACTTATGTTTTACACAGATCTTAGTCACAGTTCCCATTTGGCGTTAAGCTCCACGGACTTGCCACATTCAGTACACAGGAAATAAGACTCAAATTTCTGCACACTGTTCACACCACCATCTGCTACAAAACTTGCACTGGATCCACTGAGCACCGTTACGATCTGCTACATCTTCTGAATATGATCGACAGCACACGCCACAAATAGTTTTATTTGGATCAGCAACCAATGTTTTCAATGCTTACTTGAATTTGGATTTTCATGTTCGGTTATAGGTAGATCAGCTTCATCAGCTTTTTACATTCTTGCCCGCAATGTGTTTCGCGAAGTGGTACAGGAATTTTGCCTCAGTATCACTGGTTCTGTGACCCTTGTCAGTTTTAAGTTATCGACATTTTCTATGATCGTGTTGTTAATAGCCTTGGGGTGTCCAGTTTGGATTGAAGAATCGGGAGTTGAAAGAAATAGGTAGGTGTAAGTACAGTCCGTAACGTTGTTGGAAAGACGACCACCAAATGATCCTTGCTTTCGCTTTGTCTTCTTCAATCGGTGATTTCGTGGAAGCGACATCTGACAACCAAAATGCAAGACGTTTTATTTGGGTCACATTCACTTCAATACCCAATCCCTGCATTTCAATTACAGTGGAACCTCGAACTTCGAACACAATCCGTTCCAGGACACGGTTCGACTTTCAAGTTGTTCGACTTTCGAGTTAAATTTCCCCATAGGAAATAATGTAAATTGAATTAATCCGTTCCAGACCCCCAAAATTTACCCAATATAAAACATTTTAAGTGCCTATTTCAAAAGATCATAATGATAAAACAAGTATATTTAATTTCAATAAATGAAAATTTTTATTTATAATAGTACATACATAAAAAATATTGTATAACAATCAATCAATAATAATAGTAGGAGGGATATTACTGTTCACTGGAAGGTGAATTACCCTTCTTTCATCTGGACCAAGCAGAGAGAGAAGGCGACCACGTGATTCTTTGTTCGACTTTCGAGTTTTTGTTCGAGTTTCAAAACCGGATTTTCCTCGAATTTTTTGTTCGAGTTTCAAGTTGTTCGAACATCAAACCGTTCGAAGTTCGAGGGTCCACTGTATATGGTAAAGTGATACATTTTCGACATAGGTACAATTCTGATCAGTGTAAGGATTAACAAATTTCTCTCGCTTCATGATGTTGGTAGCTCTTATCTAACTGGTGACGTGATGCGGACAGCTTGTTGAATTATCTGTGTTAATTTCATCAACACAGCAGTTCGAGTTTCAGAGCTGCAAATTTTTTTCTTGTACTGCTGCTTAGCTATTTGCCTTGTTATAAGACTGTCTAGTTTTTATCTAGTAACTGACGTTATTAGTGTTGGGTTAGAGTGAAACGTTTTGTGCCCGCGTTTTCAGACATCGCCTCATGGCTGGCCTGTGTGACAGTTACTGTCACGTCTTGACGTAGTTTCGTATTACTTGGTTGTATCTTCTGTTCTACCTCGGGTACATTTTCGATCGGTTCAGGAGGTACAATTTCGATCGGATTAAAAATGTTTTACAAAATTCCTCTCTACACCAATAATTGGAATCGAGTTACGAAATTCATAGTTTAATACAGCCTAGAGGTTGCACAGAGGGGAAGAGAAGATCATTCGACCGGATTCGTCCAAGCCAAACCCAGCATTGTGAAGTTTCTAGTATTTTTAGGGACGGTGAAGGGCACGATATCTTATTGGCAATATTAAACAAAACTTACATTTGCAGTATTTTATTATTATTTCATTATTGGGATTATTGTACTATATTTAGATACAAATGGGCTTGAATACGACGTTTCACTAGCCTTTAGTCCTACATCCTAATTTTTAATAATGTGTTTACGAACCATACTGCATGCAAATGAACACATCACGAAAGCAAGTTTTCGTGCAATTTACTCCGATGCTTGGAACAAAAAAACTGCTTCAGTTGGACGTGCTGCTAAAGGTTTCGAATGCACTGGAATAATGCCCTTCTCTGCAGATATTGTTCCATAAGAGAAGTTTCCTCGTTCATCACTGTTTGAGCCTTCTTCACGTACAACTATCACCACTGTCACTACTACCAAGGCAACATTATCATCTTGCTGATCAACGGCATTGCCCACAGTAATCTCCAGTCAAAACGGAGACATTGCTGACGCCACAGCATCAACTTCAAACATAAACAATTCAGCATCAAGCAGTACCTCAAACGTGAAGAACGCCTTACCAACGCCTGAAAAAAAGGACATCAAGGAAACGAATAACAAAATATTCGGTCCACCTTATCTTGGATCACAAACCGGAAGAAACCCGAAATAAAAAATGTCCTTTTTCTGACAACGACAAAACGAACAACCCTTGGTCAAAGCAATCTCATAGGTACAAGAGCAGAAGACAGACTCGTTCCTACAAAAAAAAATCGCCAGCAAAGGATAACGAGCGTGGCTATTGCTTCTTAAACTATTACACAGCCAAATCTATGAAAAAAAGTGACTGGCTGTGTTGTCAGAGATGTAATGTCTGGTACCACGAAATATGCGTTGGTACGAAAATCAAGCGGCAATTCATTTCTAGTAGATGCCACTGAACAGAATTGTACCACCAAGGGATCGGAACTGTGCCTACAGAGGTACATTTTCGATCAATTGTAAGGAGTTTTCTAATTTTTTTATAACTACAATATTAAACATTTTCATATGAAAAAACTGACATATTCAGCAAGCTACACAGAACATGTTTCAGCACTGATATTTTATCGTGTTCATGTATTTTACACATTAAGAAATTTTGAGAAGGCGAACGGATGACCAACTTTAGGGATGTTGAATGGCAGGTCTCCTTCTTGAGCAGTAGGTCAATTTTGAGCCACGTGACGACTTACATTACCGTTAAATGTGCTTCATGGGAGTGTACATTCCTTTGCTTGTCTTTCGAGACCTCGACATCCACACGTACTTTTTTCAGCGGCACCATTCTGCACACCATGGGACCAATATATGACAGCCATACTGGATCCAGAAACGTGCCCTACCTTCGCACTGCGATGCCGTGCCGAAGCCATCAAAATGCTATCGCGATATTACTATTATCACAATAATACCGAATTTTACCCTACATATAGGTTAAAATTTGGTAATATGTGATAACAATATATACACTATATGTGTGTGAGCGCGCGTGTGTGTGTACAGGTAGTTCTAGTTTTACACGATTTAGTTTTGCGCGAATCCCCTTTAACGCGATTTGTAAATTTACACCACTTTTCGAATTTACGCAATAATTTTCGGTTTAACGCGATTTGGTATACACGATCAGTGTTTACGCTTAATGAATTTACGCGATAATTTTCGGTTTAACGCGATTTGGCCTAGACGATCCGTGTTCGCGCTTATCTTCTGTAGGAGGCTAGCAGGAAGTGACGTCACCGTCACGCCATTAGTCACGTGTATGGATTTATTACGTTGGTGAGTAACCACGCGGCTCATTTAGTTTCCTCTTCAACAGCACTGGCTTTTCTTACCCATTTGAGAGAAAAACGTAAATCTACATCACCTAGTGCAATCCAAGTGAAAAATCGGCGAAAAACAGTCGGTATTGAAGAAAAATTACACGTAATAACCCGACCTGAAAACGGTTAACGAATTGTTGACGTACGCCGTAATGTTAGACTCGCTCATAGTAGCGTACTTACAATTCGTGATAATGATAATAGAATTAAAGAAAGTGCTAAGTCAGGAACTAAAGTGTTTGTGTAGCAAGACTACCACAGTACTATCCGAATGAACCGTACCAAAAAACTATGGATGTGAGTCCCTTACATTTTTACTGCATTAGAAATAAATAAATATATTGCATAGAAATGTATGTATACTGTATAGAAATGTATACATACTGTATGTACTGTATATACATACTGTATATACAGTACATATATACTCTACAGGTCCGTATGTCCACTAGTGGTATAGTTATACACTATGCAGGATGAGGTTGTCAGTCCCCTAACCCCCAGGAAATACATTGTTTTAAATGGGAATTTTGTGTTCGATTTGCTCGACGTTTTTCAGGAACGTAACACTGGCGTAAAACGAGCACTACCTGTATTACTGTCTCTCTAATGTTCATATGTCTCCGACACAGTGCACTTATATGTCTCATAACAGAATTTTTGCCTAAAGAGTAGGCAACTGGCAGAGTGCATTCTGGGAGGTAGAATCCGAACGTCGCACTGAGGGGTTAAACGATCGGATGATCAGTGACAGGGCTGCGAGTCTACATTCATCGCAACGGGAAAGGGTGTGCATAATGAATGCCTCGAATATCGAAGGACAGTGTTTCAAGCAATTGGATGTGGACTGGATTCACCTGGCTCAGGACAGGAAATGTGCTTGTATCTTGTAAACATGGGGTTATTCTGTTTCCGTAACAGAATTTAATTCTTGAATAGATGAGCGACTACTGACGGTGCAAGCATGACTCTGCTCTGTGTAGTTACGTTTATTACAGTCAAATCTAAATACGAATAAAATTCGATTTGCTTGCAGGAACTTCAATTCAAGGCAGTCTGTCTCTCTGTCCAGTAGTGCTGCTGTCACGACACCAGGCGCGCACCCATACTTTGTCATTGGGGTGGGGGGACCCTGGCCCTGTGGCTATATAGGCCTATAATATATGTTTGATTTTAAAAAATATGTTATAAAAATCATGTCGTAAGTATAACTGTAACATAACACTGTCTGCAACTGCATTCATACACATACAAATATAACTACGTGTTCCGTGACTCACTCACCTAATTTAAATCACAATGCCTAATTTCCTGTTTTTTTTTTTTTTTGCTTTCATCTACGACATCGTTAAGTTCTTTATTTTTCAAAATTCTAATGTACTAGTCATAAGCCGATTTCAGCGGCTGATTTCAGCTGAAGGGTAAATCATGCAAAACGTTTAATATCATGTCTATAAAATGCGTTTTTTTAAATTTCGAATTGGGGGCCTGCAATTCGGCAGTCCCCCCCCCCCTCCCCTTTGGTTCGCCCCTGCGCGATACAAATTAAATAATCACCTACTATGTGTTTTTTATTGGTAAAATTCATTTTCGGTATCAGACATTCGTATTGACAGAATAAATAGTTCTCAGACACCCTCAATCTACGTTCCTCCCTTACGGCAATCGCTTGATGCATTAGACGGACACCAAACAAGAAAACTGCAGATGTAATTCGCTTTAGCAATATAAAGCAGTTGTGGCCGCTTCGGCAACTGGATAACAAGGTACGATAAGATTATATTTATTCTGGTAACTGATAGCATAATTACAATTTACGCAACAAAATACATTATCGTTAAGGAATTTCCTCCAAACCATCGACTGAGAAACACCTCAGCGCTTCTCGCGTCTTACCGTCTGTGCTGACGTAACAACGGAACACGTAAACATGATAACAGATCGGTACAGAAAGAATGCGGGCTAATACCTCTCTCTCTCTCTCTCTCTCGGAACATGTCTACGTTGAGTAGGCGGAGATCTTACAATGGGTTAAACCGAATTTCTACAGGATTTGTACTACGGCATACGAGTTTTAAACCTTTAAAAACTGACACCCAACTCAATTATACATAAAATTCAGTTCCCACTTCACAGAGAACACAGTCCGTCTCCATTACAAGGATCAGTCAATCTTGTTTACGGAAACAAACGCCGTTTATGGAGATCGTTGTAAACATAAAAACACACTGTGGCCAAAATACATAAGCAGGAGGTGGTACACATACTACGAGGTAGATTTTATCGGTGACCGGATAAATGCGCACACGACGAAAGCCCACACGACAATTGCGCACAGATAAAACCCCACTGTCATGAATGCTCACAGGAAAAATACCCACACCGATAAATGCTCACACGGATATATGCTCACACGGATATATGCTCACACGGATGAATGCTCACACGGATGAATGCTCACAAGGATAATTGCTCACAAGTTTAAATGCTCACATTGATAAATGCTCACACGGACAAATGCTCACACGGGCGAATTGTCACACAGGAAAGTACGCACATACAAGAATTAGGTTACGTTAGCGTTCAGGCTATGTCTCTGTTCTGTATATGAAGGGAATGGCCACTGGACACAAACTTAGGTTAGCGTGTAGGCTATGTCTCTGTTTTGTATATTAAGTGAATGGCCACTGGACACAAACTTCGGTTAGCGTTCAGGCTATGTCTCTGTTTTGTATATTAAGTGAATGGCCACTGGACACAAACTTAGGTTAGCGTGTACGCTATGTCTCTGTTTTGTATACTAAGTGAATGGCCACTGGACACAAAGTTACGTTAGCGTTCAGGCTATGTCTCTGTTTTGTATATGAAGGGAATGGCCACTGGACACAAACTTAGGTTAGCGTGTAGGCTATGTCTCTGTTACAGTCAGCGCGATATTTCAACCTCGTCCCCCTCATTACACTACCATTACTTTCCTGTGTGACAATTCGCCAGTGTGAGCATTTGTCCGTGTGAGCATTTATCCTTGTGAGCAATTATCCTTGTGAGCATTAATCCGTGTGAGCATTCATCCGTGTGAGCATTCATGCGTGTGAGCATATATCCGTGTGAGCATTTATCCTTGTGAGCAATTATCCTTGTGAGCATTAATCCGTGTGAGCATTCATCCGTGTGAGCATTCATGCGTGTGAGCATATATCCGTGTGAGCATTTATCCTTGTGAGCAATTATCCTTGTGAGCATTAATCCGTGCGAGCATTCATCCGTGTGAGCATTCATGCGTGTGAGCATATATCCGTGTGAGCATTTATCGGTGTGGGTATTTTTCTTGTGAGCATTCATGACTGTGGGTTTTATCTGTGCGCAATTGTCGTGTGGGCTTTCGTCGTGTGGGCTTTTGTCATGGAACCAGATTTATCATGTAGCCGAGGGTGGGAAAATATAGTTTAGGCTTCTGTAGGCAGGCTTTCCGACTTCACTCTGTCATTAGCGCAGGAAAGCGAAATGGACGCTGTCATGTCTTGCTAGTCAGAGAAATGGTGGTACGTGCGCTTGTGAAATGTATTCAGTTAACGAGTGTTCACCAGCAATACTTTTTGTAAAGCATGTCATGTGAAATATGCGGTCGAAGGTTATGTACAAAATCCAGCGTCAACGGTACCACGTAAAAGAACAATGTGCTGAATAGTGATCAAATTTAGGACAGGTTCAGAGGTGAACAAAATGAAGATACGAAGACTTCTTCTTCTCGCATGAGACGCGGTTTACATTAAGTCGCAACGTACACAGCCAAAATAACAAGCACTGGTGTGCCGAAATTTCTATGCAGTTCATTAAGTCGCTTTACTTGGCATTAACATCGGATGATCTCAATCAGAACACAAATTCACAAAAAAATGGGCCACGATTCTTTATATCGGTAAAGAAACTAAGTACAGAGCAAACATTGTCCGAGGTGTTAAAGTAAATATTGCTCACAAAAAACAATACTATTCGCAAAAGAACAAAAAGGAGGATTAGGAAACCTAACAAAGCTGACGAAAATTGAGCCCCGAGAATAAAATGGCATGCACTGCCCACTTCAACATGCATTAACATTACACAGCCGATGTGGCATCGGCCAACACTTGACACATTGCATAGGCCTTCTAAATAGTGTGTAGGGATACATACAAAACGGTCAAGTTATCCCCATACCCCGTCACTGAGGACTGGACGTAGAGCTCCACTAATTAAGACCCTGGGGTGAGAGGTCAGCTTCACACCCTGGCCTCTTTGCCCGGAGAAAGACGTAGGGTGGGCTCCAGCGCCGGTCTAGACGTTGTGGAGAGAGATAAATCTCTTACCCTACCGGCATTCGAAGCACGGATCGTCCACTACGTAACATACTCGCTATACTAACTACGCTATCCCGGCTCCAAGGACCTATATGCACTACGATAAATGACTGCGCGATTTAAACATTATTGATCGTCAATACTAAAAATACTACACTATATGTTTAAGACAACGCTATTTGCAGGTCTCGTACAGCACTACAACAAACACTAAGTAAAGAATGCCCCATTACACGCTTAACAGCCACAAGTGATCCTGAACATTCCAGTGAATAAAGTGTTCTCTCAAGACTAATATTACGACACTGTGCATGCACACGAACGCAATGTTCCAGGATCTACAAATTCAACTGCTATTATTATTTAGACATTTCCACATTGCACAATACCTAACAGATATATGTGGACTTCGCAGGCGTACACAAGGTCAGAGTAACTGCGGAAAAGCTGTCGGCTGGGCAAACTGATCGCTCAGTATACAATTTGCCTATTTCGGGGGAAATGGCACCGCAAGAGGAATACCCCGCCTTCATGGCGTGTTCAGGAACAACTTTACCTTTAATTTACTTACATTTTGTGTTGCTATAAAAACTTATAAGTACGTTCTGTATTACAAATAATTACAGTAGTGACCAAAATTACTTGCTAGTTGATCGCGCAGGGATAAGGAGGCAAGCTGGTAAGAGGCGGAGCACTGCACATGCACAGCCAAGCATTTTGTATCACTTTCAGAAACGTCCACACTGACGGAAGCTATGAATGAACACTCCCCCCCCCCCCTCTCAAAGAAAAGTTTCTGAACGAGGTATAACGCTGCCTGGCCGTGTTTCGAGGTTAAGCCTAGCAGCGGTCACACCGTGCCGACTACAGCTATAGACAGTGTTACCTCAGCTAGCAAGTAATCTAGTCACTACTATTCACATATTTACCACCACACATACAACGCCCCTATTCATATTTAATAATATCAATGTAGCCGTACAAGTTCCGGGTTCAAATCCCAGGTTGTACCCTAGGACGACTGTAAAATTTACATTTTTGTTTGGCGTTCCTAAAGACACTGGTTGACTATTAGCTGTCATAATGGATAAACCTGGCCGCCTTACCTGATGGGTTTCCGTTGTTGAGGTACCTGCAGTTACGTAGTTGCCATGTGCAAGACGTTTAGGGCATTTGGGGTAGAATGTCCTGTCATATATCAATACGTCTTGAGTTTAATGCATCTACTTGCTAACCTTTTAAGCAGCCAATTTAGAAGGCTATTTTGACAGTTTATGTTAAGAGTAAAGGGGGGAGCACTCTGGCATCTTGGTGCACAGTGCCGCAGTGTCTTACATCCAGAGTTCAAGAACGCACAGTCAAGAAACTTCGTGATATCCGAGATATCTTATGTGTCGCGTGCCGTGGATTTCATTCGCTCTTGATTTTGTTTTCAGCCTACAAACGCACGTTGCACTGTAACACAAGGACTGCAAGCAGACTTCATCATTGTTGTAATGAAATAGTGCATTGGTTTTGGGGTGGGAAAAAAAACATATTAGTGATAATCCGCACTGCTCTGCCCAACGCTACTGAAAACACACCAGTTTCCGTGAGAAACTCTCATGCTTCGGATGACCACAACCGGCACCTAGTTGTTCTTTTATGATTTCCACTTTATTCACCTATCCTGGTGATGGCGCCCAACCTTCGAGAACTTGTAACAAGTACGTGGTGACCCCAACGGCGGATTTGCTGTTTGTTTGGCTACAATCAACATGCTCCAATATTTATTTTAATTTCTATTAGAATGTTTTATCGTATACAGCACTCTACTTAATGCATTACAAGCAGCAACACTGCATGCTCGCCATACCGACCAGCGTAACGATATACAAAATGCTACAATACGACTGACTGGACGTGACTGAAACATACTGTGATAAAATTCTATGGTTCTTCCGGGAATTATCAGAAGCGAAAATGTAAAGTTATTCCACGTAAGGCAATGCCTCGGCCAAAAGAGCAAATTCCTAATACATCGAGGTTTGGTGCCTCCTATATCTGCCAAGTTTAAAAACTGTACAAATATTATTTGTGGGGGTCAGCTTAAGATTAAGTCATCATTAGGCTACGTATAAAAACTAAAAAGACAAAATTTTACGACAGAACTTACTGAGTACTACCAAGTTTTAATCCTATACATAGCCTGATCATGGCTTAATCTTATGCCAAAACATGTAGCTAATTTTTCTGAATTTTAAATATAGTTGTGTTTGATGGACACAAGTATAGGCTTTATTGTTACTGTAATAAAATGTTATGAATTACATCAAGGTTTAAAACCCTACTACACGTACACGTACACGTCTGTCTGCTTCGTAACGGTGGCTGTTAGGGTTGGCAATACGAACAATAACGATAATACGAATTTTAACAAGCCAAGAAAACGCTGAAGGAGTTAACAATTAAAAACGGGAACAATAACAAATAATAATGTACTACGGTTAATAGCTTTACTAGAAACCGAACAAAAACATTGTACCTATATTTGAGTGATTACTGGACTTCAAAGACCTTATATCACTAACATTAATTACCAATATTTGCACATACCACAGTATAATAAGGTTTAGTGTACAAAAAATAACACACCAAATACTCGCTTGTTGTTGGAAAAATCTAAGGTATTATTTGAAAATAGTTTTCCAGTGTCCCGTTAAACGCTATTTTACTAATTATAATAATAAATAACCATGGCTCAACAGCCCTGTATGGGCTCGGGCCTCCTCTTGCCTCCTCTTTTCGAGGTTACTAAATCGTGCGCATTCGTGGCAGTTGGTGACTGGCCAACTGGCCGCATTTTACTAATTACTGGAGTTAAAAACAACGCCAGATTTAGGTTTGAAAAATCTGAACTCGGAAAGACTGGCTGACAGCGGGGATGTGTCATATATGTTACCAGCAATATTGCACATTAGCAAACGTATGTGACTTGTGTTTTTATATATTTTTTAAAATTCGTATCCCTTTATGTTTTGATGTTTTTACTGAGGCCACGTACCAGTAAACAGTGGTTGGTGTACCAGCAGTGATACCGTACCACAGTTTGAGAAACCATGGTCTAGATGTTTGCAACCGTGCAGTGAGATCTTCTAAGGTATATATGAAAATTTCATGAGCTGAACCCGTTACAGCAAATCCCATCTCTACATCTCTCTTCTCAAAAAGTCATTATATCCCGAAACTATGTCCATCATTTTCGATTACCCTGTACGCACAATTCAGTTCTACCTCACAGTAAACGATGCCGCAACCCCATTACGGCAGTTTAGTACTACTTAGTGAGAAAACTTTTTTTTTGTGAGTCATAGGAAACACACAACTACACTGTGTGGGTGCAGTGCAGGGTTTTTTAACTTTAAAACAGGTGGTACATATTTAATAAAATTTTTAGGTCTAGCAGCCGCGTCAGGTGGTTAAATGGTGAGTAAACCAACGTTTCGTGAACCACCTCTGTCCTCGTCATCAGGTGGTACATATGGTCATCATCGTGCTTTAAAGAGTTAACACACGCACTTTACGTTCTGTACCAATAGAACATCTCACAGTCCGCAATTGGACACGAAACAAAAAACTTACAAGACTTTGCGCGGACGCAGTGGCATGTGTGGTGTAACGGTAACATTCCAAACTTGTATCCAGGACGTCTCGGTTCGAATCTAGGCTGGAGGTTGTCCGTAGTACTCCTCAGTGCCACGACGAAAATGTCGGGACAGTACTTCGATTAAGCCATGGTCGCTCCCTTACACATCCTTTCTAATTCATTAGTCACCCATCATTCTACAGTTCGACACTACACAGTCTGTGTTACTGGCAGCTGCATTCTTTTATTGCCTTACAACATGACATACGGTCGGCCTCCAACAGCTCGATGTCCATGAACCTCCGTCGCCTGGTTTGAGAAATCAGCAGGCAGGACACACGAACACACAGCGACAGCATGCAACGATTGCCGCCATTCACTTCCAGATGAAATATTAGCCCGCCTCTTGACAGGGAATGGAGAAAATTACATAACGCCGAATATCGTAATTTGCACTTTTCATCTGCATATAGGACTAACCCATAGCAATCATAGCAGAAACAAGAAATGTCTACAAAAAGAAAAAATAGTAAGACCGAAAGGTAATGAAATATAAAATGACAAAGGTCCACAAACTTTCCAAAATTTATCAGCCACCTCAAAATTATGGGCTCCAGAAGGATGCCATGAAGCAACTTCGATAGTAAGGACCCTCAAATATTGGGCGCCACCGCACAAAATTTAGTCCAGAATTGACAGGCCCCGTAAACAGGACATATACACTAGACTCAGCTGGCTCAGGACAGGGTCAAACTCGGGTTTCTTTGGTGACTGACAAATATTCGTAAGAAGGGTTCTCTCTGAATGACACAACGTAATCAAACTGAAGTTTTCAAACAAAACGACACAGAACTGTGTACTTAGGCTTCAATAAATTTAATCAAAATCAAGCCAACGTGTCCACTTCGCATTAAATCTGAAGCCGACTTTATCTTATCCTCAGACACAGGAGGTCGCGGGTTCAAAACCCGACGTCAGTATAGCAACAGTTCTATAGGAACAGTTCCAACTGAAGCTGACCGTGACATGTCCTCGGACACCGAAGGCCGCGGTATGACCTATGACCTCCGCATCTTCACAAATGCCCTCATTTAGATATGGCGGTCCATTGACACACATGTTAATTGTTTATTGACCGTGCGGCGCGACCTTCAGTTATGACACAGGCTGATATGAAGGCTTGCCTCCGAACGTCAGAAGTGACTACATTCTGTGCACAGGAGTGCAGATGTATGAACACGGGGACTGTGAATTGACTGAGCACTAAGAATCTCGAGCAGACAAATATCATACTGGCTGGTCGGATACGTCACTGTGGTGGAAGTACTGCAAAAACCCTGCCCAAGCTTCATTTTGTTTACAACAATCCTGATGGGACGGAACTACACCCGCACACCCACCAACACATCCACTCAACTGCGACTTCGTCGGTCATCTGTAGGTTACTGTACTGCGATGATACTGTTAAAAGGGCAGGTAAGGGATACAGGTGATACGATGATGTCGGGTGACGTTTAAGTGAGAGCGTGCGCTCCACCCAGGGAATTTAGTGGCCGATGTTAACAAAACATGCGCTAGCATCTCACTTGCAACACACACACGAAAAAGTTGATGTTTACTAGTGTCACGTACGTTACAGTTCAACAGTCGAGTTCCCATAGTCACACTTCACCGTTTAAGTTGTTAATATACGCGAATTTAATCCGTAAGAAATTCATGAATGAACAAATTCGTTCACGAACACACTTTACTAGAATAGTTACTCCGTTACTAATAACATTTGTATGTCCCAATATGTATAATTTTTAGGGTAAATTTCCCCCCACCCAAAAAAAAGCAAGCCTGTCCTTTTCAAAAGCAAAATGCCGAATGTTACGCGTCGTGACTTTGCCAGCGAAGAAGCTTGTTTTGCACTCTAATTTGAATTAAATGTAACCTACTGATTGGCAGTTGCGGCATGAATTCTCAGCTTCTGAACGGTCAGTCAATCGGCAAGTTAAATATCCAAACTCCATTGGTCTCCCCACACAGCGAAGTTAGGTCTCGTTTTGGGGGCTACTGACCCTTATGTCCTGACCGTGTTTTCGAGGCGGACTAGCCGGGACCTGTCCACCCGATAAGTTACATGCAGCTGAAGCTTTCAATAAGGACCTTCCGACTTCCAGGAGACATGTACGTAAAATCAGATCCCGTATGACATGAACAAATGTGAATCTGTACAGTCAGCCTTTGCGTTCAGCTGCTCAACTACAGAACTTACAAAAGGAATTTCTTTGAAGCAGTTTGCGACCGCTTCTTTCCTATTCCCGAAACAGTTAAGTAAATAATACGTGGGACGTTCAAATTTAAACGAGAATTCGTTTCTAAAAAATTGTATTCACAATAAAATGGAAAAGTATTACACACTACTTTTCAATGTAGTCCCTGTTGACTGCCATACACTTGTGCCAAAGTTCTGGAAGCTTCTTAATTCCAGTTTCAAAGAAGGTTTCGGTTGCTCGTGTATCCAACTTTGCACAGCTGCAATTACCTCATCATTATTCCGGAATCTCTTGCCTCCTCAAACCCCCTTCATTGGTCCAAACAAATGATAATCAGATGGAGCTAAGTCTGGACTGTACGGTGGATGAGGCAGGACATCCCACTTCAGCTTCAGTAGAGTTGCCATCATTTGAGCCGCAGTGTGAGGACAAGCGTTGTCTTGGAGGAAGCAAACTGAATCCTGCCTTTTTCTTCGCTTTGAGCGAATTGCCGGCTTCACTTTTTCATTCAGGAGAGTTGAATAGTACTGCGCATTGATGGTCTTTTGACCAGTGAGAAAGTCCAGGTGAATGATGCTTAGTCGTCCTCTTCAACCTTCCGGTGTCGAGGTTCACACGAGGGATCTCCATGCAGATCTGTCCATAGCCTTTTTCCTGGTCTGCCTCCAGTCCACTTCTCTCTCCTGGAGTCCTCTCCTTACATTTTCTTCCCACTTCACTCTTGGTCTTCCTCTCTTCTTCCTTCCTTCTGGTCTTGCTTTAAAGGCTTGCTTTGGGTATCTTTGGTCATCCATCCTACATACGTGACCAAACCATCTCAACTGGGTTCTCTCAATACGCTCCTGTAATGGTTCCACCTGCAGTTGTTCTCTAATTACTTGATTTCTAATTCTATCCTGTTTTGTTACCTTTTCAACTCTTCTAAAAAATCTCATTTCTAAGGCCTGTATTTTACTCCTATGTGTATCCAATAAGGTCCATGATTCACAGCTGTATGTTAATGTTGGTATGTAAATTGCCTTATACACTGCTATTTTTGTCTTCTTATTTACTTCTTTTTTTGTTAATAACTCCCGGTTAATTGCGTAGTAAAGTTTTCCGGCATTAGATGTTCTTTCTATTAATCAGTTCCTCATTCATCTTTCCGTCTTCACCAATTGTTGCTCCCAAATATTTAAAACTTCTAACTTCTTCTAATGTAGTATCTCCTAGTGTAATTTTGTGCCTTTTCTGCTCCTTTGCTATTACCATCGTTTTTGTTTTACTGTTGTTAATCATCATTTTCCTTTTCTTAAATTCAGCATTCCAAATGTTTAAATTATATTGCAAAGTTCTTTGATTTGATGCTATTAATACTAAATCATCGGCAAATACTAATTCTGAAATCTTAATTGTTTGCAGTCGCCAATTTCCCACTATAAAATTTTGTTTTCTTTCTACTCTCCTTTATAATATCACCCATCAATATCACAAAAAGGCATGGCGCTAATATATCTCCTTGCCTAACACCTGTAGATGTTGTGAATTCTGCAGACTTTGAATTAGCCGTTCGTACCACATTTCTACAAACCTTAAACATAC
Organism: Reticulitermes speratus; assembly: GCA_021186555.1. Taxonomy (NCBI): domain Eukaryota; kingdom Metazoa; phylum Arthropoda; class Insecta; order Blattodea; family Rhinotermitidae; genus Reticulitermes; species Reticulitermes speratus. The sequence continues at coordinate 275,370 of JAJKFL010000004.1, forward strand.
TTTTTATTCCTTGAATAAGGGGCTGTTTCACTCGTCTTCGTTCTAAGATGTTCCACAACATATCTCTTGGTACTCTGTCAAATGCTTTTTCTAAGTCTACAAAGCACACGTGAAGTTCTTTCCCATACTCTATTGTTTTTTCCATACTCTGTCTAAATGTAAATATAAGGTCTTGTGTACTCCTACCTTTCCTGAATCCACACTGTGCCTCTTCCAACTGATCTTCCATGTATTCTGTTACTCGTTGGGTTAAAATTCTAGAACATATCTTTCCTGGAACGCTAAGTAAAGAGATACCTCTATGGTTTTCACATTCTCTGGAGTCTCCTTTCTTATATATTGGTATTATAATTGCTACTTCCCATCCTTCGGTATTTGCTTCCTTATCCATACTAGTTGTATTATATTCAGTAGCATCTCTTCTCCTGCTTCTCCCATGTACTTTATCATTTCCGGTGTAATACCATCATATCCAGCTGCCTTTCCTAGCTTCATTCTCTTTATGGCCTCTCTCATTTCTACCATTGTAATTCCTTCTTCTTCTTCTTCTTGTTCCTCCCTATCTTGCTCATCTCTATCTCTATTAATTAAATCAGGTTCTATTCCCTTTGTCGTCATTTCCTCTTCTCCTTCTTCCTTTTCCTCAACCATTTTTTCATCATTTTGCAATAACCTTTCATAATATTCTTTCCAACGATTCATAATTTCTCCTTCTTCTGTCAGTAATTTTCCATTTGCATTTTAAATAAATTTCAAAGGGCAATTTTTCTCTTTCCTCATGCTTTTAACCACTCTATAAAATAATTTCTGGTTTTCATAATAATTTGTCTCCATTTTCTCTCCAAATTCTTCCCAAGATTTCTGTTTTGCCTTCCTAATCTCGTGCTTTACTTTAGTTCTTTGCATTTTATATGCTTCATAATCTTCTTCCTTCTTTGTATTTAGGCACTTCTTCCATAGCACTTTCTTCTTTTTTACTTCTTCCTTCACCTCTTCATTCCACCACCATGTTTGTTTAATTCTCTCATTACAGACCCTTTTCCCTCATGCTTCTTCTGCCTACTTCATAAGTATCCCTTTACAATGTTGCCAGCATTCTTCAAGATCACTTCTATTTATTTTTCCCCTTGTCTCCTCAACTTGTTGTTGAATCTTCTCTTGGTAAATTCTTCTAGCTTCCTTCTCCTTTAGCTTATATGATTTAATCTTCATATCATGTTGCTGTTTCTTCTTATCTTTATTTATTCTTCCTCTTCTCTTCTCGCTTTCAATCACTTTTTCTAGTATCAATAAATAGTGATCACTTCCTATCTCTGGGCCTCTCTTTACTCTTGCGTCTCTTACTTTCTTCATGGTATTCCTTGTTACTATAATATAATCAATAATAGATCTTTCATTTCGGGAAGGTTCTTCTGTTGTATATAAATGTATTTCCTTATGTTTGAATTTTGTGTTAGCTATTACAAACTGATTTGCGATGCACAGTTGTAAGATACGTTCCCCGTTATTGTTCAAAGCTTCTTCTCCACTTGTTCCAATTACGTTCATCCAACTGTCTGCTTGATTCCCTACTGTCCCATTTAAATCTCCCATAATCATCACTTCTTTTGCTTCATCTATTGTTCTTTGTAAAAGGTCATAAAACTCCTCCTTTTCTTCTTCCTTCTCATCCTCATTTGGTCCATATACAATAATCATACTAATATTTCCTATCTCTTCTTTAATGTCCACTTGCATAATTCTTTCATTTATTAATTTCCAGTTTATAACATTCTTTTCTTGATCTTTGTGTATAAGGCAACCAACTCCTGCTCTTGCTCTTTCCTTCTGACTAAGTCCTATATACAGTAATTTATACTCATCATCTAATATTTCCCATCCTTGTCCTTTCTTCTTTGTTTCAGTTACTGCAAGAAATTTGATGTCCGTTTTCTTTATTTCTTTAACTAACTCCACTTCTTTACCATTAAGTCCTCTAACATTCCATGTTCCATATTTCAATGTCCTCAATCCTCGCCAGTTCGTCGTCCTATGTATCTGTCCGGCTTTCCCTCTTTGGTTTCTTTTAATCAGCTAAATTTCGGATATGCGAGTCATTGGCCCACAGTATCCTAGCCCATGGTCCACGGCTCCTTACTCAATATATTCGGAGCAGCCCTGACGTGTGGATAATCCCATGTCAGGGGTTCCCCCATCCGCCACCCAGAGGACGCGCCTGGTAGGTCCAGGTGAATGATACCCTTTGAATCCCAGAACACAGTAGCCATGATCTTCCTCGCTGAAAAAAATTGATTTCGCTTTTTTTTTGGGGGGGGGGGGGGTGGAGAACAGGTGTGTTTGCACTGCTTGCTTGTTCTTTTTGATTCAGGAGTGAAGTAGTGGACCCAGGTCTCAACACAGGTCACAACTGAGTCCAAAAATTCGGGGTTACCACCGGCACTAAGCGCCACACAACCGCCGTCCAGAGGGTACTGGGGGGGAACTTCGCCCGGGATGAAACAGCCACAGTGAGAGGCTGACCACTCCCTCTATCCGGCGGCGAAGGTTAGGAATGCGTGGGAGATATACTTTTACTCATTCACACCTCTTCATTGCATAGTACTTAATTAAGCACAGCAAGAACTTTGTCGTTCACTGCAGTTGTGGTTGTGTAAATAAGTTCAGTGCAATAGAGATGTGAATGGCAACTGCAGCTTTAAAGCCATATTCCATATTAATAATACAAAGGTCGAGATCTGCGCTCTTCTGGGGTATTACGCGGCGTCTTCTCGGACTCTTGACCCTTGAAGACGGGACCGATACGTTCTCCCGAAACGTCGGTAAGCAATTACCACACGACGCCGCGTAATATCCCAGAAGAGCGTAGATCTCATCAACCTCGCGGCGGTAGCCTGAAATCAAGTTAATACAAAAGCCCATTTTACCGTCTCCCTAAGCACGGCGGTGTCACGGATATCTTCGGAGGATGCACGCTTTCTGTGCGATAAAGCTATCGTGCTACGGGACATGATAAAAGAAACACATGTACAAAGAAATTCAGTTCCTTCTTCACACAACAACTAACAGGTTAATGCTGTTTTGGGAAATAGTGGCCGTTTATAGCGAAAAGCTTCGGAAACAGTGACATACAATAATATCCAAATTTTCTCCATATGAGACGGTTTCAGATGGATCACGCAGTTCGTTTTGACAGTTTACCTCGCTTGTTTCGAACCAGGATAGCGCAGTCGGATATAGCGACCAGCTACGGGCTGAACGATCCGGGGTTCGAATCCCGGCAAGGGCAAGAGATTTTCTTCTTCTCCAAAAACCTTCCAGACTGACACTGTGGCCCACCCAGCCTCCTATTCAATGGTACCAGGGTTCTTTCCCGGGGGTAAAGTGACCGAGGAGTCAGTCACATGGTGACCACTCACCTCCACCTGGTGCGGAGGTTAAGACTGAGTACAGCTATACTTCGGTTCCTCCTATATGCATTCATGGCGTGTACAGGGACAACAACAACTTTACCTTACCTTACCTTTACCTTTACCCCGACTGTTTTGAACGCAACCCCTACTGATAAGTTAAGTGGCAAATAACCTCTGTGTGTAAGGGGTGGTTAACAGAAGTACGTGTCGCTCCAAGAGCTATGCAACACTCACGTTCTCAATACCTTCATTCAAGTCTCGCAGACAGCGCAATAAACACACCAGCACCGACAGCAGATAAACCAAACACGCCGTGAACACCTGAGTAAGCGCAACAAAGTCCATATTTCGACTCCTGTCTAAGTCAATGTGCCTATGTAGTCCTAAAACTTTGTCTCCTATTCAATAGATAAATCGGAAGAATCGTGAAACCACATACTCAACTGCAACCACTTCAAAAACCTAGGACGCTAAAAGATTTTACCTCCAAACGACTAACTACAGGTTTGATGGTCCGATGTTCGAATCCCGGTATGAGCAATAGATTTTCTCTTGTCCAAAACCGTCCACACCGGCTCTGGGGCACCGGGTTATTTCCCAGCGATAATGTGGCCGTGGCGTGAAGTTTGACCACTCATCTCCATCTAGTTCGGAGGTTAAGAATGAGTGGAGCTATACCTCCACTCCCCCACATGCCTTCATGGCGTGGACAGGGACAACTTTCCCTTTTTGCTGTTTATATGAATTCATGACCTCGTCCTAACACACGGACACATAGCAGTACTCCTCTGTGAAATGAGCCACAGTGATATTTGCAGAAACTACAAGAAGAATAGCATTAATTTTACAGGATCTGTAATCCCTACGACAGGTGTATCATTACAGTGATACACTGTAATCACTGTGACAAGGGTATCGATTACTTTACATGATCTGTAATCACTGTGGCTCCTCAGTCAGACGCTAAGAGTGGCACACTGTGTCGTCACCACGGCTGTCCTTTTTGTGTTATGTTTTAACAGAATGAAGAGGGATACACATACACGAAGTCGTCTAACGAAAAGAGTAACTAATGCAATGAAACAGACAATAAATAACAACGAAAACAATATCTGGATTAACTTCGTTCAAAGAGTCCGAGCTTGGTGATTTGTATTTTTCACAAGGTTGAAAGATGAGATGAGCGAAACATGTAGCAAACAAACTATACAGCTGGTTTTAAGACCACAAGCAAAGCATCACGCAGATGCAGTACGTGAAGTGGATTAAACTGGCTCAAGGCCGGATCCTATTGCGGGTTTCTGTAGGCACGACAATAAACATTCTAGCGAATATGAGACCTTCTGCCATGGAATGGGGCCACCTTCTTGCCCCAGACGATCAACCCCACTGTGTTGGAAATAATGCGTCGCAAGGTGGGAATTCCCAAGCAACTTGTATAAGCACTGTGCCGGGCGGCAAGGGTATATGACACGAGTCTGAAACTGGCTGCAGATGGTCAAGTTAGAGAAACTGATACGGATACGCGCCAGGTGTCAATGCATGAAGCTTTTGCTCCAGGCTGAGGCAGAGAAACATTAGATTTCGTTTCTATATTTTACAAGTGTGATAGGATGTACTTACCGAAACGGGTCCCGACGAACCAAACCACCATTCTGAGCTTCGTTACGGATGTATAGGAGAGTAAACACACGGTCAACCTTCCACAGACCGCTCGCCGCCAAATCTATACAAAGGACGCCCAATACATTCGGATTAAGCCACCCAGAAGATAGCAACTGCAACGCTTTCCGAAATGTCAGAAAATCTTCAACCTTCCGCGCGGCCCAAACCCGTCAGCCGATCCAACACACTGTTTTTTGCGCTTCTCTCTGCACAATTTTCCACGTTTGCCATCTGTTCGTACACTAATCATATATCGCAACTATCGGTGGCATAACAGACGTTACATAAAACTCACTCCCCTCAATTCACACTAGTCTACTTGCTAACTGCTGCTGAGAGTACCGCTGTGTACAGATTTTGCACAGAACACTGCGGCGCGCCATGGCTCAGGTGGCTAGTTGTACGCCTCTCAACACGGAAGCCCGGGTTTGATCCATATTCAGTCCATGAGATCTGTGATAGACAAAGTGGCACTGGTACAGGTTTCGGTCCGAGTACTTCGGTTCTCCCCGTCAATACCTTTCCATCAATGCTCAATACTCGTATTTAATTCTACAACCGACACCACCATAATCTCTGCAACTGACAGCGTCGTTCGATAAAACACCTCATTATCACACACAGAAGACATCGGAAAGACGGACGAAACAAAACATGCACCCTATCCTTGCCCACCTCACGTCCGAGGGCCAGTTTCGATAGGTTTTTCACCGGAAAAGTTTTGCTAGCACTCAAAAGCAAGCATAACGATCTCGCGAAATGTGCATTTACTTCTTATTTTATAGCGGTAGATCTATATGAAAGTTGGTACGGATACAATATCTCAAACACTAATTCATAAAACGACTTAAAAACCACTAAAATAGTGAAAAGCACAGCTTATCTTTGACAAGTATCAAAACGTTGGAGTGCCTGTTCTAGTAGAAATACATCACTACGTTGCATAGGGTCTTAGTTCGACTGCCCCATATCATTAGTCACTTCATGTCGGCCAACTTACAAGAAACTAAGCTGATTCAGCAAGCCGCCTACACTTGGTCTATGGCAGAGGTTATGTTTTTACGGAAGTCAGTAACTTTTCAGTCGCAATGGGAATACCACTGCAACTAGCGGCAAATTATCCCGTTTGGCTAGTATTGCGGCGCCATACCACTAAAATGGAATAAAAGGCTTCCTGTCTCTATTAAAAAATTAGAGAAAATTTGTAAATCTTTTCTACCAAAAATTATTCGTGTTATATACAATTTGTATAGCGCATCTGCTGAACTGCTAGGTTTGCAGAGTATTTGCTGCCGTACCTCGCCGTTTGAAGCGTGCGTGCGTGCGTGTGTGAGAGAGAGAGAGAGAGAGCGAAGCAGCGACAATTTAAACTCACTCACTCCTCCAAGGCACGCGGCTTACAGCACAGCCAAGCGTCTGGTCGCTTGCGTAACAAGAGAGAGAGAGAGAGAGAGAGAGAGCAGACTACGGCGAAAGATGCGGCTAAGGTCATGCGGGAAGCTTGCCGCATTACCCACTGGATGTGATACAGGACGAAGGATTTTATTAGTTGCAAACCTGTTTTCGTATTGACAAACCAGGTCTTCATGGTTGTTGTACCGTGTGGATGGGCAACTGCCTTCAGACGTTTCTTAGGAACGTACCGCCTTCATCTTCAGGGTAATGAGTCCACAAATTCACTCATAACCCTGACGATGAGGGCGGTACGTTTCTTCGGAACGTCGGGAAGGAATCACCCAACCACACAGCGCAACAAACTACAAGACCTGGTTCCTCCACAATCACGCAGTGAAATCCTCATATTGCTGTTTTCGTATCGTTAAGAATATATTTATTCCTGCTTATTTTATGTTCCTCGCTGTTTCTTGTTGATGATTGGTATTGTATGAAAGAACGAAACGATAGAAGTTTTCATAATATGAGGGGCAGTCCATAAATAAGTTAACAACGCATATTTTCTAATGTATATATTGCCATTTCGAAAGAAAAAAATATATAGCAGGCATTATCTATGCTTACCACTTTATTTTTCAACATAGTCCCCACGAAGATTGAGGCATTTGTCCAGTCGTGGGACTAGTTTGTTAATTCCTACCAGAGACCTGATCCGGTAGCGTGCCACCATCTCTCGTATATAAAATAATAAATACTGCAGGGGGCTGCGAGAGATCAGTCCCTACAGCTATACTTTTCCAGGCTCGAAGGCATCGGTATTTGATATGTTCTACGGTCAGCTGAAACTGCAAACCATTTATCTGTGTGACCAATTTGAATATGCCTCCCTAATTCGTCCGAGTAGGTGGGCAACGGAATTACTCTATAAACTAGCTTTTATTTTAACCAACACATGCACTACAATTTTGTCGTCATATATACCCCTACATATGTTTCGACTACTTATTAGTCGTCATCAGGGGGATCAAAGTATATAAACACAGACTACACATCCACTATAATAGTGGGTTCACATTCAATGTTAAAACGAGATGAACTATGTTCACTATAAAAACATGTAGCATTCTTTTGCTTCAGTGGTTAAAATGTACAGGTGCGTTTGTTTTCCTTTTTTGGATTAAAACGTTTAAAATTTATTTAAAATTATTGGCAGCTGGTCTTGTTTCCGTCTCAAATGGCTGGTGAAGTTATCTGTGGCGTGTTGTTGTACCGTGTTGTTGTACCGTGTTGTTGTACCTTGTTGTGTAGGCTTCGCCTGATGGCTGCGTTTGTCTTTGTGTTTTACATGTGGGGCACGTTACAGGACAGAACTCAAGCAGGTCGATGTGCAATGAAGAAGGTCTGTCACGTGATGTGTGTCTACGAGCCGAAGAAAACCTCTTTCAGCACCTTGTTTCAATATGGTGAGTTAAAACCTGATATTAACTGCAATACTTTGAACTAAAACCTCCCAACACATTCTTTAATACTAGACAGCAAAAGCCTAAGACGAACTGCAATACACTAAAACCCCACTTACGTCAAATTGGTATAGCGGCGACCACCCCCGCTGCCTGCCGCCATGCAAAACGGTCTGTTAAGTAACCACGCTATGGGTCAGATAAACTAAGGACGAACCTGTGTTAAGCGTTGTACATACGAGTCTCTACCAGACTACACGACGTTAAAACCTGAAAGACAGTAACGTGAATCGCATTACATCAGCAGCAGTAATTCAGCACTAAGGTTTACTACAATGTTCTACCAGATATCACCTCTCGTTGCTATGGTAACATCCCCCGAAAGGTTTCCACTGCAGCTGACCTAAGTGCTTCTCGATAAGGGGGTCTGACCTCGATTTCAATTTCACCCGCCAGAGTGTAGCGGAATCGTATACATTTGCATAAACTCAAATTACTTACATAATCAATCTTGTTGGTATTATCGGACATAATAAAAAGCTAAAACAAAGAGAGTCTGTTTTCTTAGACAACCAGTAGCTGCGATCCACTCACTTCAACTTAATTTGTATTGTGATAAATTGACGCAAATTGCTACTCCGGCGGCACGTATCATCTAAAATACAAGGCGTCGGCTCAAATCAAAAATTACTTGGCGCTTCACGAACTGGCACAACTTTAAGCTTTCAACAAAACCCAAGAAGACGCTCTTTACAACCTGAGATTGAAAGAGCTCTTCAATCAAATCCTCCCCGATTTCCGAACGAGTGCTGCTTTTTTGAAGGTTATCACACTTCGCGCTTTTGTCTTTCTGATAAGAGTAATATTGTATTAAGATGAATGTGAGTACGGAACATTGGTTGAATGACAGTGACAGGGTAAAACAAACTACGCCGAGAAAAACCGGTCCATGTGCCACTTTGTCCACCAGAAATCTCACATGGGCTCGGCCCCGGATCGAAACAGGGTCCCTAGTATCGCAGCCTGAAGTTTAACTAAATATATAATATATAAATATATAATATAATAAATATATAATATAATAATATATATAATATATAATATAATATTTAACTAAACATACAAAATGTTCCGTTCACACCTCGAAGGAAACAAACGGCAGGCAGGTCAAAGGGCGGCCCGCAGAACTTCCAAAAAACAAAAAGTGTAATACGGTCAAAATCTTACAACTTATGAAGAGAAATGTTTGTCTGGTTAAAATCGTAAATGCCTTTATCAAATAGTTGACCAAAACTTCGTATTTTTGTGTATTTTCACGGAGGCAGTTTGTAGTCAACAATGGTATAACATGCGCTGCCTGCGTGACTATTCCGTTTCTGCGGCAGATGACTATACTGGGAGAGGAGAGAAGATTGTGCAGACGATTTGCAACTTGCAGTTTAGACTTAGAAATGTTGGGATGTGTCTGTGCTCACAGGAATAATCGATACTTGATATTCTGTAATATTCGCTGAAAATTAGCTTTTAATCGGCTTCGCCGCAGTGCGGTTCTAGTAAAATTATTATTAATAATAATTCCAACAATGTTAAAACCAAAGTCACCTGCTACTATAGGACGCAAGACAATACAAGGGTCTTCAAAGCGGTATCGCTGTGTCAGGTTTGTCAAAAAGACGATCAGCGTTTGAGAAGAATATAACGCTAAACGTCATAATAAAACACGCCACAAAAATATTGTGTTTACAGAAAAATACAGAACTAACAAACTGTGCGAATTAATATTATATTTTAAAAAGGAACAAGAAGTATTTTATACCTTTAATAAATCAAGAGAATCATGAGTTACGACAAGTTTATATACTGGCCAAATTAACTACAACCAACTCAACCCATTTTACAGAAGGAATTTTTTTCCGAGAGTGTTTAAGCATTTGTATGTGAAAAGTACAAAAACTGAAAAAAGAAACATAATCATTAGTAGAAACAGCGACTGGACGTATAAAGTACACAGAAAATGATTTGAAGGATCAATTAAGAACGAGTAGTAAAATGTTTCAGGCCTACTCGACAGAAGTGGCCGAAAGCCCAATGTTAAAGATAGCGATCAACTTGCACTGTTTATTCGCAGACGTAACACAAATTCTGTTATGGACATGGACATTTTCTGTAAGACAAGCAAGTTACTAAAAGCGTATGACCTTCCGCTCAACAAACTTATGTGCACTGTGACTGACGGAGCTCCTGCTATGACACGCGTAAAACGGCCTTGCGGGAAAATAAATGAAAATCTGTAGCAACATTTACAGTTCGACTGTATAATGCACCAAGACGCATTTTGTGAAACAATAATAAAACTGAAGTACACTTTAAAAAGAGCTGTGTCAGTCGCTACCTCCATTCGTGTACGAGGATTCTATCAGCGACAGCCTGCTTCTTCTGTTCTCGATACTGACAGTGATTTTGAATATTTGACATATTACACTTAAATTCGCCTTTTATCCCGCCACAAGTTGTTGAAAGCATTTTATGATTTGATACATGAAATTATCTTTCTTGGAAATAAAACAGTAACATAAAAACATGAAATGGCAACAAGACTTGGCATGTTAGTTCATATTTCGTGCAAAGCATCTAAATGAGTTAAATGTGAAAGGGCAAGGAAAACAGGATTTAACAACATCATTGCATGACAATATAAAAGCTTTTCAGACAAAACTTCGGCTTCGGAAAACAAAAATAAAAAGTAAAAACTGAGTATATTTTGAAAATAGGCAGATTTTTTAATTTTCATGTATCAAATCTAGGGTTCGCTTACTATTCTGAAAATACCGAATCAGAAAATCTCTTCCAACCTTTTAAGCTCTGCGAAATGAAATTTTCCGTGTTCAATGTACCATATATTGTTTACGTTACTAAAGGAGATGAAGATATGCAAACGGAAATAATGGGACTGCTGTGTGACTCAGTACTAAAAGAAAAGATTAGTGACGGTGGAATTCTCATTGTTTATACCTACTTACCCACATATCGATTTCCAAAAACTTTTTCTTTTCTTCTCAAATATGTGCGACGTTTGGTAGCATATATTTAAGTGAACAACTGTTTTCATTCACGAAAAGAAACAAGAGCCCCGCAAGACCACGATTAACACACACTTGTCTTCAATAATGGAGTGGCATCAACGTGAAATTTGAAACGTGACATGCGAAGCTATTGCAAATAAAAGAGGCCAAATTTCTGGACAACAGGATTAGATGTGAGAAATTTGAATAGTACCCGACTGGATAATCTAATTTAGATTTTTGTACATTTGGATGTGAATTTAACAAAAGATTATTGCATTTATGATATTGATGGGATCGTGGTAATTTAACAGTATTACGCCTTTCTACTTATGTTTAAAATTTTGCAGCCCAACCTCAAATCTCTTAGCTCACTGCAGCCCGTACGCACCGGTAAGTTTGACATGCCTTTGTCTCCATTACAAAAAAAAACGCTTAATGTTGCTTGCGGAAATAGTCAGTGTTTATTGTTTACTGTGAAACATAAATACAATTTGTGGGCAACGTGGAGAGCTTCTTGAACGCAGAAGCACGCGGTAAATACAGTCAACCGCTGTTCTTTTAAAAGGTCAAACATGAAGTACGGTCAGTTATGCTATTACGCGAGTGATGCATATGTGAATGTTGTTTGTGTAAGGCCAACTTCCGCATACGCGTGTTAGCGATTACGCGATTCCAGCCGGTACGAAGACATAAGGTTGGATGACGAGCCAAATTTTTGTTTGACATGACCCTATTTTTATTACGCGATTTTCTACAACGCGAGGTCTCACAAGAACGCAACTATCGCGTTATAGCAAAACTGACTGTACGATGGACCGAATTTACAGGAAGAAGTCTCCGCACGGCATTACAGACCGCCTGCGGTACTACATGCATCCCAGAACACAACTCTTGTGTGAGATGGCTATATATCTGCATACAAAACGCAACGGCATTATCATACTCAGTCTGTACGAACTAGAAATTATGTGGGCGGAAGTGATCACGAAATAATTTGTGGTACTGTTTCGACATACAGCTTGTCAGGATAGTCAGTTCTGGAACAAGATCATAACTCGGGACCTCCCAATTACGAAGTCCATTCTACCACAACGATCAGGGTAACGAGGAGGTTCTTATAATGTGGCAGTAGGAAGCCGTTTCCGGAAAAAAAAATTAATGAGAACATTGTGGAATTTATAAAAACAATGTATGATGATACACAGTTTTGTGTAAAATGGAACTATGAGGAAGTGAGAGCATCAGTGAAACAAGATATAAGAATAATACAAGGTTGTAGTCTTAGTCCATATCTTTTACACATATTTATAGACGATATTATAGAGTACATTAGTGAGGAAGTACGCATGCACCAATAGTAGGTAATCACACTATTCCTGTCTTATTGTTTGCATATGATTTGGGAACAGGATGCTTTACAATAAACGGCCTAAAAAAGGAATTGATCAGATGGCTAAATTTTGTAATAAATGGAACTTACACGGTAACTTTGATAAAACTAAAGTTACGGTATTTAAAAATGGAAGAAAGCTGAAAAATAGAGAATGTTCGTATTTGAGCGGACAGAAACTGGAGGTAGCGAATGAAATCACATATCTGGGCGTGAAATTTGAACAGGCATAAAGAAAACGTAAAAGCGAACGGTATACAAACAATGAAATCAAATATGAGAATACAAATGCTAGAAAATATACGAGTATATGAAATGTGTGATGCCCATTCCCTGAACACTTAACACGGCAATTCCAGAGGCCAGTGTGCGTACATGGGGTCTGGACTGCACCCCCAAAATGAACATTAACTCATCGAAATCTGCTCTTTCTATATTAGACACCACCTGACTCTGACAGCTATTTACTTAATCCGAGGCTACTGCACAGGTGTGTCATACCTGCTAGTTAAGCGTTCTTCCTGCACATTGTCTGGTTCTGACATCTTGCATACAAAAGTGGTTTATGCCACATCACTAACTTTTGATGCTCTTATAAACAGCACAACACAAGACAGACAGACACACAAGTAACTACTGCCGATATGAAGTTTGATTAAAATCATCCAAGGTTGTCGAGTCAGGACATAAAATAAACATTCCTTGTTTAATAACCTGGAAAACCATGTGAGACGATTAAAGTCTTCGGGGATATGACGCCGTGTAAATTGGTATATCACCTATGTTTCGAAGCAGCTTACTGCCTCCATCTTCTGGGTTCAGAAACTCCAAAACGTTCACTGCGCCAATCTGAAAGGCGCCTATTTCCAGAAGACGTTAATCTTAGTCAAAACAGCTGTTAATTATTATACAATATTATATTATATTAAATTTAGCTGTTAGAACGTCAAAAAAAGATTTGTGCCCTTTGTTCTAAACATTTTTAACTCCGATAGACATATAAACGAGTCACGCTCGAGATACGTAAACGTGTGTAGGTCTTTGTGTAAAGTCGTCATTATTGCTCTCGAATTAGGTCCAGAACTCAAAAGTGTAGAAATGTTGTGGACCTCCTCAATACAAAATTTTTTAAATATCCGTTAAACAATCAAGATTACCGTCTGCTGGGAAGCGACACCGTATAATTCGGTACCTAAGTTGCGGAAGAAGTTCCCCATGCGTCTGCAGGGTTCTGCACTAGCAAGAAAATCAAGCGTGCGCGGCACTTGTCTGCGCATTTCAGCTACACACCGACAAGAGATGGCGCACTTTGCCACGACACATGTACGCGAAAGTGGCACAACAAATGCATACAGAATTTTCGGCTGGACACGGGAACTTCCCGAGATATAAACAACTGACCCCAATCTGTGTTGTTTACCCCGTCCCGCAGTTCGAATTTTAACTTACTGCCGCCAATGCGAGTATACAAGATTATACTCACGTTATAGGCCTGTTTTACAAAAGAAACGGCAAGACTCAGAAGTGGTCTAAATGGCAGTTTAGCTTCTGAACCCTGACACTTGTTTCAAGTAAACAATGGTCATAGGTGAAGGGGAAAAGCTGTTCTGCGGACTGAGAACGTGGACAGTTACACAAGTGTAATAACAATTAGCCCCAAGATGACCCACGTACAAGTCTATGCTCCAAACGAGAAACATGCTATACTTTTACGGGTCGGAAGGCTTAGAAATAAATGCAAAGAATATTTAACTTCCGAAAGTTGGAAACGGTTTCAAAGGATCTAGTGACTGCGCAGAAGAAAATGACGATGAAGAAGACATTCTTTGTGGACAAAATTATGGGTTTCTTACTTAAAGCGGGCGGTATATATAGTAACCACGGTGCTTTAACAACTACTTACGTTGCAGACACAGAAAGAGGAACAGTCTGTGAATTAGGTGGTCACAAATTGCTGCTGCGGACAGCGTCAGACTTGACATCCGCCCCAAGAGACCTCGATTCGAGTCCGGTGTGGTGACGTTGTTGTACGTCATTCCATGAGCCTTAGTACCTGACATTACAAACAGTACAACGGCCAACCCTTGTTATCAAGCAGCAAAGACTAAATTATATCCAGTTCCGACCGAAATTCAACTTAAAAGGAGCCATCATCTTAAGTTTCAGACAATTATGCACTCATAAGAATAGAAACAGAGCCACCCCACAAACATGAGAATGCTGTTAACTGCTGGTTGCACCGTCACTCAACCAAAGCATCCATCAACCAACAAATGAATGGGGAATAAAATGGGAAGCAAAACCAGTTACCCAATATTTAACACTTTTATTTTAGAAAATCAATGGTTTTTGTTTGCTTATGTTTAGATGTTTGTTTCCGAAATGAAACCCCGAGATAGTTCGCTTAAATAACAACAGCCTAGAACATTATATATTTTCCTACACCGAAACTTCAGAGTAGACATGTCCTGATCAATTAGTAGGCCCATGCATCAACTGTGCTATATCATGAGACATCTCTCGATCAAAAATTCCAGTCTCAGAGCCTGGTGTGTGTGTATGTGTCTTGAGTGTGCGTGCATGCGGCGTGTGTGCGCGCGCCAACCTATAAGTGGCGCTAAGACGTCAATGGAATAATCGGAAATATGGTGCCAGCAAACTCAGGTTTCCACACGCGACTTCTCATATAACTGGCATGTATGAGTTGTCAGCCAAAATTCCATGATATCCGTAGCTATTAAAATTTAGCATCTGTCGAAATTATTAAACGAGTGGACTTCAGAGAAAAGTAATACGATGTAGAAAGGGAAATTGGCGGTCAAACAAGATTTTCCCTAATCCTAGGGAGAAATTCTATCTAAAACAGACAAATGTATCATTCTTACTTACTGAAGAAGCGATACAGTTATGTTAATCTAATATAAATATGAATAAAGTAAATAAAATTCGATTTTCAATATACTAATATTATGTTTAAAAAATCTTTATGGCACTTCGCCAAATAACTCGTGTCTGAGCGGCCCGCGGTTGAATACGTGTAACGTTGCGCGCCACTGGCAGACATTTGGAAGGAAATAAGTGCCGATATAGGAAAGTGAAAATATCGAGATAACAAATATTTACATATTAAGAACCGGACTACCGTATTTCCTTGATTTTAAGAAGCAAATTTCTCACATTTTAAAACGTCTTAACTACGGATGCGGTAAACATTGTAGCGAAAATTATTCCTATACGTGTTTCGGGGGAAAAAAAGGCAATTTTAGAATTCTCTTAATCAGGTGAATCGGTGTACCAAAAACTATTTACTTAAAAATGATTGTTGGTTCTGTCGAGGTTCTGACCCTCATCGATTTGTTCAGTGTTTCGATGAAATTTCTTTATTTTTGACAAACGAATGATTTTCAGTTCAAGAATTATGCGACGTGTGGACTTGCATATTATGTTGATTTACAGATTTTCATTGCACTTAAACAACTTGGACATAAAATTACAGTGGTTAGCAAATCAACTGATGTTATGTTTCATACCATAAAAGCTCTGAAATAAACTGAAATTTTTTAAGTATGATGTCAACAGTGAAATCTTTAAATATTTCCTAAACACACAAAAACACACGCCTGATCTTCAAGTCCATGGCAAACCACACATTCGGAGCCTTCAAAAGCAATTTTCAAGCGTCACTGTTTCAAATATTGAACCAATCTCTTCAACATTTACTCCGTTCAGGTCATTTGAAGAAACTGCAGAATTCATAATATATGCAATATAACATTAGAGAAACTGAAATTTTGAAAGCTGCAATGGACTGGTTTGAATAATTCTGAGTCGCATTTAATTTACTCAGAAACTGAATTTTGAGGCAAAAGTTTGCCGATATAAGAGCTGAGCTAGAAAGAAATCGGTCACTCAAGTTAACCCTGAAAATTGCAGAAAATGGAGTTCTGAAAGTGTGGAATTCCATTCCCGATATTTTGACTGTTTTAAAAGTGTAGTATTAACAGTACTTTCATCTACATATTCAAGGGGCTTATTGTTTTAGTAATTCACTTTATCAGATCTAACTATGAGAGTAGTCTTAATGAACAGTTAATACTGCATGCATATAGCTCTCAAAACAACCAAGTACAAACCTGGTATAAAATTTGTACTGCAGCAGCAAAAGTCTCACTGATAGTAAAACATGTTTACTTGCTTTCTTGTGTATTATAATATGAAACAAGTTTATCACTTTTACTTTATTACTGTCACAGTGACACTACTTTTGGCTGCTTAAAGGGATTACTTCCAGTAATTTTTTTAATTATACAGATTAAAGCAATAAATATTTGTTATTAGTTATTTACAAAGGCTTCCCGTAACGCTTGCATCTCTCTGTCATAATTTCCTATTACCAAAACAAAACAAATACAAGTAAACAAAAGTATTAAGAAACAAAAATTAACAATTCTTTCAGTTTCTTTCGAACGTATTACTGTTCCCTTATTGGCATATAGTCATTAATTTTGTCAGCTGTAAGTACTAGTTATTTTAACATTCAATTTCTAAAACTGCCTCATTTACAATAATTCGGAAGCGTCATTGTTTGCCTACACAGGCGTCCTAGGAATGCTTTCAAGTACCTTGTTCTCCTTCTCTCTCTCTCTCTCTCCTCTCTCTCTCGTAATGATTTTTACATTACAAATTAGAATATGTATGATTATAATATTTACGTTAATGCATTTATGTGTTAGTCTTTTGAAATATGGAGTAGTAACAGCACAAGTTGCTTCCTTGTTTTCCTCCATATTGCATTCATCGAGAAGCTTCTTATTATAACATACAATATAACAACAGTAATAACAATAATAAAATAATAATGACGATGGCAGACTCATCAACCTTATTTGCTGCTCAAAATCCCCACGGGCACGCGAAATAATTTCTCCGGAGATTATTCGCAATTTGGGCGCGCGCCCTCGAAAAGGGTCCCCAGCCCTGTCCTAGGCCGGAAAGTTTAAATATCGGTTTGAAGGGGCGCCAAGTTATTAGCCTGCCTGGGGCGCCCATATGTCTCGGGCCGGCCCTCTGTGTGTGCGTGTGTGCGCGCGTGTGTGTGTGCGCGTGTGTGTGAACATAAATTATCTTGTCAACTCTACACTTTAGGCGAACTCTCTACGCTTTTCATTAATCTGGATCATAAATACCAATGTACACCTATCCAAATATTGAATACATTTATGGAATTTCGGGTGCGTGCAGTGGCAAAAACACCGAATATTTTAAGACTGGATCCAACCGTCGTTGCCAAAAACATTTTTTTCTTTGACGTCGACAGGAGACAAAACACAAATACCATACTGACCATAGCGGTTTAGCCCTCTGAAACCAATACTTTAGAACTGTAAACACACACATACGTACATGTACGTACTTACACATACACACATACATACAGTATACATGCATAGCGACAGTACATACATACACACATATACACACACACGTAGCCTGACACACATACAAACAGTATATCCTATATCATTATTCAAATAAAACACAGTGTCTCCATTACACCAACCGGTACTGCTGTATAAGGAAATAAATCTTTTATTGTAACACTTATATGGAACACACGAATACAGTGTGGAGGTAAAACGCCAAACTTTCAATCTTAAAGCACGTGGTGCACAGTTATCCTGTGCGTCGCTGTGAGCCGTCACGGTGCGTACCTCTCAGTTGAATGGGGCAAATGGAGACACACTGCTCATGGCACCATGTACTCACAAAATGTGTCTTGGTACCACGAATTAAAAGAAGATTTCCTTAAAACAAATTTGTGGCTATTATTACTTCAGTGTTATTTCAGTCTTCTTTCGATTGCCATGTCGGTGAGGCTATGAATCGGCATCGTTGTAGATTACGTACATAGAAAACATGTCACTAAAACATAATTCTTAATGCGGGATTTGAGGTTCTCACAGCGGTGTTGGTGAGAATTCAGGGCTTCTAGGTCGTGACGCTGTGTCGTCGGATGATTCCCGACGTTTCAAAGTAACGTAGAGCCTTCATCTTCAAGTGCCTCTTGCGCAGCTTGACTCTTGAAGATAAAGGCACTATGTTCCTTCGGAATGTCTGGAACTACGCACCCGACAAAATGTCACATCTACGAAGAACTGACTGCTCTGAATTATCAATGTTCAAAGACACTAACTCAACCAAATAAAATACAAGAACAGCGGTGTAGCTAGGCGTTTTGACGTCCGGGACGAGCAATCACAATGGCCGCCTCTAACATGTATTATGAACTTTAAGAACGTCGCAATCATTTGTTTAATTTCCTTTTATTTGACAACGGTCGTATAGTCTGAGGAGTGTTAATACACCGTAAATACACACCAACCACAAAGCACGATACAGTGTATGATGTGAGGTTTTCACAGCAGTGTACGGCCTATTCGTATCGTGGTCTTCTGGTTATGACATCGTGTAGGTTGGAACCAGCTTTTCAAAGGAGCATACTGCCTCCACATTCAGGGCAGGAGCAGCTGTATTCTGGTACCACCACCAGGCTACACGGTGCAAAGACCACAAATAAGATCACTGCAACGTGCGACATCTGATCTCTGAGCAATATTCCTCAAGATTCCGTCGTGTTGACTGGTAAACAATTAACTACGACCGTCAAAACGTCGGTAAGTATTTACCAGTCGACACGGCGTAAGATCCCGGAAGACTTACAACCTGAACACGAGACTCACCACTACTATCAGCGTCCACGCTGCCGACACCCACACTGATAATCACAGCCACACACAACAGGGCTGTGCCCGCCATCTCGCACTCTGCACCGCACACGAACAAGAACCACCCAATGCAAGGACGCGACTGCACTAACCAAACCCCGGCTCGAACGAACTGCGCGCGCAACAGGGGTGCCGTAACTTACTTGGAACAGCGCTGCCTATTCTAGTGACCTTACAAAATGTTGATCACGCTGAACGCCATGCATACGTATGGCAATGAGAAGGCACAGTTACGTATTCTTAACCTCGAAAATAGACGGAGGTCAGTGTTCAGCTTCACGCCTCGACCGCTTTTCTCCGTACACATTGAATAGGAGCGTGGGTGGACCACTCGGCCGGTCTGGATACTGTGGAGAAGAGAAACCCCGCAGCCAATCGAACCCCGATTCGCCTCGTCCAGCTCGTACGAGTATCTAGTCTCGATACTGATTGAGCTATTCCGGCTTTTGCTGGTTTCGTGCCATCCACGCCCACGTTGCTCTTTGCTCCACTCTTAAGGTGGGTTTACATTGGTCATCCTGGATTATTATCGACGATGAATCATCATCCATCATCATCTTCTTGGACTTCTTTAACCTTGAAGATAGGACCGGTAGGTTGTCCGAAACGTCGGTACAGAATTACCACTCTACGCTGCGTAATATCCCAGAAGAGCGAAGATCTCATCCAAAGTGAAGTCAAATGGATGAACCGAATTCCGCTTACATTAGTCTGTCAGTCTAAATGCACGGTATACACAACATAAAGCCCGCTTACATTATTCATCAACATTGAACAGTAGGCTATACTTCTTTTAAAACTGGAGGCAACTTAACTCGTGCGTTTAGGTGTCAGTGTTGTATGTTATTGTTTAATCAATTAATGCAGAAAAATTATCGTAAAAACAGCCTTTGCTGACACTGAGGTTCGTGAAACACAAACGCCACGCAGAAATGAATGTGCTCGTTTGTGAACCAAAACAATTTCGGCACAAAAATGTCGTGTAGGCCTGCACTACTTTTTTCTGATTTTATTACCTTAGCTAGCTCAGCAGCATACCTAGTACGAATTGTGATTTTCAATTTTATGCCCTCTACAGTGAGTTCCGGGAAATTCAGCTCCTGCATAATTTCCTGTAGTGCATTTTCACGACCTGTTTTGTTTCTGTAATGTTCAGATTTTGTGTTCCACAAGCTTTATCATAAAATCTAGCACCAGTGGTCTGTGTGGTCGTCCTTCCATTTAAAAACCATAGTAGGTTATTTTCAAACAGGATAAGAGAAAAAGAAACTAGACAGCAAACAGGAGAAGCACTCGTTGTTCACTGCGGAGAAACATGCAGTGAAACGTGTGTTTGCAATGTTCACTTTCGATGATTCATCCAAACTGAACCAAAGTTGGCCGCGGCCAATTTCTTTCATCCTTCATTTTGGATGATCAGTTTTGATGAATGAACTATTTACCCTGTTCACTTCATCCAAAGGGATCGCCCAAAGTGAAAAGTGTAAATCTGCCTTTACATGCGCGTAAGACATCGCCGGTGTCAACAAAATGTAATAAAGCACGCGTCCTGCGAAATGCCTGCGTTCGTGGCATACATTTTCAGCATTAGAGACGACCGGAGCCTGAAGCTGAGAACCTCTGGCATAAGGAGCACGCGCCTGGCCTGTTTAAGTAAGGTAGGCCTCAGGCAAACGAACCGAAACGCTTTGGGCAAAGAGCCATAAACAACAGAAAATTATTATAAGTATTTGTGTCCTCCAATTCTTACTGCCCCCGGTTGTGTTATCTAACGCAGTACTGAACACGTAGAACACGCATCTTCAAGTTACAACGTCAAAAATCTGATACAAAAGCGTAAAGTGGGCCCTGTTTGGACCTTCCCCTTCGTTCAGCACTTTAAACCGCAATAAACGTAATATTTCCTACTGTTACATTTTCTAGCACGTCCTTTATATATTAGTGCCTACCAAAGCAATATTCAATCATCAAAATAATCCTATAACTGCAGTACAACAAATATGGTCACACCTTCCCATAACCACAGCGTCACATACGTCACATGCCATATTGTTTATCAGCGTTGCCAACACAATGGTCACAGAAACCCTAAACATGGTATGCAAGATAATTACGTAGATCCAAGCATAGGTGTAACTGTTACGGTGCAAGGGGGATGGGAATGCCCCTCAAATATTTGTTCTACCTAAGAATAGTATTTTTGGCTACTGAGTTGAAGAAAGGCAAATAAAAAACAGAAATATTTTCTAAACGATTTTTGGGTGGTGTAAAGACAGAAGAAAAATGAAAAACGTGCGGTTTACGGGATGCAGAATAGATGCATGGTTTATTTTGGCCCCCCCCCCCCCCCAACCCAACGTTATTAGCCAAGTTACGCCTACGGATCAGAGTCTGGATTTTGATTTTAGTACAACATTTACACTACAAAACACACGAACCCTTACGTTAGGCTTAGAGATTTCAGCGTCTTGGATAATTCCATGCAGCCTTGATTTCAGGCTTCCGCCGCGATGTTGATGAAATCTGCGGTCTTCTGGATAATTACACGGCGTCGTGTGGTAATTATTTACCGACGTTTCGGGACAACGTATCGGTCCCATCTTCACGGGTCAAGATTCCGATTAGGAAAGAAAGCCAGCAAAGAAACTTGGCAGCATAGCGGGGTGGGGAACCGTGCGATGTGAGGACCCGTGAAGATGGGACCGATACGTTGTCCCGAAACGTCGGTAAATAATTACCACACGACGCCGTGTAATTACCCAGAAGACCACAGTTTCAATTCCATGCAGGTTTGGTTCTTCAGTTTAGTGAAAGATTTCTTCGGAATTATCCTTTCGGCACTCTTACAAGAGCCTTCAGTTCTACTCTACGCCTCCTGCCATGCCCGTTTCGTTGCATAAGCAGGATCCTAACTGTTACGGATCAAAGATTCGTTGCGGTCCGTCCCGGTGTTGGCACCCCTGTTTCCACCACGTAGCCTTGCAACGCGACGCTAATGTGTTCTCTTTACAACATGTGACCTCTGAAGTCACGATATTGGTACTATTGTAAACACTTCCGTCTTCCCAAAAAAAGAGTAACGGGCGCGTCTTTCTGAATCAGTAAACCCTGAACCTATCACTACATTTATTCTATGGCGTACCACTCGTCATGTCTATTATTAACGATCAGTCTCACGCAAGTATGGCAGCCATTGCCTCTGTACGTTTCCTGTGCGGTCCGCACTACACCTACTGTTAAATGAAACAAACATCTGTCGAGGTGACATTCATAAAAATTCCTGTTTGACGAAATTATCCTGATAAAGCTTTTTAATGATTTTTAGGTCTACTTTGTCATGCGGTAAACCGGGTTTTGATGCGGTGAAATAAGTATTGTATCTGCAACAAACGTGGCCTGAAGTGGGAACACTTTATATCGAACTTGTAAGGCGGTTTATTGGGCCGCTTCCCCTCGTGTGTATAAGAATTTTAGGGTAATATGCAGAGTACTTGACATAACTGTCACAGGATCGTGTCTTCTTACCGGACTTTTACACCAGGGAACTGAGATCTGAGGTTTTCACAGTGGCGATGAACCGTATTCTGTCGTCTCAGCTACGACACCACGGGTACCACACTACAGTAGGAATCAGTGAGCCATTTGAGTTAGCAGTACTGCCTTTTCATCGATGATAACTTTTCGCAAAGTTAACACAGTAAACGGCACAAATTTAAGCCTCCAGTGTCGTTATAGAAAGAGTCCACTTTGGAAAACTAAAATAATTAATTTATGGTTTATTTTATGACTCTGTCAGGAGCTCAGACTACATAGCGTCGAAAAGTGGGATTAGTGAAAAATGATCTGGAAAATCTGTGGAAGGAAACGGCCGTTCCCTCGAGGTGTTATCCCAGTTTCTTTTTGTAGTAACTTTTGAAAAGCACGAAAAACGTATCCAGACTGCAATTTGGAGCCGAGGCCTCTAGATTATCCACTCGACTGCGGCGTTTCTGTTGGATCAGCGATACTGAAACGGGTTGCGTTCAGTTACCGCAACAGGAATTTCCTTACAAGACTCAACAGCAACAGATTTCTTCGCTTCGTCTGTCAATCGTGTTATTCACAAAACGAATACTTGTCATTACTTAACTGACATGTGCAGATATCGGACAGCTTAACAACTACAGTATATCTGAAATGCAACGCCACATCGCACAAATTGGTAACGCAACTTTTGCCTTAGCGATTAGCTCCGTATACGTAATGTAACTAATAATTAGTGCTACATTAACTTCACTTTTTATTTACTTCAAACCTTTAAAGACTAAGATTGACCTGAATTACATCTGAAGACTCAGCTCACACCGTCCACTAAACACTCTTTGTCTCGGTTATAAAGACTAGTCAGTTACTGTTGTATAGGGAAATAATCTCTATTCCTTCTGAAATTCATACAAAACACATAAATGCTCTGTGTGGGCAGAACGTAGAATTTTTGGATGTTAAGCCAGGTGGTGCATAAAGTGATCACTGATTTTAAGGGTGAGCCCAAACTAGTCGAACAAGACTGTTCGGAACAGGTCGAAAGAGAATGCCCGGATCCCGCAACCCACACTTACGTAAAAGAGCAAGTCAAGACAAGTTAAAGCCATTCGCAACTGAGATGTCAGGTGACGAGGATACTGTTGTGCCTTCTTTCCTCAGGAAAGTTTGATATGCCTGTTAGTCTCCCCTCACTAATGGCTTCGTTACTAGGACATAATATTGCATAAACTAAACCACGTTCTCAGTTTATGTAGCTCATGGACATCGTCTAACTTTTCAAAGCATTTTTATCCTTCAACTTATTAAGGGCAGTCGAATATCGAGCTACGCTTTGGTAAATCCACGGTAAGGACACAGACCACACAAGAGATTAAGATTGTGGTCAAAGAAGTTTCAAGACCTTTAGGATACGATTTTATGAAGACTAGCAATATACCTAAAACACTTGCATCTTCTTCCACATCATAATGAGAACATTAAACTTCACAACATTATGGCCTTCTGAGGTGTGATGTCGTGCAGTCTGGTAGAGTAGTACCAACGTTTTGGAACTTCATCATTCACCGCACAGCTGGAACAACAGTACCTATCCACCCAACTACATGGTGCCACATCATAATATTCACTAACAACACAACACAGAACACAAATTCACTAACAAATTCTGAATTCCAACTTCTTCTATAAACATTGTATTCCTAATTTCATCCCGTGTTCTTATCACTAAATAGTTATCATATATTCCACAAATATATCAAGCCAATAGATATACATATAAATTCTTCATATTTAGTTCACTATTCACACATATGAATAAACATAGAGTACATGTATGTGGGTTATTTCCCTATAGCATACATTATGTATGTACGCATGTGTGTGTGTGTGTGTGTGTGTGTGTGTGTGTGTGTGTGTGTGTGTAGGGTCAAATTGGGTAAAAGGCAATCACTTCATTCTTTCGTCAATATCTTCTACACCATTAATGTTACAATTGTCTTGGTGCATTTGTTGGTAGAAATAATCAATTATACAAAGATGCACGGTGAATATAAAGTGAAGTATCTACCAGTGTTAATAAAATTTCTATACGTTGGGTTAAAATGTTGACTTAAAAACCGTTAGGTGTTTCTGGCACACCTGTGTGTGGGTGTGTGTTCTCTGTCATTAGTGAACAAACATTTAATTTTGTGGGGTATCTCGTAGATGAGCCATCGCCAAAAGAGAAATCAGAAAAAGACATGGCAAATCCTGGGTACAATTCATATCTCACTTCGAATCTGACATATACAAAATAAAACCCACATATTTAAACTAATAATACACATGAGCAATGATATTAAAGAATCAGAAAATATAAATCCTGGTCCAAGTAAAGAAACATTTTTACATAATTATAAGGAATTATGGACTAATAACGCTCTGCAAGAAAATTTTTGGAATACAGATAATATAGGTGACGAAATTATAACAATGGAAGAATTGAAAGAAGCACTAAAAAACAAAAAATGGAAAATCACATGGCAGAGATAACCCGAATTCTGAACTATATAAATATGCAGGAGACTCATTTCATGAGAAACTATTGCGTTTTTTTAATACATTTATATGACGGGAGAAATACCGGAAGAATGGACAAACAGTATTTCTTAAGGCCTGAATGATTTTTGTGGTGTTTTTGTGTGTTGGATTGCCTACCCTGGGACTGTGATTCGGCTGTTTGCCGATGGGAGCGCTAGGCTGTCGGTGCAAGACGCTGCATGTGCTGGCTGCCTTCTGATTGTACGGACGTCAGTCACATGAGCTGCTATCAAGTAACGGCGACAGTATTTTTTGTAACATCTTCAACAATAACCAGCACCTTAACTCCAGGACATATATTATTACACGGTACTAATCCTGCGAGATTCTGTATAGGATCAGTATTGTTATACCCATATACAAGAAATTATTCTGGAAACAAAATAAAAGTAAAGATAAACAATCAACTATCAGAAGAATATACAATTAATGACGGAGTCAGACAAGGTTGCACTTTATCACAGACATTATTCAACATTTACATGAATGAAATTACAGTAAAATGGAGCCATATTTACACAAAAGGTATTACTTTATCAACCACTACAAAAATACTCTCCTCTTGCAGACGATCTGGTCACAATACCTGATTCAGAGGATAATTTACAGAGAGGAGTATTTACATTGCAAACATAGCAAAAAATTGTGAATGGAAATATCACCAGAAAAATCTGAGATGATGACATTTTAGGACAAGATCTAGTCAGATGTAAAATCATTGTGGATACGAAATGTTTAAAGAATTTTAAATATCTCAGTTGTGAAATTTCCTATGAAAATGAAAAAGATATTCCAGAAAAAGTACCAAAATTTGCTCAAATACTGGTAATCTAAACAACACTTTCAAACCAACTCTGGTCCAGAAATCTTCAAGAATAAGAGTATGTAATGCACTGGCTCTTCCAATTCTTCTATATGGAAGTGAAATTGGGAACCTCGGGCAAAAGAAGAAAAAATGATTGACATCAATCGAAATGAAATTTTTCAGAAGAACAGCGGACTATACACTTTCTGACCACAAAGGAAATGAAGAAATTTTTGAAGGGTTGAAAGTAGAACCAGTTGATGAGAAACTAAGAAGATACAAATCAAATTGGCTACAACATGTAACAAGACTGAACAACAACAGGATGCCCAAAATAATGCTGAATTATAGACCAAATGGATGAAGACAACTTGGAAGACATTTGAAGAGACCATTAGACGAGGCCGAAACAGGTCTATTACAGCCTAACTCATGAGGGATGATGATGATAAAGAGGAGAACTCATTGTAGCAATAGCAGCAAGTTACACGAGTTACCACTAACTGTCAACAGGCAGTATACAGAATTCTGTACATGATTCTCTTCTCAGAGCATATGCCATGATCCCAATAACTTTATTTTACAGAATATTTTATTACCATCAGAACAGTTACCTGACAATATCATACTGTCCCAGGACTACCTGTTCCATGCCTGGGATACAGTTCCTTTCCTCGTCAATTTCACAATATACAGTAGCTAAAACTTGTAAGAAGGATAACAAAGTAAGAATTTAAATTTTAATTGTGAAACTGAAGACCGAGACTGTACTGTAAAAGAATTTAAAACATCGTGCATGTGTACACACAAAGGGACTCACCCCAAACTACATACAAACTCAGAAAACCTCCTCTTCCTAAAGGGCATTACTTAAAATCATAAACCTTTCAACCTAACAAATGAAGACATTTAGCTAATGAAGACTTCCTTCCCACTTTCAGTGTGTTCAATATCTGAAGTTTGTAATTTCTACAACCATCTACTTGTGAAATGTTGCCAATTAAATATGATTTACAATGAAATTACATAAAAGGACACACGTTTTTTGTATGAATGTATGTATGTCTGTTTACAGGATGAGTTAGATTCCTCCAACAAACTTCTAGGACTTGTAGTCCCTAGTTTTGTTCAAGGTACACTCCTAAAAATTAGTCTGAGTTGCTGTGTTTCCTCATCACCTACATACACGCCAATGAAATACCATTGTCCTGGCAGAGTTTGCAGCTATCCCTGCACCTCTGTCAGTGCCAGTAGTTATGAATTTAGGTCTGTTGTGCATGGTTTCATATGGCTGGTCATCGAGATACACACAGATGTATGTATGGCTGAGAGATGGGCAGGATATGTACACAATCGATATGCCCTGTCATAAATAAAACTAGATGGCAGTAAAGGTTTCTTCAATGGCAGGAATGAAGATTCAAAACATGACTGAAGATTCCTTATGTAATTCATGGAGGAAATTTTAATTCTGTGAAGGTTACACTGACACAAGACAAAACAAGGCAAGCAGATTTGGGTCAGATTCACAAGTAGGTCAAATCCACATGTATAAAAAATACCATTCAGGTGTTCGTGTCCATCCATGCTGAAATGAGACTGATTCCTCTCATGCATAAAGCATTTCCTTCAAGGAACATCTCGCAGCACATCTCAAACACGTCTGCTCCATGAAGTCCCCACAAACAGATACTGTCAGGAGTCCTGGAGGATATACATGAGCCTATTAGAAAATCACAAACACTACTACACCAGACATTGATGGTTGTGCTTTACTGTTGTGCGAGTGTTTTCTTCTGCCCAAACATGCCTGTTAAGGCTGTCAACAGGAAGTTCACAAGAAATCTGACACCTCACTGCATAAAGCACAGTCCTCATTCACAACCACATCTCTCAACATTCAACAAACCAGGCCCTCTTAGTCGACTCATGGACACAACTGTGTTGTGGTCTGAAAGTCATTGATTAGGAAGATGTTCTTGATATAGCTAATGAGTCCTGCCATTTCCATCTGCTGTACCATATGTAAGGAATGCATCTGTCATTTCATGCCAAGCATATGCAGCCACTGCTTTGCTGAAGTCACTAATACACTATGCAAACATACACCAAAAAATGGAGGTGTAGGCAGTGACTGAGGAGCATGGTAGCAAAACAGTGTCTCATCAGCCTGTATGTTGGCAATGACCAGCCATCTGAAGCCATGCACAGCATTCCTGACTACAGGCAGTGATAGACTCACAGGGATGTTTGCAAACCCTACAGGGATAATCATACTTCACTGAAGTACATATTGGTGATGAGGCAATGCATGTAACTCACACTACTGTTTGGGTATTCCTTGAACCCATCTACAAGTCGTATAGATGGTCAGTGGAATTCAATTGAAATAAGCATATAAAATAGAGGGCAAATGCGTAATAATGGGGACATCAAGGTAACTGTCCCTTCCAGTTATAATTACACCTGCATCACATACATTTTTTTGGGTTAATCAAGTAGTAGTTCTGCATTGTATATGTCTTCCCATGGTCAAATCTCCCCCTAACTATCCTAACTGAGGACTCTTATAGTTTCCTTGAGTCACTCCAGGTAAATGCCATAATAGTTCCTGTAATTAAAGCCAAAACTTCTTACTTCCAAATTTTTTTCCAGTTTATTATTTGAAAAACATCCTATCATTCCATGCTACATAGTCAGCACACAGTCAAATTAGACTCTTACTGTGATGTCTTCTCAGATCATTCATCCACCATCCACACCGTCTGTATTTAATTAATATATTACCAACTTATGTACTTAATAAAATACATTCAGAAGTATAAAACTCCTATAAACTCCTACATGTTCGGTACGAAGGTGTCCTCATCAGGGAGTTATTCTGACAAAGGAGTATAATGCCAGCACGCTTAACTAGGTGTTGTGTTGCCATCATTAAAGTGATTCAAATATTAAAATTCCTTAATGTACTAAGTTAATAATCATAAAATTACAATGCTGTAAATTTAAAATTTGTTTAAATTTAGTGAATATATTAGAAGAGTCATTAAAATATTCATAATGATAACATATTTACAGGACAAGATCTCTTCACATCATAATGGACCGACGAAGTTGTTCGTACGCATGCTCCATAAAGAGTGCAAACAATTGGAAATTTCAAACTACATCATCTCACTTTAAACAAATTTGAAATTTACAACACTGTAATTTTATGATTATTAACTTAGTACATTTTAGAATTTTAATCATTTTAATGAAGGTGACACAACACCTAGTTACGCATGCTGGCCTTATACTCCTTTGTCAGAATATCTCCCTGATGATGGCACCTCGGTACCGAAACATGTGGGAGTTTATAGTAACATTTATACTGTTCATACCATGCAGTCATTCAAGCACACACTACTTTAACCAACAAATGCACTCTTATTGCATCTTGTTATATTATACAATACAGTCACAGTGAACTAGCCCAACATGTTTCAATCCCATGTTGGAATCATCATCATCAGGGACTTTTAGATTATAAATTACACAATTACAAACTACACATTACAAATTACAGTACTGTCTTAGCCTTCCACATGTAAACAGGCCATTCCCGATACACAGTGGACCCAGGAACCAACAGACATAGCCTACAATTTTAACCTTTATACATCTTATACTTTTAATATGTACCTTTATTGTTAATTTGTAATTGTGTAATTTATAATCTAAAAGTCCCTGATGATGATCCCAAAAAGGGATCGAAACATGTCTGGCTAATTCACTGTGAGTGTACTGTATAACATCACATAGGATATAATGAGAGTGCATTTGTTGGTTAATGCATTAATTATAAGAATATGTATGGTATGAATAACATAAGAAAAACTTTTGTTTGTGTCTATCCACACAACACTGTCTGGCCTCACCAACCAATGAATCCAAAATGACTCAAAATATTCTAGTTACAGCATACACATCATCCACAGCAGCTATCCAATTTATAAACATGAACTATGTTATATCTAGTAGAGTCCGTTCAAATCTTCCAGCCTTCTGTCCCCCTAAGCATGGATTTAGAATCCACTTCTGAGGTGGAAGCATCCACAGGGCAGCAATGTGGTGATCATGAGACCAATTATCAGCAGAGTAAATTACCATTGAACATGGACTCTAACCTGGGGGGTGAGGGCTGTTGTTACCACAGTTTAACCTGTGGTACAGGGGAGGTTTCAACTGAGAGCAGAAAAATCCACCCCCCACCCCCAAAAAAAAAAAAAAAAAATTTTGACCTGGGAACTAATTCAGAACAGTTAGTATCCTACTCTAAGACCACCAGCAGGTCCAGGATATAGAATAGAATAGAATACCCAATGGGTTTGAGCCCTTAGAGGCCTGATGCACGTAGGCCTTTTTTAACAGGCCCTTTGTGCCCCCCCCCCAAAATGCAGATGCTTTCTTAAGAGTGTCGTGGCCCAAGTCCCCAGCAAAGGAGCCCCCCTTCCAGGTTCCCCTCGCAGAGCTCCCACAGAAAGAGACGCTCCTTCTCCAGAGCCTTCTTTTACCTGTCTTTCAAAGTCCCCAGTGAAGAAGTCCCAACCCCTCCAAGGCCCCCATGGAGTGAGATGCATGCCACCAGCCTTCTTTTACATGTCTTTCAAAGTCCCCAGTAAAGGAGCCCTCCTCCATGTTCCCCTCTCAGAGCCCCATGCAGAAAAACACTCCATTTCCAGAGTCTTCTTTTACCTGTCTTTCAAAATCCCAGGTGAAAAAGTCCCCCCTCCAAGTTCCCCAGCGGGCCCCCATGGAGAGAGATGCCCGCCACCAGAGCCTCTTTTACATATCTTTCAAAGTCCCAGTAAAAGAGCCCCCCCTCCCCCACATTCCGTCTCAGAGCCACATGCAAAGAGACGCTCCGTTTCCAGAGCCTTCTTTTACCTGTCTCTCAAAGTCCCCGGTGAAGAAATCCCCCCTCCAAGTTCCCCCATGGAGAGAAATGCCCGTCACCAGAGCCTCCTTCTTTTACATATCCTTCCAAGTCCCAGTAAAGGAGCCCCCATAGAGAGAGAGATGCTCCCCCTCCAGAGCCTTCTTTTACCTGTCTCTCAAAGTCCCCGGTGAAGGAGTCCCTCCTCCAAGTTCCCCCAGTGGGGCCCATATGGAGACAGACACCCATCCCAAGAGCCTTCTTTTACACATCTCTCGTAGACCTAGTGAAAAAGGTCTCCTAATAAAAACTCACCTTTCTAAGTACCTGGTAAAGGAGCCTCCCTTCATGTTCCACAACGGGGCCCCTATGGAGAGAGATGTCCCTTTCCAGAGCCTTGTTTTACATATCTCTTTACCCGAAAAGCCTCAGACCCCCATTCTGTCCCACAGCTGTCTGTAAGCCAGACAAGCCCTTGGACATCCGTAGGAGCATTTGGGCAGCTCCTATAAAAGGCAATGCTCCGTTTCCAGAGTCATTGATCAATTCATTCATTCATCTCTCTCAGAGTCCCCACTTAAGGAGCTCTCCCACAACACACAGGGAAAAGAATAGTCTCCGTCCATGGAGCCCCACGCAGACGGAAGGCCTACATACAACGGGGTGCGGCCTGCTTCCCCAAGGGGATCGTTCACAACACTGCTATTGACTACCCCCGTGCCATGCAGCCTTCGGCATGATACCTTCCACCTTGGCTTGGGTAGACCAGAGCCCCGTTAGCCAGCATGTCGTAGTAACCCTCTACAGGGTATCCCCTCCACACCTGTTACCACCTCCCACATGACCCAGCATATGGATTGACAGCATGCGTCAGAGTAGCCCCCGTCAGGGCACCCCCTCCACACCTGTTACCATCCCACATAACCCTGAGGTGCGGATGAGGGGTTGGATTTATGGGAGGCAGGTCCAGGATATAAAAGGTATGAAGTATCCAAATTCCTAAATATAACACTCCAAGCTACACTATAAATCTCTGCTAGAGGTAATGCCTAACCATCAAGCTGTTTTTGGTGGGAAGCAAATTTCATTCACAACTGTTATTCATTCCTTGTGTTTTTATTGTAATATATGAAGCAATAAATACAGACTTCTACATTTGAGCTAACTCTTCGGTCTCATTACTCAAGTCTTACTCAGACAGTTGGCACTCCTTCATATCACACATGAAACACGTTCTAAAGTCTGCACGCAGGGAAGCAGGGCGAGTTAAATGCAGAGGGAACATTCTAAGGAGTACTAGAGACTGCCTGCTAGATACAGGGACGAAGAAGGGCTTCACGCCGCCTCTTAGGCACCCTCCGCCCCACATGCAGCACCACCTGACCAGCCCGTATCTCCTTGAACACTGCAATGGCCTCTTGGTGGCTAAGCCCATGCAGTGCCTTGCCATTCACTGCCAGGATCTCATCCCCTGCAAGGAAAAAATGATGTAGCATTAGGCTCCTCCTTGAGAACGCTAATACTAACAAAGCCAAGACAGTCCCCATGCTTTATGGAACCTGAAGGTTCATTACTGTCTGAAAAGTAGCCTAAAACTGACCCTATCCCAAGCCAGATTAATCCAGTTTAATTCTCAGACCCTCTTTTTCTCAAATATCCATTTTGATATCTTATAGACCAGCGTTTTCCAAACCTGTTTGGTCATGGAACACTTTTTAACTTAGTAAATATTTACAGAACACGTATGTTTTGTGGCCCCTCATTTACCAAACAAAAGTCAGCACAACGAGATCTGTTAGCAGCCAAATAAAAGGTTCTTATAAAAATTCTTAATGAACAGTATCTTAAACTATGATCAAATATGCTAAATTCAAATTTACTACAAAATCTATGATTTTTTTTTTTTGGTTTCTCAGTTTTGTTATGAAACACCTATTCACATCTTGCAGAACACCAGTGCTCCACGGAACATAGTTTGGGAAACGCTGTTCTGGACTACACCTTAGTCTGTACCTTCTCTGGCCCAAATTTTGTACACATCTTTCATGCCCCCATCTCTTATTACAAATTACAGCTCAGTCAGCTGGCTCAAACAGAAATGTTTCTCACTTGTTTTGGGGAGGTTCCCAGTTGAATCACGGCTGGGCCACCATCTGTCTCAACTGAGGTTTTCTCTGGTTACCCTCTACCCCTCTAGGTGAATGCTGGGAACATTACCTCATATAGGTTATGACTCCTCCTTCTACACTCTTTTCAACTCATCATTCACGAATCACCCTATCATTTGTCACTATATTATCAGATACTGATAGTATCACACCCACAGAAAAGAAGTCAAAATATGTATCATTAGCATAGCTGTAACTTCACCCTACATTAGAGTAACCCCATAACTTTTCAGCTTCACTTGTTTCTGTTGCAGTTATGTTATTCTTCCAGCAGAAACGAGACCATTTGCATGTCAAGCTTGTATCAACCCAAAATTCGGTTTTGACAATTTTAATGGGCCCTAAATTTAGAAAAGGGTTGTGCTAAAACCCTCTGACTGTTAGCCCTGCTTCAGTATCTCTCAATGAGGGTGTATTATTCCCAGGGATTCTTTTATTATTTGTAACTGATGAGGAATATGCAATGCCCTCTAAAAAAAAACTGTCAAGCCAATAGCAGAAGAACCTGCTGTGATGCCTAACTGATCACAAAAGGTGAAGTTACATTAGTCAACAATGTAACTTCTGGAACACAATATATGGAAGATGAGAGTTCTCACACAGTTCTTGTACATGTAGTACTGAAGGCAGTTATCTTTCTTTTCTTACTGATGGCAGACAAAAAATGTGCATCTCACATACACAGAAAGATCCAGGCATAAAAGCACTTATAAACACTTATCTACTTACTCAGTTGTAAGTCACCTATGAGAAAGTGCACCTGCCATAATTGCATCATAAAGAACTATCACCTTCTGAGTGTTCTGTACTTCAGCAATTCCTTTCATTTCAATAGTAATCTGAGATGGATTCATTAAATACCATAGTTTCAACACCTGCTTCCTTGTTTGCTGGACTGCTTCCCTATGATCCTCATGAAGCAATCTGCACTTCCATTGTTTCAACTAAGTTGAGTGCACTGACATCTCACTCACTCCACTAGCACTAATTAGTTAACCTGGTGCTCATTCCTGTTGTAGAAGTGTAGGGTAGGCATGACAAATTTTCTTTGGATCTGGGGAAAAAAGTTTGGGAGCCAAGCTTTTCGTTTTTCAGTGAATATATGCTGCAGTGACTAACAAACATAAACCTTGAATTACTGCTACTATACACAATGTGTGCACTTGCAGAAATGTGTGCGCGAGTGAGTGAGTTAGTGAGTCTAATACATCACAAGATATTCCTACACACTGAGCATATTCTTCCAAAATGATACCACTTGTCTGCGATTTTTATCAAAAACGCTCAGAAAGGCACAACAATCAAAATTCAAAACTAAAAACCCTTAGAATTACAACAAAATAAAACCTCTCACATTAAATCTACTTATCCAACGTTAAAATACAAGCAAAACCAAGCTGAAAGTTACGCATATAGTCCACCAAAAGAAGCACCCCATACACCAGTTCGATATCAAACTTAACTACTAACAGTCACTACAATGGTGGGCAACTATCCTTCCTCACTCACACCAAACCCTACAAATTACAAAGAGTGTTTATCTGTGTAACTTCATTCACAGGAGGTCAGGCTTAATGCTGCATTCCTGCTGTTACTATTAGGGGAAGGATGACAATTCAGAACAGCATTCTTGTGTGGAGAGTAAGTGAATGAAAGGTGGCGGCCAAAACATGGTGGCAAACTGACAGGTACAAAATTATATATGAAACACACACAGCCTGCTGTTATGGAGGAAAAGAAGTCTCTTTTAATAAAGCTTGTGGTCATGTGAAACCACATGCCTCCCCCCCCTCTCAAAGTCATGTTCCATTTATATTTCACTCCAACTTTCATTCCAGTCATGGTAAAGATGCTTAGAGTTACTTCTATGAATTTTCATATTACATTAACTTCTCCTGCCAGTCAGACTACTGGTTGATGGCAATTAAAGAGCTGAATAGTACTGAAATGCTTGATGAAACCGGATTTTCCAACAAAAAAAAAAAACCGTTAACTCAAAACGCACTCTTCCAAAATTCTAGGCACCACGCCACTCTGACTTCCAGGATTTGTCAAGGTCTGATGTAAGGTCAGGACACGAGAAAAAGTGCATCAACCAGCAGTGAGACTTGAATGTGGGCTCACTGTGGCCAGTGGCAGTACACAGAAGTAACTCTACCCATTTCACTCACAAAATTTCAGATGTGCTTTGATCCTTAGATTATCTTCAGGGGGACTGCTGAAAATACCGACAGTAATAACACGAACAATAATAAATAATACACATCTGAGTAACATTTAGCATTGCATTTCAATGGTGTGTGTGTGTTACATGAGGTTTAAGCATCCAATGGGATACTAGGAATGTAAATACTGAAATGGGGAGGATTGTTAGTGGTGTATCTAAAGATATACTGGTCCAGGATTTAGCTGGGGGCTGTCTCACCCTCCTTAAGCCTGCCACTATCTGCTGCCTGGCCATGTGGGAATACAGTCTTCACATAGATGCCCATGTTGCCTTTGGGTGAGTCATGACCCCCTACAATACTGAAGCCCAGGCCTTTGTGGCCAGGTCCCTTGGTGAATGAAATTGACAAGATTGTAAATGCTGCGCCACACCCAGCACCATGCCGAGGCAGTGTGCAGAACTTGCTCTCTTCATCATCTTCTTCCTCATCATCATCGTGTTCATCTGCTGAGGAATCCACTGGCTCTGTACATTCTGCTACCTGGCAACAGATAACACAATATTAGGCTTGCAGTTCCCCAGAAATCACATCACTCCCTCCACATCACCCTAGAGTGTTATTCTGCAGGTGGGATCATGCCCTCAGAATATGTCCAATATTAAAATTATGCTTTATATTCGGGGTATGTGTCATTCAAATCTGAGCTAGGATTAATATTTCTTGTCCGTCTTCAATGTCTGGCCAGTAAAGGTACACTGAAGTAGGTCTAGTGATTCTACTTCCAAATCCTTAGATCCATGATAGCCACAATTGCAGCCACCGCCACCATCAGCACCACCACCACCTTCTTTTAAACTCACCTTAATATACAATTCTATAAGATTCTGATGATGGTAAACCATTTCAAATTATGATTCACAGAACTGATCTGTTGCCTCATGTTAAAAGGTAATAAAAAATTCATACAACACTACATTCTGGTGGCTGATCCTGCCACCAAAATCTAGTGTTTTATTCAATTTTATTATTTTTTAGCACAAGACACTGGACTAAATCCATGAAGTAAATGATTCCAAATCATTCTGCAGTACAGTATGAAACCCTCATAATGGCAGTAAATATGCTGATCATATCACCAACAGCAGCAGCAGAAATTTGTGGAGGGTGCTACACATTACCTATATGTAAAGTGACCTGATTTTTTATGATCAATGCTGTGCAAGGTAGCAATATAGCTGTCATTTAATTAAAATCCTTAACTAATCCTTAGGCTAAAACTGCAGGAAGTGTATGAAATTTTTGTAGACTTTTTTATTTTTTTTAATAAATTATTATATTCAAAATCCTATGGTGGTGCAAGTACACCACCTTGCATCTCACTGCCTGTGCCCCTTGTCTGTCATAACTTTGCACCAATGCTCCAGGTTTGTATGGTCAGTGTGGTACAACATGGAGCTGAGTTGTCAAATTTACACTACCACTCTGCTAGGTCTTTACTTGGTAGAACCACATTCGGTCAGGGCCAAATGTTGCGGCACACCACATGAGCATGGTAATGCAATGCTGCAATGGTATCAAATCAACAAATCTCTCACTCCCTCCTGTGGCAAAAACCAGACTGTTTGTTCTGACTGCCTGACTTAATGACTCACTGTGACAGGTTACTCACTAACCTGCCAGCTAACTTACTAACGAAGTTACAAATCCCATCCAGCAGTCTTCCCTGAGCAGCTAGCAGTTCCTCAGCAAGTCCACGAATTTCCCTTTACTTTACAGAACCCAAGCGATCATTACTGTGCCCACAAGATCCTACAACTTGTCCCAAACCTAAGCCAGTGGAATCCAGTCAACACCATCCCATTCTGTCTTTAAGATCCATTTTAATATTATTCTAAAATCTATTCCTAGGTCTGCCAAGTGTTCTCTTCTCTCCAGGTTTCCCCACCAAAACACTGTGTGTGTTTCTCTTCTCTCCCATACATGCCAGATGCCCTGCCCATCTCATCCTACTTGAGTTGATCATCCTAATTATGTACATCTGGTGAGGGGTAAAAATCATGAAGCTCCTCAGTATCGCTGCTACTTCCTCCCTCTTAGACTCAAATACCTTCTTCAGCACCGTTCTCAAACACACTCAGCTTATGTTCTTCCCTTAATGCGACAGACCCAAGTTTCACATCCAAAAACAACATCCAAACTGGGAGACAAAATATTCTGGACAGAAAGATAGCATGCAGTGACTAGATCTAATATGCTCTTCATCTCTTCATGGATGACATTTTTGTTTCTTCAGATCATTCTCAAATATTTGAACTTTGTCACATTTTCAAAGAACTTACTAGCTATGGCTATGTGCGATTTTGTCCCGCCTGACACATGAATATACACTTAGTTTTCTCAGTATTTGCTTCTATACCAGTCTCCTTACTATCAACTAACATAGCATCCACTTTTCTTCCATGTTTTCATCCAACAGATTACCATCATCAGCACACGTCTGAAGCTGAAGTGTCCCACTCAATTTCAATCCCTCCTGGTTTACTTGAATCACCCTACACCAGTGGTTCCCAAACTTTTTCGGTCCACCGCCCCCTTGGCTCCATATACACACCCCACAGCCCCCCCTACCTTCTTTAAAAAAACATAAATGCGCTTT
Source organism: Reticulitermes speratus (assembly GCA_021186555.1). Classification (NCBI taxonomy): domain Eukaryota; kingdom Metazoa; phylum Arthropoda; class Insecta; order Blattodea; family Rhinotermitidae; genus Reticulitermes; species Reticulitermes speratus. Next base: position 313,357 of record JAJKFL010000004.1, read on the forward strand.
TGTTTCCACTTTTATTCTATATTTAAAAAATCGTTTAAATAAAATTATAAGAGTTAAACTTAATGTTTTGTGTGTTAATTAATAAATTACAATTTATTATATTTTTTATGATTAACAGTAATTCATCTAGCAATAGCTTATTAAAAATAATATATGCTTGAATAAGATTCATAAATTAAAATACTAAGAAATTTAGTTCATTTTTTATTTTTAACACAAAAATTACTTTATCTGAATTTTATTATAAAAATAAATGCACTACTTGTCTACTAGCGCTCCCTTCCACCTCTCGTACCTATTAGCGCCCATGTCGGTAATCCTACCGCCCCCCAGGGGGCGGTACCGCCCACTTTGGGAACCACTGCCCTACAGCATATTCTAAAGAAAAGTTTAAAGGCAATGGTGATAAAACATTTCCTTTTTTTCAGACCATTCTGAATGGGAAATGTATCAGATAAAAGAGATCTGCACTCTTCTACGATATTACGCGGCGGCGTGTGGTAATTGTTTACCGACGTTTCGGGACGTGTCGGTCCCATCTTCACGGGTCAAGAGTCCCAGAAGAGCGCAAATCTCATCAATATCGCGGCGGAAGCCTGAAATCAATATCAGATAAATGTTTGCCTATAAAGACTTTACTATTGGTTTTACTTAAACACATTTTAATTAACCGAACTCGCTTCATGGGCACACCAAATACAATATAAAAAACGCCCCTCCTGACCAAATCATAGGCTACCTCCAACGCTCTCGTACTTTCTGCTGCCCACGCACACGCCTGTCATGGGACTGCGACCCGATTCTACCGAGAGGCGCACAGCTGCATTATACCGTATATTCTCGAATCTAATCCGCACTTTTTTTTACAGTTCTAGAGGGCTAAAAATCAGATGCGGATTAGATTCGCGTGCGGATTAGATTCGCGGTCTAGAGCTGGATTTTGGAAAAATGATTGAGCTGCTGTACAATATAACAATAACGTAATTAACGTAATTAATAAACAACGTAAGAACAATACAATACAATAATCTATTATTTTATTATTTATTATTATAATTTATTATTCATCAGACTCGCCGTCATCACTCATAATTCGAGGAATGTTCAAAGATCTGGCCTTCTTTATCGCCTCCTCGCGAGTAGATCATAACTCACAAACAGTCCAGTCTTGCGTCTCTCTTAAAAAACGTGAAGACTGCATCATCAATTTCAGGAAATCGTCCTTTCTTGGGTCCAGTGAATTTCCTTCGTGACGCCTCACACCCGCTGATCGCTGCCTTGTGTTTCCGCCATAGTCGAACGTTGCTTTCATCAACTCCAAAAATTGCAGCGGCTTTGCGGTTTCCATTCTCCTCTGCGCACCGAATAACTTCACGTTTGAACTTTGCCGTATATGAGAGTCGTTTAGATTTCAGGTGTCCCTCTTCCATAACTACGGTACACGACAAATTGGAACAAGCACCTCCCACGTTTCAACAACTAAAGATCAGCTGGCTTCAGACGAGATTGCGCACGTCTGTTGAGAAAGGCCCCGCCTCTATCGGTATGACTCATCGGCCACAGGCGTAGCGTCGGATTTTAACGCATTGGTAACATCCAATATTATTCAATCAGTCGCCCCGTGGGCAAGGGGTGGTTGAAGGAAAGGTGCGGATTAGAATCGCGAACTAACTTTTTTCGTTTAAGAAGTCGCCAAAAACTGGGTGCGGATTAGATTCGGGTGCGGATTAGATTCGAGAATATACGGTATATGGGAAGCGCGCCCAGCGGCCTGTCCGGAAACTTTTGGTTCGCACCTCGTACAGTGGACTGGATGTGCAGGATAAACCAAAGGATTTAAGGATGTACATGAGATTAAATTATGTGACAGATATCTGGAACGAAGCAACAGAACCAGGTGAATACAAAGTCACTGTTGACTTGTCAGTCCCAAAACAGCATCAGCAGGGAGAATGATCACTCCATCCAACACTGGACACCAAAATTCTCTTCACGAAATGCCGGTACATGAACCACATCATCAAGGAAGCAACTGAAACTGAGCTCCATCCCTGTATGAAGCTGGAGGATGGCCTAGACCTCAGCAGGTCTTAGAAACCTTTATTCACGCCCTGAGGGAATAGAGAAGCCGCCCACAATATATTATCTTGGCATTATGGCCCTTTTCAAGGCCACCCACCAACTGCACTATAAGACACGGTTGTCCTGTACAGGGTTGGTCCTCACCATCCTTTTCGCACACTTGGCTTACCTATCCACCCTCCCTACATCTTCCGGTCTAACCCCACCCTCCGCAACCTATGCGCCAATCCATACTTCTCTCACTCCTTTCACCTCTCATACATATCTTAAAGCATTACAGCCCTTTTCAGGGCCACAAAACGACTGGACTTTCAAGGCGTTTTGTGCTTAATAGGCACTCTGACTCCTCCCTTTTCCCGCCCTTGGCTTTCTTCTCACTCACCCGCTTCTCTCTGTTCCATCCCGATTTCTGTTCCATCACTTCTCCTGTAAACCTTTGGACTTCTGTCACCTTTTTTCACTTCCCTGCATCAACTACCCACATCCCCAACCCACTGGCACACTACGCCAATCAACTATCCTGCACATGTACGCACTTTTTCCTGACAGCTGACGCTTTGTGGAGTACCGTGAACATAGATACAGCAGGCTCTTCCGTAACGTTGGTAGGACCTATATACCAATATACACGGCGTGATAGCCCAGGAGACCGCAATTTTCATTCGTTATTTTACTACAAACATTAATACATATATAATAAACTATTTTCCATCACACTTGGTACCACCATTGTGACACTGGACACCCCCCGAGTCTTTGTGCTTCTCAACTTGCTGTGGTCAGCAGCATCAACATGGCTATCGTGTAAACTACACGGTGGGAGCAATAGTAGCGCCACATATAGGGGCATTATTTCATCTGACAACGGTGGCTAGTCACTTCCAGTCAGCTCGCTTAACTTATACAACTGACATGCAGTGGACAGTGTGTTTGTTTGATGTGGTGTGTGCCTGCAAGCCAAAGAAGACCGCTTGCAACACCTTCGTTATAGTGAATGAAACTGATATCAACGGCAATACAATGAACTAAAACGTGTCGACCCTAACTCATGGCAAACTGGACTAGCTCGAGCACTGCATGCCTGCCATCACTCGTAACCGCGTAACCGCCTGAGTGAAGGGTGATGCGAGTTGTCAGATAAAATAATACCCCTGCTGTATCATAACTTTTGTATGGCAATATATTTTCAAAATTACCCTCTTTTATGTAAGGTGGAGGTGCCTACATGACCTATTTTCATGGGATGATGTTGCTTCATATTTGTGTGGAGACACACTACATTTAATCTCAATTGTCTAATCCTGTAGAACCCTGCACTATAAAAACGGTAAGTTATTTTAATACTTGTTTATGTATCAGAATTTTGTCATTGAATGCAACCGCCTCTCTATGGTGTTCGCGTAAAATGAATACATGCTGTTTTCAATGGCCTGCAGTAACATTTTAATACCGCCCTACTACAAATACACTACAAATGAGACAACACTTTCAGAAACGTTTTTAAACCAAAGTCCCAAAGAGGGATATACATGTGTTCTAAACATATTCTTTGTTACTTTGCATCTGCCTTCATCTAACACAAATCTGTCATTAGCAAAGCTTATCATACTCAGAAATGTGTTCTGCATGTATTTTGACAGATATTCTTAATACTGAAAAAAAGTTTCAAATAAATGTTGCAAATCTTAGCCATCCGTATTTTGCACTACGTACATATTTTCTGCAAAAAAATATATTTTTGAGAAAACTAATTATGTTCAATTTGAGTGTCATAAAAGTGGGAGTTATGTTGAACCAAAATATGTTTCGCTTCAGAGTGACTACTCAGACCAAACTGAAATGAGGGTGGTCTTGAAACGTGTTAATTATGTCACACACCTTACTCCTCCACGAGAGTTCCTGCCGTTGCTGCAAGAGGTCGCCACTGCTGCGGTGGTTCCACCGCACACCATTAACTTCTTTCTTCTCACCCAGTGCCTCCTGCAACTGCTTTATCAATTGCCGCTGTTTGTTGTGCACATCCGTGTCTTCCTCTGGGGTGTACGGCAGCGAGGTCGGACCCGGTTGGGATGTTGGAGTATCGAAGCCACACGACACACTGCCACCAATCACAAAGCTGCAGTGTTGGTCTGCTACTGACCACCTCCTGCTGCGCCGCTCCTGGCCCACGACACTGTCATAGCCATGATCTTGTGGAGGGGAAGGCGAACAGGACTTCCGTCTGTAACGCGACGATGACGTAGATGATGAAGTGCTACCGGTACTCCTGCCATCCAAGTCCTCCGCCGGAGGCGTGGCGGTCCCTCTGCCGGAAGAACATGTGGACAACTTCCGGTGGCGGGTGTCCGCATCTCGGAACGTAAACGAAGGAAGGGACACTGGCCCTGACCGCTCTTCTTCACACGTTTTGGAGAGGGTGAGGGAACGTAGAACGTTGGCTGGCCACGGGAGGACGAACACATTTCGTGCACGGATACTGCTCTGCGCTTGCGCAGACCGGCGTGCAGGCGAGTCAGCTTAGTCATCAAAGCCTCGGGGAACAAGGGACGGGTACTAGAGTTGTTGCAAAGAGGGGTCGCGGTCCCCGTGGGTGGCATGCTCACCACCACGGGGTGATCTGGGGACAGGAGAAGGCGTTCACACTGAGGCGGCGGCGATGTGGAAGTCCCCGGCGACGGAGTTGTGAAGGACGAACAGCGGCGTCGCAAACGTCTCCAGCGTTGTGAGATGTTCTTGTTGAAAACAGAGAGGTCTGAAACAAGGCAACACGGCGAGGGTAAAATCCCAGCACATCTCCCCTATAAGTAATCTGTATTTTATTCGGGTGTATTTGAGAACAGGGCGCTGAACAGAATATTTAGACCAAAAGGAAGGAAGTAATATGAACATGGAAAAAACTGATTCGAGAGCTTCACGATTTGTGCTTTGTGCGTCTCTTTGATCGCTGTCCAGAGTCTCGGCGGATGCTGGTTTTCTATGCGATAAAGCTGCTGTGTTTGGTACGGCGATACAAGAGTGACCAGCTTAGCAGACACGCGAGCAGAATGTAGGGCAGTGGTTCCCAAAGTGGGCGGTACCGCCCCCTGGGGGGCGGTGGCATTACCGTGGTGGGCGCTAATAGGTACGAGAGGTGGAAGGGAACGCTGTTATTATCACAGGGGGGCGCTAGTAGACAAGTAGTGCATTTATTTTTATAATAAAATTCAAATAAAGTAATTTTGTGTTAAAAATAAAAAATGAACTCAATTTCTTAGTATTTTAATTTATGAATCTTATTCAAGCGCATATTATTTTTAACAAACTATTGCTAGATGAATTATTGTTAATCATAAAAATATAATAAATTGTATTTCTTAATTAACACATAAAACATTAAGTTTAATTCTTATAATTTTATTTAAACAATCTTTTATATAAAATAAAAGTGGCAACAAAAGCGCATTTATTTTTTAAAAAAAGGTAGGGGGGCGCTGTGGGTGTGTATATGGAACCAAGGGGGCGGTGGACCGAAAAAGTTTGGGAACCGCTGATGTAGGGCATGTGCAGGTGTGTTTGGAAGATAAATACGAAGGCAAGAAGTTTACTTGGGAGACATAGCCTTTAGAGTGCGCAGTGACACGAATGGAGCCCGTAGCAGACATGAAGATCTGTCAATTCAACATGTCGATGCGTCACGATGTAATTTTACTCCTTGCGGGAGCCCAACCAAATGGCGGCAGGCAACTTTTCTTTCTCCTCTGACAACCACACTTGCGAAAACATACTGCCTCAATTCCACCCAGAATAGAGGCAGCAGCTTCCTCCGGAACGTCGGAACCCACAGAAAAGACTGCACTGTGTCATAAACGAGATCACAGCATCATTATTCACGGCCATGAAAACTCTCACCTCACGCATTGTTTTCCAGAGTGTAAGCCAGCCGCGCCTCCGAAACGTTAATATGTTATCTACGACGACACAGCCCAGCATACTATAACCGTCATATCCATTTACTTTACGTCGTCTGTGAGAAGGAAGCTGTTCGAACACAGCACCCCCCCGTCCCTCTTTCAAAATTCGGCCATACTGCCCACTTACCTTTCTAAATCACTTGGTCCAGCAAATACCCCGCCCTGAGTGTACAGACTGCAAACAGGAAAGTTGATTCGGCTTCACCGACTGACAGACGTACTACACGAAAGACGACACACTCCACTCATGGCTCGGTGCATCGTCAGTACAGCCGCTGCGTAATAATTAGTACAGCATTCTGCCATCGGGAGGCAGTTGCTTCCGGCACCAGGTGCGGCCTACAGGAAGCGGTGGGCATTTTATCACCTGAATGACTCACGTGAAGTAACAAGAGGCCTCGCATGGGTGGCGATGCGCCACTGTCACCAAAATCCGACCACACGTTCACATGACAAGTGCAATTTGTATAATTCCACCAATACCGGACGAACGTCGCCGAGCAACCAACGCGGTTTGCTTTCCAACTTTACTTGCGGAACTTCATTATTCCCTCGCCTTTCGTGGATATGCATCTAAATCCCATAATTATTTATGTCCTACCCGGTACTACCGTGCGTAACTCAGGATAATCACTAGCCGGACCCGTGTCTGAGATCGTGACATCTCGTGCCTATAAGGAACGCGCTGTGTCCCATTAGCAACACTGCCGAGAGATTCGGAGTTAACCTGTACGTGGTTCAACGTTCAGTTGAGACCACTTACTACACAGTAAGCGGTCACTGTATCTGCCGTCCTGCGAACATTAGGTTTACCCGAGTTTTGGGGTTGTCACAGCGATGTTGATGCAGATTCCAGTCTTCTGGGATATGACTTCGTGCAGACCGGTCATAATCCAGACATCTTTCGGAGAAACTTCCTGCTTTCGTTTGCTACATTTCGTATGCCACAAACCAGCAGATGTATTTATACTGACTGTAGCAAAGCGGCGACTGTCCATTTGAAATACACGTAGCAATGCTAGGTAGGTAGGTAGGTAGGTAGGTACTCTTAAAATGAAGGTTGAACAGTTATAGCTACATAAAGAAGGGGAGTGGAAGACAAAGTACAGCTAACTGAAGACTCTGAACACCACACGTCAAATGCAGTCGATCGGTCGAAATACATCGAGCGTCACGTTTCCATGAACACAAACACAAAAACGCAGGCCACTCTGTCGTGCCAGTCATCGCAGGGTGCACAAAAGCATACGTATAATGAATTCCAATATCACATGGGAGACACAAGAACCAAATTTCCCTTGTCGAAATGTACCGGTATGAGAACAAACAACTTCAAGAGCAGCTACGTAACCTCTTCAAGCATGGCGATATCAAAATTATCGCCTGCCTTAATTTCCAAAAACTCTACACTTTGCCCACACAGATGATTTTCTAATTCTCTCAATCAATAACTATTTTCCTAAACAAGATTAACATGCTAGTCTTTGTTGGGGGGGAGGGGCCGCAGTATGCTTTTTGCGAGATAGGAACTCAGTTTTTATACTACATTGTTTACTTAAAATTAAGGCTTCAAATGGTTAATGCCGTTAAGAGGTTAAGAGGCTGAATGGTCAAGGCAGGCAGGTTTACATGCCAAAACAAGAGAAATCAGTCCTTTTTTAAACCTGGAACAGCAAAAAAATCGCTTTTAATAATCTCTGAAACCGTTACTTACATAAGAACTGAACAGTACGTACGTGTTCGTTCAATTTTTCTGTACAAACTTTGTTCCAAACATTCTTTTTTTCACTCCGATAAATATTTAGCGAGTTAAAGCTCGAGATACGAGCAGAAACGCATGTAGGTTTTTATGTGAAGTGCCCGTTGTTGTAGTCGATTTTAATCAATATTTAAATATGTCGACAGAGATTCGTCGAACTTTCCAATTATTAAATTTCTTTCAAATCTGTTCCGCGATGCTCCAGTTAATAACGCGCAGATAAACAGACATAGCCCCGCCAACACGCACAATTTTTCAGTTTAAATAGGTAAGCCATTTTTCACCTGATCGCCACAAAATCATTACAAAAATATATATTACCTGTCGATCGTTGTGTCCGCCTGCTACATAAACAAACTTGTTAGAACATTCCTGACATTAGTCTACTCGCTCTGGTGATATCCGCCAGTACAGTACCATACAATGCAATAGGTGTCAGCACTGTCCTACCACCTCATAGGTCGAGTGTCGCCACGTGTCAAAGTGACGTAACGGGAAACAAGTAACAAGCAGATTCCGTGCACACAACAGCACGTTCCCTTGTGTTTGAGTCACCTGACGTACAAGACAAAGTAATTTCCTGTCCACTTTGAATTTGACCACCGTTACGTCAAACTGACGCTTTCGTTATATTAGAGGCACAAACATAAAACTTCAATTTTGACTGTTGTTTCTTATGGGTGTGAAGCACGGTCTGTTGCATTGTCATGTTCTCCCCTTGATGCAAGAGAAAGTACGGATCGTCAAATGCTGAAGTGGGCTAAAAATGACATCACAATGAAGAAATGTCTTACATGGGAGAACATTTAGGTCTAAGAGACAGAGGAAGCAACAGGAACATGAAGAAACTGCACAATAAACAGCTTCTTAATTCGCACCAATCATCGAACATTATTAGGGTGAGATTAGCGGTGCATGTAGTATGCATGATCAAATCATATTAATATTAGACAAACTTGGTGTGAATATGTAGCCTGTTTGCAAGTGGTTGGTGAGAAAGTAATGCACGATCTGGTTCCATAACCCTTCCTAGCCTAAGTTCAAGTAAATAACACAGGCTTACAAGGAACGTCGCGATGCACCCCTGCTTCGTATTAGGGTGGCCTAAGGATGAAATCTGAGCCCGCACACTAGATATCCTGATTACGATTTTCCTCTGTCGTTTCAGGAAAATGCTGGAACAGTACCTAAAATTAGGCAACAGGCTCTCCACATTCTTTCTAATCCATTCTTCACTACTTAACCTATCTTCATACGCAACACAGACCGAGCTACTGACATCGCCTTTAAACGGGCCACAAGTAGCTAGCTCCACTATCGTTATCAACTATTTGTCAAAGAGCTGTGTTATGAATTTGCTGATGATTTCGGTTTCGTGTCATATCCTTGAAGTTAATTTAGTTTGCTGGTCGGTAACATAATTTTTGCATCATTCTTTATGACAGCATTTATATCTTGCCCATGACATGACACAAAAAAAAAACGGACCTGCCATAGCGTAGTCGGCACAGTGACTAGGCCAGGCTTGCACAACAAACGGCCCGCGGGCAGTATGCGGCCCGTGACGACTTTTGGAAAAAACACCTATCGAAAATAATTATAATTGTCTGAAAGCTGAAAATTAAACGTCGCCGTAGACAGTGTTTTACCCCTGCGGCCCGCAGCTGTTTTCTTGGGAGCAATAAGGCCCCTGCCGCTTTCCGAGTTGTGCAGGCCAGGACTTGGCTACGAGCTTGGCCAGCAGGCAGCACTTGGCTATGAGCTTGGCCAGCAGGACAGCACTTGGCTATGAGCTTGGCCAGCAGGACAGGACTTGGCTATGAGCTTGGCCAGCAGGACAGCACTTGGCTATGAGCTTGGCCAGCAGGACAGGACTTGGCTATGAGCTTGGCCAGCAGGACAGCACTTGTCTAAAGTACAGACTCATGGCCACCAGGATCAGGCATGGCTATGGCTTGACCAGTCATGACACCGGACTTGGCTATGAGCTTGTCCAGCAGGACAGGACTTTGGCTATAGAAGCTTGCCACAACACTTGGCTATGAGCTTGGCCAGCAGGACAGGACTTGGCTATGAGCTTGGCCAGCAGGACAGCAGGACAGCACATTTTTCTCGTCTCCAAAACGTACAGACTGGCACTGAGGTCCACCCAGGCTCCCAATACATAAGTGCATGGGGTTTTCCCCTGGGGGTAAAGCGGCCGGGGTGTGACGTTGACCAGTAACCCATCTAACACCGAGTTTAAGAATGAGTGGAGCTATACCTCTGCTTCCCTTCATGCCTTCATGGCGTAAACAGTGAAAGTTTTCTTTTTATAGAGAAATACCGGAAGCTTCTCACATTATTTGGATTTAACGAAACCAGGAAAACCAATGGGACAGCAATGTCGACCCCGATGGGGTTATTCGCAGGGTTCACAAATGCGACGGTTTAGTACCATCATTATCACGTGACAAAAAATCAGAACCCTGCGCCGCACCCGCGGACCGCGCACTGAGTGGTGAAGTGCAAAGGGCGGATAGTACGATTTTAGTTCAGAATTCCTTGACAGTGTAATACACACCACGTGCTATCAGCCATCTGTAACACAGAGATGCTTTTTCATGAGAGGACGTAAACCCCCCCCCCCAACCCCCCGTAGCTTTTCCCCTTGGCCTGCTGACGTCCTCTTCTTTCTCCTCCATAATCATTGGCTGATTTATGCTTCTGAAGCACAGTGGTAACTGTAGGTACCGGCGTCTTTGGCATTGAGCAACTCTCCCTTTTGCCCACACAGTGTATTTATGTGTCTCGTGTGAAAGAGCGCTTATTTCCCTCAAGAGCGTTAATCGGTCGGGTTTTTGTAAAAGAGACAGTGCGTATTCTGTGAGACAGGAACCGAATTTTCATTATGAGACTTATGACGAAATTATAACATGAATACATTCTGAAAATCCAATATCATTGACTCGAACCTGTAATGGTCTAACATCAGTAACAGATACGAGAAACAATTGTATTACCTCTCATACGAGTAGTATATGGATGGACAACATGGTCTTCTATTCTCACGCAAAAAACATGCTGTAAATTACAAGTGAAATCGCTTGAAAAGTGGTCACTTGCAAAGCATAATATAGAGAACAAACAACGGAATAACATCAGGACGTACAGTTACGATGTTACTGGCTCCCTGTGCAAACCAAGAAACCATACAGGGTAAGGAAATCTATAATTCCACTCGTTTTTAAACACACGATATGAAAGTGATCGGTCAGGCTCACGCCCTGACGCTCTACTTCGGGGGAACAAGCCTCCGGTACCCATTGAATATAAGGGCGGGTGAGCCCCAAAGCCAGTCTGGACGTTTTGTCCCTATCGCGAATCGAACTCTGGATCGTCCAGTTCGTTGCCTTGTTACTGTACTGGTTCAGGATCTTATCCAATAGCGGTGATCTGCTACCAGATACAGACTGAAGAAACGAAATGCAACTGAAAGTTCGCAAGTTTTCGCGATGATTATTGGACAAAAGAAAAAGCGAAAGAGTCCGTCATGAATTCTGAATCACTGCCACAAAAATCTTCGCATGTAGATATAACAGCATAAGCAGCGTTGTGGCCACACGAAGGCCGCCACGAAAACAAAAGCTGACGAGCAAACAATGAAACCATGGGAGCGTGTTACGTAGCAATTCCCATCATGCTTCACAGCACAAGAAAATGTGTCGGCTTTGAAGCTATCTTGGAAAGCAAATAAGATATCTTCGTGAGCACATACAGCCGTTTACCTGTTTTATTGAAAGTGTGTAGGGTCCGAAGGAAAGAAAGTGAGATCAGAAGCTACGGTCCGCCGCGAAGTAAAACTGCATATTGAACAACGGTGCCAAGAAATAATACAACAAATCGACAGATTGCCACCCTCACGGCTGCATCACGATTATGGCTTTCTGGAATGTGACGCCGTGTAGTTTGACTGTTACGAACGTTTTGGAGGAACCTGCTGCCTCCATCTTCAGTCTACTCGGAAGGTGGAGGCAGCAAGTTCTTCAGAAAAGTTGGTACCCTACCTACTTACAAATCTACAGAGCGTCACATTCAGACTCGTGCATTACATATAGCAGAAATCTCAAAACGAATCAAAACTTTCGGCATATGTGAAATATTTTTCGACATGGTCCCCATTTAATTTCAAATGTGCCATCTTTTTGTATTTCGACGGGCAGGTATAGTTAAATTACAGCACCACGTCATCCGTGTTAACGGGGCAGATATGAACCAGAATAAAATTCAACTGCAAACGTTGGGTGTAGAATGTCCATACTAAATTCCATCTAAATTAGTTCAGCAGTTACGCAGATTAAACTTGAGAAACACAAACCGCCTCCACACAGCGCTCTGGCTGTATGCACTGCATGCAGGTAACACACAAAATGTTCTTTCTAAGCATGCAAAACAACAAAGTACAAACTGCAATATATGTATACTCCACAATGGAGCAGAATAAAGAAGTTACACTTCGGCGCTATACTCGAAAACCATGCATACACACTACAAGCAACGTGTATCCTTACCGCAATCCACACACCAACCGCACGGCATCGCGTCTCGGCGATCACTGAACAGCCACACTGCGCCCGTTATCTCTTTAAAGCTCAGCGGTAACTATACGTACCACCCACTTTAGAAATTCAAAAAAACTCTGCAGTTTCCTCACATGATGCATTTATATGTTTCGTAAGATCCTCATAAGAAACAGCCATTTTTTTTCCTAAATAGCGTTACCTTACTGGTCTTCGTAAACAGTATAAGTGTTTTGTGTAAGGTACGCATGACCATATTATAGGGTACGGTGGAAACTTTCGACCATTTCAGACGGAATATGCTTTATTGAGTACAATATACGAGCAAGAATAAGTATCTGTGGTGACAAATATTGTACATACCTTGATGAATGTCAAATTAATATAACACGAAAATATTTAATAATGCAATGATTAAAGACACTAAAATATCTTTAAAATTGATTCAAAATGTACTTCATTAGGTAATTACGACCTCATGCTGGTGTAACCCTAATCATTAGCACCACAAATGAAGTGCTTTCTGTTCACACCAACGCACATTTCGCGGTACCACATATTACATTTTTTCATATATTCAGCACTACAGTAGTTTAAAAAACAAAAATTACACGTCTTCCTTTGCTGGCAATTTGTTTGTAACATTGCAATCTGTCTTCCCTAAAGTCCAGCCACTGGCCACTGTTACTCCGTGCATTCTGTAACTTAACGCCAGTTATTAAAGTCGAGATGGATTCTGTAAAACATTCTTTCGATCGAAATTGTACCTACTGTACTGACCGAAAATAAGTTTCAGGTACAACAGAGAAAATAACCAATTAGTACCGAACTCTTTCAAGATAACTCTCACATAAACGAACCACGTGGTGATGTCGGAAAACGCGGGCACAAAATGTGCGACTCTAACCCGACATGAATAGCCTCAGCCAGCAAATAAAATTGTTGACAGTTTTGTGACAGGGCAAACAGCCGAACAGAAGTACTCATCATCCCCACGTCCCCCCCCCCCAAAAAAAAAAAATCCAGCCCCGAAACACAAACAGCTATATAGACAAATATAACAAACGTAATTTAACAAGCCCTTAGCATCTCAACACCACAGTCAAGTAAGTACTACCAACATCTCGAAGCGAGAGAAATTCGTTAAACCTTAGAATGATCAGAACTGTAGATATACCGAAAATGTACATATAACCTTACCTATGCTGAAACGGTAACCAGCGGCGTAGATCAGTGGTATTCAACCTTTTTTGTTCGCGTACCCCCAGATATAATTTCTCTTCAACTCTGTACCCCCGAAGTTGTTGGTGCATAAGTTAAATAAATTACATCCAAAATAATGTATTAAATAATAAGTTTTAAATTAGAAAAAGGAGAGTCAAGCTATTAAATAACAAATACATTATATGCACTATGTGGAATAAAATAAAACTAGCCGCCCAGACAAGAGAGACAACAGAGAGGGAGAGAGAGAAAAAATGGCGCTCCAAAATCGCATGTCCTTACGTCCGGGTGTCTTGTGGCTAACCCTAAATCTGGCCCTGATTATTCAGTGTTTATCATGAAATAATATATCTTTTTTTAAATTTTAAGTACCCCATAAGATGTCTTCGCGTACCCCCGGGGGTACGCGTACCCCAGGTTGAATACCACTGGCGTAGATAACTGGTCGGGGCCCCCGTCACTCCATAATCGGGAGCCCCGCCTACACTAATGAACGAAGTTAATCTCAGACCTCGTAAGAGGTATCCAGAATACTGCCTTCAGTCTAAAGAATGGAATTTAACCCGAAAGAACCCAATTTAATATTAGTATTCTGTACGTTTGGGGGGACCCTGACCCTTAGCGCCTCCCCCGCCGTGGGATCTGCGGGGCCTTACCTACGCCACTGATGGTAACATATATACAAAACATTTATATATATACAGTCATATATACTGTATATACAGATTCCGTTCCTACCCGAAAAAGCACAGCATTACACACATTTTTTATATCGGTACATATCCGATCATTCTGCGGCTTTAGGAATTTTTCGCTTCGTGATATTGAAAGAACTTAACTGATGCTGTGATCTTCAAGGCTTGCTCATATTTTCATCTACATATCAATTTTTGTTTCAAAGCTGCAACTTTTTTTTTTGTATGGTAAGTTGATTATTCTGTTTAGCTATTTGCCCCGTTACAAAACTCTCTAATTTTTATTTACTGGTCGAGGTTATTAGTGTCAGGTTAGAGCCACACCTTTTGTGCCCACATTATCCCACATCACCACATGCTTGGTCCGTGTGACAGTTATTATCTCCCTTGAGACTGTCTGGAATTCATTGGTCACATCCTCTGTTGTACATCAAGTACAGTTTCAAAAGGAAAATATTTTACAAACTCCATCCCAAGATCAATAACTGGCATCAAGTTACAGAATGCACAGAGCAACAAAGACTAGCCGCTGCAAATGCGGGTAAAGAAGATCATTCGACCTGATTCGTCCAAACCAAATAAACCATGAAAAGTTTCTAGTATTTTTGGGAGGTTAAAGACTATGACACATATTCACAGTATTAATCACACCTTAAATTTTACAATCATTTATCAACAGGACCTGATTAGCGATTTCGATCATTGATATCATCTTCAAATTTTAACAGATTACAACAAATCAAATACCCACAATTTTGTATTGGCGAGGAGCAGTCCTTTCACTTCTTATGGTTAGTATGCAGAAGAGTGTGAAACTACTGACACTTAGCTTGCTTTATTTAACTTTAGCAATTGATTCGTGCTTGGCAGTTTGTTCAGGTTGTACAAATTGGTGTCAATTTTCAGCCAAATACTCGAACATGTTTTAAAAAGTCAGTACTTTCCTACATACAACCAACTCCTAACACGACAAGAAAATTTCAACATCAGGCAAAATCTCAGCAAGAGACAGGCCAAATATGAAGGACATCTTACCAACAATTGAATATATTCGGTCCACCTTACTTCGAAAAAATCTGAAGGATATCCGAAGTAAGGAATGTCTTTGCAATCAACCACAAAACAACAAACAAACAGTGATTAACGTAATCAGACAAGTAGAAGAAGAGAGGACTAATTCAGTGTCACAAACAAATCGCCAGCATAGGAAAACAAGTGTAATTTTTGCTTCTTAAACTATTAACGGTGCTGAAGGCCACAAAAAAAAAAAAACTTCGTGGTAGAGGTCAGTGATCAGAGTTGTACCAGCAAGTGACCATACACTTTCGATCAATTTTAAATAATTCCTACATTTTTAAATAATTACACTATTAAATATTTTCACGTAATATTTATCTGACAAATTCATCAAGGTAGCTTAGGGAGACCGGGTTTAGTAGGCACACTTTTCACTTTTATTTTTTTACAATTTTCATACAAATGGCACAGAAAAGATAATGGTACTGGTGGCAAGTGTCATTCTTGGACTATGCAAGAAAATATACTGAAGAAGTTATTTCAATAATAAAGCCACGAAAAAGGACCTTTTTCTAACCTCTGCACCTGTGCCAACTTGCCCCATATACGGGGTAGGTTGGCACATATCATGGGGTAGGTTGGCATATAGTAGAGCCTGATTTATTATTAGTGTCACAAATATTCTGGGACAGCATAAATTACGCTAAGATGATGCTAACAACATACTGAAACTGATTTACAAGCCGTACAAAACTAAGGACAAACATTACAAATTGCACTAGAAAATGATACTCAGTACACAAATATATGTCCACAAAACTTCAGAAATCTTCATCTGATACATGCGACTTGCAGTTGCAACAAATATATGCCCAGGAAACGCCAGCTGTGCATTTTTCATGGGCCCACATTTGGCACTGGGTACAATGAACCCATTTTTCCCCTGCTACACTCTTTGAGTATCTGTCCATGCAAACCAAACAAAATGTTTCCCCGCCATTTTCGTCTGAGCAGTGTGCCTGAATTTTCCTCACTATTTTCTTCTTCTTAGAATCTCTTGCAGGGTTATTAAAAAGGCTCTTCCTGCTCCCCGTCTGATGTGTTTTTTCCTTTTGCCACTTGTCTCGATTTCTGCTTGTCTTGCAAGGCTGCTTTCACTGGCGTTATCAGTCAGGATTGCTGTACCTCTTTTCTTTCTAGTAGCGTTTGCTGCTCCTTTCCTGCCTGTAGCTTTAGGAAAAGGACGGACAAGTTCAGGAATCAAGGACATGCTTGAGGAAGGATTTGTTTCTGCAGGTGTTGTTTTGGATGAACCTGGTTCGGGAGAAAGAATTATTGAGGGGCCTGGTCCTGCAGACTTATCATGTTTAATGTTTCCATTATTATAATTCAATGCTGCAAAGTCTGTGGCCGGCGCTGGTCTGTCTGTTACATAGGAAGAGAGAAATTCCTCATCACCAAAGACATCTCTGTTGTAGGGATAAATTCCAGTGGCCAGGAATCCAGCCTTGATATTTGCAGGAGTAGCTGCAGAGTCGAGAGACATGTTGATAACTCCAGGTATATCGTAAATGGTCATTGTTTGTCCTGGGTGGTTTGTGATCCATGCGTCACATGCGCGATTGACATAGGTCTTTAGTGGCCCAAAGACACTCCTATCAAGCGGCTGCAGCTTGTGACTACAATGAAGTGGGAAGGACAGAACTGTCACGCCGTTTTCCTTGCAGTAATCGAGTGCAGCGATTGACAAATGCGAATCATAATTGTCCAAGAGAAGAACTACTGGTCGTTCTTTTGAAGGTTTCACGTGGGAAACAAAATGTTTCACAAACTTTAAAAAATGTTCCGCCTTCATCCATCCAGTAGGGTTAGCATCACCTTCACTACCTGCAGGAGCACCATTCAAGAAATGGGCACGAAAGTTCACCCTGGGAAAAATGGCGGCACTGTGTTTCCTGTCGCTGAAACTGTCAGGGCTAAAGTTACTAATTTTCCACGTTCAGCGGACACCAGTCTCCCAATTTGTTTGCAACCACGGCGCCCAATAACTCTATCAGGTGTCTGCACAGTTGTTACGCCCGTTTCGTCCATGTTCCATATGTCGCCCGGCCCAACCCGCAGTCGATCAATCACTTCTTTCAAATTATCAAAGAAAGCATTAACATTAGTCTTGTTAAAACTTGAAGCCCTACTGATGCTTGTTGCCTCAGGTTTGCGCAGAGAAAGGGTCTTATGCCTTTTCAAGAACTTTGTAAACCATTCTGCGCCTGCCATTTTCATATCCTTCCATTTTTCAGGGAACTTTATACATAATGCCACTGCGTACTCAAATGCAAACTTTCTCACCTCCCTTGCAGACAAGCCATAGTAGATGTCTGATGCTCTTTTCAAATAATCCTCTAAGGCTTGTTCCTCAGCGTCACTGAACACCTGCGCAGAAATTACACCGTGTCCTATTTTTAAAAATTAACGAGACACGCGATAAAAGATACGGGAACATTTAATTTCATGCAACGACTCATTTCTCAAAAATAAATTACGGAATATTTTTTATTTATTCCCCTGGTCACGTAGGGAAAGACTGCGTAAATTGGACCACTTCTTAAATTGGGACCATTGCTCTAGAAGTTGACAGACAGTAATGGTATCCAATCTAGAGGCAAAAAGTCGACGCTTGTTGTCTGAGTAAAGGAGGAAGTTTAGCGGTTCCACCTACAGATGTGCAAATACAACTTCCTTGGGATAAAATTGGGGACTGGACATACGCCATTGTGACAACCAGTCTCCGAGTGTCTTTGGTGAAAAGAAACATGGTGTGTTGTTCCAAACTGAACCAGCAGTAATTTCCGACATTGGACCATATTGCGAATGCTGTGAATCATGAGTTATGGACATTACTGTAGGAGATGATTCCTCGGGTCTTGGTGATCACAAACGTTCCTATCAACAGGGGTTCTATTCTCAATTGTTGCGGTGCTAGGGCTTCTTTTAACTCTCATAAACCCACGCCTATGAACTGCGCGTACTGCATGAGACAGCCAGCATGCTTGTTCCTGCTAACGCAGGCGGATGATGTAAGAAATTCCAGGCTTATCTCTTGCACTTGAACGCAATTCTTGCAACTTGACTGGCCGGCAGGAAGGTTTTTCCGTGTTAGCTGCAGCACGCAATACGCGCTATTCGCAACCGAGCGACGCGGTGGCGGATGAGGGTGGGATTTTTTGAAAGCCTGCTTTAAGCATAGGTCATTGTAAATTGGGGATCATGTCATGAAGTTACATTTATTTAGACGTTACATTTTCCAGGTAATGTGTTTATTATTGTTATTCCACATATTTTCAATAATCTTTACCTGTTGTTCTAAGTTTCAAGCTGCCGTAACTACGTAATCGTTCGAAATCGGACACTTGCTTACATCAACTTTTTTGATCACAGTGACCTCAGGGATCATCTCCTACAGCAATGTCCATAACCAACGAATCACTCTGTATTTTGTGCACTGTGAAATATTGTTTTCGTTATGGTCCAATTTAGGAATACGTATTCTTAAATTGGACCGATGTTGACTTTTAAGAATCGTTTTTAAAACGTACTTCTTGTGCTGGAAGGAAAATAATAAGCATATGGTTCAATGCCTGATAAATGCGTTTGTGAGAGAAAATTATTTTTTTATCTCTTCCTTCAATATTCGAGTCAAAGGGGGGGTCCAATATAGGTGGTCGTCCCCTGTACCTTACAGTAAAATCTAGCCTGAACTCACCTGGCGAGTTTTCTTGTACCCAATACTGAATGTCGGATTCTGTGAAATTCCCCTTACGTGATCCTCGGAAGCTCTGCTGCAATATCTCGTCAGAGAGCGAAACGGGATCCCAAAATCTCTTGCTACACTTCTAATCGACCTGTTTTCTATTCTGACTGCCCTAACTGCTCGAAGAACTGTATCTGGGGCAATATTTGCCCTTTCAGTTTTCCTTTTGTATGTTCTGGGCATAATTATGCTTCCTACAACAAAATTGAAATGACAGAACAAGAAACGTACAGAATGATGCACTGTTGACCGCGCAGTAAGCTGGCACTGTGAGCCAACTTGCCCCGTAGCAAATGTGCCAGCTAGACCCAACACGAACTTTCAGTTTTGAGGTTGGTTTCCTCTGAGATTAAATGCACAAGAAAGACTGTTACTTATCAGTCACATTGCCACATATATACTGCATAATTACATACCTTTGGTTCAGATAAAACCCTAGCATCCTTCTCAATAATACGTATTTACCAAACTGTTGTAAAATTACTCGGCGCTGTGCAAAACACACACAACAAGATTTTACTTCCGATACAGCTCTGAACACACTGCCAAGTAACTTCCCTGCAATGAAGGATGTTGCTCTTCATACTGCCTCACAGGTGCTGCGCTCTTACAAAGGAGAGGCGAGATATTAACGTTGTGCCAACTTACCCCTGTAGCCAACTAAACCCGGTCTCCCTATATACACATATAAGTTAATATGTCAGCACTAATACTTATGTTTGCCTGTGTATTTTACGGTGGGTTTACATGTGAGCGTAAAACTCGCGACGGTCTCTCTCAGCTACTCTCGAGACACGCTCTCTCATTTAACCACAGATCATCTAGTATACTTGTAACCGCCTTCGAGAGCCGACTCTCGAAGGTCATGGTAACCTTGCGGAGAGTGGGCTTTAGAACACTTCCTTTGTCCCTGTAAAGTAGCATCACACTTCCTCTCAGCTAGACAAGAAAAACTGGTATAGCTGCGAGTAGCTTGCGAAAAGCTGCCTCAGTGGCGACTCGGAAGGTCTCGACAAAGGAAGAAAAGGCGAAGTTTATGTGTGGCTCGACTGGAGGTTAGGGCAACAGACACATTTATTCAATCATTCTGTAGTCTGTCTTACGACAGGTCCGTAGCCTCTTCCGAAGCGAGTTCTTCAAAGGGTGCGATCTCGTGCTTCCTCTCAACAGACACATATATTATAAAAATCGCAAAAAGGAAACGTGTTGACTTTCAACAGGCTAGGCGTTAAATACAACTTCGACCGAAGAGCAACAAAAAAAATTCACAAACTTCGAAATCCATTTATTGTATTTTGCTGCATTTACTGCATTAGTGAACTCTAAGGTACCTTCTTTGTTTAAAACAGACCATTAACTTGTAAATTTCATGCTCTGTGTACGTGAACCTACAAACTGTCTTCCCAAGCAAATTTGCCAGAGCAGTAACGATTCTAACTCGTACTTGAAAGGTTCCCCGTTCGAATCTCGCCCGGGACACCGGCTATCTTGAGGTCCTCCATGCTTTTCCTCATTCCTTCCAGGCAAATTCCAGGACAGTAGGTCTAGCATAACTTTCTACAGCCTTTCAAGTTTATTATTCACTATTATCAAATCATTCGACGCTATACAATTTAGTTACTAATAGCGTCATTAAATAAACTACAACTAAATAAATAATTACAGCGAATTATCTTTGTTGGAATGTTTATCATATGTGATGTATACATTTAAATGTTTACATAATATATATGTATTCATATGATCTATATATGTTTAAATAATTTGCATGCAATATATTTAACTGTAATAACCAAACATTTTCTTGTCCCACTTCTTCTCTTATTAATAAGCAAAGCCACAACATTTCAGACGCGAGTTTTGCTCCGCGAAACCGAACCTTGTCTGGTCAATGACTTAACGACACAGAACTTCTTCAGTTCACTCCAGCGTGTTCACGAACAGCTGATTCGGCCACCGCCATGTTCTTACTCTCAGAACTGGCAGAAGTTTACTCACACGTGTAAACGAAAACTGCGTAGTCTGAGAATTCTCGCCAGTACGCCGCTCTCACAGCTCTCGCTGCGATCTAGCTCGCCGGGAATTACTCTCACGTCTGAACACTGTTGCTAGATACTCTCGAGAGGACTCGCGACAGTTTACTTTCACGCGCACATTCAACCTTACACAATGGAGCATATTCTGTCTCAAATGTTCGAAACTATAGCACCTTAACGCCTTACTCGCTCTCTCTCTCTCTCTCTCTCTACACACACACACATACACACACACACACATATACATATATATACATACGTACATACATACATACACACAAACACACACACGTACAGTAAACTGCCTATTCGGGAACTTATTATCAGCGTATTCGCACAGTCGCTGTAAATTATTAGTAACCATTAATTCAGTATTCGCGAATCTATATTAGTTTATTTACGGTTACCACCGAGGCAACCTCCTGCACATTTAGGTAGAATTAAATAAAACCACGTGAGAAGGACAAATAAAAGTCGAAGAAACAAGCAGTGTAGCTAACCCGCATATGTAGACAGAGGACAAAAGAGCGTTGGAAAAGAGAAATAAAATGTAATAAATTGTTTATTGTGTTGTCTAAGTGCAATGTAATGAATGTCAATTACAATGTAATCACGTATTTTATTGTATTCTACTATTGTGCTGTTAGTTGTGGTCTGTACTTTGGCTACTCGTATCAAATTATATTTTTTCACTCTAACTCATTAATCGGAATTACAAAAACATACGACAAATATATATATATATATATATATATATAAATAATGTCAGAAGGACTTACCACTTTGACCCCAAAATACTAGTATTAGGAGAAAAGAAACACCATTACTCCTGTAAATTACTGGGTTCAGTATTCGCGAATCAGTATTCAATGTATTTTCAGAGAACCTAACCCTCGCGAATATGGGCGCTTACCGTACAGGGGGACTTACGGTATCAAAGGGTTAATTAAAGAAGATGGTTCGGCATTTGATCAAGGAATCTTCGAAACCTGCCTCCCATTATCTAACAGTCTAGCACCTGGCCGGAAGTAAAACCAGATTCGAAAACATCATCTCACGCGATGTCTGCCGCTACCCGAGTTGTAGAATTATATTCGGTGCAACTTCAGCAAACCGACTGAAGGCATGCACGAGCTTCACAATAAGTGGGGAAGAACTGAGGGAAAAAAAGAAGCTAAGAGAGTTCTGGTAGGGAAACGACATGAAATGGGACCACCTGGAAGAGAGAGGAAAAACTGAAATATTTTGTGAGTCTGCCAACAGGATTGAAGATAAGAGTCCACTCGCGGGGTTATGTGAACAGGGTAGTAGAAAGGCAGGGAATTTCGTTGACTAGCTGAGCGACTATTAGCTTTTCAATAAAGGCTCTACAACAACAGTGACGTCTACAAATGATCTAGCCATGTGCTTATTTACTTCTACGTTTTCGGACACTGGACGATTATATCGTTCTGAAAGCCGTGACTGTTAAAATATCCGACATGCGAAAAACATCGTCTTAACAGGACAAAACGCCATTCAGGCATAAAGAAACAATTATATTACACGAAGCAGAAAATGATTCGTCAAGCAGCAACTAATTGGGTTTTGCCTATTTTTACGATACAAAGTGCGTGATGGTTGCAACGTGTCAGTGACCTCACGGACACCGTTCACTTTGCGGACGGACAACATTCACTGCATTACGTTAAGTGATACGTTTTGTAGAAGACCTTAACGTCAAAACTATGAACTTTAATATAATTTTACATGCAGGCCATAGGACGTCTTCTTACTTCCAGCATAACCCGTTTAAAGTATTACCTGCAGAAACTGTGAGTGTCGTAATATTAAGACTTATTTCGGAACAACTGGGGGTTTTGTTTTCAGCATAGTTGAAGCTGAGACATGTCTTTTCAGTGCCTTGCTGTAAAAGAGGTTACGCTTACGAACATTTTAAGGATAACCTGACATTTTTGCACGGTACGTAACCCAAGTATTTTCACTCAGATCACGATGTCACACTCGTACCAACTGCTGAGGTCATGTAGATGTGAAGATACACACACACACACACACACAGATAAATATTTTTTTTTATTTTAAAGTAAACTACGATATATATATATATATGTATACATCGTAGTTTACTGTAAAATAAAATCCGTGGCTTTTACTACTGAAAGCCACGAATATAGCCTATTAGCAAACTGAATACATCCTGAAGAAAGTCAGATGTTGAACCACTCTGCTAGCACGCTCGGTAGGATGGGGGACTGTGAGTCAAGTTCTGTTCTTGGAATTATCTATTTTCCATCATATTATTATTATTATTAGTAGTAGTAGTAGTAATAGTAGTACTAGTAGCAGTAATAGTAGTAGTGCTAGCAGTAGTAGTACTAGCAGCAGCAGTACTAGTAGTAGCAGTAATAATAGTAGTACTAGTAGCAGTAATAGTAGTAGTGCTAGCAGTAGTAGTACTAGCAGCAGCAGTACTAGTAGTAGCAGTAATAATAGTAGTACTAGTAGCAGCAATAGTAGTACTAGCAGCAGTAGTAGTGTAGTAGTATAGTAGTAGTAGCAGTAGTAATATTAGTAATAAAATTGTGTTACATTTTTCAGTCTCAATGCAAAAAATTACTCGTATTTTGAATATCACAGCTGCATATGCACGCTATACGCCAACAAACTTTAGACGACGTAATGCAACTAACCTATCACAAAGAGCATATTCTAATAACAATTGAACAGTTTGCGTTTCAGGTTCATATACGCCACTACTCTTTGATTTGGACTTACCTTTGGAATCATGTATATAACACGTGTGTTCCAATGTGTACTGTAACTGAAAATAATTAACTCCATGGAGCAGAGTCCTTCCTGACAAGCGAACTGGTCCTCATCTAGTCAAGAAATTCCCCGCATGTTATGGAACCCGAAGGTTCATTACCGCACTCACAAGTACCCGCCACCTGTACCTATCCTGAGTCGATCAATCCAGCCCATGCCTCCTCAGCCCCCTTCTTCAAGATCCATCTTAATATTATCCTCCCATCTATGCCTGGGTCTTCAAAGTGGTCTCCTTCCCTCAGGTATCCCCACCAAAATCCTGTATGCACCTTGCCTCTCCCCATACGTGCTACATGCCCCGCCCACCTCATTCTTCTTGATTTAATCACCCAAATAATATTTGGTGAGTAGTACAGATCATTAAGCACCTCTTTATGTAGTCTTTTCCACTCCCCTTTAACCTCGTCCCTCTTAGGCCCAAATATCCTCCTCAGCACCCTATTCTCGAACACCCTCAGCCTATGTTACTCCCTCAATGTGGGCGACCAGGTTTCACACCCATACAAGACAACATGCAAAATTATAGTTCTGTATATCTTAATCTTTATATTGTTGGACAGCAAATTGGAAGACAAAAGATTCTGCACCGAATGATAGCAAGCATTCCCTGACTTCAATCTGCTCTTAATTTCTTCATGAATGGAATTTTGATTCTTTGGGGGGGGGGGGGGTTTTTTCCAAATGTTTGACTGTTCCACCCTTTCAAAGGATTTATCGCCTATCTTTACTTTGTGATTCCGTCCTGCATTCTGATCTCCAGACATGACCATGTACTTAGTTTTCTCAGCATTTACTTGTAGACCAACCTCCTTACTTGTGACTACTAAAGCTTTTGTTTCTCTTTATAGCACCGAATATATAACACCATCAGTATAAACCAGGAGCTGATGTGTAAACTGAAAGCTGTAATACTGTTTTTGTCTATTCTCTTGCGGCACGGCGGAAATTTTGTAAGTCAACATGAACCATGACTTATAATAAGTCTGTCGAACTGTAACAAATTGAATACCACTGAGGTCTTTAGATGGGGTTTTGAAAATTGGAATCTTTGGGTCAATGGAACACACAGCCTTCCTTCGCTACCGCAAAGTTGTTAACCAATCCGATTTAATGTCGCCGCCACATAGTTTTAAGCCCTAAAAGCACCCACACGCGGTCTAAGGCGTGGGTCTACGGCCGCTCGCTTACTGGAAAAGTGGTTTCGAATCCCGCCGGGGGCATGGATGTCTGTCTCTTGTGAGTATTGTGTGTTGTCAGGTAGAGGTCTCTGCGTCGGGCTGGTCCCTCGTCCAGAGGAGTCCTACCGATTGTGGTGTGTCTAAAAAAGTGTGACCGTGAAGCCTTGGAAAAATGAGGCGGCCTAGGCCCCCAAGGGGCTGTCGAGCCATTTTGAAAAAAAAAACCCTAGAAGGCCAATATAACACAAGCTTTCAGCCATCTTTCACTCGTACGCTAGTAACGGTGCTAGGGTCGCTCCCAACTCAGCAGTTCGCAAGGCTGGTATGTTGATATTACTGGTTACAGCGAATTAAAAGGTACGAAGTGCTCTAGTGTCTTGATATTTTTACCACGTCTCATAAAAATCAGACAAAATTGCTAGAACTTTTCAGTGGGGCTACACACACTGATATTATGATACTGCAAAGTCAAGCTTTGGTGACGTCTGACACCTGCGGACAGCATGTCTGACTGCCCTCTCCCACCAGTAACAGCACATGACAAAACAAAGGAAATTCGAGATGCGACAGGGTCTTTCCGGCGATTGTTTTGTGGGACAAGGTCATGGGACGGGGTCGACGAATCCGGGACTAGTGACAGTGTTCATCACACGTCACAACACCACGGGGGTGGGGGGAAGTCACTGGTATATATTTGTTCCTTTCCTTTAACATCGCTGTCAGTAGTTCATAACGTATGACGTCGAATGAAAGTATGATTGGTAAAAAATAAAATGAAAGGATGGGCACTGAAACGCTTGTGGTCTAATTCCAAGTAGTATCATCCAATTTGTCTGTAGGACCTGAGGAAAAACACGAGGTCTTCAGGCCGAGTTTCGAACCCTAGGTTCCGAATACTAAAAAGGAGAGTTAGTTTTTGTGTATAACATGGCCTGCGGGCGAAATTCAATACCCTTAAAAAAAATATTTATTTACCAGCCCTAAAATATCTGATTAACTGGACGTCCTTCCCCGTACTGTCCACACAATAGCTTTCCACAGTTAATCGACATACTGTGGTTTTCTGGGGTATGACACCGTGTAGTGCGGTAGGTGGGTACTAACGTTTCGATCTCCACTGCGATCCTGAAGATGGAGGCAGTATATTCCTTCGAAAATTAAGTACACATATACACAGCGCCACATCCCCAAAGTGCACAATAAACCTTAATAATTGTAATCACCCTAATCAGTACTGTAGAGTCGTAAACCGTGTGGCTAAGATATTGTCGCGTCCGCCATGTTGACGCGGTGTACAGCTGACGTGCATACCGAGTTCTATGAGGCTCTGGACAGTCACCACCACATTCATCAAGATCCATGGTGACATGTGGCATCTTGTGTCAGACGCTGTTACTACTGCTCACTGCAATGAGTTCGTGCAACCGTCCGCTAGATGTCACACTTCCCCAGCAGAAAGGAAATGTAAGCTGTTTACAAATTACCCTCTGCTGATATAAGCGATATCGTGGATGTTCTGGTGCCAGTAGTGCAAAGCATAACTGCGCGGTAAATGTATCGAAGTGGCACTGTCACAACAGTGGCAGACGTCCTTAGCCGTGATGCTCGCAACATATCCACCACACTGTTATCCTGCCTCCTTTCCGCTTCTCTAGCTTGGCGTTTTCAAAGTTGTAAACGTAACAACGGTGCCGAAACAGTCTGCACTGACCTTTAACCCTATTAAGCCTGAAGTTCTCTAAATAATAAGTAAAAATTCAGTTCTTATATCACATAAAACACACTAATCTGCATCACAAAGACCAACCGGTTAATAATATAGTTACCACAGTGGTTTCAAGTGTTAAATATTCTCAAATTATTTACTGTATTAAATACGATTTATATTATGACTCTCGCACATTCTGCTTGCTGTCTTATCTTTATATAATTAGCTGCATAGACATTTTCTTTGCCCGCTAGTATTCTCCACGACGTCCACATTGGCACCAGGGCCCACCCAGCCTCATATTCAGTAGGTAGCGGGGGATACTTCTCTGGGCGTAAAGCAGCCGGAGCGTCAATCTCTTTCTAGTTCCGAGGTTAAGAATACGCGAAGCTTCGTCTCCATTTCTCCATATGTCTTCATTGCGTGGTGGTGAATTAGGCACAAGGACTTTACTTGTAAATTTGTTGCTGTTTCTTCTAATGCCTCAGACGCCGACTGACACGCGACGCGCGATGGCTTGCATATCCTAGCTAGTAGATACTCTTTTGAACTGCCAACAAAAACACACGCAGCCCTGTTCAAGTAAACAGTGGAAATACTTCAATATTTTTACCACGTGCTTCTTCCAGCCCCTTTCTTTTTATCACTGGTCAGATCCGCGTCGCGATGTGGTTCTGTTGTGGCGGTCTTGATGCAATACAGAAACTAGTCTCTCGTTCTTCAAAATGGGTCTTAAACAGCGATTTTGAACGGGTGAAGATGTGACTGACTTCTGTCTTATTCCCTAAAGCATACATGACGGATAACAAATTCGGTAATGATGACCTACACTAAAAGCTGAGGGGGGTAGACTTTAATTACAGATCACACCAGCGTTACCACACCGCAACCCCCCCCCCCCCTTACTTGAAGTTCAAATCAAACTTCACCCATTTTCGCAAAACCGGCTCAACGAACACAGAATTCGTACATAACATAAATACAAGATACGACAGCATGTTTAGAGTTGATTAAGATTTACAACTAATCGGAACATTCGCAGGTACAAATATATGTAATAAACTACACGTATAATGGAAAATGCATTGTTACATCCGTAAGCACAAGTGGCTGGATCTCCGCATCGCAGGCAGAACACACTTATTGGTCCTATTCATATTTTACCACCTCAGCTTTATGGTACTTGAAGATTCAAGTCTTCTGGAATGTTAACGCTGTGTCCACTTGTACATACTCGTGGTTACCGGATCCATTAACTCTCCCTGTTACTTCATCACCCCTATAACTTCCCCCGCTTCACTTACTAACTGCATCCAAAGCACAATCGCTCAACTTCCCGTCTCTATGTACACCCACACACTTACGCTCAGATCTGGACACTGAGAAGGCATATAAATTCTTACCTACTCCGTAAAGGCTATGTCCAGCCTATGTCAGTAGTAGTAGTAGTAGTAGTAGTAGTAGTAGTAGTAGTAGTAGTAGTAGTAGTAGTAGTAGTAGTAGTAGTAGTAGTAGTAGTAGTAGTAGTAGTAGTAGTAGTAGTGTAGTAGTAGTTAGTAGTAGCAGTAGTAGTAGTAAATCCTGTCTACTCTCCCTAGTACAAACTGACATTATCTGAATGTTATCGCACATATGTTCAATTTTTTTGCAGATTCGCCATGTTTGATAAAACGTCGAATGTTTTAAGTGTGTTATTTAACGACTCTGTCAATTGCGGATATGATATAGCGTCGGTGATAGATGAATATGAATATGGAGAACTGGTGCAATGATACTGACAAGAGAAAAAACTGACGCACCAGAAGAAAAATCTGTCCCAGTGTCACTTTTCCCAACACATTTCCCACTTAGACTTGTCTGAGACTGAACCCGGACCTCCTCGGTAAGAGCCCCAGGACTAACCGTCTGAACCATGGCAGGCCAACTGCGTTTGTATGAATCATATCATAGCGGTTTGACACAGAAAGCGCCGCCACGGTGAGCCACACAGTCTGGGTGTAATGGAAAGTAAAACAAGCGGTACACATGGTTACCACTTTGCTACAAAAAGGTAAACTGTGGCAAATACACAAAATGTAAATCCCATCGTCGCTGTCAAGTTGTTAGTAGCCCTGCTTCGCATTCAGGAAATCCCGGTTTCAAATCTTAGCAGGGAGATGGCCACTCCTGAGGCAGTCCGTGGTTTTATCAGTCCTCTAAGCAAATTCTGGGGCAGCAGTTGAAATATTACCACCACCAATCTCCTAAACACCCTTTCGAGCTCACTATTCACGAATCATCATAACACTCGACGCTCGAAACAAGCAGGGCATATATATATGTATACTCACGGCCTTTTTATATTTTCAATGCCGTGCATTATAGTTCGATTGTTCAATATCAACCAACAAATGCACTTAAATTGTCACAGATTTACAATGACATATTGAAAGAACACACTACACTCCTACATGTTTCGGACCTTACTGGTCCATCATCAGGGTGTACACGGTACCGTGAACAGCCCTGAATCATCCACATGCTGCTCTAATCTACGGTGTTACAATGCACTACACGGAAAATTACCAGCAATTCTTCTACATATCCAATAAGACCACACATTATTAAGCAATTGTTTTATGCAATGACTGATGTACTCCCTGATGATGGACCAGTAAAGTCCGAAACAAGTAGGAGTGTAGTGTGTCTTTTGAATACATTATTGTAAATCTGTGACAATTTAAGTGCATTTGTTGGTTGATATTAAACAACATACTCATGGCTGTTGGTACATCGCAATTGTAAGCCACATCAGTGATCGAGCGTTGTCAGCATATGAGGATGAGAGTTCCGCTGTCACCCTGTAACTCTGGAGGCTGTAATTTGTTTGCTTCAGTAGAATCACATGTACAACCAAATTATATTAACACCCGAACCCGAGGTACACTCACCCAAATCCACGTTAGTCGCCCACACTCGAAGTACACTCACCCGAGATCCTGCCGTCCTCCTCTCCGCAGCCAGGCGCGGACAGTGTGGACGCCGTATCGTCAGTGTCTCGCGTGTCGAGACGCGGCGCCACGCGCAGGCTGTGACGCAAAGGTGCCATGCGCAACAAACGTGGGGCAGATCTATCCAGAGCGGCGAGGGGTGGCTCCGACGGTCGGAAGAGCACCATGCCTGTAACAAAACACACAGCGTTTGCCTCTCATCATAATCCTTTGGGCATTTTAACACAGCAGAACTACTTCGTTCGCGGGTTTTCGCATCGCGGTGCACGGCCCTCGCTCATTCGCTGTCGCCCTTGTGCAGAGGCGCGGTATAATACACAGCAGCCAACATCTACCAGCCTGTCTCGCTCAGTAGGTGCCTAGATATTGTGAGATACGGGATATAGTTCGACTGTATTCTTCATAATATTTATAAATAATTGTTGCCCTCATGTTTTAATTACGTCTGGAAAGCGTGATGAAGAGCCTAAAGAAAAAAGATGCCACTCTTACAGAATGTGGTGTTGGACTAAGTTGGGCAGGGAAATGCTGCGGTCAGATACCACTACGGTGTAAACACACACACACAAATACCACCCGTCTAAGTTTTCGCTGTTTTCTACCACCACGTATACTTGAAGTGCATGGCATTTCGTAATCTGTTTCATATGATTTGGCAGTAACTTTACTGTGTAAACTGATTTCTTGCTCCAACCATTCTGCGTTCTTTGATACAAAATACTCTTGGTTTCTTCTTGCATCAATCCATTCACTACAAACACGAGATATCTATATTCTGACGAATTTCCTTAATGCACTCGGAGAAATTTCTTCAAGCCCAGAACGAGCTGTAAATTAAAAATTACAATTATATTAACAAAATTGAGAGTAAAAAACTGATTGAAAATTGAAAACAAAGTAATTACTGTTTAATTAATATCGGTTTCAATTTTATAAAACAAATGTATAAGCGGTAACTAGATTCGTAATTAAGAACAAACATATCTGTACATTCCTATGACACTATTTTGAACGTATTCACTCCTTATGTAGCTGTGCTCGCCTTTCCTTTGTATCCAAAACCTACACAACTCCTTGAGCTTTAATTTTGTATTCATCTGTAAATAACTGTGCGAATTGTTTTCACAGTTTATTATAGAATATCGAACAATAAATATATATGTGTATGTATAGGAATATAAAGTATATATTTATAAACATAACATACATAATGTGTTAAGCTTGGTTAGTCATCCACACACTACTAACTTTTTATTAAATCGACGGTAGGCACTCAAAGCGGTACATTACATGTCAAACCGCATGAAAAAATTCTGCACGTGCATGACACTACTTTGTGCAGTCGTTAATGACTTGCAGAGTAGCATGTATTGGCAGCTAATTGTTTAATAAAATAACGTTTAAAGCTATACAACAATGCACCAAACGGAGCTGGATGGGTTCAGATCAATTTTGCAGCTCTATGTAAATAATGGACTTCAAATTTTTGCAATAAAAGTAGCATAATATAAATTGATATAAAATTATTTATTTCACATAAAATATTATGTTTTAATTAGTTTACACAACTTAACTTTATTTCTCTGCACCATAATCAGTTTACTTAACAAACAAATCACTACCAGAATCTGTGTACAAAGCAACTTTCCGAACCGCTGCTACTAAAAACACTGTTTGCCTGCACCAAAAACAAATCCAGCCCAGTCGTCATAAAACGTATATTTTCCTTACCGCCGGAACTTCGTTTTGCCCCGCAAGTAGATTTTTAGGCATTTTGAGGAATTCGACGAATTTGAATTTTGGCCAGCTCTCGCTTAATTTGACCCACTGTGCAGCGCCGTAGATGGACATCGAACCAAGGTACTCTGGACCCTGGTACACACAACTGTCCCCCCTGAAAACTGACCGTGGGACGCAACTAACAATACCCTGACCGGGTTTACTAGTTGCGTCCCGCGGTCCCTTTTCAGATAGTGACTGTGCATCAGTTGTGTAGCAGGCTGCTGAGGGTCAGTGTATCAGTTGCGTCCCGCGGTCAGTTTAAAGGTACAACAGTTGTGTAGCAGGCTGCTGAGGGTCAGTGTATCAGTTGCGTCCCGCGGTCAGTTTAAAGGTACAACAGTTGTGTAGCAGGCTGCTGAGGGTCAGTGTATTAGTTGCGTCCGCGGTCAGTTTAAAGGTACAACAGTTGTGTAGCAGGCTGCTGAGGGTCAGTGTATAGTTGCGTCCCGCGGTCAGTTTAAAGGTACAACAGTTGTGTAGCAGGCTGCTGAGGGTCAGTGTATTAGTTGCGTCCCGCGGTCAGTTTAAAGGTACAACAGTTGTGTAGCAGGCTGCTGAGGGTCAGTGTATTAGTTGCGTCCCGCGGTCAGTTTAAAGGTACAACAGTTGTGTAGCAGGCTGCTGAGGGTCAGTGTATAGTTGCGTCCCGCGGTCAGTTTAAAGGTACAACAGTTGTGTAGCAGGCTGCTGAGGGTCAGTGTATTAGTTGCGTCCCGCGGTCAGTTTAAAGGTACAACATTATCTGAGTAGTGTACTTAGGCGTGGCTGAGGGTAGCAGGTGTGATCATGATTTGCGTCCCGCGGTCAGTTTAAAGGTACAACAGTTGTGTAGCAGGCTGCTGAGGGTCAGTGTATCAGTTGCGTCCCGCGGTCAGTTTAAAGGTACAACAGTTGTGTAGCAGGCTGCTGAGGGTCAGTGTATTAGTTGCGTCCCGCGGTCAGTTTAAAGGTACAACAGTTGTGTAGCAGGCTGCTGAGGGTCAGTGTATTAGTTGCGTCCCGCGGTCAGTTTAAAGGTACAACAGTTGTGTAGCAGGCTGCTGAGGGTCAGTGTATTCAGTTGCGTCCCGCGGTCAGTTTAAAGGTACAACAGTTGTGTAGCAGGCTGCTGAGGGTCAGTGTATCAGTTGCGTCCCGCGGTCAGTTTAAAGGTACAACAGTTGTGTAGCAGGCTGCTGAGGGTCAGTGTATCAGTTGCGTCCCGCGGTCAGTTTAAAGGTACAACAGTTGTGTAGCAGGCTGCTGAGGGTCAGTGTATCAGTTGCGTCCCGCGGTCAGTTTAAAGGTACAACAGTTGTGTAGCAGGCTGCTGAGGGTCAGTGTATCAGTTGCGTCCCGCGGTCAGTTTAAAGGTACAACAGTTGTGTAGCAGGCTGCTGAGGGTCAGTGTATCAGTTGCGTCCCGCGGTCAGTTTAAAGGTACAACAGTTGTGTAGCAGGCTGCTGAGGGTCAGTGTATCAGTTGCGTCCCGCGGTCAGTTTAAAGGTACAACAGTTGTGTAGCAGGCTGCTGAGGGTCAGTGTATCAGTTGCGTCCCGCGGTCAGTTTAAAGGTACAACAGTTGTGTAGCAGGCTGCTGAGGGTCAGTGTATTAGTTGCGTCCCGCGGTCAGTTTAAAGGTACAACAGTTGTGTAGCAGGCTGCTGAGGAAAAACCGAACGGCTGTAGTGTCGAATCGGGTCCAGGGTGCCTTGGTTCGAAGTCCGTCTGCGACGCTGTACAGTGGGTCCAATTAAGCGAGACCTGGCCACAATTAAAATTCTTCGACTTTCACAAAATGCTTAAAAATCTACTTGAGGGGTAACAGGAAGTTCTCAGGGTAACGTACGTTTTATGACATTTGATGTGGATATATTTTCGGTAGAGGCAAACAAACAGAGCGCTCTATATTTACAGTCCTACAAATGTACATTTTATTCACTGTTAGTTGTGTAACACTGTCCTACATGTTTCAAACCATATTCTGGCTCATCCTCAGGGACTCAGTATTTTAAATTACACATTTTTACATCAATTGGTCCAATTGTTTAAATAGTAAACACTGAATAACATGGATTTTTTTACAATCGTGTTTATACACTGGTTCAAATGTGAATAGATGTAGCTGCTGTTTATTTCGGTGTTATAACCAAGTCTCATACGGGTTAAAATGTTAAAAGTTGAATAATCTGTGTTGTTATGATATCCATATATGTTGGATGTAGAATTGTTCTAAGGTATTCATATATCCTTAGAACAATTCTGCATCCAACAATTTGCATATAATAACAAACTGATACCAGAACAAAATACAGCAGACTACAACCCAATATTCCGCTTTATCTGCGACAACCAAAAACGTCACTCCCCCACGTGAATGTGACCTACTGAAATACCGGATACACCACTCGATAGCCAGTACTGTTCTCATCACGTAATAGTCAAACAACTCCGATAAATAGGTATGTACAACGTTGACTGCTGCAACTTACGTTCTACTTACTAAAAATCACATTAACATAAATACGACTATCAATTTTATCTTAAATATTGTATGTTTCAGGATATCATAACATCACAGATTATTCGACTTTTAACATTTTAACCCGTATAAGACTCGGTTTATAACACCGAAATAAACAGCAGCTACATGTATTCACATTTGAACCAGTGTATAAACACGATTGTAAAAAAATCCATGTTATTCAGTTTTTACTATTTAAACAATTGTACCAATTGATGTAAAAATGTGTAATTTAAAATACTGAGTCCCTGAGGATGAGCCAGAATATGGTTCGAAACATGTAGGACAGTGTTACACAACTAATAGTGAATAAAATGTACATTTGTAGGACTATAAATATAGAAAAGAAAATGTACGGAATGAATAATATTAATATTCACTCACTCAACTAACGAATGCACTATTATAATTACACTCTCACTAGTACACTACACAGTCAGCCATAGCCAGGCATCTAGACAACACAGCTACAGGACACAGACTGCTTTATACACGACCAGTTACCAGCAGTTTTTTAACAATTTTATAATTATATACTTTTAATTATCATCAACAACATCAACGACTACAAAAGACATCAACAACGCAACGTCTTACAACGTCATACAACACAATACGGACTGCAATATAAACAAACCAACGTTTTAACAGTTTAAAATAATTTAATAAAAAGTTTTAACAACCGCGACGATCTCAATAGATAACAACCTAACACCCTACAAAAAAGTGCAGTGCTTGTGACTTCCAGTGTAAAGTAGTAACACTGACAGAACGATAGTGCAATAACAGTGCCAAATTGGACAGTGTAAAGTGAAGTATATATATAACAAGTTACCCCTGATGATGGCCACAATGGGGCCGAAACATATGTAGGGTACTAGTGAGAGTTTAATTATAAGAGTGCATCTGTTGGTTGAGTGAGTGAATGCTAATACCAAGATGCACGGTGAACACAAAGTGAAAAAAAAAAGAATATTAAGTTTTTAAACATCGTTATTTCAGGCTTCCGCCGCGATGTTGATGAGATCTGCGCTCTTCTGGGATATTACGCATCGTCGAGTGGTAATCCTTTACCGACGTTTCAGGACAATGTATCGGTCCCGTCTTCAAGGGTCAAGAAGTCTTTCTTCTTGACCCTTGAAGATGGGACATATTGTCCCGAAACGTCGGTAAAGGATCATCACTGGACTCTGCATAATATGCTAGAAGAGCGCAGATCTCACAAACAGAGCGTTGTTAGTAGCAGCGGTTCGGAAAGGTACTTTGTACGCAAACTGCAGTAGTGGTTTATTGATTATGTTTACAGTGACAATTTAATTTATTAAGTGAATTGATCACGGTGCAGAGCAATAAAGTTAAGTAACGTGTGAACCAATTAAAAACGTAACATTTCAAGAGAAATAAATAATTTTTGTCAATTTAAATTATGCTGATTTTTTTTCTGCATAAAATTTGAAGTTTATTATTTACATAGAGCTGTAAAATTGATCTGAGCCGATCCAGTTCCGTTTGTTGCATTGTTGTACAGCTTCAAACTTTGTTATTATTGTACAAAAACTTAACTGCTTATATATGCTACTCTGAAAGTTATTAACGACTGCATACGATAGTGTCATGTACTTTGAGAATTTGATCATGCGGTTTGACATGTAGCCTAATCTACCATTTTGAGTGTCCACCTTCGAATTTAATAAAACGTTAGTACAGTGTGAATAACTAACCAGCTTGCACATTATGTATGTTATGTTTATTAGTATACACTTTATATTCTTAGACATATATGTATATATTTATTGTTATACATTTCATAATAAACTATGAAAACATTTCGCACAATCATTTACAGATAAATACGAAATTAAAGCACAAGGAGTTGTTTAAAATTTGGACACAAAGGAAAGCACAGCAACATAAAGAGAGAATACGTTAAAAAGAGTGCCATAGGGATGTACAGATATGTTTGTTTTCAATTAAGAATCTAGATACCACGTGAACAATTATTTTATAAAAATTAAACCGATATTAATTAAACAGTAATTGCTTTACTTTCAATTTTCAATTACTTTTTATTCTCAGTTTTGTTAATATAATTATTATTTTACAGCTCATTTTCGGCCTGAAGAAATTTCCCCGAGCGCATTAAGGGAAATAGAATATATCTCATGTTGTAGTGGATATTTGAAAAGAGTATTGATGCAAGAAGAAACTAACAGTATTTTGTATCAAAGAACACAGAATGGTTGGAGAAAGATGTCAATTTACACATTACAGTTATTGCCAAAACATATGAAACAGATTACGAAATGTCATGCACTTCAGGTATACGTGGTTGTCGAAAACTTACGAATTGGGTGGTGTGTGTGTGTGTATGTGATGTCCCTTGCTGCTCTGCGGATTCGCTTCCCGGTCTGTTCTGGAGGTTTGGTCATGTCTCTGCATGATACACATGCAGCAGAGACCTCGGGACGCAACTGATACATTGCCTTATCTGGGGGGTTCACAACCCGGGACGCAACTGATACGCTTTCTTGACAGCGGGAAGCAACTCGTACATCCCCACCCTGACACAGCAGCCTGGGACGCAACTGATACACAGCCATTATCTGAAAAGTGACCGCGGGACGCAACTAGTAAACCCCAACAAGGACATGCGTAATGCAACGCAAACAAAGATGACCTCTTGTCTCCCCTCCTTACATACCTTCTACCACGTTCGAGCAACCTGCCAATGGCGACGTCACCCCAACACCCACACAAATGTTTTCATGTTTATTAACTATTAACATTAACTGTGTTTCGTGTGTCTTTAGTTCCGCTAACTACATTTTTCCTATAGGGTCTTTGATGTATTTTCCTTCCGTCTTGGTCTTCCAAGCAATCTCTTAACTTACGATTTTACGATCAAAAGCATTTACACATTTATTTTCTCCCCCATTCGTTATGTTTGTAACATCCGTTCTGTCCTCCTTGATTTGATTACTTTAACACTACAGTGATACCTCGGCTAACGAAGATAATTCGTTCCGGAATCACATTCGTTAGCCGAAATCTTCGTTAGCCGAAACGTGAGCAACTTTCTGCTTCCCTTGGGCTTGTCGCTTACTTCTTTTGGTTGGTGGGTCTCCCCTATGTGATGTGGTCAGCTCATTTCTTTGTCACACACATACAGACGGAAAAGATAAGCTCCTGGAATGGCCCGACCTTTCATGTTTGCTGCTTTATGTTAGCGCGAGCATCCACTAAAACATTCGTTAGCCGAATCCATATTCGTTAGCCGAGTCCGAAAAACAGCGAAAAAAATCTTCGTTAGCCGAAAACTTCGTTAGCAGGGTCACTCGTTAGCCGAGGTATCACTGTATACGGTGACGAGTAAAAATTATAAAGCTCCTCACACTTTGCAATTTTCTCCTGCCTGCTGACACTTCATCCCTCTGAGATTCAAACGTTCTTCTCAGCTTCCGACTCCTTGTACTGCCAGTCTGAGCTTGGCGCTTCTGTCCTCGCAGCCTGGAGGCCACGGTTCTATCTCGGAATTCACTTCATGCAGCTCTGCAAGACTGCGCCAAAATTTAAATAGATCTAGCAGAACGAACACACCATCACTGTGTAGCCGTGCAAGTTCCAGGTCGTGACCCAGACGTGTCATCCTAGGAACAATTCTGACGGTTCTTTGTAGCATTTAACATTATTAATCGGACGCGTATCGCCGACAGGTGCTGCAAAAGCTCAATATCAAAGACAATACCCTCTCGGCATGGGAGCGGCTGTAATACAAAGAGCCGAACTGACGGTACTAACATTTATCATTTGGGCCAGCTTGGTTTTCGTGTCACCGGAAGTCAAAATTTCGCTGCTTAGCAGCTGTAAGTGGTGATAACGTTTTGTGTGGGAGTTGCCACTCGGCTCAGCCCCCCAAAAGATCACTCAGAGTCAGGCTAGTGAGCGTTAAAACCGCGAGATGAGTTCGTTAGTCAGCCTGACAGATAAGATGCTAAACAGCTGACTAAAATACCATTCGGAAAGCAGAAGATTCTAAGTGATACCAGCCAACAGTGTCACAAACTTTCTTTGAAATATGCGTAAAAAACGTTATCACAGGGATGAAGATGGGGGCAGTTCGCGGTCTTGGAACAGGATGAGACAAACGTACATGCGGTTTCCCGGACAAACTGCATAGTCGTACATCAAACAGTTTCAACCTGATAAATTTACGTATTGCCGAATTTGAGGGTTATCGAAGAAATTAATAGGAGCAAAAAACGTTCTTATATTCACACAAGATTACTAGTGACTAAGTGATTACTGGACTGTGGAATGCATCGCCAATAAATTAATTCTATGAAATTATGTGGGAACATGCTATAGTAGCACCGTGTTAATAACTGATAACATTCATTAAACAGTCGCAGACGCAACATAATACATGGTAAACATATATACAGCACATACGCAATTTACTTAATAGTGAGTGTCGGCCGTTGTTTTCAAGTCACGAACACTTCACATGTTGTTACCAGCAGTCTCACCACCTTCCAACGCGCTTGTCATGCACCACAATCCTGAAATGGCCCTGAGCGATACTCGGCTTTTCCACTGGCCAAACGAGCCGGACACGGCTAACCATCCTACAAATCTCACCATCCATCACTCATTACAACGTAAATTAATGTAAACATTCCTACTGGCACCCATCTTTACTCAAATCACGGATATAATGAATGAGAATGGATGTAGATTAGATGGGATAACTGTGTGGTGTAAAGGTGGGCTGGGTGAACTTCAGTCCGCAGCAAGCTGGAAAATCGGCTTGCAATTCCCTGGAGAGAACAGATTTTTCTCTTCGGCACCGCTAGGGGTGTCTTTGTACCATACGTTAAGCATCCGCATCAGGAACCTTGAAGTCTACAAACCACAGACATTTGCCACCATGCCGCTTACAAGACTTCAGTCCATGGTGCTTAGACATACGAGTACATGTATACAAACACTATGTACCATAAATATAGTGTGTCCTGATGATAAGTGTCCAAGAAAAGAAAAATTTATATCTAAAACCCCGTTCTGTATAGGACGTCCGGTTTGCACCATTATAAAAAGAAAACTCAATTTTTTTTATATGAATACCACCTAATTATTTTAGTATACTTCATTGTGGGAATCTGGTGGCACGACAAATATCTAGATGATATTCGACCTCTGTATACGTGTTTTGAAACATGTTGTGCGTTACCGTAGCACAGCTTTCCTTATGCAGTCTTTAAACTACTGATAATCGTTCTTTTTGACCTGGTAGGCGAGGTTCTTCACACAACCCCACAGGAAAAAATCCAACGATGCCTCATCTGAAAATCACACTTTGTGGAGGAATTCATGTGTAGCGTCAATTCTCTGTAGCACGTCTACAGCGAGGGTTGTGCTGAACAGCGTGTACAGTCGAACGTGGAATTTGTAGCCGGCAGCTTCCAGCAACACTTGATATACACGGACTCAGCCTAAAGACCCCTCTGATGCGATCCACGTCTTTTTTGAAGGTCCGTGATTTTCCAGGAGCTTTTTCACATAACAGACTCGCTGTAGTCCTCAGTTTATTGTCCCAACACCGGATGCTTTTGTGTGCTGTGGGTTTACGTTCAAAAGCGTTTCTGTAACGACGCTGAATAGCCATCGCAGCGAGCCACACACTCCCCTACGTTTCCTGCGGGATCACCATTGCAACTGAGCATACCTGAGCTCCCGATCATCCTGAGCTTGCTGATGGACATCAGCTGGCGCATGCGCGTGGCTCGGGTATGGATAAACAAGAGTTCTCCTTTGCAATGGTGCTACGTCGTGTTGACGGCACTCAAGGCCAAAGGCCATCTTGCGTACTACTCTCTCTGCTTTGTTTCCTTATTTCCATCACTCAATCCTACCCTCTCGTAACTGCTACCTAAAACTCCGCGTGCACCAGCCTTTGACGTAGCAAGTCGTTTCTCAAATTCGCGACTCGGATTGGGGATTGTAAGTAATGGTTTGGCGTAGGTCATTTGTGTACCGGGTGCTTGCTGATGTGTGATATTAATCTGACTTGTATTTCACTCTTTTGTTTGTGGAGTTTCCGGCAACACCAAGCGAGTATTTTATTTTGTGTTTGTAATGTCTATGATCCTTGCTGCGTATTACGTTGAGGTGTAGTAGGGCATTGTCATTCTTGTATTGTGATATATACAGCATATGTGTCCATTCAGAGAACTGTATTTGATTATTGTGTTTGTTATTATAATAAGTTATAGTTCCTGACTGGTTTCATTGAGCTATAGTGGAGCCTTCCCCCCACCAATTGTGCTTCCACGTATTCCCTGTTTAGACTCAGTAGGCCTAAATCTTTGTCTCGCAAATTGCATACTTTTTGCATTTAGGGAGGAGGAGGGGTCATTTCGGGGCAAACCGGACGAGCGTATAAGAAAAACTTTTCTGATAAAAGTTTTATCTTTCTGCATACCTACCATCTGGACACCTTTATCTCTACAGCAAAACTCTTATTTTTATTTGAATAGCATAAACTGCAAAACTGAATCCTTAATCAGCCCAATAAATCCAATCCACATAACAAAATTCCTATCTTTTACTCTTTTACCCCAAAGAGTTACTGCATCGATACACGGTGTGACTTAGATCGCCGTTACCCGCTGACCTGTTTGTTCGATTCCCGGCAGGAGAAAGAGAGTTTTCTCTTTTCTAAGACGTCCAGACCAGCTCTGGGGCCCAACCTACCTCCTACACAATGGGATCTCTCCCCGCAGGAAAAGCACAGACAGAACCGAAGAAAACAATCGAACATATAGGAATGAATAACGCGAGAATGGAAGAAGCGTGAATGTAACCGCACTCGGTGCCCACCTCTCAGAAAAGACGTCGCTAGTCAGTTAGTGTTCAAACAACAGCTGCTTATTATGAAACACGTAAATGCACGTGTGGGGAGTTATGTCCAGTCACTAAACATTACAGAAAGTGGTACATATTTTTACCACTGTACTATGAATGCTTAACACGAATCCCGTTTGCTTCTGCACGTCCACTGATTTGGACAGTTTATATGATGGGTCTCCACCTTATTTCGCGAAGGTCCACAGCCGTTATTGCAAACTGGTTCGCGGGCCGCACGTGCAAAAATTATACTAAGTGGTACACCTAACCACGTAAATTCAAAAAGTAAACGTAATGATGGAGTTTTATCACAAACATGTAATACTATTATATTACATTAACTATTTTAATAAGAAAAATTTATCTTGATTAAAAGTAATTTATCTTAAAGACAAAAACATTATTTTACTTGTAGCACCCAAATGTCAATGCGACACTTGGCACACCTCTCACGCAAAAGACTCCCAATGTCAGGCATAACGGACCAAGTATCAACACGAAGCAAACTCTCTAGATGCCTGACCGTCATGCACATGCTTCAGCCTGGTGAACACTTGCCCTCATAAACACGTGCTGCCAAATAGTGAAGACTTGAAAACTTTTCCTGTGAGACAAAATTCTTGTAAAATTCCAACAGAGAGATTGTTTAACTTATCCTTCAATCGGACGCGCATTAAAAATCAACACACTCCATTTTCAGATCCTCTGGAATCTCATTTATATTAATGGAGACTGGAGAAGGAAACAGATTAAAACTTTAAGCTACGTATTCTTCTTGAAGTCTTGGAACCTAGCGTCAAATTTTCCCTCAGTTCCGATATAATTCTGACGTACTTTTCAGAATCCTGAACATTACACTTCAGCATACTTGAAAAATAAAGTTCCTGTCTGTCAACTGTAATATCCAAAGACGGAATTTTATTTCAAATGCCATGATGTGATCAAACACAGAATTAATTAACTGATCTTTGCTTGGAGACGTGTGTTTAACTCGTTCACGTGGGTAGTTATATCCATTATTAAGGCAAATTCACACATCCAGTCATCAACGTTAAATAATGCAACTGGTTTTCCTTTTCCTTCCATTCAAGTTTGTATTTCCTCTTTAAGATCAACACTCGTCTCGACACTTTCCCACGGCTCAGCCATATTTGAATTGTCCCCAAGTGGCATAAGAAATTCCATGTGTTTCAGGCCTTAGGGACGGATGAATTTGACTATTTTAACAACGACCGTTATTACGCTTTTGGCCTTTAGGGACTTAGCATAGAGTGGACTACACAAATCCTGCATAACAGAGTTACTTCCAACTTTAATTACCTTTTCCTGCATTAACATGACTAACCCCTCCCGTCTCCCTACCACTGCGGGGGCACCATCTGTTTTTACACCTAACAAATCGGTCAAATTCAAGCCGAGTCGCATCGAAGTAGCAAAGCCCTCCAACAGATCACTGGCTTTTGTAGTGCCTTTAAGTGGGATTAAGGCAGCAATTTCTTCAGTAATATTAATATCTTTATAGACTACACATACAAAGATCGCTAATTTGGCAGTCACTGACTTCTGTATTTTCATCAAGCACCAGTGAACAATACTCGAAAGTTTGAAGCTTCAGATTTTAATGCGTTTTCTACGCTGGTGGCTAACTCATCAATACGGCGAGCCACTGTCTGTTACGGTAAGATTATTTTTGCCAACTTTTTTTTTATATCAGCAACAGGTTCAAAACATTCTTAAACAAATTCACCTTCCGAAAAAAAGGTTTAGAATTTTTGGCGATTATTTCAACTACTACACAGCTCGCTTTAACCAATGACTCAGACAGGAAAACATTATTAAAAGCGACTGCTGTCCCAAACGTTTACTTCTCAGTGCGCACGCCTTGTCTTCAGGAAACTCGCATGTCCTACATTCTTCGTAGATTCCTTTCTTACTTGATTGGAAGCCATGTTCAGCAATGAAGTTATGTATAAATATCATTAACTGAAATTAACTACCACTGTAAAACGAGATAACAGCCACAAAGGCATTCGAATGAGCAAGAAAACTTTTCTGAGACACAAAACTACTTCCACTAAAGATGGCTGAATTTCAAATAAAAAATAAAACTAGACAAAGCTAAGATGCCAGCCAGGCGGCCTGAAATAAGGTAGTAGGCCCTCTCTTCTGACCGTCTCCTGTTTTCTTTCTCTCGCCGCATCCACCAAGGTCACGCCATACGTCCAAGTGGATTGGTCGAGCGGATTTATTCCAACTAAAGACAACTGTATTATTGTGTAATTTTTATAGTGTATATAATTTACAAATTTTGGCCGTGAACCGCACAACACAATCTAGCCGGTAGAATGAGGCTCGCGCGCCGCGGGTTGGAGACCCATGGCTTACAGGTCCCTCCAATTCACACCGATTGGGCGGCTATATTGGCTCCAGAAATGATACAGGACACTTCTGCCGCTCTTGCAGCAAGAGCTGCTGCCACCGCTCCGTTTGAGCAAACCGCAAGAATGCAGCAGCCTGTCTTCTCACGCCTGAGAGATGGGGAGGAAACAGCGAACATACAAGCCTTCTGGGATGTTAAGCCGTGTCGACTGGTGGTTACCATCACCGCTATTAGAACCTTAAGTCTCATCTGGACATCGTGGTCGGAAGTGTAACAAATCTATTTACCACAAGAATTGGCGCCATACACACAGCTGGTTACCACAGCAACCGATGGGCAGTGCGCGCTGCACGAGAATCTCCTAATTTTCACTCTCATATGAAGTCATATTTTATTGCACTAAGCAAAAATTGGGAGGCCTTCGCTCTTCAGGGATGCTATGCACTGTATGTTGGTAGTTTACCGACGTTTCAGGATAGTCTGTCGGACCCAGGGTCAAGCAGTCAAAGAAGAATGCAGGGCAGCAGATTGATCCGTATTATCTAGGTCGTGGTGTGGGCGGTGATTGGTTCGCGGGAGGCAAAGGAGCCAGTCAGGTTGCTGAAGCGTGAAGTTGCTACCAAGATGTGAGTGAGGGAAGAGAAAAAATAAAGAGGCGTATGAAGGAGACAAGAGTAAAAATGAAAAAAAAAAAAAAACAGGAAGTGACTAGGAGCGCAGAACTGGGGACACCAGAGTGGAGACAAGAAGAAATGAAAGGGGGAGCAAAGATAAAAGTGGAAAAATGAGGAAATGAAAAGAGGAGTGGGAATGGAGGACATAAAAGTAAAAGTGAACAAATGGAGAAATGAAATGAGGCGCTGGAACCGAAAACACCACAGTAGAAGAGGAAAAATGACGGAATGAA
This sequence comes from Reticulitermes speratus, assembly GCA_021186555.1. NCBI lineage: Eukaryota > Metazoa > Arthropoda > Insecta > Blattodea > Rhinotermitidae > Reticulitermes > Reticulitermes speratus. Next base: position 357,671 of record JAJKFL010000004.1, read on the forward strand.
ATCTCGCAAGAATTAGGAGAGAAAAGCGAGTGGAATTCGTTATGCTGTGGCCGCTTTTATCCCTGAAGAAACAGTGCCCGTAAAAGGTGTTCTTGGAACAGTAAGTAAGGAAGAGAAATACCAAATCCTCCCTGCATGGAGTCACACCAGTGTCATCCTTTTCGTATCCTGACTGAGGCGACACAGTTTGTATACAAATAAGTACTGCGTCAAACGAATCACTGACTGGTATGACATGTCGAACACCGAACATTGAACACTGGTAGAATGACGAAACAGACGTCACCGCTCCAGTGCCACTGCGTCTAACACAAATCTCGCATAAGCCTATATCTTTCCACAACTGGAGTAATATACGTGTACCGCCTTCTGGATTATTTATTCTGATCGCAACGCTAAATATGGCAGTCCGTAACACCGGAAGCTGCGTCATCTTAGACGTGACGCTGGACTTCCTGGTGGCAGCATGAGGCAAGAGTGTCATGAATTGATTTAACTACAGCAAGGGCAAAATGATGGATGTCTGTCTGTTGTGAGTGTTGTGTGTTGTCAGGTAGAGGTCTCTGCGACGAGCTGGTCACTCGTCCAGAGGAGTCCTACCGAATTTGGTGTGTCTAAAACGTGTGATCGTGAAGCCTCGAAAAATGAGGCGGCCTAGGCCCCCAAGGGGCTGTCGAGCCATTGAAAAAAAAAAAGGCAAAAGGTAAAGCTATGCCTTGTTTAATTAAGCCCCACGCCATCCAGGCAAGGGAGGAGCGGAGATACAGCTCCACGGTTTCTTAGTGGTGAGTGGGTCAGCTTCACGCACGGTCGCTTTATTCCGGGTATCCACGGAGTTGGAGGCTGGGCGAGTCTGTTTGGATGAAGGAGAAGAGAAATGGTTTAATGGAGAACGGGAAGAAATGAATCGAGGTGGGGTGTTAGGTTATTTAACAACATTGTATCTTCTACTGACGTTATGAATAATACAGTGACATGTAAACATGGAGGGGAAAGGTCACGGCCCTTTTCAATGACTCCTTCATAAATATGACGGAAATTTCTGGCTTCATAATATCGCCCCAGGGCGCTTATAAATATTCTCTCAAGAGTTTAATCTTGTAAACGGAAGTTAGAAGCAAAAATTACCACAATACAAACGTATGCTCATAAATGCTCTTCCTACCAAAATAACAAAAGAAGTAATTATGTAGCCACAGAGTGGCTACAACTGTTTACAACAAACATCTGAACCGTATGAGACGGAACAACATTTCTGAGATTTCAGTTTCAATACACTCTGTCGAGATATCATAACACGAGGCAGAAAGGCCAAATCCAGAAGCTAGAAACCATTAACATAAGGAGTTTCAAAGTTGGAATGGCTGATACAGACTGAAAACTAGTAAGAGTATAGGCATTAAGTCATCGATGTAGGATGTTCAAAAAATATCGCAAAAGAACTGGAATAAACGACGCGCCAGCTTTTTCAAGAACGGCCCTACACGCCGACCCACCACGAACACGCACACAACATGTAATAATTTTCTGATATCGAGAAAGTTCTGCTGTCGATTTAGCTGGAGTATCATTAACCCACCCACCTCTCTCTGCACCCTTGGTCAACACCCCATCGCAAAGCAACCCTCACAGCACAGCACCGCCTGACGCAGTGACAATATCATCCCCTCGATGTAAGATGTAGTCATTTTCAAGCGGTTCGAGACCAGCATGTTAATCGAAATTCAGTTCATTCACCGCGATCTGTCGTCATCGTTGAGAAACCAAACAGCAAGTAACTGACCGTCATATCCCTTAATCGGGCAGTTTGTCAACTGTGGCAACGACATGGGGAGGGACATGAGCGACACCAATTCCTCGTCTATCGACGCAACAGATGCCTTAAGCAAGTTATCCCGAAAATGTGGTACCCATTAGCCGCGCTATACAGTGTCACACCCCAGAAAGAACCTCAAAATCTCAAAGTCATAAGTTCCTCGCCGTTAGCTAACAACCTCTCACAGAACAGAAGCAAACATTCGCTAAGGTACTCAATAAATTTCGCCCTTTATGGAACTCACAGGTTCATTACAAGGTATACAAACGGCACTATCACACCCTATTCTGAGCTACATCAATCCAATGCGCAACTTCTCACAATACTTCTCAGAAGACTCATTATAATGTTAGCCTTCCATCTACACCTAGGTGTGCCAAGAAGCCGCCACCCTTCAGACATTAAACTGTATGAAAACAGCCCGTCAACTGAGGTGTAAGTATCAACTCGTGGGTGTTTTGCTCAGAAGTTATAACAACTCAATTTAATATAACTTGAAATGATTAAACTGTGACGCAAACAACCATGCGCGGTGCTATGGACAAATAGTGCACCTTGCGCACTTTGTTCCTTCTTCTTCTAAGGAGTGCATTTAGTGTGGGGAGAGGGGTTTGCAGTGAAGCACACTTGTAATCTTGAAAAGAAAAATTTCGTTAGGGGAGAGAAGTTATTTGCGGCTCAAGATGGGGTGAATACGCGTAGGGGTTGATAAGATGAGGGTGGTGAGTAATGGTTCAAGCTCGTAAAAATGTGACATCGGGGGAGTTTAGTCAACATAGCGACTAGACTAGAGGCTGGACACCCGACGGATCGACCTTCGATTCACGGCAAGAGTAAAATAATGTACTCTTCTCCACAGCGTCCAGACCGGCTCTGGGAACGTCGAACTTTCTACTGAATGGGTACTGGTGTTCTTTTCGAAAGTTGAAAGCGGCCGTGGCGTAAAGCTGCCCAGTCCTCTCCATCTAGCGCCGAGGTCAAAATTTAGTGAAGCTATACTTCCAGGCTCCTACATGCCTTCGTGTCGTAGTGCTTAATTAGCCACACGGGCAACTTGGCCGTTGTTTGACGCTCGCTTATGCCAAAGTGTGCTGCTGCGGAAGGTAATTCACAGACGCAGTACAGGGTTGGACAGTTGCTAGGTAACCGAGCAACTTGGTTGTTGCCTTGGCAACGCAACTGTTGGGTCACAATTAAAGTACAAGTCCTTCAAAGCAGATCTGCTGGTGGAAGAACCGATGTGAGATGATGTAGGCCAGGGTCTCGAACTCAAATCGAACGCCAGCCAGTTCAGTAATTAAAACATTATGGCGGGCCGCACATCATATTCAGTAGCATAATGTTAACCGGCTTGTTTAAAATTAACAGATTATTATTATTATTATTATTATTATTTCAAAATTTATTTTATTCAAAATGTTATTGTGCTGCAAGTTCTCCAGTAACGTACGATGTACGTTACCTAGCCCTTCACGCTCACATGTCAAGTACCACAATCCCTTCGGCAAGTTATTAGGGAAACCTTTGGATTTAATGCTAACATATTACCAGACTACCAACTAAACAAAACGACCTCAACTACTAGGTAGATTGGCCGGAGATTTGCCATCGTTTGAATCGGACATGATTTCTATCCTCGGTGAGATGTTACAGAAAAATCACTGTCATGATACACGTCAAGAGTCCGTCTGCCAAAAAACATCGGTTTTCGTCTTATTATTATTGTTCATAAAAGAACAGAATTGTGGATATACAGGGTGCTGCAGAAAGTCGCACTCATTCTAAACCCAAAGGGTCAGAGTACAGGAAGCTTTCTTTGGAGAGGGGAAGGCGGAGGCGGCAAGCGTGGATAAAACTCTTGCAATTATGTTTCAGAAAACTTCTCGTTAAGACAGCATCGCATTGGAAATTAACTAATTCCATCTGCAGATCTTCTGGACCTTCTCAATGTCTGCCTTTAAAGAGAACGCAAAGAACAAAAATTTTGATACCAAAATTTTGAAGTCCTGGAGTCGTTCGTCGAAGTCTTCTCGAAGCAAAAAAAAAAATAATAATAATAATGGACTGGGAATAACGTTGAATGTGCTCAGGATAAATAGCGTACAGAGATTTCAGTTGTGGGAAGTGAACAATGTTACGCTGTTTTGATTGGTTTTTCCACATCCGAAGCTTCAATATGAAGGCATACACATCGTCATACATCTCGGAAATGAGCTTGAAGCCCTTACATGACATTACGCAAATGTCCAGTCACATCCACAAGAAACGATCGATCGTTTATCCATCCTTCTGCTTTCAATTTGTCAATACTTCTGCAATTGTTTCCCATGAATAATTTGACATCGTTCAAACAAATACAAAGAAATTGTTTCAAAAGACAGACCCCCGACTGAACCACTTTAAAATTTCCATGATAAATTATTTCACTATAATCACTTTCTACTTCTTCCAATAACGCCACAAATTCGCGCAGGCTAAGAGCACTTGCACAATTACAATCCACACTTCTTGTAACAATGTCCATCGTGTAATTCATTTATAGACCCCTTGCATAACACTGCTTCTGGACGAAGAAAACAGTGGAGAATAAGTAAGTAATTCGTTCCCCAAAATTCTTTCATATTTTAAAATTATACTGCAACGCCATTATTTTTGCCAATCATAGCCCGAACCCGTCACTAACAAACCCAAACTCTTTTCCCCACAGCAGCTGAAATTTATTTAAAAGGATTACCAATTAAGAAGAAATTTCATCGGCACCTACTTTTTCTTTCATAGGGTGCAGTTCTGATAGCTCCCCGGCACTTGCTCCAGTCAATTGCAACTGAATACGCTACAGAATTTTTACACTTTTCTTTAAGTTGACGCTCTGTTCTCCCGTCAAGTCATCCAACTTTTCGACCACCGTATTTCCAGAAAGATTTATATTTTTAAAAATCTGTTATTTCTCGGGACAGAGTACCGTATATCTGCTGCCGTCTTCGTACACCACCGTAAATGTTTTCGACTTCTTGGGGATTGTTTGTTATATAACAAATCTTGATTCAACTTCTGCTTCCATTTTGGTTGTAGTCGCAACTGCAAATACATTGTGTTGACGCCGCAAATCATATTTCAGTTTCTTTATCATCTCTTAGCTTCGCCTAGAAAACACCAAATTTATGTCTATGTACATTTCTTAACTGAGGCGCAAATTGTTTCTTTTGTAGCTGACACCACCCGACTGCAAAAGAAGTAAACAGTTTTATGACGCACTACACCAAAACATAAACGTCTTCCCATTTTTATTGAAATATACATCCGTCCTCTTCCAATTATACTTTCTTCATTTTAGATACAGAACTCGGTAACTTTTAAGTTTACGAAACGGAGGATTAAACGTTAATAGCTTACAGCTTCCATAAGAAGTAGCAGTTTTAAATCTAACACACTAACGGTATATTTCGAAGCACAGCTCTGTACGTTTCGGAAAAAAATCATATCGGGAATTTTGTAACCTTCTAAAAAGCTTTATCCTTCTACGTAAAAGAACGAGATTTCACTCTTACTATAAATTTTTGTTTACGTATAATTTTCTGTAGTATTTTTATAACTAGTTACATCTGACTTTCTTTTCTTCATTTTAGACAGACATCGTAAAATCTAAATTTATATCATATATTGTAAAACACGAAAGCGACTGCAAGGTCCACAAATTTATACATAGTAGAAACAATATTCCACTCCAACATAGCTGCTTGCGATAGTCACTGTGAGACTGAAATTCTTTCTTTTATGTTGTAAAAGTCAGAATTCAATAATTTGGCTTCTGTCGTTCTGTCGTTAGAGGTGCTGAACACCCTTCTAGTCCCAACATGTGTCATTAAGTTTACAATAATCTACAACAGTCCTGAATACTATGACCATTTCCTCAACCGCGTTACGCCGAAGCCGTATTGTATGTCAAAACAAAGATGGAAAACTTCCCTTAAGCATGAAACGACTGAATGCAGGAGCGTCAAGCAGTTATGTATTTTAAAAACATTTTGCCTCGTCTATGATGACAATGAAATAATCCCTTTTAATGCACGACCTTGAAGATACTGTTCTCGAAAGTTCAGAAGCTCGTAGCAACCCCCTCTGCAGTATAACAACAGACAATGTAAAAACGCTTACCCAAAAATCCTTGCTTTTAATAAAAATAAAATAAAATTACAAGCAAATAAATAAGCACTGAAACTATTCAGGTACAGCAGTTTGCAGTCTGTAATTACAATAAGATCAGTGCGCTAACACATAAAATAAACTGGCAGGCCGCGTGTTTGAGACACCTGCTGTAGGCCGTACGTACTGTGTACAAAAAGCAAAGTTGTCCTCCACGCCATAATGGCATATAGGGAGAGCGGAGGTATAGCTCCATTCATTCTTAATGTCGGCACTAGATGGAGGTGACTGGTCAGGCTCACGCCCTGGCCCCTTTACGCAAGGAAAAAACTGGTACCCACTGAATAGGAGGCTTGGTGGGCCCCGAGTCCGGTATAGGCGTTTTGGAGAAGAGATAAATCACTTACTCCAACCGGGATTTGAACCGATATCATTCAGCCCGTAGCCTAGTCACTACCGTGTACTGACTACGATATCCCGGCTCCAAACTACCTCTAAAAGACAGATATTACTGTACTTATTCAAATACCCAAATATAATGTTTACAAAACTCTACTGCCTATAATACAAACTAAGTTTGTATGCAATCTAAGTATAGCAGGCATAAATGATTCATTGTGTAGTGAGACAGCTTCAAACCAGCAACGTTAGACGTTTCGTTTGACAGATAATGCTACAGTTACGGTTCACTACCTTGAAATTATATCTATAGTCTCTCTATAGAATCTATCAAATCCTTCGGCATTCTTATTTTAAAACATTACACCTGATCGGTTAGTTCACAAATAACTACCGAGGAAGTCACGGAAAGGCCAATCACTTAACAATAATCCGGAATGGTTTCAACTCGCATTAAAAAACAAACTGTCATCCGGCTCGCGCCCTTCGCTAGTCGGTCAGTCACATTAATACTTGCTCATGCAGGGGGGGGGGGGGGGGGGGGGGGGAGGGGGAGAGAGAGAAAACAACGAAAGAGAAGCGAGAACTCATTTCACAATTACAAGTCCCGTTTAGACCACACTGGTCCTTATTTGACATACGCAGTCCTTATACATTAGACCCAAAATTAAACGTTTCGTAATGTGAAACGAATAATTGTTGCACGAGCCTGCACGTGTCTTTATCAGATTAATACATACATTCTTATAACGAAACATTATTCAGCCTAGTCGCAAAGAAACCCGGCATGACCTATATCAAGAGCATCAATCCGGAGGTAACGAGTAAAATTATGAGGCAAATAGGATAAACTGGTGCTGTGACACGTATACTGTAACAATACAGCCTATTTGTACTATTAGCTTTTTGTAAATGTCCCTAGGAATCGGTAGAGAATAATCCGGATCTGAAAGAATGGGTTGCGGCATATGACGTCACACTGCAGTCACAACAGTCAAACCCGAACATCGAAGTCTGGGCCTCTCTACGTGTCGACCACAAACCATACAGGCGCCGGATTGTCCTCAGACACGGACAACCAGTCAACATCAAGCCTGCAAGACTGAAAAACCAAGAGGTAGGAAAAGGGGTTGGCAAGCCTGCGGTATCTCGTTGCTATGCAGCCGAAACCGGAAATGATGTAAATCTGATAAGAGACGAACGGCCGAAGTCATGGCAGTGGTGTAACCAGGAGATACCAATATGCGACGTGGCACTACAACGTACGTTGGCACACCACAGGTCTGTTTACAATCTGAAATGGCAGCACAAGATAGAGACTAGTGGCGGCTCCTGCTAACATGAAAATGAACCTTCGGACTCGTCATAGGCTAATACAACGGATTTCTTGACTAGCTGAGTAGCGTAACACTCTGCTCCATGTATTTTAATTCACACTTGCCATCTCCAAGGCTTATATATTATCGAATGTTGATGGTAGCTGTGGTGGGCGATTTCTTTGTTCGTTTCCATAGGCTTACCTGAGGAGACTGAGGAAGGACAGGAGAACCCTTACGATTACCGACACTAAATTTTAAACCGCTACCTTACGAGTGCGATGCACAAGGTCGAAAATAATCCTACAAGGCGATATTCACAGTGTAAAGGCTGTTGTTACACCTCCGTAACGTGCAATGTTTCCTATTAAAGGACATGTTTGTAACGTAAGGATTTTACGGAACACAGTTGAATAAGGCTCTAGTCCACTTACGGATAAGGAACCGGTTGCATTGGTTTTCAGGAACCCCGCATCCATGAACGCGCGATGCGTGGTGCGTGCCTGCGTGATCGCGTTTGCTGTATGGTAATTTTTGAAGGACGCATTTCTTATCTGTGCGTCACAGCGTCATTATCATTAAAACGTGTGTGCAACCGACGAACCCTGGACAGGCCTAATTCGCTTCCAGGCCTGTGAATTGAGTAGAGGAGGAAGAACAAGACAAAGTACGCATGACGTAAAATATCAAATTTCATGAGAATTCGTCCAGTTGGACCCATGCGGGCAGCCAGACAGAAAGACAGACATGAAGAAGCTAAGAGTTGCTTTTCGCAGTTTTGCGAACGCGCCTAAAAACGCCATGTATGTGGGAAATGGGGTTCAGGTTCTCACTTCATCAGCAAAGTTGGCTAGGGTTAGACTCATTCAGGTCACAGTCCCGTTGTTTCCATACCATATCAACTAGCATGACCCATCTGGTACACCGCAGGATACACTCTCACTAAATCAATTAAAATTTTCAACCAAAATTCATTAAAGGATTTGTATTCCCTTGCTGAAAATCAAACTGTTTATGCCAACAGGTATTCGTGGCAAGCAAAAGTCGACTGGAGGACAAACGGTTCAGTGATAACCCATGCCTGATCACATGACAATCACGCGCGTGGTTTTTAACAAACCGCAGCCATATAGTACCATTAGTCAACTTTTGCGTGATGACGGAGTAGCATATCACTTTTCACGCATTCATGGCTGCCTGGTTGTTGGAAACCAAGGCTTAAGCAGTCAGCTGATTCCAACACAGAACACTCACGTAACAATAACATTTACGTTTCTAACATAATGTGGTGTTTCCATTTCCGCGATATAGAAAACAATTGACAACTTCAATGGGGGGACACCTGCATTCTAACAAATAAAGATATAGGGCCGATGCGATGCCAACAATAATTCTGTCTACTTTACAGTTGCGTCAGAGTCGAATTTTGTCACTACTGCTGAAGATAAACACATTGGTCGGTTCGTATCCACCCACGTTATCACTGAAATTTTCGTCACCGTTTCCGTGGAAAAAAGGTAGTTCTCCCTGTCCACGCCATGAAGACATATAGGAATAGTAGATATATAGCTCCACTCATTTTTAACCTCGGCACTAGTTGGAGATGAGCGGTTACGTCACGCTCCGGCCGCTTTATCCTCGGGAAAAAACCCCAGTACCCATTGAATAGGAGGTTGGATGGGCCCCAGAGCCAGTCGGAAAGTTTTGAACAGATAAATATTTTGCCCCTACAGGCATTCGAGCCCCGGACCGTCCAGCCCGCAGCTTAGTCGCTATACCGAACACGCTGCCTCGGCTCCCATAAAGCCATGGAACACTGTGGAAATAAAATCCCACACGCTTTCCTTCTGGATACGAATGATCAACGTCGCATAAATGGAAGAAAGTTATTGGTACACCGAATGATGCTGAGCTCGTACAGATGATGCTTAGTATGTGGGCTGACCTGCTGTCGAACCGTCGAGATGTGCTACAAACGCTCACTTTGCGCATCTTCTTATAGGCTGAATGCTTCACATCACCTACACTCTCGAAAACGATTTAGTAGGCCACAGAGATTCAATGAATCGCTGCTACTCAATCCAGATACCATAACGCATTGTCAGTACGGTCCAAACGATAGAATTCGATCTCAGGACCTCAAACCGGGTGTACTAGGTCGCTGAAAATTGATAACTACGTCGTCAACAACAAAGTGACCTGCAATTTCATTGTTGAATGGCATAGGGGCATAATTTATTTTTTTTGCGCAGTAAATCACAGAATGATTCGACTTAGATAACTCATTCTTATATTGAGGGTTTGTTTATCCACAGACGTTCTCAGTAGCTCCGAGTATATAACGTCAGATTATATGATAATTAGTAAATAATGAATTGGAAAGGAAGCGGTCGCGGAGCAATATGACGCATTACCCCGGCATCTACCTGGCAGGACTGACAAAAATCACGAAAATGCAATCCATGTACTCTCTCCGGGCCGGACGTAGGAAACCGGGACTTCTCATAGGCAGCAGTGCCACCCACTGCACCGTGCCGTTCGCAAGCTTTACATCTGTACGTATCAGTGCGTACGCTGAATCTGAGTCCGTCTGTCCACATGTAACAGCACTGAGGAGTAAATACGTCACTCTCTTCTTGCGTGTGACGTCGTGTAGCCTGGTTGATACTGACGTTTCAAAGGAATCTGCTGGCAGACTACCGAGCCGATGGAAGCACCAGGTTCCTCTGAAACGTCGGTGAATGTCTACCAAACTGCACGTCATCACATTCCTTACGGCAGTGATCGCAGTCATTGCCGTAAGGATCAGAAATCTCACAAAGAAGAATTAGTCGGGAAGCAACTGGTGCTGAAAGTCATTTCTACGTGAAGCATTCTCTATTTACATCAGTGCTCAGCAATCATCACGTGTTTCACGCAGCAGTTGCAACCTGCTTGGGATGCGCCGAGCCTCTACATCTGCTACCAGTGCAAGGCCGCATGAAGGAAGCAGAGCGCACCGGGTGACCTTGCTTCCCACCTGCTGCTCCCTTTCTGATCCAAAGCACCTGTCCACGTCAAAGGCCGGACATACACTGATCAACGTCATTTTCGTTTGTGGTTCCATACGCCTGCACTCAAAGAACGTTCCCACAAAAACGAAACATTGGCTGACTTCGCGACCATGTCGAGCTGTATTCGCGAAGTAATATAACGCCTCAGATACACAACGTCAAGCAGTATGTGGTGAGTTCTTCAGCAGGCCGTGTGTCCAGCATGTGAATGTAAGTCACTGTTGCACGCGCGTCAGTATGAGTCACGCGGAGAGACCGCGAGCCTGCGAGCAACTCTCCCGCTGTCCTTTTGTGATGATTTCGGGGGCGGGGCACCAAGGCCGCACTCCGCCTCATATGTGACCCCACCTATCGCTCCTTATCCGCGACCTACAGGGTTTCACTGCCTGTCACGATCGTAAAGTACTTCAACCCATTTCCCAAATATATTTTCTATCAAGGGGTCCGTCTTCAAAATGCGCTTTCTATGGTTCACCCATCAAAATGACGTGTGCAGTTCTTGTATTTCATACAGCCTATATGGTCACCAAATATTATCATAATTACCATCATCCCTGATACGTAATTCAGGGAAGTTCATGGGTGAAGACAAGACAACCGAGGCTCGATTCCCAGCATTAATTTCTCCAGCACAGCGTCCAGATAGGCTGTCGCTTCATTCAGCGTCCTACCCAGTGGGTACCGGTCTCTTCCTCTGGGAGTAAAGCGGACAAGATGTACAGTTAACCGATCAAGTCTATATATTAATTATTCCCAGATGTTTCCCCACACTCTCTGCCTCGCTCCGTAACGTGAGAGATTCAGCAAGGCGTGGGAGCAAGCCCCGATAAGTAACAAGATTGGAGCAGGTGTGCAGAGTAGCCAATATCCAGCATGTCTGCGACGTTCCATCGTACGTGAGGCTGTATATCCCCCGAGGCCTGAAGTTCATCTAAATCAGTGTTTCCCAAACATTTTTGATCGCGGACCCCTTTTGGCTTCGAAAAATAACCACGGATCGTCATATCCTTGCTCACGTAAATAGTGTCCGGATGATAGTTATCCCAAATTAAAACATTATAGCTCGGAACTGATTTTAGATAGCTACGAATACACACCAGTAAAAGCAATCCTTATACAGGCCTGGACAGGCCGTTAGGGTTCCAGGAGGTTGAGGCTCCCAGATTTCTAGACAATCGGCACATGAAGGTGGTAAGGTTGTCAGCCCTACGCACCGGCTGCCTTTACCCCCAGGAATTATTCCTGGTACTCATTTCTGTTAGAGGCTGAGTCGACCGCAGGACCATAGTGCTGCCGGAAGGATTATGTCAATGAAAATTTCCAATGACACCATCGGGAATCGAACCCGCGACCTTCCGGCTTGTAGCGCAGTGCCTCAACCAACTGCGCCACCGCGTACCCCATACACACCAGTAGTACACGTAACAAAGCATTGCATTATTTGACCTTAATTAAATTGATGGTCGCGCTTTTCGTGGGCACAGGGGGTTTCTTAATTAGATATACTAACGATCAGACGAAATAAACATATTGCCAGTTAAAGCGGTTCCCTCGATTGTTTTTAACAAAACATTATTTCTTTAATTTAAAACATAGTAAACTTCAAAGTAGCCATTAGAGAAATGTATCCACGGATCCCCTGGGCACTGGTCACGAATCCCAGGGATCCGCGGAGAACACTTTGGGAAACACTGATCTAAATGATACATAAAAATCCACTTCCCACCTCACAATAAACACACTGGGTCTTCATAACAAAGACCAACTGTTAATGCTGTCTAGGTAAACAGTCGTTTATTGTAAGAATCACAAGCTACGTAGAAGTACTATGTGGGCCATGCGCAGCTCATTCTTCATGTCCAATCACATGATACTTGTATATATATACATATATATATATATACGTTATTTTATTTGACCAATATCGTTTGTCACTTCCCGCTGCTATTCCAAGGCCAGTGTGCGGGGAGACAGTCAGTGGCTACGCTTTATAACATGGGTGTCTAAACCCACGGACCGCCAGGTTGTGTTATGCGACGCGAGGGCATATTTGTATATTATGTATATAACACAAAGAAATACACATTAATTTATGCCGTTAGGTATACCACTTATTGTGATTTTTACACATGCGGCTCACGAACCAGTCCACAATAGCGGCTGTGGCCCTTCGCCAGAAAAGGTTGGAGGCCCCACATTTATACGTTAAGCCACATATGACCACGACAGAACAGCATTAACACTACTACTATAAAACAGAAACAAGGGGAATCAGTAAGTCTCTCTGCAAAAAACAAATCAACAATTCTGGAAGCTGTAAATTCAAAGTGTATGCTGTATGAGAAATTTGAAGTAAGCACATAGTAAGGAAAATTACAATACATTTTAGAGCCCAATTTTAATTTTAAATTGCAAATATACCTACATAATACAGGGGAGAAACACAACGTAGCAGCGAGCTGTAACAATATTTTGCAGTGATTGTACAAGGCATATCACAGTGTTAAATCAAAAGTTTTCTTTTACAGCATTTACCCGTTGTGATGAGTACAGCGCCTACACACATGTACGGCTGGTAAAAAGTGTGACTGAACCAACGATGGGTAACAAATTAATGTATGGCTCACAGTTTTAGCATTCATGTTCTGTACGGCAGCCACCTGCACTCTATGGATGTCGTTACGTCACAAAACACTCGGATTCCTGAACATCCGATAACTGGGCATGTATGCACGCATGCGCGCCTGCGCATTTCCGTGGCAGCAAACACCAAGTCATTTCCGCAGTCTTCCTGACCGTTGTTCCTGCTTGTTCAAACAATGTGCGGTAAGGAAGTGTATCTGTGCGCTTTCTACAGGCGATATGGGTCCCTGAAACTCATCAAATACCGCCATACATGGACAGCGTGCAGGTAGTACAAGGTGCGACCGCCTTCAAAAACTTGTTCATAAAAATTAAAAGATAAAACTTTAATTTGATATGGTTCATCCTGTTGTTTATACACATACAGGGAGTATCTAAAATGCTTGGACAATTTTCAGGAGTGCGTTCCCCGCACCCAAAGAGGGAAGAAAGTTCATATCAAGAGATGTCCGCACACAGGTGCAGCCCCCATGTTTGTCTGACCTCAGTCCTTTAGATTTCTGTCTAGTGTATTCAGTTCCAACTGCAAATACAGAGGCACTTCACTAACGAATTTTTTATACCTGTCAAACCATTCGCAACCGCCCCGGGACCTTTGAAAGGGTGCAAGAGTCCATGAGCAGACGTGTCCATGCGTGCACTGATTCAGGTGGAAGACATTTTGAGCATCTGTTGTGAACTGTGACTTGAGAAGCAATTAGAACTCAACAGTTATTAAGTTGGAAACGTGTATTTTAAATGTACTATGTCAGTTGTAAGTAAAATATTCCATAGTTAAGGTACTTATTGTAGAATGAAATCTTAATTAAACTCAATAACATCATATTATGTTTATACTTTTTTCTTTGTTTTGATGCGAAGAAGCTCGCTCTATAAGTCTGCCAAGCATTTTATATCCACAATAATTAACCGTCTAGCAAAAGGCGGTTAATTATTGGTGTCCGTATAAAAGACATATCTTTAGGCCCCAGATTATTTCCTGCTTTCAGACATAAAAATTCCCTTTAGCAGTTCTTGAGTCTTTGCAAAAAGACGGGGCAACTTGTGAAGAGAGTATGCGCAATTCTGGGCCTCGTTGCGATCGCGCCAAAATACGTTCTTAGGGAGATACATCATGCATATTAAACGTAACTGATTTTGAAGGAAGAGACCCAACAGACCGCATTCGTGCCTCCACCACTGTTGTCAGTGATACCAACAATAAAGCCAAAATAATCCTCGGGCAAAGATATTTCATTGAGGAGTTGGTAGTAATTTAGAAATCCTCTAGTAGAAGAACGAGCTGAAATAACCCAACGAGTCTGTGGAAAACCAAGCACAGCATCAATAATGATAACAGCCAACCCGGGCCACGTGCGGCTGCGATCACTGCTGCATCGACAGACTTGATCTCCTGTTCCACGGACGAATCAAACATCAAACTCTGGGCACTTGCCTCGTCACTTCTTTCTAAGAAGTGAGACTCGTCAAGTAATAAGCTGTTATCTGTCTCCGGATTCAATTAATCACAACACTGTAAGCTCCTTTCCGATCATGAAAAATCGATATAGTTCACTTACTGGATAACAGATGTCGAAAGTTTTGTGATAATATGCGAACATAATTCGACTGATTTTATGGAGCACTCTTGATAAGTTAAAGTCATAGTGAAACGCGGTATCAACATCAGGCCACTGCAAACCTTGTTGCGTGCTGTGCAAACTTCAGGCCTAGTATATTCAGTGTTGCTTGGTTAAGTGGTACGTCTTAGGCACAACTAAATCCAAAGAACAGAGTCCTCTTTGGCTGTGCAGGCGGCAGCCTAGCTGCTGGTAGGGCCACCATACCGGACAGATTTTGAGCAAGGTGCCAGACGCACAGAGATACCGTGGCCCTCCAGGCTGGGTGTTACGTGGGGCTGCATCCTCACCTCGTAGAAAATGAACCGTCTCTAAAGCTCGGCAAATGGGAGACCACGGACTAAAAACCGGCCGAAGAGCCATACAAGAGGAAGAAGTCGTTTTTGAAAAGCTGATAGTCACTACGTTTTATTGAAAACGAAAGTTCATTGAAATTTTCACACGAGGCAACCAATAGATCCCTACCCTGAGCCACATGAATTCGGTCCCCTCCCTCACACACCAGTTCCTTTCAGATTCACTTCAATACCATACCCTCGTCTACACTTAGGTCCTTCAAGTTGCCCCTTCCCGTCAGACTAGGTATTGGACTATTTTTCAACCAGTCTGAAATATGAACACAATAAAAGGTGACTGCGCGAATCATTTTAGACCAATTATGATAATTAATTAAATTCACTATTATCGGCTCACCTGTAAAAACGGGTATGGTAACAGTTGTCTTAACTTAAATGAACTTACAGCTCAGTCGGTATAATAACATGTCTCGTAGGATTTCCGATTTGTACCTGCAATAAATATATAGCACAGACGGCATCATATCATGTCTTACCAGTTGTTAGATTTGTTTCTTCATTAAATGGACATATAGCTCAGTCGAGACGGTAACATTCGTATTACCGGCTTTCAGTTCGTATCTGGAACAATGAACATATATCTCAGTCGGTATGGTGACTACGCTGCGGATCGGACGATCTGGGTTCGAGTACGGCGCAGTTGTGATCTTTAACCACAGCGTCAACGCCAGCTCTGGGTCCCACCCAGCTACCTACCCAATGGCTGCCAGTGGCATTTCACTAAGAATAAAGCAGCCATGGCGCAAACCACATACAGTGCCGACGTGATGAATGCACGGAGCCGTACCACCACAACTCGACACCAACGCTAGGCCTATCCGACTGCAACCTCCCCCCCCCCCCCCCCCAAAAAAAAACACTGTCCTTCTTACAAAGAATGCGGTCAGACAGGCTGCGAAATGTAGGCGCTTCGTCGTGTGACGTTGGACTTGCGTCTGTGGCCGACTTTCTGCCTAGTAATTTGAACAAGAAGTCCCCCCCCCCCCCCGAATACCGAAGTCTGTCTACACAATATTAAAATATTCAGGTCTTACATCATAGAAAACGTGGTTGGTCTGCATTAGAAAGATCAACTGGTTCATACTGTTAGGGAAGTAATATTTCTATAATAAGAGAAACATACGAAAAACATCAAAATACTGGGTGGACAAAGTCTAGTGTTCTAATGTTATACGGGGTGGTACGTATGGTTACCGCTGTAATTTAAAGGGTAACTACACAGTCCGCAGTAAAGTCCGGCTCCGGCAGTTCAAACCTACCTTCCTGTTTGTCTCTCTCTCTCTCTCCCTCCAGTAGGTCTATTCAGGACAACAAATAGTGACACTGACTGCACACTTCCTATGACGTGGACCTCTATCAAACAAAACCAGACTAGAAATACTAGACAGTATCACGTGTTTCCTGTACAAATGTTGGAAATAATGTGTTAAGGGCCAGGAAAGAAGTTAGCGGTTAACAGATTAAACTACGTAAGAAGGAACTTTGTCATGCATTCACGTCACATAATATCGTAACGCCGGAAAACCTAGGAATATATAACTCGCTGCACATATAGCTGGCATAGAAAAAACTCGAAAAACGTTACATTTGATGGATCGATATCAAAGTACGGCAATTTAAAGAGCAAGGCCTGAATGACAGTATAGCAAATCCGAGTCACATAAATATTCCGTAATGTTATGGATAAGGGTGGAGGCCTAGCACTAGAGAGGGATCGGCGATAGTGCCGTGATTAATGGTTCAAATACTGGACAAAGCTTCGTCAAAAGATGGGTGTCGATGTAAGGTTTCAGAAATTCCAGTCCTCGGGTTAGCCCAGAAACCGACAGTAGTCTTACAGGATAAACAGAAGCGTGTAAATTATAAGACGAAATTGCCCTGTGCGTAATTAAGCAGCCATGCCAAGAAAACGTAGGAGAGAGCGGAGGAAAAGTTCCACACACCTCGGCAAGAGGAAGAAGTGGTCAACCTCATACCCCGGCCGCTTTACTCCTGGATCGATTGAATAAGAGGCTGCGTGGGCCCCAGCACCGGTCTGGACACTGTGCAGAAGAAAATTTCTGCCCTTACCGGGAACAACACTAGTTCGCCTGTCGTTCAGCCTTACTATGAGGCAGGTTCAAAAATTAAGGTTCCCTAGCCTGTAACTTTTTTTGTTAATGAGGCATTTTATTTTTCGGTAAGAGCTGGCACTTGCAGTAAGGGTAACGTGCAACACACGGCGCTACAGTCAGTCAGTTGGTCAGCCAGTCGACTGCTATTCAGGCGATAAATCGACGTGCTACGGCGACAATGAGAACCTGGTCCCGCGAAGGAGTTTGTAGTTTGATTCGGTATCTATAGACACATATGTTTCCCCCATCTGACCACCAACTGCCAGAGATGTACGGTGATGGCGTTAACGAGAGTGCATGAAGTCAGAAAATGGTGCAGAGAAGCTGACAATGCAACCATACACAGCGCATGTCTGGCATAGGAGGTTTTGCAGCCGTTTCACTGGCAACTTCGGAACCATCCATCTTACAGTAGTGACCTTGCCCATCGGACTATCATTTGTTTAGGAAACTGAAGCAATACTTGGAAGTACGCCGATCCCACAACAATGACAAAGTGGAAATCGGTGTTCGTGGATGCTTGAGAATTCAAGAGCCCGTTTTCCTCTCACGACGGAATTCATAAAACTCCTTTCAAGATGGCATAGATGCACCAATGTGCTCGGGGATTGTGTTCAAACGCAACGACGCTTCAAAAAAATAAATACGCTACAGTTAACTCACAAATTACACACCAACAAATGCACTATACTTTCACTTTTTATTCTTTAACCCCTACATATGTTTCAGCCCTTACAAGGCCATCTTCAGGGGGCTCGTAATGTACATTTACTTTACATCCATTGTTTATGTCTGCTGTTATGTTATATATCACATGTAGTCAAGTTTCATTATCATTTACAGATTACAGTTATTTACAATTTCTGTATTTAAATATATAAAACACAGAATATAATCATGTAAATATAGATTACGAGCCCCCTGAAGATGGCCTTGTAAAGGCTGAAACATATGTAGGGGTTAAAGAATAAAAAGCGAAAATATGGTGCATTTTGTTGGTGTGTAATTTGTGAGTTGTTAAACAATGCACAGTGAAGATAATACAAAACGCTACAGTTAAGTTTTGACCTAGGGAACCGTACTTACTGAACATCTTTCTTCGCAATAACTGTTATTTTAAATCCAGGGGCGTAGCTACCATATAGCAAAAGCATCCAAAGAATAGACGCCCACAAATACAGGAGCCCACGATTCCATCGCAACAAATTATTGTTTTTCGAATAACTAAGGCCACCCACTATTTAAACAAACAGCTTTATCTGAAAACATGTGTATCTGTGACAATTTTACAAATAGTGGTCGTGTACCTCACGGGTACGACAGGGTCAATCGGAAAGCTTCGCAAAGGAGTAAAAAATCCTAGATACGCCACTGTTTACACCTCCCAGGGGACACAAAACCCATGTTGCTGCACATTGGTAGTTCGTACAGCACAGCCCTTCTTGAGAGACTACCAGTCGCTCAGTTTATCAAGAGATGTCCCCTTTATGGATCCCGAAGTTTCATTCGCAAGAACCCGCCAACGGACAGCATTCAGACGCATCCATTCCGCAACCCCCGCCCCCACCAACAAATTTCTTAATATATACTTTCGTATTCCCATTTACCTACAAGTCTTCCGACTAAAATTCTGAATGCACTGTTCATTTTGTCCTATGATAAATTGACCATAAAGCCTGTGTAGTTATTCTCGGCCATCAGACGGTTTGTCAAACATCCGCCCGAACAGTTGAACCCAGTCACCAAATCACCCATTTAGCTGTGCCAAGGGGCACGAAACCATAACAGCCAGATCTAATCCACAACAGACACAAATCGTAATACTATCACATCACGTGAATTTCTACATTAATAACTTTTATCCGAACAACTTTTAACCCTAGAAAGCACAATGATTACTGCATGGACTACCTGCTTCAACATTCAAGAACTCTGCATTCCGCCCATACTACATTTATGTGTTCCGCATGATTCTCACAATAAGCAGCTTTTATTTGCCTAAACAGCATTAACCTGTTGGTCTTCGTAATAGAGGCAGTGTGTTCAAAGTTAGGCAGGATCTGAAACTTTAGAGAGAATACTATTTAGCCGAGCTTTCAGCTGAATAATTAAATTGCCCTTACCCAGCCACAGGACAACCAGCTCTAATTTAAATTCCCTAATGTTTAAAAAAGCCGATCCCAGTGGCCGCGCGGTCTCAGGCGTGGGTCTGCGGCCATCCCGCCGGGGGCATGGATGTTTATGTTTTGTGTGTTGTCGGGTAGAGGTCTCTGCGCCGGGCTGATCACTCGTCCAGAGGAGTCCTACCGAGTGTGGTGTGTCTGAGTGTGATCGTAAAGCCTTGACAACGAGGGGCTGTTGCGCCATGAGGAAACAAATATTTAAAGAAACTGAAAAGGAAAACAATAAGCGTTAAAAATTTGCAAGGTGAAAGGAACTGGACAGAAGCCGGCCAGAAATTTACTGAAGTGCACCAATATGGGAATGAGTTTAAGCTCCCCGATCACTGTTGCTTATTTTAAAACGTGGAATTCTATAAGCAGCTGCCAATAATTGGGAGGGTTTATGTAATGACTTGTTTAGTGGCGCTGGCAATTTTGTAGCAAAAACTGAAGCGAACTGTATTATTCGCCAAATTAAAAAATTGTCAACAACAAACAATGAAAGAACACAGGCGCAATTATATGGAAGGGGGTAAGGGGGAAAAATGCTGGAAGTTGGTGGACCTGTTGACTTGGCAGTCAGACTAGCTGTGATAAAGTGTCAAGGAAAAGAATGCAACTGGGAACTTACTTCTAATTATTTCAAGCCACTAAATTAAAATGACAATGCCCCTGGTGTAATGCCCCTGTAAGGACCACACGGGAGGAAAGATCAATGCGAATTCTTGATACTGTGTTGTCTCCTGGCAGAAACCGGTACGTAACTGCCTCTCCTACGTTTCATAATTACGTACATTTTCCGAACACAGAACGCCCTACCGTCTTCCATGTGAAGTCAGTAACATTTGATTGCCATTCAGTCGATATAAAATTCACAGACGGCTGCATCAACGGAGCTGCTAAATTTTGAACGCCACTTATTGCCGTCCTGACCTACTATCACTGCTACTGTCGATAATGAAGGATAATATAATACCGCTGTAGGTTTAACTTTGAAGGCAACTTTTGGCATTCTTCGTAACAGCAAACAGAGAAAATTCTAGAACGTAACGGGGCTAGTGAAACTTCCTAACTCGATTCAGAGATAAATTCTAAAAGGTTCTGACGATGATGGTATGTAGCATTGAGAGAGTGATGTTTCAAAAGTCGTTACAAAAACAGTGGTTTTGTTTTAATATACGACACTGACGTTCTGTGGTCACATGCTTTGCTGTTCTCTCCCGACATCTAACTCACTATTGTAAAATGTATTTTAAACAACCATTTCAGAGCTGCACACAGGTTCATTCTCACGCTGACTATGGTGCGCACATCAGCCGCGCGTTATGACACAGTTTTATCTCCGTTATTCGTCGGGGCATCCCACGTCGCTGTAGTCACGGATTGTCCGCCCCTACGTCATTTGTCTCGGGTAAGTTTTCATCACCTTTTATTCACTAATGCCTTAAATTCCTTGCTGTCTGCAACACGCCTCGCGCCGCGATGGCGTGGCCAACTGAATGCTGTCGCAGCAATGCGTTGGAAGGTACGTTATAATCCACTTATGTTAGGCTTTGAGTTAAAGACGCTTTATGACCACCAAAGAAAAATAATTTGTAATTCGCGGAGGTTCGGGTTTGAACCTTTATTTTAAGGACAGAAACGTTGTGGCGATAGTCAGGGTATTGACTTCTCTTCAACGACAGAAACTTTATGATGACAGGTTAGGGTTTGAGTTTTGATTTTCATGGCAGAAACTTCATGATGACAGGTTAGGGTTTGAGTTTTGATTTTCATGGCAGAAACTTCATGATGACAGGTTAGGGGTTGAGTTTTGATTTTCATGGCAGAAACTTCATGATGACAGGTTAAGGTTTGAGTTTTTATTTTCATGGCAGAAACTTCATGATGACAGGTTAGGGTTTGAGTTTTGATTTTCATGGCAGAAACTTCATGATGACAGGTTAGGGTTTGAGTTTTGATTTTCATGGCAGAAACTTCATGATGACAGGTTTGGGTTTGAGTTTTGATTTTCATGGCAGAAACTTCATGATGCCACATAAAATATTGTCCAAATGATCCTTCCGGGAACTGAGGCTTGTTCTGCAAACCTGCTTGATATTTCTTCACAACGCCAAAGTTAACGCTCGCAAACTTGGCGGATGTTACAGTCACCATCATGTTGGCTACCCCACATGTTACAGTCACCATCATGTTGGCTACCCCACATGTTACAGTCACCATCATGTTGGCTACCCCACATGTTACAGTCACCATCATGTTGGCTACCCCACATGTTACAGTCACCATTCATGTTGGCTACCCCACATGTTACAGTCACCATCATGTTGGCTACCCCACATGTTACAGTCACCATCATGTTGGCTACCCCACATGTTAGTCACCATCATGTTGGCTACCCCACATGTCCACGAGTCGCTGCGTATAGTCTTCCACGTTATGAACCAACATCTGTATAATACGGTTCAATTAACATATTCAGCCACAAATCTTAATTCTGTTACTATAATGACAGTCTTAATGAGGTGTCGGTGCATATACTGTCGTATATGGTTCCATATAACAAGAGAAGGGGGAGGGAGGGTCGGCGCGAAAGCCAACCTGAACTAGATCCACAAACGTTCGAAATTGAATTTAATGCTAAACTAACTCCGGATACAAGGCGACTTGGGATAAGAGAACAGAGAAGGCAAAACAGGGACCGTACGACAACTTCAGCAGGGTATACAGAATGTGACTGAAATATTCACACGAATACAAGTAGGATGGATAAGACCATGAGGACAGAATGGTGAGATTGGGGACCGAAGGTACCGTGGGGGGGTTATACAACCTACACATCACAGGGTAAGAGAAGATATAAAGAGGACTTTTAGGCCGGCACAGACATGAAGGTACTGAACACGCCGTTCCGATTATAAACAAGCCACTTATTTTTCACGAACCTCGCCTGCACTAAGCAACCGGATCGCAGAAGCTAACCTCATAACCTCGAAGTTTATCACTTACCGGGAAGTAGTTTGCTGCAGTTGGCAACCCTCACACACACCACACAAATTCAACCACACACAACCTCAGTCGGCAAACCACTGTGCTGGTTATTCTTCTTCGGTATGAACATCGTGTTCTGTCGCTAGGCAGCGCCACTGTCACCATGACGTAATGCAGGATCAGCTGTGTTTGGCGACAGAAAACGGCGGAATGTTGCGGGCTAAAAAGCAGACCCTACATGGAGCATGGGGCAGCGGTTATGCAGGCGATAAGAAATAAAGTGTTGTGATACCGGGAACAAGTAGAAAGTAAGACAGAAAGGTAAGTATAGAGCGCGTTAGTGTGGGAAAAATTCTCGAGGATCGGCTTCGAAACCAGGCGAGGTTAAAACAACTTTGCACATGCGAATGATTAAACAGAAACTTGAAACAGACTACGACCTTTTACTTTCAAATATTTTACCTACTCCTCATCCAAGATCAGATTCCCATTACATTCTACAGTGTAACTTACATAGATCTCCCATTTGGAACAGGCTGGTAATTGACTGTGTACATATAGCTCGAGGGGGGTGAACCCTCCTTCAGGACTCCATCACAAGGGCTAAGTGAATGTAGGGAAGGTTATTACCTGATACCCTACCAAGGGTTGTGGACCACAAATAATTCACTCTTTCTCCTCAGTTAATGCAGTAGGTTATTTCCGTAGCCACTGGGCCTGTCACATTACTGTGGGTCACTTCGTAGCACTGTACTCCGAATGTTGCTGCCAACCTGTTTGTGTTCACCCATCAGGGTATACTTTCACTGAAAATTTGCCCGAGCCATCCAAGACTGCCTACCAGACGTTCTTATGATTGGTGATAATCAGTGGCGGATAACATTAGCTTGCCCTAAGAAGGATGAATAGTCTCACGATCGTAGGGAGCGTTCTTGCATGAATTCCGAAAACGAGTCTTTACAAAAAAGGGAGCCAGGGAAGTATGGTGCTCCTTACAATAAAAAACAAGACTTTAACCACACTACAATAATAACATTTTATTTTATTATTTCCCTGCATACATCTTTACAGAAAGGATAAACATTTTAAACTACACACGTTCAATTAGCACATGGTAAAGTACTTGTAAAACCCCCAATACCTTGTACCGAATTCGTCCACCCTGAGGGTGAACTAACAGACATGAGAGTTTAGAAAATTTACTTTTACATTACCGAAGCATCATAATCATGATTCCTGCCTCCAGCCATCAGTTCCTCAATCCAGCTCACCTGTTATCAATAAGAATACGATTAGGACAACGGTGTGCGACATTCTGTTTGGTTCGATATTAGTGTCATGTTAATCGGCACGTTATCTATTCAATATTACAAATCATTGACAAAGAGTTCAAAGAGACCGTAAGCATCTATCAGTTCGAATTTTTTCAGACCAATCCTCTAACCAAGCACACATCTTTACAGTCACCGCACAAGGATATTCACCCCCACTAAACGAGATAAAACGCAATACAACAATTGGCATGTGATTTTCACAGTTTCTGTTTAAGTCCTTTTCCCACAAACTGATTTTGTTACATTCATGTACCCGAAGGGAGACTCAAAAAATGGGAAGCGAAATGAAACGTTGGGAGTGATGATAAAACTATTTGGTTGCGATAATTACAGATATATTTATTTATTGTGTTTTGCGATATTTCAGGGTCCAACTGCTGTATCTTTTAAGATTTCAGGCTTCTGGAATATAGTTCCGTGCAGTTTGGCAGATAAGTACCGACGTTTCGGTAGATCATGCTGCCTCCATCCTTATTTTCTCCCACGAAGAAGAAAGCGCCGTGGAATTTGTCTGAGGCGGTGATATTGCTGACCTATGTGTATTTTGGACGTGTCAGGATCGAATTGCGGGGCGAAGATACCTATGTCCTGATTTTTTTGTGGTTTTCCTCGGTCTTTCCAGGCAAATACGGGGATGCTACCTCAGATTAGGCAAAGACCACTTCCTTGCATATCAATTCAGATTCATCATTAACTGATCAACCTGCTATTCAATAATACGTGGCCTGAGCTACTGACAGCGCCGTTTAAATAAATAAATAATAATAAAAGCAATGGGTATCTCCGAAGCGTTGGTACCTAAATACACGGCGTCACATCTCATAAGACCCTAATTGTTACCTGTAATTTGTTATAGATATTGTCAGTAGATATGGCTACATAGCGTCCAAATGTTAGAATCATTACTAAGTAACTGAATTGGAAAGGGTGTGGAAGGAAGCGCTCCCTGCACGGACTGTAGGGAATTACGGATAGCCTCTTTCCGGACAGAATTTGGCACCGACACGCCCCTCAAACATTCGATCGCGACATGCAAAATAGTAAGGATAGGACTGTACTGATTGATGGCAAGCAAAGAGATAAAGCGGCGGATGCAAAGTGGAGCCTCGGGTCAAAGTAACGGAAGCAAGAGCAAATGACGAATAGAAGCGTGTGAACCTTTCCACGCCTGACCCTAGTGTGGGAGCGTTACAACTGCGAGACGTCTACTCATAGCTCGACGTTTATTCAAGAAAACTGAACCACCTACCGATAGTTAGGTATATCTGATTCAAGGACGGTACGGACTTTATATTTATTGATGTTAATTCTGAGCTTCTCAAAGCGGTTCAGGATGTGACGTTGTGTAGTTTAATAGATTTACGACAACGTTTCGGAGGAATTTACTGCCTCCATCTTTACATCTTCTACCCTCGAGACTGAGAAAACAGGTTCTTTCTATCCACAAATCCACACGGTGTGACATTTGTTTTACGTTTATTTAAGAAACCTGAAAGAAGTACAGCGGCAGAATAAGGAGCTAGGAACAAGACCAGTGTTGCCAGTATAACCTTGATACTCGTCATACATCAAAGCCTGCACACCTCCATCACTATCATTGCAGTGATTTGTTCAGCACAAGCAAAAGTTTGAATCATAATAAATGCTGAGTAACAGAGCCTTTTAGGAGCTCTCTGTTACCAACTGAGCATCTTTCAAAGGCCAGTATGAATTCCGTCTCTGTGTGTGTGTACACTAATCTTGGAATACGTGAAGAACTATATTTAACCACCAGTCACCTCAGTCAGGAGGTTTCTTCTTCACAAATTTATATATAGCATTTCATAAAAATCCGTTTATTCAGAGAGCCTATACAAAAATATTTACCCATTTTGTGTCTTCATACATTAAGACGTCAGCTGTTTTGCCTGCAGAGGCTGTACCGTCTTGTGTCGGGACGGACCATCCTTTCTCATTCGCGTGACCAACGCTGAGAGCCCCCGCCGCAGGATTTCAAAATAGAATGGGATCCGTGTGGTTCCTCGCTGTTGAACGACAGTCTTGCGGTCGTGGACAGTTTTAACGTACCATCCACATATTTACCAGGAAGAACTGATGAAAGCTATAACAAATCTCAATTAAGATAGCCAATCTCCGTGGGGAGATTCTAACTTGAGACTTCAGAATACAAACACAAACCACAGCAGTTCTTGAATATTTCACTTCTTGATGTTCGTAATAGATACATTATCGCACCCTTTGAAGACTTACTAAAGAATAAGAAAAGAAAAATAAGACGAAAAAGCAGGGAGTGTAGGGAAAGGCACTACACGTATTACAAGGGGATAAATGCTTTGAATCTTCCTAGGCTGTACTCTCTCGTCTTTCTTACGAAAGTAGATTGGGGGCAAGGTAGAGCTTTACGAAGTGAGAAGGTAAGTAATGGGCAGTTAAAGGTCCCAATCGTCCAGGTTTTCCCGGGACAATCCCGGCTTAATGGTTTTTAAACGTCTATGAACGCTGTCCAGCAAAATTCTGTTTGGGACTCCTTATGTCTTGGTTTTTCCAAGTCACAAAATATATACGAATATTTTGACTTTCTCACGGGGGCAGAAAACATCTATAGGGGTAGGACAGCTATCGACAAGCCACTAACATCAAGGAGCAGAAGAGGGAGAGGATGATGTGTAGATTAGTGATTGTAGAGGCGGGACTGAAATTACGAAGGATGAGGAACGGACGTGTAAAGAGAAATCATGAAGTGAACTGAATTTGAGTGTCTGATTATGTGTAGTATTCTTATTGTTAATTCATTTGTATCTTATGTCATCATTTTTATCTGAGTGATTCTGTTGAAATAACAGTAATAAATGACAGAATTTTTCCGTTGAATAACGGGTTAAAAACTTCGTCTTTATCTCCCGCCCCCTAAATTTTGATGAGTGTGCCGGGTTTTGGTCTTTAAAAATGGGATAAATGTAGGAAGTGGCCTGTTATGATTATGTAGCAAAAAACAGAATTTCAACAGTTGCGCTGAATTTTGTATTTTGTTGAGTTTTTTATGTGGAGCGATGTATTACGGCGAAATTCTGTTAATGGCTGGGGAGGGCGCTGGGTTTCGGAGAAAAATTTGAAGTTGATGTTTGGAATACTGCACGAGAAGCATGCAGTGTAATTTTGAAACCAACTCAACATTTCCTCTAGGACCGAGGAAAATCATGGAAGACGTTTCTCGAGTTGGCCGGTCGCAAGACTTACCGGATGGATATTAGCTTCCGGCCACCAATCCGGCTTACAAGTAAGCGAAACCTAGCATATTGCCTACAAATGCATTTGCTTTATTTTTAAACACGTACAGTTCTGTATGGCACAGCTTGTAGTGTCCCTGTCGTGAGTAAGAAACCATTTAATTGGCAGAAGACACCGGAGGCTACAATATCAGATCATTTTTATACTTATTTTAAAACTTTTTCATCCAGTTACAAAGTGTATAATACCCTTTGTTGAAAATGTTTTTTCTTCATCTTTTTTGTTTCTTCGAGATCTCGATTTGGTCCAGCGTCTGGAAAGCGCCTGTGGATTGGACCTCTCGCGAAGCTCTCAGAAGTCTGATACCAGAAATGAAATTTTGAAACTGTTCTTCAAATTTTTGCATGGTGGTGATGACTAAATATTGTTTGAGAGGACTCTATGTAGGTGGTAAAGTATTATCTGTGTCCTGTAACTGCCTTATGGTACTAGTGTCTTATATTCTCGTATGCATTATTTGTGTTAGTCGTGAGAGTACTTGCACGTAAGGATCTGGGGGGCTGATATTTACCGTGAATTGAATCGTATGTTCCTAATTCCTGAATTTGTTAGTTCACTGAACACCGGGTTTTGATGTACTGTTGGCCCTTAATGGGATATGTTACTAATACATTCCTTTCTCTTTTACGCTGGTTATGCCTGTGCATTGTGACTAAGTTAGAAACTTATGTAACACCAACAAATGCACTATTCTTTATTTCATTTGTACAATCTTTTACACAGCTCCTACATGTTTCGGCATTATATCACGCCATCTTCAGGGAGCTGACACCAAAGTTCCTATAAAACGTACAGCAATGTAGCCTATTGTAGCTTATTTTATTGCTGTAAGTTTTATAGAAACTTTGGTGTCAGCTCCCTGAAGATGGCGTAATAAAACGCCGAAACATGTAGGAACTATGTAAAGTATAGTACGAATAAAATACAGAATAGTGTATTTGTTGGTGTTACGTAAGTTTCTAACATTCCTCTCTGTTCTTCGTATAGGATTTTAATAAGGGTAACGCTTGACACTGTGGTTATTATCATGATGAATTTATTTCGAAGCACCTGCAGCACAACAGCAGGCGGGAGAGGGATTTACAGGTATGAACTGGGGAAGGGATTTGTACATAACAGCACAGCGCCCGTTGACGTTCCAGCGGATAATCTTTAAAGGAAACAGCCAAAAATGCATAAAAGCAATCCGTGCTAAACAACAGCATAGATTTCTTTCAGGCACAACCTTGTCAACTATAACAAACTCTGCTGAGTGATTTGCCTTCAGATAGAAAGTAAGCACAGAAAAGAAATGTTTAAGCTTTACAGATAAATACTATATCGAAGTAACCACCGTAGGCATTATTTTTTCCTGATGTTCGTTATTATAAATGGCGCAAGATTTGCCAAATTTCTAATGATTTCTATCTTCCTGTCCATGACCCTTTGGTATGTTCATCTTCTTCTCCCCTCTATCTCACATGGCTTTCCCGTTCCTTTTCTTTGTCCATCCCATTGCCATTCATCTTCCTGTATCCTAGCGACGGTGTCCTCGAGGGTAATACAAATAAGAACGTTTGATTTCTTGGCGAACTAGAATGGCCGTCCCTCCTCCTCGCTCGCCTATTCGGTTTCACGTAATAGTTATATAGGCGTATTCTAGTTCGTGCATTTAAATTTTCTTGCACTTTGCAAGAGTGTTTTGTTAACGAGTTCTATTTGGATAATGTAAGCTTCAAGATAATTTATAAATCCGCATTTCCTGGACTTAATGCCTCTAGCATTCTAGAATAAGAACTCTGTATGTGTAAGAGGGTCTTCTCTTTATTAGGGACATTTTGAAATTTACTAAATGTCACAGTATTAACACCGTGCATTTTCTAATCAAATAATAAAACCGACTAATGCGTTAGTCGGTTTTATTATTTGTTTACTAAATGTGTTTGGAAGGGCATTGGCCTATGAGCGTTGCATAAATTTCACGTCCACTATACAGATGATTTACAGTGGATAATGAAATGAGAATTCAGTGTTAAATGCCTAAACGCTGTTAACAGATTCACGAGGCTTATGTTAGGTGTGAAAACTGCCCAGTCTCAAAAGGGAAGGCTGCTGAGCGCGTTGACGTATGTCCATCATCAGGCCAGATTGATGAAACTGTGGGAAAAGTGCATCAAGACATCCGTAAGGACAGACAGCGAACTAAAGACGCGTGTACCATTCTAGGTCTATCATACCCGCCTACTAAATGATGGCCAGAAACAAAACCGAATATCTGTGTGGTGCAAGGACCTGCAAGATCAGGCCAAAAAGGTTAGAAACTCCCATTTAAAGCATTCCTCTTCCCTAATATAAACATCCAGTTAAGAGAACGAATATTTGAAGACATTGCGGTGGTTCAAGCTGAATCACAGTCGGTACTGGACAGCATCACGAAACGGGAGTTCCAAAGATGCTTCCAGCAGTGGGACAGGCGCTGGACCCGGTACACTCGTATAAACTCCGAAGAGGACTAGTAGAGTGGGGACCTGTAACTAATGGAAGCCTAAAATTGTTATATTGACACAGTCCGCACCTCATACATACAGTGTGTGGGAAAACGCAATTTCTTAATTTTACAGCGGGGGTATATTTAATTACAAATTGGCTTCCAATGGTTTAAGGACCATCCATCTCATTCTGTTCTGATCGTAACGGCAGTCGGCTCAGATGACTGCGATACACTTCATTCATCTCTCCCATAAAACGAACACGCACTCTCAGCTTCACTCTGAACACAACTTCGTACGTGGAGAATACTCGGACCTGAGACAGATTAAATAAAAAAGAAAAGGTTAAAATTATATAAAAGGGGCCTCTGCCCTTCACAGTTAGAAAATATAGAAACAGTGTAAAAACTGTGGCTCTTCCTATTGTTTAATTATCTCGAAAATATAAGACTTACGTAAATACCTACGAAAAGGGGAGCTTAATTTTTCAAGTATATAACTTCTGTACTAAACATTTTATATCCCAGTAAGTATTTAGCAATCAATGCTCGCGATGCCCCCAGAAACGCGTGTACATCTCTAAGTACAGTATCTCTTATTGTTTACTATTTCAACCAAAACCTGAGTGTGTCGACAATATTTCATTTACGTTCCTGAGTATCAAATGTCACGAAAAACCGTCTGGCGATTCTCGAGGCTTTATATACGGAGAGACATCGAGCTGCTACTGGAAGTGTTTTTGAAGTTCTCGTTGCGGACTCGCAAGAAACTGAGTTAACACCGAATGATGTACCTAGTACATGTTGTGGGTAGCTCTTTGCGCGGCGTTTGCTTCCCGCGTGAATTTAGTACGATGGGCTCAAAAACGTATTTTAGGTGAAGACTGAAGTCCTTTGGAATATGACGACGTGTCGATTGGTAAATAGTAACCGGAGTTTCTTGAGCTGTTTGCTGCCTGTATCTTAAAAGTGTTCGTAATCAAACCTTTTGGACTGAAGAGGCCCTGAAGATGGAGGCAGGAAGCCCCCGCTTCAGCAACACCGCTGTGAGGAAATCACATCTTGCTACGTGTTTAAGGCATTTAAAACGAATTAAAGCAAAAGGTTTTTGAACGTGGTCATAAAAGTACCCTAAGTCGATAGTAAGTTTCATCTATTTCTGTCAGAGGAAACAAAATATATAATAAATGTAAGCACTTCATGAGTGTAAGTGACTGCATAGCGCAGTCGCTATAGTGACTACGCTAGGGCAGAACACCCGCGATATAGTGGTTCCATTCCCGACAGGGACAAGAGTCTCGAAAGACCCGTTCTGGCGCCCACCAAACCTCTTATTCAATAGGTACCGGGGCTACGTTCCTGGAGGGAAAGCAGCCGAGGCGTGAAGCTCACCACTCATACTCATCCAGAGCCGAGGTTAAGAATAAGTCGAGCTATAACTCCACTTCCCTAATACGCCTTTATGGCGTGCACAACGGCAACTTTACCTTTGCCTGTTATTTAAGTAAAGAGACGCTTAAAATCGCCCGAAGAACAAACAAAAATTTAGTGTTACGTATCCAACACAAGCTTTCACGCAAATCGATCCAGTAGTATGAGTATCATTTTCTGACAGATGGGGGTGACTAAATTAATGAGCCTAATTGATTTTCATTATTCAGATTTTCTAAATGCGCCTAAAATGGAACGCCTATTCAAGACGCGGGAAAAAAAGAAAAGGAAAGAGAGAAGAAAAAAAAGAAAAGAAGAAAAATCCTTGTCAGCTCCGATGGACCATAGTCACTTGAGCATGGCAACGGCATCTTTCGAGAGGAGGTGAAAACAACGTGCACTGTGTTGCGATCTAGTGACAATTTGTTGAACCGTGTACAGAATGTGGTGACTGGATACAATTGTGTAGCAGTGGGTGAAATTGGCAGTGGTGAACATGGCTATATATTGCCAGTTGAGTATCCATTGCGTGGACTCCGCGGACCGATATTAATACCTACACCAAAAATTCGTAAACAATTTTTAAGTCCGCGTTTATTTATGGTTAAGAAAATATTTTCGCATACTAAGCCTCAAACTTAAAGACATACTCGGGTACGCCTATTTTTTAGGAGAGAAGTGAACCCAGTGGTAGCTTTCGCTCTGACTTATACAGTAATGTGTAAAGATACTTGGCTGACCACGGTGCGTGGAAGCTACAAAAACACGAACTCTGAAATTTTTATTAACTTATAGTTTATTTAATGACGTTGTTGGTAAATGAGACTATATAGCGCCAAATGGTATAATAATTAGTAAGTACTGAATTTCAAAGGACATTAAAGGAAGCCATCGTCACAATTTCAGGCACTATCACGGCATTTGCCTGGAGGGACTAAGAAAAACCACGACATCAAACAGGATAACCGGTCTCCAGGTCAAGATTTAAACCAGGAATCTTCTGAATACAAAGGTAATATGCTAGCCACTGAACCGTGACGTCCTCCGAGAAACCTAAAAAGACAGTAGCCTACATACAGCCTCTATTCTGGACTACCCATTTCGAATCTAGGCCAGTCCACCTGCTATCCTGAGGCTCTTCCTTGACTAGTTCAGTCCGTCCAGGCAAATTCCAGGATTACTTCGATTAGGCTGCGACACCTTCCTTCCTTATCCTTCAGTTCATTAGTCACAATCTGAGGCTATACAATCTGGGTTACTGAGGTCGTTGAAAACCACAAAATAGCAACAATAATAATAATATAATAATAATAATAATAGATACCCGTCACGAAAAAATCCGTCATATCTGCACAGGCATGCCAACACTTTTGAATAAAATAACCCTCGGGAAAACGGTGTCTTACAGAAGGAAGTGAGAAAAATCACGGTCCAGAGAGCAGTAAGCTAACGGCCATGCCGCAGAACACTGTCCGACATCGATTGGCGAGCTTGTGAAAGTTAGACTTGGAATGTGGGAGTGCCCGCCTGGGGTCGTTTTTTTCTAAGGTCTAACGGGCGCAGCGCACTGAGTATCCACCAATTCAATGTGTAAGATGCACCTTACCACCCAATTTCTATCTCCAAATCTGCTTCCAACAAAACTTCTCTATGTATTTTTTGTTTCGTATGTGCACAACATGCAAGCCACTGAATTATCAAGAATTATCCAAATTTGTTTTATATATTTTTTCTTTTTCTCTGGCGCAACAGCCCAAATTTGGCCTAGGCCGCCTCATTGTTGAGATTTCTAGATCACACACAATTAGACACACACACACCCGGTAGGACGCCTCTGGACAACTGATAATCCCGTCGCAGAGGCTGATACCTACACAACACACAACAAAGACAAAAGACGAACATCCATGCCCTCAGCGAAATTCGAACCCACGATCCCAGCAATCACGCGGCAGCAGACTGCATGGCCACCGCAATCTGTTGTGTGTATTTTGAGCAGAACAATAGGCCTATAAAAATCGATATGTGTCCTTTAGATATGACGTTTTCACAGCAATGAAAGTTCATGCGGTTTTCTTCTGAAACATAAATGCAGATGCAGGCAGGTTGTTCCCGCGAAACGTTTGTACCCAACTGACAGACCAAACAGTCATAATCTTGAAGATCACAGAAAGAAAGAACGGTTTCTGATTTTTCTTCTTGTCTACATGTGTTAGCAATGCAATGCCAGTACTGGCGGGCCACCAATTCCTCTTTACAATGTGCCGCAATTTGCCATGTACGTTGCTATTGTGTATATAGTCCCTTTTCAACGAAGTCACTAAACCCATGGAGAAGAGGCCGTCCTGAGCAACTGCACTAGCTCAGCTAGCCTACAAATTCTCCAGCGTTTTATGGAACCTGAAGGTTCTTTACTGTCCTCACAAGAGCCCGCCACTAGTCCGAACCCTGAACCACATAAATCCAATGTTTGTCCTCACACCCTATTACTTCAAGATAAATTTAGTACTGTCCTGCCATCTACGCCTAGGTTTCGCAAGTAATCTCTTCTTTCGGGATTCCGACCGAAAATATGCAAGTATGTGTGATATGTCGCATGTGTGCTACATGTTCCGTCCACTAGGGCCATAGTCAGGGAGTTGCAAGTGTGTGCAATGCACCCGCTACAAACTGATGCACGCAGTAGAAATCTGCAGAATATCAAAGACAAACATTCTGATCATCCCTCTAAAAAGCTTGTGACAAGCTAAGACATCCACCTGTTGTCTCTTTTGAACCGTCGTGGTTGGAAATGACTCATTTTCAAAAATGTATATACATGAAATCTGCGGTCTTCTAGGGTATTACACGACGCCGCGTAACATCCCAGAAGACCGCAGATTTCATCAACATCGCGGCGGAAGCCTGAAATCAATGTATATACATTCAAGAAGTTTTCTGCAATGTTGTAGAGTACTTCAATGGAAAGTATAGGTTATGTTGCACAGTCTTGTATTATTATTATGTACAGAATACAGTAATTATGGCATTAATGTAATAGGTCCCTAAAACAACATGTTTGTACCTAAGTAGTTCATCTTCAGGTTCTTGGGTGACGCAATGAGTTTCAGTTCATCCGTTTACAGTACTTACGTAGTGGCAGTGTGTCTGTTTGGTGTGTCTTTACTGGATTGTGTTGCCTGTTCAGAGGGTCTTAGGTCTTTGTGATTTGTTTTTTAGTTTTGTGTAATTGTCTCAAAAATCGGGTTATTGATGACGGTGTGGTTATCGTTTAAGTGTAAGTTTTGTCTGCTCAGGTTGTATATGTGAAAATTTTCTGTGGTGTTCATGTGTTTCCCTTTGTGTGTGACATGCAGTATGTCCATTATAGAGCGTATTATGTAATTAAAGTGTTGATTTTGTGGAACTGACAAAGGCGTTTTTTACGTTTATGCACACATAATATATATTCACAGTATATGCAAATATAATAAAGCTTTATACAAGTATATAAACGTATGTACCTTTTGGCACGCCCACTGGAAACTCTTGCACTCGCTGTGTTCATGTTCTGGCTATGGGCCTGTAGTCCTCCTCATTCTCCTGGACGAGATTTCGTGAAGAGAACAAATTATTCACCTGTTCATGTATGCTGCATCTGCGCACTTCGGTCTTGAAAAAAGAAAAACCGCCCCTTTTAGTCTTTCATAGTCGCCTTTTCATTCTCATCCTGAGCTGTGAAACAGAACAATCTAATTAATATCACCGGCCGCCAGGCAGCGACCTGCTGTGCTCTTTACAATGCAGTGGTAAATACATGAACCACCTGCTTTAACATTCATAACTCTTCATTTCACCCGCACAGTGCATTTATATTTTTCATACGTACTTGTAATAAATAGTGATTACTTACCCAAAGAGCACAACTGATTGATCGTTGAATGGATGCAGACTATATGTTCCGAATACCACAGCCTACATAATTTGTGTGTGACCGTGCAGCCTCGGTACTGAGGAGACCCTGGCCCACTAAGGGTTGTTGCGCCATTGACGAATATAATTGTATATACTTCAAGGAACGACAGGAGCAGACCCTGTTCCAATATGCGCTACTTGATCGACGAAGCTGCGACTGTCGTGTTTTTGGGCATCCTGTACCAGGGCGTCGCCCCGCTGTAGGCGTCTCTCTCAAGGTGGACGGCCGTCAGACACTGCTGGACGCGGAAATACGGACAGCAAGATAGTTGAAGTCAAAGCTGTATTACTCGCCAGACTAATACGTGGCTTTCAACATGCAAGATCATCTTCACATCTTATCAGATGTCACGTATGAAATAATTTAACATAAGTTGGACAATACACATATAGCATAACAATACACATATAGCATAACAATACACATATAGCATAACAATACACATATAGCATAACAATACACATATAGCATAACAATACACATATAGCATAACAATACACATATAGCATAACAATACACATATAGCATAACAATACACATATAGCATAACAATACACATATAGCATAACAATACACATATAGCATAACAATACACATATAGCATAACAATACACATATAGCATAACAATACACATATAGCATAACAATACACATATAGCATAACAATACACATATAGCATAACAATACACATATAGCATAACAATACACATATAGCATAAACAAATACACATATAGCATAACAATACACATATAGCATAACAATACACATATAGCATAACAATACACATATAGCATAACAATACACATATAGCATAACAATACACATATAGCATAACAATACACATATAGCATAACAATACACATATAGCATAACAATACACATATAGCATAACAATACACATATAGCATAACAATACACATATAGCATAACAATACACATATAGCATAACAATACACATATAGCATAACAATACACATATAGCATAACAATACACATATAGCATAACAATACACATATAGCATAACAATACACATATAGCATAACAATACACATATAGCATAACAATAATAACTACAAATATATCATAACAATACACATATAGCATAACAATACACATATAGCATAACAATACACATATAGCATAACAATACACATATAGCATAACAATACACATATAGCATAACAATACACATATAGCATAACAATACACATATAGCATAACAATACACATATAGCATAACAATACACATATAGCATAACAATACACATATAGCATAACAATACACATATAGCATAACAATACACATATAGCATAACAATACACATATAGCATAACAATACACATATAGCATAACAATACACATATAGCATAACAATACACATATAGCATAAAAATTCTCGACCGTTCACCGGTTTTGCTCGTTTGTCTTGAAAACCGTAACGACTTACGGAAAAGTGTGCTGATAATAAAATGCATGTTTCATTTTTCTCTACAAATTCTGTCCAAAACACTTGTCGATCCGATAGACATTTAACGAGTTAAGCTGAGATGCGGGCGGTATAACGTTTGTAGATCGTCATTTAAAATGGCCAATATCGCTGTCTGATTTAGTGAAAGCTGGAACCTGTCGACAAATTTCCGTCAGATTTTACAACACAAAGTTTACTGCAATCCGTTCAAAGATTCTCGAGATAATAAATTCGGGCCTTAGGAGATGGTGAAGCTAAGAGGCAAAGGTTTGCAACTTTTCGTCGTGAGTGCCCCAGAAATTGTCAATAAGCTATTTAAATGAAAATATTCTATACTTTCTTGTAATCTCATATGCTCCAATGAATAAGCCGACCTACCTCAAAACAAACACTGACATAGTGTTCACGTGGGAGAGCCCTTCCTGAGAAAATAGCCCCACCTATTATGGAACCCGAAATTTCACAACCTTCTTTATAAGACCCCTCCACAGCACCCTGTCCTGAGCCAGGTGAATTCAGGCCACATCCTCAGACCCGTTTCCTTTAAAGATCCAGTTCAATATTATCCTCCCAATAATGCCTAGGTCTTCCTACTGGTCTCTCCCCTCCTGGATTTCCGACCAAATATTGTGCACGTTACTCACTTATTCATGCATGCTACATGCCCTGTCAATCCCAGTGTGCTTGACTTGATGCCCTAATAATATCCGGTGAACAGTAAACTTTATAAAGTTCCCCATTATGCAGTTTAGGTCACCCTCCCCTCACTTCTTCTCTGTTAGTTCCACATATTCTCCCGAGGCCTGTACGAAGTACCTAAGTTAGATATCTTCGAATGTAAAATAAAAGCTCAATTATGAATTCCAATGTCAGAAAAAAGCAGCCGTAGCCTGTTTAAATTTCTACTGTGATACTATCCTGGATGGACGAAGGTTACCATTTACGATGTCCGAAGTAGAAACCAGAGAACTCGCACATATGCAATAGCAGTAAGATCCTGTGTTGAAAACAGTTCTCGAGATTTGTTTGCACAACACATATTATCACACTATCGGACAGAAAATATTACCCTTTGTGCCACTCTTACGCTGCAGTTTGTACAGCTCTGATATTGCATATTCCAAGGCGGGACGACTTCAGAAAGGGAGCAACGCCCACCACGCAAGGACCGAACCGTGCCTCGCGATGTATTCTGACGTACTTTGAACGCGTGACAATAAAGCAAATGGGCCTCAGCTGCCTCGTGATCAGTCAAATTACGGCCTCTTGGCTCCTGAAGGCTACATCTTCCTTCCAAACGTCGGGAATCGCTCAAATAACGACACGGAATTTTATCTCCGAATACTCGAATCTTCAGAATTAATCAGCTGTGTAACCATCTCGTACCCTGTGATATTTGCAAATTTTGGCAGTCGTGCGCAGGGTGCCATAATAGTGTCAAACCGATAGAATGGCTCAAACACAACACTAACTGCCTGTGGGGGTTTTCTCCTCAACTCTGAGTCCAGACCGACTATTGGCCCCACTGAATGCTGAAGTGTCCATCTATCTACAAGGTGTAAAATGCGTGGGGATTTACCTCCACTAATTATGGCTCATGCTCAGGCACCGGGATAGCACATTTTTACCTTCAAGCATAAATAACTTGAGAGAGTACATGCCTTCTTGAAAGCTAATAGTTGAGGTCACCGTCATTCCGCGATGTGGCACCTCCTCACCGAGTCATTGGTGTCCGACCTTCCGAAATAGTGAAGAATTTTTCGAGATTTCAGGCTTTCGCCGCGGTGTAGTTGAGGCCTTCGCTCTTCTGCGATGTTACACAGTTTATTTTGGTAGTTGTTTACAGACGTTTTGGGAAAGCCTATCGGTCCCATTTTCAAGGGTTAAGCAGTCCGAGATTGGACCGACAGTCTGTCCCGAAACGTCGGTAAAAATCTACTAACATACGCTGCATAACATTCCAGAAGATGGATTCAATGAAGAATTTCTTCATTGAACTTTTCGATCCTTGCAGACGAGACCACCACGCTGTCTGAAACATTCGAGCACCATTCATCCAGTGACGCGACGTCACATTCCAGAAGAACGGAGACCTCGACTGTACCGCTAAGTAAGCCCCGAAACTCGCAAGCTATTAGTTGCTCGGCCACTCAGTAAGTCAGGTGCCATTGTGAAAACCGAAGGTTCATTATCAGGTTCATAATAGCCAGCCACTAAACCTCAGCCAGATTGTTTTTTTTTTTTAATTTTGTTGTAAGGCCTTCTAAAGAAAACCAACTGCGCCCCCGACGGTCCAGAAAGTCAGTACCTTTGGCGAGGGCAAGAGGGGCACGTGGGACATTCGTTCTCCAGATCTGCAATTATTTCACGTTGGCTGGGAATCCGTTCCAAGGCACTAGTTGGCCCTCTCGTTATATTGGGTTTGATATATGCCCTTAAAGTAAGAAATTTTTCTAAATAATATTGACATATAAAAACTCAATTTCTGCCTCACAGAAAACACGGTCCGTCTACGTTACTAAGACCAACCGGTTAATGCTGTTCAGGGAAATGAACCCTGTTTATTGTGCGAATCATAAGGATGGCGGCAAAACGATTACCATTTAATGATAAATAAGTTAAACAGTATGATCAGAATCATCACGCGTTTAAGGACTTGCGCCTTGTGGTCCATTCTGGTCTCAATATAACAATCCAGGGGGTTTTCTAGTGGGCGTCCTGTGTTCCTTTTTCCTTCTGGTTGATATTTTATAATAGCGTGCGGAAGTCTGGATCCGTCCATTCGACGAATATGTTGTATCGATTTGTTTTTATAGTTGATGATTTTTTCCAAAACTGGCTGTGTTTTAAGTTCTTTCAAGACAAATCAGATGGTACATAAAATTACCACTTAATATTAAAGGGCCTACCTAGAATGTTACGAAACATTATATCTATATAGGGTCTTAAACTTGGGCAACATTAATTTAATATTTCAGACTTTCTATTCTTTAATTCCAGTACACGCAAAGTGGCCAGTGTGCTTATTTGATTGAATACCAATGAACAGAATCTACATCCGCTTTTTCGTTTCAATGCACCAACACGGCAGATGTGCGAACTTCGGAAGTGAGAACAAAACTAGCACCATTCATTTACGGCACAAACACAGAGTGTCCAGTTTTATTATCCTCACAGTTTTATGCATGTTCTAACTAGATGGTTAATATGTGAAGGGGAAACAAACCGAAAGAGGGTAGATGTCGTGAAAAATGCCGACAGAGGAGACAGACTGAGTAGCATCTGCAACGATAATATATATCTTAGGTGCATAAGATAGAAGATGCAAAATTGTCAGAGGCATGTACAATCTTCAGGTTGTTGGATCGAATCTCACCATCCTTTTCATCATTCAAGTGAAATATTCAATAGTTTCAGATTAAATTAAATGTTGAGAGATCAACATTCAAAGTTATGAAGGGAATTGAACCCTTTTAAGTTTGACGTTAATGCAGTTAGTATACAAAAATCCAGTTCCAGCTTGAGGTGCAGCTGGAACATATATTTGCACAGGGTTTGGTAGGGTTAATTTTCATTTGTAGTGATTCCTTTTAACAGCTGTTACAGGGGCCTACACACAGCTGAAATCGAAGTCCATCTACTGCCTCACAAGATTTCATTGAACAAGAAACTGGTAATGAACATTTGTCCCTATGCAGGCCATGAAGGCATATGAGGAAACTGAGGTACAGATCCACTCATTCTTAACCACAGATGAGCACAAGGAATTGGTGCATGACATAAAATAAACACCTGATTAAGATCTACAATTTTTCCTTTAAACGCTTTAGGATATGAAGACTATTTGACGAAATACAGAGGGTGATATAACGGCCACTCTAACATATGACAAGTGTAGATATTTGTGCCATTGTTGCGCCGAGATGGGCTGAATGTTACCAAGCGACTGATGGTGGGGCGAAAGGAACAGCAAACGGGCTCTGAACCGCTCAGCGCCAGTTGGCGAGCTACAGTAGGAGCTGCAAGGTGTGGAGTAGTGGCAGTATGGAAGTCTTATAGTGCAGTGAGAGGATACAACACAGAGGTGAGTGATGGCCTTCTGAGTCGCGACCTCTAGGTGGGTAACAGTGTTGTGGAGGAACGTACTACGACCATCATGAGGACGAATGCTGGAGCAGTATATCTCGCTGAAATTATTGTACCCACCTATCAACTTTTGTTCTGTTTGTGAAGGCAGTATTTGAAAATAGCCAGTCATTATCATCCAGAAGCGGCACAACATGCAATAGACCGAGGTGTGACACACGGTCGCTTTCAAATGCCTGAATATGTGGCGTGTGGCATTTCTTATTCCTTTGATAACTACTTTCGTAGGGCCCAAAGTGCAACAGCGTAAGGTGAAACGAAGAGAAGTCGGACCTTAATTGCATGGAGTATACTTACGGAGAAGCTGACAGTCACTCAGCCAATCAAGAAATTCGCCCTCTAAACAATAATTTTTTTTCACTCGCAACGTTCCACAAACATTTATTCACTAACAGCTCGATATACCGTTTATTATAGTGGAAATACAACGTGTAAGTAAAGTGCTTCTCAGTCTACTCGTAAAGCGCTGTTGTACGCTTAGACGAAGGTTAACGACAAGAATTGCAGCGCAAAAGTTGGATTTTCAAGTTTTCTCTTCATTACATACGCTCAGAGTTATCATTTCTTCACTCTCCTGCAGGAATATCAATCCTTCCTCACAGCGTGTAAAATTATATGCAAAGAACAATTTCGTAGTTTCACCATCGTCCTGCACAAAGCCTTTCTTCCCTGTTACGTCGTAACCACGTCGTTACATGATGCTCAGTTTTAATTACTTTCTATACGAAGGGTCGGT
This sequence comes from Reticulitermes speratus, assembly GCA_021186555.1. Lineage (NCBI taxonomy): Eukaryota > Metazoa > Arthropoda > Insecta > Blattodea > Rhinotermitidae > Reticulitermes > Reticulitermes speratus. The sequence continues at coordinate 399,112 of JAJKFL010000004.1, forward strand.
AAGCCACCTGACCTTGGATCGACTGTTTTCTTCCGTTCAGTCAGTGCGTGTAATGCCCGAACAATTACATTTTCAGTCCTAAATGTTTATCTTGCAATTACAACAGTATTTAGAAGTGTTCGTGTAAACAGAATTGACTAAAACTTCTAAACAATGAGACAACTCCCCTACGCGCAATTCTGGACTATATTCGCCAGATGATTCCAATTCATATGTCACACCTTATTCCTTTACGACTACTTTCATTGTTATCCTTCCAACTACGCCCAAGTCTCCCCTGTGATCCTTTCAGATTTTCCAACTAAAATTTTGCGAGCATTTCTGTAACGTACGAGGTGGAACCCGTTATGAAGCTACTAGGTATGAAAGACACTTTGTTTAATGATACTGTACCTACTGAATCCGCCTCAGATTCGGCTGGATCAGGACAGGGTCTAGTGGCGGGCTTCTGTCAACACGTAAAAAACGTTAGGTCTTCATAAAAAGTGGGGAATCTGAGTTGTTTCTTGACCGCAACTCCTAATGCATCTCCCGAATTTTCACGGTTTATTACCACACTAGAAAGAAATGCAGCGACCGCCCTCGCCAGTTCATTCAGTGTTGTTCCACTTCGCCCCGCCAGGTCATTGCTTCTGTCCCTCTGCCTTCAGCCTACAAGTTGGGACATGTCTACAAACTACATAATTCAGACTGGTCTACAAATGTTCACACTTATAAAGGAAATTAGATAAATTCTTCGGATTTCCTGCCTTGTTAAGGGGCAGCTTGCTTGTACACTGTAAAGGCTACACCGTCATAATATTTATTTTAGTGCTCAGAAACTCTGTATAGGCCAAATAAGGGTGTTTTTATTACGACTATTGTGCTGTAAAACATAAAATTGTACCATGATGGCGGGGCTCTCAAAGCTCGTTGTACGGCCGTAGCGGTAAAAACACAGGCGCATGCGGAATGAGGGCAGTAAATGTCAGAACACCACGGCGCTGTTGAGTCTAAAGGTGCAGACCGGAACATAGAGTAAGTCACGGCGAACAGACGCCCAGTTTCGTGATGACGTATACATTTAATTATGGTGCCGCCTATGCAGGACTGTTAATTCTGACTGGAAAATACGTCTAATTCTTGGCGAATTTACTGTCATACTACACAAAATTATGTTATGAATTCGGGTGGGTTTACCCTCTACCTTTGGTACATTACCTATATTGTTTGTTGGCAGACACACAAAAAGTTTATTTAAGGTCTCGCGTTCAGTTAACTGATTCGTCTGGCCCACTACTTTGTTGTTGTTGTTGTAGAGAAGAGTCAAAATGGACGTCCCTTGTAGTCATCGGTTCGAACACAGGTCTGGCTGTAAGTTCATTGCGAACAGAGGCTTGTCTTGGCGTCTGTAGAATAATCTAGGGAAGAGCAACCGTAACACCCGGTTGCAGCCGCCATTCTACTGTTCGTCAGCAGCGCTGTTGCCATAACGACATCGGATCTTACGGATGTGGATGAAATTTTGTACAAACATCATCGTAGTCGTCGTCGTCATCGTCGTCGAAGCCACCGCCGCCGCCGTCGTCATAGGACGGCAATAAACCATTACAATTCCGACCCATAAATTAGGCGCACTAGAGACTGTTAACAAGCAAATTACTGCTATTTAGATGGGTTGGCGGTACAGGTGAGGTCTTCGCTCTTCTGGGATTTTGGGATGATGGGACCGATAAGTTGTTCCGAAACGTAGGTAATAAACTACCAATTAAGACGGCGCAACATCTCAGAAGAGCGAAGACTTTAGTGAGACAGGTTGTCTAAACACAGGCTCCGTGGGCTTGCCTCATCTATTATTAATGAAGTGAACGTCGTTTAAATTGAGGCAGTATTCCAGCATCTGCCTGGAGGGACTGAATAAAAATATGAAAACTTTAGAACAGTCGGTTTACAGATTGAGATTTGAAGACATGCCTTCTCGAATACGAAGCAGGACTGCTAACTACTCGTCCACGTGGAATTATCTAGCAGCATCACAATTCGGTAACTCTCTCTGCGCCAGGAAAAGTGTTTTATGACTTCAACTTCTGGTTAGGCAATAGATCGTTCCATGTTACGAAGAAAATACATCGTTATATGTATATATATATATATCTGTGGTCTGTGCTGCTGTTAGTGTCCAGCCATCTCTTAACAAATTTTCAGCTTCCTCCATCACACAGAACAGAACCCGTTGCTATTGTATTGTATCTACAAAAGGCCTGTATGGCGACTTGAACCCGGGTCCGTTGCGCGTCCCTGATTGTGATGGCCACCCTCACACAACTTTCACACAGTACCAGAATAATATGGCTCAGACTCATTGTTGTCAAAACAAACGACGTCCAAACCACTGAACCGAAGAACGAGGCTCCTCAACTGATGCGTAGCTCTCACAATGACATCGATTTGAACGCTTTCTAGCGGCGAAGCTGGTCTGTGCATTGTTCGTTCTTCCACCTGGATGGGGCTTCCCTCATTGCAGATGGGCCAAATAACCGCACACTCTGGTAATAGAACTGGAAGGTTCAAGACCGCTAATACCAAAGCCTGCCATCGGACATAATCCTGAGTCAGTTCCAGCCACCTCCTATCACCACAACATACTTCCGTAAAATCAATTTTACTAGTTAATCAGCTCGCTGGTACCAGACCCAAAGTTTCAACACCGTTGTAATAACAAAGCTTGCTACTGGTTATGATCCTGAGCCAGTTCCATCACACTTCCACCCTCACAAATTAAGATCCACTTTCTTTTGATCTTACACGTGGGCACTTGCAGTTACTTTGCCACCGGAATTCTCTATGCATTCCTCATATCTTCATACATTACATAACGGTTGATATAACTTTGTTAAACAACCTGCGAGTAAATTACAATGGGGCTCCATGAGTCATGCATGCGACTTGGGTCGTTCTTACAGTCCAGTTGTTACATTGGGAATTCAGATACTATATCTCTTTACTTATAAACTAAAAACAGTATATGTGATATAGTTCAATGTCTTGTCTGTGTCACGGCCGATGACAGGGACTACGAACTGGTGTCGTCCTCTACCCTATGTTCAGATCTGCAAGGAAAATACTACAGGTCTGTAAATGTAAATGTAAAAATAAGTATTCAGCACAAGAGCGTAGCAGCTTGTAGTCACTTCAGTGTTTAGTGGTTATTATCTCGACAACATTCTGCATGAATAAGACATGCAACATTAAGCTGATTACTAAATAAAATATATACTTTGAAACACGGTGGACTTGCTGGAACACAGAATTATCTGTTCAAAACCGTTCCCCAGTAGAAAACGTATTTTGCATCGCAGTGTAACGTCGAGATACTGAAATATATTCCACAGGGCGATCCACTTTAAACCGTAGCGTGAACCGTTGTAAAGTACACTCAGCTCCAGATATCTCCAACCCAATTAACGTCACAGGAAAGGCGGAGTTTGGAAGCAAGATGTGGTATTGTAGAGCTCAGTTATAAAGACTGTGCTGTCTGTGTTATACATCAATATGCGACACAAAACGGGGTCAACAGGTTTGGTGCATGTGCTCAGAACGATGCACAAAATTACTCATAATACTTTGCGAACACTCAATTGTGATTTATGTTCAATGAGATACAGAATTCAGTGTTTTCTGCTTGAAAATTGTTTTGAAATGATCACTCTTCTTCTTCTTCTTCTTCTTCTCTCCAATGGCGCTACATCCCTGGATAGTCTTGACCTCCTCAATGAGCTTCCGCCACGCCTCTCTTGACTGTGCATTAAGTCTCCAATTTCTACATGCAACCCGTGCGACCTCCTTCTCTAACTCGTCGCACCACTTCAACTTTGGTCTGCCTCTTTACCTATCTCCAGTTCTTCCCTGTTTAGTACAAAGGACTCTCTTGTAGGGTCACGTTCTTCCATCCTCATTACGTGTCCAGCCCATCTAAGTCTACTAAGCTTAATAAATTTCAAAACATATCCTTCATAGAGCTTATATACTTCAGAGTTTTGCGCCTCCTCCAAAATCCATTTTCAAGTACCGGGCCAAATATTTTCCGTAGAACTTTCCTCTCAAGGAACCTAAGAAGATTCTCTCCTTGTTTACCCATAGCCCAAGTTTCGGGGCCATATGTGAATACAGACCTAATTAATGTTTTGTAAATGAGGCACTTAAATTTATGTGACAACAGTTTTGAACTTAGATGCTTCATTAAGCCAAAGTAGCATTTGTTCGCTGCTCCTAGCCTTGCGTTTATCTCCGTCATTACATCGCCATCAGAGTTCACCTCTGTTCCCAAATAGATAAAGCTTTCCACTCTCTGGAAATTATAACACCCGATAGAAATCGTGGGAGATGAGGTTGTGCTCTTCCCAGCGACCATATATTTGGTCTTATCATCATTTATTTTAAGGCCCATATCTTCTGCCGCCTGGACTAGGGACAAGAAAGCTTCCTTAAGATCCACTGCTGTCCTGGCTATCAAATCCAAGTGATCGGCACATGCCAAGAATTTTACCGATTTATAGAATATGGTCCCTCTTTTTGGATTCCTCTGTCCCCTATAACTTTTTCAAGCGCCACATTGCGTAAGAGACATGCCAACGCATCACCCTGCCTCAGACCAGTAATTATTCCAAATCGTGCAGAAAGACTCGATTGGACCATTATAGAACATGTTGAGTTTTTTATTGTAAATCGTAACATCCTTATAAGATTTCCAGGTATCCAAACTCTTTCATAGCAGCGTGCAGTTTCTCCCTTTTTATAGTGTTATAAGCAGCTCGAAAGTCAATAAAGAGGTGATGTAAACTAATATTATATTCCTTTATGTTCTCCAAAATCTGCATAATTGTAAAGATCTGACTTATTGTGGATCTACCAGGCCGAAATCCACACTTGCAGTTCTCAATTATCTTTTCTGTATATGGGAAATACGATTAAACAAAATATTTTACAATACTTTATAAGCAATATTAAGGAGTGTTATTGCTCTATAATTGTTACATACCTTTATGTCTGCCTTTTTATGTAACAAACACATAATCCTATATCCCATTCATTGGGCAGCTCTTCCCTATTCCATATCTGGCTTATAATTTGATAAATCCTTTTATTAAATTCAGCTCCTCCAAATTGTAATAACGCTGCCGGAATACTGTCACTTCCTGGACCTGTGTTATTTTTAACTTGAAATGATCATTGTATAGATCAGAAATATTTTTAAGCCTGTGCTGAAATAGATGGATCGTAATTCTTCTATATGACAAATATCTTTTGTCGCTTCTCAGACCATTTCGAATGGTAGCTGCCAGCGCAGCGATCCTCTCTATTCTAATTTGCCTTACGTCGGAGTCCGCGCGTTGTAATTCAGCGTATTGTAGTTAACAGTATGTTTTTAGTTATTTTATTTGTTTATAGAAGTGCTCAAAAATTTTAGTTCAGAATATCTAATTTATATCAGTTAGTTACTCACCATATTTGGAGAGGGTGCTAGAAATTGTTTGCTTCAGATCGCAGACATTCGACTTATCTACGAGCAACAAACACGCTGTTCATTGCACGGCGCAATTTTGCTGGTGAAATTAAGACTCTACGTCCAGAATGTTTTTTTAGATCGTCCTTATTGCGAGGATTATCACTGTACACACTACCCTTTAACTTGCCCCACAAGTAACAATCAGACACGCAGGTTCGGATTTGGCGAAAGAGGGAATCACAATCTGCTGCGTAGTGTTCTGTTACCAGAAACACTCACCAACAACGCACAGAATTGTTTGTGGTGTGAGTTGATTAACGGTTCTGCTGACAAAAAGGCATAATTTCCCTCGTAATCGGACAGGTTTGAAAAATGGTGTTAGAACATGTGTAACATATCCGTATGAATTCATGGTTTAAAAAGTGTGCCCCGTACTCCTAGCATAGCCCACCGACGCCAACCTCAAGGATATGTAATTACACATCGCGGATTAAAATGGGAAACTTGTTATTCTGAGGGTTTATGTATCCACAGAGTTGAAACAAAGTCAACACTACTAGTGTCAGATCTATTTCTTCCATTAACCTGCCAGTTCGTAAATTTCAGACCTGTCTCACAATGTCTTGTCGACTTCTTTGTGTTCATGCGAAATGAGCATAGAGGCTAGCAGATATCCTCTCCTATAAGAAACGGCCATCTTGACGGTGAGTGGGCTTAAGGACAATATAACCGAACCTACATGAAGTGATAAACAGTATTTTTCAGAATAAAAAATTATCCCTTAGAGTGTGGTTCGAATTTCAATGCTATAGATCAGAGCACACGAAACTAAGGCCAGCCAACCTAAATCGACCCGCCACGCAAACTTTAATGCGGTCCGCGAAGACTTTTAAGTCGCAGGTAAGAAGAATATAATTCAAGACTTTTCAAAGCCAACGTCTTGTAAAGATTATGTTTTCTTGATGAAAACAGGAAAAATTCAATTTGTGTTTTATGGCATATTAATAGAGGATATCCAAATTAAAGCGAAATCTGCTTACAGAATCTACGTACATTAAAACCTGTATTATACAGAGTGTATGCAGTTTATTTATTTGTTTTACTCGTGAATAAAAATTTTATGAAAGGATGTACACATGTTGTTGTGAATCATCTGGAGTGAAACTCTCAGAGTTCCAGTACCCTGTAGGTGGTAGTATCCTTCTTTACATTGTACTGCATCTGTCTGTGTGAGTTTATACAGATTATATTTACTACTTCATAAGAAGACATAAGACAGGTTTGTTCTGTACATTACACCCTTACAGCATGGGCACAATTTATCAGGCGTGCTGTGTCCAAGCCATATTCAATCTCCAGCCATGTACCGTGCAGCATGTCAATGCGAAATGACGCAATAATAGCGTAAATTCTGTTCTTCAGGTCTTTGTTGTCAGCCACCGAAGTTTGGTAGACACTGTCTTTCACATATTCCCAACGGGAAAAGTCACAGGCTGTGATATCCGGTGATATGGACAGCTAACAAATGGGACCAGCACGAGCTTATAATCAGTTGGGAAGTGCTGACTAAGCTATGCACGCAGAATTGCACAGTCTTGCTGGAAGCAGACGGTACGCTGCTGTGGATGGACGAAGTTTTCTAGCGTATTTTAGTAACTGGTGGATATCACGTTTGCTTCGGCACAGAAAAAGGGTCCGAAAAATGTTCGTGCACCAGACCTCGCCACACATTAAATTTAGGGCTGGCTCTGATGTGTCCCACTGTAGGATAAGGGTGTTCTGATCCTAGAAGCGTACATTCTCTGCGTTTACCTTCCCTGGCACTTGGATTAGAGCTTCGTCAGAGAACATGATTTTCCTTAAGAATTCTTTGCCTTTTCCTGCTTGTCAAGCACGGATCCTTGCAAATTCTTTGCGTGCTACCCTAACATTTGGCGTAATTGTCTGTATCACTTTTGTAACTTACAAGCATACAGATGCAAATATTATCATAACATTTGACGCAATGTCGAATGCGGCAACTCACGAGCTGTAGCTCATGTGGAATTGGGTGGACTTCGAAAACAGTCTTTCCGTTGTGTTCGCCATTTGCAACGGGTACGTGTGGATGCCTTGAATCTTTTTGTGCATAACACTTTCGATCTCTGTCAACTGTTTGTACCAAGAACGTAATGATGATGTCGATGGAGGCTTCTTGTGACACGTTGTTCTAAAATGTCTTTGAACTTGTGTGTCTGATAGTGCATATCCATGCACTGTGCCTTCTCAAGCGGTTTCGTGGCGACCGAGCTTATGAGTCACGCATTCACACATAGGGATACAGTTCAGCTGAAAATAAGGGTTACTACCATCCACCAGCTATGCAATGAAACGTTGAGAGTTTCTGTCACAGATTATGCAATATGTGTTTTCATAAAGCTATTATTCACAGTAAATTTGTAAAGAGGGTATAGGCCTATACACACTATGTATAATACAAGTTGCCGCATGTTAAGGCAGGTGTTGGGAAATGACCTCCTTCAACTACCAGCCATGATTTACACCTGGTGAACAAATTATTGAAACCATTTTGAGTTATTGTATGTAAATATCCTGTATTGCTCACTCGATATTTCTTCCAGTTCGTCGTCTGTGTGGATTATCTGTCGAGCAATATCTGTTATATTGAGTATTTAAGTGACCGCTTAAGTGATCTCGTCTCTAAAATATATTAAGAGCTGATCGACTTCACTAGAAAACACTGCTTCCCAAAACCGATTAAAAAACCGTACTCTCGCAACATTGCCTTCCTCTTGAATTATCTGCATAACTTTAATGCGTGTGTTTGCAAACGAAACAACTTTGTGGCTGCGCGTATGGATGACTTTGATACATTGGTTTTCTGATATAACCGTGCTTTTGGACGGAATCCAGTACAGTCTAATACATCACCTGAAGAAACACATCGCATTCCCTCTCTGGCGTCTCCTTTAACAGGAACCTGTTGCTCGAAATTGTTCAGTTGGCATGTTGTTGATTGCGAAGGAATTGAAACACCGGTAAACCGAATTCTAAATTCTTTCATATCTAAAAAAAACACGCGAGTCATTTCAACGATACACTGCATGGTGAAACTGGATTGTTAGTATGTAATGTGTATAAACATGTTAAATCTTTCAGGAAAAAGAGCTTTTTGGAAGACAGATTTTGACAAACATTTATGTTCATTTTGCATGATGTGGACATTTAAAACTTGAAATTGAATCACAATTTCCTACAGGTTTTATTCCGGGTATAAATCGTAAGTTAAAATTACAGTACCTAGGCCGTTTCGGTAACCGCTATGTGCACACAAGGAAATAGGATTCTTTCAAAACCAATTTGGCTTTAACCACGAGGAAGTGCCACCAAAATTTCGGAATTTAATTTACTGATTGGCTCTGTGCTGATAAACTGAGAGACTAATTAAAAAAAAAAACTTACAAGTTACTGTAAATGTTTGCAACCGAAACGTCGTTCCTATATAAGAAGCTTTGCTGTGTTTCATTGTTTGTTGGAAGGGATATATTTGGCAGAACATTTGCAGGATGCAATTCGTGAAGTCTCGTGGTTATTTTGTCTGATGAACATTTAAAGTTTCTTCTCAAACGTTTTCCTTGGCTTACCACTAAATGAAATTCAATAATTTCAATGTACCACCAGTATGTTTTGTATTTAAATAAAAACGCTGAATTTGGAACGAGTGGCTGACAGCAGGGATGAATTATATAATGTTGCCAGCAATGCTGCATATGAACAAATACATGTGGCTTGTGTTTTTTTATTTATTTTGTAAATTTTTTATTATTTTCATATTTCAATTTTTTATTAAGGCAACGTAAACGTAAAGAATGGTACACGTACCAGTAGTGGTACGAGTACCACAGTTTGAGAAACCACTCTTTAGTTGATAGTTAGCACAAAGTTTGAGCTCCAGCCCCACCTGGGTTCATCACATAAGCACCATTTTCAAGTTAGTCATTCAGTTGTTTTACTTATAAGATAAAGAAAAAAGTGGCTTATTCTTTTATCACATAAGCACTAGTTTCACTCCGCCCATTAATTTCGAAGTGCAAGAAATTTAAAAATCCCCAAATCTGAATTGTTCAGTCTTTCTGACGTTCACAATTTTTGTAGCTCTATACTTACATGTTAGATATATAAGTTTCATGTTCTCATAGCGGTTGTTGCTCAAATGGGGGCGTCCTTTGGTTTTCTGCACCGTGTAGTGATTAATTGTTTCGACTTTTCGGAGGAGCGTACTGCCACCATCTTCAGGTTGAATTAATTGTTTCGAGTCGATGCTGGCATGAAGAAACGGAGAAAGTTTATCAGTTACGTAGGACGGTTTGAAGTAATTTGGCCACTCAGAGCTACGGAAGGCGGGAAGAGTGAGAGGATGGGCATATTTAGGGATGTAAGATATAGCTAACTATATAACTGTCTTGATACAATAAACGATTTGGCGAAACATATGAGATTAAAGCAATTAACTTTTTTGGATGATCTGGCCGTCGAGTCATTCGACCCCAGACGAAAATTTGCATTTGAGTAGAATAACTGAATACAAAATTGTACCCGGAATGGGTGTAATTAAATAATTGTGCATATATCTAGATACTGAACTGCTACTTCGGAGGCCTACAGCAGGTCACTACTGTACAGCAAAGAACCCGGGTGGTCATCTCACAGAAAGTGAATTTGTGACCTTGAACGGAAATGTTTTGGATTTCATCACTTGGGCGACTGGATCTGCCAAAGAAAGATCACGTACTCTAGAATTTCGTATAAAAATGGGTGGTCCGCTTCACGTTCCGGCCACACATATTACCTCTGAATTTAATCGAAGCCTGGTCGATGGTTAAAAGAACGCAGGCTCTGGTGTCGCCATCTTGTGACATGCGAAACAATGGAATAGCACGTTGGCATTTCCTGGTTGCCCGCGGGCAGTACAACAGGTTTTGCCTCCTACTAGGCTTGGTTAGGAAAACAAGTGACTGGCTGATCTCATTCGATTCCCGGCCCAACCAGAAATTTGCACACTGCAGGTCATTGAGTTCTGTTTCTGTTTGTAGCTTTTTTTGTACATAAATTAAGGCCCTTTCTCAGAGATTAACACGTTACTATGAACCATAATCCGCGCTGACCAGTATTTTGCGGAGAAAAGCATCGCACCATAGGGAATCCGTGCAATTGAAGGTTCGTTAGCAACTGTGTACAGGCAAAACCCCCGTAGTCCTATGAACAAGGTTCCAAGATCAATTTTGAAAGAGCCTGTGGCGGTGAGCGCAGGCAAACGTACAAACAAATTATCAGCTCAAGGTATTCGGCGATGTTACGCTGTATCGTTGGGTTAAATATCCCCGACGTTTCGAAGGATGGTGGTGCTCTCATCTTCAGGGAAGTAATCCAAGAAGAGTAGTAACTAGTTATTATTAACGATTATCGAACACAATGCACATCCTGCGGTTCTGAGTACGGCGTCGACTATAGGTGAGGAAATTCAGTTCCCTTGCTTCCTTAACCGCGGTGCTGGATACATAGAGTGGTTCTGACTGTCTTTACCCAAACAGGATATTAGTGACGATAGTGGTGAGTGGTACTTCATGCTTTGGCATCTTCACCCAGACACAGGCGTTGGAACCAGGAGGGGGCGTAACTGTAATAACTTTACGTGAAAAAGAAGAGAAAAATCTTTGGAGGAGGAAAAGAGCTGAGTAAAATATTTTAAAAAATGTAGAGCGTATGTGGTTTCTGCGAGAGCTCAAGGCATCGCGTACCTCCTCCTGGTTCCGCCGACTCCCGTTGAGTCAGTCGCAGGGAATGCCCTATCCTCCCCTACGTCTAGCTTAATATTGTTTTTTCCTCGCGCGGCCTGTGACTACCTCAGTAACAGCCAAATTCGCGAAAATATGGGAGACCATTGTTTGTGCCCCGCATAAGAGTGCTTTTTGAGATTTTAAATTCAAAATTAGCTGATACGGGGAACCCCTTATTTCGACAACTTGTGACTTGTATGTGTAGTTACCTGCTATCTTAACAAACGAAGGTGGCCAAAAGTCGGCAGGTCAGTCAAGGCTGCCCGTAACAAGGAGGCGAAATCGACAGAACGAATGATGGTCAACACATTAATCGGCTAATATGACTGAGATTTTGCGTGGGTTACGTCAGTTGTAAGACAATGCCAGGGTACGTGTGAAGACGGGGAACGGCCCCCTCTCTCCCCCTTCATGGAGGCCTTCACCTCCCACAATCAGCAGCAGTCAGCCAGTGTGATCGTATCCTCAGTGAACTTAATCCCAAGACACCCAACCAAAGCGTTCCTTCCAAAGGCCTAACTGCCAGACGGAGTTTCTCCTGCCAGCAGCAAAACTCCTTAGTATGGACATGTCAAGGCCTGCAAGGTCTGCAGCCGAGACGCCAAAGCCGTTAGCGTAAGCACACTCTCTTTAAAACTTACAAGGTGCCGTTTGCACATTAGATTTATGCGGTTCGTACGCTATAATATTTGAATGTCTTAATGCCGGAAAGGCCGTAACTCTCCACCTTTGGTTAGCTTTTTTGACAGGTTGGTTGGACGGTTTTCTCTTATACCCTGAAGATGGGGGCACTACTTTCTTATGAAGCTTTGGCAGACTACACGGTGTAAAGCCCCAAAAGATGGCATTGTTCATTGATTCTACATTCTACATTCGATGGTTTCTGATTATTTCACGTACAGTGGAGTTCAGATCGCCGCAGTGCGGCAACAGAAACACCGCCAATTGCCTTAGCGGAAAAGGTATCACAGACAAATGGGACAGGATCTTCATACATTTCCCTCCACATCCATGCTAACCAGTTTTATTACTGGCCTCGCTTCTGCTCTTAGAGGCTACAACCCGCAAATGACAGAGACTCGTTAGGTTAAGCCCCCACGCACAAAGCAGCAACTCGACACGTAACCAAAGCACCAGATGCAGCGACTTTAAAAGTAGCTCGCGAAGCGAATGAGATTTTCCGAATAAATCATTCTTCTCATAAGGCAGATTGATTATTTAATTAAGCTGTTTCAAATACAAACTTTTTAGCGAGCAATCAAAGAAGGATGTAAAGGATGCAAACGAACTAGAAGGGATAGTATCACTTACGGTAATATTTTGGAGGACTGCGGAAAACCTCAGCCAATACAGGCGGTGTTGTGAAGGGGCAGGAGGGGGGGGAGGGTGACCTTGTGATCACTCTCCGACTGTCGTGCAAGCGCCGCTCGTGCACCGAGCTGAGATGCTGCAAACGGACTCAGATTTGAACCGGGCGCTTGATGCGCTTCGCGGCCAACACCGTAATTAACGCCACGCCAATGCCCTGTCACATGAGAGAGCTAGGAAGTAAAGTGAACAGCGTGTGATACGCTGGTCATGAGAGAATGACTGTCCACTTCATACGCAGTAGAAAGGAAATGATCAGAATGTTCTGGGAAGGCGTTATGATTTGTGCTTTCCTGAAAGTGTGCGTGTACATAGCTGCCAGTAACTATCTGTGCTGTCAACGGGCTTCCCCGGATTTCGTACGCCTATAATCAACCCGTCACATGGAATTACGAGGCGTCGCAACTCCACGTAGTAAAGTGCTTTTTGAGAAGCGAATAGTTCTCAGTATAGTCGACAGATTCCCGCATGTTATGGAATCCGGAAGTTCATTGCTATGTTAAAAGAGCTCGCCACTTATCCCTACTCTCATCCAGGTGCATCCAACCCACTCACTCCTACCCTCTTTATTAAAAGATCCACTGTAATATTATCCCCCTTAAGTCTAGGTTTTCAATGGTCTTTTTCCTTCAACTTTTCCAACTACAACCACTGTCGCATTTCTCTTCTGTCCCACGCGTGCCACAATGCCCACTCATCTCATCCTTGTGTTATCGCCTTATAAATAACTGACGAGGAGCGCCAGTCATGGAGTTACTTATTATGTAGTTCTTTCCAGTCTCGTATCACTTTCTCCATCTTAGGTCGAAACGTCTTCTTCAAAATCATGCCCTGAAGACCCTCAACCTGCTTTCCTCCCTTAGTGGGGGAGCTCGAGTTTCGCGTCCGCAAAGAACAACAGGCAAATTATAGCTCTGCATATTGAACTTAATCCGTATGTTTTAGATGGCAGGTGGGAGGCGAAAGAATGTTAGTAAGAATTCCCGGAATTTAAGCTGCTTTTAATTTTTTTTTTTGTGAATGCGTGTTTGAATTTTGGCACATTTTCAAGTGATTTATAAAGTATGTTTATATTTGCGTTTTGTCCTGCATTCTGTTGATAAGATATCTATACTTAGTTTTACCAGCATTTATTTGTAGACCAACGTCGCTGCAAATAAATAAATCTTGTGTGTTTTTCTTTGTATTATTTATATTACTTCCGAATATTAACATCCTCGGCATAAGTCAGCAGCTGATCTGCCGCATTCAGTTTCAGTCTTTCCTGGTTTACTGTGACGTTCTTAATGGCATATTCTCAAGCAAAGTTGAAAAACAATGACAAAAAACAATTTCCTGTTGCGGGCCATTTTAAATGGGAAATATATCGGACATGTTTACCTGTCCGGTCTTTGCTGCCGGTTTTATTTAAACACGTTTTAGTTAACCTAAGTAGTTTCATAGGCATACCAAACTCAATGAGCATATCATACGCACCCTCCTAATGGCATGCATTCCTATTTCTTTCGAAATGTTTGACGAATGCAGAACATTTGCTCAGTAACAGGTCCTCAGACCTCCACAAGCTGACACGTCATTGTTGGTTAGGTTAAAATCAAGTTTCACAACCGTACATAACAGCAGATACAACTAAAATTAACGTCTTTTGTATAGATTTTTGGCGGCGGGGAAAGAATAAAAGTACACTGAAGAGTTTGTTGCGCCAACCACCGGTCGAATTTGCATTAAGACGCAGGGAATTTCTTCTCGCCCATGGCCCACCGATATTAACGTTTGGCTACGCTCCCACTCAGGACGATGACCTCAAATCTTGCATTAAAAGAGAGTATTTTGCCAACACAGTACACTGAAGCCTGTGTATTTTATATGTTGCCCGCAGAAAAAGACAATAATACCGAGCTTGGAGGTTCACACAGATCCTGTTTTCCGGAGTATGGCGCCGTGTAGATTGGTATATGATTAGCAATTTTGGGGGGTCTTGGTATCTCCATTTTCTGGGTGCCCCAAGAAGTCTACTCTTGACGGACTACGGCGAAGATGAAAGCAAACTCCTCCGAAACGTCGGTAACAATTTATCAATCTACACAGCATCTTATCCCAGAAGATCTGCATCTTCAGCTGTTGAGTTGATAAACAGCATTAAATATTTGGTGTTTTGTAGTGGAGGCGCAGTGTGCTTTCCGTGAGGTAGGAAATAACGTTTTATGTATTACAAGTATTTAGATGAATATCAGGCTTCAGGGACAATCTGCGAATAGGCAACAAGGAGGGCATTTGATTACATTTTTCCTGGGCACAAAATCACGCGACAATTTTTGCCAGCTTATAGAACACCGAACCGAACGGAAACCAAATTTCCAGTGGGTGGCGCCTACTACAAGAAGCAATTCCGAACAAAATCGACCAGAACAAGATCCCAGATGGCTCAGTGCCTCCTCAGATTTATCTCATGAGGCACTGAGCCTCGGCTGAAGAAAGTAAACACACAATGATTTGTAGACTGTCTTGCAAAAGTGGCCGCCATACTCACCAGTTTGCTCCCTTCTTTGTGGGTTAGGGTAATCTGGATGTGTGCTAAGTATTAAATAATAGTGTCTGTGTCATGCCTCAGGCTGTTAGTTGCCGGCCTGTCGCTGAGGAGGCTCTAGCTCAATCCCAGACCAATCCATGCAGGATTTGTAATGCAGGAAGTGGGAATGGAATACTTTTTCTTTTATTTCTCGCGTTCTTCTGTTTTCCCCTGTCGGTATCATTCCACCAATTCACCATGCTCATTCATTCATACATCACCGATGTTAATATAATTTTGTTAAATAACGCAACATATATGCACAATATATAATAAAACATGATAATGTAATATGTCATATAAGTCGTATTTATATTGTATTAGATATCCAAGCATTTCAGGGTGACGGCTCTCTTCTAAAATCAACTTCTCTCCATCCATGCCGAATGTGAGTGATTTACAATGCTTTCGGCCTCTGTCGAAGTCAGCCGAAGTACTTCCTTCCTGCGACCTTCGTCACGATGGAATTTGCAACGTGAAAGGTTATAAAAATCACTGCATCTCACCAAGCCGAACCGAAGCGAAAAAGATCGTTCTGCTAGAATTGCGCCCTGTTCTTTCGCTCCGGAACTTGCTAGTGTGCGCCGCGTCACATTGCTTTTGAGCATTTAAGTCATGTCCTACAGATTTTAAACTCGCTTTGGATGCTTTTTTTGTCTCAGCAGCTTGTTCTAACCGGAATGTAGCTGTTTATTAAGCAGCATTTCAGTGAACAAGCCTTTGATGATAGTTTGCACCTAGTTTCTTTTCCATTCACTTAGGTTCGGTGTAGTGTGGGCTGGCCCTAATACAGGTTTACGTGAATAGTGATCTTTCGTATTTTGAACTATAACTATTTCGATCTGGAAAAGAACCGACAGAATGCTCTGTAATCTTGTCATTAGAATGGGGGGGGGAGGAGGAAGACGGCTTTCCACCGCCACAGATATACTGGAAGTGAACTGGCTCCGATTTCTCTGAAGAAATGCATGATGGAGAAATTATTTTTAACGTGAAACATGTGACTTGTCGTCATCTTTATGGCGTTATTCGGCACCTGTCTGCCTTACGTTTGTGGAAGAACGGATGACAGCCATGTCACTGGAAGACGCAGTTCTGGGAAGACATGTTGCCTACGTTCCTTCAAACGAGTTCCTCTTTTAATTCCGACGTTCTTATAAATATTATACAAACATTCAGCTCTTACCACTCCGTAAATACACTGCAAAGACGAAGCGGTTAATGCTGTTTAGGGAGATAATTGATGTTTGATGTGAGAATCGTGTAATATAGAAATGTACTGCGTGGACAAAATGCAGATATTAGTAAACGTTGGCCTGACAGCAGGTACATATTCGTAGTAGTTACTATGTAATTGTAAAGAGTTAAATTTTTGTAGCAAAACTAGGGGATTTTCTAATTATAACGCTACGAACATGCTTGTAAACGTGGACTGGCCTGCACTAGTTCAGCGCTTCCTTCGAGCTTACGCAGCATCACGTAATGAGAAGCTTAATGTAAATGGGCTACTTTACAGTTCTGAGCATAGTCTTGACAATCTACCATTTGTTACATAGACAGCCAGATGCCGCTGTGCCCCTATCACGTGGGCACGGAAGGTGTGTTCTGAACATCGCACTGCATTGGGGAGTGCGCTACAGGCCCCGGTCGCTTTAACCTCGAACATAGCTTTCGACAACGTAGATTAGAGCAAGTGGTGAATAGAAAAATTCTTGCGCATTCAATGACTAAAATCGCGGTTGTTCCAGTAGTATAAGTCACATAACCGACAGAGATATCGCTTTTCATACGTGAACACATTATAAGTTAGTCTAAGAAAAACAGCATACAGCAGTTTGCCACTTCACGTATTCAAGACAGTCCTCATCCTTTGTGAAGCCAGGAATCTCATTATCGTGTTTCCGTAGCCTCCACTGAAACCTATACTAAGGCAGATTAAAATCCAGCTAAAATCCTATTTAATATTAGTTTTCTCCAATTTACGCCCTTTCGTGGGATACAACGACTTGGCTTTGCACGTCTAGTAGATTAGGGAGGGCGAAGTTTTTTTCTGCTTTCCCGAAAGTTACTTACCAATATGGAGTGGTGCCAGATGAAACTGGCGCTTCCAGCAGTCGACTTGTTTGCTGACGAAATTAGATACCTGCTGCTGTGTGTTTTTGCACATCTCTCCAATTCTGCTCTTATGCGTGGTTATGAGAGCAACAAAATCAGCATTACTGTCTTCTGATACTTTTCATTCTTCAACATAAATATTCTGAACAGCATGTTGATCCAGAACACCAAAACGCTACTCACATCAGTTTTTCATTTTCTGAAAACAATTTTGCAGTCAGTTCTACACATTCAAAAGTGGTTTTCAGCATTTGCGTAATATTATGTTTTTTTTTTTAATTAAGCTCCAACTTTTCCACTTCTTTTAACAACTCTACAAATTTAGCAGCCAAAACTGAATTTTCTTGAAACTCAGCCATCTGTATTTCGAAGTCATCCGAATATATCCAAGAAAATTGTCGTAATTCCAGTATCTAGCGTTCGGTTTTCTCAGAATTCGTCCTAAATCGGAAATATTGGTCTAGTTTTCGAAACTGATTTACATCTGCCTTTAATTCTTCTACAGGAAGATCAGCTAAAGGTTCACAACTTACACACCAACAAAATGCACTATACTTTCACTTTTCATTCTTTAACCCCTACATATTTTTCAGCCTTTACAAGGCCATCTTCAGGGGGCTCGTAATGTACATTTACTTTATATCCATTATTTATGTCTGCTATTATAGACATAATAGCAGACATAAATAATGGATGTAAAGTAAATGTACATTACGAGCCCCCTGAAGATGACCTTGTAAAGGCTGAAAAATATGTAGGGGTTAAAGAATAAAAAGTGAAAATATAGTGCATTTCGTTGGTGTGTAATTTGTGAATTGGTAAAAAATGCACAGTGAAGATAATACAAAATTTATCAGTTATAGATATTTGAAAATTGTATATTCGCTCCGTGTCTTCAACAAAATCTTTGTAAAATTCATTCCACCCTTAGTGCAGTTGTATTACAGGAAAATACTTGTGTATGTGAATTCAGATTATATATATATATATATATATATATATATATTTTAACTGTTTGCAAAAGTATTTAAAATATCTAGCATGATCATTTCACGAAACTGAAGCGTTGTGTTCTGGTCATGAAAGTGGGCAGTGAAGTTAGTAAAAAACGTGAAAGATACAAAATATTTCTGGTCATAAAATTAGGACTAGTTTATCTTTTCGACTTCCATAAAATGTCTTATCTCAGGCAAATATTCTACAAAACGATGAAGCACTTGACCTCGGCTAAATCACCTAAAGTTAGTAATCCACAATGCTGTGATTTCATTTCATGCAGAAATTGTCATTTTTTAACGCCCGAAAATCTGTGAAATTAACAATATTTGTTACAGTTCCACATTGTTGCTCCAGTGTGTTCTGACTGGCTTGCCCAGAGGGCTTGGTGGTGTAGGATGTATTGGAAAGACACAATTTTATATCCAATAGCCTTTGGAAGTAACGCAACCAATCCTGTTTTTGATCCCACAATACTTGGCTCACTGTCCGTTGTAACTTACGCAACTTCACTTTAGTCCATACCAATTCCGACAACATTTGCACAACTGCTCTAAAATGTCTTTGCTTTCGGCTGTCTCATCGAGACCAAGGCACGTTACCAGTTCTTTCATTGTGTCACCTGAAGGATTTCTTACTATAACTGCAACCACTTTTCTCATCCAAGGAAGTGTGAAGTCACTGGCGCCTGTCTAATCTTATTTAAGTTGCCTTAAGATATTATTGGCCAGATTTTGTACTCTATCCTTAAACAACTGGTTAAACCCTTCGACAATCTTTCTTCCATTACCGAAGTCTTTAAATAAGGAATCTCCACATAACAGTAAAGTTTGTTCAATATGCTTGCCATCTGAGAACGTTTACTCTTAATGTTAAGTTGTATTAAATCTCTGGAAATACTCTAGTGCCACTTCCGTTTTGTTTAACATTTTCTTGTGACGGATTTCGAAGTGCCGTTTGACAGTCAAAGTTCTATAAACACCGTACTCGGAGCACAGAAAACACAAGCCTCTACTAGCAAATTCAATCACACCACACCTTAGTGTCCACCATTTCTGAAATCCTCTTGTACCGTTCACGCTCAGATGAATGATGCTTTAGTTACCTTTTCGTTACGACCAAACAAACACAACAGAATATACATTCTTTCCCGTCACCTAATGTGACTAGCAACTAGGCATATCTATTTTAGTTCATTTACGTGAAAGGGCTTGATTTGATAATTGATTTGATTTGCAAACCCCTGCTTACGCAATTTAAAATTGCGTAATTTCAGACACTCAGCTTTTAAAAAAAATAATCCGCATAAGAAAAATATTAAATAATAGATTTTTTAAAAAATGCACCCATTTTTTCTTACGAGAATGAAAGCCAAGTGAGGCGGCGGTGGTGGTGAATGAATAATAGTCCACCATATTTCCTGCCTCTGCTCCCTTGATAGCCGAGGTTAATTCAGATGTTGGCGATTCTCTTGTTATACCTATTTCGTCCCCTTCCTAAACCTCAGATTTTCTTCCACCATAAAAACCGTCACATTCAGTAAATAAGGTTCCACTAGGACTGCAGTAAATTAAACGTTTTTTATTATCTAGCTAAAGACTTTTCGTTTTGATATTTATTTTACGTGTTTACGATGATTGATAAGAGTGCAGTACGTGATGTGTGTGTGTGCGCGTGTGTGTGTGCGTGTGTGTGTGTGTGTGCGTGCGCGTGACGATGTTTAGCATTTACTACAGATGAGAAACCCACTATATGAGAGCATGAACAACATGTCTTAGAAGTGCGTACGACAGTCAGCATTTGAAATCTTACACTGTAATTTACTACTTTTCTTGTAATGTGCGAAAAATAGCAGACGTAAACTCTTTTACTTCAAGCTAATTAATTTAACTTCTGTGTTCAGTGCAGTATTCCATCCTTCACAGCCATTTCTGTTGAGAATCCCGTTTTCTACACGATTAGTTCCTAATTCTTCTTGCCCATGACTCATTGCACGCTTCGTAGTTTTGAGTTATTCTTGAAATAGCAATCAACACACTAGGTGCTTTAGGGTTATCACTTATTCCTGATTCGCAAGAATCGAAAAGATTATTTTCCGTGTTTAAGTGTTATTATATTTGATGAAATTCTGTGCGACAAATTAAATGCACTTGCAGGTTTGAATGCAAATCTATGGTGCCAGCCGAAATCTCTTTCTCTGCCATCCGTACGCTAGACGAATGAACTAATATTATATTTTACGTTTGTATTAATGGGTCATAGAGAACCCCAGGCTGTGGATCTTACCCTACAGGGTTTTCGACCAATACGTTAATGCATTCCTCTTTTGCCACATGCGAGTTACGTTCCTCGTATATTTAATTCTCATTGATTCATAATCCTACATATTATTTGGTGAAAAGAAGAAACTCAGAATTGTGACTTATAAATATCTAAACGAAACAGTATACATCCACTGAATGTGTGGCAACGTCCGAACACCCTAACCACAGGCTTCTCAGATGCTGCGTTTCCGTGCAGGTACAAAAGAAGCCAGGTGGCCTTGGCGTTGGAATCCCAACCTGTCCTTAGCTCCACCACCTGCTGCTGCTGCTGCAAAAACACCCTTACGAGCCGTGCGGGTTGCATTTTAGAAGCCGGAGCTCGATTTCCGATAGATGCACTGTGTCCAGACCAGTTTCTATCCAGTTGCTGCACGAGGTTATTTGTAAGAGCAAAACCTTGAAAAATGCCCGTATTTTGTTACAGCACGCAGAATTCTGCAGAAAATGCCCTCTCCGGATCTTGAAACACGATTACCGAACAGAGAAAGTCGAGATTACGAAATAGGCCAGAAGCGCCATTACGCAAGACGCAGTAGCCATCTGGCGGTGGATAACGTGATCTCAACAAAAGACTCAATTTCCCTTTCGTCCATGTAATTTCCCTGACCCGCCCCTGCCATACAACACCTGCTGCAGACAAATGTTCGCTCCTCAGTTCTTTGTACGGGTTACGAAATCCACCGACATGCGAGGAATAGTCGTTTATGTCCAGTAACCTGAAAAGATGCGTAACTAAATTCATGGAGCAGTTTTCTTCTTGAGAAGCTTAAAGTTGTTCAGCTACTCAAGAAATTCCCCGCCTTTTATGTAAAATGAAGGGTAATTGCCGTAATCACAAGAGCCAGCCACTGGTCTCTGTCCTGAGTTACGTGAACAAATCCATGCCATCACATCATATTTATTTCAGACATACGTTAATATAATCTTACCACCTACGCCTACGATCTTCAAAATGGTCTTTTCCTTTCAGTTTTTCCAAATAAAAGTTTTAGGAAATTCTCTCCTTTTCACACTGTGTTCTCAAACAGATCCTCATCATGTAACATAACTGCTGGCTGCTTGCTCTCTTTTCTTACCCACTCATCAAAACCAGCCAGCGTGAAAACCGGTTGCGATTGGAACCATGAGTGACTCGTAATTACTGTTGTACGACGCACAGTGAGCAAGAGGCGTATTTGAAGAATGGCGGGGCAAAGTGGACCAATATGTGGAGCCAAGTCGCTCTGTGCAAAAGTGGACACATGGTGGTGACTGCCGCCAATTGAACTCCGGCCGTCGAGTCCGTAGCTTCGTCACTATATTACTGAGCTATTAGGGCTCCGTTATTTTTACCTGTACTTTATACAGTATTCACCATATCGAAAAATATTATCAAAGAAGCACTGCGGATCGTAAACAGATCCATATTTTACTTTATGTACCAAATTTGTTTGCGATGAACTGCTTTATATGTCAGCCGATAATATCTACTTGATATCTACTTGATATCTACTTGACAGCTTCTGATGTAGATTAATGTACACCAAGTTTAGCGTATGATTAGTACAGTCTGTGACGTCTAGCCATTTTCGTACCCTCATAAGATTATGTCCCGGACAGGGGATTAAAAGTGGGCCCAGACAGCAGTTGTTAATGTTTGTTGTGACGTCTCTCGGGGACTGTCGGAAACAGGTGGGAAATGTCTAACACTGGCTGGCTTCTATTTGCAGTGCCTGTTCAGCAGTGTAACTCGTAAATCATTAAGTTAATTAAACGTCGTTAACGTAAATTAAGCATCAATTTTTTATCAAATTTTTAGGTTTTCACAGCAGTGAATATATTACGGTCTTCTGGGAGGTGATGCCGTGTGTAGTTTTTCAGATAGACACCAGTATTCCGGAGGAGCATAGTGCTACCATCTTCAGGGTACCACTCGCAATATGTTTAAGTCGAATAATGTAAATGTTGTATGAAGTCTAGATATGAAACTAGTTCGAATGTGAGACCTTACAAGAAGCGACAGTGACCTTTCAGTTGCAAATTTAAGTCTTTTGGTATGTTACGCCGTGCAGATTGGTGAATATTTACTGGTGAGCATGGCGCAGTGCCCAGAAGACTTGAATCTTCAGCTACGCCACTGTGAGAAATGCACATCTCAACCGCGCAGTTCTTGGTAGGGTGAGTCAAAATATATGTATCCAAACTACAATTGGTCACTTCGAAGGGTTACTGTAAATAGTAAGAAAACATCTTAATAATGTGCAAAGCATCTTCAATTAAAACACCTACTGCTCTTCTCCCACTGCTTGACCCTTGAAAATGGGACGGATATGATGCCCCGAAACGTCGGTAACCAACTAATGCGCCGCGTAATATCCCAGAAGAGCGAAGACCCAGCCTACACCTGTGAGGAAGCCTGAAATCTCGCATCCACTGCTCTGTAACTCTTGAGGATCTGGACGCAAGTTCATGAAATTTCTAACTGGAAATTGCCTAACAAATAAGTCAGGAAGCAATCTGTATAGAAACGTAAATATTAAGACGCACAATATTGTAATTTTACCGGTTGTTTTTTATGGGTTTGAAACTTTGTCTTTCTCATTGACGGAAGAACACAGACTGAGGGTGTTTGGGCAAGATGCTGACGAGAATACTTCGTATATGGACCTAAGAGGAAGGAAGTGATAGATGGACAAAATTGGAGGCTGAGGAGCTTCTGAATTAGTGCTCTTTGCCAAATGTTTTTTATTTTTATTTACCTCCTGTCGCTCCGCAAGGAGCGACAGGCCTCCTTTCAGAGGTTTCTTGGTCTAGAGGTGCGCATTCTGTAGTGAGTGACCAGACCACTGACTGCACAAGTTATACTCATCCTGATATTACTGCCAGAGCCATCTAGCAGACAATCAGGAGATTTGGGTGAGAAATGGCTGCTGAATTTTGCTTACGAAACATCTCCATTCATGCCCATAAGGTTCTTTTACATGCCGTAAATCTACGACATGGGACCGACGGCTTTACTTCCCCTCCGAAGGAAATCCATCGACCTCGGCCGGGATTGAACCCGCGAACCTTGGGTCCAGTGGCGAGCACGCTAACCACTAGTCCACCGAGGGCGACCAAATGTTGTTAGGGTGAACAAATTAAAGTAGGCGAGATTGGTGGCATAATAGCATGCATGCGAAAATAATAAATTTATAAAACATTTTGGATGGAATCCCTCAAGGGAAGAGACCACATTGAAGACCTTAGAAGTAGGCGTAATTATAACATTGATGTGAGTTATAAAGAAGAAGAGTGGGAAGTTGTGTGCTGAATACAAATGGCTAGAAATTGGATCCAGTGGTGCTTTTTTTTTACGATTCAATAAATTTGGCAATGCCTTGCGCAACTGAGAAATATAAACTTCAGTAGGAACACCGTGGAATTCGTCACTTTATATTAATGTTTCTGCTAAGGCTTCAAGTGTCATTTTTCGGACAAACTGCATTCTCACTTCTCTGATGTATACTGTGAGTCTTCACCTCAGTGAGAATCTCTCTGATAGTCAAAAATAATAAACTGATATCATGGCCTTCTAAATAAGAAACCTGTCCTATTGCGTGTACAGCATCCATGAATACTGATGTCAGGTGTTGGCCCTCGCAATTGTCCACGCAGCCAGAAGAGAGCAGCGGTCACTTGGAGACACGCACGACCTGTTCAAAAAAAAAAAAAAAAAAAAAAAAAAACTGTAGCAGCGACACAGCTGGGCTCTTCAAAGTACTGCACTTTATTAACAGCGACACCCGCAGCAGTGTTGCCATCTCGCTCTCTGCCCAACCATTTCAAACAGAGCTTTCTAAATTACAGCGGCTTCCTCTGGTCGTAATGCTGTAGTGGACTGTATTATCTGAAGAGTTTACGTCACGCCACTAATAATGCTGTATCAACCAAAAAAGTTGTGTAATTTTATAACGATATGAGACGAAATAATATACTCTTAATGACGCATAGGATAATGTTCTTCGTCCACGGACGGTACTAGTCCAGCCTTCGACTTAAGAGAGATTCTATGACAGTCTTACAGCAGGCCATGATCACTTCAGTGTAGACCCTTTCCAAATTACTCTGAATCGTTGTACGATGTGATACTGGAAATGATTGTTCTTGAAGAATCATCGTCGAATGAAATAAACCAAATGCGACTACATCAACAGCAGCAGCAGCAGCAACAACAAGGAAGGTTAAATTGCCCCTGTGGTTAATTAAGCACCACGCCATGAACTTAAAACTTTGGCAATAGTTGGAGATGAGCAGTCAGCTTCACATCCCGACTGCTTTACCCCTCGGAAGGAGTCCACAGGTCCGCATCGGATGGAAGCTAGGTGGGCCCCAAAGCCACTTGGGACATTGCGGAGAAAAGAAAAATCTTTGCACCTGCCAAGAATCTAATCCCGATTACCCGGTCGTCTAGCCCCATCAAGTCACTACACTGATTGTGTTATTCCAATAATAATAATAATAATAATAATAATAATAATACTCTTCTCCTGCGCGTAAACACTCGGGCATGCAATTGTGTAGGGTCGTGGTGATAAATATCCACGCTTTGTTTACCTTGGAACTATGTAAGGTCATCTTCGTTCTTCATGCAAAAGCACGCAAGGTAAGGTTTGCACACAGCTATGCAGGAAATCAAACCCAGGTATTGCGTCTCGTAGTCAGTCAATCGCCCTATATATAATGCGTTTGGCTTGTGACTGAGTGAGTAATTGAATCACACCTCTTTGTCTTGGTTGCTGGGTTTCCGGGGTTACCATAGGGCTCAGTTCAAATTAATGTCGCTCTACAACCCTCTTTTCCCATGCGTATGTGATCGGTGGTGATGAGTCTCCTCGTTGTGCACTTTATTCCCTCTAGTGTTCCTCACAAATCCAAATATACCCCTCATTGCCCTGTTCTAAAACACCCTGAGTCTGTGTTTTTTTCTTTAGTGTGACAGACCAAGTTTCACACACACAACTTTCATCCGTTTTTTCTGCATCCATTTTGGTTGCTATGGAACCATAATTGCTTTTTATACTTCACTAGCTTCACTACTTCACTAGCTTCACTACTTCACTAGCTTCACTACTTCACAGCGCTAGTTTGAGTTTTTCCCGGATTTACAGAACACTATGGAGAATATATTCACAGTCCGACAAATGTACAATTCACTCACATTAATTGTGCAATTTCACTGTCCTACATGTTTCGAACCCTTAATTTGGGTTCATCTTCAGGGACTCATTACACACTATTCACATCAACTGGTACAATTGTTTACATGAATTCTTTACAGTTGAGAACAGTTGAGAGCAGTTCTCAACAGTTCTCAACAGTTCTCAACACCAGCACACAACCTTCTCCGATAAAACAGGATATCAAATCAGCACACACTATTCAACTTTTATACAACTTTTAGCATTTTAACCAACATAAAACAATTTTCACTTTTTATTAGTTTTGGACAACGTACATACACAGATGTAAAGAATTCATGTAAACAATTGTACCAGTTGATGTGAATAGTGTGTAATGAGAACCTGAAGATGAACCCAAATTAGGGGTTCGAAACATGTAGGACAGTGAAATTGCACAATTAATGTGATTGAATTGTACATTTTGTCGGACTGTGAATATAAAGTTAAAATGTGCGGTGTGAATGATATTAAGTTTAAAACTATGCAGAATATAATGAAACTGGAATCAAACCACGCAGGTAACGGCAAAGATAACAAAATTTTTCAAGTTTTCTTCCCTAAAACGACAGTTTTCAAGACAGAGAGCATTAAGTCACATGAAACATAAATCTGATGAATATCAACATCTTTCATTTGAAACATTTTTCGATAAGGTGAATATTTAATAAGAACACCAAAGCAAGTTACGTCGCAGTAAAGTGCCGCATGTTGCTGTGTTGCTATAAGACGTCTTTTCAACTACCGCTTCTGATCAACCTGGCACTGCATCTTTGTCAGTATCTGGGCATCTCTAAGTATTAATACCCTTTATTAATAGAATTTATCCCGTTGTGACTTTGAAACGCTCAAAACAACATTATATGATCAGTCCAACACAACTATATACGAGTATCCCTAGAAAAGCGCTACATGTTTGATTAAATAATCCATCATCAGGCCAATACAGATTAAATTGCAGGTAAACTGCAACTCATAGCAGTATATTATATTTTGTTACGTTTTTTGTGTGATCGCACATCGCAATATTAGTATTACAATAACATTTTAATGTGCAAAAATTAGCCAATAGTAAGTTAAATTAAAGTTAAAATTTTGATTAAAATTAATTCTAGTGTATATCCTAGTTGTGTTTTTAATTCAGGCATCATGGAGGTCTCAGAAGCCAATGGAGTAAGTTTATGTTGAAATACGTTAAACACACATTTTTTAAGTGTCTGTAGGTATTAAAAGAGGGAAGTGGGACAGTTTTGTTTTATGCTGTTGTGCCAACTAAATATAAGCCAAAATTTCTGTAAAACACAAATATAATAAACATCAAGGTAAAAATAAAATAAATAAGTAAATAAATAAATATATGTAAGTAGTTAAATATAGCAATAATAACATAACAATATAACATTTATTGATTACTTATTTTTTATTTTTACTTGTATAATGGTCCTTTTATGATCTCAGCATGTGTATTTTGACCCTAAGTATTTTAATAACTTTTTTTATACCAATTGTATTTTGAAAAAAAATTCTGTAAAGACAGAACATTAAAGATTCAGGGAAATAAAGATAGTTATACAATTTTTCTTTTAAATTTTAAAAATCATGTAAGTTGTGGTGCTTATTGATTACTTACACTTTTATATATATGATATTCTAGATGTGTTTTAATTTCTTGATATTTTTAATTTAGGGTTATGTTTTATAATATATCCATTTAGCAATCGTGGTTCTACAAGTATATATCGGCGGGTTTGCTTCTTCCTCTTGCACTAGTCTACCTAAAACTGAATTCATTGTCAAGTTTATGGACAGGGTTACTGTTGTGGACGCTCTCTGTCGTTGGTATTTAGAATTATCGTATCAAATAAAATATTGGGTTTTGTAGTACATTTATCATTGGCTTGATTTTCCGATCGTCTGTTAGTACAAATACAAAATTCTTCTAAAATATTCATTAATCTTTCGTTTTTACTATTTGAAGTAGCTCCATAATATTCTGTATAGGGTCAATGGAATGTGCATAGTCTAATAGGTTTTGGGCAAATTTTGACTTTCCATTAGGTTAATTAAAGTCACGAAAATG
Organism: Reticulitermes speratus; assembly: GCA_021186555.1. Taxonomy (NCBI): domain Eukaryota; kingdom Metazoa; phylum Arthropoda; class Insecta; order Blattodea; family Rhinotermitidae; genus Reticulitermes; species Reticulitermes speratus. The sequence continues at coordinate 427,084 of JAJKFL010000004.1, forward strand.
TGCTTTGTAACTTATTAAAAAATCTGCCAGTTTGTCCGATATATTTCACGTGGCAATCAGGGCAAGCTAACTGATAAATGCCGCATTTGGTAAGTTTATCGGTGTTATTTCCATGTCTTATATTTAGTAATTCTAAATATATGTCTAACCATATCTCAACAAAATTACGTTTCGCACATTGACACACTATATACTCAAAATGATAGTTTGGCTATGGATGCACACACGTCTTCTATTTTTGCTGAAATTTATTCAAAATATCTTGACAACGCCAAAATTTTTGGACATTCTACCGCAATACAAAATTATTAGATATTTTCCTTAGGTTGATGATGTTCTTGCAGTATATAAAACCAATACAACTAATATCCAAGAAGTTTACCGAGGTCGCGCCTGTGTTTACTCTCACACTAGTACTGACGATTCGTGTCGCCGCTCAAAATGTGGTCACTAATGGGAACGAACCGAAGGTGCAACGCTGCTTGTACTGAAGCGATATATCGTCACAGCAAATATAATAGAGGGTAATCTTAATATTATCCTCCCAATTCTTCCTGTGCCTTCTAAACTTATGTGTGCAGTTTTGTCATTATCTTTCATTCTGTCGGCTTGTCAGCCTTTTTACGGGCAGCCTAGATTGGCCTGCTGATGATTTCCAGCCCTCGTTCGGCAAAAGCTGCCAAACTACGGAGTTCCCCGCACGCATCAGCTGACTTTGAGTCTAAGCCCTTGTCTAGTGCTGTGATGTGGTCGGTCAAAATTGTAACTTCCAGCTTTTCGCGAAGTTTCTTTTTACCAGTGTACCAAGGTGCGATAGTCACAACACGAAACACACGGACTGTATCACCTGCAGCTTTTGACATGGGTATGAATAGCCTACCTCCAGATAGACCATTATAGGATGAAAGAGCTGTTTATAAAGCAGGATACTGTTTCTGATGGACAGGCCACTTCTATTGAGAACAGGACTTAGTAAGCCCAGTCTCTTAGCTGCCCCCTTTCCAACTTGATTTTTGTGAGTCCAACACGTCAGCTCTCTATCGAAATTAACATCGAGATACCGACCTGTGTTGACAACACACGTTCGACAGCTAACCAAACAACCGAAGAGTTAAGGGCGGAGACTTGCGCGAAGGGCTTTTCGACATCCCTTGGTCCGTTTAGCCGTACCTGCGTACTGAACGCATCGCTGGACTTGTTATACAGAATTTTTATGTTATTCGTACCTTGCATATTCTTATAATTAACACATCAACCAACTATGCACTTAATAAAATACATTCAGAAGTATAAAACCTCTACATGTTTCGGTACCGAGGTGCCATCATCAGGGAGTTATTCTGACAAAGGAGTATAATGCCAGGACGGTGACCTTATACTCCTTTATCAAAACAACTCCCTGATGACAGCACCTCGGTACCGAAACATGTAGAGGTTTTATACTTCTGAATGTATTTTATTAAGTGCATAGTTGGTTGATGTGTTAATTGTTATACAGAAGCCCTATAATTATAAAAGAGGCTTTTGCTTAGGCTAACAGTTCCTAGTCTCGGCTGAGGACCTTGACTTGGTCACACTGAGGAGTTGTGCTATATGTGGCAGTATATTCTTCTGGGAGGAAAGGCTTTGTTTGGGTGGCTTTCTGGGGCTTGAAGTTAGGATGGCTCGATCGCGTCCGCTGAATGCATTTTCAAACTAAGAAGGCAGCCACTTTGATGGGGCCTCATTAATTAGATGGACTGCTGGCGGTGCACGTTTATGTGTCATACCACGGCATTTTCCTTACAACTGAGGAAAGTCACGGACAATCTCATTCATTGAGTGCGAAAAATGCTAGACACAAGTCGTTGTATCGACTTGGCAAACTTCTTACGGGCTGCCTTCACTGGTCTGGTGACTTCCACTCATGCTTAACTAATGCCCCAGGCGAGTCTGTTCAGCCTTGGTCGACATAAGTACCTTCCGATTTTCCGGACTAAGGGTGTTTTCCGCACCAGCGAAATATGGGTCGAAAACTCTCGGTTAGTGCTTTGATGTGGTCGGCGAAATATCGAACCCCCAGATCCTCGTGCATTTGCTTGTTACGTACCCAGGCGAATTAGTTGCAAAGCGAAGAGAGTTTAATTGAATTGCCTGCATTTTTCTGACATGTGAGGGAGCAGCAGACCTCTAGAGAGAAAGAGAGAGAGAGAGAGAGAGAGAGAGAGAGAGAGAACGCTTAGTCCATCATAAAACAAATGAGCTGCTTATAAGACAGAACACCGAATCTGACGGGCAGGCCACTTTTCCTATTAACGCGAGGGCTTAGCATGCACAGTCTCTGGGCTGCCCTCTTTCCGACCTGATTTATGTGAGTCTATCAGGCCAGCTGTGACACCTTCAGATAACAAGATGTAACGACCCACTGAAGTGGCTCGAGAAAGAGCTGTGCTGGCCAGAGCTTTTCGATGCGTCTCTTGATCTTAACGAAGAGCACGCAACATACCTACGGGAACGTAGAGTGTATCATATAGCTAGGTGTGAGTGATAAGGGTGGCAATCCAGTAGGAGTGGTAGTGTTTTGCACTGGGGGCGGGGGGGGGGGGGTGTTCTTGGTGTACTGTTACAACTGTAACTGTAACTGGTGTACTGTATGCAACTGTTATGCAACTGTACCGGCTGGAATGGACATGCGGTTCAGGTGCAAGGAAGGCTTAGCAGATCGGTGTTGATTTATCGACGATGTGAACTGCTTCGATTGTGGTATGAAGTGCGGTAGCCCGGCCTTCGTTTTCACAGTTAGATGTCTGCAAGGCCAACTGGGTGTGGTCTTGGATGCTGTACAGGTGGAGGAAGGAGCGTAAAGTGCCAGAAGAAAGAGATAACTTGGAAATGGGCCCTTTAAAAGGCCAAAATTAACTTTACCATATTGCGCATGCCTCCTACTCTCATGGAAGACTCTTATTCACTCCCTATGAGAGCGTAACGGGTCTCCCCAAGGTGGTTCAGTTTGGCTCTCAAAAGAACTCTACTGGTCGGGGCAGTAGGATATGTCTCACTGCTTAACGAAGAGCACGTTGGGAATTTGAGGAAGGTTAGGTGGTGGAGCACACCGTCAATCCACACGGTGTCAAGGGCTTTAGCCACGTCCAGGAAGACGCACCAGTTAGCATCTTCTTGTTGAAGTTTCTATTGACTCGACACACGACCGTGCTGTATCTGGGTATCCTCGCTTGCTTCGCTTAGGATCCTCATGGGTAGGATCTTCTCAAACATCTTGCAAATCATGCAAGCAGAGTTATGGAGTACATACGACGAAGGCAGCATAGGATCTTTTCCTGGCTTCAGTATGCAAATCATGCGAGCATGCTTCCATGCTGTGGGAGGTACTGATGTGCAGGACAGCCTTAAACACTCGTGAGAAAGTTTTGTTAAACCAACTAATGCACAAGAATTATTAATAAAGTAAGGTACATTTATAACCCCTACATACGTTTCGGCAATCAAGTTGCCATCCTCAGGGGGCACATCAAAGAATCACAAGTGTCTATAGCATCCAGATACACATACATTTAGCATTATAATGGAAGTACACATGTCGCTCATAATATTAAAATGAATAGATGCCTATAGTCATAAAACTAAACATTAAGAGCAAATAATACAATGTGTCAGTGATATAAGCTAATACGTCATATAACACAGTAAACATTATTATAAACAAATATTGTTGCATGATTCGACTTATAAGTTTAAAAGATATAAAAGTTTTTTTAAAAAACTTTTACTGGCTGTTGGCCATGTTTACAATCATATAATTGATCTACGTCGATCTCGTCGTGTAGCTTGGGATGTTGTGTGTCCGGTGAATTGTCGTGTAACTTGATTGCCGAAACGTATGTATGGGTTACAAATATACATTACTTTGTTAATAATTCTTGTGCATTAGTTGGTTTAACTTAAACTTATGGACAAAATACACCGTACATGTGATATAAAACTCGTGAGAAAGGTTGTACCTTTCGCTTGGGTAGATACTTCAGAACTTACTCGGTATACCGTTTGAGTCAGAGGCTTTGCCACCCTTGAGACCCTTGATGGCCTCTTGGGCCCCAACGGCGTTGGCTAACGGGTTAATCTAGGCGTAAGTGGAAGGAAAATATTAGAGTTGATCTTAAAGAAACAGGATGCGATGGCGTGCACTAGATTGTCTGTCTCAAGGTAGGAGCATACGGTGGGCTCTTGTGAAAATGGTAATGAAGTTTCAGGGTCCATACAATGCGAGAGAATATTTGACTAAGTGATATGAGCTATTGGCCTCTCAAGAAGTACTTGCTCCATGGAGTTAGTTGGTTAGTTTGACATGGTTAATGAATTGTGTGTGTATTTCCTCTGGGCTGTCATCTTTTCAGCAGACTCTTTTCATATTTCGTGATTGTATTATTATTATTATTATTATTATTAGACCTTTAAAGATGAAAATGAACCTGAATTACATTCAGAGATCCAGTTCCTAAATATATTCTGTCTCGGTTATAAAAGGCAATCAGTTAATACCGTATAGGGCAATAATGGCTGTTTCTTCTGAGATCCATAGAAAACACATAAATTAACTGTGTGGATCGAAAGTAGATCTTTTAATGGTGGTATACAAGGTTAGTAGCAGCAGCTGTCCTAGTATTTTTATTCGGGATAGCAGACAAGTGTGAAAATTGGATTTGAAGCCCAAAGTAACAAAACAGACTGCAGTTTCTGAAGACTGAGCGACAATCAAATTTTAGAGGTCTCTGCTGTATGGTGATAGTCGGAATAGCTCAGCCTGTAAAGTAACTGACAACGAGCAATGAGTAGGATCCTTCAGGCTTGACCTCTCATCGTTTCGGTCCACCGGGCCGCACTGTCTGTCATAACGGCAATACCTACTGATCACTGTTTTCAATGCATATAAGCATGTAATTATTATTTCCAAAGTCCCGTTTAACGCAAGGTTATAACCTGTGATTCTGTGTGTGAGCACGCGAACTATGAATAAAGCTCCACATTAGTGACCCAGTGATTGCTGTGATTAGAGTGAATTGGTATTCCAAAGATTCCGGTTTCGAAATATTCCATGGATAGCATGCTGAGTATATGTAAACAAAACTTGATAATGTTGATGATGGTGATGACGACGATGACAGACATACAACATGCAACGCGCGGAACATACAATATGTGCCTTTTCACGCATCATTATTCGTAATAGACATAAGCCTAATCAACTGACAGTATCAATTTCCATGTTATTACGAAGCACGTAATTTCAGTTGTAACTTGGGGTATCCTCTTCGATTCCGGGCAGGACTTTCTGTGGTCCAGGCTGAAGATTTCGTAGTTTGCTTCAGTCTGTCTAGTCGATAACAGGTGTTGTGTTGGGGAGGAGGGGAAACAGGGTGAGCAGGTGAAACAGGAAATAGGAAGGTTGGACCTAGGAGATGTCTGGTGAACAGGAAGGAATAATAGTGATGGGAAAGAGTAAAATATATGTCACTGTTTAATGTCAGAGTATGGAAGTTTATGTGAGCCGCACGACACTTTAGTTCTAAAGGGCCGTTACGGTGATAAAGTATTTTTTTTCGTATTTGGTAATATTGTTTTTATGTATGTTTTGACAGGGCCGGGATAGGGAAATGTGTGTAGCGACTCACTAAAGGCAGTAAGATTTGGAATTTGAAACCCGGTAAGGGCAGAGATTTTCTCTTCTCCACACCCGTGCAGATCGGGCCTGGAGTTCACCCAGCCCCCTGTGCAATGGATACCGGGCTCCATTCCGTGGGTAAAGCGAGCGGGGCTTGGCACTTACCACCCACCCATATCCAGTGCCGAGGTTAAGAATGAGTAGATCTATACCTCTACTCCCCCTCTGTGCCTGCGTGAAATTTTCGAGGAGACCTTGACCTCTACGTATGCTTTGAATGACTAAACCTGCCCTCTTCTGTACAATGAACATTACTTGAATATTGAAAGTTACTGGTGCGTAACCCTAATCACCAATGGTGCTTCTCACTGGACAACGTCTATCGGCAGTTATTTACTCTGTGTCCATTTTCCTCCCTCCGACCCCTTAGTCGATCCTCGGTTGTATCTTAAGAGCTCCATTCTCGTGTGATCGTCAAAAATATCCCCGTAACATAAATCGTAACATATTTGATGCTATGAAGTCTGGGCTACTGACACTGTAGTGCAGTATAGCATAAATGAATACACATGCCTCGCTAGTGACCTCTAAACAGGACATTTTCCAAACAAATTCGTGTAGGCTTACCCCAAGCCCCAAAGATATTTATAACCCGTCTTCACTGTGGTGTTCACGGTTTCTGTGGCATTTTCGTGTCCTTAATGATACAAATCAGGCCGTGTTACTGTACATTTGCATAGCAACGGGATAAGAAATGGGCTAGGCCTGCGCACAAAGCATTGCGTTTTCTTTTCCTTACATGTTTCTGGTACTATAATCAGTGGTGGGAATTCGCTGTCCCAAACTTTGGTAGATACTTGATGTACATTGTTAAAATGTGTGGATCGTTGCACAAATAAAGCTGTAAAGTAACGAATGTATGAAGGTTTAAATGCCGCTGTAGTACACTGTTGGCCGAGCAAAAGAAATCCAGGTGGCCGGACTGAGTTCAAGGACACAGAGTGACGCGCAACCCGTCCACCAGGTTCGCTGCAGTCTGGTTCAAGGATCTCGTTTTCCAAATTGTAATTCATTTTGTGAAGTCTGCGATACATCTAATAATATACGTACCTAGTTCAGCTCCATTAAAAGACCAGCTGGTTAATGCTATTATCGAAAGGGTCGCTGTTTATTCTGAGAAACATATGAAACCCACAAATACATTCTGCGTGCAAAATGCAGATATTTATAATGCTGAAACAGGTGGTTCATATAATTAGAACTGTTAAAGGATTAAAGCGTCCGCAGTGGGATAGTTCGCCATCAGTACATCCGACGTCTTTTGCTTGGAATATTCAGGCCGTAGGTCAAGGTTCCATCGTTAACGGAATGGCACTGGCAGTGATGAAAATAACAGAAATGAATAAGTGCAGCAGCCACATTCAGCTGTTCAACACGTGTCCACTCAATATAAAACGTTCATTGCCATCATCAAAAAAGCCAGCAAATGAACCGTAACATAATCTTCATAAACTTTCACCCCCAAATTTAATATTGTTATATTATATTATATTCATAGTATATTATATTATATTATATTAATATTATTTAATATTAATTATAAAATTTAGTATTATCTTCTCTTGTAAGCCTTGATTTTTCTTGTGGTCTGCGTCGATGAGGTTTAGCAATTAGAATTTTCAGTGCAACTTTTATTTTGTGCGTGCTACAGTGCCTGCTCACGATCATAATGGCAGCAGTACGTGAAGTACATAAACATTCTCCTAATGTCTTTTTCTCTGTAAATTGCTTAATTATATTCACGTTGCTCTTAATTCAGAGAGACTAAATCAGTTTTATGGTGGCCATCCCAGTGTGCATAATTAATCGCACAGACGCAGACTATTCCATCTAATGCATCACTTTATTTTTTCCTTCAAACTCTACATGTTTCGATCTTAAACGATCATTATCACGCTTTCTTCTACAAAACCTTAAAAATTATGTAAAATATTTTTGAGAGATCTCTCAATTATTGCAACGTATATGTACAATAATATTGTAATTTTTGATAGTGTAGCTTGTAGGTAGACAGTTGTGTAAATACTATGATGTTCCTTTAAAATTGCTAAGACCCAAAACTGCTAATCTGATGAAGACGCAAGGTAGCTATGAGCAACAACGTCGAAATCACTGTTAAGGTCGGTATATAGAACATAGATTGGACGCTGAGAGCTAACTAAAAGTGTAATAATATCTAGATAAGTTACCAAATTTCCAATGGTAAATTTGGAGTCAACAAAACATTGCTGTGAAAGATTTAATTTAAACTTGCTGATGATAATTCAATTCAGTTCAAATCAAAACAGTTCATTTCTTGTTTATTAACGTGCTAAGTCAACCGCCTAGTGAATTTCAATAGTGGTTAACAACAGAAAGAGCACAACACACAAACACAATTAACAAAGGACAGTAAACAGGACACGCATGAAACAAATATAAAGAAAATAAAAAAAAATACTTGAATAATTATTTAGGATATCTTATGATATAATCTTTATTATAAACATCCCCTTCTGATAATATATGAAGTCAATCATATCGAAACTTTTTATTTTTTCATAAATTCTAGAGTGTTTTACAACATGTTTCGGCCAACTTGGCCATCTTCAGTTAATACAGCTGTGTACGAAATACGTGGGAGGAAATTACCAACATACAGTATTATAAAAAGGAATAAGATCTTATTTTTTTACGTAAAATAGTGCTAATAAGTAAGGTTATGTTGTAGAAATGAATCTTGAAGTGGGAGGTATTGCAGCTGTATGGAGTTGTAGGCAGCTGTATGCAGTTGTATGCAGCTGTATGCATTTGTATGCAGCTGTATGGAGTTATATGCAGCTGTATGGAGTTGTATGCAGCTGTATGCAGTTGTATGCAGCTGTATGCATTTGTATGCAGCTGTATGGAGTTATATGCAGCTGTATGGAGTTGTATGCAGCTGTATGCAGTTGTATCTTCGCCAATTTTAGGTTATGTTAAGTAATGTGCTCGATTAATTTTAATTTTAATATTACTTCATGATGATTTTGTAGGGTAGATTCGTGGGTTTAAGTTTTAAGTTTTTTAAGTTTAAATGGCAGTTTTTGAAGGATGAATTGACACGAAACAAAGGAAAGTCTCGGAGATTCCGAGTAGGAACTCGAACACCAGTAATGTCTATAAAATGTGGACAAGATGTAGAACTGAAAAAAAGATTTTAAGAACAAATTTGCAACAAATTTGTATCTTCTGTTATGTAAAATGCTTAAACTAAAATGCTGAAGGGCGTTTGCTTATTGTAGCCATTACTGTCTGGGCAAAAGAGTTGATTATAACAAAGAGCTACAAACTTCCGCTCAATGCCTTCGAATTTTTTAGCATCAGTAGAGGCAACTGTATTTCATATTACAGATGCGCACTCTACTTAGGCCTAACAACTGAAATATGTAAAATTAGTGAACTACCAAGAGTCGAAAATTGAAAAAGTAATATTACGAATGAAATCCAAAATCATAATCGATTGGGAACAATGTAATCAACATGAAAGTAAAGTGTAATTTAGAATAATTTAGAACTCCCACATCCTTAAAACAGTACGAGTAATATGTCTCCATATTTGTATTTAAGGGTGTTAGTTTTCCTAGAGAAGGTAATGGCTTGAGTTTTAGTAATATTGAAAGTTATAAACTTATCAGTACACCAACCTGCTTTGGAATCAATATCTGATATACAGTCATCAAATTACTTGACAGCAGAAAACGTTTTGTGATCAGCAGCAAGAAGAAATTTTGAATGGGCTATAACATTGTATATATCTGCTATAACACTGTATATATCTGCTATAACATTGTATATATCTGCTATAACACTGTATATATCTGCTATAACACTGTATATATCTGCTATAACATTGTATATATCTGCTATAACATTGTATATATCTGCTATAACACTGTATATATCTGCTATAACATTGTATATATCTGCTATAACACTGTATATATCTGCTATAACATTGTATATATCTGCTATAACACTGTATATATCTGCTATAACATTGTATATATCTGCTATAACATTGTATATATCTGCTCAACAAACGTACTAAAAAGCAGAGGCCCTGATTCAGAGAATTGAGGAAAACCGGAAAGAAATCTAAAAGGTAGCGAAAAAATGCCAGAAATGTTAACACACGAAGATCTGCCAGTTAGATAGCTACGGAACCAACTAACCTAAGCACTCTTAAGATCAAAAGAGCTAACGCAATCAATAAAAACTTTTATAATTCCGTCAACATAAATTCATTAGTAAAGAGTCTTTGTTTACTTTTCATTTAGTGACATATTTCGGGTTTTTAATGACGCCATCATCAAACTCGCCTGTTTAAAAACAAAAAATGCTCAGATACATTGTATCATTACATCGAAGCTGTAGTGAGATCTCACCACCTACAGGTTTTTACTTACGTTGTTAAGCCGTATGGTTATGTTGAGCTTTACCCACTTAGTTATAATTATTTAAAGTTTGTATTTTAATAATCAAAAAGCTTACGTATTTTTTATTTTATCATCCCTTATTAAGTAATTATATTTTCTTTCATCCTTGTCTACACACTTTTTCGGTCAGGAAGATTGCGTTAAAGCAAGGTATATGACACAAGGTCGAAAGCCCCACTAAAATAAAAATATCCAGCCTCAACTTGATGCTGGTAGCTAACTAAGGGGTGTACATAATCAACGTAAGTTACCAAATTAGAGGAGGCATAATTGCATTTTGTAAAACCGTGCTGACAGCAGTTTTGTTTGAACTGAAGGTAATGTGTATTACAAATTTAAAATAATTAATTTAATAGCGTCATTAAATAAACCATAAATAAATAAAGTTAAAATATTGTAGTTAATAACTCTTCTGTTAAGATTGTCTGCGTGCCGCTAGTCTACTCTGAACTCGGCGGTTGAACTTTATCCTAGCAGCCACCGCTTAACGGCCAGTCTTGCGCGCGCATCTTCCTCTGTTTCTGCCTTCCAATCCACGTGGCCACATAAACGTACGTGTAACTTCTGGCCGCGTTTGTTTTATTGTTTCGAAAACAGCAAGAATTTCGTAAAAGGTGTACTGCATGTAAAGTGTGTGGGTCTCTTCTGTCTACTACTTTCTTACGAAACATCTTTCATTGCAATAAATATTTAGTGAGTTATGCTCGAGATGCGATCAGAGACGCATGAACTTGCAGGTCATCATGTACAGTGGTCATTGTTGATTGCCGACTTTGAAATTTGAATGTGTTAACAAATTTTCCTAAGTTTCATGAAAATGCGTTGAGCCTCTCTTGAGTTGGCAAAGCTCGTTTCTGCAATTTGTCTTTGCAAATGCGCCGAAAACATTTCGTCGAGTGAAATATTGGTAAGAATTTTTGTATTTAGCATCACTAAGCCAAATGCGTGGGTTTCATAATAGGAATTGTGAGTGGTTAAAATATGAAGCACAAGAAGGAAATGGCTGTAAAAAATTGAAAGCACTTTTATGGCCAGTATTGCCAGATAACCGAAAGAGCGCTACTTTGAAGTTTCCAGGCTTCACCCGCTTGTCCTTCTGATAAGAGTTGTATCAATATGAAGACGAATTTGGAGTACTGGTGGAATGATACTGACACGGGAAGTCGAAGTACTCGAAGAAGAACCTCCCCAACTGCCACTTTGTCCACCAAAATTTCGCATGGAGTGGAGCCTCTCCAACTGCCACTGTATGCACAAAAGATCTGACATGGAGTGACCCGGGATGGAACGCGCGTCTCCGCGGTGAGGGGCGGTCGAAAGACCCCCTGAGCTATGACACACCCATAAAACATCCTCTGCTGTCTGTGCGGAAGAGGAAACTTTTTTATGTGTTGCCATAGATTTTAGACAGCTGTTGTTCCTTCAGACTTCAAGTGCGAGTTTATTACCCAATCGCGTAAGAGATGTGACGTAATATTAAATACAGATTCATTTGTTTTATTGTTTGTTTATGAGACAATGTCAAATTAAACGGAACTTTGTTTGCATTGGACGAATTAACGGCGCGTGTTGCGTTGCTAACATGCTGTGGCCTTCGGAGTATTCCTCGCGATGCGTGTCAGCAATTCCCGACAGATCGGTGTGATGTAATTACAGCAAACGCTGTGACTTGAGCAGAGGGTAATATCGTTTCACTATCACTGGAACCGTGACGAAATAAATCCGTCATCTATTTTGAGAATATTTCAGTTAACACAACTCTCTTAACCGTACTAAAGCATGCAAACTTTGACGACCGCTTTCGGTTTATAAATCAAGCCTTCCTCAGGACATTGAAAGGAGGAATTGAGACGTCAATTATGAACACCTGTTGATATAATGTAAGACCAGATTGCAATTTCTGCAATTTATTTTGAATTATTGAACAAAATCCTCAAGATAAAACATGTTTATGAACCCTTCGTGAAATATAGTATCTAAATATCCGATTCTAAAACGCGTTTTTAAGAAAAATAAACCTCCCACATAAAGAAAAACGATTTTAATCATTTTATCAAAATATCTTACCAACATTTCAATGAATCTGGAATACCTAAACAAAGATAAATAAATTAATTCTTCACACAAATATGGAAAATTTCGCATTCCATTCTCTGCATATTGATGGACGAAACTGTAGTCTGGAAATACATTGCATGAATAAGCGTAAATGACTGAGATCCCAATTCATCCATTCAGTGATTATGCAAATTTTTAATTTTTCAATATGCTTTCCTGTGTTTGGCTTGAGAATAGCTTTAGTTACAAACCGAAATATGTTAGTCCATGTCTATGTTTATATTAATACAGTCAGTAAAGACATGTGTTAACCGAAATTCTCAAAACGGTTAATACATCACGCACAACGAGTTGTCCCACATCACGATTAAACCGTCAGGTTTGCCGTGAGTACCAGGTTACTAGCTACAAGTATTGGACCCCTCAGGTTGTGGAAACCAATGGGCTGCTTGCATCCCCTCAGTGCTCTCTCTTAGTATTATCCACTCATCCACGTCATGATCTGTCTTAAATTTCTGATGCAATAATATCTTCATTTACATGTTTCAACAGGATGCGTCTGTTCAAGCGACGCTGCTCCGACCCGAGTCCGCAACTTGTGAGCCTCTCTCCCATATGCCAAGATGTCGTTAATGACGTCATACCTGACGACCCTTCGGTCAGGACGCGTCACGACCTGAGGCCGCCACCGATGCCGGGGTCAAGTAAAGGCGCATCCGCCTGCGAGGAATCCCTGAAGACGAACACGAAAGGTGAGGAGCACTGCCAGTGTTGCTCTATGTACCTGGCAGGCAGACGGTGAGATCTGCTGGCGCTAATAGAGGACGTGGTCACTGTGTGCCTGACTGCCTGTGATCATTCGATAATTCATCTTGCCCAACAATAAATCTAGCGTAATGTATGTAGTATGTATGTATGTATGTATGTAGGTAGAATTGCGCTCATAGAGGTTGCGGACCTCGAGGGAAACGTTAAAATTTAAAGTAAGCGGTTGGGACAAAGGAAACGGGGAGCTGAATGACAAAAATATGGGCAAATAAAATGGATTGGAAAGGACTATAGGAAACTGGGGGAAGGAGATAAAGGCATGATAGTTTACATGCCAGAATGAAGACACTTTATGTTACATTTTCAACGTGCATTATACGTGTTTATGCGAATCAAGGTATTCTGGCTGCAAATTAGCTCCCTTTCTTGACAAATTTTGAACTAGTAGTTTAAAAATGCATCTACAAGATATCAGAATATACTAATGTACGAGTAGATACATATAAAAGCACAAAACTATTGCAGGACTCGCAACGTGGGGTAAGAAGGTTGGGCGCAAATGGGAGCAGCTCAAGCGCAGCGACTCGTCTGAACTACTGGCTGTCACCCCAGGGCGGCGACGACACTGGTCGCCCAACAAATCGCCCCAGCCCCAGCAACAGACGGCGCCTGGGACCGTGGTGCGCAGTCGGCGCATCTCTCGTGTGGAGTCGTTGCGCAACTTGTTTGCAGGACGCAACAGCAAAGTGGACAAGCAAACAAACACTGACCGTGACTCTGAATGGGTCAAGGAGGAGTGTAAACGAGGTCTGGTGGACCTGTACCAGCTAAATGCCATGCTCATGATGGACGAGCAGTTGTTGGAATACTTGCAGACCTCACTTGGAGCTGATGCTGCTAAAGCCCTCAGCTGTGAAGATCTTTTGTCGACTTTCAGGGCAGTAGCCAGTGACGAGGAACTGACCAGCAAGAAGAGGCGGACCTCCAAGTTGTCAGTGCTGACCGAGGAGAACTCTGATGCAAGGTCTCCGAAACGAAGGCCAGTCAGTCAAGGAATGGCAGCGTCTACTAGTTGCGACGATCTGCTGACAAAAGACGTTGAGGTGCGTCCAAAGACTGCTGTGAGGAGTGTCAGTCTCTCTGACGCTCCCCTTTCTGTCAGCGACCTCTGTCTCTTCCTCAATAACTTGCTGCTCCTTCGGTCAGACGAAAGCGGCTATGAGAGCGATTCCACACGGACAGGCTCGGACTCTCCACGGGGTTCAATCAAATCGACAACTTCGGACTTCCCCTCGTCCAGCGGCCAGGTGCAGTCTCAGAGAGGCACAGATGAAATGTATGAACAGCTACAAGAGGAGGTGGAGGATGAAGCAAAGACCACGGACATTGTTTTCAATGCACCGGAAGAACTCCAAAATGAGATGGATGAAAAGATGTCCTTCTCGAGGAAAAGGAATGCCATCCGGCGAGGCGATGTGAAGGCCATCGGCAGACGACTACAATCCACAAGTGGTAACCCTACAAAGTCGCTATTATGTGATAGGTGTAAACCAGAGGAGCTGAAGTGTATCCACATCTGTAAGGACCTGACAGGAGAACTGGGGGTATACATTGAACGGAAGGACCCGCACTCCAGCTGCTATGTGATCTCACGCATCCAGAAGGGCGGGCTTATAGATAGGTGAGAATTATCAAATTTTGTATTTTATTAATAATACTGTATGAAATGCAGAACTTATATACAGTGCAATTAAATGCTTAGATAATCAGATGTTCATTTGGTGAGGATTAGGAAAAAGGTGACATTTGCCCATTTGAAGATGCTACATTGCCTGCCACTGTGGGATTTTAAAGAATAGAGTGTTACACTTCAGTGAGGACAGCTAGCTTGATGGGGAAGGTTCAGAGCTGGTAATTTTTGAGTACAAGTCAGTAGTATTACCTTTATGCTAACCTGTCAGTGATTTCCTGTCAGAATTACAAATATAAATTACTGTAGCTAAAAGACTGACCTGTTTCTTTCTTTTGTCCAGGGATGGCTGCTTCCATGTTGGTGATGAAATAGTGAAAGTGAATGGCCAGAGATTGCGTGGAATGACACTTCAGGAAGCTCGTACAACACTCAAGAACTGTCCCCAGGAAGTGGATATCGTAATAGCTTGCAAGTGTAGGAACACTGAGGACAAACTCCCGGTTGTGACAGGAATGAGGAAGTTTTCATATCAGTTTGATCATGTCACACCACGGCAATGCAGTCGCATTGTTGCACCCACTCTCGGGGTTGGACGTCA
Source organism: Reticulitermes speratus (assembly GCA_021186555.1). Taxonomy (NCBI): domain Eukaryota; kingdom Metazoa; phylum Arthropoda; class Insecta; order Blattodea; family Rhinotermitidae; genus Reticulitermes; species Reticulitermes speratus. The sequence goes on from JAJKFL010000004.1 coordinate 442,374, forward strand.
TGTTACAGCTGGGACACTGCCCAGGAGACCGAAGTCTTTGTCGCTGTCTCTCTTCACTGTAACGTTTCATAAAGGACCAGGGAGGAAGTCCCTAGGGTTTAGTGTTGTGGGGGGGCGGGACTCTCCAAAAGGTAGCATGGGTATCTTTGTAAAGACAGTGTTCCACTCTGGACAGGCAGCAGAAGAAGGCAGCCTCAAGGAGGGTGGGTATCATTCTACTTAAAAGTTCATTTACATTACATGTGAATATTCTTTTCCTGATTGAAGTAAACACACATCTTCAATACAAAGACCAACGTGTTAATGCTGTTTAGAGAAATAACTGCTCTTTATTGTGAGGATCGTACAAGACATAAATTCGCTGTGGGCAAAATTTAGTTTTGTCATGTTAATTACAGTTGTTGAAATAAAATCCGTTTCAGGAATGCTCTGAGTGAAGGAATAAAGGCCATTAAAAATAGACATTGAAGTAGGCACCATACTGGGGTCCTGCCAGAACCACTCTAGCACCATGGCTTTGACATCTTCATGGTTAAAGGTCCAGGTAATATGGGGAATATTACAGCACCTTCTAGCGCATGGAGTGCAGCATTTCCTGGACAGTGCATTGACATGCGGATGATGTCATCATGTTACACGATGAAACCCCTCATGAACGTCCCATCGTACTTTCCCTTGATGGCAGAATGAAGTTCTTGTAGGTTCCACAATAATGCTATGAACTGAAGGCAGTGTCAAGGTCCTTCAGTGCCAGCATAAGAAGTCTGTTGATGCTGAGAAAACAGTCAGCAGTCTTCCTCACAGATGGTTGGGACTTCAGTTTTGATCTCAGGATGGAGAGAGAATTGTTGTTTCTTGTGCATGATTTCAGCTCTTCTCTTGGGGTGACATCACCCACCACAATGTGTGAAAACATTTGTTTCTGCTTCAAAGCATTGCAAATGGTCCAGTGGTAGTGCTATGTGCTGCGACTTATGACCACGTGTGAACACTGGGTGTGCACTTTCTCATATCCAGTGCATTGTATGATTTTATGCACAGTACTGTTGCTTATATCAAACTGTGCTGCAAGTGTCTGAATACTGCCATGCCTATTGGGATGAACAGCTTCCACCCCTTCAGCAATGTTGTTGGGTTTTGTGACAATGTGGGCCTTGTCACAAATTATCTGTTGCTCTGAACGGAATATTTGATGTCACTTCACCACCATTGTCTTTGAGATACACATACCATACACAAAATGCATTTTCCAAAGAGTTTACCACTCTATTGCATATCTCCCGATCGACTGCTGGTGTGTCATGCAAACGGCTGGATTAAGAGACAGGCCAGCTGGGCAGCTGGCCAGGGCACCAACCTATAAGGGGCATTAAGACATCACTGGAATAATTGGAAATTTGGTGCCAATAACCTCAGGTTTCCACGCACAATTCATGACATAACTGGCATGTATGAATTTTCAGCATAAATGCCAAAAGAAGGGTATACAGAGAAGAGTCATAAAGTGTAAAAAGGGAAATAGGAGTTCGGAGAGCATTTTTCCTAATCCTAGGCAGATATTCTATAAAAAAATAGACACAAATTTATCAGTATTAAATCACAATACTCAGTCTAACAAAATGAATTATATTGTTCCCAAATGTTGTATATTACAATATCTCATTGAATAATCCTACATGTTTTGATCCCTTAAGGGATCATCATCAGGGATTTACATTAAAGTAACACTTCACAAAACCGAATTAGCAATCCATGTACACAATAAAAAGATGTAAAAAAAGGCAACCAGTTAAAATGTAGGTGTTTGTTGTGTAATGGATCCTGTTATACTGTGTTTGGGGACACCCTACATATGTAAGGAGTATAAAACTGCACTGTTTTATCCTCCCTTACATATTTTTGTCCTTCCTTACAAACGTAGGCTGTCTCCAGAACACAGCATACCAGAATCCATTACACAACAAATGCCTACATTTTAACTGGTCGAATTTTTAACATCTTTTTATTGTCTACATGGATTGCTAGTTCGGTTTTGTGATGTGTTACTTTAATGTGAATCTCTGATGATGATCCCCATTGGGAATCTAAACATGTAGGAGTGTTCAAAGAGCTAATGTAATATAAAATATCTGGGAACAATGTAGTGCATTTTGTTGGACTGAATATTGTGATTTGATTATTGACAATGCCTGGAATGAAAAATTAAAATTTATCAGTATTAGATACTAAAGACACTTTGGAGTTCACCATAATCTAATACAGTGTGAACAGAACAAATGAAATTCAGTTTTTCAGTGTATTAATATTATGTGTTAAAAACCTTTTGTGGCACTCCACCAAATCACATGTGTTTGTGCGGCCCACAATTGTAAAAGATTGTGAACCACTGACATAGACCTTTAGAAAAAAATGACAAGGGCCGACTTATACAAGTGAAGATCTTGAAGTGACAAATATTTACATTGTCGTTAACTGGACTACCATACGTCCTAGTTCTATGACTCAGTTTAGTCACATTTTAAATCTCTTAAGTAGGGGTAGGGTAACCAATGTAACAAATGTAATTACTGTGTGTGCTTTAAAAAAAATACGATTTCAAAATTTGCTGAGTGATTTGATTTTGGTGTACGTAGGACTGCTTATGTAAAATAATGTTCGTTGGCTTAGACAAGGTTCTGTTTTATATGGATTTGTTAAGTGTTTGGATGAAGTTGTCTTTTTTGACACATAAAAGATTGTCATTAAAAGAATTATGTGACATGTGGTTTGGTAGAATGATGTTATGTTACAGATTTTCATTGCATTTAAATAACACCAAATTATGGCAGTTTGCAAAGTAATTGTGTTATGTTTGATAACATGAAAGCTTCGAAATCAAATTGAAAAGTTTTAAGCATGATGTCAACAGTGGAATCTTTAAATATTTCCTAAACACACAAAAATACATGACTGATCTTCAAATTCATGATAAACCACATATTCAGAGCCTTCAAAAGCAATTTTCAAGCATCACTATTTCAAATATTGAACCAGTCTCTTCAACATTTACTCCATTCAGGTCATTTGAAGAAATTGCAGAATTCATAAAATATGCAATGTAACATTAGAGAAACTGAATTTGGAGAGGTTGCAATGGATTGATTTGAATAATTCTGAGACGAGTCAACTGTTTGTCGATATATGACCTGAACTAGAAAATACTGAAAGAAATTGCTTAGTCAGATCAATAATGAACACTGCAGCAAATGGAATTCTGAAAGTATGGAATTCCACTCCTAAAATTTTGTCTGTTGGAAAAGTGTAGGAATGACAGTATTATCAGTACTTCATCTGCAAATTCATGTGGTTTAATATTTTAGTAATTGACTTTATCAGATCCAACTATAAGAGTACTCTAGTCTTAATGAAGAGTTAATACTGCATGCATATAGCTCTCAAAACAACCCAGTACAAACTGGTATAAAATATGTAGTGCAGCAGCAAAAGTCTCACTGATAGTAAAACATGTTTACTTGCTTTCTTGTGTATTATAATATGAAACAATAGTTTATCATTTTTACTTTACTACTGTCACAGTGACATTTCTATTGTTGCTTATAAGGTATTACTTCTAATAATTTTTTTTAATTAGACAATTTAAAGCAATAAAAATTTGTTGCTAATTGTTTAATAAGGCTGCCCAAAATGCTTGCATGGATTTTAATCTCTCTCTGTTTAATTTCTTATTAGTAAAAGAAAATAAATACAAGTAAATAAAAGTATTAAACAACAACAAAAATAAAAAATTCTTTCAGTTTCTTGCAAACTTATTATTGTTCCCTTATTATGGTCATAAAGTCATCACTTTTGTCTCTTGTAAATTACTAGTTATAAATTACATTCAATTTCGGAAACTACCTCATTTAAAATGATTCAAGACTTCATTGTTTGTCTAAACAGGTGTCCTAGGAATGCTTTTAAGCATTTTGTTCTCCCTATATGTAATAATTTTTGCAGTAGCAATAATAATGTACAGTGTATATAATTATAATATTTGAGTTAATATATTTATTACTTTAGTCTTTTGAAATATGGAATAGTAACAGCCTCAGTTACTTCCTCATTTTCTTCCATATTGCATTCCTTGAAGAGCCTCTTATTATAACATAGAGTTTAATAATTAATGATGATGGCAGATTCCTAAACCTTATTTGCTGCTCAAAATTCCCATGGGCACACAAAAGAATTTCTCCAAAAATTATCCGCATTTTGGGCACCTGCCCTGAGAAAAAGGGTCCTGAACCCAGTCCGTGGACAGAAAAATTTAAAGAATATCGGTTTGAAGGGGTACCAAGTTATTAGCCTACCCACGGTGCCAACTTGTCTCAACCCAGCCCTGCGTGCAAGCAACCACATGATCACCTGCAATAAGCCATAGTCACTAGTAGCACAGCAGATGGGTCTTAATAAACAGTCCTCATACAATAGTTGCCACTGTTACAAAAGGTCAAGACTCTAATTGTCAGTCATTGAAACATTTACAATGATACCTCACCATTTTTCAGGAGATGAGATTCTGGCTGTAAATGGCATGTCACTGCAGGGTCTGACACACTCTGAAGCAATAACAGTGTTCAAGAATATCAAGAGTGGAGAGGTGCTTCTGCATGTGGGGCGAAGGGATCCCCAGACACGCAGGTACAAGAACCTCTAGTTCCATGCTTCAGTATGTAGGCCTACAATTATGCAGATCATGCTTCTCTCCCATGTGAGACTTCAGACTTATGCACTACATTTCTCAGAAGCCACTGCCTCCCATTTCGTACACAAACCTCCCATCAAGGGTGTAGCTGTGTAAGTACGAGTATTAAGGCAGCACCTTTTAGGAAATGTCTTGTGCGGGACAGTGAATTTAGTTTCATTCTAGAAATGCATTTTTAATATCAAATGAGATATGATATTCTTAAGGTAGTCAATATTACCTGTGTATTTGTGGAATGTGATGTCACATACTCAGATATGTACCAGAATACATGGTGTTAAATCCCAAAAGAGCACAGTCTTACCCTAAGTACAAAATGATTATGCACATTAATAACCCAGTATAAATTGCCGATATTTGACAAGTGGATATTTTGTCTAAGATTCATAGATATATTTGTAATCTATCTTTTATATCATATTTCAGACATCATTATCACTTAGAAAATTAATGCAGAACTGGTACAGTGACCGTGATATTATTTTTACATTCTAAACAGAAGTCTCTCGTAACACTGAACCAAGTATTTCCAAAACCACAAACAACCTCATTCAAGGTAGCTGGTGTCCAAGCAAAGATTCAGACTGCACTCCTACCAAATACAAGTCAGAATCATTTGTTGTTGTTTTTCTCTTTTCATATTACAGTCATCAGAATGCACATTTTGGCTGGTTTGAATCAGTGTTTCATAAATATAGTGCAGTTTGATCTGTTTGGATACAAATGTGGCAATTATCATGATAGTTCAGTCATTAAATGTCAGTCTATTGGCCAGACGACCACAGAATGGTTTCAAGCAAAGGCAGACATTTTCCACTTTAACTTCATGTGTTTTGTGTGGGCATAAAGCATGGTCTTACACAATGTAGAATAAAGGTGTGAGAGAACAGGTTGCTGCAGACAGTGTGTGGACCTAGCAGGAATTTTAAGGAGAATGTAAATATTACATAATAAGCAGCATCTTAACTTGTATGCTTCATATATTATTAGGATGGACATGTAGGTTTTTCAATGATTTCCTCAATTACTCCAGACAAATGTTACAATAATACACGGATTATACCACAATTGCTTTTCTCCAAATCCTTCCCAACAGAACAAAAATGTTACATGTTAATCTGTTTCTTTTCATCCACAGGGCAAGCAAATCAAAGTCATGTGATGACTTAGACAAATTCAACAGCTGAATAACGGACAGAAGATCTCAGTGCTACCAGAAATATGCGGTTAGGGCTAAATCAGGTGCATTTTATTGCAGATTTATCAGTGCTTATATAATCATGATTCAGGGTCCAGTATATTAGCTTATAAACATATCATGTAACTTATTCAGATCAATTCATTCCAGCAGTATGTCATTCATGATGACTAGCGAGTGAACACATGACGTGCAGTTGAAGCTAACATGCTGGCCTCCTGTTGGCCGCCAGCCAAGGAAGTTCCTATCAACACAGGTCACGTGACATCTCTTTTTCCACAGCAGAATAACAGTAAAGTTTCATATAGTAACACAACAGGATGTCCTCTCCACCAAACAAAAAAAAAAAAAAATGCTGTTTCTGTATGGATGGTCACTATCACAAGTGTTGTTCAAAACTTTTACAACTGTTCGAAAAAAAAAAAAATCTTTGTGCACAAGACTTTCCACTTGTAGCAAGTGCCTTGTCTATGAGATTTGAGGTTCTCACAGCTTTGTTGCTGAGAATTTGCGTTTTCTGGGATGTTGTGCTGTGTTGTAGAACAACTACTGTATTTACCCGAATGCAGGATGACCCCCAAATAAAACATATTTAACAAGGGAAAATGTATTTATCCAAATCTCAGACTATATGCACTCCTCCGCCCCCCCCCCCCCCCCCCAGGTAATAAAACATCTGCTGAAAAAAACATTTTGTTCTCAATTCCGTGTATTTAATACACAAAACTTCCTGATTCCATATGCCTTAACCAATGAGTGTCTCTCTCTCTCTCTCTTTCTTTCTACCATCATTTTTTGTGGTGTCCAAATTCACAGTTAGGGCCTTCCCAAACTTTTCACTGTCATTCCACAATATAACATCACCAGACCTATCCATTGTATTGAATATACAGCACTTTTTAACACCTTCACACTAAATTTGGGGAGATGCACTGCCATGCCATGATGACCCACTGACAAAACAGAGTCACGCTGGGCTTTTGTTTCTCCCAGTGGAAGTCTAGCATGATCCAGTTCTATGCCACTCACTATACAAGAGTATTCAGTGGTCTTTGAATGACTTGGTTACCACAATATCTAACACATGTATTTATGAGGTCATCCACACAGGTATGACCACAAAGTCTGTGTTTATGGAACTGATTGTGGCTTTTATTTCTGGTGTTAAATGTCCCTTGACAGATCCAAAACCAACTTTCCCTGTTATGCCAGGAGCATCCTGGGCCATCTTCCACACCATTGCCAACCAATCTTTCATGCGGAAATTGGTCCTAACACATTCTAACTTGCTACCATCTAATATTGCCAACATGATGGTTGCTTGCATCTTTTCATTACTCAATGTCTTCATCACCATACATTTTGTCCCTGTATTATTGGCAGTGTAATTTGACACCATATCGAAGGACATCAGGGTTTCATTGGCTTTTCCTGTTTGGCTCGGGATGTCATTTTTTTATTTTTGCGAAGACCAATAACATGTCACTCATAAACAACAAGGTTTTCCTCAAAGTCTGCTTTTAGCTCCTGGCAAAGCAAAGTTCTTCCACAAGGAGACCATATTTCTCCGGATAATACATACACATCAACCCATGGTGGCCTTGAACCGATGCCACATGATACTGTGTGATTTGGTTAGTTTCTCTGCTTTATACCCATATTTTATTGCCTCACATGTAATTAGCACTCTGGATTTTCTTTTTAAGTGCACATACTCAGCAATATATTGTTCTAGTTCTTAAAACCGACCATGCTTGGGTCCAGTGAAATATTTTAGGTGTTTTTTGCATTCATCATCTTCTCCTCCTTTTGCCTCCGCTTATGGACATTTACCTCTGAAACACTGTAGATTCTTAGTACTTTGCAGTTACATGTTTTTTGGCATAGTTAATCAACATCAGTATAAATATAGGTTATAGTTTTGCACAATCCCCATGTGCTATAACCGCTACAGTTGCTCTGCTCTCTCTGTTGTCTACAATGATGAGAATTTGACAACATAGTCCATTGTTTGGCTCAGCACAGTCCAGTTCAGCATTTCTTATGCAAATTCAAGATGACCACTAGTATTTAATTGCTGACTTTAAAGGAAAACTTCATCTTGCATTCAGGTAAATATGGTCATTTTCATCATTTTTTAAGGATCATAGACCCTTCAGTCATTAGGAACTTTTGCCCAATGACACAACATAACATCCCAGAAGACTGAATCTTTTGCCTTGTCTGTGTTTGTATCTGCATACCTTATGCACTGTGAACGAAGTGTAAGATAGTTGGGGTTGATACTGTCTGAATATGATAACAGACAGTCATTCTACATGCCTGTATATTTTCTGAACCCAACACATTGATCATGAGACATGCTCAGTGGGCTCAACAACATTTCCCAGCCTTACTTAAGGTACTAAGCATGTTAAGAGATTTGCACAGTTTTGATTGGTATTCAAATCCCTTTTGCCTTTCTGTACTACCACCATATTCTGACTGGCTGTGTGATACACATAGCCTCATATTTGTGTGGTACATTTTCCTCGCCCAACCTTCAGATTACGTTGTCATGGTATGATCCTTAGGCACAGGAGCAACATTGTCTTCATTTGTAATTTCTGAGCCCTAATACCTCTATAAGTATGAGACCTGGAGAAACAGGTTTTGAAAGCAGGAAGGTCAGTTTTCACCTTGTCACAACTCTGGGCAGAATGGATCTGGGGCCGCCACCCAAGTTCTCTATGCAGTGGATTTTGTGGGCTCTTTTGCAGGAGTACTGCATTAGAACACAAAACTATCTACTGGCTTCCAGCTACTGCCAAGATTAATTCTGTCAAAGTAGAGTATTTATGTGACAAATGACCTGAGTTGTCTATGCCACCCACAATAAGTTTTCTGAAAAGAATTTTGTGTTCCTCCATCACAAGTGATTCCAAGAGATAGCCAAGAGAAGGATTTAAAATTTTTTCATCACTTGGCTATCTGATGCCCAGGAGGCAAGCAGGAAATTTTAAAACATAACACAGTAAATAAATGGGCCATGATGTGTTTGGATTACCTAGGAAACATGTAGATATTTCCAGCAGGACCCTGAAAGGATTGAGAATGCATGAAGTTCTACATCCATGACTATTGCTTCACCAATTAGAAATCAAGTCTAACGTTACTGACCGTGTGTTACACTATGATAACAGTGCATGTGTGCAGACCAGCTGGCTGAACATTGCTAATACTGTTACCTACGCCAGCACCACTGTGATGAGGGATTTAATCATCTCTGTTCCTGGATGATAGGGGTTTAATTACTGATAATTTGGAAGACATTCTGTTGATATTGTACAATTCAGTGGCAAATTCATTGCAACAGTTCCTTATATGTTCAACATGAACACAGCATGGGCTTTTCAACTTGCTTCTCAATACAAGCAACATAGCCCGTCTGATAGTAATTTCTTGGTGTGACAATAATGCCTGTACCAGAACATCAGGTGTTTATAAATCTTAAGATCTGTGTATGTATATAGAGATAATTTAATATATTGTATTTTTCTCTATTACATATTTGTATAAAAGTGTGAGTGCTCTGTTTGCTTTTTGCTATCACAAATGTAATAGAGAACAGCCAAACATGTTATGAAATATATTCCATACTCTTACCAGTTGCTGTAGAGTATTTTGATGCAATCCAAATGCTCATTCAAGACTTTAAGTTACACAAGTAAATTTTAATTTCTTAATCTGAGTGTTATTGCTTCTTTAACATTTCAGATATTGTGTACTGTGATACTGACAAGGAAAGTAACCATGCCCTGGGCAAAGAATCAGTACTGTGTTTGTTTACAGTAAATTCTGATGCAACTGTATGCCACACACCTAGGAGACTGAATGTCCTGATTGAAGGTTTCAGTTTTTTAAACTGGTTCTTGCAGGTCAATAATGAGATAACATGTAGAAGCAGAGCACATTGTACCAAATGGCCATTTATATTTACTAGTCGAAAATGTCCATTGAAATGCTGTGGGAAGTCCCTTATAGAAAAAAAAATATATGTGTGTGTGTTGAGGCCATCTGACAATTAGTGCCATCTACTGGAGTCTAAGAGTAACAGTGTCCTCTGTGAGTGACTGTCATAAACTGTCTCCCATTATACTGTATGTATATGAATAATACAGTCTGTCATCCAATGCAATGTAATCCTGCAGTTGATACAGTATTATAAAATAATCACCTATACGTATACTTTGAAGCATAACAATAATTGCTACTTCTGCAGCAAAATACCAGGTACACTAACATGCTGCAATTTAAGAGTTTGAACTGTGCTGCATGATTATATCACATACACTCACATTCAGGGTAGAGCAGTGAGTGTCAAAACTGCAAATAATGGTGTTTGTTTGAAATGAGTAAAAGATTATGGACCTGGATTGATGGATTGATTTAACTGAAAGCAAAAGCCCTACCAATACCTCCAGGATCGGAGCCCAGGTGTATCTGACTCCACCACTCTCTGCCCCACAGTACCTGCACCTCTGGCCAGCATAATACAGAAATGTTACACTTGTACTCATATATGTTCCCAGTTCAGTAAACTGACAGCTTTAGCAGTCCTCCACATTATCAGCTGCAATAGGCAGATATGTGCTGTGATTCTTCCAGACTTGTTAGAATTTTGTGGTACTGAGCTCTGCATGGTATCTGTGTCAGGTTAAAATATTATCTCAGCAACTTGTGTGAGAAACTTCTGGAATATGGGACAAAAACATGATAAAAAATATACACAATTATAATTTTACCAACTGTCCCTTTATGGGATTGAAACTTTCTGTCTTGCCATAAGTGAAGAATATACACAGTGAATGACTTGGAGGTAGCCCCAAATTAGTAATCGTAAATCTTGTAATAATTATCTTGAAGGGAATATGGTCACACCATTTTTCAGACGTAATTCAGTCTGCAGTCTTCTGAAGGGTAGGCTGTTTAAAAACAAAGTAGGATTGGAAATGTACCAGTGGGTCTCTTGTAATTCCACCTGCCATGCTGGCTACATTTGCAAATGTGGAGTGTCATATCTGTATGTGTCTCTAGGTGAAGTGAATGCATTCAAGATCTTAGGATCTTTAATTCATGGCTCCAGGTGAATCTGCATGCTGAAGGTGCCAAGGAGAAGTGTTTTACTTAACAATGCTGTCAGTTACTAAGAGTATGGGATGTCAGTAGTTAGGTGAGTGAAATCAAGCAATGGTGGAATGATATTGACAAGGAACAGCCGAAGTACTTCCGAGAAAACCTGCCCATTATCACTTTGGCTATCACAAATCCCACCTGAATTGACCTGGGATTGAACCCAGCACTCTGTTATAAGAGGCTCGCAAATAATCACCTGAGTCATGACATGGCTGGTGAGGAGAATATTTGTACCCGAGGGGGAGGAATATTTGAAAGTTTATCTTAATTTGTGTAGAAGTGAATTGCAGTTTACTACGTGCAAGGTCACATTGCACGTCAACCCATCGTTATGAGTGACGACTTGCACGGACTGCTCCAATAGTACAAGTACTGTCCGCTGCGACGCTCCAGACGTGCATAGTGCTCATGTGTCTGCACCTATGACCAGTGATCTGTACTACGCACGTGTCAACACGGCCGATGATGGCTTATTCTACGTAAGGACGAGGAATCCTGTGGGGGTTCTGCCACACTGTGCATAATTCGCTTTTAGACTTATGTAACGTCGAATGATAGGATGATTGACGAATAATGAAATGAGAAAGTGTATTTTTGTTGGAAAACCTGAAGGAAAGACACCGCGTAGAACATGTAGACGTAGATTGGGTAGATATTTACGTACGCACAGAAGCAGGTTGGGAGGGTGTGGACTGGATTAATCAGGATTATAATAGGGATCAGTAGCGGGCTCTTGCGAAAATGGCAATGCTCTGCGGGTTCCACAAAATGCGGAAGGAGGAGGTAGTAATGTAATTTGACGTGAGATATGGTTCCTGTGAAGGCCAGTCATCTTCTGTATGTCAAGGAGAACACGTGTATTGCCTAGTACGGTGTCATAATTTTTCCCCCACTCGCTGTAGTCGCTAAAAAATTAACACGAAAATCGCAAATCCCGCAACCTTGAAATGCTGTCGCTGATAGAATTTTTAAACGCTAAAATTTTCGTCCGGCGGACATCACAGGCGCACTGTTGAAGTGTATGGTGAAGGAGTCATGACAGAAGGGAATGTGAGGAAATAGTGTCAATTTTTCAAGGAAGGCAGGACGAATGCGCATAACGAGAAACGAAGTGGGCGCCCACCTTTGGTCACAGATGATTTGAAAGAAAAGTGAATCAGGAAAACAGGCGATTCACAATTTCTGAGTTACAGGAACTCCCCCCCCCCCCCTCCGCCCATATTTGGTGGAGTGACCAAGAGAAATAAGACGTTGCGCAGGACTGACTGCAAGGCTTGGCGGCGAGCTTTCTCGACGAAGGCATACAAAACCTGGTCCCACGATATAGCAAGTACCTTAATTTACATGGCGACTGTGTGGAGAAGTAGTTTAATGTAGGTATCAACATGCTGCAATAAAGATTTGTTGTAATTCTTCAACGGTATTTACACACTACTGGTTCTTACTTTCTGGAAGCGCTACGTACACAAAAGCTGGCCGCACGCAGATTGGGCGTGAGGGTCTGTCGTTCGTCAAGTCAACAGGGCAGACAAATGAATGGAGAAAAAACACAACGCGGATTATTATAATGCTTTAAGTTCACATGGAAGTTGCGATGGGCTGGATATATAGCCTCCTGCAAGTTAGGTCCAGTCTTTCTGGCTAGTTTTGTAACACAGTAGTAACATAAAACTGCGTTAACCCTTTGAAGTCCGAGGCTCATCAAAATTTTAGTCTTATTACTTCTTTAATACCTACAGTATTGACGGAGTGAAGAACGGTTACTATTCCTAGTAGGTTATAAAAATTCATTCCCTCCCTCAGAAAACTGCGTATCCATTACAGAGACCAGTCAGTTAACGCTGCTTACGGATATGATTGCTGTTTATTATGAGAGTCGTAGGAATATATACACTGTGTGGGTAAAATGCGGCGTTTTTCATGTTAAAAATGGGTGGCACATTTAGTTACCACTACGCTTTAAAGAATGAACACGGAAATGAGATTCTGTCTCTCGTATATAACAATTTCCCACGAATGCAATACCAAATTCTTTTGTTTCGTTTCGTGTTTTATGTAACCATCATTGTTGCGGCGCACAAACATGTCATTGTAATTGAACAAAATTAGAAGCACGGAAAACACAGCAACTGTCTATTCTTCTTCATATTCTGTTAATAATTAAGCCAGCTTTCTTAGGTAACGTCCTATCGGACTGTCTTCAGAGATAATTAATGAAGAACGAGAAACATCGCATCTACTACTGTACACGAGTCGGTGTAAGCATGTCACTGCGTCCTTGATCATTATGGTGACGTCACGTGAATAGTAGAACAAGGTTGCGTTTAACGATTCCTATTAACACAAGTATGAATTATCTTTCATCAGAAATCGGTTCTGTTTCTGGGAACATACACATAAATGTGGTTATTTAAGGAGCCTGTATCGACTGCAGTGACTGTGTGTGTGTGTTTGTGGTGCTCTGGAAGAGATCAGGAAAGAGGATTATTAATTATGGGTTCAACTTTGAAGACAGTGGCAACCGTATGTACCACCCAGAGGAACATCAAGAAATCCTGCCTTATGCCCACAGTGTTCTGCGTCATTATCACAATAAATACCAATTATTTCCCACACAGCATAAACATCTTGTTGTTTAGAATGGAGACGAACTGTGTTCGCCATGAGGTAGGAATTGTGCAAATACACAGACGAAGGAGGTGCCATGGCCCAGGCCAGAACTTTCCCTAGAGGGTTGCGGGACTCTTGGCGAGGCAAACAGCACGCCTCCCCCTTTTTCAGTAAAAGGATTAAGTTTCCGCAACCTGTACATTTAACATTAATACTGACACCATGCTGCGTTTCTGAGAGGACGTGCTGAAAAGTAAAGCTTCATATTTTTTATATGGAAATGGTTATACATATTTATAGACTTCAAGAAAGCCTAATGATTCATTTAGGAGGGAGGTCTTGCATAATGTTCTCATTGAATTTGATATCCCTATGAAACTAGTAACGCTAGTAAAAATGTGTCCAAATGAAACCTATAGCAGAGTCCTGGTAGGCAAATATTTGTCTGACACATTTCCTATTAAGAATGGTTTGAAACAAGGAGATGCTTTATCGCCATTGCTTTTCAACTTTGCTTTGTAATATGCCATTAGGAGGGTTCAGGCAAACGAGGAGGGCTTGAAATTAAATGGTATACATCAGCTCCTAGTTTATGCTGATGATGTTAATATATTGGGCGGAAGCGTACATGCTATAAAGATAATCACAGAAGCTTTAGTAGTCGCTAGTAAGGAGATTGGTCTAGAAGTAAATGTTGAGAAAACTAAGTACATGGTCATGTCTCGAGATCAGAATGCAGGACAAAATCACAACACAAAGATAGATAATAAATCCTTTGAAAGGGTGAAACAGTTAGAATATTTGGGAACAACCCTAATAAATCGAAATTCCATTCAGGAAGAAATTCAGAGCAGATTGAAGTCGGGGAATGCTTGTTATCATTCGGTGCAGGATCTTCTGTCTTCCAGTTTGCTATCCAAAAATACAAAGATTAAGATATACAAGAACTATAATTTTGCCTGTTGTTTTGTATGGGTGTGAAACTTGGCCTCTCACACTGAGGGAGGAACATAGGTTGAGGTGTTCGAGAATAGGGTGCTGAGGAGGATATTTGGGCCTAAGAGGGACGAGGTAACAGGGGAGTGGAGAAGACTACATAACGAGGACCTTAATGATCTGTACTCATTACCAAATATTATTCGTATTATCAAATCAAGAAGAATGAGGTGGGCGGGGCATGTAGCACGTATGGGGGAGGGGAGAGGTGCATACAGGATTTTGGTGGAGAGACCTGAGGGAAGGAGACCACTTGGAAGACCCAGGCGTAGATGGGAGGATAATATTATAATGGATCTTCAAGAAGTGGGATGGGGGGCATGGACTGGATTGATATGACTGGATAGGGACAGGTGGCGGGCTCTTTGAATGCGGTAATGAACCTTCGGGTTCCATAAAATGCGGGGAATTTCTTTACTGGCTGACGACCTGCTAGCTTCTCAAGAAGGACTGTGCTACATGGAGTTAGTTAGTTAGTTAATGGTTACACATGTTTGAATAAAACGAAAACAGGTAACTTTCTTGAACTTTATTGTGAACTGTATACAGTTATTTCCCCACATATTCACCTTTGCGGTCTACATACTTTCGCCAACGTTCAAGTAGTTTCGTAAGTCCCTCGGGATAGAACTGTGCAATTTTGATGACGGAACGACAACTCAACTGCTGTCTTGACTTTATCGTCTGACACGTAGTGACATCCTGTAAGATGTTCGTTCAGTGAGGGAAAGAGATGAAAATCCGACAGTGCCAAGTCGAGGCTATATAGCCTGTGATCCAAGATGGTAAATCCAAAGGTCGGAAATCTGCAGTTTTTCCCACACTAGTGTGCGATCGGGCATTGTCATGTTGAAGGCGAGGCTGCTCTATGTGAGGACGAACTCTTCGAAGTCGTGCTTTCAGTTTTCCCAGTGTTCCACAATACCGCTCAGAGTTAAAATGGCCGTGCCAAAAGTCCTGAATTCTGAATCCACCACGCCTTTAACGCCCCAGAAAACTGTGGGCATGATTTTGCCAGCAGACGCTACAGTCTTGAATTTTTTCTGTGACGAAACTCCATTGACTCTCTCTTGTTCTCAGCCTCGAAATGATGAACCCAACTTTCATTTTCCGTGACGACATTGTTTAAGAATTCGTCACTTTCACGTTCATAGAGCAGCATAAGCTGTTTGCTAATGTCTACCCGCTTCTGTTTCAATTTAGGGGTGAGAATTCGTGGCACCCATCGCGCGCACATGGATTGGTAGCCCAGATCAGCAATTACTGCCTGCAGTCGCTCGCGTGAAGTGCTCGTTTCGTCTGCTAGATCCTGCAGACAAACAGGGCGACATTCCTGTAAATAAATAAAAAATAAAAAAAACATTCGCTGCTGAATGTCGAGCGGAGGCACGTTTTCTGCAGTCAGTGGCACGCTATTTCATCCGTACTGACATACTCGCGCTACAATCCGCCATACTTACGATCACAATTCAGAGCCCTCTACCGGCAGAAGTTTAAAATTCAGCCTTTCGTTGCGGGAAAGACTAACGAATTGAATGCAGTTCAGTTTGTACTCCTACTTGTATTTCTCTTAAATAAGAAAAAAAAACATTACTTTTCGGCACTCCTTCATACAAAAAAAGCCTTTTCTCTTTTTGCGGGATTACAAAGAAGTTGTTTGTAAGTACGACTCACCCATAACGAGCGCGCTGCTTACACGAAACACACCTTACTCGATATCCATGCCGCATGCTCTGCGATGAGGTCAGTATAGGCGACGCTGGATGCTACTTATTTCTCTCCGGACAAATGAACCAATCCACGCAGCATCTCCTGAGCCATTGTTGTGCTCAAGTAGTTCTCAATATTTTCAATTTTGAAAAAACGTATCTCTCTTGTCGCAACCTTAACTGGAATTGTATGCATTATCCTATTAACTATTTCTTTGTTCGGAAATGAGCCTTTAATGATTTTAGGAACTGAAGAGCTTGGAGTGCTGTGTCAGTAAGTTCAGAGATGGTTTACAGTAAAACTAAAAGTTTGGAGAAAAGTTTCACGCCTTAATGTCATGAAACTTTCTGTCAGACAAGGCAATGTGTACTTTCATATACTGCGTGTACTTGCATATACTGCGTGTACTTTCATATACTGCGTGTACTTGCATTATACTGCGTTTCCAGACCTTCTTTGGTTTCGTTGAGTTCCTTGGGATCACACATATGACTAAAATTGTCAGCAGATTTATTGACTTGCTTAAATCGTGTCGCAAGTGCCACGACTAGAATTGGGATTAGAAGAGCATACGCTGTTGATTCTTGTGCAGTCGAAATTCCAGGTAGGGGCATTATTTGTTGATTGTCCAGCGACCTTAAATGCTTTTCTTAATTATATTTCCAATCTACAGAACTGGCGAAATTATAGTTGCCATATTCAGCAGTAGGGTTTAATTTATAGGCAACCCTACCTGTTAGGGAGCCATTAAGTCATACCATGCTGGCGCCTAATTTTAGAATGCCAGAGGTATTAACTTGATGGACGTCATCCCGTTGTGCTTTCAATGATCAACAAATAATCAGGTAAGTCACCGTCTACTACAGATATATATGTTTGTGTACTTCAAGGAAACTGCATGTTTCTGTCCTGCCGGGCCATCGTCAGGCTCGTATATAAACTGCATGTTTCTGTCCTGCCGGGCCATCGTCAGGCTCGTATATAAACTGCATGTTTCTGTCCTGCGGGCCATCGTCAGGCTCGTATATAAACTGCATGTTTCTGTCCTGCCGGGCCATCGTCAGGCTCGTATATAAACTGCATGTTTCTGTCCTGCCGGGCATCGTCAGGCTCGTATATAAACATGCACATGTACCTACTTTTGTGAGATGCCACATTACGAGCTTTGCACTTCTTATTAACCGTAAAATGCCTTCGTACTATGTTAATCCGTAAAAGTTGTGTTTGTTGTATTCTAATTATAGCTTTTAAAGTAACAATTATTAAAGCCAAATTTTGATCAGATACTTTAAAGTCCTATTGATTGTACTGACTTTAGGTTAAAAATTATAGACTTCTAAGTTTTCAAGAGTGTGTAAAGTGAAAATGCCCTTCTAGCATTACATTTTCACTGTAATAATGGCGATGTGCTGTTTATTGGTAGATATAAACTTTATAAGTATTATCTAGTTATAATTTCTCCTAATCTTCTAATTTGTTGAAACGTTTTTATATTTTGCATTAATTAGGCACGTTTGTATGGGTTTTCGATTACCTGCACCCCTTGTTTACACACGCGTAAAATTAGGTCCCAATATGACGGTTAGTGTTGTTCTTGAATCAGGTTAGTCAGCTGCACCCTCGTGTGATCACTTCTTCCTATCACCATGACGTAAATAGACTTCTGGCGTATCAAACGTTTGATTCGGAACTTTAAGGGTGGTGTCGTTCAATCTGAAATTTATGAATCGAATGCAGGAGTTGGCAAAGGCAATTGAAAATTGAATGGGAACAAATTCAGACTGACTGTCAGTTGTGATTGTACACGGAAGTGTTACAGTGTGATTAGGAACGTTACACTTCGGCCAGCCAAGTCGCAGGGAGTGAGATACAGTCCAGTCTTATGTTCGTAATCCGTCATAAAACTGCACTTCTATAACGAACCTTTAAAAGATTCCACTAAGAGAGTGAAGAAGGATTGTACTGAGCCTGCCAGAAGGGTAGATTAAAGCGATCAGCTTCATTTTATTTCAAACATAAATCAGTTAGCTTGTGTGACAAATGAAAGAAACAAACAAATTTAAGTATTAAACAAAAGTACATCGACAGAAGAACAACGTGATACAAAGAACAGAAAAATCAGTATTTGTATAAAAGTGGACGAGGAAAATGTTCAAGGAATTGCAGATGCGGAAAATCGGGAACATTCTGAAGACACACTAGAAGATGAAATGATCAATACTCTTCGCATTCAGCTTGAAAAAAAAAGAGTTATAAGAATGATAAGGAAGAATATAAGTTTTAAAACTTTCGCGGCGACATGATTCAATATAGTCTTCTCGGGCGCACAGCCGCGTCAATTCGTTTGAATACAACGTTTCGGGGACTAGCTCCGTCCCCATCCTCAGGCAAAACTGAAATATGAGAACTTATAAAAAGTTAGACAAGATGCTAAGTATCTGGAAGGCGGTATAAAATACAAAAACCCAACAGCTACTTACAATAACAAGTCCAAAAGACGATTTCAACATATTTAGGTGGCTTGAGAAGTACAAATGGCTCCTCTTTTCAAAATCGAAAGATTCAATCTGCTACAAGTATGGTGTGTTTTATGCGCCTCTAGACGTTGGAAAGTCATGTGTAAAAGCACCAACAAATTAGCAACGTGTGAATTTTCTAAGTGGAACATGTAACTGTATATTTTGAGAACTGTCAAAAGAAACATTATTACGTAAATTCAGTTTCTACTTACCAAAAATTTCTGGATTAAGGAAGTGTAACTTTTTTCTATTGACAGACAATTACATAAACAAAAACAGTGTAAGCTGAACTAAATACGAAAAGATTAATCCCGACTATTAGTATTATAGGGTAATTTTTTGCGGAAGACAAGAAATACCTTTAAGTGGTGAGAAAGAGTATAGAGTATTTTCCACACCGAACGAGCTCAGTGTAAATAAAGGTAACTTGGGTGAACTACTGCGATTCCGGATTGACGACAAAGATGACGATTTAAAGGAATATACATGTGCCAAAAATGCTACATACATAAGTTGGAAGACAAAATGAAATTATGAATATGTGTAATGATCTTATATCGCAAAAATAGTGTCCAGAGTGAATTATGCTAAATTTTTTCCAATATTTGTAGATGAAACCATAGATATTTCCACAACTCAACAATTTTCGCCTTGCGTAAATCATGTGAATGAAAGATAAGTAAAATTTGTGAAGAGTTTTTACAATTTGTGCCATTAAGTAACACATCAGGTGAGGAACTGACCGATACACTTGTTGAAAGTTTAAAAACTTTTTGCATTGACCTTACATAATTGCGATGTCAAGGTTAAGATGCGGCGGCATCAGTGAGTGGAAAGTTCAAAGGTGCACAAAGCATCATATTGCCATTTCTTCCGCAGGTTCTGTATGTTAACTGCGCCTCTCATGCTTTAAACTTGGTCACTGGAAACGAAGCAGATCTACAAAGTAAAACAAACTCCATTGGAAAAATGTAGTTTTTTTAAATACAGCTAAAAGATAGGGAATGTTGTAAAGAATGGTTTCCCAACATGCTGCAGAATCAAGTAGAGCAAAACTGGTAACGCTATCTCCAACACGATGGGTGGAGCGTCATGAATCTATAATCGTAATGATAGAAATACTTGATCCTCCACGTTATACTTTGCAAGAAATTAGCACCTGGCAAGATACAGGTTCTTTCTCACCTGCAATGGTTCTTGGGAATTCATTTCTTCAAACTTTTTTTATTATTTCTCTCTGCACCCTACAAACGTTTCTCTCCTGCACGTTGCCTTTAAGTAAAGCCCTGCAAACCGCTGACTGTGATCTTGTGTCTGCACGAAATCGCATTTCTGTTATCATGGCGCAATTAAGAGATGTGCAAAATAGTTCGCAAGTCACGTTCCACAATATCTATGAACTGCATAAAAGCCGAATCGGTTAGAACGGAGTTAAAATGACGAAGAAGTGTTTAAAAACAAACACATCGGGCTGTTATGCCAGCACACTGTGGAAGAACATTACCGCAGATCTAGTTTTGTACCTTTCAATGGCTGCATCGTGAGCCAAATAAGTGACAGATTTATTAAGCATCAAAATGTCATTGATTCCTTTTCCTCGCTGTTGCCTTCTGGAAGAGACCTGGTCAAGTCTCGAATCTCTGAATCTTGCAAGATTTTATAATATGCATCTTCCTGAGTGCAACAATGTTATTTTTGAAAGGGAAGTAAAAATGTGGCACCAACGCTACAACAATGAAGCAGTGTCAAGAATTCCACCAAAAACTGCGATTGATGTCCTTGGTCAATGCGATGAAAATTTTTTCCCGAATATTTTTATCCTGCAAAGAAATAATAGCGACTGTACCGCTAAAGAGAAGTACGAGCGAGAGATTGTTGTCTGCTTTGCGGTGAATAAGAACAGAGTTGCGAAACGCAATGAAACAAGATTGACTGAATGGACTGGCCCTTCGCAATATCCACACGGAAATTGAAGTCAATCCCAAAGAAGGCTTAGATGAACTTAAGAAAATAACCAAAGAGATTAGTCCTTATGATATAAATTAGGTGAGTCATGGATCATAAACAATGCTACATTATAATTATATTTATGACATGATTTTATAACCTAGTTTTTATAGTCCCAGAGACATCCAGCACCAAATAAAAAATTCTTGGTGCGCGCCTGCTCGGTGTAACCGTCCTCTCGATACTGAATTCCCGGCTTCGGTTACTAAAAAGGCAGCTCGCGATTCGTACGGCCCTTTCTCAGATGTCCAGCCGTTCTAGAATCAAGGAAAAACACTTGCTATCTTTGAATAACTGCTCCAGGTTTTATTGCAGATTTGAGTTAGGTCATAGAGATTGTAACCTCACGAAATTCACAGACACCAATTTTACTACTGGTGCTGGTCATGAAGTGCTAATATGCAGAAGGCACTGATTAATACAAGAGCTATCCTTCGCTGTAGACTTGTTCACACCACCTGCACTCTCTCGTTCCAGGTACAGACTTGATCGCTGCAGGTACTACACTAATGACTGCATTCCAACAAGCAAAGTCTCTCTGAGTTCCTAGCCCCTTAGCAAAAATTACTATGAAAATGGTTAAAAGGCAATTTACCTTAATAGCTAGGCGAGGCTTAGCTCATGTTCTACAACAACAGTTAGGGTAGCCCGGACACTTGCAGCCCGTAGACTTGCTATACTCAGTATTACAAATAACATATTCTTTCATCGTCGACCCAAGGTTCGCGGGTTCGATCCCGACCGAGGTCGATGGATTTTTAAGGATGATAAAAATCCGGAGCACCACTTCCTTCGGAGGGGAAGTAAAGCCGTCGGTCCCATGTCGTAGATTTACGGCATGTAAAAGAACCTTACGGGCATGAATAAAAATGTTGCGTAAGCCAAATTGCCTCCATTTCTCATCCAAGTCTCCTGACTGCCTGCCAGATGGCTCTGGCGTGCACATCAGGATCGATAGAACACTAAGCGCGGCTAGCTGGCCGGTCACCAGCTGCCATGAATGCGCATGGCTTAGTAACCTCGACAAGAGGAGGCAAGAGGAGGCCCAGGCCCATACAGGGCTGTTGAGCCAAGAATTATTATTATTATTATTATATTCTTTCATCCTTAAGGGCAAGGTCCTAGGCTCAACTTGGACCATGAGAAGTTACATCGGATGAAATCTTTAACAGGTCCTCTTTCTTTTTTTCATTTCACGGGTTCTTGCCTGCGTTTTGGTTCAACACAAATTCTAGAGGACATTTCTATTGCTGCCATAATGATTTCGGTAAATCCTCCTTCTCTGTATTTTTGCAGAAAATTAACAAACCTTTGATTAGAGTAAGAGCCACATCAAGTTGCACTTCACTGGATTGAAATGTTTTGCTCACAGTGTTCGCGGCAGACAAAATGCCGTACCACAAAATAATTACTACGAGAAATTCAAAATTTTGGAATGCGTACTTACTTGGGACTCAGCTATTTTTTACTTTTGACTTTCGGAGCCTTTACGCAAGGCATTCCTGGTGTCACTTGTCCTTTAACGAATTGCTGTTACATTATCTATACGGCATTGCCACGTAGTGTCAGACAGGCGGTCTGGAGTAACGTAAGGCGCAGTTTTCTTTAATATTTTCCACCCGTTTGGTGAAGCCGCTTTTGTCACGTAATTTCGCTAGATTATAACGATATATTTGAACTATACTTCGCAGAATCTCCTGACGCTAAATTTAAGTTATGGAAACCACATGGAGCAAAAACGCTCTAAATTTAATGCGAAGGATACGGGTCTGTACGACCTCTACGTGGGCCTTAATATTTGTGCCATTATTATAACCTTGACCCTTGCAATTACTAACATGAAGGCCAAGCTCATTATTGCAGCTAGGAGAGAACATGGCAGCCTTTTACCAGTTTGATTTTGAACCGAAGTACAGTCACCTTCACTTCCATAGAATTCACGGCAAAATACTGGAATACAAGTGACATTTGCCTCTGGTAACTTAGGTCCGATGTACCCTCAAGAATAACAGGAAAATATTTTCCCATTTTCACCTCATCTACAGTCATTTTTCACTTTTAACATCATCATTGAAATTAGTTTGTTTTGGATGCGGTTACCAAAAGTAACGATCACGGACTTTTACGGTGAGGATGGGTCGTACACACTCTTGTCTTGTGGGATCGAATCTGTCTAACATTTCTATTAAGCCCAAGAAGTTATCATTGCCTTCCTCACAGAGCTTTGCACTTCATTCGCAAAATGCTAGACTGCTTGCCTAGATATTGCACCACTGAAATTATGTGCTTCAAGACGCCAGGGCAATATTCCTTCTTTTTAACTCTTTAACTTATTAACATTCCTTCTTTTTGTTTACTCTTTCAATGTACATTTATCTATTGCGTTCATTTTCGACAATTCACTTTTTATTTCAAATAATTTAGTTAAATTTAAAATGTGCTAGTTTCTTATTTTTTGATAGCTCAACTTTCACTGAAGTGTTTCCAAGCATTCGTGCCATCCTTTACCAGTTTACCTGCCATTTTTTAGTCCCAAAATTTGCAATTAAAACAAAAAGCGACGCCTAATTTCTAACAGTAAGTTAAACAATTTCTCTGGACATTTTCCTTTTTCGGCAATTTTCACGCATAGAATGCATCAGAAAATTGTCGGTTAACAGTAGATTTCGAAAAATTAATATCACTACCTACTATCTGTAAAGGACCTCTTTCAGTAAGCATACCAATTGTCTTGTAGTGTAAAAAGTCTGGTCAAATGCCTGGACATAAGTGCCTGTTTCAATATCAACATAAACGGCGTCAATCTTGGCACGAGTAATATTTGCTACACTCATTGTGTTTCTGTCTTCGTATAATGTAGTACTTTCCATCTGTTCCTTTTCATGTTTCTCTTCTTCTTCATCTTCACATGAAACATTTTGCACCACTAAGAATTTTTCTATTGAAATGCCTTCGTCTCTTCCTTTTGTGTCTCGAGCTATACTTCCGACATGTCTCTGTTGATTCTAGCCATATGGTGCAATTACAAAATGACAATTATTAAGAACTGTTATATATAACACTAGTAGCTCATTTTGATGTCGTAAAAAAGCAAATTCAAGCATGATTTACTTGTCTACTGCACACGCGTCACACCTCTCAAATCTAAACTGGTTATGTTTAGTTGCAACTCACTGAAGGCTCTCTTGCAAGCAATAAAACAATGGGGCTGCTGGCGTAAGACATCCTAGTTTCCACAGTTGCCTCCAGAAAGGCAGTTAAGTTACAACGTGAATCTAACGAGTAAAATCTGAACTATATTCTAGTATATACAGACGCGTAGGTCAGTTTCGTAACAGAGAGTATGCTCTGTGATGAAGGATTCACTTGTTCTAGACTCTGAAAATTTAACTTGAGTTTCTATCTTAGTTTATTACATTTTTAAGTTGTGATCCATTTTATCTCTGAGACATTTTAAAGACATTGAAGACATTTTCGTAAGTCAATGCGCGGGGCCTCTCACAGCACCGGTCCCGGGGCAGGCCCATGTGAATATTAGCGGGCCTGTCACCTCGGAGGTCCGGGTTCTTTCCCGGGTCAATCAATGTGAGATATATGGTGGACAAATTTACACTAGGACAGGTTTCCTGCCGAGTATTTCATTTTCATTGCCTCCATTACTGCATATTCATCTTCATCTTAACATTACTCTTGTCGGGAAAACAAGTGAGCGAAGCCTGGGAATGTTCAAAGCAGTATTCTTTCGGACATCGGGGAACAATGGAAAGAAAAGTATAGTTCGATCTTATGGTACCAGTGTGTGCCGGCAGCTTCCTTACAGCCTGGAGTACAAAGGCAGTAAAAATCACATTACGGGCGTATGGAGGAGGCAAATACAGCATGCCTGCAGCATAGTCGTCTCTTTCTCGAAGAAAATGGATTTGTGGTCTTGACTGAGTACATCATTTTTATTCCATTATGTATTTTCTGACATGCACTTCCATACATTGTACGCTATTTCGCGTCTCTTCTTGCGGATAAATCTATGGTTTCTTATCTTAGACAATGTCGTAATATAGTACGAGCAGGCCCGTAGCCAGACCATGAACACAGTTTCCAGTGTGGGTACTTATAGGTACATACGTTTTTAAACGCATATAGTGCTCTATTATAAATATACTGTGTATATATATGGTGCTTTTTTTCTTCTTGACCAATAAGTGCCGGCCCAGCAAGCCGCCCGACGCTCTGCGAGCGTTGCTTCATACGCTTCCTCTCGGGGAGGTTTAACAGTCAATGACGGAACTAGACAAACGATCGCAGTGATTATAACCTTTAGATAGTCCAATAAAAATTTACTAGAGCGTCAGGCAAGCGCTTATTGGTCTAGAAGGAAAAGAAACACCCTATATATATATATAGTTATTGATCACTATCTGGTGGTTCCAAAAGTTAGGGAAATACTGCGGTAAGTAAACAAGCAGCACAGAAGTTTGATGCCGACAGATATAATCTCAAGAAGTTAAGTGAACTAGAGGTTAGGAAACAGTATAAGATAAAGATCTCAATCAGGTTTGCAACTTTGGAGAACTTAAATGTTATTGAGGACATAAATAGGGTTTGGGAAAACATTAAACAGAATATCAAAATCTCAGCTAAAGAGAGTCTAGGGCTGTATGAAAGGAAGCAGCATAAACCATGGTTTGATAAAAAATGTTCAAAATTTTTAGATCAAAGGAAGCAGGCTGAAATGCAGTGGTTACACAATCCAATCCAAGCCAAAGTAATGTAGATAATCTGAACAATGTCAGACGTGAAGCAAGTAGACACTTCAGGAAAAAATAATAAGGAATATCTGAAAGCTAAAAATAATGAACTCGAAACAAAGAGTAAGAAAAAGAAGATCAGAGACTTGTATAGGGACATTAATGATTTTAAGAAGGGTTACCAACCTAGAACTAATGTAGCAAAGATGAGAAGGGTGATATGGTTGCAGACTCCCACATTATTTTGGCTAGGTGGAGAAATCCTTTCTTTCACCTATTGTATGTAGGGGAAGACCGCGTAAATTGGACCACTTCTTAAATTGGACCATTGCTCTAGAAGTTGACAGATAGTAATGGTCTGCACTCCAGCGGAAAAACGTCCAAGCTTGTTGTCGTTCCGAGTAAAGGAGGAAGTTTAGCAGTGATCAGGAAGCTTGGCTCGTTGTGGCGTGTTTGAGTGTGTTATATAAGTGTTTCATCTTATTTTTCACTTCTACATCTAAGTTTGTGAATTTATTTCTGTTTGGCTGAGGTAAGTTTCAACTACAGATGTGCAAACACAACTTCCTTCGGATAAAATTGGGGCCTCAACATATGATATTGTGCCATCCGGTCTCTGAGTGTCTTTGGTGAAAAGAAAAATGGCGTGTTGTTCTAGTTGGACCGGCAGTAATTTCCGATATTGCACCACCTATTTCGTATGGTCCATTTTAGGAAAATGAGAGCAAACTCGTCTGTATAAATTCTCGAAGCTGTGAGGTTTACTAATTAGCAAGTAAATTTGTGAACTGAGTTCAGTACGTGCATTTGAAGTTGAGTTTAAATATCCTTTTGATGATTCTCAATTGATGTGTTAATTGGGATGTTGAATCGAGGCAAATAAGGAACGTGGGAAGAAGCAATGATGGAGAGAGCATTGGCTGCATATCGGAATGGCGATATGGCACTTAATTGCGCAGCACAAACTTACAGTGTGCCGAAAGCAACCCTGAAGGGGCGAATTGATGGGACCAACATAAATGCTGTAGGACATAAACAGTTGTTCGGACGAACTGCTCACCTGCCTGAAGAAGTTGAAAATGATCTAGTAAGTAATGTGCTGCTGTTTGAAGGAAGACTTTTTGGATTGACAAGAAAAGACTTCCGGCGCTTGGCACATTAAATGACAGAGATAAACAATTTGCCCCACAGATTCAGTCACGAAAAGAAAATGGCTGGGGACAAGTGGTATTATGGATTCATTGCTCGTCACCGTGAAGTATCACTCCGTCAGCCTGAAGCAACCTTTGTGGCCAGAGCTCGAGGTTTCTGCAAATAAATGCTACGGAGTTTTTCAGTGTCTTGGACAAAATTGTTCACGAAAATAACTTGGATGCTGGTCGGATATTTAATATGGATGAATCTGCCCTTTCGACTGTCCAAAAACCACAAAAAGTGTTAGCCTGTAAGGGTAAACACCAAGTCGGGGCAATGACAAGTGCAGGGAGAGGAACGAACACAACGTGTATATGTTCCATGAGTGCTGCCGGGATGTTCGTTCCACCGTTGCTCATGTTTAAGAGGCTACGCTTCAAGTTTGAACTCTCGACAGGGGCTCCTCCAGGTACACAGTTTGCCTGCACAGAAAATGGCTGGATCACGAGCGACGTTTTTGTTCAGTGGCTCAAACATTTTATACAAACCACGAAGCCAAGCAAAGAGACAAACGTATTACTTCTGCTGGATGGGCATACAACCCATACAAAAACCTTTCAAGCTATCAATTTGGCAAGAGAGAATGGAGTGATACTGCTGTCCCTCCCAGCACACACTACACATCGCTTACAGCCATTGGATGTGGGCTTTCTTAAACCACTTTCCGTGTTTTTCAATCAGGCGTGCGACAAGTAGATGCGGCAACACCCTATGAGAAAACTCACACAATTTCAGATAAGTGAATTGCTTGGAGAATCCTACGGACGAGCTGTACGTGTAGCCAACGCAGTAACTGGATTCGTCAGAACAGGAGTTTGGCCAGTTGATTCAAACGTATTTCAAGACATTGACTTTGCGGCATCGACAAAAGAATCTTACCCGTCAGCTGGAACTACAAATTCAGTCACAGAATCCAATCCTCGCCAAGAAAACAAGGGCCCAAACCAAAGTCGACAACTCCTTACAGGAAGGTTTAAGAAATATCACCTCTGCCTAAAAACAATGGAGTACGGACAAGAAAGACAACGGCTACTACAGTCCTCACCAGCACACCTCACAAAGTGCAGCTGGAAAATAAAGTTTCATGTGGAACTAAGAAGCGCAAGCTTGCCTTCCCAGAAAGCGTTGCAGAATGTAGGCCGAGCTGGTTTTGCAAACTCTGCAAATTGGACGAAATACGTGATATGATCCAATGCATGGGGTGCCGGGGATGGGTCCACCAAGATTGTGCAAAGGTGGGACCGAAGAAGAAGTACCATTGTGAAGAATGCATTTAGACGATTTGCGTACGCGGTGAATCATGAGTTATGGACATCACTGTAGGAGATGGTTCCTGAGGTCTTTGTTATCAAAAAACGTTCCTGTCAACATGGATTCTGTTCTCAATGGTTATGGTATGGTACTATGGGCTTTCTTTAACTGTCATAAACCCCCTCCTGTGAACCGCGCGTACTGCATGCGAGCGTTAACACGTTTGTTCATACCACTGAAGGCGCGTGATGTAAGAAATTCCAGGCTTATCTCCTGCACTTGAACGCAACTGTTGTAACTCGACTCTGGCCGGCAGGAGGAGTTTTCCTTGTTATCAGCTGAAGCTGCAGCAAGCAACAAGCACTATTCACAACCGAGCGTCGAGGTGGCGGAGGAGGGTCGGATTTTCGAAAACCTGATTTAAGCACACGTCAGTGTAAAGTAAAGGTAATGCCATGAAGTTACATTTATTTAGACGTTAAATTTGTTAAGTAATGTGTTTGTTTATTACTTTTATTCCATATCTTTTCAATAATCCTTACCTTTTGTTCCAAGCTTCAAGCGCTCATAACTCCATAAACGTTCAAAATCGGACATTTGCGTATATGAACGTTTTTGATCACAATGACCTCAGGAATCATCTCCTATAACAATGTTCTTAACCCACAAATCACTCTGTATTTTGTGCACTGTGAAATATTGTTTTCATTGTGGTCCAATTTAGGAATACGTATTCTTAAATTGGACCGATGTTGACTTTTAAGAATAATTTTTAAAATGTACTTTCTTGTGCAATAAGGAAAATATTAAGTATGTGTTCAATACCTAATAAACGCGTTTGTGAGAGAAAATAATTATTTTACTTCTTCTACTTTAACATTCGTGCCAAACGCTTTTGTTCTTAGGGCGTCCAATATAGGCGGTCTTCCCCTACATGGAGTTAATGATGTTAAGCAGACTGCAATACATACAGCAGAACCACTGGTGCCTGAGCCCAGTGCCTCTGAGGTTGAGATGGCTATTGAAAAGCTAAAAAGGCACAAATCACCAGGTATTGAACAAATTCCAGCAGAACTGATTAAAGCAGGAGGTAGGACAATTCGTTCTGAAATCCATAAACTTATTAATTCTATTTGGAATAAAGAGGAATTGCCTGAGCAGTGGAAGGAGTCAATCATTGTACCTATTTATAAGAAGGGTGATAAAACAGACTGCAGTAATTATCGAGGCATATCACTTTTGTCAACCACATACAAAATTCTAACCAACATCCTTCTGTCAAGGTTAACTCCATATGCAGAGGAAATTATTGGGGAGCATCAGTGTGGATTTAGACGTAACAGGTCAACCACTGATCAAATATTCTGCATTCGCCAAATACTTGAGGGAAAAATTGGAATATAATGAGGCCGTGCATCAACTATTTATAGACTTCAAGAAAGCCTATGATTCAGTTCGGAGGGAGGTCTTGTATAATATTCTTGTTGAGTTTTATATCCCAATGAAACTAGTAAGGCTAGTAAAAAGTGCCTAAATGAAACCTTAGCAGAGTCCGGGTAGGCAAACATTTGTCTGACACATTTCCTATTAAGAATGGTTTGAAACTAGGAAATGCTTTATCGCCATTGCTTTTCAACTTTTCTTTGGAATATGCCATGAGGAGGGTTCAGGCAAACCAGGATAGCTTGAAATTAAATGGTACACATCAGCTTCTAGTTGATGCTGACAACGTTAATATATTGGGCGGAAGCGTACATGCTATAAAGAAAAACCAGAAGCTTTAGTAGTCGCTAGTATGGAGATTCGTCTAGAAGTAAATGCTGAGAAAACTAAGTACATGGTCATGTCTGGAGATCAGAATGCAGGACAAAATTACAACATAAAGATAGATAATAAATCCTTTCAAAGGGTGGAACAGTTCAAATATTTAGGAACAACCCTAATAAATCAAAATTCCATTCAGGAAGGAATTAAGAGCAGATTGAAGTCGGGGAATGCTTGTTATCATTCGGTGCAGGATCTTGTGTCTTCCAGTTTGCTATCCAAAAATACAAAGATTAAGATATACAGAACTATAATTTTTCCTGTTGCTTTGTATGGGTGTGAGACTTGGCCTCTCACACTGAGGGAGGAACATAGGTTAAGGTGTTCGAGAATAGGGTGCTGAGGAGGATATTTGGGCCTAAGAGGGCGAGGTAACAGGGGAGTGGAGAAGACTACATAACGAGGACCTTAATGATCTGTACTATCACCACATATTATTACGGTGATCAAATCAAGAAGAATGTGTTCGTAGATGGGAGGATAATATTAAAATTGATCTTCAAAAAGTGGGATGGGGGCGTGGACTGGATTGATATGGCTCAGGATAGGGACAGGTGGTGGGCTTTTGTGAATGAGGCAATGAAACTTCGGGTTTCATAAAATGCGGGAGATTTCTTGACTAGCTCAGGACTTGTTAGCTTCTCAAAAAGGACTCTGCTCCTTGGACTTAGTTAGTTAGTTAGTTAAGTTATATGTAGTTATCTCCTGCTTAACGTTAGTAATCCGTTCCTGCAAATCAGAAGCTCTGCGCGAAAACTCTAACTGGGCGCCTATTTACCATTATTTTAAATTGGAAAAATTATAATGCGTTACAGCGTCAACCCAGTACACACCAGGAGAGTCGAGTCCCACGAGTCTTGCCGAGAAGTCCTAATGTCGCATGTTTCATTTTCGGCAGTCGAACTCCAGTGATCGGTCATGGCGGCTGCTGTTTTGCGTTGGGAAATGAATGTATAAAAGTTGATTCTTTTAGTTCAGTTCAATTTTGTCGATAATGAATGACCTATCGACAAAATTGCACCTTATAACCCGTTAATATCTACTTTGGATTACGTTAATTTATTGTCCCTATTATTACAGTACTACTCCGCATATTTTCCTCACATTCAACATGACGCCCAGGAATCTACGTAGCAACTTAAGAATTCAAAAAGGACGAACAATGTCAACACAGACATAAGTGAAAACAGGTGACCATATATAAAAATATCTACGTTTCCACAGCAACCAATGTACACTACAAACAATATTGAGTGTGTAAGTGACGCAATAATATAGTGCATAATCTATAGGGAGTGTTTTAAAAAAACATATCGGCTTGCGAAGTGAAAAAGTAAGATTGTAAGTAAGATAAAGTGAGATAAGACGTTGACCATATACCTCTACAGAGGATTAACATATGTACGTGTTTGAGAACAGTCAGTTGTGACCCCCTGAGGATGGCTCATTGGTAAGCCGAAACATGTCGGGGCCTTTTTATCAAACAGTTTTAGAATATTTTAGTGTTTTTATAACAACTGCATTTAGTTGGTGAAAAACATTGTCTATATACAAACAGAGACTACACAGCCAGCGTTTGAGTAAAAGTTGCACAAGAGATGGGCTAAATATTCTGAATTCCAGTCTTCTCGTATTTATTGGGTTTATGTTTCGCCTCTTCCGACGCAACCCGCAACCTCCTTCTCCACATAATTGTGTGCAAAACAAGCAGGTTAAAATTTTCCATCGTTGTACAGTTCTTTACTTGTGTACTGTAAAAAGAGTATTAAAAACCTTATTTGATTGGAATCGACTCGGGCAGTGTACCCCCCCCCCCCCCACCCCCCACTCGACTTGACACGACTCTGTTGGTGGGTACGCACCCGTAAATACTTATTAAGTAAGAATATCTTCAAATGTTGTACGATTAATTCCAATATTTTACTATTAATTTCAAATACATTTTCCGCCCCAGTATTGGCACTATTGACGACAGGGCATTATCGTTAATGATACGCAAATAAAATATATGGGTGTTATCTATAACGTGTCCCGCAAAAATTTTTTATGTTGATTTGGCCCTCTTGCCCAAAAGGCTGCTCACAACTGCTTTAAACCTTCAATGCCGACCTCTGTGCATTGTACGGACTTTTAATTCCTCACATGCTACCGTCCTCTGTGCACTGTGCTATCGTTAATACATTTAAGGGCACTGTAAATTTAAAATCCTTTCCCGTCTTGGAAAATAACTGGAGTTTAAAACCCAGTGACAATGAATGGTTAATAAACTCACCTTCCGTAAATGGCCATGCCGACAGAGCAATTTCTACGGAATTTCTTAGATCCACTTTTGTCACCGATTGTGGCTTTGCGGCAGCCTTACTGGAATTATTATGATGGGCATACAATACTTCCCTCAAATGAATAGCTTGTAGTATTCTTTCAGATTCATCCTACTTCCTGAGGTCTAATCATCACCATCATATATCATGAGTTGGCCTGCTTTGGCCTCGTCTAACAGTCTCTTGAAATCGAAGGTCTTCCAAGTCGTCTTCTTCCGTTTGGTCTATAATTCAGCATTACTTTGGGCATCCTGTTGTTGTTCAGTCTTGTTACATGTTGTAGCCAATTTGATTTTTATCTTTTTAGTTTCTTGTCAACTGACTCTCCTTTAAATTCTTTCAAAATTGTTTATTTCCTTTTGAGGTCAAAAAGAGGGTATCCCGCTGTTCTTCTGAAAAATTTCATCTCGATTGATGTCAATCGTTTTTTAACTTTTGTCTGAAGGTCGAAATTTCGCTTCCATGTAGGAGAATGGGGAGAACCAGTGCATTATATACTTTTGTTCTTGAAGATTTCTGGAACAAATTTGGTTTAAAAGTGTTGTTTAGAATTCCTAGTATTTGAGCAAATTTTGCTGCTTTTTCTGGGACATCTTTTTCATTTTCATAGGAAATTTCATAACCGAGATATTTAAAATTCTTTACCTGTTGTAAACATTTATTACCCACAATGACTTTACATCTTACTGGGTCTTGTTCTAAAATACCATTGTCTCAGGTTTTTCTGGTGATATTTCCATTCCAAAAATTTTTGCTAAGCTTTGCAATGTAAATGCTCCTCTCTGTAAATTATCCTCTGAATCTCGCTATTATGACTTGATCGTCTGCAAAAAGTAGAGTATTTTTGTAGTGGCTGATAAAGCTATAAATTTTGTGTAAATCTGGCTCCATATGACTGTAATTTCATTTATGTAGATGTTGAATAATGTCGGTGATAAAGGGCAGCCTTGTCTGACTCGGTCATTAATTGTATATTCTTCTGATAGTTGATTGTTTATCTTTGCTTTTATATTGTTTCCAGAGTATATTTCTATTACAATTTTTAACACTAAATTGATAATATTTGTGCTTTGTAATATTTCAGACAATTTCTATCTTTTAACTTCGTCAAAAGCTTTTACATAGTCAAGAAATGCTAAATGAGTTTCTAAATTAAACTCTCTTCTTTTTTCTATGAGTAATTTCATACTAAACAATGGATCGATGCAAGATCTGCCTTTTCGGAATCCATTCTGGCATTCCAAAAGGAACTGTTCTGCTTGTGCTTTCAATTTTTTATTTAAAGCTTTACTATATAGTTTATAACACGCATTAAGTAGGCTAATTTCTCTATAGTTTCCACATTTTGTTTATCACCTTTCTTGCATATAGATGTAACAATACTGTTTTTCCTTTCTTCCGGTATATCTCCTGTTATGTAAATGTTATTAAAGAAAAGCAATAGAGTGCCATGAAATGAGCCTCCTGCATATTTATATAGTTCAGAATTCAGGTTATCTTCGCCAGGTGACTTTCCATTTTTTGTTTGTTAGTGCTTCTTTCAATTCTTATATTGTTATAATTTTGTCATCTACATTTTCTGTATTCCAAAAATTTTCTTGAAGAGAGTTACTAGTCCATATTTCCTTGTAATGATGTAAAAATGTTTCTTTACTTGTACCAGGATGTATATTTGCTGATTCTTTAATGTATTTGTTCATGTGTTTTAGTAGTTTAAATGTGTTGGGCTTTATTTTGTATATGTCAGATTCAAAGTGCGATTTGAATTGTTCCCAGGATTTGCGATGTCTTTTCCTGATTTCTCTTTTGGCGATGGCTTTTCTGCGCTTGTATTCAATCTCATTGTCTATGGTCTTTTATGAAGATACTTCTTTACGCTAAATTTTTCTGTTGTACAATTAGTTTTATTTCATCGTCCCATATTTTTCATTTCTTCTTTTGTGTAAATCCTTTGTATTTTCCCAAACCTTCATCTGATGCCTGTGAAATTATTGTTTTGGTGTTCCTCCATTCAAAAACAATATTACTACTTTCTGGAATTTCTTGTAGTTTCTGTTGAATTCTTTGTATAGTCATCGTTTACTTTCGTTATTGAGTGATCTAATTTTATAATGAAGTATGTTTTCTTTGCGTGCTGTGTTCTTGGGTAGATGTAACCATTTTGGCGGAAATCTTAATTTAGCCAAAGTCAAAAATTGATCTGAGCCAATATCACTTCCTCTGTAAACTCTCACATCGGCAATTGCTCAGGATGTACCGCAGCCTTTAGGCTTATTGTGCAGACACTCTCACGTCTAGGAACAGTTCTGATAGCTTCCTGTTTGCAATGAAATAGTCTGTAACTGTTTTGGAATTGCAAGCTGACCTATGCGTGTGTGTATGTGTGTATGTATGTATGTATATTTTTTCTTTATAGAATGAGTTCATTATTTCATGTTGTTATATGTGGCAAAATCTCTTAGTTCCAATCCGCTGGTATTTGTAACTGGTTCTCCAAAATTTCCTACAACATTATAGATTTCAGCATTTCCTATTCTAGCATTCAGGTCTCCTGAGAGTAAAATGTAATCATTTTTGTTAGTTTTGTTTAAAATATTTTGTAATTGAAAGTTTCATTTTCTTCAACTCTTCCTTCTTCTGGTGCGTAGAATAAAAAATTATAATTTCCCTCCTCCCATAATTAGTTTTACCTCTATATGCTTACCTTTATGCTTAAATTCATAATATTGTCGAGATGTATCCTGTACTGGATCAGCAATTGAGTCACTGTGTATGACACATACGAATTTCTTCTTAACTTAATAAAAAATGCTTATCTTGACACACAGAATTAAACACGCTGTGTCGTGTTTCAGTCACAAGTTTGTAGCTGCGCGGTAGTGAAAATAAAATTACCATCGCGACAGGCCACACAATAACGCTATACACGATATAGTGTTGTTGTTTTAGCGCTGGTTAGGAACCGACCAGCGCAGAACATTTCGTATTCCCCTTTGTAAATAAGAAGTAGAAGAAGAATTGTTTCGTTCAAAACCTCAACGTGGCTTTCCAAAGTGACAACAAAGTGTCAGCCTCTTTCGCACTTATGGAGGCTAGGTTTTGTGACTTAAGGAAGAAACAGGAATTTGTGCGCTGCTACAGTTTACTATATAGGTACAGTACAACGTGGTGGCCGTCGCCATTTTTAGATACACGGGAAAGACAATCATCAAGATCGATGGTTAGACCGTGAGATGAGATAATTAATAATATTTATAGCACAACGGGAAAAATATTTCGCATGTGGCCCGCGGGCCCTGTGTGATTAATGCCTTATTTATATGCACTTCTGACTTCAGAAGGATAATGGCACATCAGAGTATACCGAAGAGGAAGCCAGTTGCACAGTAGATCTCACCAGAGCGTCGTACACAGGAGATCACACACCTCCCAGCGTCGTGGAACGCAAAGAACCTGCGCGTTACGTCAGTTAACTCTCGCAACTCGTGAATTCTGCATGAGGTGTTTCAGTCACCAGCGTCACGCCAAGTTCTTTAATTTAGGGAATCGCTTTGTAAATACCTCAATGCCGCTTTTATTTAATGAATGTGTGCAGCTGCATCGGTTCCCGCACTTCTTCTATCGCCTTGTAATGACAATTGCTTGTTCTTCTCAGTCAACAGCGTATTTCTTCTCTCGCGCTAATCACTCGTTTCTTACACCCATGTCCCATATGGACGTTTCTCACTCTCTGCGACTGAACCTCTACTTACTCAGTGTTGTCGCAATGTGGCCTGTGCGCCACGGCCGAGCTTACAGGATTCTTCGTTACGTTTCTTACATACTGGCGGTCTCCGCCTTCGTGTTCTGGCTGGGGGAGCTCGGGACTGTCATACGTGTCCGTTACGATGCGAAACAACTTCTGGGCTACGTTGGCCTCTTGTGCGGCCATTTTGTGTCGCTCTATAAGTGGTGTGTCCTGGTCGTCAATCGGCGACAACTCCAGCGGCTGGTGGACTCCCTTAACAAATGCATGCAGACAGAAGCCGCCGCTGATCGCTCAGAAGAGCTCCACCGCTTCACTAAAGTTGCCAATACCCGCGCCACAATTATGACAGTCTGCTGGATGGTTGGTGCAATGTACGTTACACTGTACTGGTCTATAACGCCACTCTTGCACAACGGAAGTCTTGTGGAGCTGCCCAGTCTTGATGCCAACGAGACTTTCAGGTAAGACCCGTACTGTGCATGTATAGGTATAACACGAAGGCAACACAGACCGGCAGTCATTCTTGTTGCAGACGGGTTTACTTCCTGCCTTTCGGAGAATGGTCGTTCCTGAACACGAGTAGTTCCCCGGCGTACGAACTGCTGTACACGGTCTGGGCCACAGGCAGCGTCACGCACGGCTGGATACACGCCTCCTGCGACTGCTTATACCTGCACGTCATCACCTTCATCTGCAGCCACTTCGAGTTCCTGATAGCGACACTGAGCCTTGCGAAGCAGTACTCGGAGCTCGCGGCCTGCATTCGTCATCACGAGCATTTACTTAGGTGAGTACCGTTCGAACTGGCGTTTGAGCCACACCGCACTCTATGACATCGCCTTTCGTTCCTGTTTCAGTGCAGCGAAGGATCTAAACGCCGTGTTTTCTGCCGTCATGTTCATGCAGCTGTTCAACACGATGTTCGCGCTGTGCACGTTTGCGTTCGATGTGAGCACTGTGAGTAGACAACGGATTGTGGTGGGAAGCACGCAGGAGATTCAATTAAGATGGAACGCGTCCTGAGAGTAACCCAATATCTCTTTACAGATAGAGCCTGGCAGAAGCGACTCTGGCCTATCCAGTAAAGTGGGTTTCTTCGCTGCGACCATTTTCCAGTTGTATATCTACTGCAGGGCGGGGAGTCGCCTGACAGAACTGGTATGTTACAGCCCATATAACGTGTGATTCCATAAACAGCACTTTAACGCCTACCAATATAAATGTGTTCTTTCGAGAGGTGGAACACTATGTGTGGCTTGAATTTGCTCCGGTACTCTTTGTCAGAACGGTTTTGCTTACATATGAGCACGAACTACTTTTATTTCGTCTGTGTTTTGTCTACTTTTAGGATTCACAAAATTTGACGTAGTACTAACACCTGAGACGCAGGCCATGCCATGGCTCAGGTGGTTAGTCACCGGCCTCCCACCGCGGAGGTCCGGGTTCGTTCCATGTGGGATTTGTGGTGGACAACGTGGCACTGGGACAGGTTTTATTCCGAGTACTTCGGGTTTCCCCTGTCATTTTCATTCCACAAGTGCTCCATTACACGAAAAACGAAAAAACTAATCATCAAAGTCGAATAAATTACTTATTTTCTCTGTTGAAGAAATAGAGAGGACTTGTCATCTTTTCCGAACATTATGGCTTCGTGTTATAGTGTATATTTTGCATAGGGCTTTTGCTTTCCCGCAGGAATACGACACAGGTTGACAGATCTCTGGGCCAAGAAGCATTCCTATTTCAATTAAAAATTCGAAGCTTAGTGCCGACAGCGCTTTTGATTTGGCGTGGTTCACATTTTGCAAGACACGCATCTTTCGGGCACGAAGGAGAACAGTTGATATCCTGATTCAGTCTTCAATTGCTTACTTTCGGCATATTGAAGTTCAAAGCTAGAGGGTGTCTCTCCGGCGCTAGCAAAATTGTGCTTAAGCCTACTTAATAAATTGGAAAATACAGCGCAAGTCGTTCGAAAATTACTGTTGTGGCTAAACATCTGCGCAAAAATGAACAAACTGCAAATACAAATTCTCAAGCGCCGCGCAATTTATTAACTAAAGTCTCTTCCAGGAGCAATCAAGAGAGCAGCGACAAGTTACAAATTTGAAATGCAACAGAGTTTAATAAGTCATAGTTACGTGGTAACGAGTACGACGACAGGAGATAAAATTCTGGCTTCGGCTTAAGACCTTCCCACCATATTCCTCGAGATATGTCTAAAAGCTATCCTGAGGACACAAGCAGAAGCCACGCCTAATATACAAACTACACAGCCTTAAGCAACGGACGCAAAAAGTACAAAGCTCGAACTCGGCCGGAGCAATTTCACCACCGCCGGCATCAAGATGCCGGCGGTGGCAGTGGAAGCGTAAACGCGATCTGTTTATTTAAAGCCAATCTGCAGTGTATATTACAAAACAACGGAACCTGGTCGAAATTCGTAACAGGGATTCCAATTTAGTTATAGGTCGTTCATTGCGATAAGGGGCGACCTCCAGACGTGGAACGGTGCTGCGAGTATGGTAAATAAGACAGTCCAACCACAAAGGTCCACCTTGTGGGTTGGACGTGCGTGCAATACGCTAGTAGGCTGCATTGTGAAATAGGCCGTAATGTGTCGGATTAGACAAACTGCGTAACACAGTTTAATAAAAGAAAGAGCATATAACTGGATTGAACTGGCTCATGTCAGGGACACCACACAAAACGGTACTACCGTATTCATCAGAATATAATGCGCAATGGCATTGCTGCCTCCCGAGAAATTATGCAGACAGTGTACTAGCAAGCACGTTGACAGACATGATGATGTTGCAGAGTGGGAGGGTCGCAGACGCTGGCTATGAGAGCCACTGGATGGAGAACGTGTGCTGGCGACGGCCTGTGCAACTGCTGATAATGAGGGCTCAGAAACCCCTAAAACTCACTGGTGGGCCCTTCTACGTCATCTCGTATGAGACGTTGCTAGCGGTAAGGAACATCTGCATTCTTCTGGGTTATGACAACGTGAAGTCTGGTAGGTGGGTACCAACAATTCGAAGGACGAAAGGATAGAAGATGGCCGGCGCAATTTTGCAAGTTTTCTTTGCGAATGCGCCAAAGACTCAGATCCTAACTTGCAGAAAACTCTCCGCCAGATACATGTTCAGGCTGTACATTCACTGTCTTTAGAAACATCTTGTCGCTGAACAATAAAGCAAGCGGTGTGTGTGCTATATAGTTACCATTGTACCCCTGTCTGTTCACAGCATTTACAGCTGTCCTTCTCGTACTTCACTGTGCTGAAGAACATGAATGGACCTGAAGACTGAGGACCAACATTTTTACCCAGAATATTACCAGCACGACACAGCAGCATGATATTTGTAGAACAGTTGGCACATTTAAGCTGAAAACATCCACGTAATACGTACTGTTCTAGTACTAAAATCACTCGCCACTGACGCGTGCATTTAGGATTCCGAAAGGCTTCAGGGCATTTCAGAACAGACGTCAGTTTTCGTAAAATTCTAGGTAAAGTACACTCTTTCAGCAATATTTAGCACCGTGTGTTCTGGCAGATATGTACCAGTATTTCGGAAGAATCTTCTACCTACAACGTCATGGTACGTTTCGAGGACGTAAATGAAATGTTCGAATTTATGGCATATGTTTTAATGAAACACACGTTTTCTTTGTGTTTATATAAAATTAAATGTGCAAATTAAAAATCAAATAATTGTTAATATTATGTTATTATCCTAATTGAGCATCCTGTAATTAGTTAAAGCATAACAATAAAATTAAAGGCATATTTGAGACTTGGAAGCTGAAATTAGTAACAAGGTAGTAGCAGTCATTGTTGGTGCTGGTGTTAAAACGATGGTTATGAAAGCACCTCAGCCCTATCCTCACAGGACTCCGTGTGTTCGCAGAGTCTACCACGATCACCAATACGCCCCAATATAGCGCACCGCCTTTATAGCACCACCCTCACTTGGCGTCCATTCAAGTCTGTGAACAGAAATTTCCTCTTCGCTTAAGATTGCGAGCCCTTGATACAGCGCCACCCCGTCAACCGCCATCCGCCAAAGACTGGTGATACATATGTGCCAATAAGCACTAAATAATGTCCGATGCAGCGCCATGTTGGAAGGTATTTAAGGAATGCGGATAATGTTGGCTGAAATTTCTGCCTAGTTGGCAGCATGGGTCAGCGACTACTATCTGTGCAGAAACATTCATCGTCTACGCACTACAGAAATCCCTTTTCAACTGATCTAGCGGCCATTGTAATTGGGAGGAGTCTGTTTCATAATTCGCTATACATTCAACCAGATACTGATCTCATAACCCTGGCTTCATTCAGCTTCCTCTTTGCCCCGCTTCCTTACCCGCGCAAGTTACAAGCTATCAGTCGCAGCGTGTATAGACGAAGAGCTGGAGAATTTCAGAATCATAAAGTACATCGAGGCGATAATGTGGCTAAGTCGCCTTGAGACAAACGTAGCATTACAGTACAATTTGTAGTTACCCTAAATCTTCATATTAGAAGTGACGTATGGGGAAGCGGGCAGTATTAAGTGTTTGTATAAAGAAAGATGTCTGCTTATAGAGACCAAATTCCTGTAGCTAGTGAGCAGAATACAACCAACCATTTTTCTTATTATAGGACCAATCCATCAGTTGACGTTATATTGGTGATATACGCAGTAAAAAAAATTAGCGGGAAAATCTAGCAAGTGCTAACATGAAAAATGTAAAAGGTGCAAACATGAAACCTGGAGGAAGCACTTGCAATATGGATAGGGCCGTGGAATGCTAAAAACGGTACAGCAGCACATGAGGTTTTAAGGAAATGGCGAAGATGTTTTTCAAGTCCTGAGCACTAATACTGTGTTAAATGTTCTTCTGATACGTTATTTCGAGTATTAAATAATTAACATATTTTTAACATCTTAAGTAAATGTTATGAGTTTAAAAAAGTTACAGTATTTCGATTTACCAGCACCCTCGATATAAAGCCACAAATTGCTGTGAAAAACAGTGACGCTATATCGGGGTTTGAATGTATCTACATGTGTGTACACCAAGGCCGTCAGTCCTTGTACAAGTTGCGTTGAGTTCAGTGTCCTTTCTTGGAAAGAGTTATCTTCATTTCATGTTATAAAATAAATAACATAATTTAAATTTGGTACATTTTCAGTATTTATATTGGTTCTCCATTCTAATTCTAGTGTGGAGAGGAAAGTAAAAACAGACACACTAAATGTACGCACGAAGGAAATAGTACTAATGTATTGTAAAGTTATGTTCAACATAATTTTAAAATGTGCTACTTTTAACACACACATCTTGCCGACTTTCTGTAAGTATGAGAGATATTATTGTACTAATAAAATTCGGGAATTATGCGCTGCGGAAATGTGACTGAAACAAGTCGATTGACGTCATGTGACGTCATTTTTATTGATAATCAACAGATCTACCACATTTGTACACAACAAATTTGCGACCATGCACCGTCTGCAGTTCAACTGAGATCCAGCAGACGATCGAAAAACACAGATGTAGTGAAGAGTTATTTTGTGATATAGTCTATGATGTATTTGAAGTATTTGTTGAAAAATTATTAAAGGGTACGTATTAACAAATAATGATTTAATATTTCATAAATCGTATTAGCGCTATAACACCATTCCCACAGTAGAATATTTTATTCTGAAGTTTAATAGTTTAAATCGTTCCAAACACTTTTCCGTACTGATATTTTAGTGTTCAAAATGTGGGCCGCGATAGCTCAGTCGGTATAGCCACTCGCTATGAGCTGGACGGTCCGGGGATCGAATCCTGGTGGCTGTGAGATTTTCCGCAACCGACCAGACCGGTCCTGGACCCCACCCAACCTCCCGTACAGGGGGTAAAGCGGATGGGGCGTGGTGTTAACCACCCACCCCATCTAGCGCCGAGGTTAAAGAAAGAGTAGAACTGTACCTCAACTTCCCCCCCCCCCACCCCCGTGCCTTCATGCCAGGTTATAGGGTAAAATTTGATTTACGTTTAGCGTTAAAGAACATTACGAAAGTCTGTTGTCTTTAAAGTGTATCTCACCTGCAGTTTTATAAAAATGAATAAACAAGCACAAGATGACATTTCAAAAGTAACTATGCGGTGAATTGTTTAATGACGTATAAACTTGCCTCTTGATTTTAGTTATAGGATGTTATACTTTTAATTCGGCTACTATACTTATATTTATACTTACAAGCATACAGCCCCCTGCAACCGACAAATTCCTCACAAGGAAGTGTGAGGATGAACAAAGGGCAATAAGCAATAGATATCTTATGAACTGATTTGTGCAACGTTTGTGGAAAATATTTTGAGAGTTATTTGTAAGTGTCTGTAAATGGTGTTCTTTACGAAGTAGAAAAAATAACGCCTTATGTGAAGACCACGTCCGTCCGTACGTGTGCCTGCCTGTCTGTCCGTCCGTCTGTCTCTCTCTCTCTCTGTCTGTCTGTCAGTCTGTCTGTCTGTCTGTCTGTGGCCTAGTATCAGCAACTAAACCGTTTGCTGCATTTTCATGAAATTCGGTACAGATGTTATTTTTCAAATATTGTCGATCAAGCATGAGTTTCATGAAAATTGAGTGTAACTGTCATACTTTACTGATGGGCGTAAATCGAGTGTAACTGTCATACTTTACTGATGGGCGTAAATCGAGTGTAACTGTCATACTTTACTGATGGGCGTAAATCGAGTGTAACTGTCATACTTTACTGATGGGCGTAAATCGAGTGTAACTGTCATACTTTACTGATGGGCGTAAATCGAGTGTAACTGTCATACTTTACTGATGGGCGTAAATCGAGTGTAACTGTCATACTTTACTTATGGGCATAAATCGAGTGTAACTGTCATACTTTACTGATGGGCATAAATCGAGTGTAACTGTCATACTTTACTGATGGGCATAAATCGAGTGTAACTGTCATACTTTACTTATGGGCATAAATCGAGTGTAACTGTCATACTTTACTGATGGGCATAAATCGAGTGTAACTGTCATACTTTACTGATGGGCATAAATCGAGTGTAACTGTCATACTTTACTTATGGGCATAAATCGAGTGTAACTGTCATACTTTACTGATGGGCATAAATCGAGTGTAACTGTCATACTTTACTGATGGGCATAAATCGAGTGTAACTGTCATACTTTACTTATGGCATAAATCGAGTGTAACTGTCATACTTTACTGATGGGCATAAATCGAGTGTAACTGTCATACTTTACTGATGGGCATAAATCGAGTGTAACTGTCATACTTTACTTATGGGCATAAATCGAGTGTAACTGTCATACTTTACTGATGGGCGTAAATCGAGTGTAACTGTCATACTTTACTTATGGGCATAAATC
The DNA here is from genome assembly GCA_021186555.1 of Reticulitermes speratus. NCBI lineage: Eukaryota > Metazoa > Arthropoda > Insecta > Blattodea > Rhinotermitidae > Reticulitermes > Reticulitermes speratus. The sequence continues at coordinate 485,821 of JAJKFL010000004.1, forward strand.
GAGTGTAACTGTCATACTTTACTTATGGGCATAAATCGAGTGTAACTGTCATACTTTACTGATGGGCGTAAATCGAGTGTAACTGTCATACTTTACTGATGGGCGTAAATCGAGTGTAACTGTCATACTTTACTTATGGGCATAAATCGAGTGTAACTGTCATACTTTACTTATGGGCATAAATCGAGTGTAACTGTCATACTTTACTGATGGGCGTAAATTAGTTTCTACCCGTACTTTACATATTCCATGACCAATTTGGGTGAAATTCGGTACAGGAGATCTCCGTATAATGCCGTTGATAATCGTGAAAATAGTTGCAGTTAAAGCCGTAATTTACGTAACAAAACGAATGGAAATTTTGCTTGTATTTTCTATATTTTTGTGAATTTCCACACGTTCTGTTCACATTTATCGTCCGATTTGGGTGAAAACTGGTACAATTCTTGCACACAATCACTTGTGAGTTTCTTGCAAATCGTAGCAAGGTAGAACGCATTTTTCTTATGGGACTGAATGAAATTACATTTGCGCGTGTACCTTGAATCCTTATGCCATTTTGAAAGTAAACAACACCTTGGTAAATTCTGTACTCAACGTCACGGAGTGCGTGTGTGTGTGTGTGTGTGTGCGGCGAAAAATTAACTAGGAGTGTCATGGTTCAAAGTAAATTGAAACGGCAATTTACTACAAAAATACATACATTGTGGAAAGAAGTGTGTATTATTGTAAGTTGTTGCTGGAAATGCATTCCAAAAGAATGAAATATTTCGAAAAGAAAGTTAAAGTGTCCAACAAACCCCAACAACTTATAATGAAGTAGTCGAAATAATGGCGAAAAGAACCGACATAAAACAGCCGAGTCACTTATTTTTCTGGCTTATCGCAAAATTTTCGAAGCGTTGCTTGACGAGGAAGCGTAACAAGGAATTGAGAAGAGTCCCTTACCAGGTAATGCAATTCGCAAAACAATAAATGATACGTCATCTAACATCGAAGGAAACGTGTCAAGAAACATTTATAATTCAAATTTCATTTTCTATTTGACGAGTCCACGGACATTACTGGCAAAGCACATATGTTGGCACTTGCCTTTTTATTGATAAGAAGGAGATAATTGTCAATTTATGCGTTGCAAAAAATTTCCAAAAGGTACGAGAGGCCACATACCGTACTCTTGGTCCCATGTCTTCATGTTTAGAAGACTTAAAACTTTCGTGAAATTCATGTGTTTGTATCTGCACTGACAGTAAGCTATGCAGGGAATTGTGAAAGGTTTCATAACACTTGCAAAATAGCATAACACAAATATATTATTCATGAATTGCCTTTTTGCATAGAGAGGTCCTTGCTATTAAGACTAGGTTTTCATTTACAGTCCGTGTTATACCGCCAGTAAGGTTAATTATGTACTATCAAGGCTTTTGAGAGCTCGATTTATTTAAATTCTGTAAATTCTGAAAACACGAGTTTTTAATTTTGCACTTGGAAGTAGTATGGTTGTATAAACGAAAAGTCTTGTGTCGTTTGTGTGTGAACTTAAAGCTGAAATATTCATACTTTTTGGAAGAGAAAGAAACTATAATTTCTGTAAATAATTTAGGGGACCCAGTTACGCACAACTAATAAACGCCGACGTTTGTAAGGTCTGCAGCTTGTCTGAGCTTGGCTTATGACAATTTCGTCATCTATCCTTTACAGGACAGCACTTTTCAGGAATACAGTTTGAGTTCCACAGATTCAGGTGACCTGTATTTCATGCTCCACAAGTTACGAAGAGAAGTAAGGTAAGGAGTTTGTACGTTTATGACATTTTTCCAGCAATATAATACTTTACTATGTTGTCATCCTTATAAATTCAGTACCATGTACTTACATTCCACTGTTAGTGACTCTATAGTATCAAAGAGATAGTGGGAACCCATGTGCACTTGAGATAAGACGCGCTATGCTGCGCTGGTCGTTGGGGGGAAATAGGATTTGACAGTAATAATATACCTATTTATGGACACTAAATTTCTCTACTTGTAATTCTGGACATTTATACTTTATCGCGTTCGTAGTAAAATATTTTGTTATTAATACACATCCAAAAGTAAGTTTCGGTATATTAGCACATTTTTAAATACCAAATTTTGAGCCTTGTCTCTACACTGGGAACATCCTCAAAGGCTTTCAAAGCATCCCTAAGACACGAAGAAAGTGGCACGAAAACTACGTGAAAAAAGCAAAACATGAACACAGAAAAGGAGTTTCAGTGCGATCAGCAACACAAAAACATGGAATTCCTAAATCTACTCTCTTTGATCATATTCGCAGTGTAGGTATTTTTGCTATTACGCGTGTTCATTAACGCGAGTTGCTATAATGCGATTCAAGATTAAGTAAACCCTGCTTGTATAAAGCGAATTGGCTCTAACGCCATTGATGTTTTCCAATACGTCTTTAAAACTTCTTGCAAACAAAATGATTTCAAGATCCTCCAATTCTGAATAATGCGCCAAACACAACCTCTCTACTGCAGCCTCTGGACCAAGGTGAGGTTGCAGTTTTTAAAGCTTATTATCTAACTCGAACCTTCAAGATGTTGATTGCATCTACTGAGGGGGATAAAAAGAAAAGCGTTAAAGAATTTTGGGAGCGCTTTAACATAAAGAATGTTATTGACATCATTAAGGAAGTTCGGAGAGATATCAGTAAACATGGTGTTTGGTGGAAGCTTCTCCAAAATTTTATACGAGATTTTAAAGGCCTTGAACCGTCAGAGGAGCTCCCAAGGATCAAAGCACTTAGCGCTGCTCTTGCAAAGCAAGTTGGATTTGAAGAAGTGGAGAGTGAATATGTGGAGGAGCTGCTTGCGTCCCATTGTGAGACCTCGCTACGGCTGATCTGCAACAACTTGTTTCTGAGGCGGAAGTCGAAACTGGAAAAAGAAAATGAAGTCAAGGATGCAGCACCACGAGAGCTTCCCACTTCTCTTTTGTATTCTATCCTAAGGGAAGCAGAGAAATAGTTGCAGCTCTTACGAGACAATAATTACAAGGCTGAATGCAGCAGGATAGCTACTGGTGGAAAATGTTTTTATTTGAAACCCTAAGAAAAGCTTCTTTATCAAAGAAGCAGAAAGGCAAAGCAGCAAAAGCTAGATGTATTTTTAAGTAACCCCTCACAAAACAGTCGGAAGACAATCAGGTGCGCACCCAGAATTTTTCACTGAGGGGGGGGGGGTGTCTGACCCTGAGGCTACATATAATTTATGTTTGATTTTAAAAATTGTGTTATAAAAATAATGTAGTAAGTTTAACAGAAAAATAAGACTATTTGCAACTACATGTTCCATGACTCAATCACAGTGTCCAGTCTTCTTTTTCTTTTAATTTTATTAATTGATTTTTCAAAATTCTAATGTATTAGTCATCAGCCGATTTCAAGTGGCTGATTTCGGCTGAAGGGTAAATAACGTAAAACTTTTGATATCATCGTGTCCACAAAATCTGTGTTTTTTAAATTTCGGTTTGGGGGGTTTGGGGGGTTGGGGGAGGCTGCAGCCCGGAAGCCCCCTTTGGGTGCGCCCTTGCAATGAATTAGTCATCCACTTCTGGATTAACTAATTTTCTTCCTAAGCCTGTAACTACACCTGCACGTGGAAGTTTTGGTGATGATGATGATGATAATGATGATGATGATAACGACGATGCGACGACCCTCTTTCAAAGTAAAGTTTTAAATTCACTGTATTATTTTATTATTTAATATAACATAACGGTATTCAAAGAGCCCTTTTTGTTAGGCTAAATACATGTTTAATTTTGTATGTTAATTGATATTTTTCTTTGTCTCTCCCTAACCCTATTTCTTCCATAAGCCCTATGATTTTTAGTACGCGAGTTCTAAAGTGCGAGGTCTCACAAGAACGCAACTTTCGCGTTATAACAGAACTACCTGTGCTGCCAAGTCTTGAAAACGGGGGCAAAAAGCAATTATTTCAGCGTACTCCTGTTGACATGGTGCATCAAGGAAAGGGGTTCCCGTAACACGTACTGATGTCAGGACTGCGGCATTTCAGTATGCTGACAAATGTGAAGTATGAACACAGGCTTAACAGAGAGACCACGTGCTGGCCGCAAGTGCTTACGAGGGTTCTCATTAACCATTATCCAACCAGGGTGGGTATTTAAATTTTAGCGCATGATTTATGAAAAGCATATTATTTGTACAGAAACAGATAAAGTTATGCAATAAATGTGGATTCGTGTACACGTAGCCCTTGATTTACGCCCTAGTTATGTTCCTGAAAAGTGGGCGTAAATAAAAAAGGCGTAAATCTGTGATATTCCCATTAGAAATAATGGAATAGGTAGGTATTAGGGACAATCATACCAACGACAGCCTGTTCAAATGCTGTATATGCACATGTATTTATTATATTAATATTATGTTCCTCATATTAATATAGAAATAAACAACTAATATTAATTTTTAGCCTATGTAAATTGAAAAGGAATTGTAAACAGCTTGCCTACACTTGTCACGGATGGTACGGTACACGTTCCATATCGTCGCTGTCACGGATGACTAAATTACCTCTCACGGCCTTTATAACTCAGTTACTTTATGACCATCTTTTAAAGGTTTCGCTTGTGCTAATTGTGCGATGATGGTTGAGTTAGGTGTTGTGTTATTCGTCGTCGTCTCAGTTATTTTGTTCCAGCCTAGTTCGTAGTTACTAGGCTTGTCACGGATGGTAGGTTTTCCATATCGTCGCTGTCGCAGATGTGCTGTCACGGATAATAAAATTCAATGTCACAGGTTTTACTGTAAGGTCACTTTATTAGTCACAGGTCTTACATATTACTACCGTTAGGATTACTGTTGCGATTATTTATCGTCGTGTCAATTCTTTCTTCCTTGATTGGGTATGTCATCGTAGCGTTTGTAGGTAGAACAAAATATGCTTAAATAAATGCAAATAAGCCACGTGGTCAGAAATAAACGACGAGTGCGCGGTAACTGACGTAGTCTGCAGTGAGCGCTCTGCCTCCCAGTTTTGTTGTGCGCCTTGACATTCCTATCTTTGCGGCAGCGTCCAAGTGTGCAGCCAGCCAGCCAAAGGGCGGTTAAGCCGAAAACGAGAGAGGGCAATTAAGAAGTGCTGTAAATTGTAAAGGGGCGTTAAATCAAAAAGTCGTAAAACAAACGGGCCTAAAACAACGGCTACGTGTATTCGCCGCAAAATTTGAACAGAAAACATTCGTTAACGCGGGTACTTTTAGATTAGAAAACGTGGATGCGATGTTTACGAAGAATATGCTGCTTCCACCTTCAAGGCACAAACGTTGGTACCCTCCTTCCAAACTACGTAGTATGAGCTGAACACGTCCTACATGTTCTGACATCCACCAAACTATCTCCATTCACGTTATTTTCATTTTCTCTCAATGACAAAGTAAAATGTGAAGATTTGCACATCACAGCTGAACATCACCATACATCCGTCTCTCTCTCAGCCTGTCTCTCTGTGTCACTTAGCATTCAGAACCTCAGTAGATATTTCTGTTCTCACAGGTGGAATCTTCTTGCTTCTCAATTTCTCTCTTTCTCTTTGGCACTCCCACATTTGTAACTCTAACAGTGTGCACGCTATTAGCAGCTGTATACAGCACTGGTTTTTATAATGCGTAGATAAGGCTCTTAACACCAAATATCAAATCGATAACTGCCACAGATATCTGTTACAACAAACACACTTTTGACACACGACGACCACTCCTCCCTATACATGCACTTATATCGCGTAATAGAGATGACCTTCGACCTTCGAACTTCGACCTTCCACTACTACAAACATGACTGACCGGACCACGAAACCTCGTCCCGGTGCATCGTACTAATTTAACGCACAACATAATAGGTCACCCGCGAAAGAAAGTTGCTAAATAACTGCCGTCTTTAATTAACATAAACTAAAATAACGATTATAGAAATGACCCTGTATGGCCACGCCTCCCACTCATCTACTTCAGACACACAAACACAAATATGGCCTACCAATTACAAATCAAATTGGGAAGATGCACTGCAGTCCCATCATGCAAGCCGGTTCCCACAATTTGTATATTTGACACACATCTCACTTGTGGATACTTGTCATGTCGTGGGAATGGTAGCTTCCCAATTGTAGACGTGTATATACGTAGCCGATAAAGAAACTAATATTTAGTCGAAAGCATTCTTCTCCGAAAACTAAAATTGGCCTAACCAAATCAGTTACCGGTATAGCGTGGATATACGTCATACACGTTAGGAGGAAAACAACCCAGATGAAACAACAATATAGATTGTAACAAAGTCCCCGTAGCAAGTGCGGCAACAAGGATTCACGATAACAATAGCAAAAAATGAAACAGAAAGGGAAGTTATAGCCTGCAAATAAGATTTCTCGAAAAGTTTTAAAAGATTTTAAGAATTTAACGTAATTTCAACTAAAATAACACAACGTAACAAACATAACATTACAACTGCAAATGTAAAAAAAAGAAGTACTGTATACAATAAACTGTTGTATGATGGGAGATTTCATTACCACATTGAATTTACATGTGATATAAGATTACTGTTACACTTTTATTTTTACGGTAGTTTAGCCTGATGATGGCTTTGGTACAAAAGCCGAAACACGTAGCTAGTTTTTGTCAAAAATGAATTTTCTTACCAACGAACTTATGTCTATTTTGTTGAAAAGCACTTCTGGTGCACTTGTACAAATATTGGCCACTTGTCCGTTTACCACCGACTGTCGGTAGACGTGGCACAATTTAAAGGAATAGCCGCTTTTTAGTTCAGAGTTAAAGCCTGCACTTGTTTTAAGGTGCGACAATTCCTTTGAATAGGGTCGTTACCGGGCAAAGATATTTGTCACTTCCTCGCGGCTAGTTTATTGCATGGAACTTGGCTGACTCACTGTTCAGCCTACAACCGCGCTATCGCAATGAATTGTTATGTTAACGAATTCCTTGTAAAACGCGCAATTATTACCAGATATGTCAAATACACCAGTCACGGGTCCCGGCTTAATGTGTGTCACGCCGGGCTGCGCGTTGTCTGCCCCTCCTGCACAAGCAATAAACTGGTAAGACGGCAGCGTTCCTCTGTACCGAGTTTTGCCGGTCGTAGCCCCGACGTCAACATAACAGTTCCATCTGCGACGCCACACTTCAATTTTTGAGTACATAGAATATCTAACAGAACTAACCGTGCAAGTAGCGGTACCTAACACACATGAACAAACTATAAAATAAATTCCGTTGTACACAATTTATATTTAGTATATTTAATAGTGTATTTGACTGTACGTGCACAGCGGGATGGATCATGTCAAATTTATTGACACACATGCGCGCGCGCGGGCTACCTTCAAATCTAGATTTTCTGCTTCCTACCGCCGACCGAAGAGATAACACTTTACGAAATTCAGTCCGTACTCTTACCAATATGTCCTGTTGCCGCGGCTGTAAACTGATGTGCTAGAATTGCGGCATGCAGTTCGGATCATTAATTATAGTCTCGAATCTGAGTGTTATTCCTCTGAAATTTAACTGCTGTGTATTGTGGTGCTGATAAGGAAAGCGACCGCCCGTCTGCTTGCTGTTTACAAGTTTCTTTCGCACTGTAAACACGCGGTCTATCTGATAATGCTTGTTGTCACGGAAAGTAGTCGCTGTATGTTTAGCGACATAGGACGAGACAGACACTTGGCAAGGTGCTTCAACTTCTGTGTACCTTTAAGTCACTAATTCGAATCCCGTTTATCCTAAAGAGCCCAATCATTACAACTTAATTCGTGTTCATTTCACGACGAGCCGTTACTCTCTAGTGGTTAGCATTATAATTCCGAATTTCACTGCTTACAGTCAAAATATTCCGATTTTATTTACATCAAACGACGACGACGACAATAACGACAACTACAACAACAATAACGACGACGACAACAACAACAACAACGACGACGACGGCAGCAATTGATGCTTTACACATCTTTCTGCGGGCACGTCGCGCGTAAATCGCTAAATATTATCGGACTGAAAAATGTTTCAAACGGAAAGTGTCGAGGAAATGAGACACATTTTATTTCGGATAAACTTCTTCGTAAGTCTTAATGGTTTTCCTGGTAATTAAACAAAGGAGAGCAAACGCACTAAAATTGCTTTGCATACAGAGGCCTGCTTTAAAATGTTTGTTTTGAGTTTAATGCTGGCGGTTTGGATCGAACCCCGGATCTAGCCCGCTTAACCACTAAACGCTGATGATTATGAACTGTGAAAAGAAAGAGAAGACGTTGAAGGAGACGACAGTGCCACACATTACGAGACAACGTGCAGTGGCGGCTCGTGCATACAGAAATAAAAACTGAAATGAGAACTTCCACGTTAAAAGTGGGCTTATGATAATGGCAGCGTCTCATATTAAGGAGCGGTACGGGGAAAATCGGAAAAATGATGGCCATACTTTACAGGACCAAATTCTTTGATGTTTACTGGAAAATGGTTAGAAAAACCAGGATAAAGCCGTAAGGTAACGCGTCTGACTTGCATGCAGCAGATGCCGGTTAGAATCCTAGCCAGTACAGGAACTTAAATTATGCTACGACGCTTTCTTGCACACCTCTTTCACTGCAATCAGTCAGGGCCACTGACAGCTGCTGTGTAGTCTCTTCGGCTTGTTGATAAGTTTAATGGAAGGTTACTGAATTTTTTTTTTACTTATTTAATGACGCTGTCAGCAGCTAAGACACTCCGCGTCGAATGGCAGGATGATTCACAATCATCAACTGAAAATAATTTGAAAGGAGGCAGTCGTAGTCTAATCCAGACACTGTTCCAGCATTTGCTTATAGAAACTGAGGGAAACCACAAAAAATACCGTTCAGAATAGCCGGTGTTTCACCCGAGTATCGACTTAACACCTCCAGAACACAAGTCTACAGCGTGGCCGCTGCAGCAGCCCACTGGCTTGCAGGAGTTATTTGTGTTCTCACATGGAAGTGAGAAATCCTGTTTCAGACCCACACAGAACTAAGCTTTATACAGTCAAACTTCAGTTATCGTACCTTAATGGACGGAAGTTTGTGTCGGATAAGCCGATAGGTTCGCTTCTTAGCCTATAGCGTAATGTAAACATGTAATTAATTAATTATCTCATTCCAACAAATGCACTACACTATTTTAGTGTTTTCTGTCCCTACACATGTTTCGGCACTTCCTGTGCCATCATCAGGGGTGTCGTCGAGAGTTCACAATCCTCAATGCATCCAACTCACTTTCACAACATATAGTTTTTGTAAGTCACTGTCACTGAATATCACTTATCTTCGTGTTCGTAGTGGTTATTTTATCTTCTTTGAAGTCATTAAAAATGAATCATTAAGATTTTGATCTGAAGACAGTCGTAGTATAACATACTAAAAGTTATTTAAATTTTTTTCGACAACTCGATATATATATATTAGTTGTGCGATCAATATGTGATCCTGTCCCGTAAGAACATACATATAAATAAGCTGCTGTTATGTATATATAGCAATTAGCTCAGGTAAGCAGAACCGTAGTTTAACATACCTTATGCTGTGTTGTTGACCGTCCTGTGGAGCATTGTGTACTGCCTGGTTATGTTGTGCTTGTGTTTGGGGTTTGGGGTGTGGCTTGGCACTTGCGTATTGTGACTGGCTGCGAAAACAAGTTTGGGTTATTAGTTTCTGCATATCTGCATGTGCGCTACATATTCTGAACAACAGATACGAATATGGAACCCTACATTCCACAATGGAACTCTTAAAATCATGTAAAAAGGGACGGCGTATGAATGCCTTAGAAAAATATTACATACAATGGTACCAACATAAAGATTCCTTAATACAAGAACAAGATGTAGGAGAAATAAACGCCCTATTCTCACTTGTTTTCGCAGCCAGTCACAATACGCAAGTGCCAAGCCACACCCCAAACCCCAAACACAAGCACAACATAACCAGGCAGTACACAATGCTCCACAGGACGGTCAACAACACAGCATAAGGTATGTTAAACTACGGTTCTGCTTACCTGAGGTAATTGCTATATATACATAACAGCAGCTTATTTATACATATGTTCTTACGGGACAGGATCACATATTGATCGCACAACTAATATATATAGCGAGTTGTCGAAAACAATGTTAATAACTTTTAGTATTTTATACTACGACTGTCTTCAGATCAAAATCTTAATGATTCATTTTTAATGACTTCAAAGAAGATAAACTAGCCACTACGAACACGAAGATAAGTGATATTCAGTGACAGTGACTTACAAAAATTATATGTTGTGAAAGTGAGTTGGATGCTTTGAGGATTGTGAACTCTCGACGACACCCCTGATGATGGCACAGAAAGTGCCGAAACATGTGTAGGGACAGAAACACTAAAACAGTGTAGTGCATTTGTTGGAATGAGGTACTTAATTAGTTACTGAAATGCACGATATATATATATATATATATATATATAGACATGCGAATTTAGGAAGCCAAATAACCGAACCTAGGCAATTATTTAGTACAAAAAACACACATGACGCAGAATTCTGATAAAAATAAGAAAGGACGTCCTAAAACACATTTTAAGCCCGAAGGATGTGTCGGAAGCTTCCACCACGTAACGAAGGTTAAACTGTGTCGCGTAGGCCTAAATGGGCTAAGTTTCGTTGCTTTGTAAATGTAGTTCTGTAGGCTACATTATTGGCCCCCACAAAAATGGAGTGGGTCTCATGTTACCTAAATGCTGAATTTAAGATTTTACGCACAAATATTTGGTATTCCCTGTTTTTCGGGGGTCGGAAGGGCCCGTCCGTTAACGCCGGGGTTATTTGACTGAGAGTCGGTCGACCGAAGTATGTTCTATCCAAATGTTTGTGAGGCAAGCAAGCAATGGAACCAGTACACACACGACGGGAAAAGAACTCAGCAGCCTCGTGTGACATGGACTGGTGTGGCGGGCCGTGACGTCACACACCAGGAACTGGAGCGGTCAGCATTATGACGTGTTGAGGACAAGGCATGACCTGACGTTCGTCGCCGTAACAACAGAGACCTCAGATTCTCAGAAAGTATTTAATGACATGCAAACAAAAATCGTTGGATCTTCCTGGCAACATTATGACATTGTTGTCAGCTGTGACACCAGTTCACTGACAGAAAGACAACTCATGTGGCGTGCAACCAAACATTAGTTGTAAGATAAGCAGAGGCGGACTGGAAGACCGAGTTCGATTCCCGGTAAGGGCAGAAAATACTCGTATTTTTCTCGATACCACAGCGCCCATACAACATATGGGGCACTCCCAGCCTCTTATCCAAGGGGTATCGAGGGTAAAGAGGTCGCAGCGAGAAATTGTGTAGTCACCTTAACCTAGTGTCGAGGTCTAGAACGCGTGATGGTTTGGCATTGTTCACTATAAATTCTACCAAGACCACGTCTGGTTCATATTGTAGTCGTCTGGGTTATGACAGTGTGTAGTTTGGTAGATGGTACCAACGTTTTGAAGAGTAAGGGCAGATGATTATCAGTATTTCGAGAAAACCTACTCTACCCTGAACTGAGCAATGTGTTACTCCGAACATTTGTTCACATCTACCAGACTACAGGGTGTCACAACCCAGAAAACTACAATGGGCATCTTCAGCACCGTGGCAACCTCGCAGCTTTAACAGTTATTTGCTGCAGTGTACAAGAAACGTCAAAACTTCAGCGGACACGGTAATAAAATTTCGGGCTCCATAAACGGCAAGAGTTTCTTGAGCAGCTGAGCAACTGCTTCCTTTCGAAGTTATACGTATGTCAGACGTAAATACAGTCTTTACAGCTGGAGCCCCTCGTTCTCTTGATTACTTACTAGCAGAATATGGACGAATAAATACGTAAATAATGGGCTGAGTCAGTCACATCTTCAGCTTCCCACCAAGTTTCAGTGACGTAGCCAGTGACGTCAGAACACGTCTAGAAATTCCAACACCACGGCAAGAAACCAGTCGGTGTTGTGATACAGACGGGTGAGGAGTGTTGTCGTCTTGTGACCGGACTACGAACGTTCCGTAGTGCTGTGTCTGCAACGGCGTCCTGAAGAAAACAAGCAAAGGCAGCCAGGCGTTCTGTTGTAGTGGGTATGTGACATGACGTATCAGTTTCGGGTGACTATGAACTTGTCAAGATCTTGTCGAGTGTCATTTAACGTCATTGTTTCGACTGCAGAAGTTTATTGTCGAATGCAAATGGACCACCATGAAGGCACAGCAGTGAAAGATTTTGAAGTGGTTAAGGGCGTTATTCTGGAGAGACTGGAGGAAAGTCAGGAAAAGTTACGAAATATACGCGCAACATAAAAAGTCTGATACGGTGGTTCTCTTTTGTTTGCGTAACGGAGAGCCGGAAGATTTACGGAAAGAAGTGTATTGAGCAGGAAATGTGAATTTCATTTTCTGTACAATTTCTGTTCGAAACATTTTTCACTGTAATCGGTATGTAGCGAATTGCGCTCGATGTGCGCCAAGAAACGCCTGTAGGTTTTCATATAAAGTAGTAATTATTTTTACAAAATTTTAACAAAAATTGGAGTAGCAAATTTTAGTAAAATTCCTCAGTTCTAAAGTACATGAAAATCAGCTGGGCTTTTCTAGAGGTGCTACATGTGAACGGACTTGGCGAAGCTAATGACGCATTTGTGCAAATTGGCATTGCTAAAGCGCTGAATTAGCGACCCGTACTGAGAACACCGCATATAAATGATAATTAAACAAAGCAGACAGGCGAACTTCATTGTCCCAGATATTTGTCACACTGAGAAGTCAGAAATAATTTTCCGTTTATTTGATTAAGTATTCATAATATCGAAAAAAAGTTTCAAATGAAAACTACACAACTTCATCAGGTCTATATTTTGTCATATACCGGTTTGTTCTTCAATGAGCCATTTTGAGAAAATCGATGAAATGTTATTTCAGATTCATGTAAAGTGGTGTTACCTGTATTGAACAGATATGAACCACAATTAACACCGTAAAGTTATCCGGTGGAACACCCGTTTCATGAATTTAGCTTACAATGGAGGTTTGTATAGCTTCAATCGCAAAAACGCTTCCAAAATTAATAAACTGTCGCTTACAATGGCATTTAAGTATGATTCGAATCACTATAAGGATGAAATGAAGATCAGATTGGCGGAGCATGTGGTACGTATGGGAGAGATTAGAAATACCTACAAAATTTTGATCGGGAAACGTGATATGAAACGGCTTCCTGCAAGAAGTAAGCGTAGAGGGTAGGACTTTATTTGTTACTATAGAGAAACATTTGGGTTTCGTGAAAGGTGGGGAATTTATTCCGAAGGTAATTCTAATCAGTATAATATAAGATGGCTGTGACACTATCTCGTATTTACACAGGTATACGTGCCTGGTACAGCGTGTTCAAAGTTAATGCAACGCTTTTGTACGAATATAATGCATACACAAAGTTTTAAAACTTACCGGAAATTTAAGAAAACCTTAGAACTTTGTATATGACATGTACACAGTTTATTTAGAACATTTACCTAATCACTTAAACTGCTATCATATCCATGTTGATAAAGTAAAACTATACGATAAGTTACCCCTATCGCTAAGCGATTAAAAGTAGGGGGAATTGTAAGGAATATTCCACTCATTTGTGTTCCGGCCGTTTGGCGCCAGGCAAATCTCGTGGAAACCTAAAGAAGAGGTGGCTATTTTGGCCGGGTAGTGTGAAGAGAAAAATGCGTGGCCATGCAGGGAGTCGAACCCCAGTGACAGAAGTACCCTGACTCATGAAGGAAACGCATAGAGACATTTTTGGTGGTTGCGACTGCCATAATTTAACTTGCGCAAATATAATGCGCGTCATATTCGGGGAAACAGAGCCTGAAATCTTATTCTTCGCCTTCTTGCACTAAATGGAATTTGATGATAATAAAACTTAACTCATTATAATAAAGCAGTAACTGTACGTACCACGAGCGTTTACATCATATAGATGTGTACAGGGCCGGTCTAAAGGGCGGACCAGCCGGGCAACTGTCCGGGGCGCCAACCTATAAGGGGCGCTAAGACGTCAGTGGAATAATCGGACATAGACGCTGGTACACACAGTTTTCCACACGCAAAAGAACTTCTTCGTAAATTATCCGCAATTTGGGCACGCGCCCTCAAAATTTTTCGCCAGCCCTGTCCTAGGCTGAAATAGTTTGAAGAATATCATTTTGAAGAAATTATTAGAGTGCCCGTGGCGTTCGCATGTCTTGGACCGGCTCTGGTTATGTATATCTTTGTTTTTCACAACAAACAGCGATTATTCCCGTAAACAGCATTAACCTGTTGTGTGTGAGGTATGAACTGAATATTTATGTATTAATTTAACTTTCATATATGGTATACAGAGTGGCAGTGGGACAGGCTGCTACAGAGTACTTCCGTTTTCCCTCGTCAGTAACATTTAAAAAATAATCGTACTCATTTTCGTCGTAAAACTGCTCTTATCATGACAAGCGAGCGAAATCATGGAACCTTCAAAAAAGGCAATGGCCCTTCGAAAGTCGGGAAGGGCTGTATAGAAAAGCACTTTCACTGTCGGGTTTCAAATGGTTATTCCTCTTTATTTATTTATCCCCCCCCCGTTAAACAAGAGCCTATCAAACAGGTTACTATAGCGGACACGCTCTAGACTGAGAGTCCACGCGTACCCAGTTAGAATATCGAAATACTCGTAGTTAATTTCTGTCCTGTTGAGGTCCTCCATCGCTTTTTCTAGTCTCTCCAAAACATGTAAGAAAGACGCCTTAAAATATACCACAACACCCTCCTTCGTAATTCTTACTTACTCGCCACTCATAATCATCCTTGATGTTCAAAAACAGTGTTAAATGAGACTCAATAGCTTCCTCATTCAGTCCGCCTGCTTTTACTCGGTTTGGTTCAACTTCCCAACATGGGACAGATCAGTAGGACCTATGCGTAGGTGGGAGATGATAATGAAATTGAGCTTGTGGCAGTTGGGCGGAAGGATGTGGCCTGGATCGTGTGGCTCACGATGGACACAAGTGCGTGGTTCTTCTGACCACGGTAATCAGGATATTTGTTTGGCAGTTTGGTAACTGTTGGCTTCTTAAGGAGATGGGTCTGTATGTTTCGAATTTTCGCCCGCTTAACACTGGCAGAGTGTGGCGCGGCAATGTCGGTCAGCCGCCGTCATCGTGCAGAGGATGAAGTCATTCCGATTGCTAAAGAGTGGATTAAGTATGCGATATATTGGGCTTACAGCTCTAGCGTAGACTAGTGTTGGCTTACTACAGGCTTAATGCCGTACACAAATTCAGAACACTGTATTTTATACTCCATTCTGTACAGAGCATCAGTAAGTGTTCCCAAAACGTTCTGGAAGGGTCTTCTTTTGTTCTAAATGCATGCATCAACCCTCTTGAACATGTTTTGAGGGACAGTGGATATGATATAGACAACAGTGTGTTACATTAAGATAAGGTATTAAATGGATCATTCTGTATCATGTACTTCCGTATCTCATGTATACAGTATGCTCTGGTTGTTGCTTATACTTCATTATGGTCTTCACTCATATAATCAATTTTTGTAAAATCATTATACAAATAGTTTCTGTAAAATGTAACAGGTCAGCTCTCAGAGCCCTGAGAACAAGTGAAAGTACTTTTCTTTCCAATGCTCCGGATTTCCGGAAGGTAAAGGTAACGTTATCCCTGTCCACGCCATAAAGGCGTATGGGGAAGTGAAGGTAAGCTCCACTCATTCTAATCCTCTGCACTAGGTGGAGGTGAGTGGTCGGCATGACTTCATTGGAATGTTCCCAAGCTTCGCCCCTTATCATTCTCACACGAGGAGCGCGAAGATGAGCAAGTGTATGTAGCAATGGGGAATGATAGGCCCGTTGCTTGAAGAATAAACAGAAGAAAAGGGGGACGTAGTGAAAGGCACAGCGTTTATTATTGCGGGTGGAAATAGAAAATTTACTGCCTTGAATTTTCCCAGGCTATGCCCGTTCGTCCTTTAGTAAAGATAGAGATAGGCTGGAGGCAAGGCAGAACACTGGGAAGTGAAGACGGTCAGTTGATGGGAAGTGGATTATTGGAATGTGCAGCAGCGGAAAGAAATTGAACATGTGGGCTGAATTTTGTATTCGGGGGCTGCATTATGACGAAATTTTGATGACGTAGGGAGGGCTGTGTTTGGACGGGAGTTTTCAAGTTATGTTGGGAGGCCTGCATAAGAAGCATGCAATGCATCGTGGATTTTGGGTGCCAACTCAGCATTTGCTGCAAGGAAAAAGGCGGAAGACCACAGTCTTGGCCGGTCGCAAACCCTTCGGAACCAGTCTGGCATTCCAATATGTCAAAACTAGCGGCAGTCCGTACATGTGCAGTTGCTTTATTTTTAAAACGTACGGATGTTTTGCATAGCTTTTTTTGCCTGTCCTTTTGATGAGGGAGTAACAAACGGTATAAGTTATACAGAGGTGCATAGCTCACCGCAAAACCCGCTCATAGTTGCATTGCTGCATAGGAACCGATGGCACAGTCCTTTCTTCAGTACTCAGTCCCGCTGTAACCACAAATTGTGAGGTATTGTTTGTTGACATTTTTTTGTTCGTCTTCTATTTCTTCGGGGTCTCGACTTTCTCCAGCTTTTGGAATTGGCTCACGTTCGCGCCATGGCCTGGACCTCTGTGGCTGCCCTCAGAAGTCTGGTACCTGAAATGAAATCTTCAAACTGCCCTTCCGAATTACTGTGGGGGTGGTGACTACAGATTTTTGGGGGTGCGTTATCTAGGTGATCCGTGCTGTCCGGTAAATGCTTCTTGGTTATTACTGGATTACGTTATCCTATTTATTTGCGTTGCGTATTTGCTAGTATGCCATAAAAGGTGGTTATCTTAAGGATCTGGAGCGATGCTGTTTGTGATGGGATCGTATTGCCCAAATTACTGATTTTGTCAAATTTTACTGAATGCCTGCCCTTCATATACTGTGATTGACAGACCCTTAAAGCGAGTCTTATCAATGGCTTTCCCGACTATTGCTACTATTATCCTGAGGACATTATTTTGAAATGTTTGTAATTTATTGATACGAGTCTCTGCGGCATACGCCTAGGCGGGGGAAGCGCATGTACGTATAGATCGGAGGAGGGATTCATTTGTGTAGCCTAATTAATGCCACTGGTGGAGGGTTTGTTTAATACAGGGTGAATTTTTCTCAGTCCTATCTTTGCTTTACGCAGGAAGTAGGAAATTAATGTCTTGTGAGTGAGGTTTAAATCTAAAGCTACCCCAAGGAATTATATTTCACTGGTCCAGTGTATTTTCAGTAAAACTTTTATCTGGCTGAATATTGCGGCGGTAATCGGTAATCTTTTAAAAATTATATAATATTGGATTTGTTACTATTAATGTTAATTCTGAATTTCGGAAACTGGAGTTCCAAGAGACCCAATGCTTGTATTTAACTTAGCAGTCGCCATCGGCTAGGGACGGTGTGTGCTGGCGTGCTTTTATTGTTACTGCCTGAAGGTCATCTAATTCATTCATAAAGATTTAGTTCCTACCTCACAGTACACTGTACAGGCACAATACAAAGGCTAACCAATTAATGCTTTTTTAATGCTGGTTACGAAAATGAGCGTTGGTTCTGTGAGAATAGTATGAAAGGCAAAAATGTACTCGCCGGGCAAAGTGCAGAGTGTCTGAATGTTAAAGCAGGTGGTACTTATACTTGACATTGTGATTTAAATGGGGTTGTCTGCAGAGGAAGTACTAGGAATGCGAGTACTTGGTTGCTAACAGAAACACAACAAGGTACGTTATTGTTGCAGGTCGCCAGAGGTCAGCACTTGGTCACGCAATGGAGAGCCTCGCTCAGGTAAGATATGGAATGTGGTCCCTGTCACAATTTCCGTATGGGGATCGCACAACCTACATACCGAGTTTGAAATGAAGTAGCGGGACACACAAACATGTACTACTGTGTACGAATCTAGCATTCGTACACAGACTCGAAACAAAATTGTAACGATGACTAGAACACCAAAAGTTGGCCAGAATGAAGCCCATTTGGACCGTGACTTTCAGACATTTCCAGTCATTATCTACTGCAAAGTCCTTGAGAAGCTAACAGTCGCTTATCTACATAACAAATTTTATGTAACCTGAAGGTTCGTAACATAACCACAGACAAGTGAATCATGTTCAACACAACTTACTGTAAGTCACTAGCTTCGCAACAGTCTTTTCGGCTGAGGTAACATATATTATCTGTTGTCTAGCTCGTGGCTGCGACATAGCAGCTTAACTGCCTTTATAATGTTAGTGTCAGGTATTCTTAGACATACGTGTTTCGGCGTTTATAGATGCCTCAACTTCAGTGTCTGGTTATGGTACCTTGTTTACATGTTTTTGGCATATTATTACTGTGGTACATAAGCCTACAGCTCCATCAATGAAAACAGCCTTGCCCGCATACAAAATATCTGCTCACAACATATTAAAGGAACGAAGAACTGTAAGTAAAATTACGACAAGCAGATTCAGCAAGATCTACAGTATTTGATATTGGACGGTAATGTAAGAAAAGAGGCTTCACTTAGATACAACCTTACTTTACACTGTGAGTGTACGGCTTTCAGTGTAAACGTTCAGAAGTGTAGTCTGAATGTCATACACATGTAGTGTAAAATATAGTTTTGTCCAGCTGCATCCTCTTTTCTTATATTGTTGATGTGCACAGCGGGACGCAGTCCATCAAAAGTGGACAGTAAAGAAGACACAAGTAAGGTTACGGTTACCAAGCAGAAGTAGTTACGTTACAAAGCAGATCAACAAATTTGAATTGCAACATGTGTGAAACACACCTTAACCCTTTAAAGACTGTAATTAACCTGAATTACTTACAAAGATTCAAACTAAGGTAACGTTTTTGACTTAGTCGATACAACTTTTGTTTATTGGCGAACACCTTTTGTTTTCAATTAATGGTTACTTGTTTCGACTTTTATACCAAACCCATTATCAGGCTAAACCATTATAAAACACATTAAGCAAAAGTCTTATATCGCATCATGATTTCACACCTTACAATAGCTTATTTACATATATTATTATTTCTTATTCAGCCTTGCGGCTATGGTATTGTATTTATTACATGACATTGTACGTATGTATTGTATTTATTACATGACATTGTACGTACGTATTGTATTTATGACATGACATTGTACGTACGTATTGTATTTATTACATGACATTGTACGTACGTATTGTATTTATGACATGACATTGTACGTACGTATTGTATTTATTACATGACACTGTACGTACGTATTGTATTTATTACATGACATTGTACGTACGTATTGTATTTATGACATGACATTGTACGTACGTATTGTATTTATGACATGACATTGTACGTACGTATTTTATTTATGACATGACATTGTACGTACGTATTGTATTTATGACATGACATTGTACGTACGTATTGTATTTATTACATGACATTGTACGTACGTATTGTATTTATGACATGACATTGTACGTACGTATTGTATTTATGACATGACATTGTACGTACGTATTGTATTTATGACATGACATTGTACGGGTATGACGTATATGTATTTATGACATGACATTGTACGTACGTATTGTATTTATGACATGACATTGTACGTACGTATTGTATTTATGACATGACATTGTACGTACGTATTGTATTTATGACATGACATTGTACGTACGTATTGTATTTATGACATGACATTGTACGTACGTATTGTATTTATGACATGACATTGTACGTACGTATTGTATTTATGACATGACATTGTACGTACGTATTGTATTTATGACATGACATTGTACGTACGTATTGTATTTATGACATGACATTGTACGTACGTATTGTATTTATGACATGACATTGTACGTACGTATTGTATTTATGACATGACATTGTACGTACGTATTGTATTTGACATGACATTGTACGTACGTATTGTATTTATGACATGACATTGTACGTACGTATTGTATTTATGACATGACATTGTACGTACGTATTGTATTTATGACATGACATTGTACGTACGTATTGTATTTATGACATGACATTGTACGTACGTATTGTATTTATGACATGACATTGTACGTACGTATTGTATTTATGACATGACATTGTACGTACGTATTGTATTTATGACATGACATTGTACGTACGTATTGTATTTATGACATGACATTGTACGTACGTATTAGTTAAACATTACGCCACCTTTTTAAAATTGTATAACGTCTTTTTTAAAGCTTTTAAAAAACTTATTTGGCTCACTAGATTTCCCTTAGTATGTACTTTTGGTTTATTTCATGGCGCAACAGCCCCTAGTGGGCCAGGCCCTCCTCATTGTCGAGGCTTCACGATCACACTGAGGCATATCACACTCGGTAGGACTCCTCTTAATGAGTGATCAGCCCGTCCCAGAGACCTGTACTTTACAACATAACACCCACAAGGGAACGTTTGGTTATTAGTAATTGCAAACTCATAGTTTCGTTCATGATACTGTGGTTTGGCTAAGATCTGTTGTTATCTCGTCTGTATTGACTTCCTGCTATGTAGTGTCATAAAATGTAATAGTTATGGTATTTTGACATATAAGTACAACTACATTATTTGTTTTTGACTTACAGCGTTGTCACACATGACGTGTATCCATGTTATGCAAATACTTGATTCTGTTAGGCCGATTTTTCGTGTGCGTAGAAGAACACTGTAAAACGGATACCTCGCAAAATATGGAAATAAAATGAAAATAATGTTGACCAATATAGAGTAAAGAAGGAGTACGGGAAACGGAACACAACCGGGGAAGAAATAATAATCACTCATACCAGTTGAAAATTCTGCTTAGTAAGAAAGTGAAATATATACATAAGAAAAGGTATTCTGACAGCGTAATTGAAAATAAATCTTGAGTTTGCAAGAATGCACTTGGACTGATATCGATGTTTTATCAACCTTGGATCAAAAAATAGAATGTAATTTCTAAATAATTAATGTAGTACCTTTAATTGACATGTTTTATTCTATTTTGTATTATTTTATTTTATTCTGTTCTTCTTAAAATTTTATGAAAGACCCTAGATTAATCGTATAATTTTATAGCGTTTTCCTCAGTGTGTTTTTTTAAACTTTAAGAGCTTGAAGATGACCTAATTTAGTTCGAAATATGTAGTTGCTCAATTAGACAAATAGGCTGTATTGTCTAATAAAGATAGTCGTGTTGAGACTGATATTTATTTGATCATTCATAATTTTACTGACGTACTCTATAAATAATCATGTATAATTTGTAGGTATTTAAAATATTAATTTCTCTGTCGACTTCATCTATACACGATTAAAGTCTGGAAGTTACTGTTTGTGTTTAGGAATGCAGACTTTATAAGTGGCTTGTCGGTCTGGTGCTGTCATCTGTGTTGATTCATGTACCAATACGTCAAATAGTGCATTGACGCAAACTGTAAACGTACCATCAATTTGCTTATCATTTTTGGTTACTCTATATAAATAGATCTATATAACTGAATTATTTGTACCAACAAACGCACTAAGACAGTTTTTTCACTGTTTTCTTTATTATTACGATGCCCCAATACGCATTTCGGCATTATTCTGCCATCATCAGGGGGTATTTTAAGTGAGTTTTTACATAGACCAATTCTTTGGTTTCGTCATAACAGTGAAGTATTTGTTACCACATCGTATAAAATTTTGTAAAAGTAGTGGTATTGTTAAGCTGCTAAAAGTTATTAAATTAATAATTATACTATAGAGGATAGTATAATATATTACTTGATTTTATCGTAATTTTTATAAGTTTTAATAACTTAATAACTTTTAGCAGCTTAACAATACCACTACTTTTACAAAATTTTATACGATGTGGTAACAAATACTGACTCACTGTTATGACGAAACCAAAGAATTGGTCTATGTAAAAACTCACTTAAAATACCCCCTGATGATGGCAGAATAACTGCCGAAATGCGTATTGGGGCATCGTAATAATAAAGAAAACAGTGAAAAAACTGTCTTAGTGCATTTGTTGGTACAAATAAATCAATTATAAAAAGATGCACGGTGAATATAAAGTGAAAAAAAAAGAGATCTATATAATGTTTCTTGTAGCGTATTCATATGTTTCCCTCTTTCTGGTATGCAATTAATAGTTATATCCATGAGCCCTGTAGCTTGTCCATAGATGTTGAGCAGATTTTGAATTATTATTACACTTTCTAAAAGAATCGGCACGCTCGTTGTTTTCCAGTTTGACTGATATACGTCTCAAAGTAATTCGAGCATATTCATTGCTATATTCCACTGCTTGTGAATTTATCTTTACTGTCAGAGTTTTCATCTTATTTAGGATTTTCCCAGTGGCGATATTCGTGTTGTGTGTAGTTCCTACGCTTTATATTTTAAATCATTTAGGAATGTGCTTGGTTTCCGTACCTATATATGTGTAACCAATTTTTCTCTTTGTGCCTCTTTTGTTCTTTGCTTACTTGGATTTTTTTGTCTTGTGAGACTGCCCCCTCCTCGTTCTCCGTACTACAGCACTTACAACGCCTGTAGAAGCGCTGACCGGGGTCTAATCCCACCAAATAAAGTCAAATTGCAAACATTTTTAATTGGGCAACAACCAATGCATTTATTATGATTCTAAAGAACAATAGTCAAAATACTCACTTTTTCAGTAGAAACACGCGCTCGCGCGCACACACGCACGCACGCACGCACACACATACACACACATATAATAAGGTTACCTTGCTGCTGCACGCTTAGCTGTATATACAAGCAAAGACAGGAAGGCTCCAATCTCATAGTAAACTCAATAAAACTGTTGCATGCCGTTGCCAGAACTTACCCAAATACAAAAAAAAACCGAAATCCGGGCAACACTAGCAAGACCCCCCGGCGCAAAGTCACTGAAGCCGCAACATGTTTTAGAACCCCAAGCCGAAAGGAGAATTTCGAAGGACAACCGAACAGGACGGTGGCCGAACACAGAGTCCCTCCCAAAGTGAAAGGGAAGCAGGAAGAAAAATTCGGCAGCGTAGGGAAATTATGATTGAGACCGTGGCAAGCGAGAAGAAAGAGTGTGGAAGACCGTGGCAAGCGAGAAGAAAGAGTGTGAAAGACCGTGGCAAGCGAGAAGAAAGAGTGTGGAAGAGTGCCGGCAACCCGGCACAGTTGTTTAATGTATTTACGATGTTAGTATCATACAGATAATTGTGCACTCTGTTCTGAATTATTTGTGCTGTACTTCTTTTTTCTTTTTTTCCCGTGGCAGATATAGGATAATTATTAATTTTGTTCAGCAGTTATCTAATTGCAGCTTGGTTATGTGTGACGGAATGGCATGACCTATTAGAAATTATGCTGCCCGCCATGGTTAGTTTTGAAAATTGGAGAGTTGTATATTATTGTGCTGTCTAAACAACGTAATTCTAAAATATTAATTTTATTGCTCTCTTCTTGTTCTAATGCAAATTTCAGTTTTGGACAAATATTGTTGAATTGAGTAACGTTGATATCTGTTTTAGACTTTTTTAAGCAATGAGGCTGCCGTCCACGTACCTTAAGTACTCGTCTAATACTTGGTACTTTATATAATTTTATAATTTTGCTATTTTCAGTGTATTTAAATAGATTTTTTTGAAAAGTAGAAGAAGTAGGGACTTCCATCGCTAATCCTTCTCTCGGTATGTATTGTTTTCCATTCTAAGCAAAATAATTTTGATTTAGGTTAACATTACTCATGTTTAGTGCAATATTGCAAATGGCGTTATCGACTGTGTTCTTGACAAGTACATCTTTGATTACGTTTATTAGATCGGTGGTAGGAATGCTCGTGTACACATTGCTTATGTTAAACGAAGCAAATTTTACATCTTGTTCGAGTGGTTTTCTCCCAAGTCGCGAGTTATTTCATGGTATTTCTATGTTAAACGAGTACGGAAGGTGAGCGTATTGCTTACCTATCTTGTAATGTACTTGGCTAATTCATATGCAGGAGCGTTCTACCAGTTTATAATTGATCTGGTAGTGTATCTTGTTTGTGACTTTGTATTAACTGTCTTATAGTCGGTAAAGTACCATGAACGAAAAGAAGGATTTAGGATAACGAGTAATCAAAATTAAATAGTAAGAGTAGTCTAATAAGACAAATTTTTAAACTTTTTAAAACAATTCTAAAATTTTATGAATTTTGCGTAATTTTAAGTAATATTTAATTTACTGTAATAAACACAACATTATAACCGGAAGGTTACAAAAATCTGTATGTGAATGAACACTTGTACGGTGTGAGATGTCACGAACATATTGGAATTGAAATTATGTGATATAAGTATTTCCATTTATACACTTTTGTAGTGGTTTAGCCTGCTGATGCCTTTGGAATAAAGCCCAGTGAATTGTTTGCATGTGTATAATATGAATACAAACGTAAGATACACAATTTTTAAAGTTCTTTTAAATGCCCGGTGGTTTGTAGTGTAACTGGCGTATGTTAATACAGTTACTACAGGTCGTCATTGTAATTTTAAACATTTTTAAAACAACTCGTGAAAAAATGGTTTAAAACTAAGACAATTACAAACCAAGGTGCAGTGTAGTGTAGTATATTGGCAATAAAAAGCCAAATACATGTAACATAGTATAAGTATACACTAAGCATGGAGAAACTTGTGTTTCTGAAATTATATGACATCATGTGTATAAACGCAGTTGGAATTTTCAATGAAGTTGTTACCGAAGCACTTTATGCTCTGTTCACGGATTAGGAAGACGGCGATAGACGTCAGTCGGGTGACATTACGAAAACACGTATCACAGACTCTAACTGACAGCGTTTCTTAACACTGGTACATACAGTTCCATTATTTTGATGTGGTTTGTGTCATCTGCATGCGCAGTCGATGTGTTCGCATACAGTAACTGGACAGGAATTCAAGGTGCATTTGGATGAGCTGAGAGAGTCATGCTGCACTTGGCCTGAACATTCCCTTCACACAACTCTACCACGGCTCCCACTTTCCCGATATGCATATTTACTGCAACGCCCAGCCCAGCGGCCGCGACTAAAATTAAGTCGGCATTTACTTGGTGTCATTTCTACACGTAGCTGTATTGTAAACATTATCCTCACGATTCCAGGCACTTTTACAGGCTCAGTATCAGTCAGAAATGCGGTGCCTGATGTCAGAACCCCATGGGGAAAGCACAGCTAAGTAGACATGGGTGAAGATTGGAGGAGATATGGGTCTTCGTGAAATAACTGTGTGTGAAATGGACTGAACTGGCTCAGGATATGGCCAGTGTTGAGCTTTAGTATCTATGGTAATGAACCTTTCAGTTCAGGTCACCTAATAAATATCGTTACGATAGTAAAGTCGAGGAGGCACCAGTTTCGAAACGGTTTGAAACAAGATATGCATTGGACTTTTGGTGGGTGGGTCTAAATTAAAAACGACCACTTGTAAGAGCGAGGAGCTAGGAAGATAAAATTAAAGCGATTCTTTAAGGCAAAATGCAGGATTATGGTAGGCGGATGGATGGAAATGGCTCAGGATGGTGTCCAGTGGTGGACTATGGTATTAGCGTTGTTGAACCATGGGTCGTACTACCTGTGACTTAAAACTGCACATGAACAGAGCGTTGCCTGTAAGGACTGAAGAAGACTGGCCAAGACCCGAACTGAGTTGAATGCTTAAAAAGACAATATGGGACAAGGCGATGCGCCAGCGGTTTGCTCAGTACGTGTGCAGCAAGCCACTGTAAATATGCATGACACGGTATGCTCTATTCCCGTAACCATGGATACCATCCGCCCTCATAACTCTGAGCATGAACATCACACCAATAGGTACCATTTACCTTCATATTTTTCAGTTCCCACGTTTCAGGCCATAACTGTTGAAGTGGAAGTGACAGTGACATTTAACACACGTACTGAAACTTTCATGTCACGTTTGTGCAGTGTCAAATAAAGGCGATACGTACGGAGGTGGATCGTAAAATGCAAATACTTTATTTAGTGACTTTCTTCAATTGCAAAAATTATATAGCGTAAAAGACAATTGTTATGCGTGATTAATCTATAAAGAGTGATTAGAGGATCGTGGCCTACTTTATGGTAGGTAAGAGTGCCGCACTTTCCTGGAAGAAGTGGAAAAATTATGAAACCCTCAGAATATTCCGCCACTGCGTCTGAGGATTCAACGTGATCGGTTCCCAATACGAAGCAGGAATGCCAAACCCAACCCGGCGACTTTATATAGAAATTCTGTAGATAGTTGATAAAGTACAATCATGGCGCAAAGTGTTGTCTGGGGTAAGGTTTTAAGGTACAGGGAAGCTGTACTAAATACAGCAGCTTAAAGTACAGCAGCAGCAGCAGCAGCAGCAACAACAAAAGTAAAAAGTTAAGGTCCCTGTTCACGCCATGAAGGCATATAAGGGGAGTGAAGGTGTAGATCCACTCATTCTTAACTTCGGCACTATATGGAGGTGAGTGGTCAACATCACGTCCCCACCGGTCTACCCCCGGGAAAGAAGCGCTGTACCCGTTGAACAGGAGGCTGCATGGGCCCGGAATATAATAATAATACTTGGTATGTGCCATCCACATTATTGGCCTGTAAAGGGAAGTAAATACGATGTTAATGTGTTGATTGGATTAAACTGGCATAAGATGTGGACCGCTTGCGGGCTCTGTAATGAACTTTCCATGTTTTACAGAATACAGATAATTTGACATGCTTCTCGGGAACGGCTACCCTTAATCGACTTCATTAATAGGCACTATAAGCTATTCGAGAGCAGTGAGTCATCATATGGCAGAATTGGCACATCGGTACAGGCCACCTTTATTTACTGTCACTGCCGAGGCCCGGGTTCGATCCCGGGTTAGTCCATATGGGATTTGTGGTGGGCAAAATGGCACTGGGACATTTTTTTCCCCTAGTACTTCGGTTTTCCTATGTCAATTTCGTTCCATTACACGGAAAAACGGGGAGGGGGGGGGGGATTAACCACCTTCATTACAGGGTTGCACAATAAGCCTCAAGGCTGCGGTGCGTCCGTAGCATCTGCTGCGGGGCCCTTCACCACACACACACTATTGTTAGGTGTGGATCGAATGGTGAAACAATACATTCAAATAGCATTTTCATGCGGTCATATATGAAGATCATATGAAGCTAGGCTGACAGTATTACAGACTGGCCCGATGTCATGGTGTATAAACGGCCTTTACGCCCTGGTTGAGATAATGACTTGGCGAGGCAGGGAGCGTGTTTTCCCAGTCATCAAAATGACGTAAACAGGCGTTTATGAACGCACCTCGGAGTAGGCGGTTGAGCACGGATGGGAGGCAGAGCGTCATATGTACCACCTATTTTGACATTAAAGACTCTGCAGCTTGCCCACACAGTGTATTTATGGTATGTGTTTTGTATGATTCTCACAAAAAGGCAGATTACGTCCCTCAACGACATCAGTGCTTTGATCTTTGTAACGGAGACGTAATGCGCTTTCTGTGAGGTAGGTGCAAAATTAATTATGCCCCCAAATTTGGCGAAGTGATAAGAAACACGTTTCACTGGAATAAACATATGGCGATTACCGTTCCCTGGGATGTTATTTGGCAGATCAGGGAATCTTGAAGACTGAGGTAGCGTCTTCTTCCGAAAGGTTGGTAAAATTTACCAGTCTACCAAACCACACGAGTTACATTCATGGGTGCCGGCAGGGGATACAAGCTCGGCATGTGACACCTTGTATTTTAGAAAAAATAAACATTGAAACATAAGGAAACATCTTCTTCTTCTTCTTCTTATGGCGTTATAACCCTGTGTGGGTCTTAGCCTGTTCGATGAATTTTTTCCATTCTGTCCTATCATTCACAATTCTTCTCCAGCCTCTCACTCACATCCTCCTCATATCCTCTTCTACATCGTCTATCCATCGTTTACGTGGTCTCCCTCTCATCCTCCTTCCCATCGGTTTCCATTCCATCACTCTTCTAGTTACCCTATTTCCTTCCATTCTTGCAACATGTCCGAGCCAGGCTAACCTTCTGCTTTTTATTAGCCTCACAATATCTGCTCCCTGTATAAGATAATCTAGTTCATGATTCATTCTAATTCTCCAGGAGCCATCACTATTCTGTATTGGGCCAAAAATTTTCCGTAATATTTTACGTTCAAATATTCTAAGCTGTTGCTCGTCAAAGCTAGTTAATGTCCAGGTTTCACAGCCATATGTGACTATTGGTCTTATCAGGACTTTATAAATTCTTAGTTTAAGTTGTCTCCCTATTATTCTAGACTTCATTAAATTCTGATAGGCATAATGACATCTATTTCCACTCACAATACGGGCTTTTATTTCATTAGTTACTGAGTTTATTGTGTCAATCTGTGAACCCAGATAACTAAAATTCTGCACTTGTTCAAAATTATAATCTCCTATTCTCAATTTACTTGTGATATTTCTTGCTGTCCTTGTGACTTCCATATATTTTGTTTTAGCTTCGTTTATTTTTAGCCCTCTTAATTGTGTTTCTTCTATCAATTTTAATACTATTTCTTCCAATGCAGCTTTATTTCTACTGATTATAACTATATCATCTGCATACGCACTTACTTGTATTAATTTTATGCCTATATGTCCTGAGATCTCAAGTTTCCGAATAGATGCTTCCAGCGTCAGGTTCAAGAGCATTGTTGAGAGAGCGTCTCCTTGTCTAACTCCCATATTAATATTAAATGGTTTAGTTAGCTCACCATCTACTCGTACTACTGCCTTGGAGTCTTTCAGCGTTGCTCTGATCAGTCTGACATATTTAGACGGTATCCCTAGTAGGAGAATATCCTGTAACATTTGTTCCCTATTGAGACTATCGAATGCTTGTCTGAAATCTACATATAGATTATGTAAATCAATATTATATTCATAGGCTTTCTCTTGAAACTGTCTCAATACAAATATCTGGTCTATCGTTGATCTATCTGTTCTAAAGCCACACTGATACTCCCCTAACATCTCTTCTATGTATACAACCAACCTATTATATAAAATACTTGACAAGATTTTATATATTACATTCAGAAGCGTAATTCCTCTATAATTGGCACACTCCATTTTATTTCCTTTCTTATGTACACGTTGTATTACTCCTAGGGTCCATTCTTCTGGGATCTTTTCTTCTTTCCATATTAGCAATATCAGATTATATATTCTCTCCCATAACTTAACTCCCCCTTTTTTGAGTAGTTCAGCTGTGATCCCATCACTTCCAGGTGCTTTACAATCCTATCACTTCCAGGTGCTTTACAATCCTATCACTTCCAGGTGCTTTACAATCCTATCACTTCCAGGTGCTTAACAATCCCATCACTTCCACGTGCTTTACAATCCCATCACTTCCAGGTGCTTTACAATCCCATCACTTCCAGGTGCTTTACAATCCCATCACTTCCAGGTGCTTTACAATCCCATCACTTCCAGGTGCTTTACAATCCCATCACTTCCAGGTGCTTTACAATCCTATCACTTCCAGGTGCTTAACAATCCCATCACTTCCAGGTGCTTTACAATCCCATCACTTCCAGGTGCTTTACAATCCCATCACTTCCAGGTGCTTTACAATCCCATCACTTCCAGGTGCTTTACAATCCCATCACTTCCAGGTGCTTTACAATCCTATCACTTCCAGGTGCTTACAATCCTATCACTTCCAGGTGCTTAACAATCCCATCACTTCCAGGTGCTTTACAATCCCATCACTTCCAGGTGCTTTACAATCCCATCACTTCCAGGTGCTTTACAATCCCATCACTTCCAGGTGCTTTACAATCCCATCACTTCCAGGTGCTTTACAATCCCATCACTTCCAGGTGCTTTACAATCCCATCACTTCCAGGTGCTTTACAATCCCATCACTTCCAGGTGCTTTACAATCCCATCACTTCCAGGTGCTTTACAATCCCATCACTTCCAGGTGCTTTACAATCCCATCACTTCCAGGTGCTTTACAATCCTATCACTTCCAGGTGCTTAACAATCCCATCACTTCCAGGTGCTTTACAATCCCATCACTTCCAGGTGCTTTACAATCCCATCACTTCCAGGTGCTTTACAATCCCATCACTTCCAGGTGCTTTACAATCCCATCACTTCCAGGTGCTTTACAATCCTATCACTTCCAGGTGCTTACAATCCTATCACTTCCAGGTGCTTAACAATCCCATCACTTCCAGGTGCTTTACAATCCCATCACTTCCAGGTGCTTTACAATCCCATCACTTCCAGGTGCTTTACAATCCCATCACTTCCAGGTGCTTTACAATCCCATCACTTCCAGGTGCTTTACAATCCATCACTTCCAGGTGCTTTACAATCCTATCACTTCCAGGTGCTTTACAATCCCATCACTTCCAGGTGCTTTACAATTTTTCAAACATTTGATTACTTTTTGTACTTCTTCAAGCGTAGGCTCTTCAATATAATTATCCACAGTATAATATATCGGTTGTTCTGCTTCAAATATATTTCCAGTCAAAATACCACTAAAATACTCTTTCCATCTATTAACAATATCATTCTTCTCTGTCAATAAATTTCCTTGACTATCTTTACATGCTATCGCTTTTGGGCTGTATTCTTGTGTTACTTCTTTAAGCTTCTTATGAAATTTTCTACTTTCATTCTTCCGATGATGTTCTATCCTACTGTCGATCTTTCTTCCTAACGCTTCTCTTTTCTTCTTTCTGCATGTTCTGGTGGCCAGTACCCGTTTTTCATTGTAAAGATCTCTATTAGCTCTCGTATTTCGTTGTAAACATTTCATTCTAGCTTGCTTCTTCTGTTCTACAACATATCTACATTCGTCATCATACCAATCTTCATTTCTTAATCTTCTTGTCTCTCCAACTGTTGTATGTGCTGAATTTATAATAGCATTCTTTATGCAATTCCATTCATCTTCAATATTGGGCCCTTTTTCTATCTTTTGTAGTTCTGAGTTTAAATTATGTTGGTACTCCTGTACTATTCTATTATCTTCTAGTTTCTCTACATTCCATCTTTTAGTTCTTTCCATTTTCCTTTTCATAAACATAGATATTTTTGGTTTCATTCTAATCCCCACCAAATAATGGTCCGAATCAAAATTTGCCCCTCGGAATGTGCGCACATTTTCCACATCTGTCGCCCATCTCTTAGATACTAATACATGATCTGTTTGATTAAAATTATTTGTTCCAGGAATTTTCCAGGTACCCTTATGAATATCTTTCCTTGGGAAATATGTGCTCATGACCCTTAAATTATTTGCAGCTGCAAATTGCGCTACCCTCAGGCCATTATTATTGGTTTCTTCATGTAGACTATTCCTTCCAAATAATTTGACATAAACTTCTTCTTTTCCAAGCTTTGCATTATAATCGCCAAGTACTATTATCATGTCGTGTTTCGGAATTTTATCACATACTGACTGCAATTCATCATAGAACCTGTCTACTACCATTTCGTCTGTCCCCTCAATTGGTGCATATACATTAACAAGGGTTATATTGTGAAATTTCCCTTTTACTCTAAGTGTACATATTCTTTCACTTACTGGTATAAAAGCCAGCACAGCCTTCCGCATTTGCCTGGTAACAATGAATCCTACTCCACAGTCTCCTTGCCTATCATCTTTCCCAACATAATATATGGAGAATTTTGCCTTATTAATTACTCCTTTGCTTTTCCATCTGATTTCTTGTAGAGCAACAATTTCCATTCTATATTTCATAGTTTCATCAGCTATGCCATTCATCGCTCCTACTTGCAACAGCGTGCGCACATTCCACGTTCCAATATTTAGTGCCATATTCTTATCCTTATTCCTTGCTAGTGTTCGTCTTCGTGAGGACAGTCCGGTTTCATTCATCAAATTATTCTCAACTTTATTTCTTTTTTACAAGGCAGGGTTGTTGGCCCTGCGCTCAACCCCCAACCTGGAGGACCAGGGACTCTTCTGTCTGGGTTTCCATACCATAGCCGGGGAGACCCAGTTTTAAGGCGCTGAGAACTCGCCCTCACCCCCCCTCCTTGAGGGTAGGATTTGATGGTTGTGCTGAAAATTTATCAGCTTGAGCGCTTTTCTAGATTTATAGAGGCAGTCAGCCCGGCACTGGCATTCTCCTAGAAGCTCACCAACCATCCATTCACCCTCCTCCTTTATCCGGGCTTGGGACCGGCACTGTGATGTATCAAGATACATCCCAGAGGCGGAGTTACATAAGGAAACATACCAAATACTAAAATGTTTTTTATAGAAACCCACAACTCTGGGCAGTCAAAAAAAAATATTCTTAAACAGCCTAAATGTAATGTTGTCAGCACTTATTCTATCTGCTCACAGCCACATGCCACAGGACAGTAACCTTCACAGAAACCAAACAGCAACACAGACGTCGCAGCAGCCATCCACTGCACAACCTGACGACCTTCCTTGCAATTAACACTGGAAAGCTATTTACTAAAATAGTTGAAACACGACAGCGATTCTCGTTTGTTCACGTCAGCCTTGGGATTGCTGACGAGAAAGCATGCAGCTCCTTGGTACAGGACAGGCCAAATCCTGTACCTCATTTGTTACTGTACAAGGCTGAATAAACCACAGCCTTAAATATTCTTGTAATAACGTCAGCCTTTCTGTGAAGGTAAAAATCGCGTATTCTGAGGGAGTCGAGCCTGCTGTGTGCTTCATGACTGTGGTTCTTTTCCCGGTAGACATGGAGTTTTCTCTGTCATCACAGCGTCCAGACTGGCTCTGGGACGCATCCAGTCCCCTATTCGGTGGGAACCCCGGTTCTTCTTTGGGCAATCACATTACCGGAGACAGAAGCTGACAACTAACCTCAAATACAGGGGATAAGAATGAGTGGAGTTTTGCCTCTACTACCTAGATGCTCTCGTGCCTTGCTACTTAGAAACAGGGCCAACACTTTCACCGTCTCTTCTTGTTAATAAATATAAGAATTATTCCGATACCCGCCCGGAAACTTCTGGCCCCCAATTACAGTAGGTCGCGGAGTCACTTTTAAAATATGGAACACGTGATGTGGGTTGCTTTCACTCCGCAAACAGATGATTCCTGATATAGGAGGCTCCAGGTTGCTTGAGCAAAGGAAATGAGAAACGTGTGCATTTCAAACTTGGTGTGGTAACCCTCCTAGTATTCTGTCAATTCATTCACTCCATGGAGCAGACTTCGTCTTCATAAGCTCATAGTCGCACAGCTACTCAGAACATTCCCTCTTTTATGGAACCTGAAAGTTCATTACCGCGTTCACATGAGCCAACCAATGGTCACTATGCTGAGCCAGTTCAATCCAATTAACGTAAATTCCTTTAACATGTAGTTTAATCTTATCCTCTAATCTACGTTAGGGCCTTCCAAGAATTATCTTCCCTTCAGTTTTTCCGAGTATTTGTAATCGCCTCCATGCTTGCTACATCCACGCACAACAGGCCGATTTCATTTTACAGCGTCGCCATTATTTCCCAGACGATTTTCACGGACGAGGCTTTTTTTCATCATGGCATTCATGTACAGCAAATGACGACATTAAATGACAGTCAATTCTAACAAGCATCACTGTTCCGCGTGTTAATAAAGTAATGTAAAGCGGAGCTGCCACTCTGCCTTATGATCCTCCTGTTTCCGTAGAGACGCTATTTGGTTATCTGGCAACATGCGCATGTCTGGCTGTGCAGAAGTGAAACAGGTGACACGAATCCGGCTTCTGACGCCGCACGTGAGGAAATGCAGGCGTTAGAACTGCGAGGTGGGTATGCAAGGCAGAAATGGCGATGAAAACGGTGGAAGATGAGGAGGCACAGTGTAGTAGTAAGAAGAAATGGAGAATGACAAGAACGAAGAGGAGGACAAGGACACGGTGAGGGGGGGAAGCAAAACGAGGATAGAAGAAGAAGAAGAAGAAAATAAACCAAAAAGATGGTTATACAGCACAAGGGTATGACATGTGGCCAAACTGTGCGGTCTGTCTGTCCACACCTTCACATATGGAGTTCTAATTTCACAGTTACCTCAAATAGCGGTGGGGTATCGGGCGGTCCAAAAGTTGTCTCATACTGAACAAGCGATTGCGTTCTGCAAAGATTATCATGATTTTCCTCAGTTCATGAAACAAAGCAGTGATGCTACCTCGATAAGGTCATCTCGCCATGCCAGAGAGCACAAATACGAGGTCTCATACTACTGTAGTTTTTCCCGGCGTGTGATTCCACGCTTGTGGGCCTAGAATGCACTGCGGGCTGCCGGACGTTACGGAATGACTCGAGAAGGTCGAGTAGGTGCTACGAGAAAAACAGGCGAAACAGTGTCTCGACCACTATACTGAATTTGGACGTATGAGGACGCAGCGACCAAAGAACAATTCACAACGCTTAAGACAGACGCGCCCAGCCGAGGAAAGTGGGCTGCGACGCATATAGCACAAACTTTCGCGTGTCAGCAGGAAAGCCGCACGCATAATTCTGGATGGGGCCACTGTGCTGATTCACTTTGCCTTCCGATATTGCGGTCATCTGGGATGTGACGCAACGTAGTTCGGCAGACAGGTAGCGACGTTTCGGAGGAATCTGCTACGTCCATCTTCACGTCTGAACGAAAATGGTTCCAAATTGATGCTGAAGTAAATAGGGTGAGACAGCAACCCTACATAAGCCAAAATGTTCTCCCCATAATCACTTCAGCGTCAACTTGGAATAAATGACTTTAACCCTGAAGAAGGAGACATATGCTGCTCCTAAACGTGGTCGTCAGCCTGTAACACTGCACGGTATCAGGACCCAGAAGACTACAGTGTGAACATTCCCAACCATGAAAGCCGGAACAACTCTGTTGGCCTGTCAAGGTACTACTCGTATGTGCGCTCCGCTGAGGAACTAAATGGTGACAGTCAGTTCTCACATGAGGAACGTGCAGTCATTCGTCCTGGTGTGTGCGTACAGAACGCCAAGTATCTATGACCGGAACTCGGTTTGTCGCTGTGAATGTGCCTGGAAACCGAGAGGATGGAGAAAATTTCATAATTTGTACCGTTTACCATATATCGTGTGGATGAACAAATCAAGGCGGATGAGACGGGCAAGGCAAGTAGCACGCAGACACGGACAAGAAATGAATACAAAATTAAAGTCTGAAAACTTGAAGAGAACTTGGGAGACCTGTTGGAACATATTTATTGTATTTACGTATGCAGGGTTCACTGGCCTACGTTGTCAGTACCTCTAACTACATAACGTCTAATGATTTGGCAATAAGTATAAAATGATTAACAAACTGAAAAGAATGTGGAACGAAGCGGTTGAAGCCCAGTTTGAGGTACTGTCCGACTATTTGTCAGGACAGAGGAAAATCGCGAGAAGTCTCACTCAGGTTAGTCATCGGTTTCATTGTTAAGACTGGAACCTAGAACCTCCAGAATAAGAAGCAGGAGTGTTACTCACTCGACCGCGATATTCGGTGGAAAATTAATAATAAATACGTCTAAGAGAAATCTGGAGTTAGGGTGTGGACTGGATTCAGCTTGCTCATGAGTTGCGAAGGGGTGCTTTGTGAACATAGTAATGAATTTTAGGGTTACATGAAAGTAGGGAACTTCTTGACTGCCTGAGCGGCTGCCAGCTGCTTTCCATACGTGGCACCGTGTTTCAACATGCAGTTGGTTGTAGAGATGTCATGAAGCCTGACCACATGCAAATATTTGAAAGTCGCTGTTTGTTGTATTTAATAATGTACCGTGAGTGCGAGAGAGAGCATCTATGGCACGTCTCACTGGCTAGCTTGCTGGGTGATAATGCGATCAAACACGTCACGACAGCTTCCATTTACACCCAGTTTTTCAGTAATAGTTTCTCCTGGGCTAAAGCGGTCGGAGCGTGAAGCTTACCACATAAACAGAGAACTCCGGCGACAACTGACTCATTTCCCACCTAATTTTGTATTGTTAATTTAAATTTATCACAAATATGAAAGCATGTAAAATTTCCCATGTAGTTAGGCTCCCTTGCGTGTTCATAATCTCCAAATACCATCCAAGAATTAGCACAGAGCGAAGCAGAATCGCACGGCTCACAATAGAGGCCCACACCGTAATAATAAAAAGGAACCACGGTAGTCTTATTGGCGAAACGTTTCTTCTCTGTCCTTTGTTTGGTCCTGCAGGTGACGTCACTGTCTTACCACAGCCCTGCTGTGGCCAGTTGCCACTATTCCCAACGTGTCGCAAAGACAACCGTTACTATGCCAGCATGGAGATTCTTATGTATTTCGACTCTGTCCTGTTCGTTAGAGAAGGCCCCCTAGAATATGAATTGCCATGATTTCATAAGAATGGAATTGCTGCAGTGGCGTGCAGAACCTCGAGCAAACTACCCAAGCTGGTGGGAGTGAGAATCAAATGCAGCCGCTGATGAAAGTTTGTGCACTGTAACGGGTGGACAGTGTTGATATGCCAAAGGTTTCTGTGGATGAAACCCATCTTGACAAGCTGTCATTCAGCTGGCCAAAAAAGTAGAGTGCTTTTATATAACGGGTAGATTCATTGCCGCGATTATGACGGCCTGCCATAGTCCACATCGCATGCCAGATGAATCCGGTCCACATTGTTCCCACATGATCAGTTGCAATACTGCCCGTCTACGCGTAGGTATTCAGAACGACCTTTCCTCGTCAGGTATCTGCAGTACAAGGCAGTGAGGTGTGCAGAATCGTGTAGAACGTGTGTTTAAAAAATACGTTACTAACACGGCTGCAGAAACACGAATATTTTGACGCGAACTGTACTCCGATGTGCAATGTTCCGAAAGCTGAACACGCTTCCAGATAGCAGCATCGTTCCGGGCCTGCGGTCACCGTGGCAACAGCTAGACACTCCAGCATTTGACGGTCATTAACTTGAAACCAGTACTCTCTAGTACCAGTACCGGAGTGCTCCTTCAGAAGCTAACAGTTGTTCAGCCAGTCAAGACATTCCCCCACCATTTACACAACTCAAAGGCTCATTCTTTACCCTAAATGTATTCATTACAAACCGTGCACAAACTATTTAACTGTAAGCAGGAATATAACAACTGTAGCACGCAAACTGCTGTGTGCTACAGTTGTTATATTACTACTTACAGCTCATTATATTTTTCAAACATTTAGCCACCGGCCCCTTTAATATGCCAGATAATTAGAGTGTATACCCTCACACTCTACACTTTAACATCCTTTTAATATTATCCTCCCTTAGATTTTCCATGTGATCCCGTTCCTTGAGGGTTTAAGTCCAAAGCAGTACCGGGAAAACAAAATATCAAGCTCATGAGCGGACATATCTTTTATGTGAAACATTTTGCCTTGAACTTACTAAGGAATTCTATTTGTAATTTAGGACGTTTATGTTTCTTCAAAAACGCTTCAGCCTGAAAGTCGCGGTCCACTGGGTAGGAGTCCTGTTTCGTAATCCGGAGGTCCTGGCTTCAAATCTCGGGCCGAAACCGTCTATCCTCACTGATATTCTGTGGATTTCCTCAGTCCCTCCGGGGAAATACCGGGATAGTGATGTGTCTGAAATTAAGCCATGACCGTGTCCTTCCACGTCCTTTCTAATTCATTATTCACCAAACATTCTACCATGTAGTCTAAGCTACAAACAGCGTCGTTACATAAACTGTAACTAGAATAAACAAATAAACGCGGCAGCCTGTAACGAACCGAGGACTGACGCATGGATTCTCTATGTCCATTTCTGTGTATATTTTCCACTACGTAAAAGCCCGCCATACTGCGTTTTAATTAAAAGGAAAATATCTCTTGCCTAGTGTGTTGTTATGTCGACGATACATTCTTATTCATAATCTCACGTTCTTATCTTCAGTGCTGTATTGACCATCGCTATCAAACAGAAAGCTAAATAATATATTTCACGTGACCGCCATGAAAAATAATACTTAACAAAAACCGCGCTATTAATGATGTCATCACAAGTCGTTTTGAATACTACAAGTTTTCGTATCAGAAGTCGCCGTACAATTGCATCTGTGCAAACCAGGTTAAAGTGAAGTTCACCCTAGAGCAGGCCATGAAGGCCCAAAGGAGGAGTAGAGGTATAGCTCTACTCTTCCTTTAACCTCGGCGCTAGACGGGCGTGAATGGTTAACGCCACGCCCCGGTCGCTTTCCCGCCGGGCAAGAGACCCGGTACCCATTGTACAGGAGGCTGGGTGGTCCCCAGGGCCGGTCTGGACGGGTGCAGAAAATTTCGCCCCCCACCCTGATTCGACCCCCTACCGTCCAGCCCGTAGCGAGTCGCTATACCTACTGGGCTATCCTGGCCCATTGTGTGGGAACCAAGTTAGGTGAAAATTCATTCGTTTCAGTTATAGAATAACAAGTCACATACGTACAGAACAACATCCATCCCTATCTTCCAAGCTGCAAAACAAGGAAAGAATGCATACTGTTTATTAAACAGCACGGATACGCATACCATCACTGCCACGCTTGCTTGCTTTTGTTTGTTCGGAAGAAGTGTGTCGGGCATAGAGTGTGTGTTTCGTTTCTCTTTACACCTTCTGTTCAAAACATTTTTCACTCCGATAATTGTGTAGCGAGTTACCATGTACATGCATGCATACACGTGTATAGGTCTTCATGTAAAGTGGTCGTTAATATTATCGGATTTTAACCGCAATTGGAATATTGCGACTAATTTTAGTAAAAATTCTCAGTGTTAAATTTCATTCAAATCCGTTAAGCAAATCTACAGTTGCCACATGTGGACAATACAGACAGACACGGTCCGACTAATATGTGCATTTTTGCAAATTTTCTTTGCTTACCCTCCAAGGTATGCCAACCCGCCAAAACGTCACTTCGGCATTGGATATTGGAACTAAAGAACGACGCCACGTCGGTGTAAATGAACCATTACATGTCCTGTACATGACATAGAATAAATACATATCGTCCTGCGCTAGGAAAATCATCATAATTTGCTTTTTGTGTATTTTAAGTTATGGCGTTTGGAATAAACTGCACGTCGAACTGCGCCACATGTACCAAAGTATCAAATGGTTTCCAAGCTCTAAGCATTCGTGTCCATCCAATTTTTAAACTGAAAATTTCCCGCTTCGAGAACTAATATATGTGGACATACCATGTTTTTTAATGCAGATAAAT
Source organism: Reticulitermes speratus (assembly GCA_021186555.1). Classification (NCBI taxonomy): domain Eukaryota; kingdom Metazoa; phylum Arthropoda; class Insecta; order Blattodea; family Rhinotermitidae; genus Reticulitermes; species Reticulitermes speratus. The sequence continues at coordinate 525,270 of JAJKFL010000004.1, forward strand.
ATTTTTGCACCGTAACAAAGCACACAATTGCATTCCTCGTTAAACTGATACGGTGTCTGTATATGGCTACAGCGTGTGATCTGTGAGAGCTGTTAAGATGTAAAATTCATTGCACCTTTGGTTCCTGCAAAAAATCTGAAAAGAAACAAGTTTCTGTAGGCAAGAGCAATGCAACTAGAAGAGGGTGCAGTCATACATATACAGGGCATACACAAAAGAATGGTGCGGTTTAAAAAGTGAATAAAAAATTTATATCTCACATTACACGGGCACAACATACACCGTCAGCGGCGGCAACTGTCCAAGTTTCTCATGCGCTACCAGCAGTTCGCTTCTCATGCATACTGTGTGGCCGCGGGGCCAGTTTCAAAGATGGCGTTGCAGCAGGAGAAGGCTTTCTGTGTGCTCTGTTTTGAGGTGTCCAGGTCTGTGATTACAGTGCAGCGTGAGTTTCGTGCACGGTTTAAAAAAGACGCACCACACAAGAATAACATAAGCAGGTGGTACCGACAGTTTGTAGAAACTGGATGCTTGTGTAAAGGCAAGAGTCCTGGTCGACCTCGTGTGTCTGATGAAAACATTGAAAGAGTGCGTGAGGCGTTTCAGCGAAGTCCCCGCAAGTCAGTGGCTACAGGAAGCAGGGAATTGGGCATGCCAAAAATGACGGTGTGGATGGTGTTGCGTAAGCGGCTATGTTTTAAACCGTACAAGATGCGATTGGTGCAGGCCCTTAAACCAGCAGACAAAGTGAAAAGGAGTGACTTTTGCGAGGAGATGCAGTTGAAAATGGAGGAAGATGGGTTCGTAGAAAGACTGATCTTCTCCGATGAAGCCACATTCCACATCAGTGGCAAGGTGAACAGACACAATGTCCGTATCTGGGGAACCGAGCAACCACATGCACAGATACAGCACCAGCGTGACTCTCCAAAAGTCAACGTTTTCTGTGCGGTGTCCCGCGAGAAAGTGCACGGCCCATTTTTCTTCGCTGAAGCAACTGTGACTGGCGACTCATTTTTGGACATGTTGGAAAGCTAGTTGTTACCCCAACTGAATACCAATTATGACGATTACATTCTACAACTGGACGGAGCTCCCCCCCATTTTCACAGGAATGTACGAGTGCTTCTCAATCGTGTTCTTCCACAGCGCTGGATCGGACGTGCTGCTGCAAATGGAGACAAGAACCTTCTCTCTTGGCCACCCCGTTCGCCAGATCTTACACCGTGCGATTTCTTTCTTTGGGGGTTCGTTAAAGACAGCGTTTATGTACCACCATTTCCCACGTCCATCCATGAAATTCGTGATCGGATAACGCATGCACTGCAGGCCATTACAGCGGACATGCTACACCGGGTCTGGGATGAGTTTGATTACCGTGTGGATGTGTGTCGTGTGACCCAGGGTGCACACATTGAAGGATTGTAATTACCAAATGAGAAACTTGGACAGTTGCCGCCGCTGACGGTGTATGTTGTGCCCGTGTGAGGTGAGAAATACATTTTTTATTCACTTTTGATACCGCACCATTCTTTTGTGTATGCCCTGTATATACGTTATATACATGTATTTTACACATATAAATATATGTAAAAGATGCTGAAATAAAGGTATACAAAACCATGTTTGTACAAACTTCAGCCATGACAGACATGAGTGTCAGAACTCCTGTCAGAAAACTTAAAAGGGGGAAACTGTATCTCTCTTGACAAAAGAGGTTGTCATAAAAATGTACCCCAAGTACTTAGTAACGATATTACACCCACAGCGTATTTGCACACTGAACCAGTTTCAAAATTTGAAGCTCACTACTTGCATAAGCAGGCCAGGGGCATTACCTGGGAGATGGTTTAAATTTGTCAGAGCTGTACAGACTCCATTGTGAATGCTGTAGGAAGCAAACGTTCCACTTTGATGCAGGTGAACAGAGAATACGGAGAAACGTGAACAACGAGTACAGCGTCAGTTTTTAAATCCCCCTAAAATCAGTGTGACTTGTGTATATCTTATAAGAACTTCAGCATAGATGATAGAGAATTGAAAAATGTTTGTAATGCATGTTCATAGTGTACATGTTGAAAATGCAAAGAATTGGCAAGGAAATAAAAATGATATGAAAGGAAGAGGCCTTGCATACTTCAGAGATTTCATACCGTATTTTCAATTTTCGTAAAATTTTTAAAATTTGTGCATCCCGTTATGCAGTGTTTGATGTACGTGTGTTTATACGTATATATATATAAAGATATAAGTAATAAGTTAAGGACAGTCGGTGCAACATAGTGTAAAAAGGATTCGTAATGTATTTTTTTTGGGGGGGGGGGGGGAGGAATTAACTACATCTGTTGCCTTCAACGGCCATCGTCAGGCAAGTAACTCCTGTATTAATGCAAATTCGGTAAATAACGTGCAATACCACTTTCATTCTGCTCTAGACTAAGGATCACAAATTTTTACAAATCAATTCTGTCACGTAAAGTATTTAAAATATCCTGGATCTCATTTTTAATTTTTAATAAATGCCGTAGAATAAAAGTTGCGGTTAATTACTGATCTGCGTTAAACTGAACGCATTAAAACAATTCTGTAACTAAGGAAGTGTCGACCTCGGTGGACTAGTGGTTAGCGTGCTCGCCACTGGACCCAAGGTTCGCGGGTTCGATCCCGATAAAAATCCGGAGCACCACTTCCTTCGGAGGGGAAGTAAAGCCGTCGGTCCCATGTCGTAGATTTACGGCATGTAAAAGAACCTTACGGGCATGAATAAAAATGTTGCGCAAGCCAAATTGCCTCCATTTCTCACCCAAGTCTCCTGACTGCCTGCCAGATGGCTCTGGCGGGCACATCAGGATCGATAGAATAGTAGCGCGGCCAGTTGGCCAGTCACCAACTGCCACGAATGCGCACGACTTAGTAACCTCGAAAAGAGGAGGCAAGAGGAGGCCCGGGCCCATATAGGGCTGTTGAGCCATGGTTATATTTATAACTAAGGAAGTGAATGTCTGGTTACATGGAAGAAGAAAAGAAGAACATAACTCTGAAGAAATTACGCCTAGCTTCACATAATGTAAATATACTCTTAATACGAAAATTTGAAAAGGTGAAGTAAAAGATGTGTCAGCTTGTTCAGTGTCCCGTATACTAGTAATACACTTCCAGGTATGGAGCTAGAAATCCCAATTTTTGAAAATCCTGACAATTTTGGATGTCCTGAAAAACTGTAAAACTGAGTTAAGATTATTTTCCCTGTACAGTGAGCTATGATGACATTTGTAACATCATGGACACAATGTCTTCGAGCTACGCTAACCTTCATACCACCAAGCAAAGCAAAGGAATCCGGTTACATCAGCGCGCTTACCTGTTGCGCAGCAAATACAAGTACGACGTGCAGTTGGCAATATCTGCAGGATATGGAATTACAGTCGATACCGACGGATTCCATCACTGACACGGGAAAAGCGTTTCTTCCACCCGGAAGGAGGGAAGGAAGTTCCGTCTGGTCTGTGAGTCGGGTTATTGCAGAGACAGTGCTGCAAGGAAGAAGAAAGAGTTACAAAAGACTAACAAATATTCATACTCGGGGAACATTCAGAATTTCTACAATTACTGCAGACAATATCAGTCCGTGATAGTTAGGTCCATGTTAACACGACATGGTCCTTCCTCGGGTTGCGGATGGTGGAGACGGCCTCCAAATGTGGAGGGTGGCTGCGAATATACTGAATAAGCAGACGCGGACAACTGACAAGAAGTGGTCCTATAGCCTGGGAGTTGGGCAAGGGCAAACCTTAACATGTTACAAAATGGGAGCAAAAAGAGAGCTTGGAAATTGTACACATTTTTCGAACGACTTAAGCAATGGAAATTGACGTGAGATTTGGAACGTGAAATGTGAGGGGTCTGTATAGGTCAGGGTCACTGAAGACAGCTGCAAGAGAAGTAGCGAAGTACAGATTAGATTTAGTGGGAGTACAGGAGGTCAGATGGGACAAGGGAGGCACTAAACGAGCAATGAAATTCATCAGTCAGGGAGAAGGTTTTTTTTTGTACGTAAGACAATCATATCAGAAGTTGAGAGAGTAGATCTTGTTAGTGCTTGGATGTCATATGTAGTCCCAAGAGGTAGTTAGTGTGATATTATTGTTCTGAGTGCGTATGCCCCACCTGAGGATAAAAGGACAGTTTCTATTAGGAAATAAAGTAGATATTCGGTCACTTCCCTAAATTACATATACAAATTCTGTCAGGAGATTTTGATGTAAAATTTGGGAGAGAAATTTTTAAATAGACAATTAGGAACAAGTTTTCATGAAACTACCATTTATAATTGTGATAACTTTGCCATGTCAGCAAATCTAATTGTCAGGGGCACATTGATACCAATTGAAACATTTATAAATACTCCTGAACCTCTCCTGATAGGAAGAATCATTAACAGATTGATTACATCTTGTAGGTACGTGATGTCCGATCGTTCAGAGGAGCTGACTGTGATATTAATTACTATCTTAAAAACAAAGGTAAAGTTTACCCTAGAACAGGCCATAAAGGCGCAGAAGGGGAGTAGAGTTATAGCTCTACTCTTTCTTTAACCTCGGAACTAGATGGAGTTGGATGGTAAAAGCCACGCCCCGGCCGCTTTACGCCAGTCAAAGAGACCCGGTACCCATTGCACAGGAGGCTGAGTGGCCCCGAGGGCTGGTCTGAACCGGTGCGGAAAATCTCGTCACCACCGGGATTGATCCTTGGACCGTCCAGCCCGTAGCAAGTCGCTGTACCGACTGAGCTACCTTATCGCTGCAAACGTCAGAAAGAGATTGCCAGTAAATAAACGAGCAGTACGGGAGTTGGGTACGAAGGGATTCAATGTCAAGAACATAAATGAGGTGTAAGTTGGGGAATATTATCAGCTTCAAATCTGAAACAGGTGTGCAGCTTTGGAGAACGTATATTATAGCTTGGGCATAAACAGGGATTGGGAAAATATTAGAATATCAAAATCTGATCTGAAAAGAGCCTAGATCATTATGAATACGTAGAAGCAGCATAAAACATGTTTTGATGAAGAATTTTCAAAAGTTGTAGATCAAAGGAGGCAGACTAAACTGCAATTGTTACGGGATCCAAGCGAAGTTAATGCAGATAATCTGAAAAATGTAAGACGTGAAGCTTGGCAGACATTTCAGGAAAAAAAGGGGGGGGGGGGAATATTCGGGAGGTAAAATTAATGAACGTGAAACAAACAGTAAGACCAAGTGGTATTAGAGACATGTACAGAGGCATAAATGAATTTAAGTAGGGTTACCAGCCTAAAACTAACTTAGTAAAGGATGATTGGCATGCAGATTTCCATAGTATTTTGAATAGGTGGAAGGATGACTTCTATCATTTATTGAATATACAAGGGGTTAATGGTATTAGGCAGAATGAAATACATACAGCTGAGTTACTGGTGGCCGAGCCTATCGTTTTTGAGATTTAGATGGCTCTTGAAAAGTTGAAAAGATAAAATCTCCAAGTACTGATCATATTCCAGCAGAACTGATTCAAGCGGGAGGTAGGGCAGTATGTTTTGAGATACATAAACTCATTCTATTTGGAATAAAGAGGAATTTCCTCAGCAGTGGAAGGATTCGGTAATTGTATTTATTTATATTAAGGGTGATAAAACAAACTGTAATAATTATCGAGGCATATCACTTATCAACTGGATACGAAATTTGATCCAACATTGTTATGTGAAGGTTAACTCCATACGTAGATGGACTTACTGGAGATCATCAGTGTGCATTTCAACGTAACACATCAACTACTGATCATATATTCTGCATTTGTCAATTTCTTGAGAAAAAATGGGAATACAATAGGGCAGTGCATCAGCTATTTATAGACCTGAAGAGCCCCTGTGATTCAGTTAGGAGAGAGGTTTGTATAATTTTCTCATTGAGTTTAATATCCTATGAAACTAGTCATGTTATTAAAAATGTGTAAATGAAACCTATATTAAAAGTCCAGACAGGGAAACACTTGTCTGATATATTCCTATTCAGAATGGTGTGCAAAAAGGAGATGCTTTATAGCCATTGCTGTTCAAATTTGCTTTAGAACACGGGCATCCAAACTGTTTATGGCAAAGGGCAACACCCTTTATTGAGGGCAGATTCGCCGGCTGCACGTGAAAAAATAACAATAAATGGTTTATCTAACCGCCTAAATTACTGTGTAATTTTTATAGTATATACATCATTTTCGAATGTGGCCGCGGGCCACATAATACAATCTGTCGGGCCGCGGGATGGAGACCCATGCTGTACATTGAGCCATCAGGAAGGTTCAAGCAAATCAGGAGGGATTGGAATTCAATTGAAGACTGTCAGCTTCTGACTGTGCTGATAATGTTAATTTATTTGGCGAAAACATACAAACTACAGTATAAAGAAAATCACACGAGCTTTATTAGTCGCTAGTAAGGATGCTGGTTCAGAAGAAAATACTGAGAAAACTAAGTACATGGTCATGTCTCGTGAACAGAATGCAGGACGATATCATAACATACAGATAAGTAATAAATTCTTTGAAAGTGTGTCCAAGTTCAGATATTTGGGAACGACACGAACGTATAAAAATTACATTCGCAAACAAATTAAGAACAGACTGAACTCATGATATGCCTGCTACCATTCGGTCCGGAATTTTTATCTTCCTTTTTGATACGCAAAAAGTGTAAATATTAAAATGTTACGAACTACATTTTGCTGTTGTTCCTATGGGTGTGAAGTTTGGTCTGTCACAGTGGGGGAGGAACATAGGCTGAGGGTGTTTGAGACAGGGTGCTGAGGGGGGTATTTGGGCCTAAGAGGGACGAGGTAACAGGGGACTAGAGAAAATTGCATAATGAGTTTCATGATCTCTGCTCCTCACCAAATACTATTTGGGTGATAAAATCAAGAAAAATGAGATGGGTGGGCATGTGGCACGCACGGGAGAGAGGAGAGATAAATACATGGTTTTGATAAGGAAAGAGACCACTTGGAAGACCTGGGCGTGGATGGGAAGATAATATGAAAGTAGGTCTAAAATAAAAAGGATTGGTGAGCGTGGACCGGATTGATCTGGCTCGGAATAGGGGCAGGAGGCCGTTCTTGTGAACCTGACAGTGGACCTTCGATTTCCATATAATGCGGGGAATTTCTCGACTAGCTTCTCAAGAAGGATTCTGCTCAGTGGTATCAGTCAGACACTCACTCACTCAGTCAGCCAGTTAGTAATAGATCAATGCGTAAAAAACTGCCTGAACAGAAATGGGCAGTAAATCTAAGTAACTGAAGAGTTAATTATGATGCAGAAAGAATGAAAGCTATTTACAGATGATTTACGTTTTTCTGGCGATGCGATCTAAGTGAGTAAAAGGACATGGAAGTAATCTGTTGTAATGTGTCAACATCTCGAACCCATTCTGCGGCGTTTAGTTGCTCAGCAACTTCTGTGGGAATTGTGAGGAGGTTTAGGGTTGTGACATACATACTTAGTACTACTACAAATTCGTTCTTCATGCACTTGACTCGCAACATTAAAACACATTGTCATGTTTACGCCAGGTATTATTATATTATTATGCCGATCCCAGTGGCCGTGCGGTCTAAGGCGTGGGTCTGCGGCCGCTCGTTTGCTGGCATTGTGGGTTCGAATCCCACCGGGGGCATGGATGTCTGTCTCTTGTGAGTGTTGTGTGTTGTCAGGTAGAGGTCTCTGCGACGGGCTGGTCCCTCGTCCAGAGGAGTCCTACCGAGTGTGGTGTGTCTAAAAAGTGTGATCGTGAAGCCTCGAAAAATGAGGCGGTCTAGGCCCCCAAGGGGCTGTCGAGCCATTGGAAACAAAATTATTGTTATTATTATTACCATCACCATCACCATAATAAGGTATACATTAAGTATAGGGTATTTTTTCCTGCTTGACCGATAAACGCCGGCCCAACACTCCGCCCGACGCTCTGCCAGCGTTGCATCGTACGCCGCGTGTCGGGGAAGTTTAACAGTCGTTGACGGGAGATAGACAAACGATCGCAGTGATAATAATAATCTTTAGAAAGTGTAATAGAAACTCGCTAGAGCGTCGGGCCGGCGCTTGTCGGTCAAGTAGGAGAAAACACCGTATATTGATGTCTTGGTACACAAAAAGTCGCTGTTAACTGTGTACTTTATACAGCGTCCTGTGCATGGCCGACAACACACACCTCCTGGTCCCGATGCAAAATACATTTGGGAGCCCAACCTACGCGCAGTCCCGAACCTACGATGCAGATAGAAACTGTGTCAGACACAAAATCTGAAGTAAAACCAGCCTTTTCACGCCGACGCCTCCCCAAACTGTGGGGCCTCTCGCAACTGCATCGATTGCGAAAGCCTTAAACCGGCTTTGATGGAGCTACACGATTGTTATGGATTTGGAAGGAAGCGGGAGTGGTCTATTCTAACATATGCTTGAGGGACCTGATAAATATCATCATCATCATCATCATCATTTACATATGAAGCAGTCTCGTGTACCCGCCTTAAACGTTGATTTTCAAGAACCACGCATCCACGAATGTGTGAACGGTGATGCGTTATTCCGTGATCGCACAAAAGTTGGTTGCTGGGTAGGCGTACTCTGGAGTTGTAGTTTATTAAACCCACGCAATTGATTGTCACGTGAGCACGCGTGCCTTCGAGACGAGTTCTGCGAGACACGCAAATGCTTTAATGATGCTTTGCATGAAAAGGTAATTTATTAAGTGACAATTCATCGATCTCTGTACCCGATAAGTAACATAATTTACAAGAAGAGTGATGTCAAAGTAAACGTTTGGGACGAAATTGCATTGCCTTTAGATAGGACTGGTAATTTTGTATAGGATGTACTTCATTTATGAGGTGCGTTTAGATAGTCGCGGAAAGCGCTTATTCGCCTCGCCATGCCCGTCCGTCAGTCTGTCCCAGAGTGATCAGGGTTGACAATTAGGTTGTGCTTGCCATCTAAGGAGCCACAGCAATTAGGGAAATCCCAGTTCTGATGGAATCTTTCAGCCACTGTTTGTAATAATTCCTTTTTAGGAGGAAGTATTGCTGTTTTCTGTATTTTGCAAAAAAATTGCTTTTAGTGTGTCTCTTATAATTGCACCTATCCAAATGTGAGTTGCCCTATACTGGAAGACTAAACATCTGCAGCTTTCTGCAGCTGTCATGGACGTGAAAGAAATAAAACGTACGCATATTTTAAAAATTATCTTATATCATTTATTTATATTTTAACAGCTTCAGAATGCAAAACAAGGTGTGTAACAATAAGAGACACTTATAGAAAAAAGAAATCGAAGAAGGAAGGTTTAACACTAAGAATTTGAAATTGCTGGACGAGAGTTTTCTGGAAAGAGCGTAAGTATATATAGTCCATTCGCGGAAACGCAACACAAAATGTAATTATGTTCATTAAAAATTTAAATGTAACTGCTTCAGGCGTCATGACTTTATTAAGCGAACAATGAAAATCTCATAACTTTGTTTTAAAAATGCCGTGGAATTACATTGCACAGCATTAACACGATGTTGTTGTGAGATGTAATTTTTCAAATTACGAATCACGGGAAACTCGGAAGTATTCTCTAAATTTGGGTGCATTTTCAATCAGATGTCACTTAGTTAAAGCATTTAAACTTCCCTCTTCTTATCTTTCTTTAACGAAGTCCTGCTTTTCTTTCCCGAGTAAAGAGATTAAGAACACAATAGCATTGTTAACTTCTTCAAATATCTAGCAATGTCGACGTCCATTCTGAAGCCAGTCGTCAAACAGACCGTAATGAAAGTGACGCTGTGACGCATCTCTCAAAACCACTACCCCGCAAGCGCCATCAAGCAAGCACGAATCACGCACCACGAATTCACGGATGCATGGTTTTCAAAAACCAACGCTTAACAGTCGTCTTCACTTTGCGCGCCTGAACATTCATTTCTTCCTCCGTCCATAGACAGCCATATTGACATTTTGCAGGACTTGTCATATCAAAACGTAACAAAGTGCAGGGAATGGAGAAAATTACAAAACAAGGAAGTTCTGTATTTATGTATCTTAGGCCTCTATGGTACACGATCTTTAAAGGAAAACGCTGCGATGGGCTGGACGTGAGAAAGAAATGCCTACAGAATTTTGGTTGAGAAAAATTTCCCACCTCGGGCACTTTGGGAGGATAATTTTAAAAAAATATTTTAGGAAACTGTAAGCGCAATGAAGTGAAATGGAGCTGTTCAGCCTTTACTTTCAGCAGAGATGCAACCTGCAGGCCCATCGTACTTGTAACTGCAAAACTGACTGACTGCTGTCTCGAGTTGTGACGATTCCCAGCAACGAAGCAGGGAAACCGAAACAATAACGCAACGTATAGCAGTGACTCATCTGATGAAGTTTCCTGTTTTTGTGGATGGAACCAGAGTGTTCCTTACCGTAATCAAAAGCGACCATCACTGGGTCCTATTCTGAATCAGTGCAGTCCAGTTCATTTATTAACATATGCTTTCTTTAAGATTCTTTTTAATATTACTCTATTACGTAATTTTCCAAAGTGGTCACCTTCCACACCAAAATTATATGTGCATTTCTTTCTTCACCTAGGCATGTTACGTGCCCCATTCATAGGATACCGCTTACCATATTTATCAGCGTAATTCCCCTGTGATATATCGGCCATTTGTCTAAATCAATGACGGACTGAAGCACTAAACACGCAGTATGAATTTAGGCAGAACAAGTGTAGTTGCAAAATTACATAAATCCATGGAATAGGTTTTCTTCAGAACCTAACTGTTGCTCAGTACGAAATTTCGGACCTTTGACGGTTCATGAACGTTCATTGCCGTTTTCGTAAGAGCCTGCCACTGGACCGCATTCTGAGACAGATACATTCAGTTGGCACCATCAAATCATACTAGGTATTTCCTTAAGATCCATTAAATATTATCCTCGAAAGCTACGCCTACACCTAAGTGTCCGAAGCAGTCGCTTCCTTTCAGGTTTTTCCAATAAAGTTCTGTATGTATTTCTAAGGTCTTCCTGCTTGCTGTGTGCCCTGCCTGTTTTCATTGATTGGTCACCCTAACAGTGAAGAGTAAGAATTATGAATTATCTCACTGTATAATTTTCTCCAGTCTTCTGTTACTTCCTCCCTCGGATGTCCAACATTCTCAACGCCCTGTTCTCAAACATCCACATTGAAAATGATGATGGTGTTCAAATACAATAAATTTAATATGTGACGTCGGATAAATAATTTTACACGGCATTCAAAGAAAACGTTATTCAAGATTGTTTTCAATTTCGTTACGTTATGTCTGATTTCGGCTCACAAGTCGCAAGTGTCTACTGCCGACTAGCAGCATAGTGACAGGCACAAACTGTAACCTCTAACAAACCACGTTGTGTTACGGATTGCCAACCGCGATGATAGATGTCCTGCGAGCACGTAGGCAGCTATTATTTGTTCGCAACTTCAAGTAACAGCGTCGAGTTAACACGCATGCATGCGTACGTACATATACACATATTCCTACATACATACGTACGTACATACGTACCTGTCTACAGAACAAAATGACGTTTATCAGATTTGAGGATTTTGCAGCCGTGGTGATGCAAATTGTCGTATTTTGGGTTAATTATACGGTGTAGGTGGGTACCAATGTTTCTGACGAACATACTGCTTTAATCTTCAGAATAGAATTATTGATTATAAGGGCAGACACATGATGATCCTTGCCTTTCACAATAAAGAGACTTCTAAAATCCACCAAGACGCATTTCGATATGGTTCCTAGGCGACGCACAAATCTCTCTCGCGTCCTGGAAGACTTCGCTGCAACAACAGCACAATGCAAGCGCATTCAGATGTCTGCGAAAACGTGACATGCAAATTGCAGTTCTCGATGCTCAACTGTTTTATGAAGCGGCTTAACACGCTGGTGAAATTGTTGAGGTCAAGGAACTGTAACCACTTTGAACAGATCATTTAAAGATGATATACCAACTAGTCCGTTTTACATTCCATATTTGATAAAGAGTGGGTGTGAGTTTATGTTCACACGAAGCACGTAAAAAACACGCGTAATGGCAATGTTGGTCCTCGGATTTCAATGTAGTTAGGTGTGATAGGGTTAATTTATGTGTGATGTGTGTCGGTTCACTATGGAGCCATGACAGCTCAGCTACTATAGAGACTGGACGAGTCGCGGCGGGCGTGGGCAGGGCACCATCGGGCTCACAGCCTCATATCCAGTGGGTACCGAGGGCTGTGTCCCGCGTGGGTAATATTACCCTGGTATCCGAACCTACGTCTTCCAAATGGTCTGTCACCATCAGGTTTTTGAAAGAAATTGATACGCATTTCACCACAAATATGGTTCATCAAATCCTTTCCTGTAATTTTGTTAAGAATTCTGGTAACTAAGGACGATCTGTTCTCACAGGATCCCTACCTTTTCGACATTTTGAACAGTTTTTATCGTTACCGGACGGCCAGGTCGTTCTTCGTCTTCCACATGTTCTCTTCTTCTGAAAAACTCTTATGCAATTCAGACACACGAGCTCTTGTTAGGGCGTCGTCTTCATACACCTCACGTAAGGTCTTGATGGCAGTTTTCTTCAATTTCAGAAGCTATGTGGTGTTTGCTTTTTTCTCCTTTTTTTTTTATCAAGTATGATCTCGGCAAGTTAAGAACCCGTATATAAAAACGCGTTCCTTGTCACTACGTCAGTGTAATGGAGCGTGGTTTGGCTTGCGATTGACGGAAAGTTCAACGGTGACCCATATAGGCCTATATTTACTTTGGGGATCAGCGGTCAAATTTAGGATCTGCGGTCGCAGTCACGTTATTTAATAGCCACACCTCTTAAATGCCACATCTATTTCATTATGCTTTGATGATAATAATAATAATTATAATAATGTTTAATAATAATAATAATATGCGAAGATTTGAAATTATTAAGCTCTGCATTATGTAATTTTCTCAGTGCTGCCACTTCATTTTGTTTGTATGAATTCCCGTCAGGAATGTAGCACGGTGGCTGAGGGTGGCACAGGCGCAGAACCTGTTATGTTCTATGCATGCTGGCATACGGTGTTTAGAAAGTGTTTTCACCGAAGGGCATGTCTCCCTGCTTGCAGGTAGAACATTGCGCAGAATGCGTACATTTACTGGTAAAAGCATTGAGCTGTTCTTGGCTTTTAGGAAAGCGGCCGTGTCAGCTTCTACAGCAACAGGGTATTCCTTCAAAATGCTGCTCACGGAACAATTAACACGCATGGGGTCGATGAGAAATGCGAACATACAAAGTTGGAAGGACAGACATCATTTGTAAGGCCTAGACTTAGATGAGAGGATAATATTATTACAATGGATTTTACAGAAACAGGTTGTGAGGGTGCGGAGTGGTTTCATGTTATTCGGGATATGGTCCAATGTCGGGCTGTTGTGAACACGGTAATGACCTTTCCAGTTCCATAAAATGGGGGGCATTTCTTGACTTGGTTTCTTAAGGATTCAGCTCCATGGGGTTAGTGGCTGCTCAGGGACCGTACAAATACAGCCGGACTGTAGGCGGTTAGTGGCTGCTCAGGGACCGTACAAGTACAGCCGGACTGTAGGCGGTTAGTGGCTGCTCAGGTGCCTACAAATACAGCCGGACTGTAGGCGGTTAGTAGCTGCTCAGGGGCCGTACAAATACAGCCGGACTGTAGGCGGTTAGTGGCTGCTCTTGTGCCGTACAAATACAGCCGGACTGTAGGTGGTTAGTGGCTGCTCTTGTGCCGTACAAATACAGCCGGACTGTAGGTGGTTAGTGGCTGCTCAGGTGCCGTACAAATACAGCCGGACTGTAGGCTGTTAGTGGCTGCTCAGGTGCCGTACAAATACAGCCGGACTGTAGGTGGTTAGTGGCTGCTCAAGGGCTGTGCACAAGGCGGGAGGCGTGTCAGCATCGATGGCTACGTGTATATGCGACTGTCCATACAAATAATGGGATAATACCTCAGACTAGGCCACAAGACACTGCTGCGGACAGGAGTGCTGAAGAATAATTTTTCGGTTTCCAGCAGGGGTAGGATACTCATCTATTCTTCAAAGAGCCCAGATCGGCTCTGGACCCACCAAGTCTTCCATACAGTAGGTACTAGGGGCTCATTCCCCGGGTTAAAGCGGCCGGGGCCTGAATCTGAGCACTTACCTGCATCTAGTGCCTCGGTTATGCGTGGAGCTATACCTCCATTCCCCCATATGCCTTTATGACATGAACAGAGACTTCACCTTTTCTACCCTCATGTCTTCCAGTTTTTTCTAATTCATTATACACTGATCGTTCTGTCATTCGACGGTACATAATTTGAGCTACAGGCAGGGTCTTTACATGATTCATAAACAAATTAGTTACTTGGAGCTGTTATAGGACACGAGTACAGTCAGCCCTCGCTATCTCAGTTTCGTACTTCGCGATCTGGCAAGTTCGCGGTGTCGCCCCACGAATAAAAATATTTCACTCGGACCTTTCCATGGACAGGAGCGTCAAAACTGTTCCGACAACTGGAACAGGTCTTTGAGCCATACCGCAGATGTTCAAGGAGCTGAAGAAAATAATGAAGCAGTTTCCCATCACATTCTTTCTGCAAAGTAAAGAAAGACACTAAAACTTTTTTTTTTTGGGGGGGGGGTGCTTTCAAGTATCGCGGATTTTCAGTTTTTACGTGGGGTCTGCCTTGGAAACTTACCCCCGCGAAAAGAAGCGAGAGATGACCGTACTTTACTATACGGTCACAAGTAATGGTAGTTGCCAGGTAGAGCGGCCACTGTACTCCTTCAAAGCTGTAGTAACGAACTGCACCGTGAACATAATTCATGGGCAACCTGTTGTGTTTTTACCTGACACAGCTCAATGTCTGACTTCCTCCAACAGGAAGCAATGCCTCGCCAGTTTCTTCACAGCGCATCAACTGGTAAGGTTATATAATTCGTCACTGTGTGAGAACCAGTGCTTACCATTACAGCATGAAGACGGACAGAAGCAGCGAAGGTGCGTTATATGTCGTCCAAGGTACTATATGAGTGAACATAAACACGTGCTCAGACAAAATTCTGAATTCTTATTGGCTACCAGCCGGTGATGTTACCGTAAGAGCCGTTCACAAGGTGTGTGTGTGTTTCTTACATCAGTTAGTAAACCAGTAACATAGTGACAGATGCTGACTTGAAGTAACTAGCGTTCATGATTTCACATCCCGTTTGTTACAGCCATTGTTTCAATGTGAACTAGGCTTTCCTAACGCCAAAACGTTGTCCGCATTTATATCCACTACATAAATTATTGGAAACGCAATAGAGTTGGAGGTGTTTGGTGGTAGAGTCCCGGCTGTGGTTGGAGCCCCAGTCTTAACGGTACATAGCTGGTGACAATTTGGACAGCTATCGCGATTCTAAGGGAATGTGTGTGGTGGTTAACAACTCTCTTAAAGAAACATGAGGAGGATGCATGTGATTAATTATATTACCATTTGAGGTATGCCGATCGCAGTGGCCGCGCGGTCTAAGGCGTGGGTCTACGGCCGCTCGCTTGCTGGGATTGTGGGTTCGAATCCTGCCTGGGGCATGGATGTCTGTCTCTTGTGAGTGTTGTGTGTTTTCAGGTAGAGGTCTCTGCGACGGGCTGATCACTCGTCCAGAGGAGTCTTACTGAGTGTGGTGTGTCTAAAGTGTGATCGCGAAGCCTCGAAAAATGAGGCGGCCTAGGCCCCCAAGTGGCTGTCGAGCCTTTGGAAAAAAAAATTTGAGGTATGCAATTAGTCTAAAGTGCATATAAAAATCCAATTTCTGTCACACAGAAAACAGCGTCTACAGTATACAAGGAGCAACCAATTAATGCTCTTTAGGAAAATAGTAGCTGTATATTGTGAGAAACATAAGGAAAACGTAATACACTTTGTGGGCAAAATGCAGTGTTTTGTTGATGTTAAATGTAGATGCTGCATGTAGTTGGCACCCTGCTTTAAAGGATTAATAATAGCAGGCGCGCAAACAGGGGGGGGGGAGGCTGAGGGGCTGCAGTCTCCCTCCCCCCCCTCCGAAATCCAAATTTAAAGAAGCAGGTTTTGTAGACACGATAATATGAAACTTTTACCAGATTTATCCTTCAGCCGAAATCATTCACTGAAAACGGCTGATGACTAGTACATTGGAATTTTGAAAAACAAAATAAAAGCTTAGGAACATGTAT
Organism: Reticulitermes speratus; assembly: GCA_021186555.1. Lineage (NCBI taxonomy): Eukaryota > Metazoa > Arthropoda > Insecta > Blattodea > Rhinotermitidae > Reticulitermes > Reticulitermes speratus. The sequence continues at coordinate 541,560 of JAJKFL010000004.1, forward strand.
ACATATTTTTTTCAGTTTTAATTTTCTCTGGAACCAAATTATTGGTTTATAACTAGAGCAACATTTCTTTAGTCCGACTGGTACGGGACTGGACAGGTGCCGAATTGTAGAATATTCTCCTGTACTCCTATACGTGGGCTGTACAACTAATAAGAAAAGTATTCCATTTGGATATTGCCTTCCTCTGCTGGTTCAGGGTTAGAAGGGTCGTTTTCTGTGTTTTCTGGAGTCTTCATTGCTGAGTTGATGGAGCAGGAGACAAGCGGTCAGATCACAACGGTCGATGTACAAACCACAGATTATCTAAAACAAACGTTGTCGGAGCGGGCCGTAGCCAGGCCATGAACACAGTGGATGTAGACACTTCCAGTACGGGTGCATTTATATCATTCTGTATTATACTCTGTATTTATATCATTCTGTATTATACTCTGTATTTATAGCATTCTCTATTGTGCATATACTCTGTGTATGCATTATACATGCATAAGCGTGAAAAGCGCCTTTGTGAGGACCTCAAAATCAACATTTTAATTACGTAATGCACTCTGTAACACTGCACAAAATATTCTGCACATACATTTTTTAGAATGAGCGAGCGAGCTTGCATACCACAGTAGTATGCTTCGTGGATGATAACCTGCGGCCCCAGCTTTCCAAACTTCAGCCTTAAGTTGCCAGACACGCCACAGTACGCTGAAGAGTTACGCTGATAGTGGAAGCTTCTGGATTATTGCTGACGAAAGGGTTCCCAGAAGTAGAATGCTCTACAGCACTCTAACCGACGCAACAACGCTTGCGCTATAGTGCGTTAACTAGAATGATACCGCATTCTGTACGTGTGAACCTATTACGTATCTATCGTTCGCTGCTTGCGCCCTCTACCAGTCGTAACTATGCTTTTTACCATGAATCGGCTTCGTGATATTGTCTTCATGGAGCTCACTTCTGATCAGCATTTTTGTCTTTGATATTTTTTTCAAATCCCTAGTGGGTGCAGTGCATCCACTTGCACCCCTTTGGCCGCAGGCCTGTCTTGGAGGCTTTTTTGGGCATGTCCCTGAGATGTGCCTGTTTCATTGATGCAGCTTTCTTCTGGTAAAAAGCAAAACTTCCGGTCTTGAAACTACTTTCCTCAGGTGCCGGAATATCAGGATTTCCGGATTATCCGACGTCGGATTAGAGAACTTTGCTGTAGTAATCAGCTGTCGGGTCGGAGATTTTGATGCGGAGTCGGAAGAACATATGGGTTTGATTAATGTGTAGTCGAAATTCCTGGTAGGCTCTTTATTCATTGGCAGATCCAGCAAATTGTTTAACGGGGAGGCCATGTGTTTAATGACAAAAATGAAATTTGGTAGGAAAAATACCATCAGTGTGAAACAGTGCTTTATTATGAAAAAAAAATCATGCAAAGAAGAATATAACATTGTTATTAATATAAAATATTATCAGTTTAATTAGTCTGTCTACGTGTTAGGCAAATTAAGACTTTTAATAAAATATGAATTAAAGACAATTCTTGATAACTAATCACAAAGATAAAATGAATAAAACCTGATAAAATAAAATCTAATTTTGCTTATAAAATAAAATGTAATTTTCTCTTTTTTTTTTTAGCGAATCGGTCAATAACATACTCTAAATAAAATTAATATTTATATGTATATTAATAAAAGCTAGCCCATTTCATCTTTCCTGCTCCATTTTCGACCTGAGCCAAGTCTTCAAACACCTAAGTGAAGAAAAACTTCTCTAGGCAGTTGCAACAGAAATCGGAAGACTGGCTAAAATTTTGAGGAACTTTAAGACAATGGGAAAGTACTCATCAACAACATTGTAACCGTCCGGCACACCTTTGTTCGGTCGTTTTTGCATGAAATCTAATTTACATGGAATACATGGAAACATGCAAATTCCAAAACCCCATTAAATCTGACATTGACAAATGTGTGACAAACTGAAATCCCCCTTTGTACTAACATGCAGCATCTCCTATCCTATGCTAACCTCTGCTTCTCTCACTCTGCAGCTATCTGTCCCTCCTGCTTCACATAAGACTCCATCTCACTCTCTGCTCTTGTAACCTGTCTTCCTCCCTGCTACCATACTGACCTTCTGTGTTAACTACCGGATGCTACTGACTTCCCTCCTAACCTCCACATTCTCTATCGCTACATTCCAGAAATTAATTTCGCTTCTCCTACCTAAAGCAATTAATCCTTTCCAACGCACTTGATACAATGTTTCCAATGCTGTTCGAATTTGTTTACTTTGAACTGTTTTCTGATAAGAGTGCTGTTTCACCCACCAGTTGATCTAATGTAGGGTTTCTAACAAAGATCCGAAATGTTTTAAAATGTCACTTAATACCGAACGCAACCAATTTTTGTCCATGATCTTTTCTATACTGTTCGGGAGAGAAGTGTTTAATAGAAAAATGTTTAAATTTTTCTCAGAGCACCTTAAATCTAAATTTCCATTAATAGAATCTAATGCCTGAATGTAAATGACTCCCTTCCAGTAGTGCATAGGCGAAATCTTACTAGCATTAGAAAAATTTTGCCTATGCACTTGCCTTGAACTTGCGAGTCGAGCACAAAATGCCTTTTGGGTGATGCATTAAGAAAAGAAGATACTTCGTGTATAATTCTTATTGCATTTTTTACGAATCTTACTGTAGATGCGTTAGAAACTTGACAAATTAATGCCGTGATTATAACATGGACAAATAGTAGTATTTTTGGCTTCGTTCTGAATCTCAAAGGCTCCTCCTCGCACTTTGGACATGTTTAAAACAACCATCACGTCCTATGCCTCTGCCACCAGTTAAAGAAAATCCAAGTCATTTAATTTGACTAATTATGGTTTGGCCAAAAATGTTACCGGTTATTACACGTTCAGCTTTACCTTCTTTATTTTGTCCGTAATGTTTTTCATCTAAGTCAGTAAAACCAACGAAATGTTCAAATACATTTCCCCCTCAGGCCTATCAAATACAAACACTGAGTTGAGATTTACAAGAATTATCGATAGTTTCGTCAAAAATTATTGCGTTATACTTGGACTCTCGAATTTTGCTGACAAGATTTCTTCACCACAACAATGTATTAGTTCATTGGCTGCGGTTTTACTTACGTAGGTAGCATTAGAACCGATAATATTCAAGTGTTCTTCAAGCTTCTTGTCCCCTCCATCTATTCGATATCTCAGCAGGGCTTGAAAACAGCCGTCTCTTTTCGACCAAATCACTTGTATCGTTTAACAAGCTGCCATCACCTCTATGGCCCCAAAGAAGTATATTTTGTTGACCGTGTAAGATTATGGTTTTCAGTATGAGCGAAATCCGTTCCTTGTTTTCTAGAATTTGCTTTTTTCGTGCTTTTGATAGCTGATTCCTTACATGTAGTTTTGGTTTCTCATTAGTAGCCATGAAGAGCCCGCCTAAAAATAATAAGACGATTGGTGCTTGTAAAGAAATACAGGTACACAAATATTTCTATGAAAATAATCTGATAAACTCAGCTAATAAAAAAGTTCACCTGATCGTTTTCGCAAAATACCTTCAGAACTGAATGCTTAACAATTACGGAAAAGCCAGTGATTCGAGATGGGGTGTGCCCCTTGCGCCTCCTCCCTGGATCTACCCCTGCCTTTATTTGGTGATTGGCCAGCGACCTTAAGTGTACTTCTTACTTACATTTGTAGTCCAGAGAGCTGGCAAAATTATGAAGTAAATAGTTTTGTCACATTAAGGGCTATAGTTTACCGATCCCAGTGGCCGCGCGGTCTAAGGCGTGGGTCTACGGCCGCTCGCTTGCTGGGATTGTGGGTCCGAATCCCGCCTGGGGCATGGATGTCTATCTTTTGTGAGTGTTGTGTGTTTTCAGGTAGAGGTCTCTGCGACGGGCTGATCACTCGTCCAGAGGAGTCTACCGAGTGTGGTGTGTCTAAAGTGTGATCGCGAAGCCTCGAAAAATGAGGCGGCCTAGGCCCCAAGGGGCTGTCGAGCCATAGGAAAAAAAAGGGCTATAGTTTAGTTTATAAGTAGGGAGCGATTAAGTCTTAACTTGCTGGCGCCTAGTGTTCGAATGACAAGAAGTATGTCATAATTTTATAACACATTTTTGCCGTGCGCTTCAGTAGATTGGGAAAATGAACGAAAAAATTACACTATATTTCACTCCTTTACTATAGACCCGACATGTTTCGGCCTAAGTGGCCATCGCCATGGATAACACGTTGGATCGATAGTAAATAATGGAATATAATGTACCTTTTTGGTTTATTTTCCTGGCGTGTTACAAATTTGCAATCTTTATATAGGATTAAAATGTAGGGCAGTTCTTCTGTTGTCGTCTGTTTGTCTGTTTGTTGTACAAACTTTCTGAATAAGGTAGATGTTCATTGTTTGTTAAGATACTAAGTGGCTTTATTGACCAAATTTGTCGGTGCGCATTTGAGGCGATTTTCCAAGTTTTACAGTATTGTTTGTAAATCAGGGCTGGTTAGCCGCACCTTCGTATGAAAAATTTTTCCTTCACCATGAGGTGATCGGACTTTCAGGAAACCTAGAATAATTATCGTGTAAGTTCAGTTTCTGCTTAAGAAAAACTCCTGGATGGACGAAGCAGAATGTTTTTCTCTTAACAACAACTAGATAAACAAAACCCTCATAAGGTGAGCTAAATAGGAAAAGATCAATTATGTTTATTAAAACGGTAGTTTTTTGCGGAAGACAAGGAATACCGTTCACGTGGTCATAAAGACTAGGAGATTTTTCCATACCGAACGAGCAGAGGGAAAATGAAGGCAACTTTGGCTAACTACTACGGTTCAGGATTGACGACGGAGATGAAGATTTAAAGGATCGTATTCAAACATGCGCTAAAATGCAACATAGAAATGAAATTATGAACATAAGTTATGATCTTATATTGTAAAAAATTGTGTCCAGAGTAAATGTTGTTAAATGTTTTCTAGTATTCGTAGATGAAAGAAACGGTATTTCCTTAAATGAATAGTTTTCGCTCTGCGTAAGTTATATGGATGAAAGTTGAATAAAATTTTATGAGCAGTTTTTAGGCGCATTCGCAAAATTGCGAAAAGCGACTACTAGATTCGTCATGTCTGTCCTTCTATCTGCCTGTACGCATGGAACAACTCGGCTACCACTGCACGGATTTTCGTGAAATTTGATATTCGAGGATTTTTTTTAAATCTCGAGAAAATTCAAGTGTCGTAAAATCTGATAAGAAAACGGGTACTTTACATGAAGATTTATATACATTTATGGTAATGTGTCGGTGAATTATTCTTATAAAGAGAAATCTTTCAGACAAAAGCCATAGAGAAAGTCAAAACACGCATTTTATATTTAATAACTTTTTTCCAAAAATCGTCCTGTTTTTTGAGATAATGCGGAAAATATGGTAGAATCGGATAGGCCACAGACTGCGGCGCAGAAAAGATGCGATTTGCATGCCGGATAACTGAGGCAAAATACAGACACACTCATGCTACGAGTATTTAATACTTATTCGCTTCAAAATTGATCAATTTCGTGTGATCTCGTAAACTGTTTTACTGCAACACTTAGAAAAAACTGAGAAACTGCGCTACGACGTGTTTGTCATTACGATATGTTTAGACAAATTGCACGTCTAACTGCCCGTCAGCAGTTTACATGAAGACCGTCGTACATTTTATTGTTTCTGGCGACAGCAGTTTGCCATAAAAGCATTGTTGTGCAACACTCAGTATTCATATATAGTTGACAGTGGCGTGCAGCTCAACAACACACATAGAATGCATTGTTGTGTTTCCACTGCAACAGTGGCTGTGTGAGCGCGCCGCAATATTCCGTTATACCTACATTGCCTATCTTGTTACAATTTGTGCCATTAAGTAACACATCAGGCCAGGAAGTGGCCGATACACTTCATAGTTTAAAAACTTTTGCATTGACCTTACATAATTGCGATGTCAAGGTTAAGATGCGGCGGCATCAGTGAGTGGAAAGTTCAAAGGTGCACAAAGCATCATATTGCCATTTCTTCCGCAGGTTCTGTATGTTAACTGCGCCTCTCATGCTTTAAACTTGGCCATTGGAAACGAAGCAGATATACAAAGTAAAACAAACTCCATTGGAAAAATGTAGTTTTTTTTAAATACAGCTAAAAGATAGGGAATGTGTAAAGAATGGTTTCCCAACATGCTGCAGAATCAAGTAGAGCAAAACTGGTAACGCTATCTCCAACACGATGGGTGGAGCGTCATGAATCTATAATCGTAATGATAGAAATACTTGATCCTTCACGTTATACTTTGCAAGAAATTAGCACCTGGCAAGATACAGGTTCTTTCTTCACTGCAATGGTTCTTGGGAATTCATTTCTTCAAACTTTTTTTATTATTTCTCTCTGCACCCTACAAACGTTTCTCTCCTGTACGTTGCCTTTAAGTAAAGCCCTGCAAACCGCTGACTGTGATCTTGTGTCTGCACGAAATCGCATTTCTGTTATCATGGCGCAATTAAAGATGTGCAAAATAGTTCGCAAGTCACGTTCCACAATATCTATGAGCTGCATAAAAGCCGAATCGGTTAGAACGGAGTTAAAATGACGAAGAAGTGTTTAAAAACAAACACATCGGGCTGTTATGCCAGCACACTGTGGAAGAACATTACCGCAGATCTAGTTTTCATACCTTTCATAATGGCTGCATATGAGCAAATAAGTGACAGATTTATTAAGCATCAAGTCTTCCGCCGCGGTGTAAATGAGATCTTCGCTTTTCTGGGATGTTACGGAGCGTAGAGTGGTAGTTAGTTTCCGACGTTTCGGGACAATCAGTCTTCTAGGACTGCTTGGTCGTTGAAGATGTGACCGATAGGTTGTCCCGAAACGTCTGTAACTAACCACCAATCAACGATGCGTAACATCCCAGAAGAGCGAAGATCTCATGTCACTGATTCCTTTTCCTCGCTGTTTCCTTCTGGAAGAGACCTGGTCAAGTCTCGAATAGAAAAATCTCTGAATCTTGCAAGATTTTATAATATGTATCTTCCTGAGTGCAACAATGTCATTTTTGAAGGGGAAGTAAAAATGTGGCACCAACGCTACAACAATGAAGCAGTGTCAAGAATTCCATCAAAAACTGCGATTGATGTCCTTGGTCAATGCGATGAAAATGTTTGCCCGAATATGTTTGTCCTGAAAAAAAAAAAAAAAAAAAAAAAAAATATAAATATAAATATAAATATATATATATATATATATTCGCGACTCTACCGATAAAGAGGAGCACGAGGGAGAGATCGTTGTCTGCTTTGCGGTGAATAAGAACAGAGTTGCGAAACGAAATGAAACAAGATTGACTGAATGGACTGGCCCTTCGCAATATCCACACGGAAATTGAAGTCAATCCCAAAGAAGGCTTAGATGAACTTAAGAAAATAACCAAAGACAGTAGGCCTTATGATATAAATTAGGTGAGTCATGGAACGGGTAGTTATATTTATATGTATGGAAATGAAGTTGCAAACATTGTTATGTTACAGTTAACCTATATTTATATCATGATTTTTATACCATAGTTTTTAAAATAAATCATAAATTGCATATAGCCTGAGGGTCAGGCTCCTCCACCCAATTAAAAATTACGGTTGCACGCCTGAATATTAGTATCAACTGCTGACGTCACACGCCTTACAGAAATCGGATTCTATTCTATAAGGTTCTGATGATGGTGTATGACATGTGAATTCAGAAGTGAGATTCCACTGTACATGTGTGCTGCTTCTCCATATTATCACAGGTATTTTATATTACCTTTTGTATTATATGTGCCGTGCATTAAACTTATCACAGGTATATTTATTCTCCCTACAGAACGCCTTGCCATGAAGTGGTTTGTCCGGAAACCGAGCACTGACTCACCCCGACTTCTCAGCCTGTCTCCACTTCGGTGTGGGGCAGACGCGACAGATGTCTCGGGGGAACCCACATATTACCGACACTCCAGCGCCTACGCCGACCTGTCGCCTCATCAGCATCAACGTCGTTCCAGAATAGGTGAGCCGATATACCGACGCGAGAGCACGTGATAATACAAAACAGGATCGCAGGGTTCCGGGCACGCGAAACCCCAAAGTTTCTTGGGTCAGGTCAGCCCGTGTACTTCTAGGTCTTCCAAGTGACCTATTTCCAAAACTGTTATTCACACCACAATCTGTGTACCTTCACATTTCACATCTCCCTGTTGCGAGCCACATGTCCAACACACCCTAGTGTGACTATATATCAGCCCGTTTCCCTTTATCCAGAAGTTACTTCCTTGATAATATCCATCTACATTAGCCCACTTTTCTTTTTCGTAGCATATACGTTGAGATTCTGTAAGTAAATGTATAGCGTGTAGTGATGTTAGCCCTTGAAAGCAGAGCGCTAAATAAGCGCATCACCTTTTCAACCTTAAAACTGGGCATTTTGCCCACACATCTTATTTCTGTGTTCCGTATGATATCCACAGTAAAGTGATCATTTCCCCAAAGAGCAATAACCGGTTAAATTTGTAACGGAGATGCAGAACTGTATAAAGGGCGAGGCGAGTGAGACACTTGCCTCGGGAGCGCAAAACTGAGGGACTCAGGAAAAATGTATACAAAATTTGCATCTACTTTCCCAAGCACGCCATACCATCAGGAAAAGGGCCCACTTCTATAAATTGAAACTGAACCAAGCCCTGCGAGTTTCAAATGTTGCTTGGTATCGTATGTGTTCGTTGTTGCACTTTGCCCGCTCCCTCTCACTCCGCTGTTTTCGAAAATAGTGGCCGCTTTGTGGCATTAGAGAAAGTCTGAAACAGAAACGGCTAAGATAATTTAGGTCATCAGTGCTAGGCGACTCGTGTTAATGCTTCTGGTTGTCTGGCGGTAATTACGCTTTAGAAATAAAAACATATTTGTTTTGTTTATTGACCACTCCCCCCCCCCCCCCCCCCCCCCCGATCTAGCGCCGAGGTTAAGGAAAGTGTACAGCTATACCTCTACTCTTCCTCTGGGCCTAAATGGCCTGTTCTAGGGTAAACTTTACCTTGTACCTTTACCTTATTTTTGACCAATTTTTAAACGGTCAGTACAAGACCCTTCATCGTGAATTCTAAACGACCGGCTGGGGCAGAATAGCTTAAGCGGCGAAAAGCCACAGTGGAAAATGAGACGTCGAAGAAACTGGGACATTGGCTAGTGAAAAATACATCGAACGTTCGAAATAAGCCAATAGTTGACATCTCCGACGTCATAAGCTCGGCACCGATGTGTGATATTGACAGTGACAATTATCATGTAACTTCAGTGACTTCAGCATCGGCTAATTAGCGCTCTGATCTCAAGGTCTCAGCTTCGCCACCGATTACGAACGTTGGTATTAAGAATGGTAACGACTGGCAACAACACTAGTAATGCTAATCAATTTTAGCGATCCGCTATCCTGACGCTGTATCAAGAACATTAGGTACCACCTTAGTGGAACGTGGACCTGAGCAGGGAAAGCTGCGGATTTTCTTAATTCAACGTCGTCAGATAGGAGAAAACACTGCAACTAATTAAATCCAGTTTCTATATTCCGTGCATATTATTCCATCAACATCTTTTCGAACCAGAAAATAAGATTTAATTACTGGAAAAATTTAAAATTATTGTAGCAAATGAAAACTCAACTGACGATTGTGAAATGTTCTATGTGGAAATCCTCACAAAAGAGGACAGTGTATCGATGACGCACAACAGGAAGCAAAAATGGAGAAATATTCTGAAAAACAATTCTGGATGCTGTGACATTTTATATGTCGTCACAGGAGATACTAATTCGGGAAATATGTCTTGATCTTCTGGAACTTGTAAGTTATTATGATGTTGAACTAAAACACTCACAAAGAAAATTCAGTGAGCTATTTTTCAGCGACAGTACAAAGTGAATTTGTTGGGCTACTAGCAAACTAACCCCGTGGTTAATTCTCAGCCGAAATAAAAGAGTGAAATCTAACCGTGAGCAGATGTCCCAGATCGTGCGACACGTGAAACTTTACAGTGGAATTGCAGCTGTGGAAGAAAGTTTCATAGCCTTCTTTGGAAGAAGAAGAAGAAGAAATTATTAGCGGAATAAATAATTTTGAAAAGAATGGGATTGATTTACAAAACGCGAGAGGCCAAGATCAGGTGCGTGTAAAGGCGAAAAGGGCGTAATTCTGCAAAATAAATAAATGTGCGAATTTTGTACCATATTCAGCCCATAGTCTCAGTTTGGGGTACATGCGGCTTCTGTCAATTGTTCTATGGTTTCATCCTTTAGCACTGTACCAAGAAATACACACTTTCTCCAATTCATCCTTTTGCTGGGATGTTTTAAAGGGCGTATTTAAGTATCACTAAAAGAGCATGCTGATATCAGATGATCATCGAAACCAAATTCAATGACAGCCGTCAACTCGCAGATTCCAGAAGCTACAAACGTCCTACAAAGTGTTCTTTTTGCATCTCAATGTGTACAAACAGTTTCAACAGCCTTAAGAAAACCGATTACTTATGAGTTTCTTTGCACATTGTCACTGTGGCATAATATCTCAACTCATACTGCCAAAGTGAAAAAAGCCTTACAAGCAAAAGGCATTACTGTTCATCAGGCATCTAAAATGCCACACGGATTGCGGAATACTTTGCAAGGGACGCGTGGAAGCGACATTGAATGACAAATATTTTTTCTGGTTGTAAAATAAGCTTAAAGTATACAAATACCAGGAGACCTTATGGACTGCAGAAAGCAAAAACGTGACCGCATATTTATGAGTCGTTCAAAATAAATATAAAATCCACGCTTGACAGTGCAATATTGGGTTAAACTCGAGACATGAGTTTTAAATGAGATGAACTTCTGATCTGTATTTTCTTTCGGGCGATTCATTTGTTAAAATTGATATTGATGATTTTCGAAAAGCAGCGGCGGATTTAAATGTTAAATTTGGCACCGATCTGAATGCCTGGAGAAGTTCATCAGAAATTCAGAGCTTTAAACATCAGGCGTTAGTCTTTTCCAGACTTTCACCTTCATCTAATTTGACCTTCTCCAGTTCATTCATGAATATAATCTGGCAGAACGTTATCAAGATTTAGAAAGTCCTCTGCGAATATTTTTCTGCGTGCCCGGCCGTCTTGTCAAGAGAACACGAGGTAGCGAATGCACTTATTGATGAATTTCCCTCATTGAAAGCACGGGAAATGCATCTGTAGAACTGGCAGGACCTGATGTAGTTCAATTTTGTATTTTTTAAAAATTCTATGTTAAGTGGTCACTTACTGTGCATTAGTATTGTATGCAGATCTCATGCTAAAATAAAGGTGAAACCTGGAGGGGGGGGGGGGGCTCTGTGGAGCTGCAAAATGTGTATGAAATAAATCTTGTATCTTATATGGGTAAAGTTCCAGGCTTCAGAGGGTTAATTATGAACACGGTAGGAATCCTTCAGGTTTCGTAAAACGCTGGAAATTTCACTAGCTAAGCGAAAATTAGCTTCCCAAGGACTCGGATTTCAGTTGAAATATTCACGACAGTAGATTTACGAAGGCAACACGCAGGTTTACACGGATCTGCATGTATAAGGAGGAAAGTGCTCGTCTTAGATTTCTGCGAAGTCTGCACCGCCTTACGACGCCATTTGCAAGGTAAGCAGTGCTAACAAACACGTGTACTGTCATTCCCCTGCAGTACGGACACGACACAAATCGCTGTTGCTTTATGCAACTGTCTGGACGATCGTATTTCCATTCCCTGCAAGAGCTATGACTTCTGGTGTGTCCAGATCTGCCCTGAGACTCACTCACCACACATGCAGTTGTTGTTTGTTTGTTTCACCTGTTTGGCTTGCAAATCTATGGCGTTGCCATGGTTACACCATTCACAGGTTGGTGTGGCGGCAACACCACTGACTTGTGTTCTGATTATGTGATATGAAATTAGTTCGAGTTACCAACGATCGTCAGTGAGATTTTTCCTCAGCCTCTCTAAGCGAATTCTGGGGCAGGACTTGTAAGTACGTCCCGTACTTCTCATTTTAAGGTCTTGCCTATTCATGGTACGGAATTATGTAGACTGTATTCTCGGGTACTTAACCTTGCACTTTCTACATGGACAGGAGCTGTGCAGAAGCGCGGGGGGTGACAGTGGTACCTCATGCGATAAAATTATAAATTGTCGTTTTCCGCTTCCTTCCGTTGCCCCTTTGCGTTTAACGTGTAATTCTGGAACCATGTTTTCTTGAAGGCATGGTATCAGGTAACGCGGTACAGTGGGTGCCAACCGATTGGACGACTGGGGTTCGAAAGAGACATTGACGTTCGCAGTATTTCTGCACACTATGTCCAAACGGATTCAGGCCTCATACGGTCCCCTGTGTAATGTGCATTGGGAGGTAAAGGAGATGGAACAAGAAACAAAACCACTAGCACCGAAATTCCGAATGCCTATGTGTTTACTACGTCCAGCGTGCTGTTATGGTTACGTGTCTATAGTTCTATATGAAACTGGATATTGTTGCAATTACTCACAGCGAGACACTTCATTAGGCCTATAAATGCAGGTTATTATTATTATTATTATTCGGTATTAGCGATGCTGATACAGGGTGACCAAATGTCCGGATTCTTTGTAGGCGCGTTCGCAAAATAGCGAAAAGCGGCTATTAGCTTCGTCACGCCAGTCCATCCGCCCGTCCGTCTATTCGCATGGAACAACTCGGCTCCCACTGGACGGATTTTCATGAAATTTGACATTTGAGAATTTTGCGAAAATCTGTGGAGAAAATTCAAGTTTGATTAAAACCTGACAAGAATAACGGGTACTTTACATGAATATCTATGTATATTTATGATAATATGTCGCTGAATTCCTCATAGAATTAAAATCGTTCAGACAAAAGCTGTAGAGAAAATCAAAATACACATTTTATGTTTAATAACTTTTTTCCGAAAATCGTACCGTTTATGAGATAATGAGATAATCCGTCTGATCTCGTAAAGTGTTTTATGGCATCAATTACAAAAAAACCGAGAAAACACGCAACGACTTATATGTAATTACAATCTGTTTAGCCAAATTGTACGTCTAAAGAAGCCAAACGAACATTCTTTTCATTTATAAAACCGACTTAATGCACAAGTTACAAGCCTATCTAAAAGTACCGTCATTCACTACTACTACATGTTTCGGCACGTCTGTGCCATCGTCAGGGAGTTCATACACCAAATTTAAAACTTGCTGCTATATAACAAATTACATCCGTAATACTCATTAAATACATCATTCAGCAACTATAGTCTAGGTTCAGGGTGGTTATAAATATATTATTACATATTATAAAAGCATTATATACATATATTGATTTTTTCAGTTGATGTAAAATATATAAAAATAAAATCATAGAAAATGGTTACAATTCTGCGCAGCAATATAATGAGCTTGTATGACGTAGCAATATAATGAGCTTGTATGACGTAGCAAATTGCAGGTCCAATACGAGTACAAAGCTTAAAGCATTCTACATGCAGGCATAGTCGTAACTTGGCTAATAACACTGGGGAGCAAAATCGACCATGATAATTATGAACTTAATTTACGAAGGAATCAATTAAGAGAGAGAGGGCAAGAACTGGTTTGAAACAGTCCTTAATATACATACACAAACAGTCCTTAATATACATACACAAACAGTCCTTAATATACATACACAAACAGTCCTTAATATACATACACAAATAGTCCTTAATATACATACACAAACAGTCCTTAATATACATACACAAACAGTCCTTAATATACATACACAAACAGTCCTTAATATACATACACAAACAGTCCTTAATATACATACACAAACAGTCCTTAATATACATACACAAACAGTCCTTAATATACATACACAAACAGTCCTTAATATACATACACAAACAGTCCTTAATATACATACACAAACAGTCCTTAATATACATACACAAACAGTCCTTAATATACATACACAAACAGTCCTTAATATACATACACAAACAGTCCTTAATATACATACACAAACAGTCCTTAATATACATACACAAACAGTCCTTAATATACATACACAAACAGTCCTTAATATACATACACAAACAGTCCTTAATATACATACACAAACAGTCCTTAATATACATACACAAACAGTCCTTAATATACATACACAAACAGTCCTTAATATACATACACAAACAGTCCTTAATATACATACACAAACAGTCCTTAATATACATACACAAACAGTCCTTAATATACATACACAAACAGTCCTTAATATACATACACAAACAGTCCTTAATATACATACACAAACAGTCCTTAATATACATACACAAACAGTCCTTAATATACATACACAAACAGTCCTTAATATACATACACAAACAGTCCTTAATATACATACACAAACAGTAATATACATACACAAACAGTCCTTAATATACATACACCCCTTTCACAGACTCTCACCCGAATTTTTTTATTTGCCCTCTTCAACTCAGTGGCCAAAAGCAAACGGGGTAAGTAGGCCTACAAGGCAATATTTCACATTGTGTCCTTTTTTGCACTCACGAAATCTGGTCACCCTATGCTGATACAACCAAATTTAAGTTATGTTGGCCAATTTACTTTGAGCGTTGTTTTAGGCATTACACAAAGTCCTTCCTAAGAAGTTGCATTAAAATTCGTTCCAGCTAGAAGTTGCGAAATTTATTTTTCCATTCGGTATAGCATACCGCCATTTCCCACTCCTTTCCTCACGTCTAGTCGTTTCCAAGGAAACGTGACTAACACTACGCGTTGCTCATTTGAATGAGCTGCGAGGAGGGCTCGCTCTGACCGACAACCTGACGTAATGCGTTCCAGAGGTCGCTAAGCACAGTTCGTCAGGGGAGAAGTCCCACCAGACTATCTGCTAAGGTTACAGCCATATTGTGAACACAAGACAGTCGAAGCATATCGCTCTTTTGTTAGTGACTTTCGACTTTGCCCTTCGTTATGATTCATAAGTAACAGAAGCGTACGACAACATTTTGGTGCTACGCAGCCTGTCGGTTTGGCGATTGTTGTTACGACAAGGGACTTTTTTGGCGCGTTCGCAAAGTTGCGAAAAGCGACTCTCAACTTCGTCGTGTCTGTCCTGCGTCCGTTTGTCTGGAACAAGTTGCTCCCGCTGGACAGAGTATTGTGAAACTGTGTAATGGGGAGCGTTTTATTAAAGTCGGTCAAGCAAAATCCAGTTTGGTTACAATAGGACAAAAATAACAAACAGACACTTCACATGAAGACCTACGTACATTTATATACGTAACTACCTCGGTTATTAGCGTGACCAAGGTTGCATGAGTTACTATGGTTGCCATGGTTACCTTTTTTACTACGATTACCGGTGTTCCTCGGTTGCTATGATTGCGCGAACGCGTCAGAAGTTCGCTGTGCGGATATTTCCTATCTTGTTGTGCTCTGACTGATGAAGATAATGCAGTTGCGTCGATGCATTTTTGGTGACGCTATTTTTGGAACGTTCGCAATCAAAGTACGAAAATGTGCCTTCCCCACGGTTCTCCGTCTGTCCGCACGTAACAACTCGAGAGCCGCTGAACGGATTTTGTTTATTAAATTTTATATTGGGAAGTTTTACTAAAATTTGTTGACACATTCCAATTTTTGTTGAAATCGGATAGCAGTAACGTACACTTTACATTTAAGACTTACACACGTTTCAGGCGCATCTCGCTAAATGTTATCGAAGCGAAAAATGTTTCCGAGAGAAGTTGTACAGAACAAGACAGGGAAAGTCCAGAGAACGAACACTTCTGGCACGTTCGCGTATGGTAACCATAGGAACACTGGTAACCCAGGTAACCAGAAAATCAATGATAACGTTAGTAAGCAAGGTAATCATGGTAACTAATAACCAGAGTGGTCAAACATACGTAGGTTTTCATGTAAAGTGCCCCATATTTGTCCGATTTTAGTAAAAAAATCCCCAATATACAATTGCATGAAAATCTGTCCAGCAGGAGCAGAGTTGTTTCAATGGACAGGGGCAGACATGACGAAGCCAATAGTCGCTTTTCACAAATTTACGAAAGTCCCTAAAAATGAAACGCATTATATACCCAGTACACTCCCCTCCCGCCCACAAGTACTACGGCTCTCGAGATAACGCGAGCGAACGCCCCAGCAGCCTTCAGCCGTGCCTACATTACCTGATGTGTGTAACCGCAGTCACAACAGCAAATCCGGAAACCTGGAGGAGAGCGTAGTTTTGTCCTTACTTCTTAATACTCATACTTCACTTAACTTGTATACTTATCCACCCTTATGCTCAACGTTCGGTCACCAGCAGCAACACGTTTTAAATATCCTGTCAATCTCGACCATTCAGAGCGACTCGCGTTACAAAGCAACCGCTAAAATCAACGCAGAAGTGCTTTTCTGTCAAGTACTGCGCGATTTCCAAAAGAGCACTGCTTTGTTTGAAGGTTTCCAGGCTACTCTCGCTTGGCCTTCTAACAAAAATAGTACTGAGATGATGACGAGTATGGAGCATTGGTGGAATGACATCTACAGGAGGAAACAGAAGTACCCAGAGAAAAACCTGTCCAGTGCCACTTGGCTCAGGATAGGGACAGGTGGCGGGCTCTTGTGAATGCGGTAATGAACATTCGGGTTCTATAAAACAGGGGAATTTCTTGACTAGCTGATGACCTGCTAGCCTCTCAAGAAGGACTCTGCTCCATGGAGTTAGTGCCACCTTGTCCACCACCACTGTCACGTGTCTGCAGACAGAAACACGATAATGCAGTTGCTACCGCCTCACAGGAAACACAATGTGTCTCCATTAGAAAGACAAATGCTGTTTACGGAATTTATCGCTGCTTACTGTGAGAATTACTGTACACGAAGTATGTAGATACACTGTGTGGGAAAAATGAAGAGATTTTGAACGTTAAAGTAGGTGGTAACTATAGTAACCACTGCCACCGAAAGGTTTAACATAACTGCAGTAAACAGGATAAAGTTGTGAAAATTGCAGACTTTTTCACGAAAGCCTACGTCGGCATTTATCATTTTGAGTTCCCTACACCAAAATTTCTTAATCCCATCGGACCCACATCTAAAACAATGCAATCTCCTGATTTAACTGCTCGTACATTCCAACTGATGAAGTGTGGACCCCCTTCTTTTCCGGAGGATGGAGACAGAGCCAGTCTCCGAAACATTGTGGTATTGGGATGTATTTTAATGAGACAATGGATAGGGTCCAACTGCAGTGCCGTACTACTACTACTAACTAGTTAGTAGTCTTTAGTAGTAGTATAGTAGTAGTAGTAGAGTGTACTCCCTTCAGTTACAACTAACCTTCCTCAAACTGTTATATGAATTATTATACCTGATGATGGCCATGCAGGCCGAAAAATGTTGTACTAAATTTTAAATAACTGAAAATAATTGAATTATGATGGACGGTCATTTCTTAATTTAATTTATATGTGCCACAACGGGATGTACAAACTGAAGTTTACTTCCTTCAGGTTAATGGCCAAAATATTTCATTGCCTTTCTCGTTCATGCGTGTTGCATCCCTCACCAATGTTATCCTCCTGTCGCCCTAAATATATCTAGTGAAGAGTGCAAATTATGAAGCCCCATCTCCCTATAATTTCCAAATGTTCTCTTCAGCGCTTGCTTCACTATCATGTTAGGTACTGATTTGGAATAACATCATAGCCTGACCTCACATCCTGACTCATCGCCATACAGGCCTCCCTGTGTGCTGATCCATCGGTATCCATATGTTCACAGATCTGTCACCAGTCCGATGGCAGCGCCGCAAGAGCAGCAGTGGACTGGATGTCAATTCGGAGTGCGGGCGGCCAGGGCATCAAGCGCGCGCATCACGCGAGAAACGCAATCCGCTACTCGACCGGGTGAAGAACACGCGACTGTCGTGTTTCGGTTCCGGGACCAACATCCTGGCGGTCTCGGAGCCAGAACACCAAGGTCTTTTGGATCTCGTGAAGCAGGGTCCTCGGTTCAGTGTGTCCGAGTCCAACGATAACGTGTTGTACTTCGGCGACGGTGAGATAGACGAACCATCAAGACACAACACATCGTCATCTTGCCTTTCGGCCAAACTTCGGGCGATGTCGGAGAAGTACCTCAGGTCCTCGACCAGCAAGTTTCTGGCGAAGTTGTACCGTAACGCGGGGAGCAGTGTACCCGAAGACGGTGGGTCCCGGAGGAACAAGTCCGAATCCGGTGCCAAACTCCGGAGCTTCTCATATGGGGCGCTGCCCGGACTGGACGAGTTCCAGCGCCGACACAACCCCCTGTACCATGAGGACGAGGATGACGATAGCGACAGTGGCATCATCGTGATTGACTCTGCCAATTCCTCCTTGATGGAGCGAGACCCTGCACCTCAGAGGGCAGCGTCACTCGATCGACGCGAAGTGTTCCGGCGCTTCGGGGGGGAACGGGAGCTAACGGACAGACAACGTCGGCGCCAGAGGCTGTGCGTGGCGTCGCCGCCACCCGTGCCGCCTCACAACGAAGAGGCGGCGCCGTCAAACGCTCGTGTCGGCAGGAGGGACTTCAGAGTGGTACGATTAGAACGGAGCAACCCCACGGAGGAGCTGGGAATCTTCATCGCCAAGACGCCACTCGCGGGCTACCTTGTGGCCCACGTAGTTCCGGGTGGACTGGCAGACAGGTAGGCCTATCCTGAATTTCGTGCTACATATCCAGCCCTTCATTACATCACCAAACTTCTCACCATGCAATTTACTGCATTCATGTCTCTTCGACATCGTCTATTCCACAGGTTCCAGAGCGGGAGCCCCCGCCAGTAACAAAGAAAATGAGTGAGTTTTAATACAGAAGTACACATTAAATTACAAATATGAAGGAGTTTGAGGTTGTCATAGTGGTGAATATTATGATTACATACTTCCGCAATGTGACGCCGTGTAGTTTCATAGCTGCATACCAACATTTTGGAGGAACAGGCGTCCTCTGTCTCTTCCACCCGGTAGTGGGAGGCAGTAGGGTCATCCAAAACGTCGGTGCTTGTCTACGAAACTACATGGCATCACATGCCATAAGACCATAGTCATATCACTAAAGTTACTCAGTAATTATTTTTTTAAAATTGCACATTTTAAAACTTCTTCTAGGTTGAGGGGCCTCAAGGAGGCCTTGAACTGAAAGAATGTGGGAACCATTGGTTCAGTTAATGGCCATCATGTACACAGTTGAAGTTTGAATTTAATGAACCCACGAAATATATTTGCTTGTTATGCATAGGGAAGGCAACCTGCGTATTGGTGATGAGATTATCAATGTGAATGGTCGACGCCTGCGTGGACTAACAATGGCGGGTGCACGTGATGCCCTTGGCAGTGGACCACGGGATGTAGACCTCGTAATAGCCCGACCACAGGTGCAGGAGAACTCCACCCAACTGCAACAGGCAAGTCAACCGAAAAGCATGATGCCAGAGAGTTCAGTGGACTATGAGAACATCCTGATCTTGCCTCCCACAGCAGATGCGTCCACCGATGAGCACACTGACTATGAAGAGGTTGAGTTTAAGTGTGCCTCCCCTGCCAGCAAAGTGGTCAGGAAACACCAGCACTTCCAGAAGAACAGCAAAGTGTTCCAGCATGGAACAACCACCTACTCAGCTGTCAGCCAGGACACAGAGATGGACATGAGAACAGGTGCCTACATAAGGTTTATGTTCATCAATAATCCATTGTTACATGGAGATTGGTGGACAGCCAGACATTAGGAAGTTGATAGGAGTACTTTCCAACTTTTCATTGTAAATGCACCAGAAATTGAGTGAAAGAAATAACACCTATATCAGAACACAGTGTTCATGTAAAAATAAATATAAATTGTAAACAACTAGTCTCTAGGCTAGACAGTGTCATGTCAAAGTGAATTTACTTGCACAGTCAGTGTTGATCACTCAATGTTACAGCAAACACAGGCAAGGAGGACAATAGTCTCCCATCCACTACCAACTTCTGCACGTTGCCGCGACGGCCACGCTCATCAGTCTGTTCGTTCCACACAGTCATTTTTGAGAAGGGGAATGGGAAGAAGGGCCTAGGCTTTACAATTGTGGGGGGGCGCGATTCCCCCCGTGGAGCACTCGGCATCTTTGTGAAAAGCATTCTTCCAGATGGACAGGCAGCTGAGGATGGCCGTCTTAGAGCAGGTACTTTGAACAATGAAAGAGGCCTTCTATTAACAGATGTAGTGGGGAGGATAATATTAAAATGGATTCTGTTGTGTTGTGCAGGAGATGAATTACTGGCTGTGAATGGTGAGGTGTGCCATGATCTGACACACTCTGAGGCAGTGACAATTTTCAAGAAAATCAAGTCTGGCCCTGTTGCCCTTCATATCTGCCGCAGGATTCGAACCAAAGACTCGTGAGTATCTGTCCCTCACCTCCATGAAGTGCAAATAAAACTTTATTTGCACTGGTACACTAGAAACATTGCCTGGACCTTGAAAGGATTGTGGTGTTGTGGGATGTGATGCTGTGTAGTCTCCTAAGTGGTTACAACCATTTTGGAGGAACAGTACTGCTTCTAAACTCCCTGAAACAGAGGCAGTGTGCTCCTTTTAAACACTGCTAACCATCTACAAAACTACATGGCATCATACACCAGAAGAATAATATTTACCACCACTGTCAAAACATCATATCTCCCATATCCTAATAAGGTTCACCAAAACAGTGACCACAGTGATCAACATTTTCATTGCTTTCCTCAATCTCCCTAGGTAAGTTTTACAGCAGTATACCTTGACGTATTGTGGTGTGATCAAGTAGTTTCTGGACTAATGTATCTTTCATAACAACACTTACCTTCTAATCAGTGTTGTCCCTCTTCTGAGAATTTATGCCACTGTTGAAGGTCCTGGTACAGGTTGACATGATTCTCCTACTCCTCACTCAGCAAGGAAGGCATGAATTTGGCAGCAATCTGATGCATGTTTAGGTTCTCTTTCAGAATGCTCCAAACTCACCCAAATCAAATTCCCAACATTTATGAACTTCATGGATATTGATTCTTCTGTTTTCAAGGACAATTGGATACACACTTCCACCTGTTTTGTTGGTCAGCAAACATCCCATATATTCAGTATCTTCAACAGAGATCACACTGCTTTAGAACTTGAAAAACCACTCACAGACTGATGTTCTTCTTACTGTTTGCTCTCTGAAAGCTACTTTCAACATTTCAGAAGTGTCTGTACCATTTTCCCCAGTTTAATGTTCAACTTGATGCAGATACATTGTTTTATCAAGCCTACCATTTTCTAGTATTCTATTACTTAAAGGACATTACTCACTAAGCATACTTGCTACAGCCGTATTCCAAACGGAAATGACTTAGCAGACTCTACTTTATCTACGCCTAGTGGTAGGAATTTTTTGCTAGCACTAGTAGTGTTATCTTGCAATCACTTTGGAAACTATTTGATCACACCATGTAATGCGACAGCTTCTTCCTCAATCCATGCCAGTTCATCATGCATGATCACCTCATTCTATTGCCTACAATTTACGACCTACAAACCCATCATCTCCTCAGTATTTAGTTTCTTTTTGTGGTACTGTGCAGTGAGCTAGGTGGGAATCCACATTCTACACTGAAGATGCAAAGATTATATACCTGGGAATGTTGATACCCACCCACCAGGTTACACATTGTCATATACCAGAATACAACTTGAACTTTCACACTGTGAAACTGTCAAAATCTTATACATCATTTCTTGCTGCAGATCGACAAAAGCCAAATCTTGTACAGACCTGATACAGGGCACAGGGGCTGAAGAGTGACATGCAGGTGTACAAGCTTGCTTGACAGAAACGTGCAGCAGTGATGAACTTTCAACAGCAGCTCACTATCAAGAATGATCTCTCAGCACAAGAATGGAGTGAGAATCATACTATGTGGAGAGGTACAGTGTTTCTTGCATTAGAAATTTTTCAAGGGACCAGTGAAAAAGGGAAACTTCTGAAAGAGTAATGTAAAAATCATATTGTTTTTTGGATCCACTTTTGTATTTTGATCTGAAGCAATTATTTCATAATATTTCAACTGCAGAGATAACAAAAGTATATTATCAAACTTAAATGCTACAGAAAAATTCATACAAACACAAGCCACAAAGGACCATAAAAATACAAGTTCAAAGTAATTTTTTGTTAGCACTGGTACACTTTTTTCATTTACCTGACTTGTGTCCTCCACCTTTCATTACACAGTTCTTCACACCTACACTTGAAATTCAAACCTTCATACAATATTTCAATGATATGCTTCAGTTAGTATAAAATAAATAACAAAAATCACAGAAGTGGAAATGAACAGCTGACAGGCTGTGCACATGTGATGAAGTGGTCGGCAGTCAATTACTGACTATGGTACAGTTTGACTACCCAAAAAATCAATAATGGTTGTGAAACTTTATAAACACATTAAAACATTAAATTGGAAATTTTTGTATAAGAATCCAAAAGTTAACTTCTAAAGAGGGAAAACTTTTTATGTGGTAACTTATTATGCAGGAAAATTTAACATTCTTATTGGAGTTGAGGTGGGACTTCAGAAATCTGACATATTACATTGGAAAACTCTGTAGGTGGGAAACACTGTACATGGTTACTAACATCAAGTTGTTTCAGAATAATGTGCAACCTTTGCTTCCATGTTTACGCTGTCCATTGTATGACATACAGACTGATGGCTTTGCACAAAGGGCAACAAAAAACACACAAATTTAACAGTCACGTGTCTCCTGTATGGTGCCATCACTTGATATTGTGTGTACTCTACAACATGTCTTAGTTACCTCTGGACAGTATGCATATGTCCATTGTAAATACACTTTCTTGTATGCAATAAAGAAACTGTTTATATCCAATACAAAACTTGCTCCATTGACACACTGGTTTGTACCTGCCTGGAATGCGGTCTGTTACTGAACTGCAAGTGTCTGGAAACAAAGTTCCTACATAAAATGTTTCGAAGTAAGAAGGATGAAATGGGAAACGAAAAATGTAACATAATGAAGAACTTCTCCATCTAGTGCCAAGGCTAACAATCAGTGCAGCTATACCAATGGCATGGACACAGACAACATTACCTTTTATTGTTGTCTATTTAGTGCCTTCAGATGCAGCCTGTCTTGACCTCTGGCTGCTGCCCAACAAAGCAATGGGTGCAAAATCCATCCATTTCTAAGGTGATGCAACTGTAAGGCAAATTCTGTTACCTCATGATGATCATGACAAGATAGGGGGTTGGCAGAAGATGTACAGCTTGAGGCACTTCCTGCAGTATCGGTGGGTGGGGGGCTTGGTGTCCACATTCCCAAAATGTTGACTTTCATCTAAAAGAGGTAACTGGGACTGAAATCAGAAGCCTCTGAATAATCAAGTGCAGGTCAGTAAGATAAAATGTGGCAGCACATGGACATATATACAATTTACCAGACTTCTCACAAAACAGTTTATAGTAGCCTATCAAAAAAACAAGTGTGGTGAGGATGAAGAAAGGAGCACAAATTTAATTCTGAAGACTTACCAACATTTGATTTTGGCATTTTAGGTCACAAAACTGAACAAAATTCAATGTATGTAATTTACATATGAACATTTATTTTTTCCAATTACAGACTGCTGGTTATTACACAGTATACATATCTGAACATGACTGTCAGTTGAAGGAAGTCATATTTCACCCACCCGAGATATATATATATAAAACTGAAGTACTATTGTTGACTGGCTTAGATTTTTGTCTCCTCCTCACTGAATTTACCCTATGCCCATGACAACTATTATAAAATGGGTACAGTGGCTTTATCAAAGGGTAAAGTGGTTGGGCTGTGAAATGCACCTCTCTCATTCATCTCAACTTGAATTTAATAATGTGAGTGATACATTTCACAGTCCAGCCCTTTACTCTTGAAGGATAAAGCTACTGTACCCATTATATAGTAGGCTGGGTGTGCCTAGAGCCATTTCATAAATGAAGACACAAAAATCTGAGCCAGTCAAAAGTAACCACAGTTATGCAACCAGGAGCACATTGCTACTGACTGCACAGTCACAGCTGTCAAGGTTAATCATATACAAAGAGCCCAGGCTTAACCAAGGATATGGTAGTTTTTTCTTGACAATATCACACTATACAGTAAGTGAAACTTTATAGAAAGAACAATACGTTCAATGCTTGAACAGCCATGGCTACCGTACACACTGGCAAGGACACAGCGTATATTACAAAATACCCCTGGGTGTTCTGTTTGGTGTCTATGTGTATACATACACTTTAGACTTGCCTCTTGCACATAGGCAATCTCATTAATTCCTGACAAAACTAATGGGTGCTGCAGTGGACTACAAAGCCAGCATCTGATCCTCAGCATTGATGTCACTCCTGAAGGTGAAGGGGCCATGTTAACTTCACCTCCTACACAGACCTTTATGCATCAGCCACTGGACTCATCGACTGAGCCTCAGGAAAAGGGCATGCTTGCAGTCCTTTGAGTCAGCTGGGAAATATTTGTCATAGAAATCTTGGACAAACTCCTCTACTTTGAAACCAAACTTCTGGTACAGGATGAGGGCTGGGTTTGTGGCTGACACGTGCAAGGTCACGTCCTTCCCCATACAGGTCTGAAACATCATCATCAAGTGACCAAAATAACAATGTGAATACAAGTACTATTTCATAGCAGTAACTGCTTACTTAATCAAGGGTAATGAACATCTGAGTTCTGCTACTAGAGATTTAACCACCTGATCAACTACAGGGGGCAAAGTCTTCCTTTAAGATGCTGAAAGTTGCTCAGCTACTCTACAAATTTTCCACATTTTACAGAACCTGAACACTGTTTACAATGTTCACACAATCCTACCTTGAACCATATGACTCCAGTCCATATTTTCACATCCTGTCCATCTATGCCAAAGTCCTCCAAGAGGTTTCTTTCCTTCAGGTTTCTGGCAAAACTTTTGTATGCACTTCTGACCTCTGCCATATGCACATGCCCTGGCCATCTTAACCTCCTTGATTTCATCAGCCTAATAATGTTTGGTGAATTGTAGAAATTATGAGGCTCCTCATTATGCAATTAACCCTTGGATTACGGAGCAAACTTCCAACTTTTACTGTACTGAGTACATTTTGTACCCATATTTTTTA
This sequence comes from Reticulitermes speratus, assembly GCA_021186555.1. Taxonomy (NCBI): domain Eukaryota; kingdom Metazoa; phylum Arthropoda; class Insecta; order Blattodea; family Rhinotermitidae; genus Reticulitermes; species Reticulitermes speratus. Next base: position 566,908 of record JAJKFL010000004.1, read on the forward strand.
ATTACTTTCTCAACATGTTCTTTCGAAGTTTGTTTCTTAGACTCGAAGACAAAAAAGTGCTTTTATTCAAATTTTTCATATCTCATGCAACTATATAGAATGAAATGCCAAAACTTGTTGAGAAAAATAAAATATAATTTAGAACAGAAATATGAATGAAATTTGTATTATGATTGTTCCTTGCAATTGTTGCATGTTATTTGAATTGTCTTGCTAGAGTTGTCCTTGCACACCTATTCTGAGCACTGGTAATATCTCCAGTCTGTTTTTCTTTCCTTGGCTATCAGACAATAGGTACAGGGGTACAAAATGGTCCAGTCAGATTTGAAAAACTATATAGCTTATTAAAAAAAATAATGTACACATTGCATACTGATAATTTTGTGTAAAGGGGACTTCAAAGAACAAACAGAAAATTTGGTAAGATTTTTACTCTATACAACAAAGAACTGTTGAAGAAATACCAACCCCAGGTACATTTTGTACCCAGTCATTAATCCAAGGGTTAACTAACTACAGTACTGGCCACTGTTCTTCTCAGCACCTAGCTGAATCCAGCTTCTTCTTCTATACCGGATTCTGATTCAACTACTGTTTTAAAGTTCAATCCATACTTGCAATGACAAAACAATTCATAGCTGCCAAACTGAGTGACTTGTTGTCAAGCTGCTGCTGTGAAATATACTGTTTATGAAACAGTGATTTTCAATTCATCATTCCTGCACACCATCAAGCACACAGCTTTTTGTACTAGGTGCTTCCTGTACAACTACTTGAAACATTTTATGATGCCTAAATCAAGAAGCTGTACCACACTTGTGTGGTTTGGTGGATAATATACAACTTTCACATTCCTTACAAATGATGTATCTTGTGGATGAGAAGCACTATTGTCCACAAGCAACTAAATATTTCCACCCTGTACAGCCATGGAGGCACCCTTGCTCTTGAAAACTCTGTGAAAATTCATGATTTTTTTTTGCACAGTAGTTTGTAGGAAGTTTTTCTATGTGTTTAATGTATTTGAAACAAAATGGTTTCATTGACTTTCCAACCACGATCAATATGTGGTTGTCACTGCCATCGCTGTTGTCACACAGTAGCACTGTTATCCTCTCTTTGGCACCTCTCCCGAATGATGACAACAACAGAAATGGTAACACTAAACCACATAAATCCTACATGCCAAATTCAACAAGGTAAAGCAAACAGGATGATGTGAAACAATGCTATGAGGGATGCCCAGAAAGTAATGCCCCTTATTTTATTTCTCAATAAATAGTTATTCCTAAATCATGAAAACAATACATTAGGAAGAGTGATGGTTTGACTCCATACCCTATTTTTCCACAAGGTCTCCGTCCACTTGTATGGCCTTGCACCAATGAGGAACAAATGTGTGTATGCCTTGTCAGTACCATGCCTGTCCTGTTCATGTAGCCAAGTTCTCACTGCATGAATCATGCCATCAGTCTCAAACTTCGTACTGTGGACAGCATCCTTCAGGGCTCCAAACAGGTGGAAATCTGAGGGTGTTAGATCAGGGCTGTAGGGTGGATGGGGTAACATTGTCCAACCAAATTTTGTCATGCTGAACTAAGATTTCCGTTGGATTCTTGTGACACCAAACTCGTTGAAATGCTTCCCGAGTTCTTTCGGCATCCTGATGCACGCGCTGGAGTCGAGTCTTCCCTCTTGGCATTGCATCCACAAAAATCACTCCTTCAGAGTCCCAGAAGACAGACCTTGCCTGCTGAGAGAGAATTTTTTGATTTTTTCCACAGGGGAAAATTGTGGGTGGTGTCATTCCATGGATTGCACTTTTGTTTCTGGTTCAAAATGATGGACCCAGCTTCCATCATCTGTAACAATCTAGGATAAGGTCTCACCCTCACTTCAAAATGTGCCAACAATTCAGAAGAAATGGCTTTTCTCTCGGTTTTGTGTTTGACTGTAGAGCTCTGAGGAACTCATCTTGAGCACACCTTCAAATATCCGAGATCGCGAATGATGTGACTAGCACTTCCTTTTCTGACTGAGAGACTGAGCGCCCCTTGTCAGGTCGTGATGTGTCAACACTTGCAAACAATGACATCATCAGCACATTGCAGCATTTCAGGACTAACAGCTGTGACAGGACAGCCTCAGCAAGCCAAATCATGGCGCTCTGCTTTCCCTGTTTTGGAAGCCATCACTCTTTTCACCCAGCAACCAACAGTACTTCTGTTGACTGTAGCACTGACATAAATATTGCAAAGACATATGTGGATGTTCCTCACTTATTCTTTAATGGCAAAAAGAATTCTATCACAGCACATTGTTTGTAATGCACATCATTGACCGATTCCATTGTGAGGTGCTGCTGCAGTGGTGCCGTCTGTCAGAAATCTTTACCACTTCGTACATAATGCTGGGTACTTCAAATTTGTTTCATCTAAATCTCACATTCCTAGCTCTGGAACTGGCCAAAAAAAAAAAAAATATATATATATATAGGGCATTAATTTCTGGGCAATCTATGCTCTAACAACTGAAGAACAGAGTTTTGAAGTTGGCCACTTTACAACATAAGCCTCCACATTATCCTGCCATTCCTTATTCCATGGCAATAATTTCATTAAGTACTGTTACAAGAAGCAGGTTACTGTTACCGTATGCTCCCAAAGCACCACATTACTGTTACTATTTTTTCCTCAGATATGATCACTCTGGAAATACTGCGGGTCAGGACCAAAAATTCTGAACGACTCACCAACACAACACTTTGAGGAACAATGCATCTGATATAATTATACTTTATATGCTAATTCATAGTGGCCAAAAAAATGTGATATATGCAGGAAAACAATGCATAGGAAAATGATGGATAGAGGTTTCACTGTACTGTAGCACATTTCAGATATGGTGAAAATTACTGATCGTTGGCAGTGAAAACCATGGAGACATGAACAAGAAGTAGGTGGATTTGTTAACATATAACAGAGGATAAACTTCAAGAAATCATCAGGCACACAGCATCAGCAATCAGAATCAAATTTAACTGTCTCAACAGATTTCAGTAAAAATCCCAATACAAAATTTCATAAAAATCTGTCCAATAGAAGCCAAGCTATTCCATGCAGACAGAAGGATGGATGGATGGATGGATGGACAGACATGGTAAAGCTAACAGTTGCTTTTCACAATTGCATGAATGTGCCTAAAATACAAAAAGTAATATAACAAACTTGACTATAACTTACACGAGACAGATAGCCTTGAATAAGTACAAGTGGATGAAAAGTGGCCAGCAGAAGCTTCTGCAGTAAATTGTGGCCCTGTAGTATCAATATCACCATTTCTGTTTGGGGTGACAATGTGATGTTTTTCAATTCAGCAATATATTTCCAAAAAATGTTCACTATGGGTCCTAATGTTGTCATCTATAGACGCCATCCAACAAAGCCTGTCTGCCTTGCTAGCAGATGTATTCACTATACGATAGCAAGAAAATATACATATTTTTCTTAAGTAATCTTCTAAAAACCTGCGTTTTGGACATAAAGTAGTATTTTGAGGAGAAGAACCAGTGCGGGAAGGAAGAATGTGTTTTGGTCCTATCTTCAGTCAGTGTGGACTAAGATTATAAATTTATAAATATGTATAAACACACACACATACCCATATATTAAATATCAATTTTACTGATTCTTCCCAGATGTTCCCTGTGGGTCACACGGCTTTTCTTTCTTTGTTTTCTGTATGGACAGAACAGTGACTACACCCATGTCTGTGTAAAAAAAAAAAACATTCTTCCTGTTGCTGTCTGAATAGGCACATAAAACATTTACTTTGTGCTTCTTCATCACAATGTTCCATCACCTATCTAATAATTTCTCTTTCCTTGCTATGATTTACACTGTTAGGTCTTTTGAAAGACCAGTGTACTGCAGTGTTTATAAAGAACTGAAAAGTGCTGCGATTTATAAGACAGCAGTTTTGAAATGGACAGAAAATTATTGGTGCTGCATATGAAGTGCTTCTCATCTTACCAGCTTCCCTCTTCACGTGCAAACAGCTGTCAAAAAAGCTGGCCATTACAATACAAACTTTAGGGGCGATCGAATTGTGTGGCCACACAGGGTGCCAAAATCTGGGGAGCTGTTGGAAACAAAAGTGAAATAATTTATTTTTTGGCAAATCTTGCTCTCAAATAGACAATGAACAAAAAGTTGTTGCTTTGTTTCTACTGACTGTGCACATCTGTCAGTATGGAAATGTTCATGATAAACAGAAAAGTTTTAAGTATAAACTCATTAAGACATATTTAAGATTCATCTGCGCCTGAAGAAAGATTGAGTTCTCTAGCTACCCTTTCAATTGAAAACACCATCGCTCAAAACTTCGATTTCTTTAAACTGGAGAAAGGTTTTCGCTTGTTAAAGTGAGAAAAGTCAACTTTCATTGAAGCATTTTATAAGTACATTTTTTCCATTTTCTATTCAAGGTAATAAAAATAATGTTTATAGATGCATCTATTGATTAACACTGTTATGTGCCCATTAAAAATAATGTGAAAACATTATGTGAATAAGAGGGCCGACCAGCAAGGGCAGCAATACATTTCACACAGGACACTGAGACAGCAAAAGCCAGCTCTGTGTATAAGGTCTCTACCTCCGCTTCCCTTAAATATGTCCAAGGCATGGTGTTCAGACAGACTCAGTCACTTATAGATTTAGAAGACTCAGTCAGTAACTGAGTCACTTAGTAAGTTGGTCGAGTAACTCGTCTGTCCTTACTGAACCCCACATAATATATATATCACTTGCCTGTATCAGGTGATAAAGCATGAATGTAGCAATGCCTGCCCGCCGCCACTCTGGTCTTGTGAAGAGGAATGAGATGTATGCCTCAGTGAGCCCCACATCAGGCACCATGAATGCAAAGCCCACCACAAGTTTCTTATATAGCACAACACAGCTGAAGTCTGGATACTGCAGACATTCTGTTACTGCACACATACACACACAAAATAAATTTTGTAAATCTCAAAAGAAAAGGCAATATTAACTCTTTCACTGCTGAGTGATTAGTGCCCTGCTTTACACCCCTGTGCTCACTTATTCTTGCACATTTACTTTAATATAGAAGGCAAGAGAAAGGAAATATAAACTGAATACATTCTACCTCTTACTTTATATTATAAACATGGTTTGGGAAGACATGTCAGCACCTGCAACATGATGTATGAAGCAGATACAAGTAAAGCAGGGAAAAAGTTAAGTTATCCCTGTGCACATCATGAAGTCATGTAGTGGGGGAGCAGAGGTATAGTGCTGCTTATTCTTAACCTTGGCTCTACATGGAAGTGAGCAGGACCCAGAGCTGGTCTGGCCATTTTGGAGATGAGAAAAATCTCTTGCCCCTGCCAAGTAGAGTAGATAGCAACAATTTCTAAATTCTGCTGCAAATGGTATCCAAGGGTATATGGGAGTTGGGGATGAAACAGACCAACACCACACTAAAGTTAAAATGTAACAAACTGAAATTTATTTACACAAATGATACACTGCATGTGTGTCCGCTTCGGACCACATGTCTCATTCTGGACTAAGCAGTACTGTCACTCTATGTTTGCTCTGTCCAGAGCAATTAAACCCCTCAAGCAACTCAGGTATCCAGCCGACCGAACAACAGTCCAATCAGCGTTGTTGGCGGATTTCACTTGACAGTAGCATTTGCCACAGCTAGACTGAAGTTCTTCCTGTAGATGATGAAGTCCTTCATGTACATGATAAATGGCTCTATATACTCAAAAGGTTTGAATAAGTTTAGACAGCTTGGGAGATATATGTTACGCAAGGTCATGGGTGCAGCAGTGATGCCATACTGCAGGGGCCATAACATTATGGGCTCAGCATCATAAGGTTAAAATATATAATTACTGTCTTCGAGGATGTGACATCATTTTGACAGGTACCAACATTTCACAGGATCCAACTCCCTCCATCTTATCTTCACCACAGAACACTCAGCTAGGTGGTGCTGTCCGGGAATTTCCAAATACATTCTCTAATAATTTATGTCCATATACTGAACAAAAAATCTATTATCAGGAGAACTATTAACACTGTTCAACAAAGGTTTTGCTTCCTGGATGAACATAGCTAAAAGTGATAGAGTACAACTCCAGATTACCAGACATCCCTACAGTTTATTTCTATCACCCATAGTTTTTAAAGAAAAGAAAAAAAGTTACTCCCTGTTAAAATTCAGGGTGATTCTTACACTTTTGACATTGCTGAATCTGACTATGACAATCAAATTGCCCTATCACCCACCAATGTTAAGGGAGGAGGGATAAAATTCAAAAACTATGTTTGTAAAAAAAAGTAGGCCTACTATATTGGTTTTTAATTACAATATACAGTGCCAAATAATGAACAACGTCTCTATATACGGTACCCTAACTACAAAAAACTTCATCATAAAACATTCACTTCATCTTCTTTCGCCTCTTATATTCACCACTTGGTGTCTCCCTTATAAGACTCCAGCAGTAGTCAGCCAACATATTTGGACTCCATTTTCCATTTACCTCTGTTCCATTTTGGAAATGTCCTGATAGAAGTTTTGCCATATTTATCGGTGACAGCTCCCATGTTTTAAGGAAAACAAATCCAAGTGGGAATGCAGAAAATTTAGTTTCAATGAAATGTTACACCCCTGCACAATGTCACTGTAATTTTCCACTTTTTCATTGCCTAGAAAGTTCCTTGAGAACTAACTGGTTTCTGGACTTTGTCCATCGCCTGGAAATCTAAAATCACGACGTTTCGGAAGCTGGGTCTGCTTCCGTCCTCAAGTGAAGGGGGAGGGAGACACCTACTCAGTTAGGTCCCTTAGACCGAGCTAACCTCAATCCAGTGATTGAGGTTAGCTCGGTTATCACAGCGGCAAGTTATCATATTGCTAATTAAAGGGATGCTAAACAACTGAAAGCAAGCTTTTCCAGTTTGAGAGATAGTTTAAGACAATATTATTCTAAGGATTTAAGAGACTTAAATAAATAAATATAAATGAACAACATGACAAACCTCTGGGTCAGCCCCAAATTTCGGTTTTTGGCCATTCAACTGAGGTATCAACTGGTATCATCCAAACGGAGGGTGACATAAACATTTTATTCACACATCTGAGTTTGTGAACCTATTACCAATGAAAATCTATCAAAATTATTTCAGGGAGGAAATTGATGCCGACCAGTGTAATTCTTGAAACATGTTTATACCATCTTATTCCCTCTTTAATTTATCTTCATATTCCAATTTTTTGTTTGTTTTACTTCTTTAGTAATTCTTTGTGCTTATTTCAATGTTCATTCTTAAAACATTCCTGCACTATCCTATTCTGTTACTTACAACACATCTTCAAAGGCATTTACCTTTAATTCTCTCCAATTTTTTAATTCCTCATTCTCTCTTCTGGTTTCTCCTCCTATACTTCTTAAAAATCTTGTTTCTACTGCCATCAGTCCATGAACACAGTACAGATACTGAACTGATTATAAGCATATATTATTTCTCCACTGTATTTCATTAAACACTGCCATACCAAAAACAATGTGTAAAATAAAAGCCGTAAATTCAAGTCTGTTCTCTATTTCATGTTATGCAGCAATTTTTTGTACAATGAACAATTTTTGAGAAAACCAGACATGTTCAAAATGACCTTCATGTTTTGGGGATTAAGTTGAACTGGAATTCATCTAGTATGATTTTGCATAGGCCTCTAAACCAAATTTCATCAAATTTCTGTAAATGGTTTTGGACATCAAACATCCAAATTCACAGTATACAGTAACGTAGACAGATGCACTTACAGTCAATGCCTGGGTAGAAAAACTCTCGGCATAGGCTATTAATGGAGGAGATGTGTTGTGGACGCACATAACTGTAGTCTATTGGATGGCGGCGGAGTGGACGCCAATGTGGAATGTTTCTGTTTGCTTTTGCCTGGATCTCACCCAGCAGACGCAGCCACGGTGGAGTGGTCTCCATGTCACGACGAATATATGGCTTCAGCAGCCTGCAACAAGACACAAAGTTGTACACAGTCTTAAAAACACCAGCCAGCATCTGGAAAAAATATTCTGCAAATTAATTTGGTACAAACATTATTGGCAGCAATATATATATATATATATGAAGTTAGGAAACATCAGCATAGCATAACAATTCTGCTGCATTTACTTATCCTTCCCCAGGGGCAAAGCAGCTGGGCACAAGGCTGTCTCACCTCCACATAGTGCTGAGGTTAAGAATAAGTACAGCTATAACTCCACTCCCTCTATATTCCTCCATGGCATGTGAAGGGACAACTTTATTTTTACCTTTACAACTTTTCTTGGAAACATTGTTTGGTCTGACAAATATTTAGGAAGCCCTGCAAGAACAAAATACAAGATTTCCCGTTTTACATAACTGTAACCTGCAACACAGAGGTGGTCTGAATCACTGACCTGCGAGTGTAGGGGCTGTAGAAACAGGTAGCCTCACCCTGTCCCATAAGTCGCAAGATGAAGGTACAACGACCTGAACTGGTCTCTTCTTCACATGCAGAAATAGATGCACACTACAAACATGATAGTAATGTGCATTATTCATTTGTCAGTGACACAGAATTCATATTCCCGAATAGGCTATCATAACACACATTTTCCTCCTGTGTAAATATTGCAAACTATTTCTTTCTCAACTAATACTTTGCTTTACATTTCCATGAATACCAAATAGATCAACAAATATTTTACGAAAGTGGCAGCTATTATCCTTTGATGTCACTACCTGTCTTGTCATATGCTGCCAACATCAGTAAGTGCTACTGACCTACACAGTATGTAAGTTATCTGCACTCAGTCGCATCTCTCTGCCATTACTCCATGCCTAATGGCTTAGCTTCTGGACCAGACTAAGGGATAGGCCAACCGGGCAGTTGCCCAGGGTGCCAACCTGTGAGGGACACTAAAACATCACTGGAATAATCAGAAATATGGTAAACTCAGGTTTCCACATGCAAACATATTTCTCCAAAAATTATCTGCAATTTGGGCACACACCTTCAAAAAGGTTTGCCATCACTGTCAAAGGCCACAAAAGTTTAAATAATATCAGTATGAAGGGGCGCCAAATTATTAGCCTGCCTGCAGCACCCAAGTCTCGGGATGGTCCTGCGTAGTTTAGCAAGTAAGCTTTTGCTCTTTCTGTTTGTGTATCTGTATGTCACTTGCAAACATTATTCATTCACTTTGTTGATATATTTTGCAATGCTGTTATTCCTCCCATACTGTAAACTTGCATGGAATAAAATTATGTATGCTTGTAGACAAATCACAGAAATGCAGTTTGGCATAAAAGTGGTTCTTGACTGTAAACCAAGTTCTCTCCATGTAAGTGTTCACCTTTCTGCTTGGAGTGACAGCATAAGTTTCGTATGTATGTAAGCATGTATGCCTGATGCTGCCAGCTTAAGACACTTTATGCAACACTTATATTACATTTTGGAATTTCCACTTTTATAGATACTGAAATATTTATTCTATGTATTATGATTCTATCTTCTGTAGTGTGCATGCAACAGCATGTTCAGAGAATTTAACACTTTTAAATGCCACTTCATGTAAGTACGGCATTCACAACCAAGCTTTTGAGTGAGGAGAAAGTTTTGAGCAACCTGAATGATTCAGATGAGTGTGTACTTAGTGATAGTAGTGAAAATGGCAATAGTTATGTGAATGGAAAAGCCATCACCACAGAGGAGGTGCATGGTAAGCACACAACATTAAATGAATTAAGATATGACTGACTGCCACCTACAGTGTGACATCGGACTGTGCTTTGAAGAGAAATTTTTCTTTCTAGAGTTGTAGAAAGTATTTTAATACAATTACATGGTTATTTCTTAATCCTGTGCAAATAGACTTTATTAGTACAAAATGTCTTCTCCATGTAACTAACAGTGATCATTTGTGGAGCATCAATGCAAAAGCTGCAGTGCTGCAATCTATGAATGCAAGTTCATGCAAAAGGCCACTACTGCATGCTGCATAAATACAAAAGCCCAATACCATGAAGTGTGAAATTACAATAATGTTTCATATTAACAGGATGCTAGTGTGTCCTGTGTAAATGCAAGAGTGCAGTGGCATGAAGTTTGAAATTACATTAATGGAAGTTCATGAAAAAAGAATGCTAGTGTGCTGTTTACATTGCAAGCTCTGCAGTGAAGTAATTAAAGTGCTGTATCAATAAACAAATTCAGCAGTAATTTCATTGTACAGCATTTTAGTGAAGTACTATATTTATTGACAAACTATATAAAACTCGCCATGAAAATATGAGTTTTCAGGCTTTTGTTGCAGTGTGGTTGAGGTCTGTTCTTATGGGACACCCAGCAACATGGCATCAGATCCCAGAAGGAGACTTCACATATGATATACAGTGAAACCTCTATCCATCGTTTTTCAGGGGACCGGAAAATAAGAACGATACATATGGGAAACGTTAGTACTGGGAAACCATTAAAAATTATAGATAAGAACAATTTAATGATAATTATTACTTCTTGCTGAGAAAATCTTTCATTGACGTTTGTTTTGAGCAAATTTTACTCCTCCTCAATTCAAAGTACGATTTTTCAAGGCCTAGAACACTTTCACGATCACTGTCACTCGTGCTGTGCGCATAAATGAAAGATCTTACTTTCATCAGCGCTTCATGCGTCTCAGCAAAGCTCGGCACAACTTCGGGTTGTGCAGACAATGCCTGGAGCAGATATGGACTCTGACCACAATTTACTGGTTGCAAAGATCTGCACCAGATTGAAGAAGATCATGAGGTTTCACAAGCAAAAACCAAGATGGGATTTGGAGAAGCTATATGCTCAACAACAGGTAGTACACGATAGACTAGAAGAACAGCTTGGTGCAATCAAATGTGAAAGTGGGAACGTGGAAGTGCAGTGGAACAACATCAAGGAATGTGTGTTAGATACTATGAGTGGTTTGGTTGGAAAAGTCGAGAGGAGAGCAAGAAAGCCATGGATTACACAGGAGACAAAGGAACTAGGTTGGAAAGAAAACCATGGGATTCAAAACATTGGCATCAAAAGACTTTCAAGGGAATATGGTAAAATATCAGAGATGTTTACTGCAAATTTGGGAGAATTATATCACAGAGCTCTACGATCGAGCTAATCATCCAGAACATCTAGAAGTCGAACCTGAAGATGAAGAAGATGAAGACGAGAAAGGCCCTTATATTTTGCAAAGTGGAGTGGTAAAAGCTATCAAGGAGATAAGGGATAAGAAGGCTACAGGAGATGATGATGTACCTGGAGATGTACTCAAACTGTTGGGAGAAGATGGTCTCAGACTAATGACACAGCTGAATAACAGCAAGTATGTAACTGGAGAGTGGCCCAGAGATTTCATTGAAGTTACAATGATTGCCTTAAAGAAGAAGCCCAAAGCTACAAAATGCAGCAACCATCGCACAATCAGCATCATTGTGCACGCAGCAAAGATAGTAGCGAGGATACCTAGAAGAAGGATTGAAAGGAAGACAGAGGATGCACTTGGAGAAGATCAGTTTGGATTTAGGAGAGGAAAAGGAACTAGGGATGCAATTGGGATGCTGAGAATAATATCAGAACGAACCTTGGTCACAGATGAGGAATTGTGTGCTTGCTTCATAGACTGGAAGAAGGCATTTGACCATGTCAACTGAACCAAATTAATGCAGATCCTAAAGGGAATTGGGATAGACTGGCGCGAAAGAAGATTGATCAGCAAATTGTACATGGAACAGAGTGTCAAAATATGACTGGACCAAGGGGAGACGAGAAGTGTGAAGATTGAAACAGGAGTTAGACAAGGTTGCTGCTTGTCACCGATTCTGTTCAACTTATACAGCGAGTACCTTACCAAGGAAGCTCTTGAAGGGCTTGGAGAATTCGAAATAGGAGGACAAGTAATTCGCACTGTGAAATATGCAGATGACTTTGTGCTACTGGCTAGGGAAGAAAACGTGCTACAGGGCATGGTTGATAGACTAATTGAAATTGGAAGATGCTATGGAATGGAAATGAATGTGGAAAAAACTGAGGTAATGAGAATCTCAAGGCAACCAGCCCCAGCGAAAATTATGATAGATCAAAAACAATTGGAGAATGTGGAATATTTCAATTATTTAGGCAGCATGATACAAATGATGCAAGGTGTACACGTGAAATTAAATCCAGAATTGCCATGGCAAAAGCAGCATTCAACAAGAAGAAGAATCTTTTCACCAGCAAACTGGAATTAAATTTAAGGAAGAAACTAGTAAAGTGCTACATTTGGAGCATAGCTTTGTATGGTGCTGAAACGTGGACACTTCAGAAAATGGATCAGAAGTATCTGGAAAGTTTTGAAATGTGGCGCTGGAGAAGAATGGAGAAGATCAGTTGGACCGATCGCGTGAGAAATGAAGAAGTATTACACAGAGTCAAAGAGGAGAGGAATATCCTACATACAATAAAAAGAAGAAAGGCTAACTGGATTGGTCACATCTTGCGTAGAAACTGCCTTCTGAAACACGTGATTGAAGGAAAGTTAGAAGGAAGGATAGAAATGACGGGAAGACGAGGGAGAAAACATAAGCAGCTACTGGATGACCTTAAGGAAAAGAGAAGATACTGGAAATTGAAAGAGGAAGCACTAGATTGCTCTCAATGGAGAACTCGCTTTGGAAGAGGCTACGGACCTGTCGTAAGACAGACTACAGAATGAATAAATGACTGACTGACTGACAAACTAACCAGCTAATGAATAAATTAATAACTAACTCCACAAAACAGAGCCCTTCCTCAGAAGCTAACAGTTACTTATTTGATCAAGAAATTCCCCAACTTTTATGGAAACCAAAGGCTCATCACTGTGTCCACAAGAGCCTGCCACTGATCCCTGTCCAGGGACAGATCACATCTTTCTACACTATTTCTTTCAGATATATTTTACTATTATCCTCCCATCTAAACTTAAGCCTTCCAAGAACTTTGTTTCTTTCAAATTTTCAGACCAAAATTTTGTACGCTTCTCTCAACACACCCACGCATTCTACATGCTGTGGCCATCTCACCCTTCTTCATTTTCTGTACCTGTATAAAATTCACACACCTATGACAACGTTCTTTACTTAGCATTATTTTAAGCCCTCAACTTGATGTTCTGTATTTTACCTGGTATCTGTCAAGAATCCGAACATCCCCCAGCACAGGACGCACAGGGCGTGTCACTCCACTGGCCCATCGACCACGCCGGATATCATCCAGATTGAACAGCGCCATGCCCCGTTCACGTTTCAACTGTCGCACACACAGCTTACGATAAAGGCGTCGTACAGCACCTGGTACATCCACCATGGCTGGGACCCTACGCAGCTGCTTTAGCAACTGGAATTCCTCATACTCGCTCATTGGCAAGCACCTACAGATTGTACAAATGTCTGATCACAGTCTTCTGATATGACACTATTTACTCTGGTAAATACATACCGATAATTCAAAAGAAACTGCTGCCTTCATCTTCAGCTACCCAGAAGTTAAAGGCACTAAGTTCCTCTGAAATATTGATAGCTATCTATGAGATTACATGTTGCCAGATCCCTAAAGACCACATCCTTAATATCCCCTGCAGTCAAAAACTCAAACATCATTAAAATCTTTCACCCCCATGTAAACAGTTGCTGACTGTCACACATTTACTGACAGGTGCAGCCAAATATTTTACTAAACATTAGTGTACCAAATATCATACACCTTACAGACCAGACATCCAACAGAATCAAACAGTCCATACAAGTAGAAATTACAATAACACTTTAACTAGTGGCAACTCTAGGGTGCAGTAAGTGGGTGGCTACCTAGGGACCCTGTGTATTGACATAGAACATATGAAACTTTATTTACACCACCACTTGAAATGCATCACAGATAAAATTGGATCGCAATTTAAAAGTGTAACAGAAATGACAAAAGAAAACCAAGTTAATTTTGCACAACTGAAAACAAGTGAAGCCTTCCACACAAAGCATAAATTATTTTATACAACCAAACTAAACATTTGTGTATAACAGCATGTAGTTATATATTAAGTTTCCCTTTGTAACTTAACTGCCTTTCTGGAGACAAGTGTGGGAATTAGGGTTATTCTGATGCCAGCAGACCATGGGGTCACCTTTATTTCATCCCCTGCAGTGTGGCCCTGGGCACACTGCAACTGGACACAATCAAAGGGTTTGGAGTTGTGGATGGTCCATGAAAAACAGCAGTTTAACTCACGTACATGAGAAAATTAACTTGTGGGGGAAAGAGTTTTTTAAAACACTGGAAGTCAGCTATTATTTATAAAAATTTGTAATAGTTGGTATTTCGTAACTGCACCACAGGTGTGGCTAGTGGTGACAGACAGATGGAAAAAGTATAGCTCAGAAATTAAAAAAAGACATGAAAATAGATAGAGAGACGTTCTGAAAGAGCTTTAATTTCATCAGAAAATCCGTAGTCATGGAAAGTACTTCATGTGAAAGAGAAGAAACTGTGCCACATTTCAGAACACAGAAGCACAATGGGTGAAACAAACACTACCCCTGCCAAAATCAATGCCATGATGCACAAACAGCATGTAAACTGGTAAAGGAAGGCACTATTCATTGGAAACACTTCATTCAAATGTTCACACCTTACAAAATATCAAATGAGCACATTTTAACCCTTTCATGATGAGCGGGACATATATGTCCCACTTACAACTATTCTTTGTAAGTCCACTGGGACGTCAGGTTCCCACTTCTCCTCCATGCTGCCATCTACTGTGAACTACCAAATAAAATTCATTTGGTCACAAAAGGGTTAAATTAACTAAATGGACTGAAATAATGAGTAAATGTATCTTGGGAGGGGGGGGGGGGGCAGCAGAGAACTGGCTTGTATCTTGGTACTGTCTAGCAAAGGGATGGTAAACTATGGCATGTGTGCCCAAAGAGGCACATGAGATTTTCTTGGCATGCAGCATTCACCGCTGTCAAGTTTTTCTTCCAATCAACCTTACTGCAGTACGAATATATGTACCTGAAAGTGCACTGATTGTACATGATTATCATTACCATCAAACAATGCTGAACAAGAACGATTTTTTTAAATGTGAGCAAACAATGATACAGTTATAGTAGGGAGATCCATAGATGCACTGAAGGAAACAATGAAGAAACTTATGAAAGCAGCACAGGTAATGGGACTTACAGTCAACATACAGAAGACTAAATATATGGAACTAACAAAAAGACCAACAAATACCAATATGTTAAAAATCAATGACCAGGAATATGAGAGGCTAAAGGAATTGAAATATCTATGAACAATCTTAACAGAAGATAATCATATACTACAGAAATCAGCAACAAATATTTATGGCTAATAAAACTAGCTATGGGTTAAAGAAACAGTTAAACTCATTGAATCTGAAACAACAGACTAATGTATGTTATATAAAACCCTTATAAGACCTATACATACATATGGAAGTGAATGTCAACCCCTCTCAAAGATGGATAGAAATATGCTCCAAATCTTTGAAAGAAGAATATTAAGAATGATTTATGGCCCTATTATCAAAGATGGTATATGGAGAACAAGATATAAATATAATATTGAGCTTTATATGCTCTATGATGAATCAGACATAATCAAAGTGATAAAATTAGGAAGATTGAGGTGGCTGGGACACCTCTTTAGATTGCAAGAACTGGATCCTTGCAGAAAGCTAACTTTACAGAAACCAGAAGCCACTCAACATGTTGGAAAAATCAGATTGAGGTGGCTTAAGTCAGTTGAGGAAGATCTAAAGAACGTGGGCATAAGGAATTAGGATCAAGAACAGTGGAGGACAATTTGGAAGAGGCTAAGGTCCACCAAGGACTGTAATGAAATACTGTACTACTACTAATAATAATAATAATAAGAAGAAGAAGAAGAAGAAAAAGAAGAAAAAAGAAGAAGAAGAAGCAGAGGAGGAGGAGGAATGTGTGCAAACAGGAGCAGTGTGAAGATTTGACATTTGGTATCTCAGCAGACCAATGACAACTGCTCAAGTACCTTTCTGGACAGAATGTTTTACAATCTGCACAATAAACTGCTGATACAAGTTTGTGAATGAGCAGTAATTATTTTAACATACAGAAGAAAATATCAAGTACCAATATAGAATATGCAAAGTTTCCATGGTAAGTGACAAATATTTACACTGTTTTTAATGGGTCTATTTTTGGAAATATCTGTCTGCATATTTTGAAATTTGTGTTTAGGCATACCCCAGTTGAACATGTTCCTAGATCAAGCACAATAACTCATTTTTTGGACCGCAATTATAAGAATAAATATAAAATAACTTTCTGCCATTTCAATGCAGTTTGGCCCAACCAGAACACTAATGTGTTCACAAAAATAGTGTTAGTTATTTTATAACACATTATTACCATGTACTTCAGTATATCAGGATATTTTCCTGAAAGTGCTAGTTATGTTTAGTTATGCAAATTGTACTATATTGTTCATAGTTATTATCAATTAACAGTTCAAAGCAAGTAAGTTTTCGCAATTAAACTAACTTAAAAATTTGTAAATAATACTGAACTATTTTAAACTATAATAACTCATGTTACAAATAGTTAAATGTTGGATGATTTACTTATGCACTTTACAGAGTACCCTGTATCATTAATTACCTCGCATTTGTTTCCTCATAGGCATCACTGGCAGTCAGAACTTGGCTACTGCCTTTTGTTATGGTAAACAGACTCACTGATGTTGGTGGCACTGGTTTGAAAGTGTCCAGTGCATCTACTTCCTCATCACTGACTTCCTCTTCAACCGCTGACTGAATGAGGTTGTCTACCACCTCCTCCTTCATTTCCTGTTTCAGGTGGTTTGATTCTGTGGGCTCAACCTTCATATCAGCATTAACTGAAAGCTTGTCACTACAAGCATCCTGTGAACAAGGAGTGAATCACTTTCACTACTTCTGAGGGTGTCTTTGAAAACAGTGAATATAAGCTACATTTCATGATAAAGAAACTGTACTATTGACATACTGCGTAGTCTTCAGGGTTATTACTCAGTATAATCTGGGAAGTGGGTGCCAATTTTTCAGACAAACATGAACATACCTACCAGACTGCATTGTACTGTAACCCAGATGACAACAATACAGATCTTCATCACAGCAAAAACTTCAGTCTTAAATTTAATTTAATATTTTTTTAAACTAAATCGTCAGAAAACACTTTTTCATTCTGTTCCAAAATTTCTTAATGGTTCTGGACATCTAAGTTCCATGTCAAAATACAGCCCTCCAGAAAACTTGAGAACTTAAATGTTACAAATGCTCCAAAACAAAATATTTTTAAAGCACCTGTTCATGAAAACAATGCTGCATTGATTAAGGAACAAAACTAAGCTTTCCCAAAACATTTGTACCTACCTACTAAACTACATGGTGTCACATTACAGAAGACTGTGATCTCAACTTTCCCTGCTGCAAGAACCTAAAATTTCATGTTTACGTTCAGTTTCACCTTCGTAACTGCAATGGTCCACCTCGCATGTTTATGTTCAGTATCACGCCCCTAACTATAATGGTCTATCTCTCACATTTAAGTTCCATTTCACATTCCTAATTGCGATGGTTCATTTCTCATGTTAATGATAGTTTCATATTCCTAACTGCAATGGCCCATCTCTCACATTTATCTTCAGTTTCACACTCCTATTGCAATGCTCCATCTCTCATGTTTATGTTCAGTTTCACATTCCTAACTGCAATGGTCCATCTCTCATGTTTATGTTCAGTTTCACATTCCTAAATACAATGGTCCATCTCTCATTTTTATGTTCAGTTTCACATTCCTAACTGCAATGCTCCATCTCTCATGTTTATGTTCAGTTTCACATTCCTAACTGCAATGCTCCATCTCTCATGTTTATGTTCAGTTTCACATTCCTAACTGCAATGCTCCATCTCTCATGTTTATGTTCAGTTTCACATTCCTAACTGCAATGGTCCATCTCTCATGTTTATGTTCAGTTTCACATTCCTAAATACAATGCTCCATCTCTCATGTTTATGTTCAGTTTCACATTCCTAACTGCAATGCTCCATCTCTCATGTTTATGTTCAGTTTCACATTCCTAACTGCAATGCTCCATCTCTCATGTTTATGTTCAGTTTCACATTCCTAAATACAATGGTCCATCTCTCATTTTTATGTTCAGTTTCACATTCCTAACTGCAATGCTCCATCTCTCATGTTTATGTTCAGTTTCACATTCCTAAATACAATGGTCCATCTCTCATTTTTATGTTCAGTTTCACATTCCTAACTGCAATGCTCCATCTCTCATGTTTATGTTCAGTTTCACATTCCTAAATACAATGGTCCATCTCTCATTTTTATGTTCAGTTTCACATTCCTAACTGCAATGCTCCATCTCTCATGTTTATGTTCAGTTTCACATTCCTAACTGCAATGCTCCATCTCTCATGTTTATGTTCAGTTTCACATTCCTAAATACAATGGTCCATCTCTCATTTTTATGTTCAGTTTCACATTCCTAACTGCAATGCTCCATCTCTCATTTTTATGTTCAGTTTCACATTCCTAACTGCAATGCTCCATCTCTCATGTTATGTTCAGTTTCACATTCCTAACTGCAATGGTCCATCTCTCATGTTTATGTTCAGTTTCACATTCCTAAATACAATGGTCCATCTCTCATTTTTATGTTCAGTTTCACATTCCTAACTGCAATGCTCCATCTCTCATGTTTATGTTCAGTTTCACATTCCTAACTGCAATGCTCCATCTCTCATGTTTATGTTCAGTTTCACATTCCTAACTGCAATGGTCCATCTCTCATGTTTATGTTCAGTTTCACATTCCTAAATACAATGGTCCATCTCTCATTTTTATGTTCAGTTTCACATTCCTAACTGCAATGCTCCATCTCTCATGTTTATGTTCAGTTTCACATTCCTAACTGCAATGCTCCATCTCTCATGTTTATGTTCAGTTTCACATTCCTAACTGCAATGGTCCATCTCTCATGTTTATGTTCAGTTTCACATTCCTAAATACAATGGTCCATCTCTCATTTTTATCTTCAGTTTCACATTCCTAACTGCAGTGCTCTGTCTACCGTGTTTATGTTCAGGCTTATATTTCTAACAAAACGGTTCATCCCTCACACTTATTTTCAGTTTCATATTCCTACTTCCAATGGCTACAACCACAAAACTTTTACAGTGACTTGTAGGTTTTAAGAATGGTGCAGTGTTTCTATGAGTTACATAGGACACTTTAACTGAAGGTACATACTGGGATGCTTCAAGTATTCTTTTGTCTCATGTGTGTGTGTGTGTGTGTGTGTGTGTATGTGTGTGCACGCACGCACATATGGATTTTAAGTTGTGTCAGCATCAAAGGGATTTGTACCTCAGTAAAGCTCAAGTTAAAAATCCCCATTATTTAACCAGGGGGAAAATTACGTAAAGCTGTATATTCAATATGTGGCCAGGATGGT
This sequence comes from Reticulitermes speratus, assembly GCA_021186555.1. Taxonomy (NCBI): domain Eukaryota; kingdom Metazoa; phylum Arthropoda; class Insecta; order Blattodea; family Rhinotermitidae; genus Reticulitermes; species Reticulitermes speratus. Next base: position 586,564 of record JAJKFL010000004.1, read on the forward strand.
ACAGCCGATACAGTGACTCGCTACAGGCTGGACAGTTTCAGGTTTGACCTCCAGTGGGGACAAAAGACTTTCTCTTCTCCACACCCATCCAGAATGGCCCTGGGGCCCGCCCAGCCTCCTGTATAAAGGGAACTGAAGCACCTTCCTGGGTGTAAAGTGGCCAGGGCATGACATTGACCACCCACCTCCAGCTAGCACTGCGGTTAAGAAAGAGTAGAGTTACACCCCTACTCCCCCCTGTGCCTTCATGGCACGGTACACAAAGACATATATATTCATTAGCCTCTAAATTTGACAGACAGACAGACAAGACATACATAAACATTGGTTAAAAGTCAAGGTTAAAAACAGAAGAATGGTGCATTAAATCTTACAACAAAATATCATCTGTAACTAATATCTTGAAACAATACAAGTAGAGAGATATTATCATAAAAACTTCTGCAGCTCAGCCGATGAAATGTGGAAAATTAAAAGTTAAAAATGACATATAATAATGTCAGTTAAACAGACTCTGAAATTATGAAGGGCGTTCAGAAATGATTTGGACAGGGGCTGCTGTTTCAGCAAATAACAAGCTGTAAGATCATGCAAGTTATCATCGAATAGTGTGGTCTTCATACACCATTCCACCACCAGATGGCCCTAGACGTGCATGCCCGTGAAAACATGCTGCTTCATTACTGAGTCTAGTGGTTAAAGATCATGGACAACAATCACAAAATGGAAGGCAATTATCAGAGGCAGAGAAGGACCACGTGGTGCCACACTGTGTTCAACTGGGTACAGAGCTTCAACATTGGCATGGAAACTGCACAGAATGGCATATGCCTGGTTGCCCAGACATCATGCACATCAGCCACAGTGCAAATCATATTTCATTTCATCATGGCGGATAGATGCATAACCTTTGATGAGCTGCAGTGTGAAAACAGGCCTTGGCCGAGCAGCTCTTCACAACATCATCCACAAGGATTTGAAGATGAAAAAGTGTGTGTACATTGGGCCCATCAGACCTTACGCAGCAACAGAAAGAGACAAGAGTAGACATTTGTCATCAACTGCTGGCCCTACACTATCACGATGTCAAAGATTTCTTTGCAAGATTAGTCATAGGCCACGAATCTTGGCTGCATTATCACACGCCCGAAAAGAAGAGACAGTCAATGCAAAGGAAAGACCCTGGAACTCCATGACCCCAAAAATTTTGAACTGCTCCTTCTGCAGGAAAGCAAATGGCCACAATTTGCTGGGACACTGTAATGTGGTGAATTTTGAGAACACTGTCCACTTGTCAAATTTAGAAAATGCTGCTATAAATTAGGTTTGTAATGTGTGGAGAAATGATGTAACAACTATTATGTTATGGAATTCCATAGTTTGTTGATATGTGAAGGCTGGAACACTGTCATGGAATAACTTGGTATGTAAAGCATTTGCTGAAGGCCAGATACTTATAAATTTAAAATGCCTAGACTGAGGTCAAACAAACTGTATGATATACCATCAGTAAGGATAGTTATTGTTTCGTTGAGAAATAATAAATTCTTGCAATGAGGTAGGATGAAAAGAAGCAACATTTTAGGTATATAAACGTCAGGAAGTTGGACAGTGGGGATGTATTTTGAGAGAGTGATGAGGCAATATTATTCTTGAGGTGACATACTGTCACAGGCATGAAGCCTGACACTGTGCTGATGGTCTACGCCTTCATATTAGTTCTACAAGGTAGGACGGTTTATTTCTGAGTTGACCAAAGGTCTGTGGTGGTTCTTGACAGTGATGGGTGTGGAAGCTAGTGAATTGTCAGTTCAAGTATCGTAGGAAACCCTCGCTCCTTAATTTAATAATGTATCATTTTTAATAATATACTTTGTTTGGGAATTAACTTTATTGTGGTTACTTTCTTTCTCTCTCTAAAAACCTATGCCTTCGAGTTTAGAAAAGGGTAGTTTGTAGGGTCTGATCTCTCGCAGCCCCTGCAGTGTTCATTTTTATAAACGAGAGATAGTGGCATGCTACCGGATCAGGTCCCTGGACTCGGAGTTCAAGATCCTGGTTCTTACCTTATAGTGGTGCAAAGTCTGATGTTCCAAAACTAGCCCAGAAAGCTGGAGGGTTGGACCTTTGTGACACAACAGACATACAGTGAATATTGCTAATGAGGTGGCTTCCTATTGGCATGACAATTAACAGCGACAGATACTGTGAAGCACAGACAAGACATAGGTTCAGAATACAGCAACAACACAAGAGAAAATGGCCACGTGAAGTCCTGCTGCAATATGACAACACATACTCACATACCAGTCACAAAACCTGTGGGGCATTAACATTCACTGTGTTGCCTCATCCTCCCTATTCACCTGACCTTGCACCATCTGACTATGCTCTGTTCCACAACATCAAAAACGCACTACACAGTGAGTAATTTCCATCTAAAGAAGCATTACAGGCAGCTGTCCATGCGTGATATCGCAACACCCCTAGCAGCGGAATATGTCGAGCTAGCAGTTGTTTAGTATGCACCCTGAAGCTAATTAAACTGCTGCAAATGAGGTGAGTCCACATCATTTCCAAATGCCCTTGTACCATACCATTAAGAAATGTAATAATGATAAAGACAAGCTACAACGATAATCTCCACGGACACTGCTCTTCGTAATGATATGACACAAGTACAACACACCTCTTGTTGTGGCAACAGGTCCCCAAGATCCCTGAAACCTTGTGAAGTAGGGCATATGTCCACACCCTCAATATCCACATCCACATCTGAGCATTCTTCATCTTCGTCTGCAAACAAATAGTCAGAGAGTGTCTCACTCGGTTCCACGTACGCTCGAGAATACATGTTGTCACTTGCCTGAGAACAGACAGAAGCTGTTAAGTCTATGTAGCTGATACAATACAGGATAAAGCCTGACATACACATACACAATTTCAGAACGCTACATTAACTATGACTAGCACTAGTGTCACTCTTCCCTTACATGTTCATGCACCCACCATAATCTTATTACTGAACACAGGAAATAATAATAATAATAATAATTATTATTATTATTATTATTATGTTGTTGTTGTTGTTGTCTCTTTGTCACATGCCTTTTCTGCCTGGTACTTCTCTTGAACCAATGGTGATCCCCACCACTCAGGTTTCAAGTTTCAGACTGCAATACTTTCCGTATTATGTGTGGTGTTCCAAGTATAGCTGTTTTTTGTAGTGAATTTATTGAATGTTTTCCTGGCATGGCTTCCAAATTTTTCTTGAAACCTTTTGTTACTATTCCAGTGGCTCCAATTACTACTGGCATAATCATACATTTCATGTTCCACATTCATTGTATCTCTATACATAAACTCTTGTATTTTACTTTCTTTTCTGCTTCCTTTTGTGTGACATTACTGTCTGTTGTTATTGCCTCATCTATCAGTATGCATTTTTTCACTTTTTTGTTTTTAATTCTTATATCTGGCCTATTTGCTGTAACTTCTCTGTCTGTGTGTACCGCTTGATTTCATAACACTGTCACATCTTCATGTTCACATACTGGTTTTGGTGTGTGTGTGTACCATTTGTCTGTCGTTTCAATGCCTCTGCTCCGCATATTGAATAATGTAAATGTGCACCAACTTTATCGTGCCTCATTAAGTACTCATTCTTCGCCAAAATGGGGCATCCTGAGGTTAGGCGGTTAACCCTTTAACGCCGGATTTAAATGCCCCCGCGCAACAGCGCCCTGCTGTGGTTTTTAAATATGGATTTCTATTCTTAACGCTTACTCTTAGAAAAAAAATCATATCTCATACACTTTTGCATCAAATTTGAGGAAATAAAATTTCGTAGTGTATTTATGAATTGATTAATTCGGGAAAAAATGTTCACATATTTTTATAATAAATTTAGGCCTGTGAATTGCATGCATTATATAAAATCGAGTGTAAATATTTTATTACTCGCATATTTCTGTCTGCTGCAGACGATCCGTGGCACCTTGGATCACTATTCTATCACAATAGATAATTTTGGTGTTTTACACGTTCACTTTTGTGTGAAAGTCCGCGAAACAAGGCACCACGCACAGGCCGACATTACATTTGGCGCACTTATATGTGGTTCCCTTTCTGACGCCACGCGCTGAACAAACACGGCAGCGTATTTTGTTTGATTTTGCTGGCCAATGTTGGTGATGACGGCTGCCGAGTCTCATAACATTTGTTGCAGCCGCACTTGGCCTTCCAACCAAACTGGGGCGGGGCGGGGGGGTGGGGGCTATCTTGGCTTCTTCCAGCTTCTTCAATCAAATTCCTCACCAGGAGAAGTCTGAAATCTCAGTGGGCATATTTAGCCCCACATGAAGATAACAGAATCCAACTGTTGAGTACTGTTAGATCCAGAAGGTGGAAAAACAGTTTCATGGTCCACTTGAAATTACGTCGACTCATCAAATAGCTGTTGGCCATACGATCAGAATTGTCGACGTAACCCATGTGCCAGTTATACCGTGCCACGATGTGAGGCTTCACTGGGCGGTTGTTGTCACAAACATTTCCTTCTGCCAGTGGCGGGTCCATGTTAGTCAGCATGTAAACGTCTCGTCTGTCCTTCCAAACTAACGCTGTCAGATTTCCCCTGGTCCTCACCCTTACGTCGCCCCTTTTCAGTTTCAGTTTCTTCGGTCCAAAGTCAGGGGGCATGTCTTTCCTGTTCGGTCGTACTGTCCGGCATGAATTTATTTTACGTCTCTCTAAGTCGTCAAAAAGTCTCGGTGCCACTTCACAAAGACTGTTGTGTTACTGGGCTTAGCTATAGAAACCTAATGCGACAAATATATCGGCTACTTGTATGGTGAGAGCAAAGCAGATCTAAAGCCACAATGTCAATGCTGGGTAAACATCCCGCACGACGTTTTTATTATATTTGACGTCTGTGTGTTGCACATTACTGCCCCACAACGCCTAAAGAGTACCCCAGAACTACAAGAGACACGTCTGTGAGCCCCCTGTAGCTGTAAACATGGATTTTCGCGGATATCTCCAGTTTCTGTGTAATAATTTCATCTGAAAATTACGCGTTACAGTTCGCCACTGACAACCTTTCAGGTCGTCTATCAGTATTCGTATCATATCCCACTCTTATAATTCTAGCTACACTACACTCCAGTTCCAGACATAAACAAAAGCATGCTATGTTTTGAAACGTTCTTAGTCACGCCAGAGAATTACGCACTTGAAATGTGTTGACATCTAAAACGGGCTTCTGGAGGGGTTAGAGGGATGGAGGGGGAGTAATTCTCACTCCACAAGGAAGCCATGACATTCACCAGACCTACCCAGTATAAATCTTTCGCAGTACCTGCGATAGGAGTGAAAAAAATGCTTCCAAATTCGACACACTGTTAGCGACGCCTATAGGCGACGTTCGGCTTCTTGCCACATTTAAAGGGCGACGTTCGGCAGTAAAGGGTTAATAGTTTCTTCATGTTGTGTACATAACTGGCATTTACTGTCAACTTCTTCTTTCAAAATTTTATTTTTAAAATAGTTTGTACTAATTGCTTGGTCTTATGCTGCCAATATTGTACTTTTCTGTTTCTCCCTTGATGTTTCCAAATTTTAACATTCGATACCACTGTTCATTATCCAACAGTTTTTCGTCTAAGTGACATGGGAATTGTCCATGCATCCTTTTCCCTTGCCATCTTTCATTTGTCTTCTCTGCTATGCTGTCCTTTATTTGTCTTGTTCCTCTCTGTAATTCTCTCTTGAGGCTTCTAGCTGTCTGTAACATTGCTGAGTTCGTCTTGTGTGGTGCGTTCTAACAATTTGTATTTGTGAATCTTCTATGCTGCCTACATATTCCATCAGCTTTGTTACTTCCACTATGTAGGCTTCTTCTAACTGCATCAGCCCCTTTCCTCCCTGTTTTCTGGGAACATACAAGTGATCTACCTCTGCCTTTGGGTGATGCTGTCCATGGATGGTTAGCAGTTTCTTTGTTTTCCTACACACTTTTTGCAGTTCTTCTCAGCACCAGTTAATAATTCCACAACTATATCTAAGTACTGGTATTGCCAATGATCCAATGGCTTGAATTTTATTCTTTGCACTTAATTCTGTGTGTCAATTTCCTAAAAAATTCCTTCTTCAACTTCTCTTTCTCATTCTTATGCTCTATGTCATGACTCTCTTCTATCCCTAAATACTTACGTGCTTTTCTCGGGTCCAGTTCTTTAATGTCCTTCTCAAATGTGCTTTCTACGCATGTTTTCCTCTGGACCCTACCCTTTCTTAAACAAATTTTTGCACACTTTTCTAATCCAAAATTCATATTAATGTCTTTGCTAATTGCTTTCACAATTTTTATTTCATTCTCCAAATCTTCCTCACTTCCACATAGCAATTTCAAGTCATCCATATACAGTAAGTGACTTATTTTCCTACCAGCTCCATGTACTTGATATCCACAATCAGCTATGTTCAGCTCGTGTGTTAATGGGATAAGTGCTATACAGAAGAATAATAGCGAGAGGGAGTCCTCCTGGAATATTCCTTTTCATATCTGAATGGGTTGTGACTGCATTACTTCCTGCTTTGTTTTTAGCTGAAGCATTGTGTTTCATTTCTCCATTGACAATTTGCAAAATCAGACAACTTTACTGTTTACTCCTACCAATTCTATTGACTTTTCTACCCAGCTATGTGGAACACTGTCAAATGCTTTCTGGTAATCAATCCAGGTTATACTTAAATTCTTTTACCTTCTCTTGCAGTCCTCATATAGTGCTTTTGATATCATTACTTGATCCTTTCCTGCTTTACTTCCTGAGAGAAGCCCTTTTGCTCTGCTGGTAATAAGTCTTGCTCTTCCAGATGTGTGGAGATTCTTCTGGCTATTATTCCTGTTAGCATCTTGTACATGGTTGTTAAGCACGTAATCAGTCAGCAGTTTCTTATTAGCTTGTTGTTGTTATTATTATTATTATTATTATTGTTATTATTATGCACGTGGCCACCAATGCCACAATAATCATACTGAGTTTCATGATAATTGGTAAAATAGTTTGAAAGCTGAAAGGGGGAACACACTGAGACACACACAGACAAGGGGGGGGGGGGGGGGGGAGAGGAGAGAGAGAGAGAGAGAGAGAACAGGCAGGCAGGAGAGGTGGGTGGGAAGGTGGACAGGCAGACAGACAGAGAGATGCATGCAAGCAGTCCAAAGAAAACACTCTGACATGCAACTCACAGAGTCAAAACTTGAATTGTAGGCGTATCACCTTAAAACTGCTAACTACACAATCCACAATCTTTCACCTTAAGGAAAGCCCAGCTGTTGTAATAACTTGCGTTAGTATCCACTGCAGATGTACGCCCACTGGAGCTAGATGTACCAGTCTCCCGTTCTGATCCCGCATTGTTCAGCTCCACACTACTTGTGTCATCATATGCTGACAAACTGGATTCATCTGGTGGCACCTGAAACAGCCACAGGTCATAACGAATACAGTAAAAAGTAAAGTTTTCCCCTGTCCAGGCATATAGGGGGAGCAGAAGCATAGCTCCACTCATTCTTAACCGTGGCACTAGATGGAGGTCAGTGGTTAACTTCATGCCTTGGCCGCTCTGGTACCCATTGAATAGAAGGCTGGGTGGGATCCAGAGCCAATCTGGACGTTTTGGAGAAGAGAAAAATCTCTTGCTCTACTGAGATATTAACCACAGACCGTCCCACCCATAGCCTAGTTGCTATACCGACTACACTACTCCGGCTCCTACAAGGAATGCAGTGCCATGTACTATTTGTTTAATGATACAAAATACAGCAATCTGCAATAGTAGTGGAATGGTGCACATTCAGTTGTAATCGATTCGGTTCAGTTGTGGCAATTCAGTTTGTTTTGTGACTGAAGTACCTCCCTCGGTGGCGCAATGTTCTCAAAAAATGGGAAGAAAAGAAATTTACTCATAACCTTCAACATAAGTGTTACAAGAACCCAAACACTTGGGGGGGGGGGGGGGGGGGGGGGGGGTAAGAAAAGTGTTTGGTGAATCATATGCAATCAAGCTCATATGGAGCATTCATCTGAAAGGGAAACCTGTGCCCATGGCTGTGTTCACAGGCTTTGTATGACTCATTCCTAGCAGTCTGATCTATCTGTGTCTGCACACACACCAGTTCTGTTCACTTAGACAGACATATCAACAAGTCTTAAAAACAGTCTCGGTTTAGAACCTGTATACAGCAAGACTCCAGTTGTTCTAGTTGATGAATATGTAGTACAATGTGACATGGAGTTTCACTATGATGTGAATTACTGCTGCTACTGCTGATGCTGTTGTGCATTAATATGAAATACAGACGGTTTTACTGTGGAAACCTACGTTAGGAGGAAATCATATGAAAAGTGTTGTAGAAAATTTATAAGTCATTTCCCAGTGCTTCAGTTCCATTCAGAATAAATGACCATGAAAATCCTTGTTTCAAGACTATGGTTTTGTAACTGGTTTTGTGAAGCAGTGTGTTGTGGTGCAGTTGATGCACTGCTAACTTATTCTACAGATGAGATTACTTAAACTGTCACACTCAATACTCCAAATAGTAAACACTAGTCTGCAGGCAATCCCAGGCCAATACATGGGGTGCTGTTACGTGATAGTTAAGTCAGATCATGGTGTGCTCTCAGTGCAACAAAATACTCACACCCACCTTATTTTTGGATACAAAGAATTCATAAGCACACACTGGACTAGTTCTTGCACAATTTTTTTTCTCTTTCAAATTTAAGTGATGAGGAGAATGAACACAGGATCTTCCAGCAAGATGATGTAACTGCCCACACAGCCAATAATTCAATGGCTGCCTCACATAACTCTTTTGGGGACCAAATAATGAATCAGCCATCTTTCATGGCCTACTATTACCTTTTGGGACATTTCAAAGACAACATTTATAACAACAACACATACACAGAGGGAGCCCTTAAAGTAACTATCTGGCTTGAAGCAACAGCAATTTCTAGACAAAACTCCAAACTGTTTTTAATAGTATATTTACTGCATATCAAACATGCCAGAGAGTTGTAGGATGTCACTTCCAACATGTGCTTTAACATGTGGCAAGTTCTATCATACTATTCATATTCATTCTGTAGTCTGTCTTATGAAAGGTCCACAGCCTCTTCCAAAATGATTTCTCCACACAGTACAATCTAATGATTCCTCTCTCAATTTCTACCGACCTCTTTTTCTTAAGGTCATCCAGAGCTGCTTTTGTCTTCTTTGTCGTGTTCCTGTCACTTCCATCCTTCATTCTCCCCTTCAATAACGTATTTTACAAGGCAGTTTCTATGCAAGATGTGATCAATCCAGTTACCCTTCCTTCTGTGTATTGAATGCAGGATGTTCCTTTCCCCTTGACTCTATGTAATATTTCTCCACTTTTCACATGATCAGTCCATCTGATCTTCTCCATCCTTCTCCAGCACCACATTTCAAAATTTTCAAGGTATTTCTGATCTACTTTCCGATGTATCCAAGTTTCACCACCATATAAAGTTAGTATTTTACTAGTTTCTTCCTTAAATTTAAGTGCAATTTGCTGGTGAAAAGGGTCATCTTCTGCTTGTTGAATGCTGCTTTTGCCATGGCAATCCTCTATTTAATTTCACATGTACATCTTGCATCACTTGTTACGTACTCTGTCAATGCACATGCTATGAGTGAGTTCATAAACTGTGTGTGTGGGATCTGCTTTAAGATAGACATGGACTAATCACAGCTGAGACAAGATTTTTAAAAATTACAGAAGGAAAAATAAGAAAACAGACTAACCAGGGATAAAGAATTGAAAAATAAGTTAATAAATAACAAAATAAGACAATACACACAAGAAAATGAACCTTCCAAAGTAAATAATGACAGAAAATCCTGGTCCTCCAGGCTGGAAGATGTGGTAAACCAGCCCACATAAAAATACATAAGCCTACTCAAAAGCCAGAACAGGTTGAAAGGCCTCTGCCCTAAAAAGTTGGTGAAAAGAAAAACAACAAGAAAAAGGGGGGGAGAAAAATAAGACAGATGGAATCCTAATTTTCAGCAAAACAAAAGGAAAATGCCCAACAGGAAAATCATGATCAAAATGGGAATAACAGGTGAGAAGATGTCACACAGAAGGAAGTAAGAACAGGGGAAGAAGTTACTGCGGAGGAACTTCAGCAAGACAGAGCTAGACAGGGTAGCTTGGTTACTGACTGACCCACATAATAAACAATGACTGGCAATGAGATTTTGAAATATGACTCACAAAGAAAACAAAAAGTCTCCAAGACTGAAAAAGTGTGGACTTCAAAATCAAAGGCAAAAACCATCCTGATCTGCTGTATTGTTGCTCCAAACCAAAGTCAACCAAGCATGGTACCTTTGATTTTTTCAACAGTTACAACAGCACACTGACCAAAAATAGACTGTGACGTGCATCAGGTGTTCCACTGGCCACAAAGTCAAGATATTTCCTTTGATCCTGCGGCTTACACACTGAAAGGGTTAGGCTATTCAATATCATATACTGTACAATATCTATGTCTATGACCAAGTATTTACTACACTCTGTTCAAGCATGTAACACTCAAAATAACACATTCTTCAGCCCTCTCTGTAAGTAATGGATTACAAAAAGTTGAATCTCAGTAAGCTGAAACCATGTATGTAATTTTTCTTGATCATGTTGTGTATTAAATGTCTCCTGACATGTTATTCATGTGCAGCATCAAACCTCTGTGGCCAGAAGCATGATCACAGCTTGCAGAGTGGGGTGACCATACACCATCCCACATGCATGACATCATCTAGCTCTCCACACAGGAATACATGGTGAAATACAACAAGCTGTCTTGATGTCTGCAGATTCCACATGTCACATTAACAGACCTGCAGCAAACTACTTCCACAGAGTTCAATCCCAGCCTCTCCATATGGAGTCACAACATCTCATACACTGTGGACTACAGTCAAACTAGTCACACTGCTTCTGCCATGACTGGCAACACTATCTCAACAACATATCCTGTAGCCCTTGTACTTGGCTACTCCAAACAATCACATGCCAAAATGTTGAGATGCATGGTGACTGGCTGCAGGCCAGTAACCATGACCATTTACATTCATTACCAAATACAAACTCCAAACGATTTCTATGGTCAGGCTAAATAACTGGTAGGTCTCAACTCTAATCCACTTCCTCCCCACTCATGACCATAGCCCAATATTACTTGTCTCCCTTTTGAATGTGTAGCTGAATTAGTATCCTTTCAATGTTTACAAGTCCTCTCGATTTAGAAGTTATGACCAGAATAAACATGGGGGAGGGATTCAAACTAATCCAGGCTAGGATTCTCCCAAGGTTCGGCAACAGGGAAATCACAGGCCAAAAATTACCCCTGGCAACTGAAAGCTACATTATCCTCATAACAAACTTGTGTAGGAAAAATAACCATGTCTAAGCACTGCAAGCACTTGGAGCTACTTATGAAATGAAAACCTTGTCCCAAACTTAGGTGGAAGGCTCTCCAACCCCTCCCTCAGAGCATGTGTCCACTGTTTCGGGCTACGTACCATGGCAGAGCTGACCACCACCTCCAGGATGGAGCCAGTCTCTTTCTCGCATGTGCCTGGATGATAATCGGTGTATGTTGCTCTTTGCTTCCTCCTTCTGAGGTTGCTATGTATTGACCAATAAAATGACTGTTGCTCCATTTATATTTGTTAGCCTGTGGAACTGGACTTTTGGACTTTCTGACCAAAATTTCATACATAATTTTTATTTCTCCCATGCATGCAACATGCTCCACCCATACTCCTAATGTATCATAGCTGCCATTAATTCTGGTTGAAATCAACTTACAGTGTGTGGCACATGGACCACAGAAGGCATTGACTCCTGACAGGAGGATCCTGAAGGTGGTGGCTTTGACAATGAAGGGGTGACATCTTGAACCTTAAGCTGTGATGCAACACCAAACTTCTTCTTTTCAACACTCAGCTGCATGTCTGCAAGCCATGAACATGTGATCCAACTGTAATCAGTTTTGACTCAGGTCCTGACTTGAATAAAGTACATCAGTCATTCATCTGAAAATTTTGGTTTATGAGACAAGAAGATAATATAAGAATCTCAACAGTGCATAAATTCTCATACAAAAGGAAGTGAGGATATCAAATTACCAGCAGAAATAGATGAAGAAGAGAAAGCAGCTGCGAGCAGAACTCATAAAGCCTACTTTCCGTCTAATACACAGATAGTTAGTACTATCACTCCATTACTACCATTATTACGTTTTATTTTCAAGAAGAATTCACTACTTAAGCATACATTCTTTCTATGTGAAATCTGTCTAATATAACCTCAAAATTTTGCACTGCTGCCATGTTTGTAACTTCTGACTTACACCGTGTTGTAGTTTATTGAACAACACAGTCCACAGCTCAGACTATACAGGTAGTATGATTTACAGGTAGCCCTCGATTTGCGCCAGTCCAATTTGCGCCGATTCAGAATAACGTCGATTTTGAAACCAGGAGGTCAAAAAGTTAAAAAAAATATATTTTACTATTATTTATAACGTTTTACAATTTTTCTTGTACTGCTTCTTATACTAAATTGTAATTCTTACATTGCTGATGTAAGAGGAAGAGGAGGAAAGAGAGGAAGAACTTCCTCTATGTGAAATGAAGACAGGCATCTCTAGCGCATCCTCTCAGACACAGATAAACTTACTGATGAGCTCTGCGAGATGGACCACGACTGGGAGCGGAATGCTACAGCGAAGAGGAGCGTTATGGCATCCATGAGGCCTTATCATGAAGTTTTGATAGACACAAAGAAGAAATCACGACAGTCCACACTGCATACTTTCTTTAAAAAACGTGACGATCCTCAACCAGGGACTTCGTCAGAGAACTAACGCTGCTTCATTACGCCATTGCCGGTTGTAAGTGTACAAAATATATTTTTTAAATTCCCTTTATTATATTTACGTTATTTCAGAGCTTTAAATACAACGCCATTATATTACTCGTCAATGTTTGGGTGCCCGGGAATGCATGTCATTGACTTCCCATTGATTTACATTTATAAAATCGTTTCAATTTACGCCAATTCCGATTACGCTGGTTTGTCCAGGAATGCATCCCTGGCGTAAATGGAGGGCTACCTGTACAAATAATGAACTGGAAGTATGTGAGAGTAGCAGTCATAGCCTAATTTAAGATAATATCTGGCATATCCCACGAAGGACTGGAGAAAACAAAAAACCAACCAAGACAGCTGACATCCAGGCTTAAACCTAAGAGCTTTCAAATGCAAAGCAGAAATACCATTCATCAACTGGGAAAAACAATACTACATACTCATACACAATGTGCAGGTCTATTTATGATTATTTCCATACCAAATGTCATATGTCCAGCTACAAGCGTTCATTAGTTATTGCCATCAAACCAAAAGCTGAATACATTTTTTATGCAAGCCTTCTGGAATAGGATATTACGAAGCTAACTGTTCACCAGTCTACACAGCATCATATCCCACACAATTTGAATCTTCATCTACACTGCTGCTAAAAGAGCAATGCTTGCAGCAACCAAGTTGTTATTTTATAAGAGCTAAAAATTTGCCTCAACAAAACTGCATGTTTTATGAATGTCTGTTACCACACAATATTTCAGGACCTTAACTAAGTGGTGCTAATGTTGCTCCTACCACATAAGTTTATGTGTCCACCATGTTCTTAGTAATGACAAGCTCCAGTTTTGCAGGATGGTAGTAGACCCACTTCTGATGTCCTGGCCAAAATATTAGAGTTGATATACCACTGTTTCTTTGTAAGACACAAATGTATTTTCCACACTCCTCACTGTCACTTAACAAGTCTTACAAATGACCACACACTCACAATATCTGTGACAGCCCAGCTGGTGAAATGACTGCCTGTTGTGCAGGTAACTAGGGTTCAATCCCCTGTCAAGTTGTATTTTTAACCCTCTGGCACCTAACATTGGGTATACCTGTCATGCAATGTGATGTTCACAATGCTGAACAATGGGTATAGCCAACAGCCTATCGTGGCTTTTATTAAGCAGCCCTAATTTAAATTCCGGTATACTGCACATCACACTGGGCATTTAATTCTGGCATCAAATTGTTAATATCCATGTCTATTGTGACTTGAATGCCATAAAATTTTCTTTACTTTTATTTACTCTTTCTGTTTAGTTACTTCCTTTCTTGTGTAATTCATATCCGAAAATCAAGTGGTGTGAGGAACCCTGAAAATAGGGTAAACCAATATTTTGCAAGTTAAGTGTTCACAATGTCAAAATTGTATTTTGAGAATTAGGCACAGACTGCACCAAAGCTATGAAACCACATGCAAAAAATTCTCATCACTCAATTTTAGCATCACTTTGAGAATGGAGTATGCAAATTCAGAACGTATGTCTCATTCTTGAAGATGTTAATGTGAGAAATTTGTGAAAAAGACCAAACCTTCCACTAAGTTATGGAGCAGTTGTGTGTTCAAGCATTGTGTGTCAAGCAGTTACTGGTAGTGCTAGAATATATTCCCCTTTGATATTGCACAACAGTACCTTACAATACGCCTGGCAGGTGTAACAGTATGCCCTGGGGTTCGAGACCCAAGAAGACTTCTTTGAGGTCTAGATAGAGGCTAGGATATTCAGGCAGTAGGAAGTGTCAGAGAGAGAGAGAGCTACATATTTCCTGGTCAATCCAATGATATTCGCGTAAGCAGCCCACAAATTTTACTCTGTTGTAGGAGGAAAGGGAAGAGCCAATAAAGTGATGGCAGAGGGAAAAGTTTCCAGGAGCTTCTGCAGATAAAGAGATTTTTTTGAGAGAGAAAACACAAGTTTAGTTGGTCTTTTGATGGTGATGGAGTTCAGTGTTAATAATGGCGTGTGATGTTTTAGGAGAAGAAGAGTGAGAGTAATAAACCACACATACGCCACATAGGTGCATTCTTATGTATGCATACATGTACCTGTTATTTCAACTAATTGTGCTGTGAAGTGTTCATGTGACTGTACAATGATCAACATTTATGTAACCTGATATATATGTCTTAAACCTACACATTCAAGACCTGCAATGGTGTTGGAAATAAACCAGTGAACTCTTAGCATAATTTTTATTCCTCCCAGACTATATGGCCCATATAATCCCTGAAAAAGGGTCTCAAGTTCTCATTAAGCAAGATTCATAATATCCTAGCTCAAATGACATAATAAAACTTCGTGAAGCCAGGCACAAGTAAAGAGTTGGTGAGAGGACAGTTACAGAAGCCACCAAAAAGGAAGCGCATGGAAGTGTAAGTCACACAACATGTGACCGTGACTGTGTGTTTTTGTTGTTCATAGTCCGGTTCATAGTTTGCTTCTGGTACAGGCAGCTGAGTTTCCTTTCTCTATGATGTGATTTTGAAGAATTTTACGTAAGATATATGGACCAGTCAGAGATCAACATGACAAATGGAGAATAAGATGGAACCACGAATTGTACCAACTATACAAAGATCTTCCCATCTCAGCTTATGCAAGAATACAACGATTACAGTGGTATGGACATGTTATGAGGATGGGGAAGGAACGTCTAGTAAATAGACTGTTTAAAAGGATGCCCTTAGGAACAAGACCAAAAGGAAGACCCAAGACAAGATGGAAGGACCAAGTGCATACTGACATGAAGGAGCTGAAGATCCAGTATACCCCAGATGGGGCAGAATGGGAGAAGCAGCTATATCGGGCCAAGGACCAGTGGAGTCTGTAGAGCCATCGAAGAAGAAGATGATGTGATTTTTGAATCACCATGTCTGCAGGGGCTTTGGGGTCCATAAAATATCCTTTTACAGGCAATGAAAACAAAAACTTAGAACACCACGTACACTAAACAAATGCCAGTCTGCTGCATTTGAATTATGCAGTTTTTAATTCACCCAGGAATGAAGCTTAGTCTACATTGATGGAAACTGCACATGATGTTACTAGTTTGGCAGAATACGCACAGCTTACCACACTTCTTGGAAACAGGTGCTTGTAATTACATGTAGTTATGTATGAATTGCATATTTTTACACAGACAGCCATACTACACACTTCAAAAATAGCTGCTATGGCGAACTACATTTTGATATTCATTTTGCAAAGACTGACATGCAATTGATTGCATCTTCATTGTTTCCTGCAGTTGAAGTTCCAAAAATCTGGCACACACACACTTTGTTGAGTGTGTGTGAAGGGGAAAAATTATAAAACATCACACCTGTGCAAACCTTTATTCCTCGAGGTAATTCAAAACAAAGTGATTTAAAAAATGTTGGCTGATTGTAAAATGAACCCCAGCTGCCTGTGCCATGGATACCCTCACTACAAACTACGCTACTGCAAACAACTAGACTAGACTTCCAATTACAAGAAATATGAAGCAACAGTAAAAAGGTGAGAAGTAAATTGTAGACTACAAGAAGCAGTTGAGTGTTGATATCTTATAGTTTGGCCAGGACATAACAGGTGGGGAGACTGCCATGCTGAAAAACTGGAAATTGAGTTCAGTCTACTGGCTCCCCATGTGAATGTGGGAAATTGAAGATGTTAGGGTAACTTCTAAGGGCATAATATCAACAGCAAATTTTGTGAAAATCTGTCAACTGGTTCAAAGCTGAAATGGTGGGGAGGGGGCACACAGACAGCACAGTGATCTCATAAACCTACTTGCGTTCCTTAAAAAGTGAAGTGGGTGAAAAATAAAGGAAAATGCACACCATCAGTAAGTCCAATAGTGTCTAACGATCCACGCACACTTTCTTATGTCTTGCCTGACTTGTGGGGTAGGAACATGCAAAGAAGTGATGGAAAAAACTGACATATATTACTTTATTCAGGCAGCTTGGGTCTTGTCTCGGAGAATGTAAGTGGGTCATAAGCAGTCAGTGCACTGATTGTCTATACCAGTGAATGAAGTAAATATGGCACAACTGGTGTAAAATCACTGCTTCTTTATTGTGTTTCACTTTACATCAAGGAGACTGCAATGAGATCACTACGTGTTGATTAGCTTCAATGCAAACGTGTGTGTCTAAGTTTAATGCATAATATCATTGGATCGAACTTAGCAGATCATGACTGATCACCATTAATGCATGCTGACTGCTTTCAAAGCGTAGACAAATACTTTCTCTTCAGAATGTCAAAACAGAACGTGTCTTTGTTCCCATACCATTTGAATTCATGCAAGCTGCTGAACCACCTACAAATTGCAATCATCTCTGTGATGTAGAAAATTGAAAGCTTGCTTGTTTGAATTCTATTGCTGCCAATAAGTCAGCTACTTCCTCCCTCTATCTTGTGTTTGTTGCATGGCTGCTGTGCTAGGAGCCTGGCTTCAGTGCAGTCCTCTTGTTCAGAATGTCACACACTGTTCTAGTGTCAAGTTCCAGATGCTCATTTCAGCCACACAAATTGGGTGCAATTTGGTCTACCTGTCCACTCACACTTTTTGTACATCTAGTCCGGCTTGTAGGGAAGGAACAAGTAGACAACTGATACTTTACCCAGGCAGCTGAAATCTTTGCTTCCAGGGAACGTAACAGGTCGTAAGCTATCTAGGCACTGATCACTTGTATTGGTGAATGAGGCAGGCACAGCACAGCTCTGCCTCTTATTTATGTTTCACTTCACATCACATAATCTCAGTGTAATGAATTCAGTGTGAAATGCTTGGCTTGAGTATGAACATACCTGTTACATAAATTTAATGTGTAACAAAAAGTTGCCAAATTAAATTCAGCTTCTAACAACCAATCACCATTAATAATATGTTCACCACTTTTCCTAGGTAGATAAATGTTTTCTCCCCAGAATATCACTTGTATTCCCATTCCATTTTAAATCATGCAAACTGCTGCACTGGCTACAAATTTAAATCATCTGTGAGATGTAGGAAGTTGCATGCTTGTTTGTTTGAATTCTGCTGGGGCAAAGGAGTCAGCTGCTACATCACACATCCAGGCAGCCCGTCTATCAAATGACTGGTGATAACAAATTTTTAAACAATCTAAATTTAATTCAAATTGCATACAAACCATGATTATGCCGTTGTCATGTCAAATATTTTGATACATTGGTAGCTAGCAACACATGCATCTGAGCCTCACTTCTTTTTCCCCTCTAGTTATCACTCCCACACATTTCTTTGCCTGCCTAGAGAAACTCACATATTTGGCTAGCATCCACCCAATTAACATCATCCAAATTTCCTCTTGGACCTCACTTCCAAATTTCCAGTTTTGGCAGGTTTGAGTATCATATTAACATCCCTATGTAGTGTTGTGTGGTGAGAATTTAGAAGTTCTTCCTTTCAGGTTTTCACAGCCCAAGACACTATCCAGTCCCCTCCCCCATTTCATTAGTCATATTTACAATTTATTATATTTAACAGGACATGGAGCTGTGGGGATATTGGAACATAATGTGGAACATGTAAGTGAACATGCATAATTGGAAATGTAATTTACCATTGTGGGAGACTTGAATTGTTACCACTGTTGTTACTTTCATGGTCATGTTATTAAATGTTGCTTGCATCCCCAGTCATTTACATGCCAATCACCTAGTTTGCCTTACACCTCAGAAGTCAGTCTGGGCTTCGAATCCAGATTGGATAGTTGCAACTATAAAAAAGGCACTGTTTCTAGTATGGTACAAGGCAGAGT
This sequence comes from Reticulitermes speratus, assembly GCA_021186555.1. NCBI lineage: Eukaryota > Metazoa > Arthropoda > Insecta > Blattodea > Rhinotermitidae > Reticulitermes > Reticulitermes speratus. Next base: position 605,352 of record JAJKFL010000004.1, read on the forward strand.
CAAAAAGTAAAGTGAATTTATCAATTACTTCACATACAGCAATCCGTGACACATGCAAAGTGTATCACTTCTCAACATAATCACCTTTTCTTTCAATGCATATTGAGTAGTGATTCATACACCTTCTGAGGCCACCTGCAAAGAAAGTTTTCGCTTGTGATTGAAACCACGTCTGCACCGTATCCTTAACTTCATCATCACTGGCAAATCTTCGTCTACATGCAACGCTTCTTTTAGCGGTCCAAACATGTGACAATCCAATGGAGCTAGGTCCAGACTATATGAGGAGTGCGGGAAAAGTTCAAATTTCAGCTGCCTGATTGCTTCAACAGTAGCTGCCTTGGAATGCAGACGTGCTTTATCATGGAGCAAAATAACCCCCTTGGACAGAAAACCTCTGCATTTGAGTATCACCAGCTTCAGCTTTGATTTCAATATTTCAGTGTATGATGCAGCAGTAACAGTAGTGCCTTGCTCAAGGTAATGTTCCAGTATCAGCCCATTACTGTCCCAAAACAAGAGCAGCATCACTTTACCTGCAGAGGCCTGGGACTTGAATGTTTTTTGTCTCACGAAATGTGGGGTGTTCCCACTCCATAATCTGTTGTTTAGAGCATGTTCATAATGATGGACCCATGTTTCATCATCCGTGACAGTTTGTTGCAACAGGTCCTCTCCTTCTTGGCTGTGTCTCTGCAAGACACCCGCAGACAATCATAAACGGGTCTGTTGGTGTTCCTCTGTTAGCTGTTGTGGTACCCATCCTGCACAGACTTTGTGGTAGCCACAGTGACTGTAGATGATAGCATATGCTGATCCACAACTAATGCCCACAGTTAATGTAATTTCACTTACAGTAATCCGTTTTCTTTAATCAGTGCACCCACTTAAGCATGGTGGTCATCTGTTCGTGATGTCGAAGGCCGACCTGATTGTTCTTCATCAACAAAAGTTGTCCTCCCACGTTCAAATCTGTCCACCCACTTGTATAAATCTTCTGTGCCATACACTGTTCACCATATTGCACTAACATTCTCCTATAAATTTCCGATGTTACAACATCTTCTGACCACAAAAAATGGATCACAGCTCTCTGTTCTACAAGGGTGCAATTCGAAAGTGGTGCCACCATTTTTGAAGATGATTTGAAAACAAACACAACACTAACTAACCTGACACTGATTCCTTATGACAATGCCTAGTATGTAGTTACTAAGACAACAGGTAGGTTTTGCAGTGTGTTGATTGCAGCACCTCTAGAGGCAAATTCACATTACTTTTTGATTCATCTTCATAATTTGTTGGGACAACAAAAATGCCACAGATACTCTGCCAGAAAAGAAAGTGGTCTAGAAATAAGAACAGATGAAACTTTATCTCTGACGCTACAGCCTGGTTATGTCCTCACTGGATCAACTATGCTCCCCATTGGTTCCTATCCAGCGCTTTGATCTTCCAGCCACTGATCCCCAAGATCTGTAATTTCTTTGGAATTTCAAATTCTTCCATTGCTAGGAATAGCTAATTTTTCCTGACACTATCACAGGTACTTTGAAATCAATGAATACATGGAACACACTTATATTATGTTCTCTCCAATAAAATGAAAGGACAATCCATGCTCCTCGTACATCCTTGTGTTTGCTAGGTCATCTAAATTGGTTACATCTGGTTAGCATAGCTTGAAGATTATCAACACAATTCCCTTTAATAATAACAATTATTATTATTATTATTATTATAATTCAATTCAATGGGTATTTATTAACGTGCAGAATTAACAGCACAAGTGCCAATTACAAAGCCAGCACAAAAGCACAAATAAAATACAAAACAGTACAAATACACAAGACAAAACACTAAAGAAACAAAACAAAACAAATATGTGGTAAAACAATATACAAGAAGTACTCGGGCAGAAATCCAATACCCTGACAGAACATAGATAACTTGATTTAAAAATGTCGCAGTGACTGAACTACAGCATCGAGTTCATGATTTACATTGATAACAAATCATTAATCAAAACAGACCTACCATTGAATATACAAGTATCCTACTGATGGCATTAGCCGCCCGAAGCCATCTAGCGGAAGGGCAGTTGTGATGGTTTAAGTCAACATGAAACAATTTAAAAGCTCTGAAATTTCGATTCGGCACACGAAGGCTGACAGTTTCCAAAATGGCAGGGCACAATTTTGAACCACTGTAAACATTAAGTAAAAAAAGGGTGTCTAAGTGGCACCTACGATCATTTAAAGTACGAAATTTCAAGTAATTTAAAACATTAGCATAACTGTAGGGTAAGTGACTGAAAAAACGACGATGACAAAGAGATACAAACTTCCGCTGGATGCGCTCAAGCTTACAGGCACCAGTAGAAGTAATGGAATTCCATGCAACAGAGGCATATTCTAACTTAGGCCTAACTAATGTGCAATATAGCATCAAGAGGCTCTGCAGAGAGGAAAAGGAAAAAGTTACTGACCTAATTAACCCCAGCAACCTAATTGTTTGAGAGAAAATATAATCCACATGATTGTGAAAGTGCAGGAGTCAATTAGCACTCCCAGATCTTTGATGCATTCAGTTCCGAGTAATCAAGGATTCACATAATTTGTAATCAAAAAGGAGCAAGTTAGTTTTCCTGAAAATGAGATAACTCTAGTCTTGTTGATGTTGAGCTTCATACAATTAGAGACGCACCATCCACGAACACAATTTATATCAGATTGTAGTAACAGACTGTCACGAGGGGACTTTACTTCACGAAAAATGTTGATGTCATCCGCAAAGAGAAGGCAATTTGAATACTTGACCACACCACACAGATCGTTGATAAAAATGTTGAAAAGGAGTGGTCCCAGAACGGATCCTTGTGGCACACCAGATAATACTTCATATGATGAGGCAAGCGCTCCACAGTAACGACGAAGATGTTCTGCTGGTCAAGTAACTACGGAACCAGCTAACATAAATGGTAGACAGTCCGAAGTCACTTAATTTTTTGATAGTAGTAGTAGTAGTAGTAGTAGTAGTAATGATAACAATAATATATTATTATTATTATTATTATTATTATATTATTATGGCCAATTCTCTCGCGAATGGTTTTGGTGATAGCTCATCTATCTTACACACACATTTAGACATTTACTACCAGAATGTTCATGGCCTCAGGACTAAGGCTTCTGAACTATTTACAAATGTCCACTCATCTGACTTCCCTGTTATCTGTTTGACTGAAACCTGGCTCAATGGTTTGTGTTACAATCAAAATCTCTTTCCTGGAACTTACTTAGTGTACAGAGTTGATAGGGTCAGTACGGTGAAATCACGTGGAGGAGGTGCCTTAATTGCCATATCCGATAACGTCTCAGGCATTGTACACAGAGCTGACTTAGAACTGGTCGAGGAATTAAGAGATGCAAATTCCCCGTATGGTTTTCCAATGAATTAAAATCTTATATTAGGAAAAAGAATTACTTCTACAGACATTTTAAGAAATATAAGTCTAATTACTTCTACACATATGACAAATTTTCTGCATACCTTAGACTTGTCAAAGCTACCATAAGATCTGACAAGCTCCAGTGGCTTAAAAGTATTGATAATAACATCAAGACAAATCCTGTGCATTTTTGGAAATATGTTTCTTTATTCAGGAAAAGTGACAACAATTCAATCAATCTTGAGGTTAATGGAAACCTTCTGTCCCAACCACGAGAAGTTGCTGAGGCTTTTGCTGACTATTTTAAAATTGTCTTCAATAACCCCTACCTACGTGACTCTTCTACTGCTTCTCAGTCCTCTGATTCCTTATCTTTAGCACCAGTCTCTGACTCCGACATTTGCAAGGCCATCAAGCGCTTACAACCTCCAAAATCTGTTGGAATTGACAACATACTTGCATTTATTATAAAGGGTTGTTCGGAATTTTTGTACCTGTTCTTAAATTTATTTTCAACCTTAGCTTATGTCAGCGAAGTTTCCCTACCCTTTGGAAACAGACTGCCGTTATCCCAGTTTTCAAAAAAGGAAACAGAGCTTCAGTGAATAATTACAGGCCTATTTCTATACTTAATACATTTTCCAAAATATTTGAATTCGTCATCCATGAACAGGTTTCTCACTATGTTAAGTCCAAATTTAATCCCTCGCAGCACAGCTTTATGAAATCCAAATCCACTGCTACAAATCTTGTTACCTATCTGGACTCTGTCGCTCCGCTGGTTAATTCCCAGAGACAGGTCAATTCCATTTATTTTGACTTCAGCAACGCGCTTGATCTAGTTTCGCATGAGATACTACTTCGAAAATTAAGTGACTTCGGACTGTCTGCCAGTTATGTTAGCTGGTTCCGTAGTTACTTGACCAGCAGAACATCTTCTGTCGTTACTGTGGAGCGCTTGCCTCATCATATGAAGTATTATCTGGTGTGCCACAAGGATCCGTTCTGGGACCACTCCTTTTCAACATTTTTATCAACGATCTGTGTGGTGTGGTCAAGTATTCAAATTGCCTTCTCTTTGCGGATGACATCAACATTTTTCGTGAAGTAAAGTCCCCTCGTGACAGTCTGTTACTACAATCTGATATAAATTGTGTTCGTGGATGGTGCGTCTCTAATTGTATGAAGCTCAACATCAACAAGACTAGAGTTATCTCATTTTCTAGGAAAACTAACTTGCTCCTTTTTGATTACAAATTATGTGAATCCTTGATTACTCGGAACTGAATGCATCAAAGATCTGGGAGTGCTAATTGACTCCTGCACTTTCACAATCATGTGGATTATATTTTCTCTCAAACAATTAGGTTGCTGGGGTTAATTAGGTCAGTAACTTTTTCCTTTTCCTCTCTGCAGAGCCTCTTGATGCTATATTGCACATTAGTTAGGCCTAAGTTAGAATATGCCTCTGTTGCATGGAATTCCATTACTTCTACTGGTGCCTGTAAGCTTGAGCGCATCCAGCGGAAGTTTGTATCTCTTTGTCATCGTCGTTTTTTCAGTTATGCTAATGTTTTAAATTACTTGAAATTTCGTACTTTAAATGATCGTAGGTGCCACTTAGACACCCTTTTTTTTACTTAATGTTTACAGTGGTTCAAAATTGTGCCCTGCCATTTTGGAAACTGTCAGCCTTCGTGTGCCGAATCGAAATTTCAGAGCTTTTAAATTGTTTCATGTTGACTTAAACCATCACAACTACCCTTCCGCTAGATGCACTTCAGCGGCTAATGCCATCAGTAGGATACTTGTATATTTAATGGTAGGTCTGTTTTGATTAATGATTTGTTATCAATGTAAATCATGAACTCGATGCTGTAGTTCGGTCACTGCGACATTTTTAAATCAAGTTATCTATGTTCTGTCAGGGTATTGGATTTCTGCCCGAGTACTTCTTGTATATTGTTTTACCACATATTTGTTTTGTTTTGTTTCTTTAGTGTTTTGTCTTGTGTATTTGTACTGTTTTGTATTTTATTTGTGCTTTTGTGCTGGCTTTGTAATTGGCACTTGTGCTGTTAAGTCTGCACGTTAATAAATACCCATTGAATTGAATTGAATTATTATTATTATTATTATTATTAAGGATCGGTTTGTGAGCCCCATTCCCCAACCACCAACCAGAAGGACCAGGGTACTTCTCTTTGTCTGGCATGGGAAGCCCTACCAGCAGCTAGGCAGCACAGCTTTTGAGCAGACAGATAAAACTGCATATGCATATGAGGATCTCATAAAAACAAAATACGAATAAGGTTACACATAAAAGCCAGGTAATGTTTATGTGCAGTCAGTTTCTGTGTGTGATAGTCAAAGAGCTCCAACACATGTACATGCCTTCACAACTTTCCCTCATGTGTGCTGCATGCTTTCTTAGACACACTAACACACACACGAGGATGCACATCTTCAGGAAAACATGTGATGTAAGGAGAAATAAAGAAGAAAAGAGGCAGTGTGTGTACTACTCACGTTGCTGCATCAGAAGTTCAGGTGCCATGTTCAGTGCCAACTTCCACCAACCAGACTCTCGCAGTTCCTCTGAGCCAGAACGGAAGTAAGTGGGACTGTAGTGGGACAGAGTCCCTGACACTGTTCCCATCCAGCTGCGCTTTTTCTTCCTGACACACAGAATACAGGTCAGCTCATCTGATCTACATTCAAAACTGAGGCTTGTGGCAGTCTTAATTCACATCCGAATGTAGGCCAGCTTACAGTCATAACTTTCAGCTCCTCACCTGACACCAAATAAACTAAACTCATCACTTCTATTGTGTCAATAAGAACACAGACATAGAAAAAAGGGGTCACAAATGGCTAACTTAATTCAAAATGAGCTGGTGGTTGTAACAAAGGAGTCACAACAGATCACTAATACTGTCCTAGTGACAGTAAAACATAACTTTATAAAGCACAGTGATAACTACACATGCTATATGCTTCGACATGGAAAAACCCTGCAATTTGCCCACACAGTACAGTCACTACTCTGCCACTAGATTGTGTCATATATACAAAGGCTGATCAAAAATATCCAGGACAGAATTTTTATGGAGAAACTACTAATAATGTCAAAGTGACAATTAAGCAGGATATTTCGCAACATCTTTTGACACTGTATACCTGAGGAGCAAGTGGCAGGTTAACTGAGTCGTCAGTGTGGTGATCTACAGGGCAAAAATGTTTTTCCCTCCATCACATAGTAAAATGAATGTGCTGAAGGAGACATTTTTGCATTAAATTCTGCTGAAAACTTGGTAAAATGACCACAGAGATACACAAGATGCTACAACAAGCATTCAGAGAAACTGTGTTCAGTTGGTTCAAGACATCTGACTGGCAATCCCATTTTAAGAATGACTGCATATCCAGTCACAAATCAAGACAATGCTGATCACTTTCAATGACGTAGAGGGTCTGATGCATCAAGAATTTCTTCCCGAAGGCCACAGGGCCACAACATCAATCAGACTGTCTACATACAGGATCTGCAATGCCTCTGAGATGCAGTTCGTTGGAAACAGCCTCACACATGGCTTCCGGTACCTGCCTCTGCATCTGTGCAATGCACTGTGCCCAGTGGCCCTGAATGCTGGAGACTTCTTGGCAAAGCACAGCATTTCAGTGGTTCCACATCTGCCTTACCCACCACATTTGGTCCTCTGTGACTTCTTGCTACTCCCCAGGCTGAAGATTATATTGAAGGGGAAAAGATTTCAAGACATATCACATATACAACTGAATACAACATGCAGTTGCTGACCATTCCAAAATGGACCTACCACAGATGCACTGAAAAGTAGAAGGCTCGCTGGAATCACTGCATACAATCTGGAGCATCCTACTTTGAAGGAGAAAACTCAGAGTAACTTGGAAGTGCTTAAGTGTCCCTCCAATAAGTTCCGTCCTGGATATTTTGGATCAGAACACATATGCCATAAACCTCACTCATGCAGATCTGAATCTCTCTCTCTCTCACACTTCTTTTGGCTGGACTGTGAATCACATTTCAAAAAACTTACCTGGCCAATGACTTGGGACATCAGATTTGTACTGCTGCATACCCAGCATGTGTTTACTTTCACTCCATAGTCAATGTGAACAAAGTATGACAGCCAAGAGCGCTACACAATACGAACCAAATTACCATGCAGAAAGTCAAGTCACACTGTGCACTTCAGGATTATGACACTGTGTAGTCTGGTATGTAAGCACCACTGTTTCAAGTAACATATCGCCTCCATCTTTATGGCAGTATAATCCTAAAAAATGGCACCCCACCTATTCAGATTTCAAAGTATCATAAACCTGAAGAACCCAACATGTTGCACTCACACACTGCTCCCAAACAGAATATTCCAGTGACGCTCAATAAAGCTGCAGATGTGCATCTTCCAGTGGAAGTACCCAAGGCGACTCATGCCTTCGGAACGGTGGTGCAGGTTGTGCAGTGTCAAAATGATCAGGTTGATCCTGAAGCAAAAATTACACACCTAATGCTGTGGTAGCATCTATATGGTAAATAACATTTCTACACTTCATATTGTGGCATTGGGGGTTATGACACCTTGCAGTCTGGTGTGTGGGTAGTAACAATTCAAGCACTCCAATTCATACCACCACCCTTCGAACAAGCTAGGTGTTCTGTTCACTCTGGTACCTATGGCTTGAGCTGTATGTGACCATGAGTCTTCAGGATGAGTTGGTGTTTCTAAATGCCACTTTCTGGGAGAACATAGACAGTGACAGGCAGACCTGTTATACTCCCATCCACAGCCACTGGAGTATCTAACCTCAGTCACCATCCTGTCTTACATCTGCATAACATTTAATGGGATCAGCAGAATGTCATCTGGCACAATATTCAATGTGCTGGCCTGCCTCCTAGGAAGATCTCCTGTTCCCTTTGCCCTATGAAGGTCAATCCAGGACTTAAGACTATAGGTGTGCACAATACTCCCTGCAGTCAGGTCTACACTGGGAAGACTGCTTGGTCCATTTGTGTTCCACCCACAGCCCTGTCAAATGTACATTTACCACTATTCCACCATCCTTCATCACCTGTATCAGGGGTTCTTAACTCATAAGTTGAGACCCAAAAATGAAAAAACATGCCATTTAGAGTGGGATGCAATAATCCTCATTAATAAACTGAAATTTCCTACTATACAAGCATATTTAAACATGTGATATGATGGATTGACATGCACTGATTCGATAACTGATGTGACAAAGCTCATACCATATTTACTCGTACGATATCCAGGGTTAACAGGCATAAAAGAAAAATTTCTGTTTGCCAGCCAGCAACTACCACTACTACAGGAGAACATTTTCTTAAAAAAAAAAAAAAGTAACATGTTTTCAATGAAGAAGATCTAATCTGGAGTCAGTGTTTCAGTCTGTGCACTGTTGGTGCACCAGCTAAGGATTCTGTGCCACAGAGAAGACAGTCAATCCACAGGTAAAAATGTTTCACTGCCTTCTCCATAGGGAGAATCTTGCTGCCAGGAGACTGTCAGAGACGTTGAATATCACAATGGAAGGTCACTCAAGCTGTCAATTCCATATGTAAAAGTGAGGTTGTTAAACAGCATTATATTTGGCCAGATGTGCTCACATACTGGCTTTGACTACATGAAATATCTTTAACATTCTGAGGTCATATGGATGTCACATAAAGAAACACCCTTCAATGAATTGTGGCATTACACAGTGAGGTCAAAACATTTTTGTCTAAAACAAATAATCACCTGACTCTTAAAGTTCTCAAATGCTTGCTAGGTGGATATTAAAACTAGCCTACCTTTGAGACATATCTGTCAAAATCAAGAACTTTAATGGTCTGTGATCAGGCTGTGACTGAGCTAACAGGGAAGTTGATGGCTTTCACAGCAGAGCTGAAATTGTGGAAGAGGGAAATGGAAGAAAACAAGACTGCATCTTTCTCAACACTAAATTTGGAAGATGAAAACGTTGAATTTCCTGATGTAAGAAATGTTATCATGGGACATTTGGAAGGACTAGCTCTTGATTTTGAATGCTACTTCCCAAAGGATGTGATTAAACACAGCTGGGAGCTCAGCCCATTTAACAGTGATGTTAAAGATCTGACTGATGACATTTCAACCACTGCTGGCTTTCAACAGCAGCACTGAGATCCAAAACAACAACACGCTATGCTACAATTTTTAAAAATAATTCATTCCGGATCAAAGGAAAACACTAAAAACCAATTCGGAAATGAGGATCTGAAGATTTACTAACCCTTTCTACAAACTACTGTCATGCAACATGGTTTTCAGCATTTTCCATCACAAAAACAAAGCTTTCAGCTGACTACAACCCAAGCATGACTTAGGATGCAGCCTTTCCAATATATGACCATGGGGTGAAGAACTTTCACGGCTTGAGTAAAGTCAAGATCCACTTAATAATACCAGTAACAACCTTAATTTTTGCTCTTCTTCTAACATCTGTGCTTCTGCAAAACTTTGTTTACTACCACCTAATAAACTAATCATTAAATGTAGTTTAATATAATTATTTTGAACAAGTACCTACTTTCCTAGACAGCCCAGATAGTGCAGTAACTACAGCCTCTCTAAGGGCTGGACGGTCTGGAGATCAAAGCCCAGTGGGGTGAGATTTTCTGTGCCGTCCAGACCGGCCCCCACCCAGTCTCCTGTACAATGGGTACCGGGTCTCTCCAGGGGGTTAAGTGGCCGGAGCATGGTGCTGACCACCCACCTCCTTCTAGTGCCGGGTTGCAAATGGGTAGGAGCTATACCTCCACCTTCCCTCTGTGCCTGCGTAGGCACCTTATACCTATTGTCCTAAGCATTAGTTATATATTAATAACAATAATATACTTAATTTGTAGAAAACAGTAAAGTAATTAAAAGGAAATACATTATTAATCAAAACTGAACGTTTGGTCGTAAAGCTACTCCCAAGATTAATCCGAGTCCCAGCTGAAGAAGTTTAAGCACCCCTGCCCCACTCACTTTTCCATGCACAGCTTACACTTCTTGGCATGCCCTAGGGGTGGAGGTCATAATCTTCTTTGAAATGTCAACCTGTGTACCAACACACATGGCGTCATATTCCAGAAGACTGGAATCATCAGCACCGCTGTGAGAACCTCAAATCTCACACAACACAGAACATTCTTCACTCTGTTCACATCACTCTAAAACTTCATGCTTTTATCGTGTGGGATAAGAAGGAGTGTTGGGAACACCCAACTCGGCAACAATTTAAACTGCATTCGGTAAGAGTACAGAGTATGGTTGGGGCCCCCCTAAGCTAACATACTGTAGCAAGGAAGAATTACCTCGTATGTAATTAAGATACATCTTTGTACCGTTACATAACGACGGGGCCTAAACCGTATGGTAAATTGGCAGTTCCGTCGTGTAATCACCAATGTGTATAGACACTGAAAGTAGTATTAACATCGACATTCACTTACCATGGCATTTTCAATCTAGTGAACTCTTCACGCTCGAAAGCACTGCAATTATGGCATATAAATTTATAAAACACATCGCCACGTAAACCTCCTGGAACCCAGCCACTCTTCAAGCAACGAAGGTGAACCTTGCGTCTGCATTCTTCACAAGTCAAATATGATTCGCTGTCCTTCCTCAAACAATACGCACATTCACTCATCGTGAAACATAACCTGTATATTCAGCAAACGAATTATTTACGAATTAAGTACGGAATCTCAGCCGCTTTTGTTAATGTTTACGAACTGCCAACACATGAAACAATTTTCTCGCTTACACTGTGTAAAAATTCTCTCCATATGTAGCTGCATTGGCAATAATTTTATTCGCAATATTTGTAATACATTTTAGCATACTTTGAGAACTGAACCACCAATTCCGATGAAGTAATTCATCCGAAACGTACAATGATGCCGTGATAGCATAGTCCACAGATTACTACTACCGTCGCACTTAACCTCTGATCCATAGCAGAAACTTCTTGTCTTCTATGCTGCGCACGTCAACAGTATCAGTGGGCAAAACGGAATCTTTACTGATATTCATTACGGATCCCGTCTGTAATCCGTTCATTTAACCCGTGTTGATGAGATCTGCGCCTTTCTGGCATATTACGCAGTGTTGAGTGGCAATCCTTTGCCGACGTTTCGGGAGAACGTACCACTCGACGCTGTGTAATATCCCACACGAGCGCAGATCTCATCAGTATGTAATGACGTACTACAACTGGATGTATAACTTACGTCATATGAAATAATAATAATAATAATAATAATAATAAATTGACGCATTACCATGTTAGTGTACATTGCTGGGAAGGCACATTGATAATGGACAGCAAAATCTGAATTTATTTTTTTGGTTAGCAGTATTTCAGTATATTCAGGATGGTTTAAATTTTGCTTACAGACAGTGGCAGTCCATCGTCTCGCATCCCTCACCATAAGCACTGCAGATACAATAGGCTACACCAGACAGTAACTGCATTATTTGCCCCTATACACTTCCACTGTATCAGCATGACACCAGCTGTCCCCACTGCCTTTTACATTGCCCCCACTCAGCCCCCTGTGTCAAATGCTATAGTACTATGCACCAAGCTAAAGCTACGTCCCCATTCCAATTCATTTTGTCACTGAAGACCCTACGAAGTACGAGCACTTACTTGTTCATTGTCCAGGATATGGCTGCTTTCTTGTCAGTGTTGGAATATATATTAGCCAAAACTTTGCAGAAGGAATAACATCCAGATTAATGCTACTTTAAATTTTGTCTTTTCATTCTTAAGACTTATGAGACTCAGAGGGAGTCTGTTGAAAATTCTGATACCGGCATAGACTGTACTTTTTTGAAAAGAAGACAGGTTGACATTTGATCCATGCAGGTGGTGCTTATTGCTGTGTCTGTACTGTGTGTAGATGAATTTGTTTGAAAATTTTATTGATTGTTTAAAATGAAGTTCATTAATGAAAATATATATTGACATGCAATAGGTAAAATCTCAAATTAGTTAAACAGACTTCTGCGTCGAGTTCTTGGTTGTGCACCGACCATAATTCTGATGATTTTCTTCTGTAATGTGAATATCTTCTTACCGTTAGAGCAATTACCCCAAAAAATTATTCCGTACTTTATGATACAATTAAAGTACGCGAAATAAATTTAATTGGCACTTCTTTACAATTTGGACATTTGACGTTTCCACAGCAGTGTTTAGGATTGAACAGTTCTGGGATACGATGCCGTGTGGAATGGTTTAGTTGCCGACGTTTCTGTGGTGTGCACGGCACGCCGTGTATTTCGGTAGACAGGTACCGTCGTTCCGGAAGAAGCTGTTGCTCCATCTTCAGGGTACACGAATGAAGGCGTGTAGTCTGGTAGATATAAACCGACGTTTAGGAGTAACCTGCTACCACCGTATTGAGGGTAGTATAATCTTAACATTCACTACCGTGACCATGTAACACTTCAATCTTACGTCACGGCAGAAATGAGATTTTTATTTTGTGGCCCATTAAGGCATGTTATGAGCCCCATTTGGCCACCTGTCGGATGGGAAGAGGGGCGCTTGTTTTGGGAGTAAAGCAGTAGCTACTGGGGCTGAGATTTAGCGTGTAAGTTGTAAATTGTAAATGTAAGATAAGATAAGATGTAAATTGGTGGTTCTTTGTGTCTGTGTGACAGTGCGTGTACTGGTCACTGGACATGATTCCAAAAGAATGTGAGGAGCCTCAATAGCTCAGTCAGTATAGTGACTGGGATACGGGTTGGACGACCGTGGGGTCGTGGTTCGATTCCCGGGAGGGACAAGAGAGCTTCTCTTCTCCGAAACGTCGATGGCAGCTCTGTGGCCCACCCAGCCTGGTCTTCAATGGGTATCAGCGTTTCTTTCCCCAGGGTAAAGCGTCAAGGTTGTGAGGATGACCGCTCACGTCCCTCTAGTGGGGAGTATAAGAATGAGTGGAGCTATACCTCCACCCCTTATGGCGTCATGCAGTACAAAAGGGCAGTTACTGTAAATGTTATGTCCGTCTCGAATTGTGTGCCACAAAGTGAACTGTCAGTCGGATTTTTATGAAATTTGGTATAGGGCTTCTTTACAAAGAGACGTCAAGCCAGCGCAATCTTCGTGAAAATCGGCTCAATGGGCCACAATTTATTTAAGAGCGTAAATGAAATGTAGCCCTTTTTTTAACGTTTTTGTCCGGTTTGAAGAAAGAACTGGTACAGAAATATGCATAACAGTTTGTAAAGTGACTGAGTTTTTTGGAAGCGGCTCAGTCAAAGCCGTGCTTTGCGTGGTGAACTAAAAGTATTTCTATGCTACTTCGCACACTTTTGACCGATTGGGGTGAAATTCGGTATAAGGCGTCTGGGGATTACGAAGCTGCACATGTAGGAGTTTCATCAAAATCAGGGAAAGTAAGGCCGTACTTTCTGAAACGTGCAACAGAAATGAAATTTGCACGTGTACCATGAAACCGTATGACATTTTGTAACTATAGAACTGGTTAGTAAATTCTGTGTTAGGTCACGATACAGCATTTGCAATCTTCTTATTTTGGATATGTAATTTATTTTAAAGAAAACGTGATGTCGGAGAAGAAACCATTATATAAACACGGATGTAGATGGTATTAAAGGTGGACATTTTAAAAATTTCCCTGATTTTTTATTTCTTATAACATTTCAGTTTCGGCATGGTAAGTAACATTACTGGGGGAAACGTCGACGTAAATGTAAGGTCAATCAGTCACTAACACTGTGCACTAAAACTTGAATATACTAGTAAAAATAGGTTTAAAGCTGATATATTTAAATGTCAAATTCTAATGGCAGCTTACGATTTGGATTTGAGAAGCATTCTTGTTTTTGCAACAGGGCAATTATTAAACAGTTAAGTGCTGAATGCTGAGGAATGGGTTTAATGGGTTCAGTGGCTAGGAAATTACAAACGCAAAATTAGCACTTCATTAAGCTTATCCTGTTTGGCCACAGAACGATGCACTGCCGTAACTGATGATATCAAGTTACTAGATTCACAAACACAAATATGTGACCACACAATGGGAATTTTAAAGAAAAGTACAACAACCATTTTAAAGCCCAGTGGTTACTATATGTACCACCATGTTTAACATTCACAAATTCTACGTTCTGCCCACACAATGTATTTATGTGTTTTGTGTGGATCTCAGAACAAACAGCGATTATTTCACTGTACAGCATTAACTGACTGGTTTGTATAACTGAGACAGAGTGTGTTTACTGCGCGGTACGGACTGTATTTATGTGTTTTGTGTGGATCTCAGAACAAACAGCGATTATTTCACTGCACAGCATTAACTGACTGGTTTGTATAACTGAGACGGAGTGTTTACTGCGCGGTACGGACTGTATTTATGTGTTTTGTGTGGATCTCAGAACAAACAGCGATTATTTCACTGTACAACATTAACTTACTGGTTTGTATAACTGAGACGGAGTGTGTTTACTGCGCGGTACGGACTGTATTTATGTGTTTTGTGTGGACCTCAGAACAAACAGCGATTATTTCACTGTACAACATTAACTGACTGGTTTGTATAAATGAGACGGAGTGTTTACTGCGCGGTACGGACTGTATTTATGTGTTTTGTGTGGATCTCAGAACAAACAGCGATTATTTCACTGTACAACATTAACTGACTGGTTTGTATAACTGAGACGGAGTGTGTTTACTGCGCGGTACGGACTGTATTTATGTGTTTTGTGTGGATCTCAGAACAAACAGCGATTATTTCACTGTACAACATTAACTGACTGGTTTGTATAACTGAGACGGAGTGTGTTTACTGCGCGGTACGGACTGTATTTATGTGTTTTGTGTGGATCTCAGAACAAACAGCGATTATTTCACTGTACAACATTAACTGACTGGTTTGTATAACTGAGACGGAGTGTGTTTACTGCGCGGTACGGACTGTATTTATGTGTTTTGTGTGGATCTCAGAACAAACAGCGATTATTTCACTGTACAACATTAACTGACTGGTTTGTATAACTGAGACGGAGTGTGTTTACTGCGCGGTACGGACTGTATTTATGTGTTTTGTGTGGATCTCAGAACAAACAGCGATTATTTCACTGTACAACATTAACTGACTGGTTTGTATAACTGAGACGGAGTGTGTTTACTGCGCGGTACGGACTGTATTTATGTGTTTTGTGTGGATCTCAGAACAAACAGCGATTATTTCACTGTACAGCATTAACTGACTGGTTTGTATAACTGAGACGGAGTGTGTTTACTGCGCGGTACGGACTGTATTTATGTGTTTTGTGTGGATCTCAGAACAAACAGCGATTATTTCACTGTACAACATTAACTTACTGGTTTGTATAACTGAGACGGAGGTGGTTTTACTGCGCGGTACGGACTGTATTTATGTGTTTTGTGTGGATCTCAGAACAAACAGCGATTATTTCACTGTACAACATTAACTGACTGGTTTGTATAAATGAGACGGAGTGTTTACTGCGCGGTACGGACTGTATTTATGTGTTTTGTGTGGATCTCAGAACAAACAGCGATTATTTCACTGTACAACATTAACTGACTGGTTTGTATAACTGAGACGGAGTGTGTTTACTGCGCGGTACGGACTGTATTTATGTGTTTTGTGTGGATCTCAGAACAAACAGCGATTATTTCACTGTACAACATTAACTGACTGGTTTGTATAACTGAGACGGAGTGTGTTTACTGCGCGGTACGGACTGTATTTATGTGTTTTGTGTGGATCTCAGAACAAACAGCGATTATTTCACTGTACAACATTAACTGACTGGTTTGTATAACTGAGACGGAGTGTGTTTACTGCGCGGTACGGACTGTATTTATGTGTTTTGTGTGGATCTCAGAACAAACAGCGATTATTTCACTGTACAACATTAACTTACTGGTTTGTATAACTGAGACGGAGTGTGTTTACTGCGCGGTACGGACTGTATTTATGTGTTTTGTGTGGATCTCAGAACAAACAGCGATTATTTCACTGTACAACATTAACTGACTGGTTTGTATAAATGAGACGGAGTGTGTTTACTGCGCGGTACGGACTGTATTTATGTGTTTTGTGTGGATCTCAGAACAAACAGCGATTATTTCACTGTACAACATTAACTGACTGGTTTGTATAACTGAGACGGAGTGTTTACTGCGCGGTACGGACTGTATTTATGTGTTTTGTGTGGATCTCAGAACAAACAGCGATTATTTCACTGTACAACATTAACTGACTGGTTTGTATAACTGAGACGGAGTGTGTTTACTGCGCGGTACGGACTGTATTTATGTGTTTTGTGTGGATCTCAGAACAAACAGCGATTATTTCACTGTACAACATTAACTGACTGGTTTGTATAACTGAGACGGAGTGTGTTTACTGCGCGGTACGGACTGTATTTATGTGTTTTGTGTGGATCTCAGAACAAACAGCGATTATTTCACTGTACAACATTAACTGACTGGTTTGTATAACTGAGACGGAGTGTGTTTACTGCGCGGTACGGACTGTATTTATGTGTTTTGTGTGGATCTCAGAACAAACAGCGATTATTTCACTGTACAACATTAACTTACTGGTTTGTATAACTGAGACGGAGTGTGTTTACTGCGCGGTACGGACTGTATTTATGTGTTTTGTGTGGATCTCAGAACAAACAGCGATTATTTCACTGTACAACATTAACTGACTGGTTTGTATAAATGAGACGGAGTGTGTTTACTGCGCGGTACGGACTGTATTTATGTGTTTTGTGTGGATCTCAGAACAAACAGCGATTATTTCACTGTACAACATTAACTGACTGGTTTGTATAACTGAGACGGAGTGTGTTTACTGCGCGATACGAACTGAATATTTAAATATAAATCAGACTAATTTTCGTATTTAAAGGGTTCTGTAATACGTCAGGTGAGTGCGGTCTGGAATTAAAAACGGCGCGTAAGTTTCTGTAAGGAATATAATTTCGAAATTTATGTATAAAAACTTACGGGAGATCAAACCTATCTTGCAAAATGGCCGAAAAAGATACGGAAATTAATATATGTTAAAGCATTGTTAGAGAGAGGAATAAATATCTGAAGTTCCGAAAAGGAATGCATATAATACATAACAAAATATGCAAAAATGGAGGTTTTATTTTGCGAAATTTTGAATTTGGGGCGTGCATCGTTCTTTGTTTCACCCGCTCGCCACGGTGAGGCACAGGATATGAGCGGGACCTGAAAAAGAAAGTATAATTAGTAACATGTTCTGTAAACAACAGCAACAAACACGAACTGCAGGGCCTAATTAACAGAACGAGCGCAAAACTTACCTTGACACGAGGCGTTCTTCTACTGTCTTCTGTTACATATTCTCGAGTTACATGTAAACTTCCAGATTCAAGACGCTGCACGTTTTAATAAACCTGATCATGGAAGGCATATAACTGTGTGTACCTTTGTTCATCGCAGCTGCACGTATTAAAACGGACAACTGAATGAAACCGAAAATACTGGGTTATAAGCCATCTAGTGCAGGGAATTAAAACAGAAGGCGAAGAGAAGCCACAATTGTCTTCTTCAATGAAGTAGTGAGAAATGGTCGGGAAAATAAAATATCGACGTCTTCTTCTGTTAAAACTGTAACTCAAAGCATCGCTCTCGAAAGACGCTTCATTCACGTCGGAAACCAAACGACGGCATGCTTGGTCCGTTCGGTGACGTCTCGCTTACGCGACTTGCAGATTGTGGAAATAATTCGTCATTTCAGGCCAAATTAAAAATCTAGCGGCCAAGAAGTTCAGTTCAGTTCCAACATAACCGTTTAAACACACACATACAAAATTCTGTCAAGTGAATTGTTGTTTATATGAAGTACAAATTACGACGGCAGTGCGTCTGCTTTTATCGACGTGTCAAACGTAAATGTTGTTGTGTACGTTTGTCCATTATTAGGCCTAACAGCGTCAAAGACTAAGCTTTAATGTTGACAATCGATGTGCAAGACAGAACGTTTGTTGATAGCAGTCGATGTAGAAGGCTCAGATGTCACTGTTGACAGTTGATGTTGAAGACCTACCTTTCGTTGATAGCAGTCGATGTAGAAGAAGCAGCTTTCATTGTTGACAGTTGATGTTGAAGACCTACCTTTTGTTGATAGCAGTCGATGTAGAAGAAGCAGCTTTCATTGTTGACAGTTGATGTAGAAGACCTACCTTTTGTTGTTAGCTGTCGATGTCTTCTCTAATGTTGAAACTGTACCTTATTTTGTACAATAAATTCACAACACACTCACAAAAACATATACAACATGTCACTTTACATATGTCACTCTCCACTGTGTACAGCCTATTGTTACAGATTCAAACACTTGCCTTTCAACACTGAAGTGAAAGACGGGTCTAAGCAGAATTACTTTCTGCTTCACTGAATCTTTGCCCTTCCAATACGAGTTATTGACAGGGAGAAACTATTAAAGCATCTTTCTTATCTCTCTCCCTCTCGCATTGATATCATTGGTGTGCCGACCGAACCCTGTCAAGTTGACACCCTGCGGTAAACAAAAACACACACATAAATATACACATAAATACATAAACCCTCCTACACGAACGGCACTACTGTCACATGGCGCTAAATCACGCGATCTGTCCTATCCAGAAATCCTAATTGGGGCACCTAACGGGGAGGACAGGGAGGACAAGACTTACAAACTAAGTAAAAAAAAAAATCACTTCCACAGGGTTGTCAACTCGACCTTAACCTACGCCCTGAGTCATGGTGGCTACCGCATGAAATACAGAGTTGCCTGGCACGGCGGTAATTATCATGACCAGCCTGGGGCCGGACTGACATCATGATAAGCTCGTGTCGGTGCTATGGCGTACCTGATTTGCTGCGAGTACCCAGCCCATCCTCCTGCGGATGGGTCCTGACCGCTAGAGGTTCAGCCGACACTGTTTTGGTTTTAACGTTACTGTTTGCGCGTTGCTCCGTGTCCTTTGGTCCTGGGTTCACAGCCTGCTGCTTGTTCCACTGGAATGTTGCTGCCGTTGAGAGTATGACACAACACTGTTTGACGGATACTCAGAGAGTCGCTGATATTGCACACACATCACAACACTTCATTCCACATCCACAAAAACCCCACGAGAAATAACGAAAGTGTGTGACCCGAACGGTGGTTTAAAATCCGTAACAAAAGAAGTCTGTATCACTGCACAAATAGCTACTTTCACACGCCTTCTACATTCCTAGGCAAGATGTCACAAACACACCAAGTCAAAGTCACTAACCACACACTGCCTGCCACACAGATAATTTGCCTGATAATTCGGAAATTACTGGACTTCGCAGATTCTCACGTTTGATAGCTTTTGGAAATTCGTAATTCGTAAGGTGGCATAGAACTGATAGGCATACGATTGATAGGCATACGACTGATAGGCATAAGGCTACCTGAAAAATATGTTCTAAATGTCACTGATAAAATATTTAATCCTCCTTATTTCCAGGGCCTGACACCCCCTCTACATAAACGCAGTCTAAAGTATTGTTTAAACTACATAATCCTATTATTGGGGCATGAAGCCCCTTCTATATAGACGCAGTCTAAAATATCATTTAAAGTAAATAATCCTCCTATTACCAGGGCATGAAGCCCCTTCTACAGCCCTGTAGTCTAAAATAATGATTACAAAATACTTAATCCTCCTATTACCAGGGCATGAAGCCCCTTCTACAGCCCTGTAGTCTAAAATAATGATTACAAAATACTTAATCCTCCTATTACAGGGCATGAAGCCCCTTCTACAGCCCTGTAGTCTAAAATAATGATTACAAAATACTTAATCCTCCTATTACCAGGGCATGAAGCCCCTTCTACAGCCCTGTAGTCTAAAATAATGATTACAAAATACATAATCCTCCTATTACCAGGGCATGAAGCCCCTTCTACAGCCCTGTAGTCTAAAATAATGATTACAAAATACTTAATCCTCCTATTACAGGGCATGAAGCCCCTTCTACAGCCCTGTAGTCTAAAATAATGATTACAAAATACTTAATCCTCCTATTACCAGGGCATGAAGCCCCTTCTACAGCCCTGTAGTCTAAAATAATGATTACAAAATACATAATCCTCCTATTACAGGGCATGAAGCCCCTTCTACAGCCCTGTAGTCTAAAATAATGATTACAAAATACATAATCCTCCTATTACAGGGCATGAAGCCCCTTCTACAGCCCTGTAGTCTAAAATAATGATTACAAAATACATAATCCTCCTATTACAGGGCATGAAGCCCCTTCTACAGCCCTGTAGTCTAAAATAATGATTACAAAATACATAATCCTCCTATTACAGGGCATGAAGCCCCTTCTACAGCCCTGTAGTCTAAAATAATGATTACAAAATACATAATCCTCCTATTACAGGGCATGAAGCCCCTCCTACAGCCCTGTAGTCTAAAATAATGATTACAAAATACATAATCCTCCTATTACAGGGCATGAAGCCCCTTCTACAGCTCTGTAGTCTAAAATAATGATTACAAAATACATAATCCTCCTATTACAGGGCATGAAGCCCCTTCTACAGCTCTGTAGTCTAAAATAATGATTACAAAATATATAATCCTCCTATTACAGGGGCATGAAGCCCCCTTTACATCACTTCTATTCCAGAATGTCACTTACAGAAATATTAAATAGCTAGGCACTCAAGCCTCAACCCTGTCTTAACCCCCTCATTGGCGGGGCACAGCTAGATACTTGGCTCTTCCTGCACCTCACACAATTTATTTCTCCCCTCAAATTGTTTGCCACGTTCTCACCCCTGTTTTTCTCATTTGAACCACAAAGTTTTAAGAAGCCTTCTCAAAATCCACAATACGTTCGACATCACTTGTCGACAGATATTTATCCACACTTGTTCTGCTTACAGAAACACTACCCTCTCTACTCTTGCGTTTAACAAATCCCCCCTGTATAGCAGTTAGTCTCTAATAATAGTACAATAACCAGTTCCTTAATATACTAACTCTTCCTCGTGAATGTTTTCCCCAAACTGTCAAAAAGCGTGTCCCTCTACAATTTCCCTGCTCCTTCTGATTTCCTTTCGCTTGACAAATCTTTCCATTAGCTTTTAATTTCCCTCTTACTTTATCTGAATATATTCTAGACTCTTTATACAGAGTGTCCAAATGTTAAGAGAGTTACTGTGCCAATTCCGCGTGTGAATTTTCTGGGAAAGTAACGACTGTACTATAAAGATTCCACTAATACAATAAAGTTTTGTCATATTTCATACCATTGCACTCAATAAATTGCCTTTGACATCCACAACTATATATCGATGTAAATTTGCAACCAAAATATAGTAATTTAATAAACTACCATTGATAGCGATATAATATGTATTTTAAGTAGGTTGGGATATAAGATCAAGTACATAGAAGAAATCTATTTAACTTTTACCGATTTACAAACTTTACATCCTACTTACATTGTTTCCTATAAACCAGCCATGTTATATGAATTTTGTAAGGCTACGTGACAGGACTGCTTATGTCAGAAAACAAACATTACGCGTGTTTAAAACACGTGAAGAATAAAAAAGTTTGCTCTAAATCAGAGTACCTGACTTCAGTTGACTGCCGTCTGTCGATCTATCGATGCATCTATCGAGCACTGACAGCGTAGAAAAATCAATAATTTTACAATGGGCTGGCCAGTTGGCTAGGTTAGGTAAACACGAAGAGAACACGTGTCTTGGGTGTGGACACATTTTGAAAAAGACAGCGAGAATTGTAATGATAATATTAAAGTTAATATTAAGGCAATAAGTTGCAGGATATTAAATGGATAGAGCTAGTTTGGAATGGTGTGCACTATTGTACATTATTATTATGCTGGCTTTATATTTGACAAAAGGACGCCATACAGAAAGACTGTCGTCGTTACTTTAATGGAATTTTATATTGGTAATTGTTTGTGAATTTCACAAAGAACACTAAGACAATAAAAAGTTTAATAAGATTATATGGGAGGTCATGTTGCTAACTGTGAAGAACCTCAAAGGAAAACCAAACACCCTGTAGAGTGCCTGTTGTCTTTAACATTACATGTTCGTAATTGTTACTGAAGAAGGTAACGTCAAAACAACGAATGACAGGGCCCTAAAGGGGGAAGGGCTGTGTATGTGTGTGAATACTTTATGAAACATTCGAACGGCTACTGCTGCTGAGACAGGCCACGACAAAATTCTTTGCAACAAAAAACGCCACACTAAGAGCTGCATTCATTGAAGTTTAACGAAAGTAAATCTAATAACTAGCACTGGAGGAAAACGGGAGTAAATCAGTACAAGACAGACGGAGTGTGAGGTGTAGGTGCACAGTTTAGTGCTTAGTTGCTGCTGAATATCGTGACAGCAAAACGGCCACGTTAGAAGGCTGTGATTATTAACTGTGATAAAGTATTGTATTGTTATTGTTGGTGTCGATAATAGAAGGCGATTCATGGCCACTCTGTGTCCATTATCATCTGTTGAAACGTATTGTGGGAATTCTTACAGAAAGTGATGGTAACAGTTCAGGATAAGGGCAAGGACCTTATAGGAGGAATATTCTGATAATGTTGTAATGCGTGATCCTTACTGAATGAAATCAGGACAAAGAGGAGGACAACTGAATACTCGGTATAGTGAAGTTCCGTTCATAAATATTTGACATACGTTCTTGTTAATTTCTACGAAAAAAAACCAACAAAGAAGCCCGAGTCCGAGCCAAAATGGTGTAACTGAAAGCCACTTTCCAGAAATTACTACGTATTAGTAAGGAAAATCAAAATAAACTCGTATTCACGTAATTCCTGCACGTGAAAGTTTTTGAGAAGGGGAATTCAAATAACTTACTTGTCCTAAACTTAATGCCAATGGGCACATATGAACGTACAAACTGTGTTAATTAGTGTTTGTCGGCCATGCACAAGGATAGACGTGAACCTACAAGCAGAATACTAAAGAAGAGTTACTTCTGTTAGTGCTACAGTACGTTAGTCGTGTAGAAATACTAGAAATTTGTACGATCATATGTGGTAATTGCCATTAAATACATTCTATAAAAATTATGACGTCATTTTTTGTTGTGAAAATGATGATACAACATGGCAGTAGACCGAAAAAAAAACTAAATGATTTTTACGCTGTTAAAAAGGGCTAAATGTGTTTTGAACTTATCAAAATGATTCTATAGTGGCACTGCTTGGGTATAAATAACAGAGTGGACAGATTTATCGTTTTAAATATTCCTGGGATACTTTCGTACAAAATATTTGACCTACGACGATTTCTCTTCGCGTAACATTAAATTTCTAACATATATTTACCCTACTGGCATTCACGTATACGGGTGAAAAAACTTAACAGGACATAAATTGTTTGGAAGCAAAGAGCGCTGGCCCTCTTTACTTGTACTGCATCGAGTCGTTGCCTCACACGGGAGGACACATGCATGGCGTTACTTTGGTTAAACTTGCATCGACTGCTCTTATCAAGCAAGTTACTTTGAAAAGCTTTGGGCAACGAAGACTTCAGACTTTAAAAATAACCACGTTCTTTGACGTATTGGCTTCATTTATTTAAGGACGCTAAACGAAGCACATGTTATTTAATGTCAGGCCACGATCATTTCCGTTCTGTTTACCGGAAGAAACCAAACAGAAGCAAATAAATTAAAAGAGCAACAATAAATTGGAATGACGAAAGATTGGGGTTGTCCTGAATGTAGCTATATTACGAAGGAAGAAGTACGTGAATGAACGTACTGTGAGTTGTGTGCTGTGCGGGTTGTGGGGAGGTAATGTGACGGACAGACAGGCAGGCAGGCAGGCAGACTGAGGTTGCATGAGAACAGGGTCCTTAATGAAACGTGTGGAAGGTGCATGGATGGAGTGATAAGACGACTGGACTAGGAGTTGCATGATTTATGCTGCTCGGCAAATATCGGTAGGCGAGTTGGCTGCAGTTGTTTGAGGGGGGCGGAACAAGTAGCTCGCATCGGAGGGGAGAGAGATGCACAGGTGTTCTTTGTACAGAAATTTGAAACAGGCCATGTGGTAGACTTAAGACACAGACGAAAGAATACTACAGTAGACCTGAAAATAAGTAACATAGGCAGACAAAACTGGAAAAAAATATTAGATCATTTCGTAAAACACGCAGCTAGTAAAACAATTCTCAGTTGAGTGAATACTGATAAATTATTAATATTATCAACAACACATATTGACACTGCAGGAGAAACTGGAAATAGTGTGTTGATAGCAGGAGCAGACAAAACACTTAAACGCGAGCAGTAAGAAAGAATATGCTTAACTGACCTCCAACATAATTATATGTTTGTTTTGGAGTGCTGGTAATAGATCGTGGAATGGAGAATTACGTGTATAGGACGAGCGGCTGGGGAAGGACAGTGTCGTGGCTGATTCAAGGTAACAGAAGCGCGAAGATAAGCTGCTTAGAATACCTAGGTGTAGTTGGGAGGATAATATTAAGATGGATTTTAAACTAGACTGCTTGGGTATGTATTGGATTCATCTGGACCAGTAGCTGGCTCTTCTGACGCAGGAATCGAACTTTGTGATCAATAAAATGACAATTCGACAAGCTGAGACACTATTAGCTGCTGAGGAAGCACTCCGCCTCATCGAATTAGGTTAATGAAGAACAGAATATTTAATAAAAATATGTCGCCAACTAAACTGCGTTACCAGCACAATACAGAATTGAAATATGGGACCTAAATAAGACACAGTGGTGAAGACAAGTGTCAGATTGAACGTGGATTGTAAGACCGCAGCTAGTCAAACGGACTTCAACTTGAAGATGTGACACAGTTGTTAGCATCAGTGGTAATACTGTTAAAACAGCACTGCAGGAGAAACTGGAAAGGCACACAGAGTACGTGACAGAGCAACGCAATGCATACACTTGACGTAGCACTTCAGCAGATATGAAGCTTTCTCATTTTGCAAAGACAGTAACAGGCCAAATTTTGGGAAATGTGGTATAAACAGACGATTGCTGTAAGAAAACACGATTGGATGGGCAAAGAAAGACTGTCGTGGCTGATTCAAAGGTATAAGTGTATAAAAGGACGAAAATAAGAAGATTGTAAGATCAGGGTTTAGATGAGAGAACGTTAAAGTGGGTCTTGAAGGAATAGGAATGAAAGTGCATTGAATTTCGTCTGATTCAGTACTATTGTAGATAAGCTGTGGGGTCTTCTAATACAGAAACGAATCTTCGGGTTCTATAAAATGCTGGGAATTTCTTGAATAACTGAAGGTGCATTAGCTTCTGAAAGACAACTCTGCTGCGTCACGTTACAAGGCTTCACTGTGCACACGTAAATGTAATCTCATTTACACCGTTAAGAAAAGTGTGTTCTTTCCTGCGACGATTTTCGTGAAACTCACAACAGTCTAGCAGCGTTATTTTCTGATGTCTTGTACCGGAAGTGAGCCAAATCGGAGAATAAATGTGGGGAGTGGGACAGA
Source organism: Reticulitermes speratus (assembly GCA_021186555.1). Lineage (NCBI taxonomy): Eukaryota > Metazoa > Arthropoda > Insecta > Blattodea > Rhinotermitidae > Reticulitermes > Reticulitermes speratus. Next base: position 631,465 of record JAJKFL010000004.1, read on the forward strand.
AATTATTTTACGCACTTAAGTACATTATGGTTTTCGTGGGCCGATTTGAATGAATCTCACAACCAGTGAGTACATTTTTGTGGACTTATTCTTAGCGAATTTTTAAACCAAGTCGGATAGAAGGTGTAGAAAATACTGGCAACTTTTCATTTATGCCGTAGTGGAGCATGGTTTTCACTGTATCGATTTTCACGAAACTTCAAAACTGCGGAGGCTATCATCTGTAAACCTTCTGTAACTACCGAATTTAACCACATCAGTTGAAGAACGTGTAAAATTACTGACTCAAATCCGTTTACGCCCACAAGAAACGTACGACCGTCAATGAGCCGATTTTCACGAAACTCACGTTTATGTGCTTTTTTTATGAAGGCCTTGTATAGCAGATTTTATGAAAACAACTAAATTGTTTAGTCGCTCATATTCAATCACATGTATTTGGACGGACAGACGTACTGACATGGTCTGCAAAACCTTCTTTTCTATTTCGCAAAAAAACGGTACAAAAAGGGATGGCTGCGTTTTGTTACTCCTGACAACCTGTCGATATGGCAGTTAGCTGTGTCTACATTAACCTGTTACAAAAGTGTTCAATTACTTTCTATGAACAAACGCCAAGTGTCAGACCTACCTTCAGCGAACAAATATTTCAGCTTTATTTAAAACACTGTTGGCAGTAGCAGCAGCTTCGTGCCTGATGTCAATGTCTTTATGCCTCTAATATGTGACAAATATACTTAGAAATGCTTGTTATTCATCCTTTTATCCTAATGCCAACAGACAGAGTTTTTATTGTTTTTTAGAACAGAAAATTCAATTCAGGATATCTACAAATAAATATTGAATTATCTCCTTATACCCATTATAACTGTTCACTTGAAAATGAACACCTGCGGTGCTTGAAGTTAAGAAATTAATTTATGGCTTATTAATAGTAAATAATGGCTGGAATACGGCACAAGTTTCTGAATGATAATATCCAAGACAGAAATGGCTACGACGTTACAAAGAATGCACTCGGTTCTATTATGTAACTCATAAGTAAAAATTAATAAATTTTAGTTGCCAATAACCTTACCCCTAAATTTGTGAAAAAAATTGAAAAACAAATAATTATGAACTTCATAAAACATCTTAATTATTAATGTAAAAAATTATAATCTGAAATGCTTTAATATTCATTTCGGCGATATGAACCTTGAAAATCCGGAGGCGCCTACCAATATTTGTAATGAAAATATCATGTTACTCAATATGTAAGTAAATAGTGCAAGCTGTGTGGGAGTTGGTATGATTTGTCAGAAAAAAAGGTAGCTTTTACCTGCAGAATAATTCTTCCATTTATAAAGCCTCAAGTATGCCACAGTATTGCGTAACTGTAAAGGCAACCGAACTGCCTGCGAGTTTTACAGCTCATTCTTCGTATTTATGGTCAACACGAAACTTACCTTGGAACTACGATAACGAAACTTGGAAAATTATTAATGAACTTAATGCAATATTTTAACTGTTAACGCAGTGTGACGAGCAGGATTGCTGTGTGGGTGCAGAGCAACACGAGAATCCAAGATGTCTACAAGCTTCTGCAGGAGATGCCAATATGGCTATGAACTGCAAAAACCAGTGTGTTGATTTCCGGTTAACAAAATCTTAACTCTGGAATTCTGATTATAATGTTCAGAAAATTATTACGAACTTAATAAAACGTTGTAACTCTTGATGTGCAATATTACAGGTTAAATAATCGTTAATATTTATTTGGGCGCCAAGTAACTGTAAATCCAAGATGACTACCAGCGTTTGCATGAGGCGCCAAAAATGTCTATGAACTGTACATGACATTCATCTTATTTCTAATCACGAACAGAATTACCTCTGGAATTATGATAATAACGGTGGAAAATTATTGTTAATTTAATAAAATATTATAACTGCTAATGTACAATAATATAATTCAAATTATGGTAGTAATTATATGGGCGCCAAAAAAAGTGGAAATCCAAGACGTCTACGAGGGTTTGAGGCTTTACATGAGGCGCCAAATATGCCTATGAATTTCATAACCCAGTCTACAGATTTCTATTCACCAACATTACCTCTGGATTTATGATAATACACTTTAGAAAATTATTGTGATATTAATAAAATATTGTAACCATGAATTCGTAATATTATAATCCAGGTAAATATAATATTTACATGGACGCCAAGAAACTGTAAACCCAAGATTGCTACAAACGTTTGCATATTAATTTATAAGTTTTTAGTTTTATAAAATACATTTCCACGCTGCCACAGATGCGATATGATTGTTACATTTCACGAATAAATATTTATTAATTTCTAAATAAGAATTTTGTTTAGAATACCCCAAATGTGCACCTGTATTTTCTAAATACAAAAGGCGCCAAAATGATTACGAACTTTGCAAATCGTTCTTCGTGCTAATTAACAGTTATTTTAAATATAAACATAAATTAATTAAAATCAAATCATATATACTTGCAAATCGCATATTCAACGCAACTTACTGTAACTAAATTTGTCAAGCGCCCTATATATACTTCTAGTCGTGCAAAATGCTGGGCAGGCAAGCAGGTGCGTGTACACTACCGACGGCTTCCAGCAACTCTCTGATGTCACTCCATCAGCAACCACATAACCACAGATATCTGCACACGATGCGACAAACGAGTTCAAATGATGGCGATTCGTTGTGATTGGTCCAGAAGTTCACGTGGCTTCCGACTTCGTGCGACATCTGTTATGATTAATAGGAGATAATGTAGTTGTCGTTCTTGACAAGTTTGAACTTGACGACGGTAAGATGTCGCGATTGCATGCTTCCAATACCCCTACTTCAGTCTCACCCCCCTGGCATAGTCAGTACAGGTCTTTCTCGATTCAGGCGAATTTGGATTTATACTTTTTTTTATGTAGGCATGTTTGCAATTTACGCAGTCTAAAATTTACATTTACACGGTTTGAGACGAATCCTCAAAGTGCGAGAAATCTTGGCCTTATCCGTGATCCTGGCAACTCTATTGATTCAACAACCCCAGCAACTCTTCCACTAGCTTTCCGCTCCCCAGCAGCTCAATTAAGCTTGTATGGTGCAGTAGCAATTGAGTCTTTCTTAGTACATATTCGTTTGTCTTACATTTAAGTTTATGTTATTTGCTTCTTGAAATGATTGTGTTACACTTATTTTATCGTATTTTACGAGTATGTTACAATATGAAATTGTGATGGTTTGATAAGTTAATACATGAACACAATCCCCTTAATCTGGATATTTCGATTATGTGGAAAGATTGCTCTCGTTTTACGTGAATTTAATTTAATAGGTGCTTTTCTGGAATGCATTAACCACGCAGTGTATGATGGTAACTGTGCTACTGGATTGATGGCTTGGGGTTCAATTGCTGGCAGGAGGCAAGAGATTTATCTCTTCTCCAAAATGTCCAGACAGGTTGTGGGGCCCATCCAGCCTGTATTCATTGCATCATATCATATATCATGTCAACATTGTGAGATTGAGTCCATTAAAGTGGGTGTAGTTATCCAGAACTTTTGAAACCCAATATATACATGTGTAACTTTATCTTCTTTTCCTCACACACAAGACTGTTCTAAAACTGAGAAGTTAAATTTGCCTTTCCATCTACTCTGCATCTTCTTACATCACATTATTGTTCAGAAAAATTCCTATACACCATTTGAGAAAGCCCATCATATTTTATTCAATCAATATCTGCAGTTTGACTCACTACTTTAGGCACATTTGCACCCCTGCACAGTGCATATGAAAATCACTGAACAAATGAAAACACTCAAGAACAACTAAAAGGATCTCCATGAAATTTCATACTGGGAAGTGTTATAAAAAATTGTCAAGATATTTCAATTCTCATGTAGATCTGACAATTTTAACTACCACATTACATAAAGACCTACCTGCAATTCTGTGCATGTGTATTTGCATTGTGCAGCACCTATCACATTTTGAGCCCCTGTTCAAGTCAAGAAAATGATATTAGACTTCCTGCCTTTTAATTTCAGTGTACCAAAAATAGAAGTCTGTTGCTCCATAGAGACTGTACATTCTCAGAATCCTAGCTACAGCAGTAACATAGCAAGTATGAAGAACTCTGCAGACTGTAATGCTGATGCTGGGATTTGTAGAGAGCAAACACACAACAACACTTATGCTGTGCATTCAATTTGTAACTTATTTGATTTTATCAAACAATGTTTGAAGCTTTTCATTTGCTTACCTTCATTTTGGTTTGCACAGTGTCGCTGCAAACATGAGTAACTGTATATATGTACTGTTGAGGAATTTCAGTCAAGTAATAATAAATTCATGTTAACTAATTAACAATTTCCAACAAAAGTGACACAGTGATATCTCAACTCATGGTCCCCTGCTACTGCAGCCTGCTGTACCAACTGCTGTAACAGTGTGGCGAGACTCCCTTAGTACTGCAACCCACTGTACCAGTGGGGTTAGACCGAGTCCCTTGGTACTGCAGCCCACTGTACCAACTGTAACAGTGGGGTTAGACCGAGTCCCTTGGTACTGCAGCCCACTGTACCAACTGTAACAGTGGGGTTAGACCGAGTCCCTTGGTACTGCAGCCCACTGTACCAACTGTAACAGTGGGGTTAGACCGAGTCCCTTGGTACTGCAGCCCACTGTACCAACTGTAACAGTGGGGCAAGACTGAGTCCCTTGGTACTGCAACATACTGTATCAGCTGTAATAGTGAGGAAAGACCTTGGTACAGTAGTCTGTTTCATCAGCTGCAACTGTCGGGTGAGAAAGAGTCCCTTGGGACTGGTCTATTAGGGGTGAAACCTAGTCCCCTGGTACCTCAGTCTTTTGTGCATATCAGCTGTAGCAGTGGGGTGAGTCCATTGGCACTGCAGCCTATTGTACCAGCCCTGATGATGGTGTTCTGTGGTGCCATTTTTGCAATCCATTACATCACTGCTTATGTATGCACCAACACCCTTCCTGTCACTATCTCCTCCCTCCATCCCTACTTCCTTCTTCCTATTTATTTAGGTTCTATCCGACAAATGTACACTTTTATTTTCTATTATTCAATACATATATTTCACTGAATATGGCCATCTTCAAAGTGCTAGGAGAAAAGTCTGTCCCAATGTCACTTTGTCCGCCACAAATTTGACATGGACTATCTTTCCACTGGACCTAGGCGCCATGGTTAATAAAATGGTAACTAACCATCACACTATGTCACTGGGCAAGTATTTCCTGACAAGTCAAAGGATCAAAGTGCTTTGCAGATCTAGCAGCCCAAGAAGAATAGATGTGTGGGAAGACAGGGTCTATTACATAGGTACATGAAGACGCCATCTCGTGCATATCACTACCACCATTGTCGGCTTGCCACCTTTATCACCCACACCAATGTAATATACCCTATCTTCCTCCACATTTATTGTCAATGAATTTCACTGTCTGGGGGTGACACTTCATACGAAGCTGGCCTGGTTGACTCACATAGATCAGGTTAGAAGGAGGGCACCCCACAGCCTGTGTATGTGGAGCCCTCTCTTTAAGAGGAAAAGTGGACGCCCATCAGAAATGATGTTCTGCTTTATACGCAGATCATTCGTCATTCATGGATTATGCATGTCCTATCTGGAGGTCTGCTGCCTGAACCCATGTCAGGAAGCTGTAGGTGGTACAATCCAAGCATCTCTGCAATGCACCTGATGTGCCTTGGATTGCAGGCAAGCAAATTCATGAGGATTTAAAGGTCTGATTTTTCATGGAACACAACCAAGCAGTAACTGTTTCGACTCAAAGTTAGCTGGTGCAGGGAACCTCCTAGTTTGGCAACCTGAAAGGCACTAATGCCAAATGAAGGCTGACCAAAGTTGCCTGCGGTCTTAACAGAAAGCAACTCAAAATCAGCAGGCCAGTTGAGGCCGCACACAAAAAGGAGGCCAAGTTAAGAGAACTGTGCTCAGCACTTTTCAGCTACCCTAACAGCAGGGCACGGTCTGTATCCCCTCTCACCAATCATGGACGTTTTCAGCCAACATGAACCCCCACCAATGCAAAGGCCTTCAATCAATGTGAACAAATTACTGTGGGTTCAAACCCCAGACACTCATGTAAGCATACATCTTTTGCCACAAAAGAACACACTGTCTTTTGTAGGAGAAGTCTTCATTATTACATAAAGGCCCTCAGCTAAGGTGGGAAATCCATTAACATAAGTGCTAGCCTCTGCCATTAGTTAGCTTTTTCTTTGGTTGGATGGCACATGTCAGTTCTTTGAAGACTGCTAGACCCTCAAGATAAAGGCACGATGATCCTTCAAAATGCTGGAAAATACTCGCCCAATGACGCAGTGTCACTGACCAGAAGACTTGAATGTTCAGGAATTCATGTGGATCAAGTGGTGCAGGATTACTGGAGGGAGAACACCCAGTTGATGGCCTACAAATCAAAAACCAACAACTTATTAATGTAAATAATGTTTATTGAATGACATAACAATGAAATAATAAGAGCCTTCTCTCTAAAACAGGAATGTATCCAAGCATGAACACACACTAGTTCCATTCTGACACCGTAATAACAGCATAATATTGTTAGCAGTATGCTGCATTAAACATGGGAAATCTATATGACATAGCCAAATAAAGTACAACTTAGTTTTATAGCTACAGAACATGTATTAAAATAACTGGTAACTAGAGCATCACACACACTTAACTCCTCAAATATCAAAAAAGAGATCTCATACTTGTCAGCTCTGAATATGTTTATTATTTTACGGTGTCAGAGATGTCCTTTCATATTTAAATAATAGAAAGGTCCCTAAGAACCTCAAATGTGGAAAAAAAAAGTCTCTCCAGATGTTTCTTGACTGCTGTTCAGTGAAACAGACAACAGATTTCACATGCTGTAAAATATAGCAATTTCTGTGAATGACAAGGCTTGGCAAATGTATGGGGAACAGTGTCAGTGAAATGGAACATTTTTTGTTTTGGATAGTGTTGGTTTTTCAGCTATGGAGTAACTCTTCAGTTAAAGAATTAAAAAATAAATAATTTACTCTTAAAAACTGCACCATGAAAGCAGTTAAAACAGCAGCCCAAGTTATAGCCATGTCATCAGTCACAAGTAAAGTAAAACTCACCCCCTCCATTGCTATATGCTACTAGATTTTTTATTTTTGTCCACTTAAAAATAGATTTATAAGGTTCCTTCTGTGAATTTTTAGTTATGTAAAATGGGGGGGAGGGGGGGGGGATGTAAAAATATTCTTGACTACTGCCTTTAAGTACACAAGTTAAACTGTTTTTTCTTGGTAAATAATGCTTCACCATCAATTTTCTACTTGTCCGTTTAAAAACGAAATATGTTATTTCTCTTACAGATATAAAAACAATTCCTTTATTTCACTAGCTAGTGCTTTCCCATCTACATTAATGTTTTAAACTTAAAACACAACATATGCCTTCAGTTATATAAAGGTGGCATATTTCTCTACAGATATGGTGAATATCCCCAACCCTTTGGAGACAGGTGCCACACAAAGACCTCTTTAAAATCCAGATTTTGGGTATTTGTTCTAATTCTTTTACAGAGTTTATTCTACATCTACATACCAGATAGACCAGAGGTTTACCTGACCACAATCCCATTTCTTTCAACTCTAATACAATAAGACCCACATAAACTTCCCAAAAAGTGTGGCATCTAACCTGGAATTACTATACAGTACAGGTGTTAGTCAAGGTTGAAGTACAATGACATTACAGCTGCCAGGAACATTGGTGATGCCATGAGGAGTCCAACAGTTCACACACACAAGTGACCATTACAATTATTTTTCTAAAAATGAATGAGAGTTGTGTCAACAAATGTAACATAAATTTTGAAGTTTGTGAATGCACCCAACAAAATATGTTGGAATATTCATATTCTCGATTATCTGTGTTTTCTCCCAATCATTAGCCCAGTAATCAAGTATGGCTTAGAAGAATTAAGCAGTGGTACAGATAAAAATCTTGAACTTAATCACAAGAAAAGATATTCAACAATGCAGTGCCATAGCTAGGATTGTGGTGCCTTGGGCGGGTAATCACAATGGCTGCCCCCATGAGAAATTATTAATTTAAAAAATCACAATCATTTACTGAATGTCCTTCTTTTTGCTTGAATAATTTAAAATTTGTCACACACAGAAAATCAAAGTTTTTCACTTTAAATACTCATTTTGCTGTCCCTACTTTCTGCCATCTGGGGTGACTGCACCATCACCCCCCAAAGTTGACACTGTGAGCACATGAGATCTGGAGTTTTCACAGTGGTCACTATGAAGAATACTGCCTCCAGGGATGTGGCATTAAGTATTAAAGTTGAAATTTACCAGTGCTCCTCCAAAACATCAGTGCATTTCTACCACACTACATGGCATCACATCCCAATACATTCACGCAATAACTAGCTACACACTATAAAATTTTAATACTCCAAGGAGATTTACAGAACAAACTGTAGGTACTTTAAGGTGGCACATCCCCACTGCATTATTAAATACAGATGAATGTTGTAATCAGTCAACACAACATTACATTCAAGAAGAATAAACCTACACATTTTGACTAAAAATGATTAGCCATCATCAGGCCTAATTACAGGAATAGAAAAGGGGGTATATTTTACTACTGTATTTCAGGTTTGAGATCTCGTCCTTTACAAAGCTCAAGTATACATATTGTGTAAAAGATATAGAATGCCTGAAATGTTTAATTTTAAGTTTACAAAATGTCAACAAATAGTAATAAATAGAATAATATGATGTAGGCAATTAGATATAAAATTCTTGGAAACGACACGTATATATTGCAGTTGGATCATCAAAGCATAGAAAAAGTGCTTCATGCTTAAATGCCTACTCTAGACATTCAAGCATGAAGCAATTCAGACATGTATTGGGATCTGTAAAAGTAATGTATTGTAATATAGCAAGATCTAAATAATATTAAACAAGTTTAAACAACCTTAACAACATACTCAAAATAAGTAACAGAAACAAAACATCACGAAACAAGATTAAGGAACTGAAGCTAGTCCTACTTTATACGCACATTTTCTACACTTCGATGATCCGACTGCAACATATACATGTCACTTCCAAGAATTTTATATCTAACTGCCTACGTCATGTTATTCTATTTACTATTTTTTAATGTTTTTATAAACTTCAAATCATACATTTCAGGCATTCTCTATCTTTCACACTACATATATATATTAGCTTTGTCAAGGTTGAGATCTCAAACCTGAAAAACAGTTATAAAATAAAACCCTCCCTCCCTCCAATGGCTCGACAGCCCCTTGGGGGCCAAGGCCACCTCATTTTTCGAGGCTTCACGATCACACTTTTTAGATACGCCACATTCGGTAGGACTCCTCTGGACGAGGGACCAGCTCGTCGCAGAGGCCTCTACCAGACAACACACAACATATAAAATATACACACTTTTGAATTCGTGTAATTAGGCCTGATGATGGCTAATAATTTTTTGCTGAAACATGTAGCCTTATTCTTCTTGAATATAATGTTGTGTTGACTGATTGCAACATTCATCTGTACAAACTCTAGGAGTAACGTATGACTTCCACCACAGAAATGAAAGTCCAAGACAACTTCAGTACAGCAGTGACAAATTCAACATCCTGGACTATAAGTCAGCTCATGCACAAATGCAACTGCACAACAGACAGTACTAGAACATATTCTCTCCCTGCTTTTCACATGGGAAAGCATACTTCTGGGCCCTCTAGTCAAAGAGTGAATTACCTATTCCCCTAGCCTGGGACACACAAAAATCAGAAATGCTGTGGCTTATAACAACACAATGCACACAGCACAACATTACAGCTTTCACTGAATGGAGAAAACATTTTTGCTTTACTTGCCTCCAGTTTTAATGGTCTGCTGGCACACCAGACCAAAGCACACTTGTCACCAACAGGGGCACATACAACAGTGTCTGTGGACCACAGCTTTACTAAATAAGATCATTCAATTTATAAGCAACTGGATCCACATAAACTCTCTCCCCTGACATTTACTGATACAAATCTGGCTAGTAACCATTCTTCACAATGTTTCACAAATGATTTTTGGCAACATCCCCCCCCCCCCACCAAAAATTGTAACTACACGTCTGAACTATGGAACCAGAACACAAACCAGAACTGCATTTACAATAATATCAGCATGCAAATTATCTGTCACTGCCCATTTTTCTAGCAAATTCCTGAAACAATTTCAGTACCTCAGAGGGTGCTGAGCCACTTGTAACAACACAATATAATCCTTTATTCTGGACAATGACTGTAACAAAAATGGCACTGCTTGTGTTCCCTGGGCTGTCTAAACCAAGCTGCAAATTCTACGCCCACTGGAACACTGAGACACCTAGTCACTGTATTTCTTACGACATGGATCCATGCACTAAATGTAACACAGTATATTTCACCCTCAACCCTGGAACCTAATCATCCCAAATACACAACAAAGAGTAACTTACTGCTCAGAAAATATAGAACACATTTCTTCTGATGGTTGATCCCAGATGACAAACAGCTTAGAGGATAAACGGTATGATGGCCTTGCGGCTACGTGGGTAGTTTGGGAATTCTTTCTTGTATGTCTTGTGCTTCCCAAGTGCCCATACAGTCATCTGGTACATGCCTGCCAGGGCAAAAAGGCCCGCTGAAAGGAAGAGTAGTCACTATGAGATTCTCATAGCAGTGAAAATTTACACTGTAATCCTTTCAAATGTAAAACTATATATCTTTGTGTACAACATCTTGTTGTTACAGAAAACAAGTTTCAGTTAACAATTTTTCTTACAGCAAAACTTCATTAATTCAAAGAGTTTGGGACCAAAAATTTGCACTTTGAATTACATGAATGAATAATCAAATTTTCTCGATACACATTTACCTAGTATGAAGTTAGTTAAAATCATGAAGTAATGTTGTTAATCTATGATGCTTTTACATAGTAGCATAAACAGAAACTCAGTCCTTTCTTTTAATTATTTTTTACACACCTATAAGGTAATGTAATAAAATGTACACATGAAAAAGAAGCCCACAAAAATCTTCATATTTGTCAAACTTAGATTTGTGTTCATTACTTCTTAAAATAGGAGTCAATTGACCTTTTTTTCAAACTGTTTTTATACACTTCAGACACAAAACCTTGCAGTTTATCCATAGCTCTTGCAAATTTTCATCTGTGTCACTTGAAATTACTACCAAATCCAGCAGTGACACAATTGGGACATCTTTGCGAGAGGGTTGGATGGAAGAAGCCATGTTCTGTCTGTCTTCTATTCCTCACTTATCATGTGCATGGAGCTGGGGCCAGGACTGCCCAAACTGGTGGTAAGCACAGATGTGTGGACATTAAGAAACTTGTCAAAAGTACTGGGTCAATCAATGTGGCCTTTCAGTTCCACCCATTCGCAGTTTTCTTCATCATCATTGGTGTTGACTGAACTTCCAGTGCTGAAGTCACATTTTTCAAAGCAGTTCTGAATTACTGAAGGCATGATGGATTTCCATGCCACCGAAACACCCTGCATGACATCCAAGATGTTCCATTTTCTTATGTCTTCTGCAGGATCATTCCTGTTTATTTCTCACAACAAAAAACGTACTACACACCTTCAGCACTCTCATTTCATACAGTTCATGATGCACTGGTCCAGTGTTTGCATGTAACTGGTAGAGTTTAGCAGTAGGTACAAGAAGCACATGTGTTTCAGGGTAATGCCACTGTCATGAGCAGCAATTTGACCCATTAACAGAAGCACATTCCTGTTCTGGCGAACCACTTTCCCTTGAAAGAGACCACCCACACTCTAAACAAAGTTCCAGTCACCCACACATTTTTGGACAATTTATAATCGTATGGGTAATGCCTCAAACTACAAATAATGCGGCTTTTCAAATTTGCTGACAATGGACAAAGTTTTTCGCATTGCAACATAACAAGATTGTCATGCTGTCCTTATACCCTTTCCCTCCCTGGCAGTTCTCTCCCTTGAACTCTTTGGCACCTAATGTTATATATCAGTGTGATGCTCAAAATGCTGAACGTTATATATACGTATCTGCTCTTAGGTAGCCCTCTTGTGCAGGGGGCATTTAAATTCTGGTCTTCTGCACATCATTATGGGTATTTAATTCCAGTGCCAAAGGATTAATTCCAGAGTCCTTTTCGGTTATGCATAATAAAAAAGTGCCTTTTGTCCAGACCGAAAACATCATTCAGGCCATATGGTAATGATTGGTTTCACATGTTCTTGACACTTCTCTGCCAAATCAATGGCTGTTGAAGCACCTTCTCTGCTCACTGATAACCATATAACATTTCATCTCCCTTTTAACCACTGTAGCAATCCATAGGAGTACTTAAAATCAGCACCCAACTTCAGGGCTATTTCATCATCCTTCGTTTTCACTGTTCAGCCATCCACTGCAATACTGTTCTTTCGAGCATGGCAAAACCTTCCAAACAGCTCATTTTCCATATCGCCATGCCTTGCTCCACAAACTCTCATGTATTTTGAAATATCACCCCCTTGCAAAACCTGCAGTTCAAAAGAAGACATATGATATAAATATGTCAAAAGAGTGGACAGTGGGATTCTGTATGCCTGGGCTATTTCACTTCAACTTATTTCATTTTTGTCCACTTTCCTAATGACCACTAGTCATCCTGCTATTGTCAGATTGACAGATTTCACAACACTTTTCAATGTATGAAAGATGCTTCCTTTGCCTTGACTTTCATAGCAGCCAGCAGCACGCATAATGACTTTGCACCCATCACGCTTCACTTGACTCATGCAGGTTTGGTGCTCAACAGGAAAACTGCTCAGGAACAACTGCATTCTCACATGGCTGAAATAATTTTCAGAGGTTTCACCGAGTACATACTACTGAGTAAGTAGCATGAGTTTACACTAAACATTTTTGGAATATTCCAAATTTTAGTCACTGTTGGGGTGGAATACCACTTGAAATAAAAATTAACCATACTTCAAATTAACCATTTTAAATTATATTGAAAAGGCTATACTTTTAGCTGGCCAATGGCATTTCCTTTGAATTAACTGGTATTCTGAGTTAACCAGTATCGAATTAATAAGGTTTATTGGTCGGTATTACAGACACATGGAAATAGGCTACATGTTTTGGTTCATTTAACAAAAGCTGTTTTTGGATATGCTGCACAAAAACACATACAGAGAATTGAAATCAAACACAATGCATTTAGAAGGACTAGGAGCTCAATAGTTTTACAAAATTTGGCACTCATTAGTAATTAAAATTGTAATGTAGTCACTATATGGACATTATGCCTGTCACATACTGTATATGTTTGTTACCCCTCATTTGGCTCTGAATTAATATTTAAAATTATACTTTTTTTGTCAGTTATCATGTATAATAAATCTTTAAAATTACAAGCGTAAATTTAAGATATAATTAAATAAAGACCCATTAATAATAAAAAGGCTTATTCACAAGCATACACTGTTGGCAGAGCTAGGCTTTGGCTGGAAGTCATTAGATGCATGATAGATTCCAAGTCAATAGAGGGTTTATGGAAATTGTTCGTTGCTTTTAATGAACTGTACGTGTCCAATTGGAATTCTAATGGGATCTGAAAAATTTTTATACATAAATTGGTTTGATTTTCTTATATGTGATATGTTCAAGCTGGAAAGTGTGGCAATAAGAAGTTTTATAAAATATACTTGCTGTTACACACTTTTTGTTTAATAAGCATCTAGGGTAGTTGGTGAATCACAATATGATTTCAAAATCTGAAATAAGGTATGCCCTTCAGACGAAGGTGAACACTAAGGGACGTACGTTTGATTTGCTTTGTATAAATTATTGGACACTAGAATGACTGCTTGCACAGAATGTGCTACACTTCTGTTGCAGTTCTATACTGATTGGGTAGGTCATGAAAGGAATGGGTAGAGTTGACATAGGGAGCTAAATTGTTACCTATTGGATGGTTAAACTATTGCACCAAATATGGGGTTAGGAAATATCATATGTTTATCATTCAATTGTATACCAGCTTTAGTAGCTTTATAAATGTGATTTCTGTTGATGGTGTTCACATGCTGCCTTCTGGAACTACAGAAACTACTCACATTATAGAAAACACTTATCAACCAACAATTGCACTATTAAAGTTTATTATCACTTAAAATTACCCTACATATGTTTCGGTCATCAGGTGACCATCATCAGGGGCATTCACACGTACATGCGTACACTTCACCGCACTGTCCACTTTTTATAACGATGTTTTGCACTGGGAAATCCTTGTGTACATCACACTACTGTGGTGGGTGATGTTAGTTGTAACTAGTGTTTTGCCAGTTGACCATAGGTCTAATCAGGATGTTTTTACTGTGTGCAGTTTTATCAAACCTTGTATAGAGGGAGGTGCTGCACTAAGATTTATCAATTCCTATTTACGTTCCTTTGAAATTAAGTTTTAACTTGCTCCACAGATAGCACACATTCTACCCCTGCGAACGCCACCCCCCTTGCTTAAACAGGAAGCGCAGCCATCTCGATACAATTGACTGCTGGGAATTATTTGATCCTCTCATGTAAGCACATTAATCTGGGTCACAGTAAATTCAGTAACTGGTCAAAAAACCACGAGCGGGATTTCAGATATTTATTGAGGGTAGACAAATCCACTTTGTGTACCCACAGCTAGTGCAAGCAGTAAAAGAAATATAGTACAGGAGTGTCAAATCATTGGAACTGTTTATTGTGTCTGCACAACATGCAGTAAATGGAGCTGAAAGGAGGCCATGTCATCTTCAATGTACATTAAATGTGGTGAGTTGAGAATTTATTTAAAGAAAGTTTCTTATACATGAGCTTGGGAAATTTAGTTTGGTCAGGCTCCAGAAACAAATCCAAAAGTCTTTTATTTTCTCAGGGATTATCACAGTTGCCCACTTCCAGAAAGTCTGAGTGACACCTTACAAATCTAGCATCCAATATTTTGTTCTGTTTCTCAAATACCAAAATAACCTCAGATGTTCTTAAACTATCATTACATAAATTTATACAAGGATTATTGGGATTTATGCATTAAAAGAAACATGTATTAATGACAGAACAGTCAAGGAAGACTGTAAATAAATCAGCCTTCATCCAGGCTAGAATAATAAAAAGTTAGGCTTCAGTCAGGTATGGGAGACGTGTGAAGGTGAACTTCAGGGCTGGGTCAAATGCTCCTCATGGTGGGCCAGGCAAAATTCTAAACTTCTGGCCTGTACAGATGTCTAATATGCTTCCCATCCCCCAGTGTGTGATCTACATACCAGTCCACAGTCTCACTTGCCCTTGTTCACCCTCGACATGCCGACTGCAGTGTGTGCCAAAATGACAAAACAGCTTCAAAATATGACACAACTAAGCCCCAAAGGGTACACATCTGTGGGTTAAAACGTTCACTTGCATAAACTTTCTGTAACTGCACGAACCTGGCAAGCACTGCGTCATGATGCTAAAGGCCAACCAACTGCCAAACTCATATGTGTAGTTGGGGCATGACACCAGATTGAAGAGAGATGTGAATGGGTTTGGTGTGGCTACTGGAATCTTGCGCACTTTGGTGCCTGGGGGCCGCAAGTTCCGCAGAGCTACATGGATGCTCAGATTACCTAACTCACACAACTGAAACAAGCAGGATTACCAACAACACATGAAAAATTTAGGAACAAGAAAACATGCGTTTAAATACCAGAATGTACACTGAAATTAGCCTTAGTTAGAAGACAACAGAAACATCCATAGTAAAAAGTATGGAGCAGGAATACAGACACTGACACAGGCAAACTTCAGCAGTCTTTAAGGACAGATTAAAATACCAAATAAAAGTTATTATGTAAATTACATTAAACCATTATTCATGGTGGTATACATAGCTGAGATCTCAACTTAACATTTTTCGTAAGCTAAAATAGACCGAATGCATTAAACTTTTTTCAGCAGAAAAACAATTTATCACAGAATCTTCACTTTCACCTGGAAGTACTAGACACTGATTATTATCTTTTAACTACACAATTTTACATCCATCTTTTTATTACTTTATGTGGAACCAATTTGTGCTCAAGTTACATAATAACACAAAACTTAGTTGTGATTGACGGCCTTTACCCTTTCACTTTATGCAAACTTCAGTAGACTAACAGCAACAGAAGTAAGATTTTTAAGAAGTACTGAAGAAAAAAACAGCAACAGGGATGAGGACGATGATGCAGATGATGAGGAGGAGGAGAAAAAGAAGATGCAGAATTTAAAAACAAATACCTCAAAGACACATTAATAAATAACAGAATAAGACTGCTGAGACATGTTTAAGAATGAAAACAAAGATAGAATCCCAAACAAAATAGGAAATGTCTGCAAAGCAAAACATATCTGGCACATTCACATAACCATAGCAACCAATGAACACTGGTAACTTTGGCAACCATTATAGCAAAGGTAACCATAGGAACATTTGTGACTTTGATAATCAAAGTAATTGTGATAACCAGAAATCAATGGTAACATTAGTGACCATGGCAACCATGGTATCAAGGAAACCATAGCAACCATATAAACAAGGTGAATAATAACCATCAATCACAACTATGTTCTTCTTGTGTAATATATGGTTTTAATGCAACATGTTTTGGATCAACAAGACACCATCGTCAGCCTAATAAGACACTAAAGAAATTATGTAAATTGCATAATATTATTTTACATCATCCATGTATATGGTTGAGAGCTCAATCACATATATCATAAAAGTATATGATAAGCCACAACCAGTTAACCAGATTGACTGTTATAAAAAGGCTCTGAACATAAAGCTAAACAGAAAAATTCCCAGGAGATCAAGATGGAACACCAGGTTAGGAAAGATTTCAGACAGAAGGAAGAACAGGTGAGCAAACTAAGGAGAAGCAGCAGCTTTGGGAAGACAGAGACAGATGGAGAACTTGGTTGATAGATGACCCACACAGAGTGGAAATATCAAAGCAAGAAAGAACAGAAATGTACAGAAAATAAAGAGGAAATTATCCCAATTATAGGAAGGAAATTTTGAAGAAAAATAACTTATTGGTATAAACAAGTTTTACAGTAATTCTGCAGACCATCAAAATGTACATACAGGCAGATCTCGTTTTACACAGGGTCACGTTCCTGAAAAACGTCGCACAAATCGAACACAAAATTTCCATTTAAAACACTGCATTTCCTGGGGGTCAGGGGACTGACAACCTCATCCTATATAGTGTATGACTATACCACTAGTGGACATATGGACCTGTACAGTATATATATATGTACTGTATGTACAGTATATATACATTTCTATACAGTACACATACATTTATATACAATACATTTATTTATTTCTAATGCAATAAAAATATAAGAGACTCACATCCACAGTTTTTGGTACGGTTCAATCCGATACGACTGTTGTAGTCTTGCTATACAAACAAACACTTCAGTTCCCGACTTAGCACTCTCCTTAATTCTATCAGCATTATCATGAATTGTAAGTACACTACCATGAGCGAGTCTAACAATTCGTTAACCTTTGTCAAGTCGGCTTATTACGTGTAACTTCTCTTCAATACCAAGTGTCTTTTGCCAATTTTTCACTTGGATTGCACTAGGTGATGTAGATTTACATTTCTCACTCATGTTGGTAAGAAAAGCAAATGCTGTTGAAGAGAAAACTAAATGAGCCACGTGATTATATCGCCAATGTAATCAATCCATACATGTGACTGATGGCATGACAGTGACATCACTTTCTGCTTGCCTCCTACAGAAGATAAGTCCGGCCATGGATCATCTATGCCAAATCGCGTTGATTATATCGCCAATGTAATCAATCCATACATGTGACTGATGGTGTGACAGTGACATCACCTTTTGTTTGCCTCCTACAGAAGATAAGTGCGGCCACGGATCGTCTATACCAAATCCCGTTAAACCCAAAATTATTGCGTCAATTCAAAAAGTGGTGTAAACTTTCAAATCGCATTAAAGCAAAATCGCGTAAAACGAGACCTGCCTGTATTCTGACTGCAGGCAAAGTAACGAGCAGCTTTTAATTTCAATTTTATAACCAGCTCAGTAACCCATGTACAGATTCATATGTCGTCTTGTGGGTTATGACACCATATAAATTGGTAGATGGTTACTGATGTTTCACAGTAACATTCTGCTTTTATCTTCAGGCAGAATTACACTGAAGGTGCAGGCAGTTTGTTGCTTCAACACATTAGTACCCCCTCCCCCCCACTAGACAAGAAGATATCATAACCCAGAAGACCAATAAATCTTCACCAAGAAAACCTCAAATCTCATTCATGTACAAAGATTCTAAACTTTCTGACACAGCATCAGCAGAAGGCATCATCATGTTCACAAGTTATGAAGCACTTCACCCATTCTGGAATTATATGAGTATTCCTTGGGAAGAGGAGCATTCAATACTGAAATCTTCTCAGTATCAGTACCAATTCAGAACCTCCCTACCTGCAAACTTACAGGGTATTTCTTTTGTGGGGAAGAGAGATCTTGTCCTTAGGAGGGTTGTCTTCACTATGGCTACTGTGTACTTACAATCAGCTAGGATAGCCCTACGTCATAGAGCATCATATGCCAAAACGGCGGTAATTAGGTATGAAGGAACCTGATAAAGCAATCTCACACTGTTTAACATACCAAGAAGGCTGCAAGGCTCCCATAAACCTGTACTGGTCCTGGTGATGTGAACAGTGGATGGTTCACATGATAAGCAACATACAGTGTGAACAGCCAGTAGTAGGAACAGTTCTTCAAGAGATTAAAAATGGGCATTGTAGCATGAGAGAACCGGTGCACAAACAGGGTTTCCAGAAGTCGTTTAGCATAGTGCAGTGTCCAACAGCCTGCTGCAATGCTGAAACATCAACAACATGTTACATAGAACATGTAAATATGTGAACCACTGGTAGAAAGACTGATAGAGCTGCAAGCAGACAACAAGATGTGCAGATGAGATCTCCACAGAGCATTAATAAATAAACAAGAACAGATAAATATCACAGCATTCCATGCTATGAAGGTTCCAACTGGTTCGATCATAGCCTCAGTTCCAATCCTCACTTTCCTTTTCCCTGCTTAATTCCTGCAGATCCAATGCACCCCACATGTGGCCTTCGTGACCCCAGGCTGTAGTCCACCTGAGATTTTATCTAATTAGTTAGCACAAATGAACTGGTAGGACAGTAGGAAACAGTTTAGTATGATAAATACCATTATTCTTATTGACTGGATCAAAACTGATCAATGACTAGCAATTGTCTTACGCACTTTTGTATCAATAAAGTTTATTAAAATTTTCTTGGGACCGCTTTTGTATTCTTATTAAAAATCCACATTTTTAATAGCTAACAGGCTATACTTCACCACCATTATTAATAGAAATAATCACACAGCCTGCACACACATGGATTTCTGCATCAGTAATAGTACACTACTGAAAAAAACTTTGATGCTTCTGCTGTAGATGGAGGCAGCAGTAGGTTCCACAAAAATGGTGGTACCTATTTACCAATCTACACATTCTCACACACAAAGGGCTTTAAAATATTTATCACTGTAGGAACCTCAAATATCACAAGCATAAAATCCAAAAGCATTACATTATGCAAGATCTCCTGGTAGAAATGTTACAAGAAATGCTGGTCACTTAATGATACATGTGCAATACATGGACGACAGGAAGATGTCTTATGTATGAACACTGGGAAGACCATGGACGAGGTGAAGAGATAAAAAAAAGAACACTTAAAAAGAAAATAGGGAAGCAATTACCAAAGATATGAGGAGGGTTCATGAGAGGATAGAGCAGAATTGAGCAGTTTGTCAGAGGGTAACCCATCCCAGGGAAACATCATGCAAGAGGACAATAACACCTTCTGTACATACAAGAGTCAGCCAGAAAGAAATGTCTCCTATGCCTTATCTCCTCACATTCTGTTTTATGGGAATAACCACTACATCATTCTCTATCATTTTCTACTAGTTGTAACTGTTTCATCTCACAGCAGACAGCACAATTGATTCTAAAATAGTACAGACTGATGTGCATTTAAAACAATGAGCAGCAACTGAGTTCTTGGTCTGTGAACGTAACTGATTTGCATTCATGGATGTTTGTGCAGAGTGTATGGTGAAGCAACTGTGGACAGGAGTACTGCTTGAAGGTACAACAGATTAAAGGTGATGAAACAGGAACAGAACTACATGACAAACCATGGAGTGCCATCCAATGGGTTTTATGAACTGATATGCAGTGACCTGCACATAGCAACAGATGAATTGTGCTCAAACTTATCTACCAGTCAGAAAGTGTAGAGGCAATTAATTTTAACTTATTCATCCCATTGTGAAAATAAACAGTGACTGAGTAAAAGATCGTCAATCCCAACTAAAAATGTTTATTACATACATATAATTTCGTTACATGTGGCTGGAATAGGCCATCATCAGGTAATACAGAATACCAAAAATACTTAGATGCAACTTTAAGTGTCTTGAGTTGAAATGCAACCTCGTTTTACAATGAGGTATGATTTTAAGAGGGTTATATTGTGATATAGTCTTAAAGTTGCCGATCCCAGTGGCCGTGCGGTCTAATGCGTGGGTCTGCTGCTGCTCACTTACTAGGTTTGTGGGTTTGAATCCCACCGGGGACATGGATGTCTGTCTCTTGTGAGTGTTGTGTGTTGTCAGGTAGAGGTCTCTGCGACAAGCTGGTCCCTCATCCAGAGGAGTCCTACCGAATGTGGTGTGTCTAAAAAAAAAGGGTGATCGTGAAGCCTCGAAAAATGAGGCAGCCTAGGCCCCCAAGGGGCTGCCGAGCCACTGGGAAGATAAAAAAAAGTCTTAGAGTTATAGAAAGGTAAGTGGGAGTAACATCTAGGAAGATACTACATAATATATATCTGGAAAAGTTATGTTGAGTTCTGATATAGTATAAACATTCTACTATGAAGGATATTTTAGAGTGCATATAGAAATAGGTTATATTGTAGTCTTTGAGAGAGTAGTTAAGGGTTCTTGTGTTTGAGCAGTCTGTAGATTTTGAAACATGATAATCAGGTTAAGTGCTGATTAGATGATGAGTATACTGAAGGAAACTTGGGGTTTTTATAGAGAAATCAAGGGCATGAATGTGTGGACTGGATTCAACTGGCTCAAGCTACGGACCAGTGGTGGAATCTTGTGAACACAATAATCAACTTCTGGGTTTAGAAAATGGTGGGAAGTTCCTGAGTAACTGAGTGATTATCAACTTTACAAGGAAGACTACCCATCATGTAAGTTACTTTTGTAACCGGTAAATCTTAGTCATGCCTGTGCTTATTAAAAATACCATGGAAATCTATGGGGATGTGGAAGTATAACTCCAGGTCTATAATGCCCAATTCACTTTTCATTACTCCCATACCTAAGCATGCACCTATGTACAAGGGGCATTCGAAAATAATTTGAATTCAACTCATTTTCAGCAATTTTATTATCTTTAAGCTCAAAATAAAACAACTGCTAGCTCAATATTCTCCTCCTAGAGTTGTACATTGCTGCCATCTCCTCGGGAGCTTCCAAATGGCTTCACTGAACCATTCTTTAGGGGTGTTGCAAAACTACTCATGGACAACCACCTGTGCAGTTTCCTTGCCAATGTTGAAGCTCTGTACCCAGTTGAACACAGTGCTGCAGGCAGGTGCTCTCTCCACAGATTTCAGATAACCGACGATGAATGTCAGAAGTTCAATACCGTCTTTCCACAGCAATCACGTGGTCCATTTCTGCCCATGATAATTGCCTTCCATTTTGTGACCTTGACCACTAGGTAATGGAACAGCAGCTTCTCATAGGCATGCACAACTACAGCCATCTGGTGATGGAATGCTGTACAAAGACTGCATTATCTGATGATAATTCACGCGATCTTACAGCTTGTTATTTGCCGAAACAGCAGCCCCTGTCCAAATCACCTCCAAATGCCCTTCGTACATGCACTGGTCATCCACTAACAATCACTAGTCCCACCTCCCACAACTTAAAAAAAAAACATGACCAATGAGCAAACCACTTACTGTACTGTGTAGTGCACAGGAGCTGAAGTAGCACCATCCCCATAGAACAACCAGGGGCGCCTGCACATCCAGATGTACACAAGTAATGGGCCTGCATACTCTGCAAGGAACACAGTCTTCCAGCCAATCTGTGGCCCCAGATCCTTCACATACAGCTTTGAACCACTTCTCAATCCCAGACTCTTAAGAGATTCATCTTCTTTCAGTGTTTTGCCTTTCGGTTCAAGTCGCAGGGCCTGTCGATCTGGACTGAGGTATTTCTTCAACTCATGAACCCTTTTCTTGAGTTCTTGAACAGATGTTGTAGGGGCAAGCTGCAGAAATCAATCTTCTTATCATATTAATACACAACCCTCTATCTAGTGAATAATTTACATGTGTGGTTAACTTCAAATAGCATGGGGACAGAAGAACATGCAGAAACACAGAAACAGATTGACTAGAGCATCCTCTTCTGTTCACCTATTACAGCTGTCATCAGACTATACCATGGACTGCCAACTACACACCTCCCTCAGGCTGGCACACTTTGCCTGTGGCATACTTCCATATATTACTCTCCAGTTGTCTAGCCATTCTGTTCACATGAATGACAGCACTGATAACATTCATTAAAGAGAAGAACTTTGGGCTGGCTGACATATGCCCAGGGGGACTGGATGAAAATACAGTAGGCTGAGACGGGGAAGCCTCAAGCACTGTCATGTTGATTATCCATGGGTTCTTCTTGTGGCCTCAGTACAACTGAGGGGTAACAGTTTTCACAAACAGCTCCTACTGTTTTGCCAGCAAATGCAAAACTTAGCACTGGAAATGCAATGGATACTTTGGAGAGTGGAAACAAACAACATGCAAGTGTAAGGTGTTCTGACTGCATCACACGTTCAAGCAATATGAATTACGAGGTTTGACATTCTCATAGCAGGAACTATTAAGGTTGTAGTCTTTTGACATGGCATGTTCACAATACTGGTAGTTTAAATAAAAGCATCAGAATACTAATTTTAATTCCTCTTTTTTACAAGCGTGTTGCTGCGAAAAATACACAATTACGATATAAAAACTGAAATATGTAGTATGTTACTTCCATAATTTATGTTTCTACTCCACCTTTGTCGGAGACCACATGAAAGTTCAAAACTTTAGGTTACACCGTCTCCCAAAACGTGGAGCGATGGGCAAAGTCCGAAAAAAAGCTTATGTCTTTGGATATTGCTTTCGTGTTTATGGTAATTCTGAAGCTTCGCACAGCTTGGGCCCATAGCTCAGGCCCCAGTCTAGCTTCTTAGAGCCAAATAAAGACCTTGTTTAAGTACACAAGACTAAAATTTGCTATCTCATGCTAATGTCAACACCGAGAAAATTTCAGACACTTACATTATTTAAAACTCCAATAGACTTGGAAGTCTGGGCGTTCAATATTTCTACCTGAAATAAAAAATTGCTTTAAGAAGATATAATATGAGCATAAAATAAATTATGCCGCTAAACAACTCAAGGACATAACATAATTAGTACTTGCATTATTTTTATTTATTTATTAGACTGTCCTACAAAGGACTTCTACCTGGAGCAATACCTCAATAATTCTAATCTTTGTTGCACTATTTATATTACTGTTTAATGAAACGCTTAAACTTAACTGCAACATAAAATTGTACTTACCTCCATGACCCTGACTCAGGTAAACCCTGTGTACCCTTATTTACCCACAGATGGCTGTATCGTCGAGGCGACTTTCGTTCCCAAACATCTTATAAAGCAATATAACCATACCATTCCAGGCGATGCAATCTGTCGTACATATCAGGAATATCACATATGTATTCAGTACACCGTCACACACAACTTTACAATAATAAACCAACATCAGAGTTGTAAAGTAGTGTAAGACGGTGTACTGAATACATATGTGATTGATAGCACAACGGGATGTGTCATTTTAAAACGATCGTGTATCGTTTACATGAGACATTGTAAAATACCGGACAAGCAATATCTTCTCTATTGAAAAAACTGACGTAGTTGGCAAGTTGCCAGTTTCCAGAACCTTCCGGAATGTTACAGAACGAATGACGAGTATATATTCTTGTAACCAGCCAGTAAGCGAGCCTATTGATTTAGTTTACGAGGCGTATGTGGTGGTTGGACGGGTCTGTAAAAGTGTTTATAATTGCTTAACATCGTTACAGTTTAGTTATATAGTGCAAAGGAACACATATTTGGAATACGACAGTTCATATAACTCACATAGCTCTAAGAAGGTAAATAATTCGCAAAAGTAGAAACAGCTTGTGTGAGGAGTTGGTGCGTAGGCGGTCCATTACTTCTCACGTTACATTTCGAACTAAGAAAGTCTAAGGTTGGAATGTTTCGAATATTTCGACAGTGTGTTGCTGTAAATTTTATATGTAAGTTAAAATAGTAGAAGATAGTCGTAATATTGAAATATACCGAAGTAGGAATTTAGAGCTGTAGTGTATGATAATTTTGTTCCGTGTGTTATTCGGCGAAGTCTCCCGTCTTGGTGGTGTGCTGTATGACGCATTATTATTCATTTTAGATTGCAACTGAGACATGGGGAAGGATTATTACAAGACACTGGGCATTTCAAAGGGAGCGTCAGACGATGAGATAAAGAAGGCGTACCGTAAACTTGCCCTCCGGTATCATCCCGACAAAAACAAGTCACCTGGAGCAGAAGATAAATTCAAGGAGGTAGCAGAAGCATACGAAGTGCTGAGTGACAAGAGAAAGCGAGATGTGTATGATCAGTACGGTGAAGAAGGACTGAAGGGCGGTTCTTCAGGTGGCAGTGAAGGACCAGGGGGTGGCTTCACCTACACATTCCATGGTGATCCTCGCGCAACATTTGCTCAATTCTTTGGTACTTCAAACCCTTTTCATACGTTCTTTGACATTGGACCAGGAGCTAACCGAATGTTTGCCTTCCAAGATGACATGGATTTGGATGAAGACCCATTTGCAACACTAGGAATGGGTAATGCAAGACCGGGGGTCCAGGCGGGGCATTCAGGTCACATTCGTTCAACTTCCATACTGGCCAACCCGGTCGCAATAAGGATAAGTCTCAGGATCCACCCATTGAGCATGATCTGTATGTAACCTTGGAGGACATCAGTCATGGTTGTACAAAGAAAATGAAGATATCACGACGTGTCCTTAAGCCAGATGGAACTTCACAGAAAGAGGACAAAGTGTTGACAATCAATGTGAAACCAGGTTGGAAGGCAGGCACAAAAATAACGTTCCAAAGGGAAGGAGACCAAGGTCGCAACAAGATTCCTGCTGATATCGTGTTCATTATCCGGGACAAGCCTCACACACTGTTCAAACGAGAGGGCAGTGACATCCGATACACAGCGAAGATCTCACTTAAGCAGGTAAGTGTTATGTGAACTTACAGGAATTGGTTTACAGTCTCAACCGAAGAGGGATTAGTGGGGTGACAGTTGCCTGAGGGTCAGGAGGGACCCAGATTATGTAGTCAGTGTGTAAGATGCAGCAAACACTGCAACTCCTTAATCATTGATATTCATATGGCCTGCAAGCTTGTGCAAATTAGCAACAATTAAAAGGAGGCCTCAGGCTATGTGAGTCTCTAAACTTTGAGGTTTTCACAGTGGTGTTGCTGAAGAATCAAGTCTTTGAAGGTTTGTCGACTGGTAAACAGTTCTTGATGTTTTAATGGGTTATCATACCTTCAGGTACGGATGCACCGAGGCAGACTAGATCATATCAGTCATACTGGCCAGACAGCTGTAGTTAACCCCAATTGTCAGAGCACAATGCAAGGAGTCAACAAAGACCAGTGTAGTGCTGTATTTCTCTGCACATGGTCATGTTGAACCCTTGTTCTCGTACACAGTTTCTGAATATAGCAGTGCATTAAGGTAGTGATAGGTATAAAGCCTTTCACAAAAAATTTTGTACTTAGATAATTATGAAATAATTCTTGTATAGTATGTATAATGCAGTAGTCTTGATGTTAAGTGTACAGTCTATTTCGTTTTCCCTGTTCGGACACTTCATTGGCAAAATAATTACAAGCAGTAGGGCTATTCTGTGTTGTCACTAAGTAGAATTACAATTTATTTATAGTCCTAAAATCCTGTGTAGTACAGGGATACAGAGGACATCATTGTGTGAATGTAAAATCTGTACAATCCAGGTATGAAGTACCTTGTCTGTGTAGCTGTTTGTAGTAATGAGAACAAGCGTTCACTGGCAAGTTGAAGTACATTAAATTGTCATTTTACAGGCTGAGTTGTAAGGAAATGATTTGTTGTTTATCATAACCTGTTTTGAAACTAATACATGTGTTGCTATTAGTAGCAAATTTCATAATATTTGTTTTATCACAATTTGATGTGAATTGCTTTGCCATAAACCATTGGTCAACTTGGCAAAAGTGTCATTAATGCAGCTTTGAAATTGATGATGATAACCAGTATCATCAGCAGAGACATTTGGTTTGTGATTTTGACAGGTGGGCGAAACCATTAAGTGTATTTGTACAACAGTTACCTGTAAAATTGGCAATGTGCCTCACTGCTGTCGCTGTAAATTTATACTATAGTAAATTTATGTTATCAGAGATAGATAAAGTAATTAGATCCGTGTGATACTCCACTAAAATGTGCAGTGTCAATACCGGCCATATTTCTTGTTCGACTGCCCCCCTGACCTGCAAAGAATGTTACATGGCCCATTATGCTGCAGACAGAACCAGGCAGGACTTGTGTGTGGCTGTGAGTTATGCAGTTGGGTTCATGGCATTTAAGTCTGTTACCAGAGCTGCAGTTGGTCACACTGGTTTGGCCTGCTTCAGTCTGCCTGCAGCCTTCATCTTCAGGTCTAGGTAGTCTAAGAAGAAAGACTGTTAACCCCTGAAGATGAAACCATGATCCTTTGAAACAGTGGTAACTGTTTACCAGTCTACATAGTTTGATGATCGACATGAATCTGGTCTTGATATCAAACATTCAGTGTCATAAATTTTTAATTATGACTTCAAATTAGGAATAACAGCTTAGATTTGTTTTGTGTGACATTTTGTCGTATGAGTAATGGTGCAGAGCTGTGGCAGTAGCATGTATATTCTTTATACTATTTGGATGTAAAACTTTACCAGTTACTGAAGAGATGACTAAGGTGGGGATTTATGAGAAGAGTTTGGTATTAGTGTACATGTAACTGCCCCTGCATTAGGTGGGCCAGGATAGTGTAGTCGGTAGAGCAACTCGCTACGGGCTGGGGAGTCTGGGAATAATCCTGCGGGAGCGAGAATTTCCAAACCCATCCGGGCTGGCTCTGGGCCTACTCAACCTCCTATACAATGGGTACCGGGTCATTCCTGTGGGTAAAGCAGCTGGGGCATGGTATTAACCACCCACTCCCATCTAGCACCAACGTTAAAGAAGGAGCTATATCTGAATTCCCCCCCCCAGTCTCTTAATTTTTGTGGCCCTGCATCAGATCTGTGTGCTCTTGGAAGATTGAGGCAGCAGGTTCCTCCAAAAATGATACTTAATAAAGTAGTTCCACATCCAGAAGGGTGTAATCTTAAGGGCGCTGAGAACATGTGGGTCTGAGGGTGATGTGTATGAACAGACACAAGATACAAGTTTGTTTGTTTGTTTTTTGTTTGTTCCTTCCATCCCCCGTCCCCACTTCTAGTGTGGGTGGCTGTGGTGATTAAGACAAGATACATGGGACAGGACAGGTAGTATCCATGGTGAAGCATACTGTGGTTGGGGAAACATAATGAAGTACATGACATGATGGTAGGGCCCAGTTTTTGGGCCTTTAGTGATGACAGTGAGCCTTTGGGTTTGATGACAACAGGGAATCACATGGTCAGCTTTGTAACTGAATTCTTTAAATGCTTTGCTGGGGTAATGGAAAGAACACCAGTGGATGTTTAAAATTATCAGTGTTCCGTGCAGTAAAATAGGTCACAGTATATATTCCAACAGCTGCAGTATAATAGGTACAGTAATATACAAACGTATGTTAGTCCTCCATGTTTCGGCCTTTTTGCAGCCATCTTCAGGGAGGTACTCGACAAAGAAAAAAACAATAATGGCTAGTTATGTTAAGATGTGCAATAGTAAAGTTAAAATACAAATGTTAAAATGGTTAAAAAGAATATAAAGCATGGTACATTACAAAGTGTATCATAATAGTTATTTGATTGCAAACAAACATCTATTGCTGATTTTTTTTATTAGTCTCGCCGTGCATTTTTACAATTCACTGTTTAAAACAGGAACGAATTGCACTTCACTTTCACTTTTATTATTTATTCATGAACCCCTACATATGTTTCGGTCTTATAAAAGGCCATCTTCAGGGGGTTCATAAACTACGTTCATTTTACATCCAGTGTTACATCTGCCATTATACTAGCCCAGTCTCTTTGTATATAAGTTACAATCACTTACAAAGTCGGAATTTAAAGTATGTATAAAAACACAGAGTATAGAATCCTAAAAAATTCGTCAAAATTTGTGTTAAAATAGTAAAATGCCACAGTGTGGATTATTATGTGAAGGTGAAGAGATAACATAATAATCCACAGTGCTGCATTTTACTATTTTAACACAAATTTTTACGGATTTTATACTGTGTTTTTATATATATACTTTAAATTCTGACTTTGTGATTGTCACCTATATACAAAGAGATTGGACTAGTATAATGGCAGATGTAACATTGGATGTTAAATGAACGTAGTTTATTAACCCCCTGAAGATGGCCTTGTCTATTGCAGAAATTCATCTTTGATTTCAAGGATATGTCCCTGTGTCTCCTGTGGTTGTTTATGTCATTATGGATGAATGAGCACATTCATCCATACTATTGCACATCTATGACATAACTAGCCATTATTGTTTTTTTTCTTTGTCGAATACCTCACTGAAGATGGCCGAAAATGGCCGAAACATGTAGGAGGACTACCACATGTTTATATATTATTGTATCTAATTATACTGCAGTTGTTGGAATATATACTGTGACCAGTGGATGTGTGCGATGACAGCACTCTTCTCCCTACATTGTATTTCCTTCCAGTCCTACTGCTTTGTGTCAGTCTCCTGAACTGACTTGTTGGTAGATTATGTTGCTAACAATATTGTGTTACATGACTGAGAGAAATGCAGGGAAGTATACTGGAGGACCAAGCATAACAACTTGATAAGCTTTGGGGAGGTCAGTCCATGGAACTTCTTTCTGTGGCCTGAGTACGATTTGCAGTGAATCAGTAAATAATTGGAGTAGAATGTACATTGATACCATTTCTTATTACAGGCCTTGTGTGGTTCAATCATCAATATTCCTACACTTACTGGAGATAAAATTCCAATCAACCTGATGAATGAGATTGTGAAACCAACAACTGTAAAGCGAATCCAGGGTCAGGGACTGCCATTCCCTAAGGAACCTCATCGAAAGGGGGACCTCATAGTTTCATTTGATATAAAGTTCCCAGACAACATCACACAGAGTGTCAAGGACATCTTATATGATACACTGCCTAACTGAAGCTGTTGGTATGCTAGTGTGTTCCGTGTATAATATGTATAATGTTGCAGAAGGTTGGAGCAGAGTGCACAAGTAACCAAAGTGGTGTTCCCTCATGGAAAATGTTTGTATCATGGTGTGTGTGATTCATATCACCACATCTGGTATCGCAGTTTCACGTGTGTTTGGGTGTGTGAATCGTGTTTGTGTTGGCTGACCTGGATAAGACTGACTGCAATTGACTTTAGAAGTGTGGCTTAGTAATAATTGCATTGTATTTTAGTTATGTTAACAACATAAACCTATTTAAAGTGAGTTAATTTTATGTTCTAAGCATGATTTTGTTTTTCTCAGTTGGCTAGCCTATATTTTGTACGTTTTAGTACAATGTTTTTGTAAAAGAAAGGTGAGCAATTTGGCTCTTCATCTTTGTACATATGTGTCAGTTAATTGTATGTTAATATGTAGGCAAAGCAAATACATGTGTACAATACATACGGTATATAAACAATTGTTTTATCCATACTGGGCCTTGTATTCTCTCTCTCCATTTTGTAGGTACATTTGAATTGCATGAAATGGCTTGAGAACCAGTGAACATACCTGTGTGAAATTTGATACTGAGTTTTAGTAGAATTTGTCAGCCCATTCTAACACTGGCTAAAATCTGATGACAGTAGTGGACGCTTTATGTGACCTTATGTCTGTGAAGACCTACACTGTAGTGTGACTCACTGTATCAAAGTGATGAAGCAAAATTTGCTGAGAAAAATAAACAGATGTCTAAGTCCAGGTTGTTACATAATCTTAGTTTTGAAATGGGAAACAGAAATGTGCCAGAATTCTTATATTGTATGCACATTTCTGCACTTGTATATTCAAGAATTAACATGAATATTACCAAAGTCTCATTGTTGATAATATTTAAGTGATGGTTCAATCCATCTGAATTTGTAGTTATACATGTAACTAAGTACACATATAAATACAAAATTGAATGTTCTGCAGTGCCTCCTAATTCATTAAAATTCAAACTGCATTTGTTTTGAGATAAAAGTGAGTGAACCTTCCAGAATTCTTACGCTGTTGGTGTGCCAAAATAATCAGGTTTGTAAAAAATTCACAGACATGATGAAAACTGCCCAAGGAACTTCAAGAGTTACTACAAAAACCCAATAAGTTCCCCTAACAGCACAAACAACACAATTTCATCATTTGTTATCATTCTGAACCATTTTACTGCCATATCATTCTCAAATACTGTCAGGTCTTAAACAGATTATTCCTTCTGTTTTGAATTTTGTGCTTTATCAGTAATCTGAAAATTGGGGGGGAGGGGGGAAGATGAACAGTCATTTAAAGCAATGAGGGGTCAAGTCTTCTAGGATAGGATGCCTTGTAGACAGGTAGATAGAGGTACAGATGTTCTGGTCCGAGCAATTGAGTTCTTGAATCACCCAGACTATTCCAAACAGTCCTGTTCTTAGATTGGTTGGACCCTGAAGACAGAAGCTTTTGCAAAATATCAGTAACTATTTACCAGTAGAAATTGTGTCATATTTGAGATCAGCACTGCTGCTAGAACTTCAGAACTGGCATTATTTGAATTTGCATAATAACAAGCAGAGTCTTCGGAAAACTTAAAATTGTGTAAAGAAGGAAATGAAATAAACTGAAAAATATGTTTAGGTAGGGCACAATTAATTGTGTTGGCACATAATTATTTTGTGTGTTTTACTTTTGAATTACAAATTGACTACATTGTACTCAACCTCAGCCCAACTCTATAAAGATTCGATGTGAAAACTTGAGCATGAGCAGGGAATGGCATGTTGTGGTGGCAGCAGTGCATTCAGAATTGCACAACATAATTCACATTGCAAGAGCCAAAGTAAATGTAGAAAGTTACATGGCAGTAAGTCAGTATTTTTTGGGTGATTAAATGAAAATGAGGGTAACTGGCCAGACAGCTTTTCATGGTAATAGGGCAAAGTAATAAATGAGTGTTGGTATCCTGTGATTCGACTGAGCAGGTCAAGATGGGTTGCAGAAGTTAATGTTGGCTTGAAATAACATGAGGTTCAAAGTAAAGCTGCAGTCTTTGGTGTTGTGACACACTGCTATCTTGGTAGATATGCATGTGGTGCTTCTAGTTTAAAGATGGAGGTAGCAGGATTCTCTGAAACAAGATTAAACAAGCCAGAAGACTTATTGGTAGATTCTTTTCTCCTCATTTGGTGTCTTGCCATATTGTGGAAACTTGTTTCCCATTTATGCTTGTAGCATTATATCTGGATGTCTACAGTTAATAGAGTAATGGTGCAAACAAAACGGATCAGATAGTAACTAATGTAACGCCGTTGTTTAGCGTCACAGTATGATAATGTCTGGTTTCAAAATACTTGTAGCTATAAATGACTTGGCCTTAGATGACTTAGATATCCATTCATGAACACTATTTTCCTATTGAAAGTTAGAGCCCAAAAGTGACTTTAAAAGTCAGTGAACTTAAGTAATCCACCCTGATGATGGATGCAACATATTCTTCTCAAACATCAGTACACTTCTATCAGGCTACGTGGTGCCACATACCAGAAGAGATATTGCCCAGCAGATTAGCTATTATAAACTTTTTGAGAATGTTAAAAGCAAATAATAAATTTCTCTTCTCCCAAAACCACCTGACCAGCTCTGGGGCCCACCCAGCCTGCTGCTGAATGGGTACCAGTGTTCTTTCTGGGGCTTGAAGTTGACTACTCTCTGCCATCTAGTGCCAATGTTAAGAATGAGTGGAGCTATACTACTGCTCCCCGTAATATGCCTTTGTGGTATACATGAGGACAACTTACCTTTTGATGTTTGTCAGAAAGACTACAAATCAATGCAAGTGCCATCTATGGGCAAGTGTAAGAACTGAAGTTATTTACAGAACATAGGACAGTAGAATACGTATTGTAAATGTGTTAAGTAAAATATTACATAGTTAAGGTATTTATTTTTCAATGAATCATTCAATTAAACTAAAAAACCACTTGATTGGGACATATGTTTATATTCACTCTTGAAATGTGTCCAAGCATTTTATATACACCCTGTATAATTATTACCAGCAGATGCCATATTAATGCATCAGATAATGCCGACACATTTGTTGATATTGGTATAAATAAGGACATCAGAAAATGATTTTGAACTGCTGGTCCAAATTCTCAAAAGTGGGTGATGATGCAAGAAGTCCGTATATGATAACATGTTTTAGTATCTACATCTGAAGTGATTGTGTAGTCAGTATATTGTCTAGGGTATGGGCTAGAGAACTGAGGACTTCTAGTTTGATGCCCAGCAGGGGCAAGAGGTTTTTGTCTTCAAAGCAACCAGACTGGTTCTGGGGCCCACACACCTTCCTATTCAAGATGTACTGGGGGCTGTTTCCCTTAGGATAAAGCATCAAGGCCCTGTAGCTGACCACTTACCTCCATCTTCTGCTGACTTTAAGTGAAGGTACATGTATGCCTCCACTGCCCCATATGTCATGGCATCCACAAGGGAGAACTGTTCCTTTACTTTGTAACATCTCAAACATTTTTCCATGTCATGAAAATTTAACTGAAT
The DNA here is from genome assembly GCA_021186555.1 of Reticulitermes speratus. Lineage (NCBI taxonomy): Eukaryota > Metazoa > Arthropoda > Insecta > Blattodea > Rhinotermitidae > Reticulitermes > Reticulitermes speratus. The sequence goes on from JAJKFL010000004.1 coordinate 664,924, forward strand.
AAAGTACTTTCAGTTGTTAAAGTAATGTGCAAGTAGTGTGATAGAGTTTTGGAATGCAATTCAAATCATTCACAGTATCCCTTTTAATTACTCATGTAATTTAACTCAACTTTGAGTGCTATTTTTTTGTTTAATTGTAAGGTGGCATATATATTGTGATTTTGACCGAGAAAGTGGCAGTACCCTATGGAGGAAGAACATGTACTTATTTCTTTTCTGTAATTAATGTTTTAGTTACAATGCCTGGTGCATGCAGATCTTAATGGTAACAGTGATAATTTATGTTCAGTCTGGGTAACAATCTTTGTGGAAACATTTTTGTTTTTAGGTTGTGGTGTTGTGGGTTACAACTCACAACACCATGCAGCCTGGTATATGGTTACCAACATTTCAGAGGAACTTGCTGTCTCCAACTTTACTTCAATCCCCAAGATGGAGACAACTGGTTTGTTTGAAATGTTTGTATATATCTACCAAACTACACAGCATCGCATCCCAGCAGACTGTGATCTTAACATTTGTGTTCATTTGTTAGACACTTTTCAGATGCATACTTAAGTCATACTTGTGTATTTGTGCATATAATAGCAATTCTGCTCTGAATCCTTGTATTTCCATCCATGTCACTAATTACATGGAAGAAATCTATTGCTCATCCATTCAAGAACGTTCCCACTTATTATGGAACAATACGGTTCATTGCCATGTTCATAAGAGCTGTTTGCACTCTCTCTAGTATCCTCTTTAATATTCCCATCTACACAAAATGGCCTGTTTCCATCATGTTTTGTGCTACATGCCCCGTCCGTTTCATCCCCCTCGATCTGATTACCGCAAAAATATAGATATGAATCTCCCAGTCATGCATCTTTGTCCAGTCTAAATTGCCCGTGGACTTATCCAGCAGAGTGTTTCTGTAACCTGTACACCCCTACCCTTGGCAAGAGACGCGCCGTTTGTAAATTTGGAAGCGCCATGGCGTCAATGTTAATTTTATTTCCTTCGAGACTCATACTCTCGTTACTGCGCAAGGCTAAACAAAGCCAAAGCGAATCTCTGTACACACAAAAACGTTCTTTTTCCAACGTCATATTGTTTATTTATGGTTTACAGAATGACGCTGTCAGTAGCTCAGACTATGCACCATGAAAGGAAATGCGATTTAAACACTTTTGTGCCGCCATGGCGGAACGTGCGACGTCATGGCAATATGTGTAAATGGGAGACTGAAAGGGACGTATGACCGTCATTTTTCAGATCGCAGCCTTGAATCATACGCGACGGCGACACGGCTCGGTCCGTCAGCTGTTGCTCTCGGATGGAATGTAATGTGCAAAAAGACTCACTTGTTACCTTGATCTGATTTAAGTACAGTAAAGTTGTCCTTGTCCAAGCCATGTAGGCATATGGAAGAGAAGGGGTATAGCTCCACCGATCTTAACCTCGGCACTAGATGGAGGTACGTTTTCATTCACCGGCCTCTTACCCCCGGAGAAAGAGACCCCGGTACCCATTGCAGTAGGAGGCCGGATGAGTCCCAGTGCCTGTGTGGGCGTTTTGGAGAAGAGGAAAATCTCCCCTACCGGGTATTTAACACCGGATCGTTCCTGTACGGACTACGTTATGCCGGCTCCACCATCTTATTACGGACGGAGAACAGCAGATTTTTTTCGGGGGGGGGGGGGGGGGGAGTTCAAAGTTAAAGTGCAGATGCTACACTCAACGTACACGTAGACAGACACTACTGATTCTCTCCTGTTGGTCGTTGAAAATACTCGCATAATCGAAAAATAAAAGTTGCAGATCGTGTTGACAGCTGTGTTTTGTGTCATGCTGGATACATTCATTTTATGAACTCTTATTTTGAGGGGATTAACAAAGCTTGGGCATGTAACACGCATGGGTGAGATGATCAATGCATACAAATTTTTAATTCCGGAACATAAAGGGGAGAGGCCACTTAGGAGATCAGGTGTAAATGTGATGATAATATTAAAATCTATATAATTTTTCAGGTTTTCACGCCCGTTGTTGTTCAAAGGATGGTCTTCTGGGTTTCTGCATCGTGTAGTGAATAAATGTTACGGGGTCTCGGAGGGACATACTGCGTCCATCTTTACGGTGACTGAATTGGTTCAAGTGGACGGTAAAGTGATGTGGTGGAAGACAATGGAGGCAGTAGGTTCCTCCGAAACGTTGGAGCATGTAAGCACTACGTGGTGCAGAACTCCAACGTAGACCATGATTTGATTAAAATCGATGTTAAACAAATGGGATTTCAGAATATGGACTGGATTCAGCTCGCTCATATTAGGAACAAATGGCAGGCTCCTGTTTACGCGATGATGATAAGCTATGAATGTCTGTACTGCTGAGAGCGACTACTAGTTTCTAAAGAAGGACTCAGCTTCATGGAATTAGCTGGACCGATAAAGAACTTAGTGAAGTGTCTACATTGAGTAACGAACCCCATGACGGGCCGCAGCCACAGAACCTGGCGGTCGAATGGGGTAATGTAGGGTTACCATATGTCCATCACTGGAAAAGAGGACATTTCCCATTCATCGACCATAAAAAGAGGACATATCAGCTGCAAAGGGGATGTTCAAATTTTGGTCGAAAAAGGGGATGTTTGGCGTCATTTCAATAGTGTATGACATACACACATTGAAATATAAACAAGTATCAAAATTCTGGTCCCCGATTTATTACAACTACTATGAATACAGTGATACTAATAATATTACAACTACTATCAATACAGTGATACTAATAATATTACAACTACTATCAATACAGTGATACTAATAATATTACAACTACGATCAATACAGTGATACTAATAATATTACAACTACTATCAATACAGTGATACTAATAATATTACAACTACTATCAATACAGTGATACTAATAATATTACAACTACTATCAATACAGTGATACTAATAATATTACAACTACTATCAATACAGTGATACTAATAATATTACAACTACTATCAATACAGTGATACTAATAATATTACAACTACTATCAATACAGTGATACTAATAATATTACAACTACTATCAATACAGTGATACTAATAATATTACAACTACAATCAATACAGTGATACTAATAATATTACAGAATAATTGTAATAACGTGCAAAAATGACATAAAAATCAATAACATTTTCAGTTATGGAAAGATGAGGCATCAACGGAGAGGGAGTTTTCAAAAGAGGCGTCTGCTAGTAGGCCTATGTGGCAGCAGAACAGAATAAAACAGACGTGCAGTCCTTTGTCTTGTAACTGAAATTGAGTAACTACTATGATATTTCACGGTATGAAATGCAAACGCACCTTCTGCCGCTACTAGAGCATCGTCTGATTTGCTTCCCGATTTAGTAAAAAAAAAACTTGTTACTTTCACCTCTTAACAGCTTTCTTGTGCTTCTCGCATTCCACGTGGGCTCGAAGATCAAGAGCACCCTTGTTCGCCACATACCACAAATTCGGCTTGCCACTCTTCGCGACCATTTCGGAAACACGAATACTTGCTTTTTAGCTCTTCCGTGAAGTTACATTTTCTTTTGCCCATTGTAAGAACGCGACAAAAGCGACACACGAACTAAACAACGCACAACACGTCCACTGCACTGTACACAATTGAAAATGAACGCCCGGAACCGGGCTGTGCGACCTTGCGTTCGGATCCACCGGAGGTGACTGTGAAAATAAGTTCTGAAGTTGAAACGTTGCCTACAAGAACTACAAACTATGACGTATGTAACAACCACCGAAAAATTGAGTGTGACTATCGACAAAGGCCAAAAACCCGGACATTTTTGTAAAATTAAAAAATCCCCCCGGACACAATTCTGAAGCCTGAAAAAGATGTCATATCCGGGAAAACGCGGACGTATGGTAATCCTAGGTAATAGTCTTGCTTCGTTTTCAGGAGGTTACGGCTTCAAATCAGAGGCTGGAGACCGGCTTCGTGGCTTCTCTAAGACCCTGCATGCAAACGCTGGGACAGTGCCTCAAATTAGGCCAAGATTTGTACTTCCCTCATCTTCTGCAATTCATTATTCACCAATTTATCGTACTGTAGACGCTGTGCTCTTTGAGCTACTGGCAGCTCCGTTAAATAAACAGATATGAATACCGAGTTTACTGGCCGATATCTGAAATAGGGACTTCCTTAATACGGAGTGCAGAAGAGAAAGGGGAGATTGTTACACCCTATTTTCTCTCTCCCTCTCTCTGTCCCGGAACTTTGTGGGGAGAGATATGCCGCCTGCGTTGTGATGTCTCTGCCAAAGTATAGCATAGATCTCTGATCCATGGCATGAATGATCCGTAGCATTTAGTAACTGGAGCAGTGGACCGGTGGACATCGCGCTTTCCCTATAAAGCATTTTACAAAAACGAGGACAGTTACGCTAATGTTCAATGTTTATTTCGTCGGCATTTCCAAATAAATGGCAATAGGCTAATCCTGTGTCTTCAGCCATCAAAATATGGATTAATAACTTCGAGGAAACAGGTTCGACCCTAAAAGAAGCGTCTGTTGAAAGAAGGAATAAAGAAATCATCCTTACACGGAAAACGCGCAGACTGTCAGGGCTGCTCTGGAACAGTCCGTAAAATTCTGCGCAGCGTTATGCAGCTTTATTAAACATCTCTGACAGGATTTGACGACGAATTTTATATAAGACCTTGAAATTTCACCCCCAGGTAGTGCAGGAATTATAAAAGCGGAATTTAAACAGCCGCATAAGTTTATGTCGTGAATTCCTGACTCGTGTAGACGAGGATGAAGTTCACAGTCTGTCCCCTGAGTGATGAACCTCATTTTCTACCGGATTCGTGAACAAACATAATTTCCGCTATTGGGCAAAGGAAAATTCCCTCCAACTTTATCACAAACCTTTACACTGTGAAGGCTGCGGTGTGTTGTGCGATATTATCTTTCGGGATTAATGGCCCGTCTGTTTTCCAGAATGATAGTGAAATCGCGCCAACGGTAACACCAGTCCGCTATGTCCACATGTTTCAGACTGTTTCGCACAGTTTAAACCAAGTCAAAGAGAACGCGTCGTTTCAATAAGATAGGGCGACTTTGCGTACGGTCAGACTTGCATTTAACCCCATAAACGATTTGTTTCCTAAACACGTCATGTTCAGGAAAGGGGGCATTTCTTGGCCAGTGAGGTCGCCTGATTTGTCGGCTTGCGGCTTTTTCGTGGGGCTACTTAAAGAGCAAAGTTCGTACCCATCACCCACAAAATATTGCCGACCTGAAACTGAGAAACTGGGAAGAAATCGTCATAGTTCCGCATATATGTCGCAACGAATGGTGGGAAATATGTACTCAAGGTTAGGGACGTGTTTGCACAAGGGTGGAGGTCACCTTGAAAACGCCGTGTTCAAGAAGCGGTAAGCTTTGTTGTATACTTCTAGATAATATTTTAATAATATTTAATTACAGTATTTAAATCACTTACTGTATTATTAGAAGGTTCGAAGTTTTCATGGCGACGAGATTCTATAAAATTCTATCGGACCGACAGAGGCGTGAATTACCTGACACGGCTGTCGGCCCGCGAAGATTTTGTAGAATACTGTATTGTTGTTTTTATAATCGTCTCTTTCTCTACCGCACGCGTCATCATCCACTAGCCAGCGACGTTTGCCAGCAGCTGCTGCTGTAGCCGCAAAGAGGCCAAGGAGTTGCGATGGCCGAATTACGTACAAGTCCGAGGATGGAGTGGGGTCGACATGACGCATCGGGTCTCAATTCGACTAACTTCAGCGGTTTCAAAGCTATGACATGTTGCACGACATCAAGGCTATGGCTCATCAACTGTGCGACACACTGGCCGCGTGCGATAAAGAATTAAAGAGGCACGTGTGGTAATTGGTATACCCTGCATAGAACATGAATCCGCTTACCTTTACGCCATACTACTTTTATTTTACCCCATCCTGTAATTGCCAAGTTGACAAGATATCACTGAATAAATAGTCTTGCAATAGCTGACCAAATATGAGCCTAAATATTCTAGATTGGTTGAAACGTCAGCACCAGCCAGCCAGAACGTCAGGCTACTGTGTGGATTAGAACACCCATCCTACGTTACAAGAGTATTGATGCTGCGGTGCACTAATTCCATGGAACGGAATCATTATTGAGAATTTAACAGTTCCTCGGGTATCCAAGAAATTCCCTGCATTTTATGTTTCCCGACGTTTCATACCGCCCCCCTCCCCCCGTCATTGGTCCATATCCTGCTTCAGATGAATCTAGTCCTTAGCGTCCTATTGTTTATCTTCAAAATCCATTTCAGTATTATACTCCCATCCGCGCGTAGGTCTTCCACGCGGTCTCTTTCCTTTAGGTTTTCTAACCAAAATTCTGTATGAATTTTTTTTTTCCTCATGAGTGCCATATGCCCCGCCCATTTCATTCTCCTTGTTGTGATACCCTGTTACAATTTTGCGAGTAGTACAAATCATGAAACTGCTCATTATGCAACTGTCTCCGCCTTTCCGTTACTTCCTCCCTCTTTGCCCCAAGTCAGGCGGTTAGCCGACGGCCTCTCGCCGCGGAGGCTTGATTTCAATCCTACGCCAACCCATGTGGGATGTAGTGTACAAAGTGGCACTGGTACATGATTTTCTTCGAGTAATTCAGTCTTCCTTTGTCACTGTCATTCCACCCACGCTTCATACCCATATTCATTCATCTACAACCGACGCTATGTAATCTTAGCAATCGACAGCGTGGTGAAATGAAAAACTTTCTTAGCACCATGTCCTCGAACACCCGCAATCTTTGTTTTCCCACCTGCAATACATATATTTTGAGGGACTGTTCCTTCATTAGACTTGTCTATTTGTTGCAGTAAGAAATTTACTGTTGTCAGAGCTAATCAACAATGCACAAAGACAGAAATATGATATAACGTTGCATTTTGTATCTGAAATTATTAATAATACAGACAAATGTAGCAAATAAAGGTCGTGGAACATAAACCTTTAAAGTACAGTGGTAACTACATATACCGTCAGCTTTCGTATTAAATTAAGATTGGAAATATACGTATATCATAATAATGAGAGAGATGCGTTCGGACCTTTGTGTCCTGGTCTCTTCTCAGTTGGTCAGACCATATCAGCTGAGGTTATATTTTCTGTTGTTTAAAATTCTGGATACATTGTAGAATCTTATTGCTGATATCAGGGTCTGCTTTTCTGTTTCTTCGAAGAACTTATGTGTCTACGTTGATTTTGTCTGTTTTAAATATATCGGCCATACATAACCTCAAATTTTCACCCGATCGAAATATGTTGTAAGTGCTGATTTACAAACAATATTTCGTACAGAATTTGTAGGTACATTCATCCATAATCTTTCTACATTCGTATTCCCTTTCGTAATCAAGAAATATTAAATAGAGCAGAGCTTCGGTGTCCGTGAATAATTAGGACCGACAAAACCGTCGCGAATATTGAAATCCATTTTCAACATAAAACGCCGATTTGGTTCCAACAACTTATGGGATACCTGTAGTAGTAACATAAAATAACCGCAAAATGTTTTGAAAGCATAAAAGTTTATTTTTAATAAAATAAAACCTTCTGGAGTCATAAAATACATTGCACACACAAAAAACAATCAACCTCACTCAACAAGAGTTGACAAGGTGTGACTGAGCTGAGAGTGATCAGCACATTTTCAGAGTTAGAGCAGGGTTCGAGACACTAGTATTTGGTTCCTACCATAGGCGCACACAGAAATTTTCTTCGGGGGTGGGGGTGGAAGGGGGGCTGACCCTGAGGCTATATATAAATTATGTTTGATTTTAAAAACTATGTTATGAAAATCATGTCAAAATCTCCGAGCCCACGTCTAGTTAGGTTACAAAGAAAATTAAAACTAACTGAAAAATAAAAAACCTACATATTCCTAAGTTTTTATTATATTCTTCAACATTCCAATGTATACCTACTAGTCATCAGCCGGTTTCAGTGGCTGATTTAGACTGAAGCGTAAATCACGTAAAACGTTTGATATCATCGTGTCTGCAAAATCTGTGTTATTAAATTTCGCTTTGCGGGTGGGGGGACTGCAGCCCGGCAGCCCCCCCCCCCCCCCCCTTGTGTGCGCCAATGGTTCCTACACTCCCTACTAAATCTAATCAGCATTGCACACAGTTCACATGCCTAACTAAAGAAATTAAAGTAACTGTCAAAAATAATTAACTAAACAACCGTCAGGTCAGATTAAATAATGCCTGGGAGCACCTAACCAATTTACCAGCAAAGTAAGTCAAAAAGCGCGCCACGGTATCTTGAAACTCAGACAAATTTTTCTGCCATAAAAAGAAGCACAAATCCCTTTACAGTTCCTTGCATTGTACCTAAATATGACAGCTGTTCGGCTCTGAAATGATTATATACGTCCCACCATTTGTCCATCAGCTCATTAAACGTGACGTCATAACGTAACGTAGCTGCATTTACGAGTAGTTTACGTGTTTGCTTTAGCATCCCGTGTCGCTGAAGTCGCGCACGGTAAATAGAGCGACGGATGCCCTCAATAGCGCGGCAAACTTTATTTTAATTTTAAAATGTTGCGAAATTGCAAAGATCCGAAGGTTTGTCATTTTTGTGACGTCACATGACCCGACCTCAGTTGTGAAGCTGTCTGCATATGGGCACGAAGCCACTTTCTCTAGTCACGGCCTCACAGATTCCCAGACTGCAGATCCTTAACGCTTCCCAGTGGCCGCAAATGACGAAATGTAAAATTGCGGAATAAACGCTTTATTTTTATTGGTATTAAAGCAACTTCCAGTGCCTGTGAAATGAATCATGATTATTCTCAATTTCGAAGGTCCAGAGACTCACTTCCTAGCTAGAGCCTGGGCCCGAATCGGACTGACACACAACTGGACTGCTCGAGAAGAATAATCTTCAACATTCATACTGCATCCCATCCGTCACTTAAACACAAAGCCTCAGTCCAACCGCTCACTGGGTGTCACAAAGCCCCAGTCCCACCGGTCGCTGAGTCACAAAACCTCAGTCCCACCGGTCGCTGAGTCACAAAGCCTCAGTACCACCAGTCACTGAGTCACAAAACATCAGTGTCACCTGTCACTGAGTCACAAAGCCTCAGTACCACCAGTCACTGAGTCACAAAACCTCAGTCCCACCGGTCGCTGAGTCACAAAGCCTCAGTCCCACCGGTCGCTGAGTCACAAAGCCTCAGTACCACCAGTCACTGAGTCACAAAACATCAGTGTCACCTGTCACTGAGTCACAAAGCCTCAGCCCCTCCGATTACTGAAACACGCAGAGCCTCAATCTCACCGGTCACTAATGCACAAAACCGCAGTCCAAAAGGTTACTGAGTGACAAAACGTCAGTCCCACCAGACTATAAGATAACGCACGTCTAACGTAGCTAACACTGAAGCTCTTTCGCATCTGCGGATTCCTCTCAGATGGTCATATCATTTAACCCACTGAGGCCACAATGGTTTTGTTGTTCGCAATTGTATATATATATATGTATATATAATAGAATGTTATATTATATGTACCATGCATTCTGTTGAAAGATATAGTCAAACCAACAAATGCACTACAATTACTAACAAAGTATATCTTGCAGCCCCTACATATGTTTCGGCTACTAATTTGCCATCTTCAGGGGGTAGACCAAAGAATCACAGTTATTCAAGGCATCCAACTACGCGTACATTCAGCATCACAATAAAAGCACATATGCCACTAACGACACTAAAATTAAATTGATGTACACATTCACAGAACCACACGTTACAAGTTAACAGCACAGTTTGCCCAAGTCGGTGTGAGCCAGCACTTCACGTATCACAATAAAACCGTTCATATACATATGTTGTTATATGATTAGATTCAGATAATTAAAATAAATATAAAAACGTATCTAAAAAGTTTATCTGGCTGTTGGTAATGTATACAATTGTATTGTCGATCAATGTCGATCTCGTCCTGTAGCTTGTGTTGGGTGTCCTGTGAGGTGTCGTGTCGTGTCGAGTACACGACACCTCACACTGACTTGGACAGATTGTGCTGTTAACTTGTAACGTGTGGTTCTGTGAATGTGTACATGAATTTCATTTTGGTGTCGTTAGTGGCATATGTGCTTTTATTGTGATGCTGGATGTACGCGTAGTTGGATGCCTTGAATAACTGTGATTCTTTGGTCTACCCCCTGAAGATGGCAAATTAGTAGCCGAAACATATGTTGGGGCTGCAAGATATACTTTGTTAGTAATTGTAATGCATTTTTGGTTTGACAATAGAATGTTATTTCTATTATTAGGGAATGGTTTTATATATTTTGGCAGAACTTGTCATTTATATGACTCCATCGATTTTGTCTATTTGTCGGTCATACGTAGCTTAAAATCTTAACCCCGTCGAAATGCGAAGCAATATTACGTGCACATTTACGTAGGCACGGTATATTCACAGTCATTATACGTACCAAATTTCATTTTCCTAAACATAATAAATAAATATTATGAGAGCACCTTTTTATTTTCCTTAATTATGCATTATGTATACCTCAGGAATACATAAGGCAGATTATTATCTATTACTCTCCATCACTATCGATTATTATCAATTACTATTCATTGTTAACAATTACTATCGCCGGCAACCGTGGTAACGTTACTAACCAAAGAGGTCTTCACTTAAAGTGCCTGTTATTTTGGTCCTAATTAAAAAAAGAAACAAATTTTCTGAAGACATTTTAGTAAAATCCCCAAATAAAAAATTTCACTAAAATCCGTACAATGAGAGCCGAGTTTTTCCGCGCGGACGTACAGATAGACAAAAATGAGGAAGCTAACACACGCTTTTCGAAAGTATGTGAAAGCGCCTTCAAACCAAGCCTCACTTTTCTCAGTAAGTTTACATTACAATTATATAACTTTTAGCATTACATTCTTCATTCATGGATGTTTATTTGCACAGATCGCATCACACCCAGCTGACCGTCAAATCCCACGCAACACATATTTAGGCCTCAAGCAGTTCACAATGAATGGAGATCCTTGGAGCAGAGAAGATGACAGTCGCTCAGATGGACGACAAATTCCCCGAATTTCTTGAAGCCAGAATGTTCACTTACAGCCTCCACAAGATCCCGCCACCGGCTCCTATCCTGAGCCAGATGAATCCAGCTCCACAATCTCACATCCTATTTCTCTATGCTCAACTATGTCCAGAACTCCAGATTTAACTCCCCTTCCCGGCTAAAATTTTGAATCTTTCTTCATCTCACATATTCGTGTTAAATGCGCCTAAAATCGCACCTTCTTTCATTTAATCACTCTAACAATATTATGTGAAGAGTAGCGTTTATGAAGCCCCTCAGTATCCAATTTTTTCCATTCTCCTGTCGCTTCCGCCCTCTTAGTTCGAAATATTCTCTTCAGCACACTGTGTTCAATTTCCTTCAGTCTGTGTTCTCTTAGGCCGAAAGATCAAGTTGCACATTCACACAAAACAAAAAAATAAAAATAAATTTTATCTTACTGACGTGTTTATCCGTCAAATCTGTATATTTACCTAACTGCAACATGCAGGTCGCAACCTCGTTTGGCCTGCAGCGAACGATTTAAAATAGGCCATGCTGTGTTCTCCATTCACACTTGGCAGCGACGCAACAGTTCAACGGTTTGCTGCTGCCCGTCGAGCTTACTTTGTACCTCCAAAGAACGCTTAACATACGTAAAAATATTATCGACGTTTGGAGGTTCAGAGGAAACCACGAGTCACGTCAGAATAGCCTGTTTACTGAAACCGCTTAAAACAAGGCAGAAGTGCCCACCGTTAGTTACATCTGAGTTTAACAAATTTAAAATAAATTAATTAAATCCCGCCACTAAACTCAATATTCTGTTCCGTTTGTGTAAACCCATGGGAAGTATATGTCCTTAAGTATGTTTTTTTTAATATTATCCTCTAACCTGGATGTCTTAATCAGGATTGAGGTTGACTGCGGTTTGCATGAACAGGAACCGTTTTCAGACCGGCTCTTGTGCCTCATATGATACAGAATGTAAAGCAGCCGGGAAACAAAGCTAGTGTCGAGTTTTCAGAATGCGTGCATTAAACTACATTCGCCGCATATCTTCATTGCGCAGTGCCTAACAGTTTGAATCCTAGTATTCGTCTGAACAGTCATACTTAAAAACTAACTTCCTGCCTCAGAGTAAACACTCACAGTCTCAATTACGAAGATCAACCGGTTAATGTTATTTAGCAAGAAGCTTGCTTTTGAGCGTGAGAATTGCACGAAACACGTAAATGCACTGTGTCGGTACTAAGTCCATGGAGCAGAGTCCTTTTTGAGAAGCTAACAGGTCGTTAGTTAGTCAAGAAATGCGCCGCATTTTATGGAACCCGAAGGTTCATTACCGCATTCACAAGAGCCCGCCACCTGCCCCTAACCTGAGCCATAGCAATCCAGTCCACGCCCTCCCATCCCACTTCTTGAAGATCCATTTTAATATTATTAAAGGTTATTCTAGGTTTGGGTCTTCCAAGTGGTCTCTTTCCCTCAGATCTCTCCACCAAAATCCTGTATGCATCTCTCCCCTCACCCATACGTGCTACATGCCCCGCCCACCTCATTCTTCTCGATTTGATCACCCGAATAATATTTGGTGATGAGTACAGATCATTAAGTTCCTCGTTATGTAGTCTTCTCCACTCCCCTGTTACCTCGTCCCTCTTAGGCCCAAATATCCTCCTCAGTACCCTATTCTCGAACACCCTCAGCCTATGTACCTCCCTCAGTGTTAGAGACCAAGTTTCACACCCATACAAAACAACAGGCAAAATTATAGTTCTGTATATCTTAATCTTTGTATTTTTGGATAGCAAACTGGAAGACAGAAGATCCTGCACCGAATGACAACAAGCATTCCCAGACTTCAATCTGCTCTTAATTTCTTCCTGAATGGAATTTCGATCGTTATGTTTGTTCCCAAATATTCTAACTGTTCCACCCTTTCAAAGGATTTATTATCTACCTTTATGTTGTGATTTTGTCCTGCATTCTGATTGCGAGATATGACCATGTACTTAGTTTTCTCAGCATTTACTTCTAGACGAATCTCCTTACTAGCGACTACTAAAGCTTCTGTGTTTTTCTTTATAGCATGTACGCTTCCGCCCAATATATTAACATCATCAGCATAAACTATGAGCTGATGTGTACCATTTAATTTCAAGCCCTCCTGGTTTGCCTGAACTCTCCTAAGGGCATATTCCAAAGCAAAGTTGAAAAGCAATGGCGATAAAGCATTTCCTTGTTTCAAACCATTCTTAATAGGAAATGTGTCAGACAAATGTTTGCCTACGCGGACTCTGCTCTTGGTTTCATTAGACACATTTTTACTAGCCTTGCTAGTTTCATAGGGATACCAAATTCATTGAGAATATTATACAAAACATCCCTCCTAACTGAATCATAGGCTTTCTTGAAGTCCATAAATAGCTGATGCACTGCCTCATTGTATTCCCATTTTTTCTCAAGTATTTGACGAATGCTGAATATATGATCAGTAGTCGGCCTGTTACGTCTAAATCCACATTGATGCTCTCCAATAATTTCCTCTGCATATGGTGTTAACCTTGACAGAAGGATGTTGGTTAGAATTTTGTATGTGGTTGACAAAAGTGATATGCCTCGATAATTACTGCAATCTGTTTTATCACCCTTCTTATAAATAGGTACAATGATTGACTCCTTCCACTGTTCAGGCAATTCCTCTTTATTCCAAATAGAATTAATAAGTTTATGGATCTCAGAACGAATTGTCCTACCTCCTGCTTTAATCAGTTCTGCTGGAATTTGTTCAATACCTGGTGATTTGTGCCTTTTTTAGCTTTTCAATAGCCATCTCAACCTCAGAGGCACTGGGCTCAGGCACCAGTGGCTCTGCTGTCTGTACTTCAGTCTGCCTAACATCATTAACCCCATGCACATTCAATAGCTGAAAGAAATGATTCCTCCACCTAGCCAAAATACAGTGGGAGTCTGCAACCAGATCACCCTTCTCATCCTTTGCTACATTAGTTCTAGGCTGGTAACCCTTCTTAAAGTCATTGATGCCCCTATACAAGTCTCTGATATTCTTCTTCTTACTGTTCGTTTCAAGTTCATTAATTTTAGCTTTCCGCTATTCCTTCTTTTTGTTCCTGAAATGTCTACTAGTTTCAAGGTTTACATTGTTCAGATTATCTGCATTACTTTGGTTTGGATACTGTAACCGCTGCATTTTAGCCTGCTTCCTTTGATCTAAAAATTTTGAACATTCTTCGTCAAACCATGGTTTATGCTGCTTCCTTTCATACAGCCGTAGGCCCTCTTTAGCTGAGATTTTGATACTGTATTTAATGTTTTCCCAAGCCATATTTATGTCCTCACTAACATTTAAGCTCTCCAAAGCTGCAAACATCTTTGAGATCTTTATCTGATACTGTTTCCTAACCTCTAGTTCACTTAGCTTCTTGAGATTAAACCTCTCCGCATCAAACTTCTGTGCTGCTTGTTTAATTACCGCCAGTCTTTCCCTAACTTTTGCAACCACCAGATAGTGATCAGTATCACAGTCAGCTCCCCTGAAAGATCGCACATCGAGTATAGTTGAATGCCATCTCCTATCTATCAATACGTGCTCAATCAGATTATGAGTCTTCCCATCAGGAGAGGTCCAGGTGTATTTATGAATATTTCGGCGTGGGAACATCGTGCTCTTAACAACCAGATTTTTTGATGTGGCAAAGTTTACTACTCTAACACAATTATCATTACTATCCTCATGTAAACTCTCACTCCCGATCGTCGGTTTGACAGTATCCTCTCCCCCCCCCCCCCCCCCCCCCCCATTTTTCACTAAAATCTCCTACCAGAATTTTCATATGGTACTTAGGGAAATGATCGAAAACCTGTTCTAATTCCTCTCCTCAGTTGGTGCATGCACATTCAGAACTATGATATTACACCAGCGACCTCTCAGCACTATATATGATATCTTATCTCTAACAAACTCTACCCTCTTAATTGCCGATACTAATCTCTGGTGTAAAAAAAACCTGTTCCCATTTGACGACTTTCATTTCCTTTTCCATAGAAAAAAGTATAATTCCCTGCTCTCACAGTGCCTCCTGTGTCCCACATAACCTCCTGTAGACCCACTAAATCTTATTTATACCTCGCTAATTCCCCGACCACTGTCATAAGTGACCCTGACCTATACAGGCTCCTCACGTTCCATGTTCCAAATCTCATATCTCTTTCCCGTCGCTTAAGTTGTACCAAAGAATCGATCCAGGTCCGAGGCTTTACAATGCGTTTCGTAACATGGTAATTTTTTTACGGTGAGGAGTTGTTAGCACCTAGCCCAACCCCCAAGCTGGAGGACCACCCCTTGTCGGCTGTCCGCGACTGCTTATTCAATGTATTCGCAGCTACCCTCCATATCCGGAGGCCGTTCCTCCATCTGCAACCTGAGGACGCGCCATGCCGTGGTGACAGGGAACCACTTATCATGGACTGTGTCGGTACAGTACAGATTTTCTTAAAGTAGATAGTACATGTGGAAACCACTGTGGTCTTAACGGTAAAGTGAAAATAGGAACAAACATACTTTCATTTAAAACATAATCATGTAATGCAGACGATGAGACGTAGCATGTTTGAGGGACCCTAAAATAGCTGAGAGTCCTGAGCGCCTGAAGTATGTTGACCTGCTCAACGCACGAGTAAGAGACGGTTTTCTATGTTGTGTGTTTGGCGGGCTTCTTACGTCACTCGCTGCACATCTTATTGTTAAAAAGAAAGTTACTTCTGTGCTTAACCAAGCACCACGCCATGAAGAGCGCAGATCTCTTCTACATCGCGGCGGAAGCCTGAAATCACGCAAGACGTATGGAGTTCAGATACAGCTCAGCTCCATGCATTCTTAACCTCGGCAGAAGGGAAGTGGGGTGAATGGCAGCTACACGTCCCGAATTATTTACCCCTGGGAAAGAACCGCCGGGACCCACTGGACAGGATTATGTTTGGACCCTAGAGCCGGTTTTGACACATTGGTGACCATGTCTCTAGAGGCAACAGCATATCCGTCACGATGCTTGTCGCTAGTCGCCTCCATATTTTTCGAGCTATCCCGGCTATTGAAGCACTAGTTTAGAACATGAGCGCTTCGTTCCACATCATTTCCAATTCATCATTTTCCACCAGCCTATCATTTGACGTTATGTCTGAGCTACAGACAGCGCTGTTAGATAATAAATGTAGGTATTATTGTTAGTGTTAATATACACAGATTAGCAAGACGGATGGAGCATGCAAAGTAAGTAGTGAGACAGAAAAGCTTGCGCTTTAGTTTCAAAATCTCGAGCAAATAAAATGCTTGGGAGACAGCGGAGAGTGTCGGAGAACTGAAATAGTCCAGTGACAAGCTTTGCTATTATTCCTTATATTAGCTGATTTAAGTAATGGGGCGAGTACTTACGTGTGTATACGGAGAGGCACCCACTGTCCCCCTTCAGAATTTCTCTATATACTTACAGTTTCGCTTATCCAACAATCAAGCTTCAGAAGTGACTATGAAGAATAAAGTCTTCTCATATGAAGAAGCTACTGCTTCCATCTTCAGTGTAGAATAGTTGTGAAGAGAATCTTATACCCTTAAGAAGCAGGCTTGAAACGTCGGTGAATTTCTACCAGCCCAGTCGACGTCACATCCCACAAGACATTATTTTTCAAATGTCAGTAATTTTAAAACGGAAAATATTTTACATCAAAACTCGAAAAGTTTTTCATGACAATTTTTGAACAACAAGGGTTAGGGCGATATTGGAAGTGTTACACAGGACTTCATTTAGAATGTCATCAGCCTAAGTAACACAAGCTACACACCGAAGTTACCGTCCCTAGCGCTTCTGGCTCCACTGTCTCCAAACACAAATCCCAAATCATGGTTTCACTGAGTTTCTGATAAATGTGGTTTGGGTTTTTTGTTTGTTTGTCTGTTGAACAACGTCACCCATGACTCAAGACTATATGACATCGAATGGCAGGATGATTAGTGAATAATGAATTGAAAAGGATGTGGAAGGAAGCCTAAGTAGTCCCGATATTGTCTTGGAGGAACTAAAGAATATACGACATACCTTAATATGAATCACGGTATTCGGACCTAGATTCCAACCCGGAACCTCCCAGGTGTTACCGACTCGACCGATATGTTCATTGTCTTTGATACTAAGACTATATTGTTCTTCACCTTTACAAAATCCCAGCAATATTATTCCAGAAAAATAAAATACACAATTAGCATCATACTCGTATATTTCCCTTTGAACGGTTAATATTCTCCCTATTTATGCCTACAGGTCTCCCAAACAGCCTTTTTCCTTCAAGTTTTTTAGCCAAAATGTGTGTATATCTGTAGGTGTATAGGTAAAGGCAGACCCCAAGCTAAGGGGGTGCAAGTGGATTCAATGCACCCACTAGGAATTTGCAGAATATCTAAGAGAAACATGCTGATCAGCCCGCTAAAAAATGTGCGACGCCCTGCCTATCCACCTGTTGCCTCTGTTGAACCGCTGTTGTTGGAAACAGCTCATTTTCATAAATGTATATACGTGCAAGATATTTTGTGCAATGTTACAGAACGCATTGCGTAATTAAAGTGTTGATTTGTGGGCCTGACAAAGGCGCTTTTTACGCTTATGCATAAGTTATATATACATATATATATCATCATCATCATCATCATCAGCTCTACAGCCCTTGGTGGGATGTGGCTTTTTTATATATATATATATAGTATATTTATAATAGAGCATTATAGGTCCTACACATATATGAACGTATGTACATATATGCGTCCCCACTGGAAGCCGTTGCACACAATTGTGTTCATGGTAGAGGTAAAAGTAATGTTGTCCCTGTCTACGTCATGAAGACATAAGGAGAAGCGGAGGTAGAGCTACGCATATTCTTCACTTCTGCACTAGACGGAGGCGAGTGGTCAGCCTCGCACCTCGGTCACTTTGCCCCAGGAAAAGATAACTCGTACCCATTGAATAGGAGGCACGATGAAACCAAGAGCCGGTCCGGACGCTTTGGAAACAGAACTCTTCCTATATCGTGACGAGCGAAAAATCCCTACGTCGGCTATAATCACGGCGATCGAAAGTCACTATCATTCCCCTAATGTTCGTGAGATAATGATTCCACGTGACTCACACCACTTGCTGTAAAAGCGATTTATCGCCTGCTTTGTATATCGCCAGTTTCTCTGTTTGGGAATCTTCCATAATGCAAAATTTACGTAACAAAAATAATCATTAGAACTAGCACAAATTTTCCTATGCTATCAGCAACGATGCTAATGTCAGTGTCGAATAGTCATCTTTTGTAATCACATTCATTCTAGTACATCTGAGGTACACGTGTCATATGACCTATTTCATCTCCTCAACGTAAACACTTAAGTGCTAGTAATTGCTGATAAGAGCCACTAGCAGTGGACTGCACAACATGGCGCTCATTCTCTAGCGCCAGACAACAGGCAAATCGGAATACACACTGCCCCAACATCCATGCGACAAACATTATTACTGGTATTTTGTCGGTGATTAAAATCGCGCATAATCGCCGTTTAAAATGACGGCGATCGCTAATGAATTGCCACAAGTAAACCTATGATCTCGTTGGCCTTTCGTTCTAAGGCGTGGGTCTACAGCGGCTTTATTGCTGGGATCGTGGGTTCGAATCTGCTGAGGGCATGGATTTTCGTCTCTTGTGTTTGTTGTGTTTTGTGTAGCAGCGGTCTCTGCAACGAGCTGATCTCTCGTTCAGAGGAGTCCTACCGAGTGGTGTGTGTGTGTGTGTGGCTAATTGTGTGTGATCTAGGAACCTCAACAACGAGGCGGCCTAAGCCCAACTTGGGCTGTTGGGCCACAAAAAGAACTATGATCAGAAAGACTAGTCCTATATCATAATTTAATTGCCACAAACTGTGAACCAGACCTTAACCATTTTAAGATTGACGTTCATCTGACATATATAAAAATTAGTTCCTACCTCACAGAGAACATAGTCTGTGTTTATTATAAAGATCAAGCGGTTATTGCGATTTTGAGATATAATCGTTTGTTGTGAGAATCATAAGGAACACATAAATACGGTATTCGTACACTCACTATTTGGGAAAAATACAGTTCCCCATGGTTAGAGCAGGTGGTATATGGTTATTGCAGAGATTCAAAAGGTTATGGTAACGAGACTGGAAATGTCAGTCAGAATAGTGACTGACTACGGGTTAGACGGCCGGGGTTAATTGGTTAATCCTGTGCACGGCATCGAGACCAAGTCGGGTCTATCGAATTGGTACCGGGGGATATTTCCTGGGGAGGAAAGCGACCGCGGCGTGAAGCTGACCACTCACCACCATACAGAGCTAAGGCTAAGAAGGAGTGAAGGTATATACCTCCACGCCAGCAGTACGCATTCATAGAATGGTCCTTAATTAAGCATATGGGCTTTGCTTTACTTCTCAGCACTTTGTTGTCAAAGTCTATGCATGTAACTGAATAGTGAACGAGTTTTTATGTCGTCCTATAGTATGTGAGCCCACGCACCGACACTCGCTACGCCTAAAATAGGAGGCAGCGTTGTTCATGACGTCACCCACCCACTCGTGCGATCCGGCTCGTATCCGCTCGCCAACAATGAGGATATTTGCTCCTCTGCCTGACGGGTTTCGTGGTTTTTTTTAGTCTCTCCAGACAAATGTCGGAAAGGAGAATTATTTAAATGACAACGATTGCGTAATTCCAAACCCAAGTAAGAATATTTAACAAAATGCCATATTTGTACACCAAAGGATACACGAATCCTTTATGTATTAACAAAAACGTTTCCAATGTGTTTCTGTCTGTAATGGAACATCTCGAGGGAAACGTATGATACACATTACTGGCAATTACTGATGGATTTAATATTTGTGAAGAGCGTTCCTTGAAATGGTATGGAATAATCCAAGCATTACAATCAGAATTACACCTGTGAGATTTTTTATAGAATTCATCCCCTTGTGCTATGGAATATTCAATAACAAAGCCTTAAATTATGGATTTGTTATTGAATAAATCCGTGTGTTTTCAGTCTTCTAATGAAATCGAATTTCGTAAATTACAGAAAGATTTTAAGGTGTGGTAGACTATTAGCAATGAAAAGCGGCAATTTACGTCACAAGTATGACAGCGGGGTGTACGAGTGTTGTCTTAGTTTTAGCTTTGACTTCGTTGCTCACTTGCGACGACAAAAACAGTCGTGTTTTTGCTGAGGAAGCCGGCACAGCAGTTTCAGTTTCGTACTGCAAGGTGTGACGACGTGTCTTACGGAGCGACGTTGAAGGAATATTACTGGTTCAAGGACTATATAATAACTATTAATATCAAATAAAACGTAGTCAAATTTCGAACAAAAACACCATTACTCGTACACATTTCTGTGAAGCTTGTGACGTATAATTAACGCAGTTATTGCAATTAGTAGTCCGGCTCGGGCATATTCAACTATGCTAAGATTTCAAGGATCTTTACGAAATGTCGCCGCTTCACATATTTCTATAAAGGTAAAGGTAAAATTCACCCTAGAACAGGCCATGAAGGTCCAGAGGGAGAGTAGAAGTATAGCTCTACTCTTTCTTTAACCTCGGTGCTAGATTGGAGTGGGTGGTCAACGCCACGCCCCGACCGCTTTACCCCCGGGAATGACCCGATACCCATTGTACAGGAGGCTGGGTAGGCCCCAGGGCCGGTCTGGACGGCTGCTGAAAATCTCCGGACCGTCTAGCTAGTAGCGAGTCGCTATACCGACTGAGCTAACCCTCATATATTTCTGTAGTTTATTAAATTCGAATCCAGCAAAAAAGATTTCTCCGTGTAGTTTTAAATGTTACTATAGTGCTTGGAACGTTCTACATGAATTTGACAAATGCACTTCACAAATGTTAAAGCATTAAGAAATTGCCAATATTGTAATTACATGTTTGCCTGTTGTTCTTTTATTATAGACCTAAAAATCTTTTTAAATATAGAAATAGCTGAATGAAGGATTAGGGTGTCATCTGGTGTAAAATGGTGGCATCATGTTAAATATTATACCTTTGTACACAGTATAAAAGAAAACACTCCAAATCCAGGTGTATGAGAGGGCGAACCGAGCAAGTTGACTCAGGCTTCTGACTTATATCAGGAGTTAACCGTGTTGCATCTCGGCGGGGACACCGCCTTTTCTGACTGAGGTTCTTTGTGGTTTTCCCCAGACCGTCTAAGGCAAATGCTGGAATAGTGCCTCTAACTGGTCCGCGACTGCTTCCTTCCACGTCCTTTCTAACTATTTATTCATAAATCACCCTAACTATAGTCTAAGCTACTGACAGCTTCGTCAAATCATCCAAAAGTAAACAAACAGAAAGGAAGTATCAGGATAATGGCAGAAGTTACATAATATGCGTGTTTATAGTTTGTGCTGAGATCCTAGTAGCAAGGACACGAGCGCGTGAGAAAATAAGAAATGTATATAAAAAATCGGGTTTAAAAGCTAATTTGAACAGCATTAAAGGAATCAATCGATCGGTAAGAGAGCCAGTGTGATATTGCACATAAACTGCAACCAATTAACACGTAGTAAATAATGAGAAGAAACACAACCTAAATCAGTTGACGACGCAACATAATGTTTACAGTTCGTATTAAGGCCTTTAAAGCACAGTGGTAACTATATGTGCCACCTGCTTCAACGTTAAAAGGCTTTGCATTTTGCCCACTCAGTGTATTTATGTATTTTGTATGATTCTCACAATAAAAACGAATACTTTCTAACAAGCATTAATCGGTTTGTCTTCGTAATAGAGACGCTGTGTTTACTGTAAGGTAGGACATTCAATATTTCAATATTTTTCTGTTAGCATTATTCCACCAATGCTCCATAATCGTCTTCATCTACACGTTTCTCTTACCAGAAGGACAAACAGGAGAAGCAGAGGATACTTCCAAAAAGCAACGCTCTGTTGGAAAACGGGAAGCATTGACTAGAAAAGCACTTTCACTTCAGGCTTGAGAAGGTTAACTGGGACAACGGTAATAACGTAACGTAACGTCGCGTAACCATTCAGTCGCGCTTCCTCACTTCTGTGTAATTACGTCGAAAACCTTACGGCTTACGAAAATTGTGTATCAAACATTAAGCACCTACATAATTTTCTCTAAATCTTTTGTTCGAAATATGTTTCGGTCCGATAAATATTTAGCTTATTACGCAGCAGAATGGAGCAATTTCAGCCAAAGTGAGAAGTCTCGACAAACTTCTTAAAACCTTTCAGTACAATATTTTTATGAATATCTGTTCTCCAGTCTCGAATTGTTACAAGGGGTCATGGAGGGACTAATTGGTGCAATTCTACAACATTTCTTTGCACCAAAACCTTGGCCTTAAGACATTTCCATGCTCCTTGTCACAGGGCTGTCAAGCCGTGCTGCGTGGGCCCCATTAGCAGTACGGTATCTTCATTCAAGCACCACAAGTCGCAAGGGGACTGACACCTTTTCCTTCAACACTACCGGGCGGCCTGGAAGCCACCTGTGTGCACTCTTTTTTGGACTCTTGGATAATTTATCAGTCGAATAGCTTATGTAACGTCGAATAATTCAACGATTATAAGTGGTGAATTAAAATTACATTAAAAATATGGGATTTACGCAGCGTCGAGTGGTAATCCTTTACAGACGTTTCGGGACAACGTATCGGTCGCAACTTCATAATGTCAAGAAATCCATTTGGAATTCTTGACCCTTAAAGATGGGACCGATACGTTGTCCCGAAACGTCGGTAAAGGATTACAACTCGACGCTGCGTAATATCCCAGAAGAGCGCAGATCTCACATTTCATTATATGTGTTGTCAATAATTTGGGTTATAGAAAGCTTTCTCGCAATATTTCTTGCCATTTTTTAAAATTATTCTTTATTATTATTATTATTATTATTATTATTATTATTATTTTAACTTGACTATTTCACATCTATGCCATAACTAACCATTACTGTATTTTTCTTTGTCGAGTATCTCCCTGAAGATGGCCGAAAAAGACCGAAACATGTAGGAGGACTACCACATGTTGTTTGTGTATTAACTAACTAACTAACTAACTAACTCCATGGAACAGAGTCCTTCTTGAGAAGCTAACCGGTCGTCAGGTAGTCAAGAAATTCCCCGCGTTTTATGGAACCCGAAGGTTCATTACCGCATTCACAAGAGCCCACCACCTGTCCCTATCCAAAGAATCAGTCCAGGTCCGAGGCTTTGTCAAATGTTTCGTAACGTGATAACTTTTTACGGTGAGGAATTGTTAGCACCTCGCCCAACCCCCAGGCTATAGGACCACCCCTTGTCGGCTGTCCGCGACTGCTTCTTCAATATATTCGCAGCTACCCTCCATATCCGGAGGCCGTTCCTCCATCCGCAACCTGAGGACGCGCCATGCCGTGGTGACAGAGACCCACTTGTCATGGTGTTTGTGTATTATTGTATCTAATTATAGTGCAGTTGTTGGAATATGTACTGTAATTTCTTGCCCTTTTTACCTATTGCTTAAAATTTTGGTGAGGAACGAGGCAACTTAGATACCGGAGAACAGAGCAAGTTTACGTAGCGGTTACGCTTGTAACTTATTTACCATGCGCCCGGTTCGAATATCAGCCAGGACACCCACTACAATGAGGGTCTTATGGTCTTCCTCAGTTTCTTTAGACAAATACTGGGATTGTACTTCCATTACGGCACCACAGTCCCATTCGAAATCCTTTCTAATTCAGTATTCGTCGTCATTCGTCCTACCATTCCACTTAGCATCGTTAAACAAACCACAAATAACCGACGAGGTGACTGGATAATATTAATCAGTAATGCTGGCGAGACGAACGCTTCTGCAGCAGCTGAGCAACGGAATGACGTCACACGGACGAAAGACTTAACTGGCAGAATGTGCCGCGAGCTCTGCGGGCGTGCATGCGCGCGCCTGTATGTGGCAGCGATATGATTGTGGGTACGAAGCTTCATAGACATACTGAACACATATAAAGTTCGAGTTATATGTCACC
Source organism: Reticulitermes speratus (assembly GCA_021186555.1). NCBI lineage: Eukaryota > Metazoa > Arthropoda > Insecta > Blattodea > Rhinotermitidae > Reticulitermes > Reticulitermes speratus. The sequence goes on from JAJKFL010000004.1 coordinate 689,176, forward strand.
GAAAGGGCACTGCGTCTCCATTACGAAGACCAATCTGCTGACACTGTTTAGGGAAGTAATCACTGTTTATTGTGAGAACAATACGAAACTCATAAATACACTGTCTGGGAAAAATGTAGTGTTTCTTCTTTTTACTGCAAGCAGTACATACAGTCACCAGGGCTGTAGTTACACGCTTTGTGATAGTTTTGACTAGGAACCCCGGACGACAAAATAAGTATTCATGTGATGCCGGCCCATTATGGCTATACTTTACGAAGCTTCTGTTGGCCCAAACACACAGTAAACTGAAAACATCCCCAGCTGGAATTAATAATTTTTTTTTATATAATCAAGATCGTCACATCAGTGGCTGTGAAAGTTGCTGCCATCTCGGATGAAACGCTGTGTAATCTGGTTCCATCTCGAAGGAACTTGCTAACCCTGAAGGCAACAGGTTCCTCCGGAATTGCGGCAAATTTCTGCTACACTACACGGCGTCACATTCCGGTTAAAATATTATTCCTGTTTTTTGTTTCTTAGTTCATTTAGCAATACTTGCCCAGTTCCCTAAGTTATTTTTGCTGTCCGGTTAGGGCTTACGTCAACACAAATTACATTTAATGGAAGTCCTTTGTACCGAGCAGCAATGATAGTGCGTGAATAGGCGAGGGTTTCGAATTAACTGAGATAGTATAAACACTGCCGTAGTTGGTCTCTGGTGTGAGATTTGATATCGCGACCTCCAGATCAATATACCATGGACTTAATATTAAGTGTCACGTGATCCATAAGTCTCATACAGCGAACTGTCGAGCTGTAATGAGCACAAAACCAAACTGACTTGCATGAAGCAAGTTTCCTTTTTCAACAAATACAGTGGAATCCGGTTATAACGACATCGGTTTATGCGACACCTCGCCTATAGCGTCAGATATTCTGTGGTACCAATTAATTCCTGTTAACCGTTAACATTATGCACCTCGGTTATAACAACACTCGTTTATAACGACACAAAACATTCAGTCCCTTTCATGACGTTATAACCGAGTTCGACTGAATTTAGAAGCCGATTTCCTGCCGCACAGCAAAAGCTTTATCTCCATTACAAAAAAACACATCAGTCAGTACTGTATAGGAAAACAATCGCTGTTTATTGTGAGATCGTGGTAAACACATAAATGCCCTTTTCGGGCAAAAAGCGTTGTTTTCCATTGTTAAAGCAAGTGACACATGTAGTAACCGCTGTGTTTTAGAGGGTGATACACTTTGCTGCCGAACGGACTACACAGCTGACTGTACGTGTTCTATCCGAAACGGACTACCTCTGTCTGTACCTGCTTTAACAATAAAGACTTCTGCATTTTGCATCCACAGTGCAGTCAGGTGTTTCGTATGAGTCTCGCAATAAGCAGCGATCATTTCTCTGAACAACATTAACCGGTGGCATTCTTAATGCAGAAGCTGTGTTGTTTCTGTCATGTAGGAACTGAATGTTTACACATTATTTAGATGAATATGAGACTTCTTAAGAATAATTTTTAGGACAAGAACGTAATAACACAACAATTTATGCTAATTTGGGTTTACTGTGTTGTTGATCAGTAAGAAAAATCCGCAGACAGAGAACATATCGCTCACTGAATGCAATAGTGACACAACTCAAAAATTGACCATTTGGAGCTAATACTACGATTCAGCTCAATTGTAATAGTGGCACAACTCAAATTTGCCCATTTGGAGTTAATGGGAAATTTTTGAGTTGTGCCATTATTGCATTCAGTGAGCGATATGTTGTATAGGTATTGATTCATTCGCACTAATTTCATTAAAATACTCCACATCCGGTGCAAGCCAGTTCAAACAACGCAACATATTTAGACTTAAAGGCAGTAGATACACCAACCACACGGTCTTCATTGCCTAGCCCGACAGATGACAGGCAACACTGCAGCAGTTCAGGCATGAGTCTGCAGATGGGAGCAACATACGTTTGTCTAACGACATCTTTTAACAAAATCTGTACACGTCTCCGTATGTTCCCAACTAGTAGCACCAGAAGCAAATAAGCGTAGCACGAAAACTGCAATCTGTTGGTTGCCACCAAAATCATGTAAATAATATTTCAAACTCCGTTGATACCCGACAGTAAACACACTGCTTCTCTATTGACAATATCAGTCTGTTAATCTTGTTTAGGACAGTAGCAGCTGTTACTGCAGGAATAATGCCAAACACACAAATACCATATGCAGAGAGAATGCGAAGTGTTGAATGTTAATGTAACCAATGTGCTTTAAAGGATCAATGAGTCGACAGCAACAACCCATTACACAACACCGCAACCTGACTGTCCCGGAATAAATGTTGGCAGTTTCGCCTGCTTCATGAAGGTGTTATTAAGATCTGTTGGGAAAATTCTGTTTCGTTAATATCGGACAAAAATATCAGGTTACATGACTATCTAAGTACATTTTATATTTTCGACAGCAACATACGTCGCTCAGTAATATAAACGAGAACTTACTGCTGCGCGCACGTCCACACTTAATATTCGTCTCTCGCTTTGCTGCAAAAGTGATTCAAGCGAAGCTGCACGACTGATGTGTGCGTTAAAGACAGCAAAGATCTGGACCCGCTACAGTGTAACGTTATACGTATACGACCTATCTTGTTTAAATTTAAATTTATTACGTAGAATAAATACATACCGCCTCTTATACCCTAGAAATACTGGCAGTGTGTTAATTATTCGGATGAATTGTATTATAGCCTGGTATTATATGGTGGAACAACGGACCACGCGACATCGGCACCATGAGTGAAAAGCAACCACACGCGTAGTTGCGATTAGGTCGGGGGAGAAGGGTAAAATGTCATGAAACGCATACGCAAGGACCCATGCGATTCGAACAGACACCAGTGATGAAACAACAGTATGGCAGGTAAGGGACGAAGCGTACTAGGACGAAGTAGAGAACAAAATGCGTGAAAAACAGTATTAACAAAAAGCTAACATCGATCTGCGACCTTTTCAGCGAAAGATACGTTACCTCTAATTGTCAGGCAAAATACACGTACAACTTCACAGACACAAGCGGCACGGACCTATACACGGTGCTGCCACCCATCGTGCCACCGCGGACGGCTGTAACGTGTTACGCCACCATAGACGAGGCGTTTTTGTTTACTGTTACTGGGGCTGGTCTCGCGTGCTCGGTCGTTCAACCGAACTGGCCACACTATAGCACATCTGTGCTATAGTAGAATCGTGCGAATTACTCGTTAATTTTCCTGCATACAATTTTCGATACTAAGAGCGCCGTAAAAGAAGTCACAAATATGCTATGTCACACACCAGTGGAGTGTATCTGAATTAAGTGGAATCAGTAAAAATGGAACTGTAAACCTATTTGCAGTTTTGTTTAGATGATACTAAAATTAAAGTAAGTTCGAGTTTTGCGTTATTACAATTACGCTTGTCAGTACAAAAATGATTCGAATTGCTAAACAGCCAATGGTTTAAGAAAATATACAAGTTTGCTAGTATACGATGTTTGAGAGTGCTAAAAGTAGTTGTCAGAATGGCCGAGCGGTCTAAGGCGCCAGACTCAAGGCACAGCCTTGCCTAATGCAGGCAGTATAGAATTCTGGTCCTCTCTGAGGGCGTGGGTTCGAATCCCACTTCTGACACAATTTTTTTTTTCGTTCACGTTGTAATTTCGTACTCGTAGGTCACACTTACTTGGTGATAAATGTCCTACAAACGTAGCGTACAAAAACGTTCACATAAACAAAAATACCTTGCAAGCTTTCCCAGAAGCATTGCCGGTTAATGCAAGTGTTGTGTCCAGTTATGAGCTCTAAGTAACAGTTGTATGTAAATATAACAATTACAACGTAATTACATGTTTAGTGTCGTAAGATGAGAGGTTTACAATTGCTCAACAAACCAAAAAATTTAGAACCAATTATCTTCTGGACTTTGTCCATCGTCCGGATAAAATATTAAAATATAATATACAATCACGACGTTTCGGAAGTTGGCTCTTATTCCGTCTTCAGGTGATGGGAGAGGAGACACCTACTCAGATGGGTCCTTTTTGACTGAGCTAATCTCAATCACTGGACCAGTGATTGAGATTAGCTCAGTCAAAAAGGACCCATCTAGTAGGTGTCAGTGATTGAGATTAGCTCAGTGTAGTAGGTGTCTCCCCTCCCATCACCTGAAGACGGAAGAAGAGCCAACTTCCGAAACGTCGTGATTTTATATTATATTTTAATATTTTATCCGGACGATGGACAAAGTCCAGAAGACAATTGGTTCTCAATATTATACACCGTCGTCAGAACCTTTTAGAAACCAAAAAATATCCCGCTTTACGGAACTCAGGCTTTATTACGTTGTTCATAAGAGCCCCCCACTGGATCCCAATCTGGAGCCAAACAAATCCATTCCGCGGTATCCGAACTTACCCTGAGAAAAAGTGTCTGTACTCCTTTAATCGTCCCACGTTTGGGTTCGTTTGCAATTAAGAATTGTAAAATTTCGCTTAATATCTTGTCGTGGTTGTCCGTCTAGCCTTATGTAACAACTCGGAAATCGATGAAATCATTTTCATGAAACTGGGTGCTGAGGAGTTTGTAATATTTCTTGACACACTTCAATTTTTGTCAAGATCGGACAAAAATAACGAACATTGTACGTGAAGGCCTGACTGTATTTCTACGCATCTCTAGCATAATAAAAGTCGTGCAAAAGAACAAAAAACACATTTTATGCCCAGTACGATTTCTCCGTAAATCTTGTGGTTTTCGAGATAATTAAACAGGGGTGAGCGGACATGTCAGTGTTATTACGCTGTACGTAATTTCCCTGTTTGTTGTTTCACTCCAAGAAACCCTAGCAGCCGGTCCTCAGATGGTCCACAGAGCCCAGTTCCCGGTGCTTTAAACCTTTGGCCAAACTGCTTTTTAGGGGCTGTAATTTTGTGCAGAGGAGGTAAGATGGCAGGGGCTTTAAATCTGGGGGAACAGGGTGAGATGACAGTTGTTTTGTGTGATATGCGCTGCGGGTTTCATTTGCCTCCGAGGACAACACATTGAAATATATACTAAATCATATCGTTTCATGTAAAAGGTGGTAATTTTGTGTAGGCGTAATTTAAAAAAAAATTCTATTTTCACTCTACTTTAAACCGGCCCCGAACCACAGCTGGAGTGGGTTGGCCTCTGGAACTAGGTAGGGTTACAGTAGGGCACAACTCGTTGCCACAAAGGCTCCTGTTTCTACAGGCAGGTTCGGTTACATTTATGCAGTTAGTCCTCACCCACTATCGTCTTTCTGCAACATAATCGCCACAGTAAGGTTACCTCAACATGCTGCCTTTGGCGGGTTCGCAACTGCAGTTGCAATGTGCACCTATTACCTTCGTCATGGAAAATCTCGAGAACAGCTCCACGAATGTTCGTGAAATTTGATGCTGCAGAGTCTCACTAAAATTTGTCGATACGTTGCAATTTGCTTTAAAACAGGGGACGCTTCACTTAATGCAGTAGCAAGGGCATTTTTCGCACGCTCAAATCACAGCTTTGGTATTGATTTACCAAGACAACCGTACATTACTGTACTCGTACAACTGAAATTACTTTACATGAAGACCCACATACATCTGCAGCTTAACTTCCAACATACTCGTATTTATCACGGAAGAAACCATTTTGAACAAAAGAATACACATTAGGCACACAAATCAGACAAAAGAAAGGGAACGAGCCAAAATTATTTTATTCTGAGTGGGATACTCCGTAACTTTAACTTTTGAAGACAGGCAATGAATTTAGGGACACCTTGACTTTCATTGTATGAGCTACGTAATTGACCACGGTTCGACATAAAAAAGTGGCAACACTAACACTAACAATCAGTCTACTCAGCCTTCTACCCAATGGGAATCTGATGCCTGTTCCCCAGGACTTACGCGGTCGGAGCGTGAAGCTGACCACTCAGCTCTATCCCCATATTCACATCATAATGTAACCGTCCCCTAAGTGACTACTTGCGGTGTTACCAACTTACATGCAAAACATAGCATTTAGGCTACGTACATAGTGCATGCAATTCCCAGGAGCGTGGAATTTGACATGGGGAAAGATGATGAACGCAAAAATAGTTTTTTTTTGTGAATAAAACTGTACGCTTAAACATAACAACACCGCAACTAACTAACTAAACTAACTCCATGGAGCACAGTCCTTCTTGAGAAGCTAACAGGTCCTCAGCTAGTCAAGAAATTCCCGCGTTTTATGGAACCCGAAGGTTCATTACCGCACTCACAAGAGCCCGCCACCTGTCCCTATCCTGAGCCAGATCAATCCAGTCCATGCCCCCCATCCCACTTCTTGAAGATCCATTTTCTTTTCCATTGCTTAAGTCGTACCAAAGAATCAGTCCAGGCCCGAGGCTCTGTATAGTGTTTCGTAACATCGTAATTTTTTACGGTGAGGAGTTGTTAGCACCTCGCCCAACCCCCAAGCTGGAGGACCACCCCTTGTCGGCTGTCCGCGACTGCATATTCGCAGCTACCCTCCATATCTGGAGGCCGTTCCTCCATCTGCAACCCGAGGACGCGCCATGCCGTGGTGACAGGGAACCACTAATGGATACCGCAACTACATAAAAATAAAATGTTGCTTTTTCGAAACAAGTAGAAACTAATTTAACAGACCTGTTATTATGACTTGGTGCTTCAGTTTCATTCAATGTGTATGTACTACAGCGGAGCGAAGGTAGGCGAAACCTCCACGTAAGGTTTCATATGTCGACACTTGAAACCATGCTGCGGACTGTCAGGCGACGAGACGATGTGCATTGAACAAATCTGCGTTAGTCGTCAGCATTTTCGTTGTTAGCAAGTGCGTCAGCAAAAAACTCAGATTCACATCCATGGGCTTAGGTATTACGGCGTCGAAGGGGTCCGAGCTTTGTGGGGGAGGGGGTTTGCGGGGACCATCTCTGTCCAGAAAGCTCACACGTAGGTGCAAATATTAATTCTAATTGCCTTTATCGTATCTGGCTGTAATTTCATCACGTAAGATGTTGGTCTCTGTTCTTAACAATAATAAGACTGACGTCATGAATACGTATAAGCAGTGGTTTCCAAACTTTTTCGGTCCACCGCCCCCTCGGTTCCATATACACACCCACAGCGCCCCCTTACCCTTTTTAAAAAACATAAATGCGATTTTGTTTCCACTTATATTTTATATTTAATAAATCGTTTCAATAAAATTATAAGAGTTAAACTTAATGTTTTATGTGTTAATTAATAAAATAGAATTTATTATGTTTTATGATTAACAATAATTAATCTAGCAATTGTTTATTAAAAAAATAATATATGCTTGAATAAGATTCATAAATTAAAATACTAAGAAATTTAGTTCATTTTTTATTTTTAAGACAAAAATTACTTTATTTCAATTTTATTACAAAAATAAATGCACTACTTGTCTACTAGCGCCCCCTGTAATAATAACAGCGCTCGCTTCCACCTCTCGTACCTATTAGCGCCCACCTCGGTAATCCCACCGCCCCCAGGGCAGTACCCACTTGGGAACCACTGTATTAGAGGAATGGATTTACAGTTCCATGCATTCTTAACCTCGGCACTAGATGCAAGTACTAAACGTGTGAGTACTCAGCTTCAGCTTCATCATGCACATAATAATGTTAATTAAACACCTGAAAGTTGTGTAGATTTTGTGATATGATGAGCTCAAACGGTTGTGCAATATAAATATTTGACAGCGGAAGTGTGAAGGCTTCTGGTATGTTAGGTTTGGTGTTCATTGGGAAAATGCTCAATCCGAGGTTATGGATCATTTACAATTAATTCAATTTTGGTTTATTTATGTGCTGGTTTAACAGCACAATGACCAATTACAAAACCAGCACGAAACACAATTACAACACACTATAAGCCAATAAAACGCAATCAAATGAAAACAAAAGACCTCAAACAAACAAAAATTCGTTAGTCTAAGTGCTGACTCTACAGCCAAGGAAAATACAGTCCAAATTCATTTCTTTCATTTTTATTAACGTGCTGACTGACTCAGCAGGTTAGTTCAGATCAACCCAGTTACATAAGACACAATGTGCGAAATGGAACCAAACATAAACAGCTAAAATAAAATGGGATTCAGTTACTGGCATTTTTTTAAATATACCGGCGTGTCTGCACAGCAAAGTTGCTGCTATTCACAACTGACGGAAGGACAACTTACCGCTCACTTCCGACGTTTCATCCTAGGTTACAGACTGGACGATCCGAGGTTCGATTTACGGCAGGGAAAGAAGGCTTTTTTCTTTTCCAAAACGTCCAGGTTGGCTCTGGAGCCTACCCAGCCTCCATTCCTTGCCGGTTGTAAAAAGGCCGAGACGTAAAGTTGACCACTCAACTCCATCTAGTGCCGAGGTTATATATTTTCCCACCCTATATGACTTCAAGGCGTGGACAGGGACAACTTTATCTTTTCGTCCGTCTCATCCACAGATGAAATTTAGCCCAGTGGAAGTTTTGAATTTGACTCAGTGCAGTGAATCTGTTTCACACAATACTGTTTATTGGTATAACATGCCATTTCAAGACTTCTTTCACAAGACTTGGTCACATTACAGAAATAACAAAACAGAAAAGAGACGTTCACTAGTAACAAGATTCTAAAGCAGTTCCGGAATAAAGAAAATTACGAAAAATTGCAGCCGCAACTACAGCAGAATTTTGAAGCTGGGTTTTCTCAAACGGTGTAAATTGACAGCCGGATGGCTGGGGCGCAAGGCTTTGAAAATGGTAATTTCTGTTAATGATCTGTACAACACAAAAGAAAGTGTGTAACTGTAACAATAAGCTTCTTTAACAAAGAGAAGCTTAAATTTTACAGTAGTGGCAGTATGATTTTGTGGCTCTGTGACCAGTGAGACACAAGATGCAAAAATGTGAGTGCCTTCTGTTTCAGGCCGTAGTGCTGCAACAGCTTGCTTGCAGGAAATAAGAGATCTTAAATTGAGCTTTAGAATCTAAAAGAAGGAATATTATCCTGCGCCTGATACAAGCCCGAGAAATTATCTTCTACAATACGTGCGTGCTGAAGTGCCAGGAGACTGTCGTGAGCAATGGCTCCGGGGGCGAGTAATCCTAATGGCCGCCCCTAACAGAAATTATGAATTAAAAATTCACAATAATTTAATGAATTTCCTTTTATTTGACTCAATAATTTAAAATTGTATGAGGGCAGAAAATTAATTTTTTTCATTTAAAATAATAGTTTTGCTGCCCCTTTGACCCTGCCGCGCGGGGCGGTCGCACCATTTGCCCCTCCCTACCTCCCTAGCTACGTCACTTTTTGTGCGTCATAGACATAGCGGTTACGTCTTCCAGGTGGTATGTTGCCACAAGTGATACATTATTCTCTGTGCCTTAACGACTTTGTCACATAATTTACGTACTGTTAAATGGATACTGGGATAAAGCGGTCGGGGTATGAAGTTTTGTGCAGCTCAATAACGATTTTTATGAAAATCTTAAGCGCTCACCTACATCTAGCTCGAGGTTACAAAGTGTAGAGCTGTAAGTCTTCTACCCCTATATGCTTTCGTGCCACGGTTAGGAACGACTGTAACTGTCTAGCTTTATCTTTACACCTTTATAGCTGCACATTGCATATCAGTGACGTTTGTGTTACCGCGATACATAAACACAGAATGTAAAACTAAAAGATGCACCTGTTTTTGTTCATGGCTGAATACGAAGATGGTAATAGTGATGAGGATAATGAGGAGAGAAAAAAGAAGAAGGAGGAGGAGGAGAATCAGGAGGAAGTGGAGGAGGAGAAGGCAATGATCAAAGGATTCGACGAAATGAACGCGTAACTGCGTGTAGAACACGGACGCCATACTTACTGACACAGGAAATGTTTGGAAAGTGATATACATTTCTCATAAATAAAAACTACAATTCTGCTTGTTCTTTGACATACCAGTAAGTGTGAAATATGGTCTTTCACAATTGGGAAGGAATATTAATTGAGTATGTCTGAGAACAAGTTACTGAGCGGCTGGAAGCGACAGGAATATGGAGAAAATGCATGATGAACTTCATTATTTTTTTGCTGTTTACCAGGTACCATTAAAGAGATAAATTTAAGAAGGATGAAATTAGTAGGAAATGTAGCACGTGATGGGGATATGAGAAATGCACACACATATTTTTAAGCAGAAAACCTGAGGAGAAGAGGCCACTTGGAAATTCTACGCGTACGTGGAAGCAAAATATTGAAACGTATTTTTAAGAGAGATGGGGTGGAATTGTGTGGATTAAATTCAACTGCTCAGAATAAGGACAAGTGCTCTTGTGGACCATGTAATTGCTTAACTACTTTATCTACAACCAGGTTTTTGCCTTCGCGTTTCTTTTAATTTACGACACAAGGCAATGTTTCATAAGGTAACCGATACCATTCTAAAGTGGTGTAATATCTTCTCCGATTTCGTTGTGCGGAAATGAGGCTGGAAATTTACATTACTTAAATTTTTAAATATTTCAAGAAAATTTAGATGGCTCAAAACGTAAATACGGAGAGTTTTGTGATCGAAATGATCAAATTGCTGGCCACACAATACCCTAAAATTTAATCAGTTGAACAACTGTTAAGACTGAAAGCAACCCTACTTCATGTGTGTTCAAACACATATCTGGCTTCATATAACTAGTGGGGCTTCAAACGGCCGTTCAGGACTGACAAAAAGCTATGTATCCCTTTGATACAGTAAGTTTAAAAGAATTTACTGTTACTGATTTAATGCAACAATGTAACAACTGTTACCTGGGACAACTTCTTCAATAATAACTACATAACTAAAATTGTTATTTATGGGTATAATTAATCACATTCACCATTAAATACACACAATAGGATTACAAACTGTACATAAGTTTTAAATAACTCCTACATGTTTCGGCGCCGAGTCGCCATCCTTAGGGAGTCTCAAATACAAAAAGAGTGTAAGCATCAGTACATCAATCTGGGAAGTAAAATGCCAAGTATTAAGATATTTAAAAAATATTAAACTTAAAATGTATTGGTTCTTGCACGCCTTTGTATTTGAAACTCCCTGAGGATGGCGCCTCGGCGCCGAAATACGTAGCAGTTATTTAAAACTTATGCACAGTTTGTAATCCTATTGTGTGTATTTGTTGGTGAATGTGATTAATTGTAAGAATAATTCACGGAATGAATAACATAAAATGATAGAACAATTTTATGCTTGTATCACTTACTGCTTTCCAAAAATATGTTTTAAAATATTCAAAATATAAGGACCCGTTAACATATAAAGTTTAGGATCCCGCTTCAAATGGCGCTCATGTACTTTCAGATTAGTATTACTGAAGATTTGGAATTAAAAATACAATTACCGGACTCATTTAATGGCATGGCCATCATATCGAGCTTAAAAAATGGATTTTTCCTTACTAAATGGACACATAATGAGACACGTGGATAACATACTCTTATATATAGACACATAATTGTGTAATTGTACACTGAAACAATACTATCACAAAATATGCTACGTAACTTAAAAGCGCAGCCACATAAAAAGGCAAAGGAAGTGTTGCTGGAAAATTTTGAAGACACGATGGGTCACAAGATCGTGGATTATTGTAAGATTGGGCTTGGGTTTAATTCAACAATACAGCAAAAATAACCGAATGAGCCCCTGTCCGCAAGTTGTCGAACAGAAACCGGTTCAAAGTAGTCAGTTGGGTTTCAGGGTGTAAGCCCTTGCGAAGCCATAAACAAGCTGGCGTTGTGCAATAATGCCCAGTCGTGTGCTAGCCAGAAACAAGTGACCATCACGAGGAGTGTCGTGGTAAGTTGCTTGATAGCGTAGGCACAGTGAAGCAAGGATAATATGGTTTTGACAAATGACATCCCGTTGTGTTTCATAAATATAAATTAAATGTGAACACCGTGAAACACAAATACAAATTTATTGTAAAACAATGTTTTGTTTACAAAACGCTGCATCTTTTGACACGAAAGGGCCATCTCAGACTTTATATAACTATAGAGATATGAAAAAATGTAAATAAATTTGATTATAAAACTTGTCTTAGGAGTGAGATGTCATTATTGACTGTAATACTTTTACAATTATTAATCGTACTAATATTATTTTCACCGTGCATGTTTATTAATTTTATTTTGTTTTAATTTATTAATGTTTATTATTATTGGTATAGTTTTTACTAGTAATCGTACTAAATTGTTGCCTTTTGTAGCTTATAATTTATTATAGGTTGTTATTCGGATAATTGGAGTTTTATTTATTTTGTTTTGTTTATAACTGATTATTTATAAATTTCGATTAGAATTTTGAATATATGATGTAAAATTAGAAATAAAATAATTTAAATAATTAAAATCCCACGAGATTTTGCTTAGCTGTTTTTGCTACCTTTGGATTATTCCATTAATTTATAAACGTACATGATGATATGCTCTAATTTTCCATTCTGACATTCTGGTGGTCTCATAATTTTGCGTCGTAGAGGATTTTTTTGATTTATTGTAATGAAAGACGCAAAATGATAAGAGACAACGAGTATACCAGAATGGAAAGGTAGAAAAAATATTATGTATAATTTAATGGAATAATCCAACGGTAGGAACATAAGCTTAGAAAAATCTCATAATTTTAAATTTTTATACTTTTTATATTTTATGTTTACCTTAAACTCTAATCACAATAAATAAATATTTATAACATAAAGCAAATAAATAAAACTCCAATAATCAGAATAACATAAACAATGATAAATTTAAGTTACAAAAGGTAAAATTTTAATACATTTAACAATGGTGTAAGCATTAATGTAATGCTTGAGCTTTTACGCCTAGGTTAAGATCTATAATAAAATCTATTTACTTTATTTTTATATTTATAAAAGCCTGATTGTGACCCTTTCGTGCCGAAACACATAGCATGTTGCAAACAAAATATTGTTTTACAATAAATAAATTTGTAGTTGTGTTTGACGGTGTTCTCGTTTCATTCAAGATGGCATAAGAGTACCGTGGTGCTGCCATGGTGTCCGTTGACAGACCAATCATTGGATTCTAACCGGGATCTTCGTTAATTTCTTTCAAAGAATGTTATGTCTCATTTTAAAAGAAATCACCCAGTTATTTCGCTAAATAATCCGCTGCCTCAGGCAATTAAAAACGCGCTAATTTGACAGAATTTTAATTTTCGTTCATGGTTGTTACATTTTTTGTTATGCGTAACAAACGCGTTTGTAACTTTGCATATCAATATTTAGAAATTTGAAAAGGTTTTATTACTACTGGCTTATTCTCTTATTTTATGAAAGTGTATCAACTGCTGAGATATACAATGTGAAGCGGGGTATGCTAGGATGTAGGAGGAAACAACTTGGCCTATTTTAGGATGCCGTTCGCACATTTGCTTGAATATGTTGAGGAAATACATGTATACCTCAGTGAAACTAGACGGATTTCACTGTGATGTGTGAAGTTGCTCAGGTCGGACTACTTACTTAATCACCTGTTTTAAGCCAGACAGGCAATTTGTGTTACACTGTTACAAGGAAAGTAACTGAAAAGTAACAAAATGTATTCGTCTGCTATAAGATCGTCGTAACACAAATTCTAGAATAATGATAAAGACATGGATCAGCAGTCTACTGCCTTAGTTCCAGCACCTTGCATGAAGACGTACGTATATCTCGCTGAATTCTTCTTGGGTTGAGAAGAGTCTAGATAGGATTTGTAGAGACAATTAAACGAACGCTTCATGCCAAATACGTTTCTCCGAAAGATGTGTCGTTTACGAGACAATTACAAGAAATACGGCAGAACCCGAGAGGCCGTTGATAATATGACGCCACATGATTACTATTCGAGCATAGGGTAATTAAGACAACATACAAACATACAATAATAATATTCAATACAAGGAATATATTGCTTTGTGCTTTATGTAGTGGAATAAGTTTTGCGGTCAGACTTAAAAACATCGGGAAATGAGCAACAACTTATCTGTTATTACGATTTGTTTATTCGCTTTATACGTATAAAATCTAGCAGACCACAAGTGACCGAAGTCTTTCGTTTTAACTATCCCATTCTGAGATTTCTGGTAAAATATGTACATGATTAGATGTACATGTGTGCAGAGAATGTGAATTAGGTGGAACAAATTATTTTAAAACTGGTTCTGTAATTTGCACAGTTTTTTTTTCATGATACTTTAAATTGTGAGTGAACATATGTATATGAGTGAACTGTATTTGTATAAGCCAGCGGTGACCAACTAGACGAGCCTCGGGAGACACATTTTAGGAGGTAATGTAGGCAAGACTGGGGCCGACTTAGCCTCTAACAAAAATGAGTACCAGGGATATCTCTGGGAGGTAAAGGCGACTGGTGCGTACGGCTGACAAATTTACACCTTCATGTGCCAATTGTCTAGAAATTCTGGGAGCCTCAAACTCCTGGAGCCCTCAGGGCTTTTTCAGACCTGTAATGGGAGAGGCAAGAGCCACATCTTTATTTAGCAATTCAAACGTACGGTAGCAACACTCTTCACTGCCTGATATAGTGCAGCTAGCCTTCATGTTAGCGTCACAAGGGACTTTTGCTTGTTACGGAATCCGGTAGACGAGCTAATGACTATTCTGGAGCGCTCTTTATGAGAATAAGCGAATAAAGTAAAATATTTTTTCCTTATTTTGTGGTTTTATATTTTTTTCATCCAACCACAATAGGGTAGTTTCAGTTAAATATGGGTCTCACTGCCGATCGCAGTGGCCGCGCGGTCTAAGGCGTGGGTCTACGGCCGCTCGCTTACTGGGATTGTGGGTTCGAATCACGCCTAGGGCATGGATGTCTCTCTCTTGTGAGTGTTGTGTGTTGTCACGTAGAGGTCTCTGCGACGAGCTGATCACTCGCCCAGAGGAGTCCTACCGAATGTGGTGTGTCTGAGTGTGATTGTGAAGCTTCGAAAAATGAGGCGGCCTAGGACTCCAAGGGGCTGTCGAGCCATTTAAAAAAAATTGGTCTCACAGCCGTTCACATTTAATCTCGTGTGGATGCACACTACCTGATTAATAACTTTTTCCAGCAAATTGCGCGAGACGCGTTGTGTCCAACCCTGGTACAGGCCAACAAATTCGATCGATAGGTACTAAGGTTGTTCAAATTTAAACGAGAATTCGTTTCTAAAAAAATTATTCACAATAAAATGGAAACGTTTTACACACTACTTTTCAATGTAGTCCCTGTTGACTGCCATACACTTGTGCCAACGTTCTGGAAGCTTCTTAATTCCAGTTTCAAAGACGATTTCCGGTTGTTCGTGTATCCAACTTTGCACAGCTGCAATTACCTCATCATTATTCCGGAATCTCTTGCCTTCTAAAACCCTCTTCATTGGTCCAAACAAATGATAATCAGATGGAGCTAAGTCTGGACTGTACGGTGGATGAGGCAGGACATCCCACTTCAGTTTCAGTAGAGTGACATCGTTAAAGCCGCAGTGTGAGGACGAACGTTGTCCTGGAGGAAGCAAAATGAATCCTGCCTTTTTTTCGCTTTAAGCGGATTGCCGACTTCACTTTTTCATTCAGGAGAGTTGAATAGTACTGCGCATTGATGGTTTTTTGACCAGTGAGAAAGTCCAGGTGAATGATACCTTCGAATCCCAGAACACAGCAGTCATGATCTTCCCCGCTGAAAAAATTGCTTTCGCTTTTTTTGGGGGGTGGAGAATGGGTGTGTTTGCATTGCTTGCTTGCTCCATTTGATTCAGCAGTGAAGTAGTGGACCCAGGTCTCATCACAGGTCACAATTGAGTCCAAAAATTCGGCTCCTTCTCTTTCATATCGTTGCAGAAGTTGAGTAACTGCCACTAAACGTCTTTCCCTGTGCTCCGGTGACAGCAGCCGTGGGACCCACCTTGCGCTCACTCTACTGACTTTCAACTCGTTGTGCAGACTTTCTTCAACACTCCCTACACTAATTCCTACTTCCTGTGACAGTTCAAGAACAGTTATGCGACGATTAGCCCGAATAAGTTCACAAATTTTCAAAACGTTGTCTGGATTGACAGAAGTTCTGGTCGCCGAGCGTGAGATTATTTTCAACACGGTTCTTCCTTCTCGAAATGATTTCGCCCAACTGAACACCCTTGGCTGCGACAAACATTCATCCCAAACTTTTCTTGAAGACTGGTAAAGATTTCAGAAGGAATGACCCCTTCTTTCGTGAGAAATTTGATAATTATACACTGCGCAACACTGTTGGTACTGCTTGCACTGCCATCTTGATTGCACCTGATTGTTGAGGTGGAGAGGGACCCGACTAGTGTGGGTTGCAAGTTTAAACATGTCATAACTTGTCAGCACAAGCACGTTCATACAAGTTGATTTGTGCTCGAAAGGGAACTAAATTCTCGTTGAAATTTGAACGACTCACGTACATTGTCAGATACGAGTACGCACACACAGACACAAATAGATTAGATAGATATATAGATAGGTAAATGGATGGATGGATAGATAGATAGATAGATAGAAAGATAAATAGATAGGTAGATAGAAGTAGATAGATAATAAAAAGATATATATATAGATAGATAGATAGATAGAAAAGACAGACAGATAGATAGATAGATATTACATAATTTCCTTTTGCTTTCGAAACACTGGCAACCAAAGCAGTTAGAATTGGTTTCAAAATAAATACCCTCCATCTCAGACACAAATTGTTGAACCTGAGTAAAAAAATGAAGATAACCAAATATAACTTGAATACATGGGGTGAGAAGGCATTGTTTTACAAGTTTAACAATATATTATATTGTTATCATTACAACAAACACAACAGCGACAGTTCTGTTTCTGTGGAAAATACAACTGCTATAACTCATAACACAACGAACTCTTGGACGAATTCAGTTTTGCCTCTTGAGCTGATGTGTTTGTAGTTTAGCTTCTGGCAATAAGATAACTTGGACGTTGCCTTAACACCTGAATTAGAAGGCCGAAACAGGAAGCTTTCACTGGCGTAACTTGGTGGCGAAACGTAACCATAAAATTGCAAAATCTGGTATCGGTATATTGCCGTACATACTGCTCCAGGTCCTCAATGCTGCGCTCATAAATACTGTTTATACAAGTATAATTTTCTACGAATAAAGTCCGTGAGCAAGTAAGCTCTCGCAGAAGGTCAACTATATAAACAATCCCTACCCGCCAGGAATTTAGAGTCCGCTTTTCTGGTGCGGTTCAACATATCTTGCTTCACATAACAGTCTGGAAGTGCCGAATTTCAATTTCTAGACAGGCCTCGTAACTTTCGATACTATTTCTCGACACAAGACATTGCTCTTTTCTTGAAATATTAACAATTCTTCTCTGAAAATCGTCCTTAAATTCCTGCAAAGAAAATCAATTTTCCTTAATTTTTTTATCTGCTTGTATTAGTTCCTCGAATAATTGTGTCAGAATTAATTTAAGGTAAAGGTTGGCGGTAGGAATTTCTTTCTTAAAAAACCAGATAGCCAGTGTACGTATAACGTAACATTGTGGCGCGTTCGGTAACCATTGTTGAATGGAACGCAGCAACGGGTCCTGTGTGTGCTGCTGAGCTGCATGTCACTTTCAACAATATATAATATTGAATGTTGCATATAATGCTTTTATGGCAAATTTTTATTTCTGGCAGCAATAAGTCTTCATGTAAAGTGCCCGACATTTTGTCCAATTTTAGCCAAACTTGGAGTTTCTCAACAGATTTTCATAAAAGTCACCAGTATCAAATTTCACGGAAATCTTTCCAGAGGGAGCTGCGCTGGTATATGCATATGTTAAACTGAGGTTAAGTGATAGTTTTTTCAAAGCCGTGATAGCACTTATCTGAGTTGGTATTTTATGTTTATTTCTATAAAAAAAATGAAAGGTATCCTTCCTGATGCAGTCATACATATCAGATTTCTTCTTTCTCTACGTGTTTCACTGTATAAATATTTTGTCACTGTGATGAGCCACTCAGGTAAAATCGTGATCTTTCAGGTAAATACGTGATAGCTTGTCGATAAAACCGTGATAGTTAGTATTAATTTCAACTTCCCACACAACATTCATAATTACGTATGTTCATTGCTCTTTATTTACAACAATGGAAAGAAGTCTATCTTACAATGAAATTAACCGCTACCTGGAAGTTATTTCAGTACTGCCTTATTGCTGTAACACAAGTAAACAAAATTTCACTACAGCTAGTTCCAGGTCACAAATGCTCACAATTTCTCACATATCTTTAATGGAAACAAATTATTACGAAGTAATAGGAGGCAGTGCTTATATCTTAATCATGCAATTAAACGAAGATAAACACTGCTTTATATACTGCATTATTCCCTGACATTTATTCTGAATCAGAGTTTAGGCCTATTTCGCAGATATGCTTACTAGAATATGCAGTGTTTTTAAAGTTGGCAACACTGTACAAATTAAATCCAAAAAGAGCGTAGATGCCTTTGCCTCAGGTTATGTTTATAAAGGAGCGCAATAAAATATATTTTCTGCTTAGCTGTAACTGCTATAACTCATTGAACTGCTATTGAAGAGGCCCTGAAGCTAAGAATTTTCTCAGAACTTAGTGGCCTACAAGACAGAAACATCGGACTGAACCTGTGCAACTTCACCTGCCATGACCTACATGAATGTTGAGAAGCGTGTTATCAGTATTACGTTCCCAGTTGTAAATTAATGTTTATAAAGGAAGATTTGCCATTCCAAGACTAGATTAGCAAAATAAATTACGAGCTTTTCTCAGCTTGTCAGAAAACAGGCAGCAGAATCTTTAGACAGCTGACAGAAAAGCGCGCGAAGTCTCAGTGCAAAGCGAGACCTCTTGGCTGTCTGTCACAGGAATTTCAAAGCTCTCCGTACTGAGACATGGCTATGGACACCTTGGGAAAAAGTGTTACGAATTTACCAGTATCAAGAGTTTACCTGAGTTTGTCCTACGGACAGACGGACGGACAGACGGACATGGCGACGCTAATGGGCGCTTTTTGCGATTATGTGAACGAGGGGAAAAAAGGGGAAAGAAAAAGGGCCCTGTGATATTGCGCACACTCCTTACATTTCAGACTCTGGCTGTAAGGTCAAGTAAAGAAAAATTCATGAAATGCAAGGAGATTTTGGAATGACATTATCTATTACTTTGGCTGTTTAGGTTTCTACTTAATGTAAACCACACCTCATCCGGAAGAAAAAAAAAGTTATGGTATTTTATTCTTGTCCGGCACCGAACCAGGGTTCGAAATTTTTCCAATAATCCGTATATTGTTTTTTTTACACCCCACTGTTGAGACGGTTACTGTTAGAGAACTTCCGGCGACATTTTTTTCTACGACGCATACTTTGCAGATGTATTGCAAATGAACACTCTTCGTGCAACAGAAAACATTTCTTATATGCACTGACCACATGTTGTGTGTGAGAAAACACATGCTTGGGCAACCGTCTCATATTTCAACGTTGATAAGAAGAACGCTCCAGAAGACTTGCCTGAGCTCATATCTCTCTATGCTACAGGGCACGGATTGTGGGATGCCATGTATTTATCAGATAAAATTTATGATAGTTTTTCACAATTATTACGAGTATAAGCTCAGTTTTGACACACGGTTAACATTCGTGCTTCTTCTGTTAAAAGATGACGGAAGGCACGCCATTGCGCGCCTCTTTGGCACCACAGTACAACCCGCAATATGCATTCAATACCGGCCGTGTGTACAGAAGTAAAGTGCATCAGTTCCAGTGCTGCGTTTGTGCCACAGTTTTGTAAGTAGTCAGCAGAATGTAACAGACGATGTGGGAGGGGGAAGACTTCAATTTTTGTGGCTTATGGCCTTCACAGATCACAAAAAGAGTTCATTGTCATCATTTTTATCTAACTCCATGGAGCTAAGTCTTGCTTTAAGAATCTAATATTCACTCAGCTGCTCAGTAAGTACGTCACATTTAGGGAACACCCAGGTTCATTACCATGTTCATTAGAGCTCACCACTAAACTTTAACCAGAGCCAGCTGAATCCAGTCCATGCCATTGTAATATTAACCTGCTTTCTCAGCCTACATGTTCAGTGTTCTCTTCTCTTCAGGCTTCTCGACTGTAAGACTGTATGCATTTCTCCTATCTCTTATTCCTGTTACAGGCCTAAACTAGCTTACTTGTCCTTGTGGACCATCCTTGTAATAAATGGCGAAGACTGGAAATTGTGAAGCTCCTTCATGTGAGGTTTTCTTCATGTTCTTCTCAGCACCCTGGTATCAGACAATGTCATTTTTTGTTCTTGCATTAATGTGTGAGACCAAGTTGTTCATCCACCCAGTAAAACAGATAAAATTAGTGTTTATATTTTGATCTTCTGTTTCAACACAGCAGTCAGACAGGTTTATGAAAGACTGCAGTGACCACAGTTACTTATTTCTTTCAAAACCACAGTGAATTCCAGGACTGCATTATGAACAGCACAGTGCACTGTGGTACTGCATATGTACAGGGTACAACATTTGGGAAATGTGACTGGTTTCCAAACCCTTATGATCTTACCATGCTTCATGGAAATCTCTCAGTTATTTTTAAAAAGCCATTAGCAAACCAGATGAATACTCGTAAAATTAAGGGACACTGGACAACATATGATGGCTGGACAACAGATCTTGACTGTTGCAGGGCTTGCTGTGTGATTGTCATTGTTGCCATTGTAGCCTACTCTGTGGACACTGACACAGAAAATGACAGTAGTAGCAGCAAACTGGACAACAGCTCAGCACAAAATATTCTGCTATTTCTTCCTGCTCTCCTGTACCCCCTGCCTGGTAAGTACTGTGTCTTAAAATTTGGGAGGACAAATCTCTTACTTGAGATGCAAGAAATTAATTTTCTATGTGCATTAACCCCTGCAGAATAAACTCCACTGTTTAAGAGTAATTGCAATTTTCAGAACTTAGTTACTTGATATGCTTATCAGGGTCTATGTATAAAAATGTAACTTCTCTGTTTTCTGTTCCCACTGAAGATCCAACAGAAAAAGGCAGGTCTATGGGATAAAGATACAGGACTCAAGATCCAGACTGCAGATTTAACAGAAAACATAAACATATATTCTGAAATTTACACTGTACTCTTGGTTGCATGGTTGTCATAGCTGTTAACGGAGCATTGCAGTAGAGTTTATAGATGCAATTTGAATCCTCATCAGTCTTTCGTAATTACATGAGTAAACATTTGAGTACATATTATTCCTTCTTTAAAGGTTTAGCCACTGTAAACTGTGATACTGATGAGGAAAGCAACTACATCCTGGTTGAAAGATGGTCACTGCTGCTTATCTCAGGAATAAATATGAAATAAATATGAACCATGCATCTGTTGCCACATAACTATGTCCATAATAACAGCAGTCCCTATACTACTAGACTTTCATTTTTGCCATTTTTTTCAGAACAAGACAACAGTATCTGGTATGGTCAGCTGCCATCTGCAGCCCAACTTGAGGAGGCCCTTCACATCGGTCATGCTGGTCTAGTTGATCGTGACAAATTAGAGAAGACAGGAATGCACTTGGACAACAGATCTGTTTCTTACCGTCACCAGATGGCAATGAGAACTAGCCAAGAAGCCACAAGACTTGCCAGGGCAGGTTATATGCTAGGCCTGGCCACAAAACATCTGGCAGAAAGGTAGTTAATGGAAATGGTGGACAGTTTGCCACGTCTCATTAAACCTCTAACCCTGTGATGGAGGTCATGTACAACCCAGTCTTATTCTGCTGGTGAAATTATGAGGGCATTAGCTTTATTGTACATGTGCCAGTCATGTCTAGGAGGCAGTATTTGAATTGGATGGCTTTTGCTTCTAGTTCTAAGTAGTACTCTTTTGGTTGTAGGATGCATGAGATTCTACATCACTGTATGTCTAGGATTCTGTAAGTTATTGTTACATTTTGTAACTAAAATGGCCAAATTGAATTATATGACATAACACTATGAATATCCTGCTATTTGTATGCAGTCTGGTAATATATTTGCAAGGTACAAGGTGAAAATCTTGGCCCAGAGACTAGCTATCCTGATTAAAGGCTTTTGTGGTTTGTCTCAGCTACTTGAGCCAAATAATAGTGCCTTAAAGTACGCCAAAAACACTTCCTTCCATGTCATTTCCAAGTCCATATTACTAATCATCCTGTCATTCAAATACTACATATCCTGATCTACTGAAGACAGTATTAAATGAGCCGTACATATACAACAGTCTTTGAACATCAGAGACACTAGAAGAATGGGAATAGGTAATAGACTTTGTAAACAGTGATAAAAATATATAACATAATCTAATATAATATGTGAACATCCAACTTCCCTGTTTCCTGTCACAGATCTAAGAGAAAACACACAAATATTATGAAATTTACTCCATATTCTTACCAATATGCACTGTAGGTAGCCACAGATGTCAAAATGATGTGCAAGTGTTGCAGTATAATTTCTGGATGCAGTTAAACTCCTCACTGACACTCTTTTTTCAATTACGTGACCAAAATTTCTTTTAATAATTTCAGTCTTATTCTTCCTTTCAAGTTTCAGCTTCTGTACATTGTGATATTGATAGGGAAATCAACCATAGCTTGTCCAAAGAATGGGTAATTCTGCTTGTTTACAATAAATAACTGTAAAATTAATAGTCATGGTTATTGTACCAGATTGTAAATAAAATGCTGGCATAACTTATTTTTACATAATCATTCTGCAGTCAGCTAAAGTCAGAAAATCCTATAAAGTACAGTAGTAACTATAAACACCTGCTTTAAACACTCCACATTTTGTCTGTGCAGTGCACATGTATGTTTTGTGTGTTTGTCAAAAAGTTCAGTGATCATTTTCTTATACAGCTTTAACAAGTTGACCTTTGTAATGGAGATGCAAAATATCCTGACCAGCTCTGGGCCAACCAGCCTCCTATTCAATGAGTACCTGGGGCACATTCCCCAGGGATAAGCTGCTGGGACATGGAACTGACCACTCACCTCCATCTAGTGCCAAGGTTAAGAATGTCTTCGTGATGTGCATAGAGATAAATTTATCTTAACCTGGTGATGCTGTCATGTTCTGATGGCCGTATTATTTATTCATGAGCCCAAACAGCATGTTCTGATTGCATTTCACACATATTATTCCAGAGGACTGTGGATGCCAAAAGGGACTAGAAAACGTGTGAGCAGAGGGCCCTCTATAGAGGCTGACTGGTTTCCTCTAGAAGTGTGTGCAGATGCAGGCACCTCCCCATGTCCATCCTCTTCATTCCGCTCAGCTGATGGGTCTTGTAACAACATACTGCATCCCTTTACGTGGGGTGTTGCCTTGCGTCCTTATCGGAGGTCTCTGTCTCCTGACTATGCAGATGGTAAGATTGACATAAAATCTTGGGGTACTGTGAGGTTTATCGTGGCTTTCTTTAGTCCCTAAAGGCACATAGTGAAAGAGTGTCTAAATTGGAGTATAATTACTTTCTTTCATATAAGGAATTCATTATTACAAATTATCATGCCCTTCTGTGCTCCATAATCCAGTATGTTCAAGGAAAGAACAGAAGTTTGCATGAAACTTGTCCTCCCTTATAAGCTCATACAGACATACCCATTTCTCAGGTGTGATGGCACCAAGAGTGGCGTCTGATGGTGGCACTTTGCCATCTGCCAGAGAAGTTAGTGTGGCAGTGCATCGCCCAATGTACCAGGATGACACAAACTTCACAGTAATGTTGGCTGTATGGGGGCAATTCATTGACCACGACATCACAGCTACAGCACTCAGCACAGGTGGGCAAATAATTCTGGATCAGAACAAAAAAGGGACGTGAAAGTTGCTGTGATGTGACACAATTGTTGTCCAGTAGAATCACACATGAAGGCAGCAGGATCCTCTAAAATGTTGGAACACTGATAGCGTACTACACATTACATCCCAGACGTCAGCAGCTGTGAGAGCACCACTGTGAGAACCTCACACCTTACTAAACAAAGGCTACCTCCTAGGTCACCTAGGTTGTTTGCAGTTTATGTCAGTTCCTCCGTGTAAATAGTGAACCTGAACCTTCTCATACTTCATGTCCATTTCTTTCCCAGTTATTCATTTGACACTAAATAATGTACCCAGTTGACACAGCATGCAGAAACAAACGCATAATGTATTACTGTGTGTTTAGGTAGTGATGGCAGTGCCATCTCCTGTTGTGGGATTGCACCACACCACCCGGAATGTTTTCCAGTCCAGTTGTCTGCTGCTGACCCATACTTCAATGTCAGCTGCATGGAGTTTGTGCGTTCTGCCCCTGCTCCCACCTGCAGTCTGGGTGATTTTACAAACACTTTGCTTTGGTGATAAATATATACCTACCTGCCACTGAATAGAACTTGAAGGATAACCAATGACTTACATCACACTTCATTACAGAATTAATGCATTGCAGGTCCTCGGGAACAGCTGAACCAGGCAAGTGCATACCTGGATGGCTCTGTGGTGTATGGAACAAGCCTCAAACTTACTTCACAGCTGCGCAGCATGATTGGGGGGAAATTACACATGTCTGTAACTCCTGATGGACGATCTCTGCTTCCATACTCAGCAGACCCTTCTGATGGTTGCAACCAGAAAGCGGAGATGGCCAGGGGTAGATACTGCTTCATTTCAGGTACTGGAATTTACAGTAATACTGGTGGTACTGGGAGAATTCAAGACTGTGCAACATGAACTAGGAATAAATCAAGTTTTTTCCTGAGAAAAGGCGTGTGCATGGTTTTGTTATTTTGATTAAGGTTTTTAGGGTTTTATGAATCTTTCCACACAGTGCCAGTCTTACATTTACATGACGCTCCACATTGTTCATGCAGCAGTTTTTCACTGCAGAAATTTTTTTACTTCTAGCCATCAGACTAGGCTATGGGCTGGACAATCCAGTGTCTGAATGTTGGCGGGCAAGGGATTTATCTTTTTCCAAAACGTCCAGACCAGCTCTGGCGCCCATCCAGTCTCCTGTTTACTTGGTTTACTCCTGTTTACTGGGGGCTCTTTCCACAGGGCGTGAGAGCAGCCGAGGTATGAGGCTGACCACTTAACCTCCATCTAGTGCTGACATTGAGAATGTGTAGAGCTGTGTCTTCACTGTATGCCATCCTGGTGTGTATAGGGACAACTTTATGACATGCCAGCAGGAATAGCACTGTATGGTAGACCTGTGTAACATACAGCTGACCAGCATCTTACCTGGCCCACAAAATATGTTCCCTGTATTAGAAAGTTTATGTGGCAGTCTGTCAGTCTTGAAGGTTGTCAAGATGGCACGAAATGTTTCCTGTGCCTTTAATTCAATTCAATTCAATTCAATTTATTCACATCCATATTGTTACAAATGTAACATTCGGACAAGTCATATAATATTTCACATACATTCCAACACATTGTTATATAACACATTATTATTACAGTTCAAAATCCTTAAACTATATGATACGCTAACTTACCAAGAAAACAATAAAATACATGTATTTATCGTTCATTCATCACCGCCATCCATAAGTCATCATAAGTGGTTATGAGGGGATATATCGTTCATGACAGTGTAAACATAATACTTATAGAAATACAAGTGTTGAACATCCCATACAAACACTTTCAGTAGTTAAGAAATTCTTCTACTGAATAAAAACACTCTTCAATCAGAAAGTCAATAAGTTTCTTTTTAAATTTTGTCAAAGTTTCAGTGTTTTTAATTTCCTTTGCCAATCTGTTATAAATGTGGATACCGCTACAAGTTGTGCTTTTTTCAAACAATTTAGTATTATGACCTGTTATAAACAAATCCGATTTTTGTCTTGTATCATGTAAATGGATCATAGAGTTTGTTTTATAGTTATTATTATATTAAAAATGGGAATGGTCACCTCTTCATACCTACATAATTGTAGGAGTGTAAAAATTCCTGCTTCTTGAATTAAGTCAGGGAGTCTGGCCTCCATGAGTGCAAAAAAGGTGGAGACAGTATTTTAGCACCTTTGGAATGTGAGACAGGTCACCCAAACAAGCATCTTCAATGAATCATCACATTTTTGGCAGCACAGGGGCTTGTCTGGCACTGACCCCCATCTCAGAACCCTGTCCTCTGGGACTGACAGAATGTGCGGTTATTCTGTAAGATTGTGCATGCGTGTTTCTGTATGGACAGTTATGTATGTTGATTGAAGGGCATAAGTGATGTGTGGTGCTAATCAGTTGTAACCGGTGCTAAAACATGGTGAAATATGTATATGCCCCCCCCCCCCCCCAGTCCTTCACTCACTTGCTGTGTGTGTGTTATGGAATGCACAAACATTATTGTGTGCTGAAAATGTGAAAAACCTTTTCATAATTTTTGTGCAAACTAGTTAAAATTATAAGTGTGAAATAATATGTATTTTTTACACGTGGATATGGAGCTGGGATAGTGTAGTCAGTATAGTGACTAGGCTACGGATTGGACAGTCTGGGATTCGAATATTGGCAGAGGCAAGAGATTTTTATCTTCTCAGAAACGTCCCTGCAGACCACCAAGCCTCCTGTTGGATGGGCAAATATTTGCCGCCATGTGGAAGATACATGAAGTAAGTATTATGAACAAGGTGTCACTGAAGACACAATTTAAAAAATTGTAATTCAAAATGCAGACGAAGATTTCAGCAACAGCAGTGATGAGATCAAAGACAATAATGAAAATTTTTAGACGTCATAAGTAGAGGAACTGCTGTGAATTATAACTTTGAACACGATGGGTTTATTCAGTTAATTTGAAAACTATTACTTAAAAAACTAAACTGAGTCAACAAGGCCATATCTTACGTTTACATAATCAATACCCCAATTTATGTCTACTTATACTGCAGCAGTGTAGTTATCTGAATGTCTGGGCAGCCTGTAAGGGCTGAGTAAAGACATGTCATTCCATTCCTTACTCTAAGGTTACTCAAGTGGCCAGGAAGTAACGCATGAACACCACCATAATCACATGGGGAAACAGAGTCATTACAAATGGTTTGTAGAAAATGCAGACTGTGATGTCGTGTAGTTTGGTGGACGATTACCCACGTTTTGGACGAACCTGCTGCCTCCATCTTCAGGGCAGAAATAAGCTGAGCAAAAACGTCAGTTATGTTATACAGGGAGTGGGTCAGGACAAGGCTGTAAGCAGACCAATGGGAACAGTGCCCTGAAAAGGGCTGTATTTTGACTGGGAGAACTGAAGAAGTAACGAAGCTGAGTGAGCAAAAAAGGGAAGGAGTTTGAAGTAAGAGGACATGAGGTATAACACACCATTTGCTTGAGTGATTTCAGGCTTCTGCCATGGTGTAAATGAGATCTTCGCTCTTCTTAGATGCTATGCAGCGTCGATTGGTAGTTAGTTACCGACGTTTCGGGACAACCTATCGGTCCTTGAAGACGGGACCGATAGGTTGCCCCGAAACGTCGGTAACTAACTGCCAATCAGCTCCGTGTAACATCCCAGAAGAGCGAAAATCTCACACCATTTGCTTGTTGAGCTGACTTCTACACAGAAGGAGGAGGCAGCAGGTTGGTATGCAGACACTCAACTGCGCATCCCAGCATTCATCGGCTGAGGAACACAAAACCTGACACATATGTAACAGCTTTAAACCCACCAAATATAAACAATCAAACCACTACTTTGAGACTCGTAGCCAAGGGTACCTATGAATTCTTTGATGGACACTGCAGTGTTGCAGTCTTCACTTTCAGGGTGAATGGAGAGAGAGAGAAAAGATGATGTGGACTAATATAAGAGTCTAACAGTGGCAGTACCCCTCAGGGGCTCACAGTTATTGTGAGTACGAGAAGTGACACTCCCGAGGTCCCAAGCTTCCCAGTGCCTAGGGGTATAGCTGGGCCACTCTGTCTCTGTGGGCCATAAATACGGAGACCTGGTCCCCCAGGTTGGGGATGAGGCGAGGGACTGAACCTCTCCCCATAAAACATCACATATCTCAAAACCTGAAGAAAAGCCTTGGACAAAAGACCCATAGGCAAACCTAAAGAAAATGGATTGGAGCAGTACAGGAGGATTCCAAGAAAATACTCGGTATAAGACATTTGAAAAAGAGAAGCAATGTATAGACAAGGATGGAGATGTTATATGCAGGAAACCAAGGCCCAATATGGAGCTGTTGTGCCACAGAAGAAGAAGAATGGTGACAGCAAGGGTAGGAGGGCAGTGTGAAGCTACTCACTGATGGATACAAACTGAGCAATGTGTGGCTTCACTTTTCCACAAATCCTCCTTAACCCTCTGTCCACGGCAACTGCTTGAACACATGATGCGGCTAAAGCCTAAAGGCTTATGTTACCTTTTAATTTCATTTGGTTTTATTTTTTTCCCCATTGACAGGAGATGCACGAGCCAATGAAAACCTACACCTGACAACAATGCATCTATTGTGGGCACGTCAGCATAATCTGGTTGCAGACCAGCTTGCTGAACTCAACCCATCCTGGGAAGATGAACGTGTGTTCCAAGAAGCCAGGCGCATTGTAGTGGCACAACTGCAGCACATTACATATGCTGAGTTCCTGCCAGTGCTGTTAGGTTGGTAAATCTGAGGGTTCAAACAGTTTATGATCTGAAATTATTTTTGGCATCTTCTGTCAGTAATGTTTGTTTGTGTCAACCATGGGATTTACACAAACATACCATCTGTATCCATTTGAAACTTGAAGTTAATCTAAATAATATTAAAAAGTCAGTACTTCTGCAGTGCAAATATCTATGTGCGAGTTGCAGTAGACAAAGTGGCAATGAGACAGATTTTTTCCCCTGAGTACTTCGGTTTTCCCTGTCACTATCCTTGCAAGAATGTTCTGTACTTTTGTTTCATCTACCGCTGTTGATACATAATCTTTGCAATTCACAGCACTTTTATACTTCTCTCTCTCTCTTTCTCCATGACAAGGATGTAGCAATTAAGGCTGATTGTGAAAATAATCACTATTATGAAAATTATAAAAAACACATAAATACACTTGGCAAAATGCAGCAGATTTTTGAAAGTTAAAGTGGTACGTATAATTACCACTATGCTCTAAAGGGTTGAAGTAAGTGCAGGATGTTAAATTTATTTGCAAGACAGTGTAATAAATGATTACAATAATTCCCCCAGTCATAAACAGTAGTTATTACATGGGCCATGACAGGGGAGTTACCAAAGGACTGTGGACTAGACAGGTAGGGTTCAGAGCCCAACAAGAGCAGCATCATTATGAGGGGCTTGTACAGGTACAGGGCTTTTCTTCTCCCCACTCCCCTGTTGGTTGGGAGGTGGGGTTAAATGACCACAGCCCAAGGCGACTTTTCCATCCAATGCTGCTATGTAGTATATATGGAATATTACCACCATGCACCTTTTACACCTCTGCCGTGTGGTGCTTAGACATAAGAACTGTGTTCTGTTCCGGCCCTTATATCGAATGCCACTGGTTACAGGTGATGAACTAATGTCCCAACTTGGTTTGAATCCACAACCATCTGGTTATTTCCATGGTTACAGTGCATCTATAGATGCTTCCATTGCCAACAGCTTTGCAGCAAGTGCATTTAGGTTTGGGCATACTCTGCTACCGGTGAGTCCAGTGTTAGCATAACCACTGCATTTTCTTTCTATAACATGACATTACCTCAGTTAGAACACAGCAATCCTTTGCCAGCTGTGAGGGTTACATTTCTGAAAACATCACAGCTAGCAATACCTAGGTCTTACATGGAACTGGGAGCTAGGGAAACCACAATAGCTGTAAACACCTGTCAGTGCATAAGTATGTAGATCCATTTTAGTTATATAATATTAAAATCTTACACAGTGTCCAGTGACTTTGTCATAACT
This sequence comes from Reticulitermes speratus, assembly GCA_021186555.1. NCBI lineage: Eukaryota > Metazoa > Arthropoda > Insecta > Blattodea > Rhinotermitidae > Reticulitermes > Reticulitermes speratus. The sequence goes on from JAJKFL010000004.1 coordinate 719,243, forward strand.
TCAGGATTAGATTCCTGACCTCATACAGAGTCAAAAATGGCATGTCACCATGGGTCCAATTTGTAACCATTGCAAAGCTACGGGACTCCTAAAACGTGAATGAATAAGGACAGGTGTGGGCCGGGATAGTGCAATCGGTATAGTGACTCGGTACGGGCTAGACAGTCCGGAGTTCGAAACCCGGTGGGGGCGAGACTTTCTGCACCGTCCAGAATGGCCCTGGGTCCCACTCAGCCTCCTATACAATGGGTACCGGGTGTTTCTAGGGGGTAAAGCGGCCGGGGCATGGCGTTGACCACCCACCCCCATCTAGTGCCAAGGATAAAGAAAGAGTTGAGCTATATCTCTGCTCCCCTCTGTGCCTTCATGGCCTGTTGTAGGTTGAACTTTACCTTTACATTTATAAGAACAGGTGGGCACAAAAACTCACATAAGTTAGTGGAAGACATGGTTCTGTCTACTTCATACAACGTTACAGTGTTACAGTGCATTTACAACAGGTGTTCAAATAGCCGCCTTTGGCCCGGATATGCTGTGTGGCCCATTTTAAGATGAAATGTGAAACAATAAGAACTCTTGGATTGTTCATGTGCTTTGTGTCATCAAGTACGCTATCCAGTAGTGCATCCTGTGTGTCCACTCTGACCTAGTACACCATGTTTTTTATGTGTCCTCACATGTATGAATCTATAGGCATGAAGCCAGATGACCTTGCAGGCCAATTCTTCACACTTGCATGACCACAACCTAGGAATTGATCCAGAACCTGTGTAGCATGCCTGCAGAAATGGGCTAGTGCCCCATCATGTTGGTAGTACATCTGATGATCTTTGTGGTATGCATCTGCTACTGAAGGTTACTGGCAAGTGCAGAGGTCAAAGTTCAAAGTCTCGTAGGTTTGAAACAGATGCAAATCGGACCCATGTTGATATGACATTTTTGACTCTGTACGAGGTCAGGAATCTACCTGAAATTATGACATGAAGTCGCCAAACACCCTGTATACATACAGTGTAAGGATGTGGACTGAATTCAGTTGGTCATTACAATCCATGGCACAGAGGCTATTGATTCTTTCCATGTACACACAAATTAAACACAATAATGAAAAGTCATTGTACAGCATAACAACCATGCCATGGAAATGTGCAAGGAAATGGAGGTATAGCTCCTATATTTTAATTTTGATCCTGTGAAACTGCAGGTACATAAAACTGTGGTTTACAAAACTGGACAAATGGATATCCATGAGTTTTCAAATACACTGTTGGCACTGGATTGGTGTGCTACTGCCTCTGTGGAGCATAATGCTTCATAAGAAGCTAATACTCATTTTGCTAGTCAAAAAACATTACACATTTTGTGGAACCCAAATGTTTGTTGCCAGGTTCACAAGAGCTCATGACCGGTGCCTGTCCTAAGTCAACTGCTGTGTAGCAGTGTTACGTAAGTGCCTGTGTGGTCTGAAAAACTGCTTGAAGTGCTCAGGACATGGACATGTCCACATGGTATTGTCTTACTCGTATGTTGGTACAGGCTTAAAAATGGGCTTGTGCCCAGTACAAGAGATCTACCAAATACTTAAAGCTTTCATTGTTTCAGAAATAATTCTTAATTCAAACAGGCATGAAGGCATAAACCATGATACATGAATAAGAAAGAATGACAATTTTATCCATATTATGCATTTCCAGGAAAACACTTTGTTAGGAGCATCAGTTCCAAAGAATAATGGATTTTCATCTGTTTTCAATTCAAGTGGATCTGTCAGATTATCTGATTATTGTGTGTCAGAGAAATAAAAAATTTTAAAAAGTGTTATGGCAATGATATTGCCTTCTACACAAAAAAGAAGTTTATATATTTAGAAGTACACTTACAGCAAGTCACTATGATTTCCACTGACAAAGCTGCCGAAAGTAGTCACATCTTTGACTTGTATTCAGGATGTGCCCAGTTTCTGTCTTGGCTGGGACATCAGTTACCCTAAGGTCTTTCAGGTTTTCATCAGTCTATTCAGGCAAATGCCAGGATAATACCTCAAGTTAGGCCATAACAACTTCCATCCTCATCCTTGCCAAATCATTATTCACTTATCATTCTACCACTTGACACTATTTAGCCTGAATTACTGACCGAATTGTTAAATAAACTATGAGTATACAAAGATCTTTATCATAATGAGGTTGAACGTATAGGGAATAATCACTGTTTTATTACGAAAACTAGACAAGACTCATAAGTACACTCTGTGGGCCAAATGCAGAATTACCAACAATTGCAGCAAATAGTATACACTGTTCCCACTATGCAGTGCTGGGGAATACACTCCCATTTGAAATTGGAACCTCCTGCTTTGCAGGGCCTCATGAAGATGCTGGGAAATGACACACAAGAGTACGTGGAATTGCATCGTATGCTGTTCAACCCATACAGGTTGTACATGCCCGGACAACTGGATGATATACTCAGAGGGGCATTGGACACCCATGCTGCAAAAGTTGATCCTTATTTTTCCGAAGAGGTAACAACTGTCATCAAATCATGCAAGATTTCATTGTAATGCACTGGTCTTGCCATGTTTAGTGACACAGAGTTACTCCTTTGATGCGTTTAGCTCATCTCTTCCTTTCTTTCTTTTTCTGACATCTTTCTGCCTACTGGTTGTAGGTGTAGAGGGTTATTGTTGCACTTGATCACATTCAATGACACACACTTTCGGTAGGACTCCTCTGGGTGAGGGATTGGCCTGTCACAGGGACCTCTACCTGACAACAAGCAACATTCACAAGAGACAGACATCCATGACACCAGCGGGATTCGAACCCACAATCCCAGCCAGCGAGCAGTGGCAGACCCACTCCTTAGACCGCACGGCCACCAGGATCAGCCTGAAGCTCATCTCAACAACATAAAATCAGTTCTACTTCACAGTAAACACACTTTATCTCCATTACACTGAGTGGCCAGTTAAATTATGTTTCTTATAAGAATAATACAGAACATATAAATACACTGCACAAGTCATCATGCAGCTTGTTAATGTTAAAGCCGGTGATACACACACACAAACACACACAGTCCTCTCTGTTTTGTGCCTTTTTACTTTAATGCCCCTTGCCAGTTTACACCACTTCTTAATTTGCCCTCTCTCATTTTCAGTTTAACGCCCTTTGGCTGGCTGCATTCTACTATGCTAACCCCCATGTTTCTGATGGGAATGCAATTTTCGATTTATGCCCTCTTTTTCAGGAATGCAGATAAGGGTATAAAACAAGGGCTCGGTATATATAGTAATTTCCACTAGGCTTTAAAGGGTTAAAGAAAATTTCTTTCTTATATTACCAGAATCATAAAAAATGCTTTGAAATAATGCTGTGGCTGAAATCCAATGACCAAGAAAACCTGGGTGTGTTACAAAATAACTTTAGTTATTGTAACTTTAGTAACTGTCTGAAGCACCAGTGCAAACACTTCATAATATCTATGCTACGCATACATGTTAACTTGTTTCACTTTTTAATATTAATGACAACGGGGTTTATGTGAAACTGGATGTTTTGGATGCTGGTCTAGTGGTCTACTGATTAGTACATTCGCTTAGTATTCATATGGTCCTGAATTTGATCCCCACTGTCACCACTAAGTCATTCACTATAATGACAGCCTGTCACTTGAAAACAGGAACATCAACTCCTGAAATGGTGCACACATAAAACACACCTTAGCCAGTGTCAAACATACTTAGGGCAGTTAATCAGCACAAAACCATTTCCAACCTCACAGTACATTTCCCAGAGGTGTATGCTGTGGTCTTCTGGGTTGACACCAAGTAATCTAATGGGCAATTGCCAACATCTTGACAGAACATATTGCACCCAGTTTCTAGTCAAAGCCCCTACCAGCTTCCACACTACACGGTTTTTCATAACCCAGACGACCACCATGGTCATGGAAACCTGAACTCGCGCAAACGTGTGTGTTTGTTTATATATATACATTTTTTAAAGTTTGTCTTGTAGTCTACTGTGTTTTCAGTCATTGCAGTAGCTTCATCTTCCAACAGATTACTTCACCAAATTATGTATTTCAAGTTTTCTCCAAAGGAATGCGATGTCCATCCCATTGTAACCGTCTTGATTTGACTACCCCAAGAATCTTAAGACAATTAATATTATGGTGACATCATGTAGTCTGGTTCATAGGTACCAGTGCTTCAGAGGTGTGTGCTGCCTCCATCTTCATGATAGGAGACAGCATCACATCCAAACAAAACCTCAAATCACCATCTTGGCTAGATGATTAGTATTTTAATTTTCATAAACCTTACTGGAAGCAGAACGAATGGAATCACAACAACCTGTGATGCATTGCAGCTGACCAAACATCTGTTTGAACAACAATCTGCTTCTACTGTCCCCCATGGGATTCAATGTGGACTTGATCTAGTGTCCCTGAATATCCAGAGGGGAAGGGACCACGGGCTACCCACATACCCTGCCTGGAGAGCACACTGTGGTCTCTCACGTCCAAACAGTTTCAGTGACATGAGGAACTACATTGACAGTGGTTCTCTAGAGAAGATGAAACAGTTATACAGGTCAGTGCAACAGTGTGAAATACACCACACTCTGTTCATTTATTGATGATTTACTTAACAACATAGTAGCTCAGTATACAAATGTTGAATGATGGAATGACTTGCAGACTGGAGATTTATAGAAGCAGGTGTGACATAATTTGAGGTATTATCCTAGCATCTGCCTGGAGGAATTGAGGTAGATCACACATAACCATAGCAGAGAGCTGGTCTCTGGGACAAGATCTGAATGCCTCCTGAATATGAAATATGAGTGCTACCCACTTGACAGTGATGTTTACACAGAGCTCACTGCTTTCAAAGAATAAGCCACTATTTGAATCACACATGGCAAATTGTGACTGACATACCTTTGCTGTTAAATCAAGCACAGATTTATTCTTTGGGTGTGCCAACTTGGAAATTCAGACATCCATGTTAAGTGGTATGTGGCCTGCTACAAAGAGTTTTACACAACTATAAGCTTGAATAACTTATTTCATATTACATGTATTTTTGTAGGTCTGTGGATGACATTGACTTGTACACAGGGGCACTGGCTGAACGACCCCTGGATGGTAGTTTATTGGGCCCCACTATTACATGTCTACTGACAGACCAGTTTGTGAGACTGAAAAGAGGAGACCGATTCTGGTATGAGACACCAGAAGCTCCACAAGCCTTCACACAAGGTGAGGTTTTGTATGTAAAAGGTAAAGCTATCCCATTACAGGTGTGGAGAGGCCCTTAGGGCTCCAGGAGGTTGAGGCTCCCAGAATTTCTAGACAGTCGGCACATGGAGACGGCAGTGTTGTCAGCCTTACGCACTGTCTGCATTTACCCCCAGGAGATATCCCTGGTACTCATTTCTGTTAGAGGCCGAGTCAAGCCCACGGCCATAGTACTGCTGTAAGGATTAAATCAATGAAAAATACCAATGACCCTATCTGGAATCAAATACATGACCTTCCGGCTTGTAGTGCAGTGCCTCCAGGTTTTATATGTAGCCTCATATTTAAGCTGTTAACCAGCAATGGACAACTTGTAGCCTGAAGTGTTTCTGACTTGCTGGGAATTTTACAATATGTCAGTAGTGACATTCTTGTTACTTACATTCTTCCATCCGTAAAACTGAAAATATTATAATGTGTTTATTGTATTAAGAGTACCAAGGTCTGAACTTAAAAAGAATATGAAAACTGATGCAGCAAATTCAAAATTCTATCATGCACAAGCACAAGTATGTTTTCTTCCCCTGGATGTGGTGACTTTCCCCATCAATATCACAGTATGCAGTAGCTAACACTTTGAAGAAAGAATAACATTCAAACTAAGAAACTAAGGAACTAAGGTTTAACCTTTTAAAGACCTGCATTCAGATATGCAGATGCACATAGCAAAATACCCGTAGATATTCATCTTACATACTTCGGTAACACAGAAATTTACTGCATTTTTAAGATATGCTGCATAATCTCTGATTTATTTTCCACAAAATGCAGTTTATTTCATAATTTTATCTTTTTCTGCTCAAATAATACATTTTTTATAAATCATGCTCTAAAATTTAAATACCCACCCTGGTAGAATAAAGGTTAATCACATCATTAAAAAAGGATCAGAAATAAGGATTCAAATCACATCCAAAAACTCTGCCACAGTACTTGAACATCACTGTAACAGCCATGGCTACTGTACATATTGGCAACAGAATGCAATGAACTTTGTAATGCCTTTGGATATTCTCTTATTAGGTCTGTGGTAGGAAACAATGTTATGGTTCATATATACCACTATCCCATCTGAAGAAAAATGTGTTTGGTATTCTTTGCATGAATACATCATGCAGTGTTGTGTCCTCCCACAGTTTCAAAAGCAAAATACGTGGAAGGAGTTTGAAGAAATATGATCCTGAGAGTATACAGTAAAAGTTTTGGTCAGCATTCATATGTAGTAATTAAGTATAAAGTCCAAGTGATGGCTCAGTCAGTACAGTGAGTAGGCTATGGGCTGGACAACCAGGGAACTGAGGTTTCTTTCCTGGCAGGAGCAGAGTTTACTCTTCTCCACAGCATTCAAAACAGCTCCAGCCCCCCCCCCCCCCCCCCCGCCTTGCATACTGAGGGCTCTTCCTCCCCTGGGGTCTGGTTAAGTGGCCAGGCCATAAACCTGACCACCATCATCTAGGTCCACGGTTGACAATGTGTGGAGCTGTACCTCCATTCCCCTACATCAGTGGTTCCCAAAGTGGGCGGTACGGGATTACCGAGGTGGGCGCTAATAGGTACGAGAGGTGGAAGGGAGCGCTGTTATTATCACAGGGGGGCGCTAGTAGACAAGTAGTGTATTTATTTTATAATAAAATTAAAATAAAGTAATTTTTGTGTTAAAAATATAAAAATTAATTAAATTTCATAGTATTTTAATTTTTGAATCTTATTCAAGCACATATTATTTTTTAATAAACTATTGCTAGATGAATTATTTTTAATCATAAAAAATATAATAAATTTTAATTTATTAATTAACACATAAAACATTAAGTTTAACTATCATAATTTTATTTAAACGATTTTTTTAAATACAAAATAAAAGTGGAAACAAAAGCGCATTTATGCTTTTTAAAAAAGGTGGGGGGGTGGGGGGCGCTGTGGGTGTGTATATGAAACCAAGGGGGCGGTGGACCGAAAAAGTTTGGGAACCACTGCCCTACATTATCATGGTGTGGTACTTAACCAACCATGGGACAACTTTTATCTTTTACCTTACTGCAGAGGGTTGCAAATCAGCAAAGAAAAACACATTTGGAAACAGTATGTCCTGCTTCAGTCTGTTTGCTGACTCAGAGCACTTGATTGTTAAGGTCACAGCCTTCTGAGATGTGATACCATGCAGTCTGATAGGTACCTACTATTTTCACCTTCAGGGTAGAAAAACAAAGCATTGGTCCCTATGTACCAAACTACAACACATCACATCCCAGAGTATCATAATCTTAAAATTTCCCAGAGTGTGTACCTCAAAATTCTCCTGACTGTTTGCAGGGCAACTGTGCGAGCTACGTAAGACATCCCTTGCTCGCATCATATGTGACAACGCTGACTCAGTCGAGAAAGCACAGCCACTTGTCATGCATGCTGTTGGACCTAAAAATGAGCGTGTCCCCTGCAGCTCCATCCCTGGGCCAGACTTGTCCCTATGGCAGGAGCAGAGGCTGACACACACAAAGCTTGGTCTGCTAGACACGGGAGTACGTGCACTGTCAACAAGTTTCCGGGTCCACATCACACGTGGTTACGTATTGTCTGACGAAGCATCTGTCCTGTGGAATGGACAGACCCCACTGCCATTTCCTGCCAACTTCAACCTCAGGCCTTTCTGGTCTGGCACCCTGACTTCTGATTCTCTTCATGGCACTTTCTCAGTGCAGCAAAGTTCCCAGCAGTGGGTGAATGGGCAGTTCTTCTTCAAGGTGTTAACAGATTGGTTCCATTCACGTCCTGTGCAAATTTCAGGCAACTTCATGTCATCAGTGTACTTCAAAGAAGTAGAGGATTACAGCCTACCTGCATCTCTCTCATCACCTCTTGAACTGTCTGTAAATTTGTCATCAACCCCAAGTGTTCAAATCACATCAGAAATACTAACAGCATCTACAGCTCTAGAAGGAACATATTCCGACAACAGAACAGTGTTTTGGTGGTCTGGGGGCATTGTATTAACAATTTCCACTTCATCTCAGCATTGGATTGACACCAGTCACAACTTCTCTCCAGACGGTGATACAGAAAACCTGAGTTTTGGAGGTGAAAATTCTGGAAGACACTGGAGCAAGAGGGAAAAGGAACTGTATAAACAAAATGTCACCCAAGAGTAACAAGGAATTGTATGCACCATCTAGTGACAAAAAACTACATGTTCAAAGTGTGATCTGAAATAGAAATATTTTGTCCTGTCAAGGCATGTTATTTATAAACTTAATATTATTCATTCCGTACATTTTCTTTTCTATATTTATAGTTCGACAAATGTACATTTGTCAGACTATAAATATAGCATGTTATTTATATTGTAAGAGGTGTGACAATTAAGTTCCACAAATACCCTATGGCAGCTATATTTTAATTGCTTGCACACTAATAGTTCCTGTCTCCTTGTGTAGTGAGTCAGTGTTCCCACTGCTCAAAATAGTCCTGCAACCCCTCTTCTGGAATGCTCTCCCGGATGGTCATCTCACGGCCCTGGGTGCTGACAATTTCTGAAAATCTGTGGCTCTTCAAAGCCTGAATGCTGATTGTGTCTACAAATCTGTGGCCCTTCAGAGAGGTCTTCAGTTTTGGGAATAACCAGAAGTCGCATAGGACAATATCTGGCAAGTATGTCTGATTGTCCAGTTCCATTAATTTTTGGCCATGAAACTCCCAGACAGGCAGCACATCATAAAGGGGAGGGGCACTACCATGATGCAAGATCCAAGCATCAGACCAAAGTTTCATGCTTCTCCATGAAACAACATTATGTAACCTTGCCAATATTTGAAGCAACAGTGCTGGCTCATTCTTTTGATCTTGTTCAAGAAACGCCAAGTGAACAATGTCCTTGTAATGAAAAAAGAGATCAGCACAGTCTTTATATGGGCTTGTGACATGCCTGTCTCTTTTTTGTCTCAAGAGATGCCAACATTTTCTACTGCATGCTTATTTTCCAGACTGTACTGAAAGTACCTTGATTCATCATATGTGATGACTCTATTCAAACGTTCCTTCCTTTAGCCAATGACAAGAGAGATGAGAACAAATAGCAAGCTGCCACCATTTCTGGTGATGAAAAAAATTTTGTCACACCACCTTTGCTGAATTTTCTTCATTCCCATCTTGAGTGAAACCTTCTTCACAGTTTCCCCGTCTACATTCATTTCATGTTCCATCATTCATACACATACACGCCTCATCAATCCAATCCATTTTCCACACACTTTCCACATTCTCATCTGTGTGGTGAGTTGTTGCATGTCCAATTCTTTCATTGTTCACGTCTTCATGACCCTCTATAAACCTTGCATGCTATTCAGGCACGACTTTTCCGTAGCATCAGCGCCCTATAAGCTGGACAGAATCTTTAAGGTCAGGAATGTGATGTCCCTTGTATTGAATGCACACACAAGAGGAGAGGCTTTGTTGCACGACTCATTGCTATGCAGTGTGTTGACACAGGCAGCTAGGTTTGCCACAGCATAAACTCTAAACACAAATAATAAAAAGCATACTCTATCTGATGTGGGTTCCATTTCCAATACACAGCCCTACTTGCGGCTTATGAATGTTAAGATTCTTGTTACTGTCACTTGTGGAGTAAGCAATAAGATAGACACAAAAATTTTCCCTTCTCAATAAGTATTTTACAGCCATAGATAAAAGTTCAGTGAACCTGAAAAGAACAGAAGTTGCTGACACCAAAGTCAGATATCTGAAGTGATTGTGGACAGTGACAGTGATAAGTCAGAGAGTGACAATATGACTGTCAAAGAGGAGGAAGGTGATAAAGGCGCTGAAACCGAATCACTCTTACAACAGGTGTGCACCATCTGAGTGGCTACACAGAATGTTCTAGTGCTCAAATGCCACAAAGGCACAGTTCACCCAGTGCCTCTGAAGATGATGATAATTAGGGTTCGGATGTTCATGACCTAAAAAACCGAGAAATATGCATGCAAATATGCCCCAAAAATAGCTAAATATGACCTAAAAAAGGCAAAATATTACCAAATTTTTTATGAAAAATTATTTGCTAAAATTAAAAATTGTTTTGTATTTCAATCATGTTATTTATTTCCATATGCATGTACAACTATTACATTACTTGATTTCCTAGCATTTTGAATCAAAAGCCTCAGTCGCTTTAAGTTGTAAATGCCTCGTTTTGGATCAGCATCAGATGTTCAGAATACGTGTTCCTATAAAAAGAAGATATATTTAAAAAAAGAGCCTTTCATGCATATCAAATTCATTAATTACAAATAAATAAACAAATTTCAAAATATTACGTACCTTTCTTCATTCTGCTTTCTTGGCAGCATTACAATATACAACGATGTGCATTTTCAAGGCCTCCAATGAAAATCTTCTTTGATTGTCGCTCAATATGGTCTTGTAACTTGAGAAGCTCCTTTCGACATCGCACGTCGTCACTGGAGCATATTTGAAGAGGTTTAAATCATTGCTGTTTAACGCTGGTTCATCTAGCCCCAGTTTAACTTCATTTCCGCTTAGAATGTCGCTTATTTTGCACATTGTCGCATATCCATTGTTTCGACGCAGCACTGTATTAAGTTTTGATTTCACAGCATCACATATTTTGCCTCTTGCTCGCCCTATATCGCACCTTACTCCCTTGATCAGCTCCAAACCTTCATGTAGATCTGTACCAACTGCCTCTAGGCGAGAAATTGTAGTTGCTATGCCTCCATAGTTAGATTTTATACAAGCCAGACTTCCTGACAAACTACTGGGAAATATTTCTTTAACAATTGTGAATCACAATTGTTAAAGAAATATTTTGCAGTAGTTTGTGACGCATTTTTTATCACAATTTGTGATAGAAAATGCGTCACTGCTGTCAAAAGTATTAACAGTTTCTTCAATAACTGCGTAGTTTTCGCAGTAGTACTCAGCAGCATCGAGCAAGGTACCCCAACGAGTGAGTACCGGCTGAGGAGGAAGAGGCAATGAAGGTGCGAGTTATTTGAATTTCTGCACCCTCAATGGAGCTTATACGAACATTTTCTTAACGTTCAGGATCAACTTGTCGACTTCAGAATAACTATGTCTAATTTCTTCGGCAACTCTGTGCAGGGCATGAGCCAGACATGTTAAATGGACCATTTTTGGATAAATCATTTTGAGGCCCTTGGCAGCTTTTACCACATACGTTGCAGCATCCGTTACAAAAAAGATATTGTCTCGCTTAACGTCACCTTTCCACAAGAGTTTCATGGCATTATCGAAAAGCACAGCGATAGAGGAGTGGTTTACTGTATCAAGAACTTCGGAATAAAGAAGGAATATGTCACCAGGACGGTCAGCAAAGAGCGTGCCAATGACGGCATTTGCTACATATCTGCCGCAGACATCCGTTGTTTCAGCAATCGAAACCCAAACCTTATTGTCGCCCACAGTACATCTAATTCTTTTTAGAACATCTTCATAACAGGCAGGTACATAGTTTTGTCGTAGTGTTGATTCGTTTGGAATTAAATGAGTCGTGTATTTCTCCACGAAAGTTTTGAACTGCTCATTGTTCACTTTGTTTAGCGGTATGTTGGCAGACACCACCATTTTACACAGGTCCTTTGAAAATTCCGATGTTTTCTTTGATGGTGAAGGTGTTGCAGTGTTATCGAACAGAAGTCGTTGCCTGCTTTGATGACTGGTTTGTCTGCTCAAACTATTTTTATGTTTTGCCGTATCACAATGTTGTTGCACATTAAATCGCTTACCAGCTGTAACTTTAACTTCACAAAGGTTACAGAACTGAATTCTTCCATCAGAACTAAAATATTCTTCGCCAAAATCTTTAACGAAAACTCTTAACTTCGCACTTTCAGAACACTTCACTTTCGGCATCTTAACTAACTGAAGGATTCATTGTAAATGCCTGAGAAATGTAGTTACAAGTAAGAAATGGTATAGGATTAGGGCAACTGCATTCCTACTTTCATAATATTATCCTTAGAAGGGGTGGGGGCTACCTGCATTTAATGTAGCCACCAAGGGTTGAAACAGACCGCTACTTCATTGTCTCCTTGTACACATACCAATTACAGCTATGTCAAAATAACTGACTCTTTCTTGGAAGTATAATCATCTTAAAATATAATTTTAAAACATGACGCATAAGAATTTTATCCCAAAAATACAACCAACATATGCATCTTAACCATAAATATGACCAAAACATAAAAATGATCTAAATATGCATTTATATGCAAAATAAATACAGTCTGATTGTGATTAGAATAACCCAATTAGTGTTCAATTTCAGTTTAGAATGAAAATAGAAGCCCGAATAAAAATATGACATGTCATAAACATCCGAACCCTAATGATAATGAACAGAGTAGGCCATATTGACAGCAGACACCAAAACGGCCAGCAACCTTGCGGTGGACATCACCTTCCAGTGTTCCAAGTGCCGCACAGCCCCAGTTGACCCAGTGCCTCGGAAGATGATGTACGTTTTTTCTTCGGACTTCCTTACTTCTGTTACAATTACTGTGTTTCCTTTGTCTGCTCTTGTTATCATTGCATTATTTTCCTTTAGCTTATCTTTTATCTAGTTTAGAATTATTTTGGGCTTGCAAGAGGTAGTGATGTGTAACATACAGCCTCTCCTACCTAAATCCCATCCACACCTCCCACAGTACAACCTGTCCTTACTGAAGAGGCTATGGGGACCGAGTCACTGCGATATAACCGTTACATCAAATATGGAGCAAATGCCATATACATGCCTGTCTAGGGGCTATAGAAGGCAACCCCCTCACTACGCTAGCCCTGTTAGAGGCCGGTAACCTCTTCAGGGGACATCAAATTACTCACATTTATTCACATGGAACTCAACCAGAAATGCTGGACTGCTTTATCTTATGACAACAAGAACGGAAAGGGTTTGAGATTAAAGACTTTAAGAATGGAACACGGAGTACACGCGGAATGTCACATAAAATAGATAAACTACTATTAGAATTTACAAATAGGACAATAAATATTGGCATATTATCAGAAACCAAAAAGGAAAATAAGGGATCACAAGACTTGGGAAAATATACAGGGCATACACAAAAGAATGGTGCGGTTTCAAAAGTGAATAAAAAATTTATGTCTCACATTACACGGGCACAACATACACCGTCAGCGGCGGCAACTGTCCAAGTTTCTCATGCGCTACCAGCAGTTCGCTTCTCATGCTTACTGCGTGGCCAGTTTCAAAGATGGCGTTGCAGCAGGAGAAGGCTTTCTGTGTGCTCCGTTTTGAGGTGTCCAGATCTGTGATTACAGTGCAGCGTGAGTTTCGTGCACGGTTTAAAAAAGACGCACCAAACAAGAATAACATAAGCAGGCGGTACCGACAGTTTGTAGAAACTGGATGCTTGTGCAAAGGCAAGAGTCCTGGTCGACCTCGTGTGTCTGATGAAAACATTGAAAGAGTGCGTGAGGCGTTTCAGCGAAGTCCCCGCAAGTCAGTGGCTAAAGGAAGCAGGGAATTGGGCATGCCAAAAATGACGGTGTGGAAGGTGTTGTGTAAGCGGCTATGTTTTAAACCGTACAAGATGCGATTGGTGCAGGCCCTTAAACCAGCAGACAAAGTGAAAATGCGTGACTTTTGCGAGGAGATGAGGTTGAAAATGGAGGAAGATGGGTTCGTAGAAAGACTGATCTCCGATGAAGCCACATTCCACATCAGTGGCAAGGTGAACAGACACAATGTCCGTATCTGGGGAACCGAGCAACCACATGCACAGATAGAGTACCAGCGTGACTCTCCAAAAGTCAACGTTTTCTGTGCGGTGTCCCGCGAGAAAGTGCACGGCCCATTTTTCTTCGCTGAAGCAACTGTGACTGGCGACTCATTTTTGGACACGTTGGAAAGCTGGTTGTTACATCAACTGAATACCAATTATGACGATAACATTCTACAACTGGACGGAGCTCCCCCCCATTTTCACAGGAATGTATACGAGTGCTTCTCAATCGTGTTCTTCCACAGCGCTGGATCGGACATGCTGCTGCAAATGGAGACAAGAACCTTCTCCCTTGGCCACCCCGTTAGCCAGATCTTACACCGTGCGATTTCTTTCTTTGGGGGTTCGTTAAAGACAGCGTTTATGTACCACCATTGCCCACGTCCATCCATGAAATTCGTGATCGGATAACGCATGCACTGCAGGCCATTACAGCGGACATGCTACACCGGGTCTGGGATGAGTTTGATTACCGTGTGGATGTGTGTCGTGTGACCCAGGGTGCACACATTGAAGAACTGTAATTACCAAATGAGAAACTTGGACAGTTGCCGCCGCTGACGGTGTATGTTGTGCCCGTGTAAGGTGAGAAATAAAGTTTTTATTCACTTTTGAAACCGCACCATTCTTTTGTGTATGCCCTGTATAATATACTCTGGTGTCCCAAATGAGACAAGAGCTGCCACAGGTGTAGCCATTATGATAAAAAAAATAACTTAAAAACAAAAAACAGATTACAATTGGATATCACCCAGGATTATAAAACTGAGAATTAAAATTATGAAATTTATGCTGACCATAATAGGAGTATATGCACCAACTGAAGGTAAAGATATGGAAATTTAAGAATTTTATAATGAACTTCAAGAAGTTACAGACAAAAGAAGTAACAATTAATACTTAATTACAGGTGGAAGTTAACCAACTGACCAAAATATTGGCTCTGAAGAGAACCTACATTAAATAATAATGAATTACTTAGAAACTTTTGTGTATTTAATAATTTAAAAATTACAGATACATTGTATACGCACAAGACACACAAATATACATGGGAAGCATGCAGTACAAAATTTTTAATTGACTATAATTATTAATGACAAACTTCAAGGATACATTAAGGACACCAGAGTGTATAGGGGCTCCAATATTTATTGTGACCATTATTTGCTAGAAAGTAAATTTCAAATTAAAGACAGACACTACCACCACAAACGATGACCCAAATTCACAGAAAATATTAAACAATTTAAAATCCATCTTTTGGAAGACAAGAGTATAAGGACTTTATACCAAAGTAGATTATGTGATAAAATTAAACTACTATCTCATGACACCGAGGACTAGAAAAACTTTACAAGCTGCTTTTGAAAGCCTGGGCTACAAATCAAACAAAAAGTACAAATGGTTAAGGACTTGGAATGAGGATATTAAAAATCTTGTAACAGAAAAAAAAAACATTATGAAAGATGGTTACAAAGTCAGAACCTAGAGGACTACATACAATACAAGAAAAGCAGAGCTGCAGTTAGGAAACAATCTAGGAATATAAGAAGAGGTGATGGATAACTTTGTAAAATCATTAGAAAGGGATATTACAGGTCCACAAAAAGGATTTAAAATATTTAAGAAATTACAACTAGTAGAAAATGACAAACTGAACATAAATCATATTTCAGTAGCTGCTTGTGTAACACATTACACCAAATTATGGAATGAAGAAAAAAACCCCACAAAACTGTGACCACATTATGAACATTCTGGAAACAACTTACTGGATGAAATTATAACAATAGAGCAATTAAATTTGGCCTTAATTAGAACAAAGGATAAGAAAAACCCAGGAGTGGACAATTTAGACATGGAACTGTTTACTCGTAAATATGGAGGAAACCCTTTAAAGGAAACACTACTGACATTATTTAATGACATGTGGAAAACACACCACATCCTAGAAGACTGAGAAACAGGAGTGGTGATTCATAAAAAGGATAAAAAAATGAATGTAAAAACTACAGAGGTATTACTTTACTGCCAACAGCATCAAAAATATTTGCAAATATAATTAAAATTAAATTAGAAAAGTACAATGAAAATATTTTAGAAGAGCAACAATGTGGTTTTCAAAAGGGATGGAGCTGCAAAGATGCCATTTTTACTTTGCAACAAATTACGGCTAAACGAAGAGAATACAATTTACCCACCTACATTTTACTTATTGACCACGAAAAAGCATATGACAATGTAAACCAAGAAATGTTATGGAAAATTTTAACAAACAATAACCAATATAATTGCAGTAATTCAAAGCTTATATAAAAATACAAAAATATGTATTAAACTTCCAAATCATAAACTGTCTACAATTTTGAACATTAATAAAGGAGTAAAACAGGGCTGTGGACTGTCTCCAACACTATTTAACTTGTACATAAATCAGCTAACACGAGAATGGAAATCCACTATCATAACTGGATTTAAAATATGTAATAATAAAATACTCAAAACAATGCTATATGCTGATGACCAAATGATACTAGCAAAGACAGAAGATGAATTGCAAATTGCAGCAAACACACTAAACAAAATTGCTCAAAAATACAACATGAAAATATGAACTACCAAAACAAAGTCTATGGCTAGAATATACAAGGGGCTAAAACGGTTATTGATGATATGATTATTGAACAGGTTACAGACTTTATATATCCCAAGAAACATGATCTCCAAAATCAAAATAGATAGTACAACAAAAATACACCAGTATAATAAAATAAATGGCACTATCAAAAGACATTTGGTAAGAATATGCTCCCAAGTACCAAATTACATCCAAAGCAGCTTTAAATATGGCAGTGAAGTTTGGGTTTTAAGTAAAAAAGAATTCGAGAAAAATTGAGAGTAGATGAAATTCAGAGCTGCCACACCTCAGTGTCTGGACAAAGCGCCAGTAAATGACCACACTCAGACAGGGCAATAAATATGTCATATACATTCCTTAGCATTAGGTATCATTAATGACAGAGGTGGGGATTTTTTAGGGCGGTTCATTTATGTTGCTAGTTCACCAGGGATGGCCACAGTTCATTGCACTTTGTACCAGTCAGTTCTGAGCTTGTGCAAGTTCAACACAGATCCATCTCAGTGAATCAAAATCTGTAACCTCTCAGAACAGTTCAGATCAGAGATATGCGATACTTAAGCAAATGGTACCAATACACTACCAAGCACATTGCAGCCTCATTTATCCTTTATAAAGCATGTGGTCACAAATACAAACAGTACAGAATCTACAAGCCTTTTCTTTGGTCACAACCTTTCAAAGCTGTACAAGCTTTCTATGTTCATGTAATGGAGGTCAGGTAAATGCAGTGCAAGTGCAATTGGTGTACTGCTGAACTGACATTACTGATGAAGATTTTACTACAAACAACGTAATTTTTACAGCTACAAATAAAGTATATGTGATGGTCCAATTTACTGACATTACCTAAACAAAACAGCAACTCAGTTGTTTTTGTCAGAAACAGAATTGGTCAAAAAAAACCAGTATGGTATGAAGAAAATTCATCTGGCTGAGGAAAGGGCCACAGTTGGAATGTTGTGAACACAGAATTAACCATCTGGTTCCACAAAAGGTGGGAAATTATAGGGCAGCTAAGTGACTATTAGCTTCTCAAGAATGGCCCTACTTCATGGCATTTGTTAAAGTTATGCAGTGTTGAATTAGACATCTGAATGACAAATTGGGAAGAGCGTGGAATAAACTGGTGGCATGTTTTCAATAACTGCTAGTATTTGCCTTAGGAACTAAAGGGAACTGTTAAAAACCCCAAGTCAGAACAGCCAGTTCAGGTTTGAGATTTGAATCTGAGAACTACTAAATACAAAGCAGGAACGTTAAACACCTGAGGGGGGAATTACAAGAGTGTGAGGTGATGATGATAGTGCCAAGTTTGATGACATTCTCTTGTTCAAAACTTATTAGTATGGGGGACAAGCACAAGTACAGTGCCTGTAAGGTTATGTTTCCTGGTATATACTAAGACAACATATTTAAATTTACACTTTATTACACAAGGACAGGTTACATCTCAGCTATGATCATGGATTTGCAGTATTCACAAAACTACAAAACAACGGCAGTACAAATTCTGAGACTAAGTACCAATCATCCAATATCTCTCAATTTTCTTTTTTGTACTGTAAAACTCACTTTTAAGACATCATGTTTCCATTTTTCTTTCATCTAAACTTCATTGTTATACCTGACCATAGTATCCATCTTTCGTGAGTGAGTGTATGTGTGCGCACGTGCACGTGCTGTACATGACACGTCTCAAGCCTCTGAAAGAAACACATACACTAAAAAAGTCAATGTTTTCAGATAGAATCAGCCAAATGTCATCTTCGTCCCCATGCAGATACATGGATCACGAGAAAAGAGACCAAAGAAAAACATGCAGATGTGTAACCACAAATTTAATAAAAATGACCGATCACATATGCCGACATACTGGCCAATCCTACAGGAAAATGTATCAACAAAACAAACAAAACAATACCTCTATACATTTTGTAATTACAGCCAGGAGTCAAAGAGATCCAACTCCAAACCTTGTGAACACATTTGCTGCTCTTTGTATGGCAGTGTTCAGCAGAAATACAAAAAAATGGCAGTGGCTCAACTACTAATCGGGTCTTCCCTACATACGTCGTCGTCATCACAACAATAATAATTAATAATAACATTATAAAATAACGAAGCCTCCCACTGTAGTCCCCATCATGGAATGAAAATTACAGCTAAAATTTTACACAGTAACATCACTCTCACTGGCAGGTACAGTCACGCTTGTGTACTGTCACAGAGGGAAGCTTTCTGTATATACACTCGACCAATATATATTTTCATTTAAAAAAAGGGAAGAGCAACAAAATAAAATTAACAAAGACCTTGCTAGACTTTGATGCTGTGTTGCGCATTGTAATAAATAATGTGGCAGTGGTGGTAACATGACAGCCTCTAAACATCATCAATCATGTCTTGAGCAAGGTGTGTTTACGTAACATAAGGTGGCAGCACTGTTAGCAGGCAGTATGTTACGGTTGGCAGTGATGATGCATGTTAGTGAGGCCAGGGTTGGCTGGCCATGTCTTGTGGGGGGGCATAGCCCGAGCTGAATCGTTCCCAGTTGTGGCCAGAACGATATCGTGGATGATGGTGGAATCGGGGGTAGGGGTGGCAGTGATGTGTTCACCATATGTGGGGGAGGCACAGAGAAGTCAGGTGGGATGGGGGTGTGTTCTTGTTGCTATGCCATTCCCAGTCCTTGCCTTTAGGGCGGAACTTGCTGCCCATCTTACCCCAGTGGCCACCGCCACTCCAGTTCTCGCGATGGAAGAACTTCTTCTTGAAGTGATGTTTGTGTTCCTGCAAGTCAGGGCGCTGGTATTTGAGTGGGACGGATGGAGGTAATGGAGGTGGAGGAGGGCTGCTAGACTCCCCACTGGTTGCCAGGATGCTAGTTCCTATAGAAACTGGACTGTAGGGCCCATCCAGGGGTGCGGGGCTAAAAGACGGGCCAACAGAAACAGGGAGGTGCTCATCAGCTGAGGACGATGGTGATGGTGTTCTGGGGGGGCCTGCAGAGTCATCTATCAGTGGAGCTTCCAGGATGGGGGGAGAATCACGCCCTACACAGTCAGGAGACGGTTTTGATGCAGGTGTCTTAAACAAACGAGGCATCTTGGGTCCTGAGCTGTTCCCCCCAATTTCAGATTGGGAGCGCTTCTTGGCAGGGACTGGTGCTGGAGGCGGTGGAGGTGGGTCCCCATGGCCGATGCCACTGTCAGGGCTTGTGTTGCAACTGGCAGCAGAGTCCCCACCACGCGGAGAGGCACCTTCAGTGCTGCGACGTCTCTTGTCCAACTCAGTAGAAGCAAATGACATGAGACGATCAAAGCCACTGCTGATCTTGTCCTGCCATTTGTCCACCTTCCGCTGCCCTAACTCATCCTCTCCATCTGCCAACACACAAAAGGGTGAGTGCACATTCCCAGGGCAAGCCTTGGGTCTTAGAGTGTAACGTCCGAACACATTCTGATAAAAATTTACATTGGAAGTTGACATTCAACAGTGTCAAGACACATTTTGGTTTCATCCACACTGGTTTCAAATAACCCAGTTTTACTGTCAGCTCAAATAAAATTTCAGACTGAAGATTACAGTTTTCTGGCTGAGATCATGCAGGGGAGAATTCATTTGGGCCACTGGTTTACTCATAGCCCCTGTCCCAGTCCTTTCTTCACTACATCATGTACAATTTTTCCTCATTCAACTCACTCTTCAAGCCAAAAGGTGGAGGTGGCAGGTTACTCTGAAATGCCAGTACTTACCTACCATATTGCACTGCATTGCTCTTGGAAGGCCATAATCGTGATAATCACCATCATGAGGAGCTCAAATCTCATTCACAATACAATTTATATTAAACCTGTTAGCAGCACATTAATGTGATCAAACTTCTGTCAGCCACAGACCTTCTGAGACACCAACCAATCAGCAAGCCATTTATAACAAAGAACACGCCTGTCAGGAGATGCAGTAGGATTCAAACCCACAACCAATAAAACTACTGATCTGCGGTAAACAAGCATGCTGCTGCCACCTGTAGCAAGCCCATGCAACTACTGCAAACACTTCATAACAGCCATGTGCTTTCAACGTACCAAACCTATCCAAGTACCACATGCTCCAAAACTAGAAGCGAATCCAATTTGTTGAAAGGCAAAATTTGGAAACAGAAAAATACATGACTTATCAGTTTTATATACAATGATAATCACAACTCATATTGACATACCACACACTGATATGAAAATAATTTTATGAACGCAATGTTGGCCATGGCTTTGTGGCACGGATTTTAAGGTGCTGTAACGACAAACAAGATATCTGCAAGAGCAACATCCTTTCATCACAGCACAATACTCTATCGCTCTGAAGTATGAAGTTTATCCAAACATGTTTAAAAAAGCAGTGCCTATGTCGCAATTAGCACACTGCATCTCCATTACAAAGACTGACCAGTTGATGCTCCTTAGGAAAATATTCTCTGTTTACTGTGAGAATAATACAGAACACATAAATACCATGTGTGAACAACATGTATAATTTTTTATAAGTGCTGGTACAGGTACTCCTCAATTTTTGCGACAGTTGTGATCCAAAAACAATTTGCATGGGGTGAGATCACATAAAGCAAAACTAATTTGCCTATACGCATCAATTTCATTTTATCTCACTCTCATACATTAAGAAATACATCCTCTCTCTTTTATAGATCTATTAACAAAAACATAAAAATTAACCATCACTGACTGCATGGTAGATGGTTTACCGAATAGATGAGTGGGTGATCGTGGTCATCGTGCTGTAGGAGTTGGTGTTTGAGGAGACTCGATCACTGAACTATCACTGTAATACACTGAAGATGTAGAAACAGGTGTCTGCTGCAGCAGAGAAGAGGGTTTCATTTATGGTGGGCAGACAGAAATACTGTTTTTTGCATTTGTGGCCAACTAAGCTGTAACAAGACACCAGAGGTATTTCGTGGACCTGCTGGCTGTGCATTTTATGCATAACTACCTTTACTTGCTTCCCTGCCTTTGACAGCTCACACAACAGGTCATAATAACAAGCCAAACTTCGACCAGCCGTGACATTTCTTCACTTTGCTCTGTATTAGTCATTTTTTTAAAGTTCTTGCAAAGCATCTTCAATTTCTGATAAGCTGTTTTGCAGGATGTATTGTGCCAGTTCACAAAATGTTATGTCTTCAATCACCTTGGTCAACACTATCTCTTTTAATGAGGCCAAGCTCTTTATGTACTAGTTACTTTAATTCATCAGTTGACATGTCATCAACATCCATTTCCCTGATCCTGTTAAAACCAGTCTTTGTCAAGGTAACAAACTGAATTTTAATTTGACAGAAGGTTTACCTCATCATTGTAAGTTGCATTGTTTATGAGGTGTGGCACCAACTATTGCCACACACCACGCATATGTCAGGCTGGCATTTCTCTCAATGCTTCTACGACAAACTATTTAAAGTTATGGAAGCCAAACCTTCATTTGAATTAATGAAGCCACGTATTACTGGCATGAAATGTCTTTGGTTCTTCTAGACGAAAATCATTCTTCATTGAGTCACAAAAATTTTGAGTTTTCTCCTTATGGTTCTGGGCCTGCATAAAATTTTCTTTTTGTTTGATTCTGTATCGAAGTTCAAAGCAATTTTTCCACTGTTTCCATTACCTTAGGTCTCGTTTCTGGTGCTCTACTAACAATTAAGGGGTGGCCAAGATAATGTAGTCACTATAGCAATTAGCTACAGTCTGGACAGTCTGGGGACTGGATCCCAGTGGGGGCTCACCCAGCCTCCTGTACAATGGTACTAGGCCGTTCCAGGGGTAAAGCGGCTGAGGCGTAGTGCTGACCACCAACCCCCTTCTATTGCCAAAGCTGCAAATGGGTTGGAGCTATACATCCACCTCCCCTCTGTGCCTGTACAGGAATGTCACTGCATGACCTTTACCTTTACTAACACTTAATGGAGTAACACTTTCACAACTTGCATTTACTTGTTTGGCTCATTACAAATATTCTTCCATGTAGATCCTTGAATTCCTGCGGTATGAATTATGTCACTTTTTTTTTTCCAGGCACTGCATATTTAAATTTGTTCAAGATTTAATGTTGTTCTTCATCTCTTTGCTCTTGACTGTGACTTAGCACTAGCTAGCTTCTTTTTATCTTCATCACTCACCATTATGAAATTATTTTCATGAAATAAAACACAAAAATTCACAAGATATTAGCATGTCAAAACATGAAATATTGAGGGTTTCCCTTAAAACCTCAAACTAAGAGTACCAACAGTAGCTGCATGGAGAAAGATGTGCAGCTGGGATTAATTTTCCTCCCTCCCTCCCTTCTTCCTCACTCTTCTCCTCCGCCAACCACACAATATTTATGGCCAGCTGAAATCTGAGATGCCTTAAGGTTGATTCACGCTAAAATATGTACTGCAGGTAACAACACATCAGAAAAAACATGTTACAATATAATTTAATATGACTTTAAACATAAAACAAATTAAGTCACTTTCTTCTTAAATCCATGCTAAATAAAAAGCGAAAGTTGACTTTTAACACCACTTTTACATGAAAATATGATTCAACTTACAGCATACCTCTACTCCCCTCTTCCCTGTCTCTCTCAATCTCGATTAGTTGATCGCATGTAACTGAAAATGCATTTTTCAAAATGTGTCTAAATTAGCTGTCCGCATACAAGTGAAATCAAAATTTTAAAACTCTCACATAATGAGGAGTGCCTGTACATATATTAACCAAAGTGGTTTAGAGGGCTAACCTTACGTTGCTAAGCAGAAATGTCCTGCCTTACTTCTGTATATCAATGCTCATCTCATTCTTTATTTCTGCAAAACATAACGTGACATCAGCAATCAATTAATCAATCCAGATTGAACTTATATTATATAATATGCACATACCCTTCATACATGCTGGAACATACAGTAAAACTGAAGTTAACACGATCTCCTAGATTGACTTTAAACTAAAATACCTCATTTCCTTACTCTGTGACAATGTGCTGCATGGTTAGTAGGCAGTCGTGAGTGTGGAGCAATGGTGGAACAGTGATTAGCAGGATAAAAGTAACTCCCACCTCCGCCCCCCCCCCCCCCCCCCAAAAAAAAACTTTAGTGCCAAATTGTCCACCACAAATCTCACAAGACGACACCCAGAAACAAACCTGCTGCTATGCAGTGACAAGCCAGCATCTGAACACCTCAGCTATGGCATTTCAATACACTATAGCATAATGAGACAGTGACACCATTCTACAAATTGGAAATACATAACAGCATTCTGTATGTTACTATCACACATCAGAGTAGTGCAGCATACAACTCTATAGCCATTTGTAGTTTCCATGCACAAATACAAAGCAGTATATGACAACTAGAATCCAGCAAAACTGGACACAGTTTCAAACTTTCTAAAGCCATACCGTTTCCAAAATAATACAGACCTTTTTGCAGAGGTGTAGAGCTACAAGATGATGACTGTCACACTAATTTTAAACTTGTGTTTGAACAATGGCTCTCAAACCAGTTTATATGGAAATGAAACACTGATGGAAGGATAATATTAAAATGGACCTTAAAAACAACAGGGTGGGGTAGTGTGAACTTGCTTCATTTGTCTCAGTGTGGGGACTGATGGCAGGCTCTTGTACACACTGTAATAAAGCTTCAAGTTGCATAGAAGGAAGGAAATTTGACTGCCTGAACAATTCTTTGTTTATCTAGAATGACTATTCAACTGAGTTAGTTTGGATATCCTGAGACCATGGTGGGAATAACAGAGCTCAAGGCTTTCACTTTCTGCCTATTGTTGTATTCCCCGCCAGCCCTTCTGGTATGTGTAAAATAAAATGAAGCACTTGTCAGTAGCAAAAGTTATCACTACCAACCTTTGTGCGAACAGAGTGACTAGATCACTGGATGGAAAGATCATGAAGTATACTACAGGTGGGGTGGAGGCTTAAGAGCTTCAGGGTTTGACCTGTGGGATTTCTTTCCATGGCCCCCGTACAGCACAAGATTTCAGACTGTTTGGGGGTGGGGGAGGTTAAGGCAACCACTGATATGGTTGGTGCCACTGAACTGAGACCAGTGAAATAATGACTCCCTCCACATCTCCACCTAGCTAACACTTCCACTCCAACATACTTCTCTATATTCTCATTCAGTCATCTAGCCACTCTGTTCACACAAATGCTGATAGTGAGAAACCTTCATTAGTGACAAGGATTCTGGTCCGGTTGACACAGGTCATAGGGGACTGAAGGGGCCTACATTTGACAGAAAGGGAAAAAGCTTAAGTACTATTATCCCCAATGTCCACGAGACTTCTTTCTGCAGCCTCAGAACAATATCATATACTTTCATAAGGAATATAACTTAAGAAAAATGGTGTGAGTCAAATAAGTCACACTGATTGGATGAATTAAGTGTGATGTAGCCCAAGAACATTACCACAAAATGTGACTGAAATTCTGCAATAATGGAAGTGGCACCCACTCATATACAGTTTTATACTGGTGCATGAGAACCAGTCAAAAGCAGCAATATCACTGCATCTGTCGGGCCTGTCCACCTCGCTCCAACTAGACTATTCAGTTTCATGCTGTGGTCTTCTGGATTATGACACTGTGTAGTGTGATGGGTAGGTACCATTGTACCACTGCTTTGGAGGAACATACTGCTTCCATTTTCAAGGTAAAAGTGAGCCAGCTTTCAAAGCTGGGTGGTGATAAGAATGGGTCATGATGGATAGGAGCAACTAATCAGTCATGAAGTCCAACTGCCAGGACAGGAGGAAGGAACAGTAAGAGCCCTTATGAGGACCATAAAAGGAAGAGAAGAAACAGCCCTTATATGAATTATCAGCATCATTTGCATGGTGACTACACAGCGTCATAACCCCAGACATAAAACAGTCTCAAAATCTTGCCAGTCAATCATTATCATCAACACCACACATGCAATTGCTGTGGGGGGGGATGAACACAAAGGCTACAAGTAAGGACTGCTATTCATTCTAGTCCACTCTTCAAAGCACAATATTCCACAGGGTAAGATGTGATAGCTCAATATAAGGAATTTACAGGGAGCATCTGAGCCTGTGTGCACATGGAATGTGAGAAGCATCCAGCTTCCTGTTCAGTATATACTGTTGACTGTACTACTGGAGGTAAAGTGGCCAGAGCATAAAGCTGTCCACTTTTGTTCAAGCGAGGTGCATAGTGACCCGAGATGCAGACAGACAGATACTTACCGGTTGTGCTGACGTGCCTAACTGATCGAGCCTACTGACTACAGTGCCTACGAGTGCACCTGCCCCTCCACAACATTGTGCTGCCTAGAGATGCAAAGCAGAATTACTCATCACAACAACAACAACAACAACAACAACATGGTTCACTCCCATCCCCACCTGCCGAATGCACTTCTCCAGGAAGGGGCATTCCAAATTCAAAGAATTCTCAAATTTACAATGCATAAAAATTTCACAATTATCTGCAACATTTTAGGCTACGAAGTGTTATATGCACATGAACAGTTTACCAAATACTCTCTTAACCTTTATCACACTACTGAGATGCTGTGTGTGTGCAGTCCAACAGGCACAGTGTCACATTTTTTTCAATACAAACACCATTACCCCAAGTTACAATAGGACAGTCAGCACCCACACCAAGAGGGTATTTAAATCCACTATGAACTGAGAACAAAGGTTAATGATACTCCTTCAGTAGCAATGGTTCCATAAAAGTAAACCGGAAGTGACAGAATGATTATGACAATTGACACAGACAGAATGCAGTGCTTGTGACCTGCTTAACCCTTTGGTGCTGGAATTAAATGCCTGGTGTGATATGTAGAAGACCAGAATTAAAATTGCAGGATTAAAGTTTTCATGCATGCTTTTATAAAACAAAACACATTTAATGAAATAAAATTTAGCACTCTTGTTTATGAATTAATTAAGCCCTGCGATTGAAGTTCTGAGTGCTATTCTTCATTGGGTAATTATCATATGCCCATGGAGTGCTTACATTCTGCACACTGAGACTCGTGCTACTCTCTCTCAAGGAAATGTGAATCAAATGTAATTCAGCTGTTTTACTCATCACTAAAGGTGCTCACTTTCACATGGTGTACAACATAGTTTACAGAATTGATTTTTTTACTTTTTTCTCTCACCTCAAAATGTGGATTTAGTTGAAGTTTCTGAGTGCAGCACTGCAGCATGCTTTGCTATCATTCAAATAAAAACTAAAAGGAATGACTACAATCATAATGACAATCAAATAGTAATGACATCATCCTAGTCCCTCAATCAATTTCTTCTACAGATAGTATTACAGTTGGTTTTCATAAGGCAGCCCACACATGATTAAGCAATCTGCGCAAGAGAGGTCGTCGTAGAGTACGGTCTGGTCTGAGACGATGCGCAAGAGCATACCACGATCAAGTCTTCTTTTTGAACAAGAGGCATAATCATTTCCAATAATTCATCACAGGTGAAAGGGAACATACATAAATAAAGTTTGTGGTTTAACAGTGCAGACATTTCCACTTCTCTTAGGAGGCTGTCAAATCTAAAATCCAACATTTCCTTCAACCAATCCTTCATCCACGTTCTCTGCTTCCGCATCCAATTTTCCAGCTGTATCGTTCTCTTCCAAAATACAAGAAATGATGATTGGTAAACATGCTGCTTTAGACATACTTCCACAACCACAAGCTAACTAAAACTGATGTTTGCACAAACCTGTTGCATAATGTGTGGACAGGACAGCATCAGCTCTAAGTTTTCTGGCCCCCATCCCCCCCATCTTGGCTGTTACTCACACTTGTCCACACTTTGCATGAATCCTTTGTGTACAGCTCAAAATTTAGGAACATAAAATGAAGAACATTTGTAGTTCATGGACATTCATGGTGGTGGTAGTGGGGTGATGGTGTGGTGGTGGTGGTGGTGGTGGTGGGGGCATGGCTTTGTGAAAACCCCGAGAGCCCAAATTCCACCCTGGCACGTGTTTGCTTTGCTGACATCTAGTGCTGGCCGTGTGTGTGGATTCACCCTCTAACACCACCCTGTTGTACAACAGCATATTATGCGATGTTTGCTCGTGCACGGGCCCCTGATTTGCAAGTCATGGTTGGAAATGTGTAATTCCACTTCACTTTCATGTGGAGATCTCATATATATCAGTCTAGCAAAAACAAAACAAAAATGTACAAGCTACACTGTGAATGCTGTTTCAAGTGATTTGGTGGTGGATCCAGGAAGTTTTATTGGGACTAAGGATTATGCTGTACTTCATTCCCCCAGGATTCCTTCCAGAGCATCCCGTGACTACCCCTCTAAAGTAACCCCAGAAAATCTCCTATAGCTATAAATCTTGATTTTTGCTTCCTCAACCTTTTATCTTTTGGCACATCACTAACATTCATGACAGGGCGAAGGGAGTGCAGAATTCCATAGGCTATCCCTGGCTAGGCCTTGACAGGCCCTCAGGGCTCCAGGAGGTTGAAGCTCCCAGAATTTCTAGACAATTGGCAAATGAAGGTGGTACAGTTGTCAGCCCTATGCACCGGCCGCCTTAACCCCCCCCCCCCCCCAGGAGATCTGGACAGGCCCTTAGGGCTCCAGGAAGTTGGAGTTCCCAGAATTTTTATAAAATCGGCACATGAAGGTGGCAAGTCTGTCAGCTGCATGCATCGGCCGCCTTTACTCGCCAGGAGATAACCCTGGTACTCATTTCTCTTGGAGGCTGAGTTGACCCCAGGGCCATGAATTCCATAGGCATGGGTTCATATTCTGTTAATACCGGACTCCAATGTAAGTCACAACAGGCACATGTTTCAAGTAACTAGGCATGCCAGTTGACAATTGGCACTGTAGAATGTTACAAAACCCTATTCAGGGACCAGGAGGGAAAATACTGAATAAAGAACCTCCCTTCCCATTCTGTTGGGCAGAATCACCATTGTTTAAGTTACTGGTGGGGAGGAACACACACAACAGGGCTTTACAAGAACAGGCATAATTGACCAATATATACTGGTCACCTCTGGTGCTTTGGGCATCACAATGCACGTTATCAATCAGTAATGTATGGCACCAAAGGGTTAATGTACTATCCAAACATCTGTTTAGGAAACCTGAGGAAAGTAACAATAAACCTCAATGTCTGCTGCAACATGACAGGAAAACTGAATCTAAATTTGGTTTCATAAGAATGATATGATAACTAGATTGCAGTCTTCCTCATCAATGTGCCACTGTCTAGTTTCACAGTAAGCTGCCTAATGCCTGTAACTTAAACCCAAATGATGTAGTATTTTCCTCTAAAATTTTTACAACTCTCCATCAAAGTACATAATGTCACATCACCTGTTCACTGCCAGAAAACCTCAAATCTCATATGATAAATGTATTTGTAGGTGTAATCGATGAGTTCCATACAAGGACAGAGTGTCTTGTGAGATTTCAGGTTCTCAGTGTGGTGGTGATGAAAACTGAGAAATTCTGGGATAGGATGCCATGCTGATGGGTAAATAACTAGCGATGTTTTATTCCAACTTGCTCCATCTATCTTCAGAGCAGTCAAATCCAAAACATCATTAACTGTTTACCAATCAAAACAGTGTCATATCCTGTAATACTATGGCCATTTCAGAAGTTTTGTGTATGATTTTATTGTAATAATAAAATACTTGTTAAAAATACTATTGATATTCCTGAATGTATACACATATGTCCTCCACTCAATGTAATAACCAGCACTGTCCACATACTTTTCCCATCTATGTGGTAAACGATCAATTGCAGCTCTGTATTCATCCGCGGTCGGGCGCTTTAAAAAGGCAGTGACAGCAGTGTTATCATCATCTTCCGACTCAAATCGTTTTCCCCGAAGATGTTCTTTCACACGTGAATACAACCAATAATCACATGGGGCGAAATCTGGAGAGTAGGGAGGATGTGCCAACACCTCCCAGCCCCAACGTTGCACCAGATTTTGCACATCACGATGGCAGTGAGGTGTTGCGTTTTCCTGGAGCAAAATGGCACCATGCTCCAACAGTTCTGGTTGTTTACGGCGAAGAGCCGGCCTCACCCTATCACAAGTCGGAATCTCGCCAGCAAGTGTTTACCGTATCCTCACCAACTGCTTGGGAAAAAGAAAAGTTTGTGCAAAGTGGATTCCACACGTGCTCAACGATAACCGAAGTGCCATGCGTGTTCTCCTCACAACCACCCATCTGCAGCGTTGGAGAAATGAAGGCAATGCATACCTCGATCGCATCTTAATGGTTGATGAATCATGGATGCATTCATTTGACCCTCAGCTGAAACGACAGAACACTGAATGGTGCGCCCCGTCACCGAGGAAGAAAATTGCACGGTGCAGTCTGGGGGTGCTCTGTCATGTTCTTCAGCCGAAATGGGCTTGTGCTTGACCATCCCATGCCAGTTGGTAGCACGGCCAATTGCCCATATTACTGCTCACTCTTGCAGCATAAGGTGAGGAAGGCTCTTTGCCGGAAACAACCAGAACTGCTGGAGCGTGTTGCCATTTTGCACCAGGACAACGTAACACCTCATCGCCATCGTGATGTGCAAAACCTGGAGCAACGTTGCGGCTGGGAGGTGTTGGCACATCCTCCCTACTCTCCGGATCTCGCTCCATGTGATTATTGGTTGTTTTCACATGTGAAAGAACATCTTCGGGGAAAAGGATTTGACTCAGAAGACGATATCAACACTGCTGTCACTGCCTCTTTAAAGCGTCCGACCGCGGATGAATACAGAGCTGCAATTGATCGTTTACCACGTAGATGGGAAAAGTGGGTGAACATTGCTGGTTATTACATTGAGTAGAGGACATATGTGTATACATTCAGGAACATCAACAGTATTTTTATCTAGTATTTTGTTATTACAATAAAATCATACACAAAACTTCTGAAATGGCCTACATACTTGAATCTGCAGGTTATCAAAGTGTGCTGAATGCAACAGGTGTAAATCTTCCTTGACCCCCTGTACTGTCTGGAGACATCCACTGTGCAGTTGTTCCAGTGTCTCAACTCTAGAACATGAGAAGTAACCACTCCTGGTTCCATTTCATAATCTTACACTACAATGACAACCATATCAGAACCATCAAAAATAAATGTTATCCCTTTAGGTCTGTAGTCATCTGGCATGTTGTGTAGTTATTAGCAGTGCTTCAAAGGACCATACCATCTCTCTTCAAGATTCACCATGTTCCTCCGAAGCATCGGTAACCATCTAACAGACTGTATCGCATCACGGACTCAGCAGACCACAGACTTAAAGTGAATAACTTTGGCCCTTATCAATGAAAAAGGTAAAACAAGATAGATGACACTGTGGCTGAGGACTAACATATGTCAAACTATTTAACTGAGGGTGTGAGGAACCATGTTACTCATGCACAATTATAAGTATGCTACACTGCTCAGTGTTTGTATTAATACGAAGTGCTTGCTGCATGGTGGACTGTTTCGACTTGCATGCATGCCATCATGGTCTCCAATGTTCCATCACACAACACTCTCATGTCCTTGCCCATAGACATCCACAGCTGGAATCCCTCTGCCACAACCTACAAATTTACTGACACAATGGCAGACGTTTTCTCAAAACAAAGTGTATGGAAATCTGAGTTTCTCATTGGTGTTGCTAAAGATTCAAGTTTTCTGGGATGTTATGCCATGTCTGGACCTTCAGGGATGATAGTAGAAGTCGCCCCTGAAGGATGAAGACAGTACATTCCTTCAAAAGACTAATCACCAGGCACCAGACTACATGGAGTCATAACACAGAACACCACAACACGAATCTTCACCACAGCAAAAGTCTCAGATGTCAACTGTAAACTTGTCTGTTTGACAAATAACACAGCTTAAATCTCACCTGACGTGGTATCCAGTTTGATCCCCATTCAGAAACTAGCTATTCTGGTACTCCACAGTCACTATACATGCACGACGTTCCTACTGTATAGCCCTGGCATCAGAAGAGATCACACTGCAAGTCGAAGCAATGTCCACCCTTTCCACACTTGCCACCACACATGCAAACCATCAGCCACAAACCAACCCACATGACTAACAGACTACAACTCATACCTTCCTCTCTGTCATCCAGATGCCTTTGTTCTGGCGGATCTTCTGTGGGAGGCACAGGCGTCGACTTTCCAGAGTTCAACTCTGGAGATGAGATGGCGCTGATGGCCAGTGGCTGGCTTGCATTTGTCACCACTGCTGACACAGAGGACACTCCTCCATCTGTCTCGCTGAGTGTCATGCCATTCTCCAACAGCTGCTTCCTGTGTGGGCGAGTGGGGCCCTGGATGACAGGTGACGCACGCTTCAAACTGCCATTGTGGTAGTGATGACCTGTTCTCCCAAACACATCTTCAGCACTGTCTGGAACCTTCATCACTTCATTTGCTTCCGTCTTGACAACATCCATGGCAGACAATGAAGCCTGGAGTGCTGACGTAGCTGTAGCAATATGACTGATCTCCACATTGTCCATTACCATGCCACAATCCCTGGGTTTTCCCTCACTCTCATCTAACTTTGTTAACTCTGTTCTCTGGAGACGATGCCTATCATCATACATCATGCAGTCTGAACGCCGGTCTATCTGCTCGTCAACCTCCTCCTTCACAACCAATGTATCCTGTCCAGGCTTTGAGCTGCCTTCCTGCCCTCCGACTATCCTGGCATGCAGTGTTGCAGCAAGACCCTCCACTGGGCCAAAAGATTCTGAACCACTTCCAGAGTAATGGGGTTTGCTGGCACACACTTCAGTTGTAGTCCCAGTAGCAGGGGGTTTGTGATCAGATGTTGGGTTCACAATGATAAGAGGCTTTGTATCAGAGAAGTATGACTCATGATAAGGTTTAATGTCTGCTCGTGGGAGCTGCACTGGGGTATAACCTGCCTCACTACATGAAGTTGCATACTGACATGATGTTGATAGGGTCGTTGAGGTCACATGCTGTGAAGCTGTTGTCTTTGGGATGTATGACGCAGTGGATGGGGGGTATACCACCGTGGTACGGGGTGAGTAAGCTGGAGGGGCCACAGTGCTGGAAAAGTTGGAAGCACTGTGGTGGGTGTATGCCACATGGGCCAATGTAGCCAGGCCATGGTGTGACGCAGGTGGAGACTTTGGCCGGTGCTGAGGGTATGCTAGGCCTTCAAGCATGTGAGTGGGGGGATGCAGAACTCCTGTGGGTGTGGGAGGGTTTCCAGTGGCACCCATGCCCCCCTCTGTGCTGCTAGGCCTGGAGATGGGTGAATATACTGGAGTGCGGTGCAAGGGGGAAGGACTGTTGTCACCCACGTGATCCTCAGTTTCCTTGCGTACCATCGAGTCCTCTACAATGCGAGAGATACGCACATTCACCCTCTCTGGGCGAGGTGGGATATTGTGATTCACTATGTTGGCAGGTGTAGTAGTTGACATCATTGTACTCATGTCCACTGCAGCATTGATAATGCTCTGGTTTGAGATTTCCAGTGTGCGCTCAATCTCCCCACTCACAAGATCTCCAATTGTTCGGGTAGCGACAAAACCCTTCTCACTGTTTCCAAGAGCCTGCAACTGCTGGGCAGATGCAGCTGCCAACTTCTCCTGTGATAGATGCCTCCGCAATGCAAGCTTGGCTGGGGACACCTGTGTGTAGTCTGGTTGAGCAGACAAGTTCCTGCTGCCCTGAATGGATAAGTCTCTTCCCCTAAACCTCTCCTCCTTCTTACACTCACGACTTGCCTTTCCAACCTCCATCCCAGAGGTTGTACTGTAGCTGCTGGGGCCTGTGCCTCCATAGTAGTTACTGCCATAGCCACCTGTTGATGTGTTCACTACAGAAGTATTTGAGTAGCCATTTGTGCTCATTAGTGCTTGTTGTTGCTGACGATTCTGCTGATCCTCATTCAGCACACTGGTGATAATACTTTTCAGACGGTCCTCAAAGTTTGCGACTCGTGGTGGTTCCTGCGCACGGTTACTGGTGAAGCTCACTAACTGCTTGCTCCCACTACTGGACCGCCCATGCTTCGCCTTCGATTCTGAACCCATGGTGGAACCAGTCCGGGAGGTCACACGAGGCATAGGAAGTGTGTCTGTTGTTGGCTTTCCAGCAGAACCAGTTTGTGACTGGTAAGGGTGACTACTCACCCCATGCCTGCCATATCGGCCATTGTTAACATGTGCAATGTCATGTCCAGCATTGCCAAGATCACCAGCACTTGTGTGACTTCCATTGAACTTGGTAGTCTCCCTGATCTTTCCTGCCTCTATCTGACGTCCAGTTTCTAGGATCTTCTGTGCCAGGATCTCTGGGTTGTTTTCTTCAATCTTACCGATGTCTGGAACATCAGGCCAGTCCTGAGAACGAGTGCGGGCTTCTCGTGACTTGCGCTGAGGTTTCATATTAGTGACAGCATGGTGGTGATTGGTGACCACAAGAGGAGGTTGAAGAGGTGGGTGGGCATGAGGGACTTTCTCAGTAGATACAACTGGTGTTACGATGTTGCCGTTGGTATAGGCACTATTCATCTTTAGGTTTGAGCTATTAAGGGGCTGTGATTTGCGTTCTTCATTCACTTTTTCCAGGGCAGTGAGTTCTGTTTCAAGACGGGACACCTTTGAGTGCAGCTTCTTCCTGTGGGACAGTGTGGCAGAGATCTCCTTGAGGATATATTCCTGGGTCAGGCCTGACACATCCACATGCTGGTTACTTGATGTCCCATTCATCAACCCTGACTTTCGGTACTTGTCCAGGATCTCCTGTTGACGCAGGCTCACATACTTGGCT
The DNA here is from genome assembly GCA_021186555.1 of Reticulitermes speratus. Lineage (NCBI taxonomy): Eukaryota > Metazoa > Arthropoda > Insecta > Blattodea > Rhinotermitidae > Reticulitermes > Reticulitermes speratus. Next base: position 753,881 of record JAJKFL010000004.1, read on the forward strand.
TGTTCATGCTCTATCGACGTCACCTGGAACACGACACCATCATGGTAATATCTGTCACTTGTTTCTGACCCGTATCATAATCTGATGATCCTCTGTGCAAACTGGCAGATGCAATACCAGAACCATTACAATGACTGACATCATGCAGTCGCCTATCTCACCAATGTCCTAGGTAAATGTTGCCTTACTTGGAACATGAAAACAGACCTGAACTGTGGCTAGTATGCTACAAGATTAATGAGGCATTCCACATTCCTAGAATGTGACAACATGCTGCAGCTTTTTGAGTCATTAGAGATACAACATTAAGCAACATACTGCTACACTGAGACCATGGAAGGAAGTACTATTGTTCTACACCATCCATATATTTCTTGTGTGCTTCACTGTGTTCCTCTCCAGCCATCTAGAAATTCTGTTCACATGCATACTGGTAGTCATAACCACATGAAAACCAATACTACTGTAAGTGCTCAAGAATAACAGAAAGTAAGAAAAGAAGGATGAGCCTTGAAAATGGTCTTCCCCATAATCTACAGCCTCAATGTAGTTTATTTAGTTTTGGACCAATGAGTACTGCAATGTGATACACTTCACTAATCTACATAACTCAGCACATCAGTTCCTGAAGATGGAGAGGAGAACATAAAACTTTTACTCTGTGCTGATGTAGCCAATTACACAAGATACTTAACTGCATTCAGTTACCAGAGACACTTTGGATCTAATGCATTAAAACATTTTCTCAAGAACTAGCTATCATCTGACAGAAATAAATTCAATAAACCATCAGAAAAAAAACAGAACTCAGATATACCTGGGCCTGAAGCTTTGATGCCTTTGCCTGAAGTTCCTTGTGACGCAAAACAATCTCTTTTGCCTTAGCCAATAAGTCACCAGGGGAACTAGCATTGATACCAAGTTCAGACATGCGTGCCTTCAGGAGGGCCACACTATCATCAATCAGCACTTTTATCTGTTTCTCCAGCTGAGCTGCACGACTCTTCAGCTTCTGGTTGCGCTCCTGCGACATGTCATCCGTTGTTACTAAAATAGTATATCTAAAAATGTGCTAATCACAGTTATTAAAATGTTACATCTAAATCTATGCCTATCACAAACAATATGATATGAAACAATAAAGTTCCAAGGCACAATCTGGAAGAACAGATACACACAAAATAAGAAGAAAATTATTTTATTTTCTGCCAGTAATCTCCCTCGACTGCAACACACTTTTTACACCTGCCTACAACTTGCACAAAACAGTCATGAAAGGCGTCCAAAGAAACTGCATTTAATTTGGTGGTTACATTCTTCTTGACATCCTCAGCATCTGAAATCTTCTTCTGTGAAGGTGGTTTTCACTTCAGGGAATAGAAAAAAGTAGGCTGCTGCAAGGTCAGGTAAATAAGGCAGGTGGTTAATCAGCAACACACTGGAATTTGCCAGGAAGCACTTCACTGCCATGGCAGAATGGGTAGGGGCATTGTTATGCAAAAGCAACCCAGCTGCATTTCTCTTTGAAGAGTGGCCTCACTCTTGATATCCAATTTAGTAACCTTTCCAGCACCCATACGCAAAAGTCACTGCTAACTGGTTTTCCTTCAGGCAAAACTCTTTGTTGAAAAAAGTGATCAATATCATTTTAATCCTCAACTTTTGCAGCTGTTACAGATTTTGAGCAGCTGACCGTTGCCCACTCCATAAATCGTCTCCAAAGCACTCACATCCCTCCCTGAATCTTTAAACCATTCAAAGGCACACATACAAGAGACAGCTTCATTTCCATAAACAGCTGCCTTTCTCCCTGAGTTTGATACAAAACCTGATGTTTGCTTCCTGCTCCATGAAAACAAAGAAAACTACAATTTATATTCCAGGTTGCTAGAGATAAACTGATTGAACCATAACTTTTTCACTATGGTCATAACATGATCAGACAGTGGCTATAAGTGGTTTATGTACCACATCACACTTGCATGATATCAGTTCCAGTAATTTACTGACCTCTCACAGGATAAGTCAATCAGCATCTGCCTTCATATCTGTGACAATATCAAAACTGAAGCAACTACTCTGAGTGACAATATGTCACAGCAATGAACAGCAATACTCTTAAATGATATGAAAACCTCAGTACATTGCTGCCATTTATAATATACAAATTAAAACAAGTATACAGCACCAGAAGAAGAATCCATATTCTGCCTGGGATATGGTTGTTTTCCTTGTCAGTATCACAATATACAGTAGCTAAAACTTAAAGGACTAAGAAGGGGAGTGCATAATGAAGTCATCTCCGTTTTAAACTTTGCGGGGACACAAATTCCTAAAATAAAGAACAATTAAAAAGCTCTTTTTACCCCATTTTCATAAATCACTGATAAACTGGGATAGAATTTTTATCTGCTGCTAATTGCTGCCAGCAGTCCATCTAGTATTGTATGTCCCTGTGGTCTAGGGGTTATGCCAAGAGACTAGCAGTCAAAGGACTGAAAGTGAGGCCTCATCTAAATAATTTTCTTTTACTCGCATTTGTTGTTCTATTATATGTCTACATTTTTTATTTTACACCTTGTTATAACACTTATTTTTCCTTTACATTATTTCAATGACAACAGTATGCCTTTTAATAAAAACTGATTGTGAGAGAGAACAGTGTGGACTATTTTTCTGTGTAGCCACTGACATCAGTACAGACTTGTTTGTTGCATGGTCTTATCTACTTGCCTAGGAATGCTGATGCATCAGTTGCTCCATAACATTTGCTGGATTCATGTCACAAAATAAATGTTAATTGCATAGTGAAGTTTTGTACCACACCAGTCAACAACAGCCAGGAACATCAACAATTGTGGACACTGATAGTCCACTGCAAGAACAAATCAAGATATTGGAAAAAGTCTTCATGGTTAACTGTTTAAAGACCAGGAATAACTGTACGTGCCAAGGCATTAATAAACTGTACATTTTACCAACAGAGTAAGTTTTTGTTCTACAGCATTCTCATTAAGACAGTGATTATTTGTCCAAACATCATTAACTATTGGTCTCTGTAATGGAGCTAGCACGCACTTACTGTGAGGGAGGACCTGAATCTTTAAACATGATTCACGTTGCATCACATATGCAACCAGAAAGGAACCACACCAGCTAACACTGGTATTACAGTTCTGCAAATGAAGACATACCTTACTGTCAATTATAAGTACATGAAAATAGCCCACACATCTCAAGAGTTATTGTGAAACCTGTAAATAATACTACAGCAAAACCTCTATGCATTGTTTCTCGAGGGACTGTGGATATTAAATGATAAATGTGGGAAAATGATGGTCAGAAACACAAGAAAATAACAAAAAAATGAGAATTATAAACTTCTCAATTAAGCCTACAAAAATAATAAAGAAGTAAAAATTTACATTAATACATCATGAAATCATTTTTTTTCCCCTAAAAAATCTGTAACTGACAACTATTTACATGAAGCCACATATCAGATGAAACAGTACAATTCCAAGTTAAAAATGTTCTGCTCATCATGCTCACTAATGCTTTGCAAGAGAACAATTTAACACTGCTGTAAGCAGCATGCACTTTGGTAAAATTGGGCACTCATTCAACAGCATGTTCATCTCCCCCTTCAACTTCCACACTGCATCCCCCCCCCCCCTCCCCGGCCACACGATCAGCACACTTCTTGTCAATGTTGGAAAAGCCACATGTTGGAAGGTTATTTCCACACACACATAAAAACTGAAGTTGACATCCTCAGGGCCTAGCTGAAGCCAGTCCTCACAGAAGGCATCGTCTTATCATCATCATCATCATTCATCGATAATAATCCAGGCAGAGACAAAATAAATCACAATTGTCAGTTGCATGACTTGTTAAAAAGGTACTACAGTAAAATGTACTGCTTGCAGAACACTTCCGAGTGAAATGTGATTTATGCAGCCTTCTTGTGTGCAATTCTGAAATAATGTGCCCTTGTGAGTAATAATAATAAAAAATCAGTCTTATTATATGCATAAAAGTTGAAGCAACATGCTACTTGTTCACAGAGGGTAAAAAAAATGCTTACAAACGTTATATGAGATACAGTAGAACCCGGATAAGAAGTCCCCGCATAAGAAGTTTTCCCCTGTAAGAAGTCTGATTTTTAAAGTCCCGAAATCCTATTGCTTTTAATAAGCTTCCCTCTTAATAAGTCTTCCTGCTTAAGGAGTCCCTAATCCTCTGGTCCCTTGAAAGACTTCTTAACAGGGTTCTACTGTAATTGGTCTAATTTGCACAAATCTTTGTTTAGGTGTGTGCCCCAAGAATGCAACTCACATGTAAATCACAACTGCGCTGTATTTTCAGTTTGATGTCCGTCCCTGAGTCTGTCAAGTATACAGCTTCCAGTACTAGATGCTTGTACAGCATCCCAGTTTAATTTGGGAATACAATAGTAGATGGACTGATGGCAGTGATAAGCAGGAGATAAAACTTCTCCCAAAATTTTTAGTCTCTTATGACTATGGGATAACAAAACTTGGTCATACTGCTTCATTTCAGGAATTGTATTCTCAAAAAGTTTACTCAACTGTGCAATCCCCCTTAATATCAAGAAATAAAGTTTTACTAACAAACATGGGTATTTTACATACTGCAAGAGTACAGATAAAATTTTGTTATAACTTTGGGCGCTCACTGCTAGGTCTGCAGTAGAACACAGAATAATTACTTTTCTTATATACAAGTATATACATTAGACATACACATTGTTTGGAGCCAGTCACTTTACCAAATGAACTACAAGTACTTGTGCTTACGGAAGTAAACTGCTCTACAAATGCAGTTCACATACCTCGTTGAATAAAAATATTCTGCCATCACTAACCTTTCTCCTTTACAAGCCCCATCTCAGGAGGCTGCTTTCTTACATTAAACACAGATTGTTTGGTTTACTTAAATAATCTTCATGGAACACAGCCCTTCATCAGAAGCCAACAGTCATTTGGCTACCAAACTAACTCTGCCTTTTATGGAACTTAAGGTTCCTTACCATGTTTACACAAGTCTGCCACTGCACTCTATCCCAAGCCAGATGAATCCAGTCCATGCCCTCATGCCACATTTCTTAACGATCCATTATCCTCCCGTCAACATGCTGGTCTTTCAACAGGTCTCTTCCCTTCAGGCCTTCTGACCACAATTTTGTGCACATCCCCTGCATTCTACATGCCCCACCCATTTCATCCTCCTTTGTACCTCACCTTGTCACGTTCAATCTGCAAGTTCACGTCATCTCGATATCGAGGACTCTTCATGATTTCCACCATCTGTAAAAACTGCGCACGATACATGTCCAATAAGATTTGCAGAGCATATGGTGTGTCGGCGGGAGCTGGTGGGATGTCCAGTTCTGTGTGCACTGAGTTGCTGTTTAGCGTCAGGCTCGTCAGCTGCTGATCAACACAGCCAGGTGCAGGTGGCGGCTTCTTCCCTATGGCTGCGCACACAACACAAGTGTTAAACAGGTCAGATAATGTATGCATGCAATAAAACCCTCTTAAGATGTTTCTTGAAAAATTCAACACATCTTAAAAGGGTTAGCCTGAAAACAATACTGTTTTGTAATTCTGTATTGAAATTGATGTTCCCTTTGCTTGCATTCCATACAAATTCTGCATTAAATGATTCACTTTCATGATCAAACCACATCTGAAGTCTTCCCTTCTTTAGCAACTTTAACACATTCATAAACACACAAGACACAGCATTTTTTAAAATAGCACAACTGTTACAATTGTTCCAAAAATACCTATTCTACTTTACCACATTTTGTTGTTTTCACCTTTTTCCAGCTCAGCTGTTCACTTACAGACTTAGTACTGTGTATCGTATTACAAGTTGGCTCAGAAATTCACAGTTCTTTAGTGATTTTTTTTTTGTGAAGACAAATTTTCTGTTGGTTTATAATATTCAGTTTTGTTTGAACTGACAGCAGCTAACATTTTATGGCTGTTTTGATGTAGTATCCATGCTGATCACATGTTCAATACTTAATGGTTCTACGGGACAAAAACTGTACACACACAGGCAGTGTGAAGCGAACACAGAAAATATATAAACTGCAGACACCAATGCTTCGAATTATTGAAATTAAAGTACAAAAGTTACAGTCACAATGTGTGCCATGAAACGCACGCTGATCCACAGTAAATTACATGTGGCTCATGAACTGTCATGCTGTGTGAAATGCAAGTGTGGAAAAGATGGAAGCATATTCGGAATGCCACATTTCCAAAAATTAACATTCAGCTCCTTATCTGTACCTCTGATACATGGTAGAAACGACCTTGGAGATCAATCTTACAAATTGAGAGCATTATTTCATTATTATATGTTGGGAACAAACTGAATGTAACTGTTCGTAAGAAATGTATGAAAATTTTGTTGCAGCTTGAAAACTATCATTTTCTTAGGTGGGAAATCCCCTTTAAGTGGGAAATGTGTTACAAGGGCAATGTATATGTTAATCATATGGGAAAATTTTCATACTAAATTGTCGTGGCATGTTAGAAGGGAAAACTTATTAAACGGGGACATCTTAAGTGAGTTTCCCTGTATCTTGTTTGCTCCCCTTTGTTTAATTACTTTGAAAACTAACACTACCAAAAAAACTGTAATGGGCACTAAATCATGGGTCCACAAATTCTGTAAAAATCTAGGAGCCACCTCCAAATATTTAGTGCCAGAAAGGTGACATGAAGAAAGTTCCATACTGCGGATCCACAAATGTAAAGTGACCCTTGAACTTCAATGTTGGCTGATGTTTTCTGCTGAGTGTATGTGGACCGACGCATTTTTGTACATGAGGAAAAAATGCAATAATTGTGCTGAAAATGTTAGGCACCACCATACAGCATTTAGTCCCCCGGGCGACCAGGATTTGTGTACCCTTGCATTAATGTGTTCCTCTCTACAAAACATTTTTCATGACAAGAATTGTATATTTAGCAAGTTACGTTCGAGATGCATGGAGAAAAGCCTGCAGATCATCATGGAAAGTGTTACTGTTATCCAACTTTAACCAGAACTGGAAGGTGATGACAATTTTAGTATACCCCCTAACATCAAATTTCATGAAAAGCTCTTCAGTATTTCTCAATAAGCTCCATACACACAGATCCAGTAAAGTCAATTAACACATTTTTTAAAGTTCAGTTCTGAGTGTGCATAACTACCTGCAACATACTACCACTTGTCATGTTTAAACAGGTTCATGGGAGGAATGTTTCACTGAAACATCTGTTGCAAACTGATACATACTATGTGACTTCACAAAGCTTGTACTATAATGTGCAATTGCAGAAACTACATATCATCACATAATCACTAAAACTCACCTTGTGGAGATGTGCTGAGAAGAGTCTGGCTGTGGAGAAGATCCAGCCCATTTATCTTGATCGTCTTCTTTGGTTTACCCTTCTTGACCCGTCCACGAGCTCCTCTCTTAGTCTGTGCCATGGCCCGTGTTTGCTGCATCATAGGTGATGACTTGCTGCCTGCACGTGGCAACTTGCGACGAAGCTTTTTGGGCTGACGTGCCTTGCTCTTGCCTGCACCAAACAGATACAAACATGTAAAGAGGATAAACAAAGATTCAAGGAGCATGTTTCATGTGTAACATCTCAACATATGCTGGAAATATGGTTTAAAATTAAAAAATTTTTTTTTACCAATTAAACCTCTGAAAGCACTCTCACACAAAACATAGGAGAAAATAATGCACTCACTGCCACCTGACAGTGACAACTTCAAACATTAAAGTGGCAACATGTCTACACCGTGTGTCTACAGTTCCACTAGTGCAGTAAAACCATGCACTTGCTGCGTGCAGTAGATGTAGTGTCAGATATAATCACTACAACAACAGCATTTCAATTTGCCTGGGTTCACTACTATGGCCACTGCATGGTGTCACGTGTGTCCCTGCAGCAGCTGTTCTTGAGAACAGTCCGCTCGATTACGTGAAGAGTGGTATATGTTGTAGATCTGTGTATCACTTGATAAACATTTTATACAGATGGAGCATGTGCAGAACAAACCAGATGCAAATGATGGTGATCATGGAATGATATTTCTAGTCCATCCTCACATCATACTTTCTAATTTCCTACAATCTGTAATAACATGGCAAATGTGCAAACTTGTGACATGGGAGCAATCTTAGTCTCTCAATTTATTGTCTTGAATTTAATGTATGACAACAGACCTTCAAAAAATGTGCAAGTGTTTATGGTATTTTTTTTTGTAGAATGTTAAAATAACCGCACTCTAGACCTGTAAAACATTTAACTTGACTGGTGCAAGAATTGTACATTCTGGCATAGTGACCAGCCTCAGTACCTCAGCCTACTCCACCCCACAACACAGCCCCTGTGTGCAACAGAACCATGGCTTAAGACTTGATATTTAAATGTAGGACAATAAATAAGTAATAACCGTGATGATAAACAAGCTGTCAAACACAATAAAAATTGTAAACACAGTCTTCATCTCGACTCACCATTGTTGTTGTTACTACTGTTGTTAGTATTGTTGTTCTCCTCCTCACTCTGGCTGCTCTTGCCCTTGTTTGAGTTAGAGCACCAGTCACTCCAGGCACGGCGAGTAGTGGGGCCTGTCACCATTCGAGAGCGTGACGATGCGGTAGCCACAGAGGTGCTGTCATCACTGTCTCGTGAACTATTCGAGCTTGTGTCCAAGTTCAGCTGCTTGGTCAGGTCCCGACGAGCTCGATCACGAGATGAGCGTGGTGGAGTGTTCTCTTCCTCACCACCAGCAGAAACTGTTCCAGACCCCACAGATGAGCCTCCACCCTGCAACTACTTTATGTCAGCATCTGAAGTCTCATATTTCTCATACACGCATTATTTATGGGCAAGATGAATTGAGGAGATACAAAGCAAAGTGGGCTGTAAGCAGTGTCTACAACAGCAAGCACTGTACAAACTACACCCGGTGGCAGGCTGTAAAGACAATTCTGTTACTCTGTCTGGTTCTAAGAAAGGCAACACTGAGTCCCTTAGTTCTGCAGCCTACTGTACCGACGCTGATGATACAGGTCTGTCCGGAAAGTAATGAGAATGGAATTCCTACGCTCCCTACGGCCGTGGGAGGGGAAGGGCAAGTCTAGGTCACTTACGGGTGGGGGCCAGGTATAGGTTAGAACCCATTTCAGTCTCATTCTGGCCTTCACAGAGTCGTGACAGTTATTGTTGTATCACCCTGTTCGAGTGCCTTGTCGTGAGAAAAATGCAAGCTAGTTTGGAACAACGGTATGCGATAAAATTTTGTGTGAAAATGGGTAACAGCGCATCGGAAACCCTCGAAATGTTGAGGAAAGCTTATGGACAAGCTACCCTCTCGTCTGCACAGGTCTACCGATGGCACAAAGCTTTCAAGGATGGACGCGAGAGTGTGGAAGATGAACAACGATCAGGACGCGTCTCTTCATCAAAAAAGCAATGGAATGTGGATGCAGTGATGTCTGTACTGAACCGTGACAGACGGTTGACTGTCAGAATGATCGCAGAGGAATTGGGACTCGCGTAAACTGTGGTTCATGAAATTGTCACACAAGAATTGATGATGAGAAAAGTTTGTGCAAAACTTGTTCCCAAGAATTTGTCATCAGAGCAGAAGGAACACCGTCAGTTTGTCTGTCGAGATTTGTTGGATCGTTTGGTAACTGAGGCGAATTTCATGACTCGAGTGATCACAGGAGACAAATCCTGGGTGTTTGAGTACGATCCAGAGACAAAAAGGCAAAGTTCGGAATGGCACACGTCAACGTCACCTCGCCCAAAAAAAGCTCGAATGAGCAAATCAAGAATCAAATCAATGCTCATAGTTTTTTTTGACTCCTGTGGAATCGTCCATAAGGAATTTGTACCACCTGGTCAAACTGTAAATCAAGGATTTTATCAGGAAGTTCTTGGTCGCTTGAGGCAGAGGGTCATGCGTATGCGTCGTGATATCGCCTCTTCGTGGATCCTTCATCATGACAACGCGCCGAGCCACACCTCATTGGCTGTCAGAGAGTTTTTGGCTGAAAAACAAATCGCAGTTCTTCCACATCCTCCCTACAGCCCTGACTTGGCACCCTGTGATTTTTTCATGTTCCCGAAGATAAAGAAGAATTTGAAAGGGCACCATTTCGGTACACTGACCAACGTCCAAACAGCCGCGACACAGGCACTGAACACCCTCACGGTTGAAGATTTTCAGGGCTGCTATGAAGAATGGAAGAACCGTTGGGAACGTTGCGTGCGCTCCCAAGGATCATACTTTGAAGGAGATCACATTAATTTATAAAAATTTTCAATAAAAATATTTTTTTGAAAACCATTCTCATTACTTTCCGGACAGACTACGTATATACAAATGTGGGAGCACTTGTTGAATGATAAATGGCTGGAGAAAACTGAAATGACTGAAGACAACCCAGCCTCAATGCTAATGTGTCTGCCACAAATTTCACAGATTATATTGGAATTAAACCTGGGCAAAAACATGAATACATGGAGTGATCAAATAGTTTCCAGAGTGACTTTACTTCCCCACAACAAGAATGCTTATCTTCTGATCAATGCTGTCCCCTTCGAAGTAGTCTGTGGGAAATCTTATTCCCTTTAATGCCTTCATTTGTTTTGAGAAAAGAAAGAAGAAATACAGCGCTAAGTCCGATGAGTCGGTAGTATGTGGAATGACAGCCACTTTGTTATTAGCCAGAAATTAATGCACAGACAATGCAGAGTGAGAAGGTGCATCATCATGGCACAGAAAGCAACCCCCTGGTCTCCAGTTTTCAGGTCACTGTCATATTTTCCCACAGACAGTTAAGGTGTCAATGTAGCAATGGTGGTTTACAATTTGTCCTTGTGAAACAAGTTCATAATGCATAACTCCGCGAATGTCGAAATAACGACGAGCATGCTCATCACATTTCAGTGAACTTCAACAGATGTCACACAGCTTTTGAACTTGGAAAACCCCTCAAAAACTTGTGTTCTTCCCACTTTTCTGCTCTCTAGAGTTCACAATACTGGTCAAAATTTTAATTCCGGTATTTCAGTATTTACAATTTATCAATTACAATTTACAATTAATTATCTTTCATAGTCAGTCTGGAAACTATCTGATCACATCAAGTTGAAAATCCTACACCATGACATCAGACAAGATCAAAAGATACAAACATCAAACTCTACATAACTCAGTACTCAATGAGAAGCTGACACTTGCTCAGCTACTAAATTAAGTTCCCCACCTTTCATTGAACCCTAAGTTTCATTAGTGTTCAAGAGACCAGTACTGAACTCGTTACTTCAGCCAGCTCAACCCAGTCCACAACTCTTCATCCTGCTACTTTAAGCTGTATTTTAATACTTTCATCCGACATACACCTTCCTTCTGGTTTTCTGATGCATGCAACATTGTAACCATCAAATCAACCTCATAACTAATAGTTTAAGACAGAAACAAACACAGATGGCACCTATTTGTAACTGGAGCAATGGTGCGCGTGCACATGCGTGCACGTGTAATCGCAAATTCTCCCATATATTACACAATGGGACTGATCATATCACTTATGCATTCAATCATCTCTCATGCAAACTTAGCACACTGACAACAAAGGTACTCACCCGCACTTTTGGGTTTTTTAGTCGCTGGAAGTAGCGCTCAAGCTGAAACAAGAGAACACAACATGTGTACACAGTATATGGCATATCCATAAGCAACTGTTCACACATTCAGTTGGGAACTGAGGTAAACCATATGCCCACACATCTTCTAAATGCAAACAAGATGCCTCAACCAAAAAGTCAAGTTTGCTGCTGCACAGTGACAACAACTGTTCACTTGTGCAGTCACTCATTCAGCACTTCCCTGCCAGTAATCCATGGCTTATTTATACTGGTCTAAGAATTCAAATAACAAAAAATCAGAAGCAGCCACTTATTGTCCAGGATAGGGCCACTTTCACTGCCACTAACACAACAATCTAAAATTGAAAGAAGAAATAAAATCACATTAAGAATTTAGTGTATGCATGTAACTGAACAAAGTACTGGGACCAATCATATGCAAGAACTTTTCCACAGTACCTGTACACCGCTTTAACAAGCCATGGCTTGTGTACATACTGATAAGAGTCAAGAGGCAGTTTTCATTTTACACCAGGGTTATGTTCCTGAAAAAGTCGAGCAAATCGAAATCGTGCCAATCGAACACAAAATTCCCATTTAAAACAATGCATTTCCTGGAGGTTTGGGGATTGACAAACTAATCCTATATACCACTAGTGCGCATACAGACCTGTAGAGTATATATGTGCTGTACATACAGTATATATACTCGTACACTTCTGTACAGTCTACATACATTTCTATACAATATAGTTATTTATTTCTAATGCAATAAAAATGTAAGAGACTCACATCCATTGTGTTTGTACGGTTCATGCCGATAGGACTGCGGTAGCCTTGCTACACAAACAAACACTTTAGCTCCTAACTTAGCATTTTCTTTAACCCTTAGCTGCCGAACGGCCTCTATAGTGGCCGCCCTTTAAATGTGGCACGAAGCCGAACGGCCACTAAAGAGGCCACTGAGTGTGTGTCGAATTTGGAAGCATTTTTTTCACCCCTATCGCAGGTAATGCTAAAGATTTATACTGGGTTAGGTCTGGTGAACGTCAGAGCTTCTTTGTGGAGTGAGAATTACTCCCCCTCCATCCCTCTAACCCCTCCAGAAAGCCTTTAGATGTCAACACATTTCAACTGCGTAATTCTCTGGCGTGACTAAGACGGTTTCAAAACACAGCATGCTTTTGTTTATGTCTGGAACTGGAGTGTAGTGTAGCTAGAATTATAAGAGTGGACTATGATACGAGTACTGATTGACGACCTGAGAGGTTGTCAGTGGCGTACTGTAACGCGAAATTTTCAGACGAAATTATTACACAAAAACTGGAGATATCCGCAAAAATCCATGCTTACAGCTACAGGGGGCTCACAGACGTGTCTCTTGTAGTTCTGGGGCACTCTTTAGGCGTTGTGGGGCAGTAATGTGCAACACACAGACGTCAAATATAAAAAAACGTCGTGGGCACCCTTGAATACCAGGATGTTTACCCAGCATTGACACAGTGGCTTTAGATCTGTTTTGCTCTCACCAAACAAGTAGCCGATATATTCGTCGCATTAGGTTTCTGCAGCTGTGGGCAGTAACACAACAGTCTTTGTGAAGTGGCACCGAGACTTTTTGACGACTAAGAGAGACGTAAAATAAATTCATGCCGGACAGTACGACCGAACAGGAAAGACATGCCCCCTGACTTTGGACCGAAAAAAATGAAACTGAAAAGGGGCGACGTAAGGGTGAGGACCAGGGGAAATTTGACAGCGTTAGTTTGGAAGGACAGACGAGACGTTTACATGCTAACTAACAAAATACGCTGCCGTGTTTGTTCAGCGCGTGGCGTCAGAAAGGGAACCACATATAAGTGCGCCAAATGTAATGTCGGCCTGTGCATGGTGCCTTGTTTCGCGGACTTTCACACAAAAGTGAACGTGTAAAACACCAAAATTATCTATTGTGATAGAATAGTGATCCAAGGTGCCACGGATCGTCTGCAGCAGACAGAAATATGTGAGTAATAAAATATTTACACTCGATTTTATATAATGCATGCAATTCACAGGCCTAAATTTATTATAAAAATATGTGAACATTTTTTCCCGAATTAATCAATTCATAAACACACTACGAAATTTTATTTCCTCAAATTTTATGCAAAAGTGTATGAGATATGATTTTTTTTCTAAGAGTAAGCGTTAAGAATAGAAACCTATATTTAAAAACCTCGGCAGGGCGCTGTTGCGCGGGGGCATTTAAATCCGGCGTATAAGGGTTAATTCCATCAGAATTAACACAAATTGTACATACGCTACCATGAACAAGTTGAACATTATGGCATATATCAACTATTTGTTCACCCTTTTCAAGTCGGCTTATTACGTGTAATTTCTCTTCAATACCGACTGGCTGTCACTGATTTTCACTTGCATTGCACTAGGTGATGTAGATTTATGTTTCTCACTCGTATTAGTAAGAAAAGCCAATGCTGTTTAAGAGGAAACTAAATGAGCCATGTGACTATATCACCAACGTAATCAATCCGTACACGTGACTGATGTAGTGACAGTGACGTCACTTTCTGCTAGCCTCCGCGGCCACGGATCATCTATTCCAAATCGCGTTAAACCACAAATTATCACGTAAATTCGAAAAGTGGTGTAAATTTTCAAGTCACATTAAAGCAAAACCGTGCAAACGAAATCACATAAAATGAGACCTGCCTGTACAGTAAATTTCATAATATCTTTGGGTGTGCACTGTTAGGTGCATGGTAGAAACAGGAAACAGAGAAGTTACATTTCTGTATATGTATTAGACGATTTACTATAGTGGGAAAATAAATACTTCATAAATAGCAAATGTTTTATAACTTTTGTTTCCTTTTACTAATCAGAACCTCCTACAAACATTCGGCAAGTTGCAAAACTATACAAATTTTCAGGTTTTTGACGTGCTGCAGTTGAGGTCTTCGATCCTCAGGGATATAGTGCGCACCTCATGACAAAGTGCAATATTCCAGAAGAACAAAGACCTTGATTACAACTACTTCACTTTATGTTATATATATCTGCAGCAGATTTCTGACAAATTTTTTCATTAACCCCTGTGTATAATATTAATTGCAAATGTTCAATTTGTGATTATAACATCACTTTGATTTTAATACTACATACAAACATGTGTACACACACTACAAATAATTATATCCTCATACTAATTTTGTCACTGTTCAGAAAGTAAAAAAAATGCCTTATGTGGAGGTTGTGTCTGCCTTTGACAGTCTTAGCACCTACAATTTTTGCCAGTTATTTTTAATTTGATATGGGTGACTTTCATCAGAAGCTGTCCAGCAGTTCTGACTTGCAGCCACTTTAATTATGGTTGCAAATGGAACAGTACACAAATGGTTGTAGTAAACTGAAGAAAGCTGCTGGGGACTTTGTATACACCCAGCACTTGTTTTACACCTGTTTGTTTTATGCCTTTTGGCTTTAATGCCACTTGCAAATTTACACCACTTCTGAATTTGCACCTTCTCATTTTCAGTTTAATGCCCTTTGGTTAACTGCATTCTATTATGCTAACCCCTTATTTCTGATGGGCATATAATTGTTTATTTATGCCTCTTCGATTTATGCCCACTTTTTCAGGAACGCAACTTGGGGGTAGAACAAGGGCTGGGTGTACCGCATTAAGCAGTAGAGTACCGTGTGTGACAAGTGAGTTTTTTGTTGTTATTTTAGTGGTCCAGAAAGCAGATACCGTTAGGAACTACTGCAAATGGTCAAAGGACATGATCAGTAAGATGGTGACCCCTTAATATTCTCCTGAAGAAGTCTCAGAAAAACTGTGAAAGATGTCAGCCAGGATAGGCAGCTTTCTGGCAAACATTCAGATCCAAGAAGGAAGGCTAACACTACACCATACCTTGGTGCGATCAATAATGTGTAAATAGTAAGAGACAGGTTTGCCAGTCCAAGACACAGAGCCCCGCAATGGAGACATCTCAGAGACGTGCATGATGGTACCAATGTCTGGAAGCAAGAATGAGTCATATCAGATGGAACATATTTCACATTCAAAATAGAAGTAATATCACACACCTACATGCCACACAATCTATGCAGCAAACATACACTGTGTCTGCAAGTGCTGACACCATAAAAACTATGTTTTTCTGCTGCTACAGTGTGAATGAACCACTTAAACTTGACTGCCTATCTGCACATTTACATCTCGCAATTTTTCAACTGCTACCACATCTCCAAATCAGAAAAGGAAATAACAGGACTAAAAAATGTTCTTCTGAATAAGCAATTAAACATCAATCTTCTGGGATACAAACTCCACATACTTTGGTAGAGGGGTATCAACATTTTGAAGAACCTGCTGCCTTTATCTTCAGAGTTGAAGCTGGAGGCATCTCCTTCCTGAGAAATGTCAGTTTGTATCTGCTGAACGACATGGAATCACATCCCAAGACAACCATCTTCTTTAACCCATTCAGGACAGGCACTGGAGCGTACTTGCAGCATTTGTCAGTCGATGTCAAGAAATATCAGCTGTGTGTCTAGCGAGGTATATTAAAAAAAATATAAACTTCGTACTTACGTAGTTTATAAAATTATTAAAAAACAATATAAAGCGAAATATGTAAAAATATGTAATGCCATACCAGTAAGTTACACAATCAGAGTGCACTGGCACTGGTACAGCACGTGGAAAAAGTAATGTAGATGTATGTTACTTAGAACAGAAGGCTGTAACAAGTTTAAACATGAATGGCACTGCCAGACCAACTGCAACAGAAATCATACAAGTGCAGCACCTGGCTGTGTAGAGCACCTTCAGTAATATGTAAATGTATGGCAACTGTCCTGAAAAGTAATCATTGCCACCACAACCTCAAAATCCAATAAGAATTTAAACAGTGCTTGGAGATGTACATACATCCACATTACCAGCACTCAGTAACATCAATGAAAATATGTAGTCCACAGACCAGTAAAAACCCTGCTGTGGGGTGGGGCAGGTCTGGTGCCTTATGGGGAATGCTGACTATAGGACGGATTATGGGGGCAGCTACTGGTGAGAGCACGAATGAGGTCTGTCTCTCTCTCTCTCTCTCTCTCTCTCTCTCACACACGCATGCATGCACACACACCCTGAAAACATCAAGCACGTTTGAGTTAGCATGTAGTAAGTGAATGCACTCTGTATTGAGGGCTGTGTATGTTGTAATAATATTCTAGACAGAACTGCACGCGATTTGAAGATGTCACATGTACACAAACAGGGCAAAACTGCTCACAGTGAAGCATAGGAATTTAATAGTCAGTGAACTAAAGCTGTGATGAGGAAGCTAAAGGAAGCATCTCACATTTCTTCTGGCTCGTGCAACAGACGCAGCAGCCAGTCACAAGGGTGTGTCTGCTGCTTTAATTAAAAAGTCAACAGCTGACAGACGGATGAAAAGCGGACACTACATCCAATATGCATGCCAGGAAACCAGCCTAGACGTGCTGACAGGAATGTCACCACTAACCACTTTAATATGTCAGTGATATGGCCAACTGCAAGAATTCTCCACAACACAGACAAAATTATCAAGCTGTCCCAAGCTACTCTCCATAATTAAACAAAAAATTTAATTTCCAAGAGGTGTAATTCTCTATGGAATATTTTGCGTAGCTTAGGATTTATGCAGAAGAAATACCTTAGTAAGTGCAGACTGGAGGAGAATGTAAGGTGAACAGTATGCTTTGCAGTGACTGCAGACAAATATTCTACCTGGATGAGAGCTGGGTTGACAGTAATCTCACTTTCAAGACGTGCTGCCAAAATGAAGAAGTATAGGGGGTATGAGCTCATGGAAATGCTAGGAAAAGGCTCATCATGGTTCACACTTGATTGAATATATATAAAGCTGACTCAGCAAGTGGTGACTACGAACTGCCCCCCCCCCCCCCCCAAGACACAATTCGCAACACTCCATACCACAGTTCACAAGCACACAGAGTCCCAACTAAATGTTCAGTTATATGTGAAACATCCTTGTGATTGGAGTAACATGGAGTTTTCTGCAGTCCAACTATGAGGAAAGGCCAGCTGTATCACCTCATTCTAAAAAAAAACCTAAACAAAGGATTTTCAAAATTGATCAGTTACTGAAAATCCATGGTCACACTGTAGTTAGGTTGTGTCAATATATTTGTGACCTTAGCCCAATTGAACTAGCATGGTCTATGGTAAAGAACTGTGTTCACGAGAACAATGTGACAAGGCATGTGTCTTTGAAGTGGCTGACAAAATTGACAGGAGAGGGGACTGCAAAAGAATGAGGACACTGCTAGCATGTGTAACTAGTGGAACAGCAATACTGGGAATAGCATGAAGTTGTTGCTGACATGACTGGCACAGCAGTAGTTGCCAATCTGAATCACAGCAGCAAAGATAATGAGGAAAATTTTCCTCAAGATGCAGAGCGTGAACAAGCAACTGACTCTCCTGAGCTCACTCTACCACTGTAAGGTACTCTCAAAGCAATACTCCATACCACACAAGAAAGTGTAATGTTACGAGTCCACTCAATGGTCTCAAAATGAATGCTTTCAGGATGGCTAGTAGAAACCCATCATCTCCACATTCCTCACATAGATTTTCACCTGGCCAGTAGACTGTAAATATATTCACACTATGAGCACTCAATAATATAAACTGAGGACATATACATATATGTACCTTATACACACTCAGCATATGTAAATACAAATTGTAAGCACCCAATAACATAAACTGAGGATATATACATACATGTACATTATATACACTCAATTACAGGCGGTCCTTGACTTTTGGATTTTCAACTCTCGAAAAACCCGCACTTTCGTAGATTATAAATTCTCACCCCCTTAACCATCAAAAACCTCAAAAAAAGGTACATGACATAACTAGAATTTGAGGCAAGAAATAACTTCAGAAAACTTATTTGTATTGTCTGTATTTTGTAACCCAACCAACAATGTTGGGACAGTTGAGTTTTCATGCTGGCTGATTTGGGTGAGGCCGCGTGTTCTTTGTTGTTGGCTATCCTGGCCACTTAATCTGGTAATGCAATCTGGTGGAAGAAAGCTGACCTACCTGATGATGGTGGCAAAATATAATTTGTGTGTATAATGGCATGGACAGTGTACTGTGAAGCACACATATGAAAATGGTTTTAAACAACACTGTTAAGATTACCAATGGCTTATGAAGTATGAGTTTCACTGTCCAGCCCTTATATAGCCATCAGAAGTGTGGAGGATATTTGTTTGTGTGATGATGGAAATGTTAACAATTACCTTTGGCTGAATTCATGCATGAATGTACCATAATTGTTGGTACAACTGTTTGTTTGTTGCCCATAAATAGGGATTTTTAAGTACTTTTAAGTAACGGGAACGGTACCCCCCTTACAGCATATAAGTCTACTGCTCAACTTTCATACATTATCAGGAATGAACTATGTACGAAAGTCGGTGACTGCCTGTATAAATTAAGGATATGAATATACATCCACATCACAAGCACTCAAAAATATAAAGTGGGGATATGTACTCGTACGTACATTCATATTATGAGAACTCAATTACATAAACAGTCAGGCACTTACCACTGAGGTTGCGATCTGTGATGCGGAAGTTGAGAGGGCAGAATGACTTTGATGACACGATCCGGGCGCCATCCTTCAGGTCTGCAAAGCGTTCTTTCAGCATATGGTCAACAGTGGGGCCGAATGCAAAGTTGTTTACAAAGACAATGGTGGCACTAACAATTTTCTCACGGTGTTCATCTGTCAGGAAATCTCCCTTGATGAGACGGTAGTCCCATACTTCTTACCGTACCAGCGCATCCATTTGCGAAAGTGCACATTCATGCTCTGTACAAGAAAAGTCAGGTAAGAATCATGTACTGATGGCATAATGTTTTATGTTTTCACAGTACACCATGCATCTTGCCACTGCATTATGGCTTCTAAAACTGTCTTAAGATCTGAGCCTTATCTTACCCCTCTAGTGGCAGTGTCTGGAACAGAATCAAAACCACCAATGGTAAGACAGGGATGCAGCCTGTATCCATTCACAGAATATCACATAAATTGACACTCAATTGTGGCCTTTAATACTGTACAAGCTTTGAGCCCTGTCTTATCCTTCTAGCGATCTTTACAGTCTCAAACAGAATCCAAACCACAAGAGTGCGAAGACAAGGATGTGGGCTGCAGCCACTGTTACTTAACCCAATAACAATAACAAAGTAACAGAAGACTGAAAAAGCAGCACATTAAAGGGATTAACATCTCACAAAATACTACTACAGGCACGCCACAAGAAGTCGAAGCTGTCAAGACTGGCATGAGCAGGGCGGGAGGCACTTTACCTATGCTGTAGCCTGAAAACACCTGTCCAGTTACCTTCACTACAGCGGAACAGATCAGGCATAAATGATGTCTCTGAGACAAGACTAAGTGTTCAATAACAGCCCTGCAGCATGCATGTATTTAACATCCTGACCCACCTGCATACACTCTACGCCTACTCATGGCATGCCCATAATATACAGAGTGAGCCAGACACACCTGATAATTTTTTAAATAAGATTAGATTTTAAGGCAAAGTGAAAAAATTTTATAAACACTGGTAGATACATTCCATGACCATGAGATATCATGTTAATCATTCCTGTTTGAATACAACAATTTGTAGGTGAGCACCATGTCATTCAATAAACTCCTGCAGTTGCGATAGAAAGGATGTTGTAAGCCAAATGACACATACATGGGCTGCAAGGTGCTGGGTTCAATTCCCCAACAATGTAGCATGTGTCAATTATGACCATTCTTGTACGGATGACTTCTGCTAAAAAGACAAAATCCATGGTACTGAAGGAGAAAGAATGAATTTAATTATCAACTAAATTAATAGGTTAAAACGTTTCAGTATCTTTGAGACACAATCTTAATCTGTGAAAACCTCATGTGGAAATCAGAATAAAGTTTCAATAACTGTAACTATCAGACAAAAATATGAGGTATGTGAGGAGACATTCAATTAAGGCCACATAATGGCTATACAAACATTTCTGTTGGGACTAAAAGATGTGGCCACACTGGAAGGTGAGCAGACATAATTCCTCAGACCACTTGTGAATGAACCTAGAAGACAGCATATACATAATGAAGTATGGCAATTACAAAGCATGGAAGAATCAATATTGTGAACTAACAGAGAAATACAGAGAAATCACTAGAAACAATGGAACGCCTTACAGAGTTAGCATTTTATTACAGGATCAGAAATGCAAAAGAAGTCGGAAGACAGAGAAAAGTTTAGGTCTTGGAATGGGTCACACAGCCCTATCGCTGGTAAAGTAGAAAGAAAAGCAAGAAAAAAATGGAAAGAAAGAAAACTGCAATGCACAAAGCAAATACATGTTGTGCTTTTGCAGAACAAAACTAATTCAAAAGCCCAATGATAGAGACTTTGTAAACAGTTTATATTGCAACATATACAAGTTTACATTGCACGACACTGCCTACGCCCAGTGTAGGCATGGAACTGCTTTTCTAACCATGTCTGCAGTGTCAAAATCTGAAAACCTGGAATCACAGCTGAACAGGCGTGTGACATACTCGTACTAAAATAAAGACTTGATTCACACAGAAATACACAAAATATTTTATATTTCAAGGCAATGATGCAACTAAAACTAAAAACAGATGATGAGAACAATTAAGCATATGATTAAGGTGCCATTCCACTTGCTGACAAAACATGTTAAACTGAAATCACTGCCATGCACCCTTCTAGACGTAGAGGAAAAAGGGTAATCACCCCCTGAAAGCAACACAAAATAATGCAACTCACCTCTGCATATTTTGATGGAACCTCTGCCCTCTCAACACCAAAACAGATCTTGCAAGGTGTCGCAGCTGCCATCTGGAGGACAACCTGACCAACACCAGAACCCAAGTCCACAAAGATGTCATCTTTTGTTATTTCAATCTGATCAATCATCTGGCAGACAAGATCATATGATGTTTCTCCATACACCTGTAAGCCACAGAACATCATAAGAAAACAGAAAGGCTATGCTTGGTGGTGAATGACCAATAGAACACTACCTAGCATCTGTCTTCATAGTCCTCACGTAGCAAGTAATTTTATAATGTTGGACACATATGGAAGGTGGCAGTAATTCCAAAACCATGTCGTTATGATGAAGTCATCCTTCGCAGTTAGCATAAAGTGAAATTCGAGGTACTCAGCTGATAGATATCAGATTACATTCTTCTGGAATGCAATGCCATGCAGCTTGGTAGAGAGGTACTGCAATGTCAGAAGTATGTCCTTACCTATTTACCAAACTACATGGTGTCCATCCCAGAAGAATGTAACTGAAGACATTCTGTACATATCAAAACTTGCTGCACCAGACAATCCATTCACAGTCACTATTCACATCCTGGACATCATCCATCACCTACATGTTACACTAAAACACAACATTTTGGAAGAAATTTCTGCATTTGTCTTCAGGGAAAAGGGGACCCAAAGACCATCTCATTACATCAGATTACAACCCCCACCCCACTACCCCACTGTGCCTGAAGATGGCAGTCCAGCCAGCTTCTGAAATATTCCATCTTTAGTATAAACCCCAATGGACAATAACCCAGGTTATGACAACAGATTAAAATGTGCCTTTGTCCTAAAAATCAGATATGATCTATTCTTGGTCCTCAAATCATGATACCTTCATAAATGATGGCAGCATTCGTGGAAGAAAAACAGATCTGTACTCCTCAGTGCATGAAGAATACACAGAAAGAGCAGACTTCACTACTTCGTATTCCTTCCTGATTTGCTTTTGCCAATCCAACACAGAAAGGGGTTCTGTGTCCTGTCACCAGTTGCTACACTGGATGCAACATTTTTACTACCAAACAAAACAACACATTTAACATGCAGTAAGTAGCAAGTCTCACCTCAGGTGAGAAAGGCTCATACTGGTTGAGCTTTTCGGGTCACTCACGGCCTGGTTGTACACCTGTTGCAAAATATGGCGCAGAAGTCCCCGTGATGGGTGCTTGTTCAGCCTCTGGGCTGGCAACGATGTGCCCTTTTCCTACAACAAAGTAATACCAACTTTGAAAGAAAAAAATGATTATTCAGTGCCCAATGTCTAATACAGGCACAACTACTAGTTTCTTTCTTTGTTTATTTAACAACACTTTCACATATAAATACACAGCAGAATCATCTCTTATTTATTTAACATTATGGCAGACTATACAGCATCAAAGTGTAAGGTGATCAGTAAAGAATGAATCATAAAGGATATGCAAGGAAGCTGCCATGGCACAATTTGAGGTACTACTTGACACTTGCCTAGAAGGACTGTGAAAAATCACGAAAACATTAGACAGGAATGGAGGTCTTCAAGATTTGAAGCTTGGCCATCCCAAATGAAGGCCAACTGTACTAACCACGGCATAAGAATGTTTGGTGAAGCACAGAGGACTGTGTGAATATTGGCTTCTGCAGTATAAGACTTTCTGACAGACGGAGCAATCTCCTGCAAAATGTTGATACCGATGTGCAAATCTGCATGGCATCAGGTCTCAGAACACAGAAACCATCAGTTACAGATGTTTCAGTGAAAAACAGACGCAAGAAAACTAACAGAACAGCAGAGATGAGACATGCAATACTGATTACAAACAATTACCTGCAGGACACCACGGCATTTATTCAGTAACTGTATAAACCACAGTGGTAACTATATGTATCACACACTTTCATGTTAAAAAGTTCTACATATTGTCCACATAGTTTATTTGTGGGGTTCATATGATTCTCACAGCAAAGTGGGCAGTGCCACGTTAGTTGCCAGCCTATCACTGCAGAGGCCCAGGTTCAATCCCAGGCCAGTCCATGTGGGATTTGCGGTCAACGAAGTGCCACTGGGGCAAGTTTTTCACCACGTAATTTGGTTTTGTCCCATCAGTATCATTCCACATGAGCAAAATTTCTCTAAAAAACATTAACCAGTTGATCTTTGTAATGGTGACGTGCTACGTACATTAATTGGAAAAGCCTGGTGCTTCTTAGGGTTAAGGACGCTTCCTCAACTTCACAGAGCATATGGCGTGAAACGGGATGATAAATGTCCAGGATACATATGAAAGGTTATGGCAGGAAGCGGCCGTAAGTACTGCCCAAACATCTGCCTGGAAAACTGGGGGAGGAAACTATAATTGAAGTAGCCGACCTCGTGACCAAGAAAGAAACCCTGGGCTCCCGAATACGAAACAACTCCATTCGTTGGATGAGGCTCAGTGGAACTCGGTACGAAGGTACTGTTTAATTACACGCGTAAACACTCAAGGCAATGTCGCGCTGATAACATCTGTTGCAGGACCGGTCAACAACCTGACTGGCCGGTGCACAGAATGGGCTCTTTCACTTGGGAAACATGGGCAGGAGTGTGAAGCTGATCACTCACATCCACCTTCTGAATCACTGCAGCAACTACACAGCCGGCAGTGGACTGGTAATGAGATGCTGAGGCCCTTAAGAGTATAAGAAGGCTGTGAAACCCACCTACAGTTTCACATCACTGCCGTAGATTTTATTAGCAGGTGTAAACATTTGCCTTTACTTTTCACAGCTAGGAAAGTATCACTGGCTAATGGGTGCAAGTCCGGGCTTTAATTCCAGGCAGGGAAATAAATTTTAATCTTTCTTGGTGAGGGGGGAAGGCAACTAGCATCACATCCAATAATTATCAAGTGCTACATCCCCGGCGATAAAACGGCCGGGACATGAAGCTAACCACTGTGTACGTTATTAGAAGTACGAAACTTAAAGCATCAGGTGAAGTGTCCCAATCTGCATGTTTTACCCCCGAAAATATTCAACTGTTTTCGATTAAAATCTGAGAAATTCAATTTTAAATTCGTATCGATCCAATATCACCCACGCCATACACGAATCTCTAACTGAACTACCTCTCATCAGCAAGTCAGGAAATTCCCCACATTTTATGGAACCTGGAAGTACAGTACCAAGTTCACAAGAAGCCACTACTAGTCCCTAACCTGAGCCAGATAAATTCAGTCAGCATCCTCTCGTCCTAAAGATCCCTTTTAATATTATGCTCCAGGTGGTCTCTCCCCTTCAGGTTTTCCAACTAAAACATTGTAAGCAATTCTCATCTTGCCCACGCGTGCTGCATGCTCCACCCACCTCATCCTCCTCCATCTGATCACCCTGTTTGGCGAGCAGTACAACTCACGAATCTCATTACGCAATTTTCACAGGCGTGCGTACGGGGTGCGCCCAGGCACACCCTAATGTCTGAGGGAAAAACCGGTGGCTTTGCGTTCATTTAATCGCATGATACGCTCTTTTTAAAGTATGGATTGCTGTATTATGCAATAAGCGCCGATAGTTAAGTTTCAGTTTCTTTAGTTTGTTCGGTGAATAACTGTAATGTCCTTTAAGACTGAGTATGCAATAGACGTTCACCTTTTAAAAAATGAAAAATAAAACTCCCTGGGGGCACACCCTAATGAAATGTGCTGCGCAAACTTACGCTCCTGATACTTCCACCCTCTTAGCCCCAAACACCTCCCTCAGCACCCTGTTCTCGGACATGATCAGTCTACGTCCGTCCTTTAATGCGAGAGACCAAGTTACACCATCCCTACTGACCATTTGGTATTAACATGAACCTGTGCCTACGTCTAAGCCTCACTTCACCAGGCCGGAGAAAAAATTGAAAAACATGCAAAAACCCTGTCAGAAGAGCCGGTAATCGGACCGATATATGAACCCAAAAGCCCTCTAAAACGAAGCAAGCGTG
This sequence comes from Reticulitermes speratus, assembly GCA_021186555.1. Lineage (NCBI taxonomy): Eukaryota > Metazoa > Arthropoda > Insecta > Blattodea > Rhinotermitidae > Reticulitermes > Reticulitermes speratus. Next base: position 779,498 of record JAJKFL010000004.1, read on the forward strand.
CTACACCGTCATGATTCACGAGGGGCAAATGGCTCCAAATCAGTCGTTGCCAACCTTTTCGAGTACGAGGATGCAAAAGATGTTGCGGACCCTTACATGGCTCCGTAAAAGTAAAAGTAGGGTTGTTCCGATACATGTCATGAAGACAAACAGGGGAAGAGGTATAGCTCCACTCAATTTAACCTCAGCACTACATGGAGGTGAGTGGTCTGTCTCACGCCTCGGCCGCTTGACCCACGGGGAAAGAGCCTCAGCTACCCACTGAATACGCAAGAGGCTGGGTGGGTCCCACAGCCAGTCTGGACATCTTGGGGAAGAGATAAATTTCTTGCCCCCGCCGGAATATAAACCCCGGATCGTCCAGCCCATAGCCTAGCCAATACACCGACTATGCTACCCCGGCCCTTCTAGGCTCCCTTAATTAAGATAATACATACTGACATAAGAACTATTGTAACTTCAGAGCCGCTGTAAATGAAGTCATGTTTTATTCACTACAACAATAATAATAATAATAATAATAGATACAAAGAGCTGGCTGGAGGAGCAAGACTTGCTGCGAAGTTATGTGAACTACCGGGGTCCTTGTAACAATCTTGCGGCCCCCGGGAGTCCACGGCCCCTAGATTGAAAACCCCGAAACTTTTAGTAAAGGAAAACTAAAATGGCGGACTGTGAAGACAGCAATCGTCTGTGGTGGACACTGTGCAGGCCGGTAGACTGGTAAACATTTTCGGAAGAACCTGCTGCCCCCACCTTCCACCCTGCATACACACGCAGCCGGATCTTTCAGAAGAGTATCCTTCATGACCGAAAGAGATGTTTAAAGTGAACATACTACTGCGAAGCTGACCTTTGTGAATCGTTGCTCCAGTGCCGGGTTTGATGCCAGGCAACATCACGTCTGCCTGTATTTCCTTCTTTCCATTACGTTTCAATTTCTTTTTTCTTCTCTACTCACTCTAACGGTCTCCCAATCGCTCCCTCTCGCCCTCTAACTCCCCCTTAATCCCTGTATCTGTATTCCTTTATTTCTTCCCAACCCTCTCTGCTCTCAGTTTTGCTCAGTCCTTCTACGTGGTGACATCAGCACGAAATAAATGATATGCGTCACAGCCAGAAGAAAGTGACGTCAGTGCTCGAGGCGAATCGATTGGCGTCCTCCAGGGTCGCGTGTCATGCATCACAACAGATCAATACGATGGCCAGTGGAGGGCACACCAACAGAATACAGTGGCGTGCCAATTATATCACAGCACGCCCCGAGGTGCACTGTCAATTGCATAACCCGACAGTCCATTTCCAAGATCACAAAAGCCTGCTACCCCCACCCATCCCGGACCAAACGAATCCATTCCACACCCTCACATCCTGTTCATTACGGTCCATTTCAATATTACCCTACCATCTAAGTTTAGGTCTTACAAGTGGTGTTTTCACATCATGTTTTCTGACAAAAGCTGTACATGCCATTGCACACCGTCCACGTGTGCTTCATGCACATCCCACCTCACCCTCCTTGATTTTATCATCCTAATAATGTTTGGTGAAGATTATAAATTATAAAGCTCCTCATTATGCAGTTCTCTCATGTTCTCAAACACAGTCATCTACATATCACGATCATCTGGGGGTGACGCTGTGTAGTTTTGTAGATAAGCTATCAAAATTTCCAAGGAAGATGCTGCCTACATCTTCAGGGCACTCTTCTACACTTTAGGAGGAGGCTGCAGGTTTCTCCACAAAGGTGGCGCCTACCTACTAACTACACGGCGTCACATCCCAAAAGACCGAATCTTGGCATTCACCTTCAGTCTGTGTTCTTCCGTTACTGCGACACACAAACCCATACAACAGAAACTGGGACTATAATACTGAAATGAATTTTAAAGAATGGCTGTGCACATCGGCGGCAGATGCATGGTCACACAGTCACGACTCGGTATTGTAGGATACTACCGTTAAATAGGCCACGGCTACCGCCATACACAAACCCATGCGCTCTATGATCACTGCTCCCAATTGTCATGGGTTTGTTCCCCGCACCGACACTACTGTGTAACGGTACTGCTTACACATTACAGGCAACGGTAACAGGGACTTAGGGGTGTGTGTTCGATTCCTTTTATACTTCTCCGCGCCACTGTTTTGTATTATTTATTATTTCTTTAGCGACGCTGTCAATGGTTCAAATCGTACAGCACTGAATGCTACGACGATTAGTGAATAACTGATTGGATTACATGTAGAAGGAAGCGGTCGTGGCGCTGAATGAATATGGCAGGTCTTCCTATCGACATCTGAACTCGGGACAGAATAGAAGCACTAGTGCTGTGACCGTCAGTCCAATAGCCAAGTGCAATGCGTCGCATGAGGGCAGTGACCGGGCGGGTATATTTACCGCGCGCGCAGCTGCCACGGGATAACACTGGCATTGAGTTGTGTCTACCCGCGTAAGTGTGCTCGGTCAATATGGGTAGGCGCAAGGTAAACATGCCCCTGGGAAGCTCGAGGCTCACCTAAATAATACACTAAACTCCAGTTTCTACCATAAGAAATTCCAGTCCACATTATAAAGACTAGGAGGTGAATGCTTGTGTATAGAAACAATCTCCGACTGTTGTGAGATTCACACCAAACACACCAATACATTTGGCAAACTGTACAGTTTTTAATGTTAAAGCAGTAGTACCTATAGTCCTCACTGGGGTTAATTAATTCTACACCGCGCACTGAACATGTATGGAGGTAGCTCCGCGCGTTGTCGTAGTCTGTGGCCACCACTGCCAGTGAAACAGCACCCAGTACCCACGCAACAGACCAGCAGCACGTTTGAACTTCTGCATTCTGAGTTCCAGCGGTCGCTTGGGTAGACGGCATGCTAGGGCCCCAGAGCCAGTCTGGAAACAGTGGTGTGCGCCAGCTGGAAATCGAACCCTTATCTTCTAACGTCTAATAGTGATTCACAAAGTGCACAAATAAACGTACAGCCCGACCCGCTGAAGTCAAGGTGACAAAATTGGATTCTGCAAGCAAATTATGTATTGACTTTTTCCCTTCGCTTTCTCTTATGAAGTGGACGCGTGCTGAAGCGGAAAAGAGATCAACACACCCCACGGCTTCACCCGCCTGTCTGGCGCGTCACGTTCGAAGAACAACAACAACAACAATTTGTGCTGAATCTGTTATATAAATCTAACTTCTTTGTTGTTTGTTATGCTGGGTTTTCTTTTGTGTGTGTGTGTGTCATGTAATTTTTGTTGTATTATGCTGTGTCGGTTTTATAATTGGCCATTGCGCTGTTAAACTAGCACACTAATCAATGAATCATAATTCTTATTCCTATTATTATTATTATTATTATTATTATTATTATTATTAACGCCGCTGCTAACCAACCAATAACAAACCCATCGCGCAAGCTTGCTAAGGCCGTGTCTTGCACCGAGGGATGCACGGTTCTAATAAGTGCACTGGCCGAGTGTCCGGGAAACATGAACTGTCCAACACACACGACACTTGTGAATGCCAGGTCACCCAAGAATAGTACCAACAATGGCCAATGCAGATGCAATACATGCAGGTGTGGAAAGGGCGCAGTAGCATATCGTATGAGAACTGGTACTATCCCAATCGAGGGTCTCAGAAAGTACTTTTTGACATCCACACCACTACTCGCGGAACACTCATCTATTTCCAGACGATCGTTCTCTACAATTGTTGTGCGTGTTACTAAGAGGCAACCATGCTTTAATTCTCTGATGCTCTGCGCCATTTGACGGTGACGTATAACTCAAAACTAAACGCCTCAGGACATACGCTGTATAACATTTTCTACATCTTTAAGACGGAAACGCACTACGGACAGCATGTGCGCGAACTTCGTTTCAACCTGCACAATCTCAGACAGTGACAGCGCCGTAAAACAAACTAAATTCAAAATATATAACCTTCAGACAGCAGAGTTATTCTTGGGAAGCTAATGCTCTCTCAGCTAATCAAGAAATTCCCCACCTTCCAATAAACTCGAAGGTTCATTACTACGTACCACTCTTTCCTCTCCTGAATCCGACAAATCCAATCCACACCCACATTTCTTCAAAACGCATTTTTGTATTATCCTGGTATTCAAAGTAGTCTTTTCAATCCGTGCTACATACCCTACCCATCCCATCTGCCTTGGGCCTCAGATCATGTATCCCATCACACATTTTCTCCATCCTACGGTCACTTCCTCCTTCTTAGGTTAACATATTCCCTCCAAACCGCTGTTGTAGCACCCTCGGCCTGTGTTCTTTGTTCAGGGTGACAGAACATTGGTCTTATAAAGCACTATTACAGGGTTGTTTTACTCTGATGTTAGGTGGCGCTGTGTAGTTTGGTACATCCCACAGCACAAAACGTATATGAAACGCACTTTATACCGTACAGGTCCAAAAGTCTGAATCACTGGAACAAGGGCTCCAATACCGCCCGCGTCTGGCCAGACGATCTCACATCCACGTATGTTTAAGAAAGTCACATCTCTACACGTCATTACACTTTTTCACGCTATTAACAACGTGTCTTAGTAAAAAAAAAAACCCGACGTTGTCTCTTTGGAATGTATTCTTAATGTTTGCCCGTCCCGGCCGTCTGTGACATACAAAATCGGATAATTCGACTCTTAATTAAAACTCAGCACCAGAAGGTTTGTAAACCCGTACAGGAGAAACTGCAAGTTAACCGAGTTGAATGGGATTATCCTAGTCTTAATGTCGCGATTCAAGGTCGCCACCGTGCTGGGGTGACGACCTCACTCGCGAGGCAGAGTGGACCCACAGTTATTCGTCTCCTTGCATACGGGCGACCGAGTCGCCGGCGACTTGTCTGCCAGCGACATGACAGTACGTGGTAAGCAATGCGGGTTTTCACACGGTCGACTGACTACACTGTTTGCCATCGCATTTCCTCTCTTGTCGCTCAAAGACAAGGAGACAGCAGATCCACGCAGTTGTGTGTGAGCTTTCAGACGAGCGACAGTATTCATCGCGACTCGAAGCGAGATCTTCGATACAGAAAAGTGTATTCATTTACTTGGCATACGTCCCGTTCTGTGGGACAGTTCTTGCAAAGAATACGTCAGCAAGGAAAAAAAAAAAAAAAAAAAAAAAAAAAAAACCAACAACAACACAATGCCTGGATGGAGGTGTGTAGAGATATGTACGAAGTGTTCGACACTTTTGAAATGGACATAAGAAATGATATTGGTAAACACTATAGAAATCTTAATTTATTAAAAAACTAACAAATTTACACTGCATACTTAAGGGGGAAAAACTAAAAACAATGAGTGTTTTTGAGTCATAAACCTAAATAGTCAACTTCCTTTACATCCTGCCAAGGAAATGTAAAAAAAAAAATGAAATTATGATGTATACATTATAAAATAATAATAGTACTTCTACAGTACTTGCAAAATTTTGATTCATGTTAACCTTCAATTCAAACAACATTAAACCTATGTCCTTCATTAGTTACTTATATAATTATATATTACTTTATAAATATTAAAGTAAATTATTCCGCAAAATTGTCACGTATTTTCGGGTGTTTTTTATGTGTCTGATGTATCTAACTGAACGATGTCTCCTAAGCCTTCATACTTGGCCCATTTCAAGTTTTGTGTATGATTTTATTGTAATAACAAAATACTTGATAAAAATACTATTGATATTCCTGAATGTACACACGTCCTCTACTCAATGCACTGTCCACACACTTTTCCCATGTACGTGGTAAACGATCAATTGCAGCTCTGTATTCGTCCTTGCTCGGACGCTTTAAAGAAGCAGTGACAGCAGTGTTGATATCGTCTTCCGACTGAAATCGTTTTCCCCGAAGATGTTCTTTTACACGTCAAAACAACCAATAATCACATGGGGCGAAATCTGGAGAGGAGGGAGGATGTGCCAACACTTCTCAGCCCCAACATTGCACCAGATTTTGCACATCACGATGGCGATGAGGTGTTGCGTTGTCCTGGAGCAAAATGGCACCACGCTCCAGCAGTTCTGGTTGTTTACGGCGAAGAGCCGGCCTCACCTTATCACAAGTCGAATCTCGCCAGCAAGTGTTTACCGTATCCTCACCATCAGCTTGGGCGAAAGAAAAGTTTGTGCAAAGTGGATTCCACACGTGCTCAACGATAACCGAAGTGCCATGCGTGTTCTCCTCGCAACCACCCATCTGCAGCGTTGGAGAAATGAAGGCAATGCATTCCTCGATCGCATTTTAACGGTTGATCGAGTCATGGATGCATTCATTTGACCCTTAGCTGAAACAACAGAATGCTGAATGGGGAGCCCCAACGTCACCGAGGAAGAAAATTGCACGGCGCAGTCTCGGTGCTCTGTCATGTCTTCAGCCGAAATGGGCTTGTGCTTGGCCATCCCGTGCCAGTTGGCACCAAGGTCAATGGCCTATATTACTGCTCACTCTTGCAGGATAAGGTGAGGCCGGCTCTTCGCCATAAACAACCAGAACTGTTGGAGCATGGTGCCATTTTGCTCCAGGACAACGCAACACCTCATCGCCATCGTGATGTGCAAAATCTCGTGCAAAGTTGGATCTGAGAAGTGATGGCACATCCTCCCTACTCTCCAGATCTTGCCCCATGTGATTATTGGTTGTTTTCACGTGTGAAAGAACATCTTCTGGGAAAACGATTTGAATCGGAAGACGATATCAACACTGCTGTCACTGCCTCTTTAAAGCATCCGAGCAAGGACGAATACAGAGCTGCAATTGATTGTTTACCACGTACATGGGAAAAAGTGTGTGGACAGTGCATTGAGTAGAGGACATGTGTGTACATTCAGGAATATCAACAGTATTTTTATCTAGTATTTTGTTATTACAAAAAATCAAACACAAAACTTCTGAAATGGCCAACGTAACTGAATGTATCTTCGAATTGAAAATCATCCCATCTACGCACAAAATTATGCAAGTTTTAACTACGTTTCTGGCAAAGTCAAGTGCGTGGAAAATTCTCCACTTATTAGTTAGAACTCCAAAACTGCAGTCAATAAATCTCATTGATTTGGAATGTCTATAGTTATATATCCTTTGTTTCTATAGATAAATTTTTACCAGAATATGGTCGCCTACGAAAACACGTGGAAGGACGTTCTCACTGTCCAGTTAGCGACGGTCTGGCAGTTAAATTAATTTCCTGAGATCTTATTCCGAATACACTGGTTTTGAAAACAGACGAGTCAGGATTTTTGCTGTATGCTCCAATATCAATGAAAGTGAAACTGCAGCTTGCATCACACACAGCCAATAGTACAACCGAGAAAAATTAATTATAATTATAATACAGCGGGCCACTATCTGCCGGTTTCACTATCCGAACGTGTTTGCCAGCTACACAAACAATGCAATTTGAAAAGCTGGCACGCTGCTCGAATTGTTAGGCAATTTGTAGCCAAGCCTTTTGTGACGGTAGAGGTAGGTAACTGAACTTCATTTCTTTCTGAACTGTTTTGCACATTTATTGGATAATTTTACCAACGGTTGAAATTCCTGTCCTGTAGGCACAATACACATAAGATAAAGTGCAGTCAAAAGCCAAGCCTCGGTACAATATGAAGGATATACTGACGTATATTCCATGCAATACACAATAATATAATAATAATTTATTATTATATTATTATTATTAATTCACTGCAGGTAAATGTTTGCAGAAAAATGGGAAAACCCCCTAAGGAGTTGCTTTGCCAGAGATATAAGGAAGAAAAAGACTACTTTCTGGTTCTGGCTCAACACGCCACAAAAATATACAGCCAATACTCTGACTTGTTTCTGCAGCCGAATTTAGAGAATAATGCTACTTTAAATCTTGATGATGTGAAAGATATGGCACCTCATTAACAACTGTGAAGAGTCGGGGGAAACAGAAGAAGAAGAAGAAGAAAAAAGACATGCCACATGTGAAACAATTGTGCGCGATTCTGCATAAAAGTATTGACCAGCGGTTTTGCAGCTCAGAAGCACTTTTCACAAGACAAGAATAACCTTTCATACTGTCATTAGTGAAGGACCTGAAAGACACTCCACCTGAAAGGAAACTACAAGCTAAATGAGAGATTATACCTGACTTCAAAACACTTGAGCCTCTCTTTTCCAGAGCCTTCTGCAAATCCTTATTCTTTTCCTAATCCAAATCCGTATCGTCCTACCAACCTGGCTTATTCACAAACTGCTAAACAACAACAGCTACACGTTTTTCAGACACAATATCCAACTGAACCATAGCCATAGCAGTAACATTACCCCTTTTCACCTCAACCAACTTCCACGCGTCGGCCACCATCAGACACATGAAGTGTTACGGATTTAATTACTGATGAATACAGGAACTAGCACGCACAAGTGAACTGTAATTTAAAATTTGTAAACTAAGTTGTATGTAGCCTGAACTGTAATATGAATATTTTACTTATTGTGATTACCTGAGTGGTACTCCTAATCTCTCCCTAGGTGGTATGCATTTCCTCATATTTGTGTCTTCTTTTTGCAGAGAATGCTTAATGGTCTCGTACAGTTCTTCAAAAGAGTCCACAGACATTCTAAAACAATTTTAAAATTTCGCTTTCTCTCTCCTCCGATCTTAAAAATAGTCCAAAAAACCCCTTTGTTTCGCCTGTCCAATATTATACGGGACGTATATTTTTCTTTTTCAATTCCCTTAGGACTCACACAGTAATAATCTCTTCCGGTTGTAGCATTGTACTGAGCGTTCATTTTCAGAGACGATAAAGACAGCATCTGCTGTCACGGAGACAGACTTCCCCGTAGTCGTCGGGGTTCGGGAAACGGACCACCTCCGCCTGCCTCCAGGAGACAAGTCACCGTTGACTCAGTCGCCTGTGTAAAACAGGCTGTTAAGTCTTCACGTTTAAATTGTCTACGATCTAATGGCCCATTCCATACCGAGCTGGCTGGGGTAGCGGAACGCTCGACTCGTATTCGTGAGGTTCCAGATTCAAATCTCTACCGGGACACATACTATCCCGAGCGTCTTTGTGGTTTACTTCAGTCCCTACACTAAAATACCGCGACAGTACCGTTTCCTTCCACGTCCTTGCCAAGTCGTTTTTCACGTTCATCCAACCATATAACGCTATAGATGTCTGAACTGATGAGTCGTTTATAAACTGTAAATATAACCTGTTTCTCCTGGCTCCCGGAACATACCCACACGCCATCGCAAACCGAATAGGGCCACTGAACTACGCAACGGAAACTGGAACAAGGAACGCCAAGGGCAGAGGCAATGTGACGCAACTGCGGCATGCGGATCCAAGACAGTGCTACCAACTCTTCAGCCACCACGAACAAGTGCCCGGTTGGAATTTCATTCACATGGTTCATCACAGAAGATATCTGCGCTCTTCTGGGATATTACGCAGCGTACAGTGGTAATTATGTACCGACCTTTCGGGACAACCTATCGGTCCCATCTTCAAGGGTCAAGAATAATGTGTCAGTAAGTAATAAGGATTCACGAAATTGTTTCTTATCGTTTTGTATCTTACGTTAGCTAGGTAACTACTGTGCAAAAGACGCAAGCAGAAGCCGCCTCTCGTGTACTACAACGCATGCGCAACCGCGAATAAGCGAAACCACAATACGCGAACCTGCGAACGAGGCGGGCCTACTGTATTTGCCTGCACGAAATGCGGAAAACGAGGAAACCCCAGTCAGGATTGCCAGTCTCCAGGCCAAGATTTAAATCCGGGACCTCCCGAATAATAAACAACAGTGACTGCTATGCACTCGCCGCAGCATTCGGTCAAACGTTGCTCCTATCAAGATATTTAGCTACAATTTGGAGAAACAATACACGTATACAGAATTAAAATCTCCAGGAAGCAAGCACCTCAAAGAAAAAAACCGTTGACTGTCCAACATAGGATAATACTGAAATATGTATTAAGGAGGGATATTTCGCCAATGTGGATTGCACTAAACATATTAACAACAGCCACTATTCAGAAAGCCACTTCACTGGTCAGTCAGGAACATTTTTATTGCACACGCATTCTCTCTTGATCACGTGTTTCTAGTCATGGCACAGCAATTCAAGTAATTGTCCTTTTATTCTTTGTTACATAAATATATTTTTTTCTTCTAATCCCTTGTTGCCCTTTCAGGCGTCGGGTACATAAATATCAACAACGTTAAAAACTGAAGAAGCGGTGGCGAGACCTGAGGGAAGGAACCACTTGGAAGACCCAGGCGTAGATGGGAGGATACTATTAAAATGGATCTTCAAGAAGTGGGAGTGGGGGGGGGGGCATGGACTGGATTGATATGGGTCAGGATAGGGACAGGTGGCGACCTTTTGTGAATGCGGTAATGAACCTTCGGGTTCCATAAAATGCGGTGAATGTCTTGACTAGCTGAGGACCTGTTAGCTTCTCAAGAAGGACTCTGCTCCATGGAGTTAGTTTGTTAGAGTCGAGCCAACATGATTCATTATGCAGAAATTAATACCTTCAGAATAAACAGCAGTTTGCAGACAACGTAACCTGAACACGATTCTTCGAATCGATTGATCCAAGAAGAGGCGCGACTGAACACGCTCGAGGAAACCGCACCATAGCCAACAACGTATCTCCAGCTGTGGCGCCACTATTGGCTGGAACCGGCGATCGAGAGCGTCTATAACGCTTCAGACACGCTCTCGGTTGCGAATACAAGCCTTCAACTCCTCAGAGCTTCATGGTTTAGCTACATACCCGCTGTTTTAAGGCACCCCTACAAGACGTAGTCACATACCGAGAGGTCTGGTGAACGAAATGACCATCCCACATCTACAAAGTCATAAATAAGCCGCAAAACAAAATGTCGCGTGAAAGATCCATATTCACTCTTGCCGCATGTGATGTGGGACGTCATGTTGAAAACAATTTCATTTAAGTTACCCATTTCTTAAAACTGTGGTCACACTACCCGAATCATCCCTCAGTAACTGCTGCGTCATAATCGCTTTCAAAAAAGTAAGGACCAGTAACTTTAAAACTTAACCCCCCCCCCCTCCTCCCAATACCATCACTTTCGGTGAATTAAGTGACAATTCTTGAACTTCCTGAGGGTGTTTGGAAGCCCAGTATCGATAACTGTCTCTTCACATCACTATTTACATGAAAATAGGCCTCATCGCTCATAAACAGTTTATTTTCCAAACCTGGGTTTGCCTCCGTTTTTGCTGGGAGGCATGGCCACGTCGTTCACCTGACCCCTCGATACGTTACTACTACTTCTTGGGTTACCTGAAAAACCGAATGTAAATAAACCACGAACAACTTAAGTGCTGACGACGTGTATTCGCAACGAAAGTGCTGGTACTTAATGACATAAATGAAAACAGATTACACAGGAAGAAAATTCACAATGCCTACTTTTCAGGTTATTGAAAGTTCTTACATCCTATGCCCACTAAACACGATCTGTATTCCACATCCATTTCACACACTTATGACAACACACACTTAGAATTTCCCTTAATAAAGTTCCACATGTCCATCTCTTGAACGTGGCAGCATTTTGCCTCGGCCCCAACGGTAAAGGCAAAGTTGTGCACGCCATTAAGGCACACTGGGAAGTGGAGGTATACTGTCACTCATTCTTAACTTGGACGCTAGATGGGGGCGTGGGTCAGCTGCACGCCGTGTCCACTTTACACCCAGGCAGAGTCCCCGGTATCAATTGATTAGCAGGCTGGGTAAGTCCCACAGCCAGTCCGTGTGCTTTAGAGAAGAGAAAAAATTTATTTCCACATCGGGAATCAAACCGCGATTCCTCTGTAGTCCAGTCCGAGGTCTAGTCACTATACTGACTGAACCATCCCGGCTCACCAGCTTTATATTTTGCTGAGGCTCCTATAATGGAAACCATTACCCAGGTATGTTAGAATACGTCACTTCCACAAGCAGGTGCAGACAAAGATGAAAGTTCCCAACAAGACAGTATATAGCTCAACTTCAGCAACACCGTTTGATCTGCCCTAAATGTTAGTTCCCACAATTCTGTATGGAGACAGGATGCCACATTTCATACCACCTTAGGTCCTTAGATTTTATGCTGGTTAGCTTTGGGTAAATAAAAACTGCAGTTTCTGGAACTGTATTATTACGTTTGCTTTTGTTTCAGTCAAATACGTATCACGGTTACGAAAATGTAACAGTGACATATCATACACATTTTGTGGACAGTGCAGTCAGTATAGTGACTAGGTTATGGGCTGGACGAACGAGGAATCGCGATTCGATTGCTGCCACGAGCTGATTTTAGGCGCGTTCGCAAAACTGCGAAAAGCGACTATTAGCTTCGTCGTGTCTGTCTGTCAGCATAGAACTCGGCTCCCACTGGACCGAGTTTCCTGAAATTTGATATCTGAGTGTTTTTGGAAAACCTGTTGCGAAAATTCACGTTTAATCAAAATTTGGTAAGAATAACGGACACTTTACATGAAGACCTATGTACATTTATCGTAATATCTCAATTCGTCTTAGAAGAGAAATGTTTTAGGCAAAAGTTGTAGAGAAAATCAAAACACACATTTTATGTTCAATAACTTTTTTCCGAAAACTGTGCCGTTATGAGATAATGTGGAAAAATATGGTAGAGCCAGACAGGCCACAGATGACAACATAATACGGCGCATGCGCAATGCATGCTCGATACCTAAGGTTATATACACTCAAAATATGTAATACTTATTGCTTTTCCACGGGAACAGCGGTTACGCGAACGCGCCTCATGTTACGTTTATACGTACATTGTCTGTCTTGTTCCTTCTCCAAACCGCCCAAGACTTGGTTACGAGTGGGTCTTTCCGAGGAGGTAAAGTGGCCGAGAACGTGACGCCGACCACTGACTACCATCAAGTGCTGAAAGAATGAGTGGAGCTATATCTCCACTTCCCCATATGCCTTCACGGAGTTGTACTTAATTACGGGCAGGGACAACTTATACATTTTACCTGTACACAGAACAGAAACAAATACACCAGAATCATTGCCAACGATTCTGAAGTCTGACTGATCACAAATCCGAGTTAGTGTGTATCTGCTACGAATAGGAACTCACCAACTGCACGATGCTGTCAATGGCCCGGTTGTATCTGTCACACAGCCCCTTCATGCTGTCGTAGCTACAACACACAAAACACAAGTTGCTGGTTACTTTTCCAGTATCGTCCTTCATATTTATTTATATACAGTCCACTTAACGATGCTGTCAGTAGCTCAGCTCGTATCGTCAAATGGCAGGAAGATTCGTGAATAATTAATTGTAAAGGATATGGGTCTAAACTGAGATATCCCGAGAACTGATGGAGAAACTGTGGGAATGACGAAAAACATCAGTCAGGATAGGGGGCGGAATGAGACCTGAACCCGCGAGGACCTCCAGAACACGCAGCTAGAGCGCTTCAACAACTTCCATCAATCAGAGAAGCAAAACAATAAATATGTAGTGTAGATGTTACGTTACTTTATTTTGTTTTGTTTGTTCTAAGATGCAAGGCCTAGCGACTGCTGACTTAGCGCATGGCAACAGGGAATTGAGTTCGCATTTGGTTGCTGACCGGAAGTTGGTATAGCGGGAGTAGGTGAAATTTTGTAGATTTGGAGGATTCTCAGGGTGGCGGCTGTGAGTGATGCACAGAGAGAGAGACTGACCGGACCGGACGAACTGAAGAGATGTTCAATATATTAATTGTGATTTTACTTACCGCAGGTAAGCGTTGTTAAATATATTGATCACCAAAAGCGAACCATAGTGGAAATTGGGAATATTTGTGTATTAATTTTGGGTAGATGGAAATTCCGGATGGGGGGGGGGGGAAGTTAGAACAGGCACGCTGTTCCCGTGCCGCCCTAAAGTCGGCAGTGACTGGACCTTCATTTCAGTAATAGTCGCATTCATGTATTAATTAATTCATTGTTGTAGATTTATAGAATAAATCATTGTGTGTTTTAACATTCGTGCTATGTGTGTAAGTGCCAGACAGGGCGACGATCTGAACACTCTAACCAGAGCATCAAACTTCATAAACCGATCGGACCCTACTTCCAGAATCCCTTGTGGGGGAACTTACGCTACCTAAGCCACGAGCGTAACCAGGGTGCAAAACTAGCAAAATTACGGCAGGGATAGCAGGTCGAAATCTCGCACCCGCAACCCCCGCCGTTACAAGTATAATTAAGATTCAAGTCTTCTGGAATATTACGCCCTGTACATTGTTAACTGTTTACAAATCTACACAGCGCAAAATCCCAGAAGACTTGAATCGTCAGGTAGACTGCTGTCAGAACCTCATATCTCGCAACGGAAAGACTGCTGGATTCAGATGTGGACTGCCAAAAGCGAGAAGAATGGAAGGGGAAAACATAGAAAAAAAAAAGAGCAAAAAGGTGAGAACAAAGAAACAACAAAAACAAGCAATGACTAATAAGGAAAGACGACGAAAGAAGCTTACCTCTTCGTGTCATAGTCTGCCAGAATGTTGTTCTCCAACGGCAGCTTCAGCTCTGGGAAGTCTTCACACACCCATCTGAAACAAAACGAGCATCTGTGTGAACAAGGTCTGATGTTTCCGGACACGATAGTAGGTACTCTCCTTTTCAAAAGTTCTGCGGAACAGGGTAACAGAATGTGGTACGATGGCGTGGGTCTCAGTTACTAGCTAATTATTTGCACCATTTTCGGTTGCCGTGGATTTTACAGTAAAAAAAATGTTCATGCATGAACAGGAAGCTCGCAAACGCACAGACCTGCAGTCGCCACGGCAAGGCGTCGCAAAATGAGCCCGCTCCAAGTCTTTTCATCTGACTCGTCTACTATAATTACCTTGACTTGAAGGTTTTGTGCAGGCAACAGTCTAATGTTAGTGGACAGGGTAATAACGGAACTGGGGATGCTTGTGGTTACGGCAGTAGCAGAAGGAACCAGGCCAGTCGGCCGCACACGGGATAAAAATCTGCCAACGCTCATCCTCACGGACTGGGTTCGATACTCAATCTATTGCATCATCTGCAATAAAAGGCGATAATTCATCCCAAAACACCTCTTCTCTTTAACGCCGCTGTTTAATCACAAACGAGAATCTGGACGCATAACCACTCACAAGTATCACTATCAAAATTGGCTTTAACAGAGTAATACTTCAGTTTTTGGCATGTTCACAACAAAAGCTTGCAAAGGTGATTATATTAGCTTCGCCAAGTATACCTGTCTTTCGGTATGTAAGAATTCGAGAACCACTCAATGGCTATTCATAAAATCTGATACCAGAAACGTTTAAGTAATTTGACGCCACGTTCCGATTTTGGTTACAATCGAAAAATAACGGACATTTACATGAAGACTTACGCTTTTCCATCTACATCTCGAACGTGACTAAACGACGCGGTACCTGTTCTTCTGAAATGTGACAGTGTAATATTCCAGAAGGACAGATACCTCTTCTACACCTCTGTGAAAAACTAAACACTCGTACGTGGCTAAAGAACGGGGTAAAAAAGTTTCGACAAAAGTGTGAAAAGAAACATTTTATGCCCAATAAACTTTCAACGTTAACTCTACACCATTTTCGACAAAATTAAAAGGAAGCTATTTTATGCTGTCTCGAAAACCGCTGGATTGTGAACAAACGTTATAATTATTGGAGGTCCTTGTTCATCCGTCCCCTCTGTTTCACACTATTTATGGGAGCATCAAAACTCAGCAAACGTTCCGTTAACTGGCAGGCTGTGCTAAGACAAATCCGGGGCTCCAGGTCGCAAAGAAATTTTTTGTTCAGGAGTGCACGAATTTGCACAATATTTTTACATTTCACGAGCTTTCGTTCTCCCTTTGTTTCCTTGAAAGTCCGAGCTCAACAATGCTTCCGCTAGAAGCAAAAACTCTGAAGAACAAAAGCTTTGCTTCGTGGCAATTTTCCAGTATTACAGTGGCTGAGTCGTGGATATTTCAGTTACGAGGAAATTTACGTGGCGCGAGGTGTGACTTATGTGCTAATCAGCACAGACTAAATGCATACACGGATGGGAAAAAAAAGTACATCTCGTAAATTTTCGGGCTAGCTTCTCAACCACAGACAAATCTGTCACGTCCAGCCCTATGCGCATATCCCCAAATTTACTGTTCTGTTTTTAATATGATCTACGTATGCAGTGCAGTTCCGTAGACAGTAAAGTAATTACGCAAACCTATCGTGTTCTTTACACCTTCCGCAAAGACAAATCGAGATACACGACCCCTTTGAAAGCTGGAAGTAATTTAAACAAACTGTGAAGATTCAGTTCCTTCTTCACAGGAGACGCGAATAGAAACACCAACCGGTTAATGGTTTATGGAAATAAAAGATGTTGGTGAAAATTATACAGGACACACGAATACACTGTATGGGGAAAATGCACAGTACTTTCACATTAAATCAAGCGTTACATGGATAAAAATAGGCCGCTACCATTCCCTCTAAATTCTCACCGTGCCCCCTTACCCTGTGATTCCACGACGTTCAACTTCGGTACTTGTCGATTCGCAATGTATGCAAAGGCACCCTGACCTTGCCCGTCGTTACGGTCCGCTACAGGTATCACGAGACCTTCACTCCGGGCGACAACAGGAACTCTTTTGAGTTGAACGACCCGTCATAACTTGACTGCTCAAAGAACAGGATGCCCAATACAATCAAACACCAACGGACTAAAATGTTAAATTTTCTTTACCTTTTTATGCAAGGTCTTAAACTTACAATCGGGAGTAGTGTCGTCATGACGCTGCAGCTCCAACATTATTTAAAAGCAGTACTGGGGATGAAATCTACAACACAATGTTACTATTCAGTTCTGGTAACCAGAAACGTGGAAGGTATTTAAGGATGTGGTGGGTTATTCGCCTGAAGAGGGTATATGACTCCGCAACTACTTTCTGTGCACAAAATGTATCACTTACACTAGAGTGACTGTGCCGGCTCCCAATGTTCTAGCGGCCAACGTATTAGGGGTTGGTATTTTTCACTGACATCTCGCGCCATAAAACAGGTACTAGCCTCGTACCCTGCGCCTCCCTTTTCCTTCGTCTTTCCCCACTTCCTCGCCCCGCAAGTTTCAAGATACGGGAACTTGACTGCATTTCGGTCATACACAAGCCGCACTTCAGATCCAGACCGAATGGAACTCAACTTACTCAAAAGACGGCTCACTATATAAAAAACGACTCATAAGTCGCTATAGTTCGTACACAAAGTACACTGAAAGGCGCGTTAACTTTTACACGATCCATGGCAGTAAACCAATTCAGTTACGTGCATGAACACTACGACGAGATGCTTCCTTATAGCAAACATGCACTAAAATAAATCAGATGTAGCCACGAGTATTCACTGCTAATTTACACTCAAATTCACAAGGCAAAACGACATAGTAAGGTTGCCATCGTTGAACCTGCACAACCGATGGACTACCGTGATATTTCAAATACTGTTGACAGCGCTTGCGCTTCAGGGTTGTGGGAGCAGCAACTAGTGACGTGTTATCTTGTTCAGTTGACTTTGGCGCGTGAAAAGGCACTGAGAAAATTGGCTACAAAAAATTTTCGACGTTTCTGTTCTCATTTTTGGCTTATGCCTCTACGTTTATTAATCATCACAGTACGTACGACCTGTCTTACTAAGTAAAAGCGTGTTCCCTACTGTATAATTTACTACACTGGTTTCCTTCGCTTTTAGTTTTCATAGACCTTCAGAGCTTCGACAACAAGAATGGCACAGTTGCTATCAATGAACCACCACAAGGCTCCGCGAATGGACCGGTAAACCATTCATGGAACCATGCATTCTGTTAAAGACTGCCAGTATTGTATACACTCTTAATGATTCTACGCCCGGTTTTACGTATTATTCTACAATTGTGTGCAACTAGCAAGGAGTTTCAAGTGAAATTCTTGCAGACGTGCAAGCCTGCTGAGAAATTAATTTTCAGTTCCTACTGTAACATGTCGAAAGTTTTTTTGCATTCAACTCAGAGGGCAGTTATGTCAACAAACACTGTTGCCAAAGTTCATGAAACTTTTTTTTTGAAAATGTGAAACCTAATGACTGTAGCAATATTCTTCTTCTTTAGATCGATAATCCACGCACACCAAAAACTTCAACCTCTGCAACTAGCGGGACAATGGAGTCATATAGCTACCGTTGCCAGGTCACAATTCGCATCGTCTGCAAACACTGCATGTGGCTCCCTTTAGGCCCTTGAGCTCATACAACCCAGACGAAACTGAGAAGTGTTTACGAGTCAATCCTGGGCGACAGGTCAGTCAGGCAAGTTACAATGCTTGTTGGTTAAGCATACGGGGCAGCCGCTAACGTGGCTAAAGCCATCAGTTTCTTCCAGTTTACAGGATACGGCCGGTAAAGACAGATGTATTTACCTATGGAGCTGACCTTTACAACCATTCCAGGATGAGCCACAAGATAAAGCAAAAGTAATGCAAGAGTCATCAGAATCACGAGATATGGTAACACATCCTTGCTAGTTCCCATGGAAAAACTACCTCTTCCAAAAGATGGGCCTGGTTTCAGCACTAAGAAGAAACACGGTGCAAAAATGTCTCAAAAGGCAACTGAGTTAATTCATTCTCCTTACATATCTGAACTTATAGAAGTCAGAAAGAAAAAGATATCAAATGTGCACTGGGAATTTAAGAAAGAAGAACCAGGAGTGAGTGAAAGAGCCATCTAATTTTCCAGATGGTAGTTGGTTCCATGAAACATTCTAAGAAATTCCGAGAATAGCATGATCCAGTGCATAACTTGTATGAAATGGACTCATGACTAGTGTGCCGGGATGACACGACAGACTGCTTCAACTGCACGACGTCTTTAATGGAATATTTTCGGCATCATTTATTCCAAAAATAGGTTTCTGAGCTCACACCTACAGATGTCGCTTCTCTGTAAATTACGCCTTAATTATTTATAATATTTCATGAAACTTGACTTATAATTGTGTTTTCAACTCTGTCTAAGGGTTAAAGAATTTTATAGCTCAAATTATCTAAACAAATATGTAAAAATACACTTTACGGGTAAGTTATCTATTATAACAAAAAAACGGAAAACAATTCTCTTTTGGACGTCCAATTGAACTGCTAAATAATGTATTTTACAAAATAAGCATTATTATTGTATGTATAAGCGTATATTTTCCTATACTATGTTTACGGTCCCTTGATGGAAACAGTGGGCCATTTAAGGAACCCTACTGCTATGAATGGACCCGTGACAAGGTCGAATAATTTTTTTTCGAACAGCTACTGATGAGTCAGGCTTGCGAAATTTGGTTCAGTATAGACAATAGAGTACGGTATTTAAATTAATACGAGCATTTGCTGTTTTTCTATGCGCAATAAGTAACCTTATTATTGTCGATAATGCTTACCAAGGCAATGTTACCATATACGGAATAAACAATAAATATTAAATGCCAACTGTTTTCAAATATAAAAACGGAGTGCAAAAACCTATCGGTCCCATCTTCAAGGGTCAAGCTTCACCCTTGACGATGGGACCTATAGGTTGTCCAGAAACGTCGGTAACAAAATGCCAACCTACGCCGCGTAACATTCCACGACAGAGAAGGCCTCAACTACACAGTGGCGGAAGCCTGAAATCTCGCTGAATGAAAAACGCAGCATTCAATCAGCAAGAGGTCCACGGAAAGTCTTGAAATTTGTCACAGGTTACGGTATCAAACAGTGAATTTTATTCACTCAGTAGACTGAACTATCCCCAGCTCTGCAAGGTTCTAGTCGACACTGACCGGAATCGTGCGACGGCTATATCCTACTGCAGTTGATGGCTCATGCGTGGCAAGGTAACATAAAACAAGATAAGCAATGTACGTGTAACGTAACATTGTAGCGCTTTCGCCGAACCACTGCTTCAAGGAAAACTCAATAATGCGTCGTGTGTATTGTTACGCTACACGTCACTCGACAATATAAAAACAGCGAGTGCTGCACAAATAATGCTTTTATGGCAAAATTATGCCGCCGGCAAAAACAGAACGTACTTACGTCTTTGTGTAAAGTGCCATTTTTTTTTTCCGATTCTGACTAAATTTGGAATGTCTCGACAGATTTTCATAGCCATCCCCAATATTAAACTTCACGGAAATCCGCCCAGTGGGAGGCGCGCTGACACACGCAGACGGACGAACATGACGAAGCTAACAGGGGTTTTTCGCGGCCATACGAACGCGCCTAAAAGCAGACCTCCTGCTGTAATCAGAAGAAGCGAACGGCTGTTGAAATCGGTTATTTTTGCAGATATAATAAAGCACATGAATGATTTCAAAACCAGGCTGCATAGTGAAACTGGACTTACATGTAATTGGAATGCGCATTAAATCTTGCAGGCAAAAATAACGCTTTTTGAAAACGTGAAACACTTTATCGCTCATTTTTCATGCTGTGAAGTTTCAAACCTGAAAATGAATCACCATTACCAACACAGTATGTTCTGAATATAATTCATGATTTGAAGTTACAGTCCCAGACTGTTTCGATACCCTCCATGTACACACAGGCAGGGAAATAAGACTGTTGCAGAACACATATGAGTTTAACTAGAGTGACACCAGAACTTCTCGTGGAATTTATCTGCACTGTAATGACAAACTAAAAGCCAAATTAAGAAAAGGAAATTTGGTAAATTTTGTCTGATGAACATTCAAAGTCACTTTCACTACCAATGTCTGAACCCCGGTTCGACTTAGTTTTATTATATAAGCATAATTCCTACTCCTCCCACTAATAGTTGCAAATAACACCACAGTGCAATAAGTTTAAAATCCCAAAGTCTTAACTGTTCATTCTTTATATGATTTACAACTTCTTTACTTTGTGTGAATGGTAGTATCGAATTCTGATAACCAAACCGACTTCCTAGCCGAAGTCCTACCACTGGCTGTGGCAGCGCAGCACCGTCGTTCCAACACACCAGAAGCACATACGGGACAAAGACCCCACAACACACGTGTTCCTCACTGTTCCTACGTCTTCACACCCTGTTATACTTCTCTGGGTACCTTACGGCAGAATATTTGCGCCTGTTAAAGCTACAGGTACCGGCAATGTTCTCAGTATATAACTTCACCGAGCAGGATGACGTAGCGGTAAAGCTCTAGACTTGTATTCGGGAGGTACCCACTTCGAATCACAGCCTGAAAACAGGCTTCCCTGACGAAAGGTTTCGTGTAACTTTCCCCCAGTCCCACCCCCCTCCGCAAATGCCACAGGAGTATCCCAGTTCGACAACGACCTCTACCTTCCAAACCCTTTACAACACTCACAATTCATCAATGATTCTACCATTCGATGCTATACAGAGTGAAACGAAATTCGCACACAAGCTCGTCAGTGATTCCTTCCGAAAAAATATGGAAATTGTTACACAGTAAATGTCCTGAGATGTTTAGTTTCCGCGAGGCATGTCGCCGTCAGATGGTACATGCTTTGATTGTTGGATCAAAGCATGGTCTGGAAACAGATGTGCGTTCCGCGGGTAGTGGTACGCATTAAATTGATCGTCAAGAAGTATTTGGAGGACCCACGGCTGGGTTAATCCCAATTCTCGCGCGGTATCGAGCGAGATTCTCCAAGCCTCTCGTTTCACAGCTGCAATTATGGCATTTTCATTAGCTGGTGTCCGTGCAGTCCGCTGGCGACCTGCACTCACAAATGTCGTATATTACACTTCCTGTCTCACTGAGACGCTGCTGCAGACGTCGAAATACATTAGCTTCTGGATGACGCTGACCAGGATAATGTAGTGCGAATTACCGTGCATCAGGACCAGCTCCACTATTACGGACACCGAAGGTTAGAGGCATGCTGCAATATTCATCGTGTTTGCATCGCACATGATCCCTACTGTACACTGCGTGCCTTTAGTATAACTAACAATGAGCTTTATCGTCGTGACAAGTAACACTGCTGAAAAGTAAACAGACCTCAGGATGCGTGTTGCGTAACATTTTCGACTTTGTTTTTTAAACAGGGGATCGCACTACGGCGGGCTTGTTCGCAAATTTCGTTTCACGCTGTATAGTCAATGATAACAGTGTCGTGAAATAAAAAACTACATTTCCGTACACGCTGTTGTATCTTGTTTTCGATTACGACATATGACGTCACGACGTCCTTGTGCTGCGCGTCACGTAGCGGAAGTAACAGCGTTCATAGGCGCGTGGGCTGGGCCTTGTGAATCGGAGTGGGAATTACGGCGTACCAGGAAAGAGCAGGAGATGAACAGAGGAGCGTGCACAGCTGGTACGAGGTCTTACAGGCAAAATGAAAACTAGTACACATTTAGATTACGGCTGTAAGAAGGCAGCTGCAAAACTCTAAACGCTACTTTACCTCCGTCCTGACGACAGTAAGAACACTTTAACGTATCACTTACTGACTTCGAGACCGTCCGTCTGTTCTGATGTATGACAAAGAGGTGGTATGTCATCCGCGCTTATGACAAATACATTACAAGCTGCTCGACACGTAATTACATTCACTCTACAGTCAGTGTCAAAAACAAGTCAGTCGGGATTGTAACTATGGTACGGGCAAAACGAACACGGCATAGGGAACAGATTCCCGGCAGAGGCTGAGATTTTCTCTTCTCTACAGCGTCCCCACTGGTTCTGAGGCCCGCCCACCCAGCCAGCTAGGACAACCGTACCGGGGGCTGTTTCCATGGCAGAGGAGCGGCCGAGGCGTGAGTCTAACCACTCACCACCATTTGGTGCCGAGGTTAGGAATGGGCAGAGTATACTTACGCTCACCCGCCCGCTACTGACACAATGTCGCCTATCAATCGGCAAAATTCTATGCAACACTGAAGCAAACCGTAACGGATTGAAAAGGCAGTTATCGTGGCCTGTTTTAAGGTATTCGCCTGCAGAGGCTGAGATTATCTTAGGGGATGTGACAGCAGTTACTTTTAGCAAGATTATACGGTGTCGCACTTCGACCCTGAAATTGGAGGCAGTGCCACCGTAACGTTGGTACCCGCCTACCAGACCACACGATGTCACAACCCAGAATACCTCATTATGAAGACCCGCCGGCGTCAACATTCTTATACGAGGCAAGATAAACTGTCTCTGTACCGAGACTCTCATTCAGAACTTCATGACGACGGCGACGAAAATCACGTGAAGAAATCCTGCACAATTTGGGCAAAACATGTAGACCTATACCTGAAGGAAAGAGATGTCGAAGAGAGATGCCTTCATAATATTAAAACCGCTCGTCTAATGAACCTTAGGTGAATTTTCAGAACATGTGATTACCTAATGCCACAGTTAAACCCTGTATATTGCGGTTACATGTAGGTAAGAGATGCAAACACAAGAATGCACAGTCTGCAATGTTAACGACCCGAACGCCACGGAACTCAGATCAGCATACGTTTCAGTTCAGGATAGCCACTGTATTTGTCAGTTAGCTAAATAGCGCCATAACGCCATGTTATGACGTCATACATTGTTGTAACCCACTTCGGCGTCGGTCGGATCAATAAGGTACCTGCTGCGGGGCGCCGGGCGACTCACAAATTTGTTTTTCCTTTAAAGTGAACGCCAACGGCGCCAGAAGTCTGCGCACTAAACAACTGGGAAACTGAAGACGCATTGCATGTAAAAGCAATTCGTACTATGTTCACGACTTCTTGTAAAATAATATTCAAAAAGACTTTCAAGAAAAGAAGGGAAGAAGGTAGACTGGATTCGTATGGTTCAGAATAGTATCCAGTGGCGTCTCTTGTGTAAACGGTAATTAACCTTCGGGTTCCATAAAGCGCGGGAAATTTCGTGACCACCCGACAGCTTACCACGGACACTGCTCCCGTGGAATTACAAAACTTCTTGTTAGCCAAGGACTAGCCCTCTTGCCAAATACCATTAAATCCATCGAGCCAACACGGAGCTGTTTCATGCCAGCACACACACCCGTACCTATACAGCCCAAATGAACGACATGGGGGTTCAAGCGGCTCACTGACAGGTTCTCATTACAACTGCTATGAACAAGTGAAGGAACCAATAATTTTCTGTGCGCTCTATCCATGGTGCAGTAATGGAACCGGAACGTACAACACCGTGTTCACAAGGGGACGCCAATAATCCGCATGGAACGAACTCATTTTTGAGAAGTTAACAAGACAGCAAACGATGTACTGTGTTACGTACCACAGACTTTAGTACGACATTCTTTATTTTCCGTTTGTCGTACAGTTTCACGGTACACGCGTAAATGCAATTTACGTCCGCAAGAAAAGTACGGCCTTTCCCGCACCATTTTCACAAAACTCCCAAAGGGTCAACAGCATTAAGTGCCAATATCTTACACCGAATGTCACCAAAATCGTACTATAAATACATAAAGTACGCTCGCAATTTCATTTACGCACCAGGTATGGCTTTCTCTAAGCCATTTTCACAAAACTCACTATCACTCAGTAAACTGTCGTGGACATCTCCTGCACCGAATTTTACTAGAATCGGGCGAATAATGTGGTAAATAAGGCAAATCTTCATTTACGCTCCTACGAAAAGTATGGTTTCACTGCACCGATTTTCACTAAACTGACATCTGCTCAACTCAGCGGCATTGCCTGGAGATTAGCTATAACGAAGTTCACCAAACTGCCAAATAAATACGGAAAACTACAAGCAGAAATTCACTTACGCCATTAAATAAAGTACGACTGTCACTGAGCCAATTTTCACGAAATTCACACTTGCTCGACAACTCTTTCAAATAACTTCTATACCGAATTTCATGGAAATTCGACAACGGTATAGTCACCGATACTAGGCCACAGACGGACGGATAGACGGACGTTCTATCTTTTACTTCGTAAAGCACGCCGAATAACAAGCATTCAGGTGCAAAGAAAGTCCTCGTCTTTAATGGAACCCGAAAGTTCGCTAGCGTTTGTTAGATGCCACCGCCGACACCCATCTTAAGCCACGTAAATCCAGTTCACAGCCTCCTACCTAATTTCTTGAATGTTAATTTTATTTACTTCTTAAGGTTGTTTAGCGACGCTGTCAGTAACACCGAGTATAACGTCAAATGTTAGAACGATTCTGAGATTCGTGCTTCTCACAGAAGTGGACTGAGAGGAAATATGATGCCACTGTGGTGTGGTGTAAAGTTACAAACGTTTCCCAGCAACCTGCTGCTTCCGTCTCCAGCGCACAAGAACTCACTACCTTGAAGATACAAGTAATGGATTACTCCAAAATTCATGCCCTAACACCCCCTCCAAAAAAAAATTAATAGTCAATAGGACATAAACATTGAATACAAACGGATGTCGAAGGATGTGGTAATGGCCCAAATAAAGTACCGTCCGAGCATTTGTCCCTACAAGAGTGAATAAAACCACATAACCTGTCGGTGTCCCGGCTTGGCCACGAAACAGATACCTGCCGAATACAAGTCAGAAGCGTTATCGCATGAGCCAACTTGCTTGGTAAGATTAATTTTAATATTAGCCGCCCATTAACGTTCAGGTCTCCCAGATTGGTGTCTATGCCTGTCACGAAACTAGCGACCATAATATTGTGTGCGAAACGGTTTTTACGTCGTTCCCATTTAAACTCGGGTACCGATCTAACAAGTGCTGTTTTTCACTGCGGGGTTCAAACTAAAATGTCACACGCACCTCTTTTCCCCATGCGCCTATATGAAGTATGCAGCAATCGTAAAAGAGAAGGACAAGAGAAGCAGAAAAAAGAACAAAAGGCAAAGGAGAGAAAGCAAAAATCGGGGCTAATTTGAAATAAGATTATCCAGCGATGGGGATTCCCGCGTGTGGAGTCCACGTCAGACGCATGCTATCCCAGGCTACAAAACGAACGCTGGGTGCCTTCATACTGGGGAGGTATCCTTTAACCCTTCAGGTCACGGTATCACATGTTGTAGTGTGTTTTCTGTTAATCATTAAATACTAGGTGAACTTCGGGCTTCACAACGTTAGATTATATGCATGTGCGATGATGCGTAAAGGTCAGCCAAGGTTTGAAACCTCACAGGAAAATCGATCCCCAGACAAAACACAAACCACATACTTCTCCGTCTCTGGTACACCTGGTTAACATCTGATCATCCGTTCGACAACTTACATGTCGATTGTCGGAAAGTAAATGTCCCCTGGCTGCGTCAACGACCGCTGCGCAGGATAGGTCTGATGGTGGGGCTGCCACATCACCACCTGTGCACCTGCAGGGTGTCTTTTCGTCTGATGCCTACCCGAGGTCTGTGCAGCAAGGGTTGCCCTGACAGTAACTACGCTATCGTTTGTAGAGGTCTCTGGGTAATTAGAATACGGGGAAACCTCACCACGATAAGGTGGAGAAACGATAATAATCTGCTATGTATGAAAGCCAGTGGTATACAGAGGCAGAATGTTTTGTCTTGTGTCGTTCATATAGTACATAACATAAGCAACGATATTAAAGTTTCAATCACTGTGTAGGTTTTGAACACAAGCCGACTCCTAAAGGCCCACATAATATAACGGTGCCTTTAAAACTTCTATATGTAATCTGAGTTCGACTCTAGGTCCCTCCAGAAGAAATGTAAGACTTTCTTCTATACGTCCAAACGTACGTAGTACAAAATTCCTTCTGCTCTTGCTGCAAAAAATGCAGCGTGAATATTTTAAGGGAAGTTATCAGGGTTTATTCTGGGCAACATCTGACTTCGGCCTCGTGAGTAGTTCAGCATTAATTTCTAGCACCCCGAACAGTCGCTCACGGCACTGTGTCCAACAGAACAGGAGAGGATATTTATTCACTTCCTGGTGGAAAATTTTAAGAAATATAATATACTTAATAATCAACAGAAAATTAATAATGCAGTGCAGTGCAGGTACTTCCTTAAGAAACGTATATGAATTTACAGGAAAATACTTGCTGCCTGAGGCGACTTTTAACAATTCTTCAACGCGTTCTATAACTTTCTGCAAGTAAGAAAGGTTTGTACAAACAAAACAGGTGCACAGAACTCCCTAAACCCGTTGAATCTCAACGGGCTTTGTACTGCTAAACTTAATAACTGTGGTACAAAGCTTATATCAAGAGACATAAATTGCAGTATGTGCCAAAATAAAGGCATCAATTCCGAATAAATCACCACATTCTACATATTTTCTTTGTTCACGATGAGGCACACATCTCAAAAACAGATGATGATCTCCAGCTGGCATTATATATATATAACTTTTAAGAAACGTCTATTGTTGAAACAAACGTCATGGCATTTAAAGTACGTGGCCATATTAGAACAAAAACTACTGACAACAAAGTACCTGAATAAATACAATAATTTAACTGCTTGGGATACAAAGTATAATACATAAATGATGTATGAAATAAGCTACAAAGGTTTCAATATCAATGTGGAACAAATCGACGCAGATTTAAAACAATAACAAACACTGTTGAAATTATATGAAATAACGGCCGTACCAACGCTCCTACATGGGTACGGGAATAGGACTTTACTGGAATGATGCAGCGAAGATGAAATGTTTCAAGTCGGCTGCACGACACATGTGTGACTATTAAACAGATAACAGGGTAAAAGTACATACATACAATTTAAAAGAAATTATTGTGGATTACAGAAGCACGGGGACACATTTCTTAAGAATGAAAGACACACGCATTCCCAACTTTGTCTGAATATATTCACATAGACCAAGGAAAACACGGACAGGCGAACTACCTCCCATGAAGGTGGATCAAGCATGGAATGGCTTATACATTGCTTCTGATACCATCTGGTCATTTAACAACGCTACATCAAGTGCAGCCCAACCTCTTTAATATACCATTGGACTATGTAATAAAACAGCTGTCAGTAAAAGTTAAATCAACGATATTCCACAAATCAGTCAGTACAACTAATAGGATATGCAGACGACATAAATGTCATGGGAAGAACGAAAAGAGCTATTTCTGAGGTATACGAAGAACTGAGACACAAAATGTAGGGCTCAACATCAGTGCCGAAAAAACAAAAGCAATTATATCAAATGGGAAAACAAGGAGAAGAATAAATGAAATATAGGCAGTGATCATGACACTGAAGTTGTCAGGAGTTTCAAATACCTAGGAACTGTAATCAATAATACTAATGATCAAAAAGAAGAAATTAATGCTGGAATTCTGGCTGCTAATAAACTACATTTATATCTAAACAAATTCATCGTAATAATTAAATAAGCCTATATAAAACATTAATCGGGTCAGTATTGTGTTATGGAAGCGTAATCTGGACCCTAAAACACAAATGACAACATACGCTATATGCATTCGAAAGGAAAACAGTAAGAATGTATGACACAATACAACAGAAAGGCCACTGGCGACCTACATGGAATAGCGACATTTAGTATTTACAAAAATCTAAAAATCGTGGATGATATTAAAATTAGAAAACTAGGATAGGCGGATCACATCATAAGAATGGAAGACGAAAGGATCCCAAAAAAGGTTCTTAATGGGAAATTCCACAACACAAGATCAGTAGGAAAACCAAGAACAAGATGGGCGGACGTTGCCCAGACATGCATTACAGATCCTAGGAATACAACGTTGGAGGAGACGAGCTGGGGATAGAGGGAAACCAAGGCCCAAAAGGGGCTGTAGCGCCACGGATGGATGGACATAAAGTGGAAGCTAATCTAGAATAACCGAGAAAATCACAAAATTCTCTAGTAACAATAAAAGAGTGCGTTTGCAACACTGAGATACGTATCCGTCTTGAGGCAGAACTTGCGCGACAGCTCTAAGCGCATGAACATCAAAAGTTCAGAGCTTGAGAGAGCGGATACGTGAATTACAGGCTGAAGAGAGCAGAAAAGAACGAGAAGAGACATAAGGCGGGAACACAATATGGGACGTGAGGGTGAACGAAACGGACAGATCCCGGGTTCAAACCCCGAGGACGCCTATACTGTTTTGTGTGGTAACTGCCAGTGAGTGCCTCCAATTAGACCACAAATACCTCCTTCCACGTCCTTTTCAGCTCATTTACTCACTACTTATCCTAAAATTCGGTGCCACATAGTCTAAACAAGACAGCGTCGTTATAAAATCGTAAATAGAAAAGGTCAGGAAAATACTGACTGTCCATATAACAGCAGTCTCCGTATCTCAGGTTATAGGGCACCGAATGATAGGATGATAGGTAAATAACGAATCAGGAATTGAAATTAAAATCAAATGCAGCCATATGGTATAACAAGATACGGTGAATACAATATTAAATATAAAATAAAACGAATCAGGAGGGACAATGAAAGATGCGACTACGGCTTAATTTGAGGTGCCGAGCATCTGAATGGAAAACCACGAAAGTCCTCCATAAAGAGAAGGCAGAAGAAATTACATGAGCTGCGATACAACAAACGAATATGAGCACAGAATAAAACAGAACGTAACAATGAGTAAAAACAGCATAAAAAGTTCGTACATTACTTCACGAGGCTCCAGAATGTCATGACGTGGAGGGACGAACTGAATTATGTGCGTGCCAGAAGCTTCATTGCCTGAGCTAACCGACTCTATAATTAGCTAAATTTGCTGGAAAACTGGTGGTGCGGACTGGACTCACTGCAGAGGACAATGACCCACGCTGTCACATCCTGCTGGAATCCACTGTTCAGAGGGAATGGACCTGCACGCGGTTAGTAGCAACTGAGTACAACCACAGCTAACTGCTGGTTCACCGGTGTCACTGGGCGCTACCTCAGTTCACATTTCACCAAGATTCGTTCATATAGTGTTATTCCATTTAGGTGTCACACGTGGTGCCCTTGGGTTACCCCGACTCAAATATGGTACGTATTTCTTACTTCTTACATAACTGTCACGCACATCTCATCTTTCTTGATTTGATCACCTTCAACACTTAGTGGAATTGAATATCGCAGTCCAATGTTCTGCGCTGCTACTGCGCATTCGGGTGATCGCCGTGTTGAAATCTGGGTGAGACCGGCTGCCCTGATTGAGCTTTACGTGGTATTCCTCAGTTCCTGCAGGAAAATGCTGGGATAGAGTCTCAAGCTGCTTCCTTCCACACCCTTTCCCATTCATCATCCTTCTACGTAATATTCTGAGTTACAGGTAGCGTCGTTAAAGAGTAAATAAACAAAACCCGAAATACCACGCTCTAAATGTTCATCCCACTTTCTTCTTCTCTACATGTGTACTTGTTACAGTACATATATACCGAACATATAAAACCAGCATTTATGACTTAATTTTTTAATTTGCACAAAAAATTGTATACAAAACAACAAAGACCTTGGCGTCTGTGTCCCGCGTTTCTTATTGCAGCAGTTAATACTGAACCCGTTTCATTATTGTGATAACTGTGTGTACCAACTGCACTTTGCCCACACAGTGTATTTACGTGATTCTCACAATAAACAGCGACTCACTGCCTGAACAGCACTGGTATTTGTAATGGAAACTTTTCTGTGAGGAATAAATGAATTTTACGCGATTTCTGGCTTCCGCCGCGGTGTAAATGAGATTTTTGCTCTCATAGAATGTTACACAGCGTTAATTGATAGCAAGTTACCGACGTTTTGGGACAACCTATCGGTCCTATCTTCAAGGGTATTCTTGGACTGCTTGGTCCTTGAAGGTGGGACCAATAGGTTGTCCCGAAACGTCGGTAACTACAAATCAACGCTGCGTAACATCCCAGAAGAGTGAAGATCTCAAATGAATTTTAATGCATATTAGTTGGCTCAACTTGAAACTTCATAGGCATAAGAAACAGTACTTCAGTTACAACAGCCAATACGGCAGAGCGACAGACTGGACAGGGATGATTCGGTCGCAACAGTCAACGAATCGATTCCTGGGTTAAGCTGCAAACCTGGCCTATTCTACGAACCATAGGAAAACTTTGTTGGCAGCACTGCGTGCCACCCTTTCAGGCCCCTACAGTGAGTGCAGTGACTCAGTGATGAGATGTGTTTCAGGAACAGACGGGGAACCACCTCTCGGACATATGACGTAGCGGGAAATATTCATACTCAGTTGTGACGCAAACATGGGACGTACAGCATTGCAACGTGGTAACGTAACAAGCAGGAAAGATCGTTTACGTGCAACATGTTGCCTTCTCCTTCAGGGCATACGTACATCAAGATGAGAAGAACGCCTGGTTATAGATGGGGGCAACGACGCCTGACTTCTTTATTTTCCAACATTTTCTCCACCTGCATTACAGTAACCTACAGCAGTACGACCAATGTACACAGTATCTATCTGTCCTGCACCTGGGTAACACACGCCGTTTGATGAAAATGATTCAGAAGCTAGCTAGATAACGAACTACTGTACATCGAATATAACCCTTCTTGAGAAGCCAGTTAAGTCCTCAGCCAGTCATGGACATTCAACAGATCTTACAGAACACAGAGTCATCACGTTCACAACAGCGTGTTGCTGGTCCCAATGCTGAGACACGTGTATCTATATCTAGTGTACACGCTCTCCCACCATTCTGTACATTTAAGATAAATTTCAACCGTATTCTCCCACACATTCCTAAGATTCCAAGCTGTCGCTTCAGGTTTTACAACCGAAATCTTGGATGCATTTCTCTTCTCTCCCATGCGTGCCACATACTCCACCCACCATCTATCTCATTCTTCTTGATCTATCACCAAAATAATACATATTTGACGATGAATACAAATCACTTCTCATTATGCAACGTTCTAGAGCCTTTTGTTACCACCTCCCTCTTCGGCCCATATATTCTCCTCAGCACCCTGTTCTCAAATACCCTCAGCCCAAGCTCTTCCCACTGTGTGAGGCACCAATTTTAAACACCCGTATAAAACAACCACCAAAATTACTATTCTCTGTATTTTACTATGTCAGATTTGAGATGGCAGATGGCAGGATAAAAATTCTGAACCACTGGTACCAAACATTCAACGAATTTATTTTTTATGCAATTCTGCCTTCCCAGTGTTGTTCTCAAATATTCCAACTTCGCCACATTTTCAAAGGAGTTATCACCTATCATTATGTTGTGACTTTTGCCTACATTATACTGATGAGACATAAATATACGAATGTACTTGGTTTTCTCAGCGTTTAATTCTAAACCAACCTCCGTACAAGCGACAAATAAAGCTTCTGTCCTTTACTGTGTTTACGTTTATGCCCAACAAGTTACCGTTATCAGCGTATACTACAGGCTTGTGCGTCCTATTCAAATTCAAATGCTCCTGGTTTTCTTGGATCTTCCTAATGGCATATTCCAAAGGGAAGTTGAAAACTAATGGTGACGAGTATCTCCTTGTTCAGACCATTCCAAACTGGAAATATGTCAAACGCTGACTTATCCGCACTTTGCTATAGGTTTCATTTAGACAGTGTCATAGGCGTAACAAACTCAATGACATTACAAAACAACGATGCACAAATTTTCCAAAAATCTGGGGGCCACTTTAAAATTGTAGACACCACAAGGGTGACATAT
The DNA here is from genome assembly GCA_021186555.1 of Reticulitermes speratus. NCBI lineage: Eukaryota > Metazoa > Arthropoda > Insecta > Blattodea > Rhinotermitidae > Reticulitermes > Reticulitermes speratus. The sequence continues at coordinate 812,153 of JAJKFL010000004.1, forward strand.
GACAAATTGCATACTGAGGATGCACAAATATTTGGCGCCACAGTACAAATGTAGTCGCCACGGCAACCTGGCGCCCGGGATTTATGCACCCCTGTTATACAAACCCTCCCTCCTAACTGAATCAAGTCTATTACGAACAGCTGATGTATTTGACGCACTGCATTCGCATTCCGTCTCACGTATCAGTGAATGCAGAATATCTTATCAGTAGCTGATTATGTCGAAATCCACCCTGACGATTCCCAATAATTTTGTTTACATATAAGTTAACCTTCACAGAAAAATTACGGATAAAATTCTGTATGTAGTTCACACCAGTGATACACTGTTTATAAATATATACAATAATAGGCTCCTTCCACTGTTCCAGCGGTTCTTCTTTATTTCAAACAAAATAAATATGTCCATGCAGCCCAGAATGCACTCCATTTACCTCATTACTGCAACAATTCCGCTGGAATTTGATGAACACCTGGCGATCTATATCCCTTTAGGTTTTCAATAGCAATCTCAACCTGAATGGCACTAGACTTATCTCTGTGTATTTCAGTCTGCCTAACATCATTAAAACTAACAGACGTCTCATCCACTTAAAATGCTGTGGGAATCTGCAAGTAGATTACCCTTCTTATCCTTGACCAAACTAATTCCAGGTTGTTACCTCTTCTTAATTTCATTTATGTCTGTACACAAGTCTCGAAACATTTCGAACGTTCTTCATTAAACCACTGTTTGTGCTGCTTCTGTTCACAATAACCTACTACTTAGGATTTTAAAACCGCAATATTTTCCGCAGCCCCACTGATATCCCCACTATCATATGTCCTCCAAAGCTGCAAGCCAGTGACATTTTAACATGATGGCCTTACTTAAGGTCAACATCGTTTCACTTCTCCTTACCAAACTTACGTGTTGCTCGTTTACTTTATTATGTCTTCCCAAATACTGCGACCACCACACAGCAATTAATCCGTACCACAGTTAGCTTCTCTGAAAGATCAGACACCTAGTATACCTAAATGCCACTCCTACTTGAAGATGTGATCTGCGAGTCTTCCCCGTCACAAATTTTTCGATGTGGGAAAAATGTGCTCTTGACAATTACATTTTTGGATATGGTAAGCAGACTCAACTAGCAGCTTCATGTAAATTGGGATTCCCAACTGTGGGTTTGAAAATATTAAAAAATTTTCAAGTGGTATTTGGAAATTGACCGTACAACTGCTCTGGTGCCTACAGACACCGTTCTTTTATATCAATCCTTTCACCCACGGCTGGGGGCATGCACATTCAGAATAACATCACGCCAGCAACTTCTCAGTACTATAGGTATACAGTTACATCCACCCATCACTAACAAACTCTTCTCCGTTAAATGCCGGTATAATTCCCTTATGTGCAAAACAAACCTGTCCCTAATTACTGATTTTCATTCCCGTTTACATAGAAGAAAGTATAATCCTCTGTTGGTTCAAGTCACCTTTATCCCTTCTGATCTACTGTACTCCTACTATCTGTGACGTATATTCTGCTGATTCTTTCCAACTGTTTTCAATGACCTTGACCCCTCACATTCCAAGTTCCAAATCCCATGCCTATTTTTCGCTGTTAGGTCATCCCCAAGTCCGAGGCCTTACATAACATCTCACAACGTGCTAGTTTATTATGGTGAGGCGTTTTCCGCCCCTCGCCCAATTCCCAAGCTGGAAGAACACACTTGGCTGTTCGCAACTGCTTATTCAATAAAGTCACAGGTAGCCAGCCCTTCCTGGAGACCGACTCTCCATGCCCTGATGATAAAACTTCCCGTACTTTTTATTCATGATCTGTATTCTTCATCAAACAGCATTCCAATATTCATATCAAAATGAGGTATGGCAAATATCAGTGGAATATGAAAAATATCAGAAGTACAAAATCTTGGTCGCAAAACCTAAACAGCACAGACCTCTTAGAGGGCTTGGAGATCAGAGATAATATTAGAATAGATCATAATTACTGGGGTATAAGAATGCGGACAGGATTCATCTGGCTCAGGACAGGTATGTGGTTGGCTCTTTTGCTCGGTGAAGAACGGTCAGGTTCCATAACACTTGAAGAATTTCTTTATTAACTGAGATTGCTATCTTCTGGCCCTAACAATTTTTGCCGTTTCGATACGACACTGCCGTACCCCCATGAACATTCATTCAACTGCGCAAAACTAGCGGCGGAGGAAAATGTTGAGTGCCAGTGTTGGTAATGCATAGCTGTAAGTCAACGGTCGGCACAACATCAGGTAAATTTTTAGCGAGTCGCGGCTGGTTGTTCAACCCGCGCGACAAGGTCACTCGGCAGCTGTTCTGTGTCACAGTTCGTTTATTTAACTACGCATATCAACCAATGTAGTTATACTCGAATATCATGAGCTGCAACGGCTGTCCAACAGCTGAACGCGGTTCGATTACCGACAATGACACTGCGATGTATAACCATCACCCCTGTGTCAGAATGAAACTCAATATTATGACGGGTATGCAGAACTTTTCAGAGAGGCAGAGCGGCAGGAGCATCAAGCCGATAAATGGTGTCACCCACGTAACAAAATCATACAAAGGACAGACTAATAACTCTGTAAGTAGATGGACTGGACTGAACTGGATGAAGGCAGGGTTCAAGAATATAAGGCAAAATAACACTGATTACTACTACTACTATTACAACTACAAACACCTACTTTAACATTAAAAATCTCTGTATTTTGCCCACACTGTATTGTTTGTGTGTTCCGTATCATTCTCACAAATATTAACCGGCTGGACTTTGTAATGAAGAAGCAATGTGTTGACTGGGAGGTAGAAGTGAATATTTACATATTCCTTCAGGCTTCATAGGATTAATAGGAGCCTGCACCAAACAATGAGGCAGCGACTCAAGGAGACTTTTCGTACAAAGAAATCTCCCACGTATGAGTGGAAAACGTCCAGTTCGTCGCTCATTTGTCACGAGTTTCTGATCAAAACCAAAATGCCACACAAGTTGCCAAAGCAAAGTTAGCGCTAAGAAACACATGTCAACAGAGTTCGTACAAAACTGGTGGGCACAGTGCACTATCATGCAGAATCTTCATGAAGCGCAGTCCTTTTTGCAAAGTTAATGGTCACTCAACTTATCAAAAACTCTCCCGGATTTTATGTAAAACAAAGGTACATTACTGCGTTCACAACAGCAGGCCACTAGATTTAATCAGGAAAAAGATACATCTAGTCTACATCCACACACACACGCACTCCATTTCTCTTTAAATCGACTTTAATACTATCCGCCTACGTGCGACTCTATTTTTCGACCATTTTTTCCCCCCCATATTCTCCGTATCTGGAATGCATACTGCATGCACTGACCACCTCCAACACCTTCATTTGATCCTTCCGAATACTTCGTACAGCAAAGGACTTTAAATCAGTACGTTTATTCCGTCCACAAAACAAAGTATTATTATATCGTTTCAGAATTGCATGCCTGCATCATCGGCACGAAATGCAACGAAACTGCTGAATTTGCATCCATATAAGACAACTGTGGTTCACAAGGTCTGCAACACAGAAAGTGAAGCAAGAAGGAATTTTGTGAACTGGTACCTTCATGGTGGGCACGATGGAGTAATATATCCCACACTCTTTCTGTCTACGCTGAATCTTGGTTTCACCTCAGCGGACATGCAAACTTTCATAATAACAGGTTTCTCACGTTAATCCACAAAATGTCATTACATGACCTTAAGGTTGGTGTGTGGTTTTCTACGAATGCAAAGGATTATTGGCCCCATTTATCCTCAGAAGACAAATTCACACTGGTATGTAACATATTCTGATACCATTTCTTGAATACCTGTCTGACTACAACGGCACCTATTCTCTTTTCAGCAAGACAGTGCAACAGCCCACACCCCAAACAATTTCATACGTTGTTTACCGCTTACTTTTGGAGACAGAATAGCAAGCAGGGAATTGTGACCTCCTCGTTCACCATGAACCTGTTCTATTTTTACTTGTGGGGAGTGTTAAAGGATAACTCGTCCAGTAATAATCTTCGCACTGAATACATGCAATGAACATGTTTGTTACGTGCGGCAAGTGTCTGCTAGCACCTTCTTTAAATATGGATAAAAAAACCCTAATAAATGCAACACACTGAATGAAAACGTCCCCGCCCCCTCGTTAAATATGATGAGCAAAAAACCCTAATATCAACTGTAATACACAGAGTTTCAAGGTGTGGGTCCCGACTGACTGAAAATTGGACAAAACAGTTAACCCATATAACCTAATAAACTATTAAAATCCTATTTACATACACCAACTGGATGCAACTCTATTTAAAAAACTGTATAGTTTTTAAAACATATTTAAAAACTTTATAAAACCCGACATATGTTTCGGCTCTTATACAGCCATCTTCAGGGGTTTATTGTCGTCAAAACTGCATATATTAAAACGTCTTTTTCATTGGTTCACTTTTAGACAAGTTTTTTCACTTTTTCACTGCTTGGTATGCACAGACACTATTTGTTATTCGTGCATTTGCAGTTTTTCTTTGATGTTCCTGTAATTGCGTATCAATTTTGCCTGTTTGGCATCGACGTACTTTATTTTGTAATCTGTAATTCTGTAAATATGTTTTAAAAAACTATACAGTTTTTTAAATAGAGTTGCATCCAGTTGGTGTATGTAAATAGTGACTGTGAAAAGATGCACGGTGATTACAGAATAAAGTATATTAAAATCCTGTTACTAATATTAACTCTGAAGTACCTTACTATAAATTAATATTGGCAATTTAGATAGTGTTACATTTTTAATCTCTTCCTTTTCCAAGATTGTGTCCTTTCCCCTGTATTTCATTTGTCTCCGTACTATTAAGAGTATAATTTAGTACGTGATTTGTCCCTTTATCTCTGTTCGTACATGCGTTAATGTTACTGCACTTAATTACTTGACACTAACGTACGTGGAGGGTAGTCCGCAATAATGTGCCACAACTGTCAGTGTCTATCGGTGCGCACGGGTACAATTTCCCAGTGCCGTGTAATGTAAATATATAGTACGCTTCTATTTCAAGGATGAAATAATATTAATTTGGCGTTCCAAAATTTAGTTGCAAGAAATACCAATCACAGGGACTCAGAATTTTATTTCACAATAATGTATAATGTACACTGCAGACAGTAAGCAGTTTAAACCAATATTTAGACATTTATCAAGACACGAAAACATCACGCAGTGCCGAAACCGGGGTTTACTAGTTGCGTCCCGCGGTCACTTTTCAGATAAGAGCTGTGTATCAGTTGCGTCCCGAGTTGTCAACCCCCCCAGATAAGGCAATGTATTAGTTGCGTCCCGCGGTCAGTTTAAAGGTGTAACAGTTGTGTAGCAGGCTGCTGAGGAAAATCCGAACGGCTGTTGTGTCGAATCGGGTCCAGGGTGTCTTGGTTCAAAGTCCGTCTGTGACGCTGTACAGTGGGTCAGATTAAGCGAGACCTGGCCACAATTACAATTCTTCGACTTCCACAAAATGCTTAAAAATCTACTTGAGGGGCAACAGGAAGTTCTCAGGGTAACGTAAGTTTTATGACATTTGGGGTGGATATATTTTCGGTAGAGGCAAACAAACAGAGCGTTCTATATTTATAGTCCTACAAATGTACATTTTATTCACTATTAGTTGTGTAACACTGTCCTACATGTTTCTAACCATATTCTGGCTCATCCTCAGGGACTCAGTATTTAAAATTACACATTTTTACATCAATTGCTACAATTGTTTAAACAGTAAAAACTGAATAACATGGCTTTTTTTTACAATCGTGTTTAAACACTGGTTCAAATGTGAATACATGTAGCTGCTGTTTAGTTCGGTGTTATAAACCAAGTCTTATACGGGTTAAAATGTTAAAAGTTGAATAATCTGTGTTGTTATGATATCCTGAAACATACAATATTTAAGATAAAATTGATAGTCGTATTTATGTTAATGTGATTTTTAGTAGGTTGTAAATTGTTGGATGTAGAATTGTTCTAAGGTATTCATATATCCATATATGAATTGTTCTAAGGTATCCATATATGAATTGTTCTAAGGTATTCATATATCCATATATGAATTGTTATAAGGTATCCATATATCAATTGTTCTAAGGTATCCATATATCCATATATGAATTGTTCTATGGATATATGAATAACTTAGAACAATTCTACATCCAACAATTTACATACAATAACAAACTAATGCCAGAACAAAATACAGCAGACTACAACCCAATATTCCGCTTTATCTACGACAACCAAAAACGTCACTCCTCCACGTGACAGTGACCTACTTAAATACCGGATACACCACTCGATAGCCAGTACTGTTCTCATCACGTAATAGTCAAACAACTCCGATAAATAGGTATGTACAACGTTGACTGCTGCAACTTACGTTCTACCTACTAAAAATCACATTAACATAAATACGACTATCAATTTTATCTTAAATATTGTATGTTTCAGGATATCATAACAACACAGATTATTCAACTTTTAACATTTTAACCCGTATAAGACTTGGTTTATAACACCAAAAAAACAGCAGCTACATCTATTCACATTTGAACCAGTGTATAAACACGATTGTAAAAAAAAAAATTCATGTAATTCAGTTTTTACTATTTAAACAATTGTACCAATTGATGTAAAAATGTGTAATTTTAAATACTGAGTCCCTGAGGATGAGCCAGAATATGGTTCGAAACATGTAGGACAGTGTTACACAACTAATAATGAATAAAATGTACATTTATCAGACTATAAATATAGAAAAGAAAATGTACGGAATGAATAATATTAAGTTTTTAAACAGAGCGTTATTTCAGGCTTCCGCCGCGATGTTGATGAGATCTGCGCCCTTCTGGGGTATTACGCATCGTCGAGTGGTAATCTTTACCAAAGTTTCAGGACAATGTATCGGTCCCGTCTTTAAGAAAGACTTCTTGACCCTTGAAGATGGGGCCGATATTGTCCCGAAACGTCGGTAAAGGATTACCACTGGACGCTGCGTAATATCCTAGAAGAGCGCAGATCTCACAAAGAGAGCGTTGTTAGTAGCAGCGGTTCGGAAAGGTACTTTGTACGCAAACTGCAGTAGTGGTTTATTGATTATTTTTACAGTGACAATTTAATTTATTAAGTTAATTGATCACGGTGCAGAGCAATAAAGTTAAGTAACGTGTGAACTAATTAAAAACGTAATATTTCAAGAGAAATAAATAATTTTTATGTCAATTTAAATTATGCTGATTTTTTTTCTGCATAAAATTTGAAGTTTATTATTTACATAGAGCTGTAAAATTGATCTGAGCCGCTTTAGCTATCCGTTTGTTGTATTATTGTATAGCTTCAAACTTTATTATTACCTAATATAAGAAATTAACTGCTTATACATGCTACTCTGAAAGTTATTAACGATTGCATAAGATAGTGTCATGTACTTAGAGAAGTTGATCATGCGTTAGACATGTAATCTACCATTTTGAGTGCCCATCTTCGATTTTAATAAAAAGTTAGTACAGTGTACATAACTAACCAGCTTACACATTATGTATGTTATGTTTATAAGTATACACTTTATATTCTTAGACATATATATCTATATATTTATTGTTATACATTTTATAATAAACTATGAAAACATTTCGCACAATTATTTACAGATGAATAAAAATTAAAGCACAAGGAGTTGTTTAAAATTTGGACACAAAGGAAAGCACAGCAACATAAAGAGTGAATACGTTAAAAAGCGTGCCATAGGGATGTACAGATATGTTTGTTTTCAATTAAGAATCTAGATACCACGTGAAACTTTTATTTTATAAAAATTAAACCGATATTAATTAAACAGTAATTGTTTTATTTTCAATTTTCAGTGAGTTTTTATTTTCAGTTTAGTTAATATAATTATTATTTTACAGCTCATTTTCGGCCTGAAGAAATTTCCTCAAGCGCATTAGTGGAAATACAATATATCTCATGCTGTACTGGATATTTGAAAAGAATATTGATACAAGAAGAAACCAACAGTATTGTGTATCAAAACAACACAGAATCATTTGAGAAAGTTGTCAATTTACACATTACAGTTATTGCCAAAACATATCAAACATTAGAAATTTTACGTTGTGTTCACCGTGCATCTTGACATCAATTTTCAATTTCTTCAACCAACTAATGCACCTTATTTTATTTTATTTTTTCATTTCTTTTCCTTTTTTGGTTCAAGAAATTGAAAGATTACGAAATGGTCATGCACTTCAGGTATACGTGGTCGTCGAAACCGTCGACAACTTAGGAGTTGGGTGGTGTCTGTGTGTGTGTGTGTGTGTGTGTGTGATGTCCCTCGCTGCTCTGCGGGTTCGCTTCCCGGTCTGTTCTGAAGGTTTGGTCATGTCTCTGTATGATACACATGAAGCAGTGACCTTGGGACGCAACTGATACATTGCCTTATCTGGGGGGGCTGACAACTCGGGACGCAACTGATACGCTTTCTTGACCGCGGGACGCAACTCGTACGTCCCCGCCGAAACATAACAAAATATTATTTTGTTACTAAAGGTTGTGAGCAGGGAGTAAGACCAGTGTATACACAGGCCACTGCATACAACCATACAACAAATAAATAGTGTGCAGTTACTCATTGTCAAAGTTTTATCCAGGGAATCTGGTTACAGTTGCATCCACTGTCGTAAAACAACACAGCATCCTGGTCAACGAAACAGCACTTCTGCTTGTATATCACAATTATAATATTGAAATCCTCGAACGGGACTGCCTACCGAAACCAAGAACCACATGTATCCCCCCCTCCCCCGCAAGAAAAATTAACCAGTCTCTAAAACGTAAGTGAATCTGGGAGGCTGATTTTTGTGGGACATAACGCAGTTTATTGCACGTATCTGCAGCACGGATAGCTGTCAGTAGCGAGTACGATACGTTCTAAACGACCGGGGATTCGATTCCTGGTTCGGACAAGTTTTTGTGTCCAGATCAGCGCTACCGCTTACCAAACCTACTAACGATGGATACCGGGGTTCCATCCCTTGCGTTGCAAGGCTGACCACTCACCACCTAGTACTGATACCATGAATGCGTAGCTATACCTTCACTCCCCCGTTACGTCATGGCGGGTGCTTAATTAAGCACGGCCACAGCTTCACACCAAACAGGTCGGCGACCCGGCAGAAAATCAATACTGTCCAGAGGTAAATACACGAGCACATGAGATGTGAGGCTGCAACGCCATGTAGTTTGGCAGAAGGGTAGCACACTGGCTCCATCTCCCTGTACCCCGAACACGGACAGCTGCTTGCTTCCGAAACGTATTTACCAACACCACGGTGTCACAGTCTCAAAAACAAAGTCCGCCAAGAAATGTCACAATGTCAGCAGTGTTTCAATGTAGGCTATAGGCCTATATAAGAACAATGGATGACAGCGTACCGGAACTCTTCTCGCCTTCAACTTCCCAAAGTACTAAAACCGCGTAACTTGAAACAGTGACTCTTCAGACTTGTATTCGAGCCTCAGGTTTGCGTTGTTTCCACTGCGCTACAAGCCGGAAGGTCGCGGGTTCGATTCCCGGTGGTGTCATTGCAATTTTTCACTGACATAATCCTTTCGGCCGCACTATGGCCCTGGGATCGACTCAGCCTCTAATAGAAATGAGTACCAGAAATATTTCCTGGGGGTAAAGGCGGCCGGTGCGTATGACTGACAACCTTACCACCTTCACGTGCCGATTGTCTAGAAATCTGGGAGCCTCAACCTCCTGGAACCCTAAGGGCCTTTCCAGGCCTGTAATGGGATTGCTTTACCTTTACCTCCGTCCCTCCAGCCAAATGCCAGGGTAGTACAAAAAACTGGGGCCACGACCGCTGGAATATGACGCTGTGTCGACATAGCGTCACATTCCACAAAACGTGAATCCTCAGCCAGAACCGCTGTGAGAACCTCAAATCTCGGAAGGGATCCACGAATAGCGAAGAATGTCTTGAGTAGCAGGGCTACTGGTAGACCTTTAAGCATCATTCTGTTTCAATGAAATTAGTCTTATGTGGAAACCCTAAAAGCCTTCCTACTTATAAAAGCAGTAATGAAAAGAATAAGGTACAATCCTTACACATGCCACCAATGTTACTTCAATGTAACAACGAAACAATCGCCTGGAACAGACCTCGGGCAAATTTCGCTACAGAACCACTGGACAGCGAAAGTACACTGCAAGCCTGAGACTGATTCTTATGCCACACTCATACGATCAGGCAGCTGCAAGCACAACCCGTACAGCCACTTTCGTCTTGCATACATTTATAGCACTACACATATTAGTGTTATTTTTCTTTTGGAGAACTTATACCTTAAGGACCGATTCTTTATACGTTAAATTCGCCCAATATAACCTCAACGCTTCGCATCATCGCCATGTTTGTAACTGTTGAGTTCCAGATAATAAGAAAAGTGTCGGTATGTTTATGATGTGTCTCCAACTAAATCTCACATGCGTATCTCCAGTGGTTCATTAGTTATCGTCATCAAACCAAAAGCTAAAGAAAAATGTCACCATCACCATGTTATTTTTAAAACCGACATACGTGCTGCCGTTGACCACAACACATTTTATTAGTTTCATCAATATACGCTACATGTTTCGGTCGTACTGACCATCCTCAGACATTTAAATACATTACTTTACACCTTAAAATACAATGCATATATACACTTTAAATTTGTGAGATCTCACAATTTGTGCATGCCATAATAATCATGTAGTATTAATATATAAACATATTTTATAATTCTCGTGTGTGGTTTCTTTATTGTATATCTTCCTATGTCTACACCACAACGGGATGAATTCCACAAAACCTGATGTTATTTCTGACTCACAAAAAGAAACAACCATCAATAAAAATTACATTTCTTTTCTAGCGTCTATTACCACACATATTTCTAGGCCCTAACGAACGTGGTGTTACTGACGCTCTTGCCTCACAAGTTTGTACGTCCGCCATGTTGATATTCGTGTGGCCTCCAGTGGCGTATCGTTCAAATAAAGTTTCGTAAAAACTGATCAGCTGGTACAAAAGCTGAAGTGGGAACACACAAACATAATCACCTCAACGACTATTTTTCCCTTCTGGAAGAAAAATAGGATAACTAACTCCATGGAGCAGAGTCCTTCTTGAGAAGCTAACAGGTCGTCAGCTAGTCAAGCAATTCCCCGCGTTTTATGGAACCCGAAAGTTCATTACCGCACTCACAAGAGTCCACCACCTGTCCCTATCCTGAGCCACATCAATCCAGTCCATGCCCCCCCCCCCCACCCATGAAAAATAGGATAAAAATACCAAAAAGCATATCCATTTGAAATGATGCACATATTTCCAATCTTCCCCCTTAGCAGACTAAGAGAAAGTATTTTTCTACCAAATGATCCCCGATTTCCGGAAGAGCATTGCTTTTTGGAAGGTTCCCACGCTTCGTCCGTTTGTCCTTCTGGTAGATGGGTATGCAACACGAATGGGATGATACTGACAAGGGAAAACCGAAGTACTCGGAGAAAACGCTGTCCCTGTGCCACTTTGACCACCACAAATCTCACACGGACTGACCTGGGACTGAAACCGGGCCTCCGTGGTAAGATGCCGGCAACTAACCGCCTGAGGCATGGCACGGTCTAAAAGACTGAGTTTAACCTGGATTACATTTAAATATTCAGTTCGCACAGCGCAGTACACACATTCCGGTTCGGTTATTAAAAGAAACTAATTGACTGCTGTCTACAGAAATAATAGCTGTTTCTCAGAACCATACACAAAGCAGGATTTTTTTAAGTTAAACTTGGCGGTACAAGAAGTAGCCTAACCACTAGTTTCTAAAGGCTGAAACAAATCCTGTAAATACGCAGTTCTGGAGAGCTTGGACATTATCCAAGTTCTCGCGTCTAGCATTCGACATCATCTCATCACTATAATAACACCAACCCTCTACTCAGTGCTCCCCTCCCTCACCACACCTAGTCAGGCAGATAAGATAGTGGCGCTTTGTAAGTGGTTGTCCATATCAGATCACATGACCCCAGAAAGCATAACAAATGCACACAGAAAGAAGCCAACCAATTCTTTCTCACATTTCATTTATTTATAGTTAATAAACGGTGAGCCTAGCCTGCTCTGCCAATAATGGTTTCAATTTAGTGCTGCAAAGGCAGATGCACGATGAAATTAAAGTCAATCTTCGGCAAGCAGTTTGTGAATGTGTGAATGTGACGGAACTTATCAAAAAAGTATTATTTTCCTATGGAAATTCTTGACTGGATTTATCTGGCCCAGAATAGTGACCATGATGATCAATCTTTTGTTCCCATACACGGCAGGGAATTTGACTAGCTGAGCAGCTATCAGTTTCTGACGGACTCGACTCAAGGGAGTTAATTACTCGTTATTTTACTCTCAGTTTGTGTTTATTTCATGTAAACATTCCCGGGCTGCAGCGAAGAATGCTCTTGCTTACATGAAATCCCATACCGTATGAGAATCTTACGGTGAATAAGAACAGAATACGTGGCGTCACAAACGACAACAGTATGAAAGTTCTGGGTTTGCCGGAACTGATGACAAGTTTAAAAACGGGAACTATTAGCGTCCACTGGTGATTCATCGGACGCCAGATAGCTCTGGAAGTTTCACGGCGAACTATTTATTCATACACAGTAGCGGAAGCAGCGGAAAATGGGGTTTCCTGGTAAAGATGATGACTCGCATCGTCATGATTGTCTTACAGTCGCGGTTTACTCAGCATCTGACTCACTGGCCCTGTTCTGGCACCTGTACCATCACTGCCACTATGCCTACATCCCACCCAACCTGCCAGATGCAGCTGTTTGACACCAAACTCTACACCTGGGAGGTACACTATTTGTGTGGTTTATTTTACTACAGCGTCGAATTATGGGATTGCTGACAAATTACGAACTGGAAAGGATGTGGTTGGAAGCAGTCGCGGCTTAATCCGGCATACAGAACGAGATTTGTTTGAAGGGGATGAAGAAAACCACTAAGAACAGCAGTCAGGATTCGAACCGGGCCTCTCTCGAACAGAGTCTAGAACGTTGCCGCTACACCAACCCGTTCAGTACTTGACAGTCGGTGCTAACACAGCTGATTATCTTGTGCAGGCCTAGCCAACATGCAGCCCTCGGTCACCTGAATAGTTTCAGTAATACTATTTAACAAACATGACATAATAGGTACACGGAAAATAATATTGCAACTTTATTCGCACAGAAAATGTTCAGAAACTATAACTCAACACTTTTAAGCACACAGTGAACCAATCATTCTTTGTTTTACCGAGCTTAGCACGGCCTACTACCTTGTCACTCAGCCGTACTTTTAGTGTTAACTTCTTGTTTATAAATATGGGCCTTCTAGCTTTTCGATATATATATATATACATATATATACACACACACACACGTGCGGTCCTTAGGCGAGTCAGTAACGAATCATGTGGTCCTCCTATGGGTTGAAGTTGGCCAGCCCTGGTCTTGTGCGTCCGTCCAGGCTACACCATACCAGCTTCCTTCTTCGCCATGATGTTCAACCGCTCCGCGTTTCGTACTTATTTATTGTTTATTTAAAAGCGTCGAATAAACGGCTGATGAGTGAATAATGTATTGGAAAGCATGTATAAAGAACCGGTCGGGGCGTAATTTGAGATGCTATTCTGGCATTCACATGGAGGAAACGACGAAAACCATGAAAAACCTCGGTCGGAATAGCAAGCGTCCGGACCAAGATTTGAACCCGGCATTTCCAAAGTGCTGCCCATTACACCATAACGTTCAATGACTCCTTGTGACGGCCAAAATAAAGGTCACCTTTATACATCGAAGGTTTACAATGCGTACACTTTCACCTCCTTCATGACAACGTTTAGGTGAAGCTAAAGATTGGCTTCAAACAATTTCACGTCTTGTGATAATAGATCGAACATCACAAGCTGGTAAAGCTGTATACAGACTGGACCCAGTTCCACAGACGTTCCTAAAAACGTAAAGGTAATGCTGTCGCTGTGCACTCCATAAACGCATATGGGGCGTGGAGGTATAATTCCAATCACTCGTAACCTCGGCACTAGACAGAGGTGAGTAGTCAACCTCACGCCACGATCGCTTAACCCCGGGAGAAAGCCACCGATACCCGTCGAATATGAATGAGGCTGGGTGGATCCCACAGGCCGGTCTGGATGCTTTAAAGGCGAGAAAATCCGTTGCACCTGCAGGGAATCTAACCACGATTCGTCCATTGTCCAGCCCGCAGCTTAGTTACTATACCAAATTGCTACGCGGCTTCCAAAAAAGTTACAAATGCATCATAAAAACAATAATTCTGATGTTGAAGTTACTTGCAATGCTGGTATGTAGCCGACAGCGCGAAAAACACAAACACGGGGCACATAACCCCCACCTCACCACATATTCTACCCACATGCAAATTTTTAACACAAATGACCTGGCAGGGTACTCATTACAAACGTCACCAAAAGGCCGAACACTTATTACCTAAGGCTGCGATTGCAACATCTTCATGATTCACTTTCATATTACACTCCCCCCTTTACAGTTCCATTCAGTTTCCCGCAAACATTCTATATCTCCTCCAAGCCGCATGCCTCGCCTGCCTGTTTCTTCAAATCAGGCAAGTCATCCCCAGCACATTACAACAAACATCTTACCCTCTGATACAACCAACTACAAAAGTGTAACACTGCCACCAGATGGCAACCACCTGGCTTTCCTCAGGTTAAAAACATCCAAGGCCATCGACAAGAACAGACTAGGAAAAGTTCCAAGTCTTAGGAAATGGTTGCCAAATTGGTCGGGCAACAAACCCGTCTGTTCCTGCTAGCGTCATGTATCAGATAGCGCATCACATCAGACATGGGGCTATCACTGCAGCCATGAACTGACCCATGGGGCAAGGTCCACAAAATATCAGTCCCCATTACAACTGTTCATGCCAGGAAACCCTCTGAAATTAAGATTTCAACCAACCACACAGTTCTTTTGTTTTCCTATTCATTTAATGATTAGTCTGTCAATTGTACCTACATATGTATAACTCTCATGTGTTTCCCACTGCAGAACTAAAACAGAACACGCAAATATATTATGAAATTTACTGTTCTCTTGCCAATACAGACAGTAGCAATGACCATCAAAGTGATGGGCAAGTATAGGAGGGTCAATTTCTCAATTTCAGTGTTATTCTTTTTCCAATTTTTAGCTACCATATATTGTGATACTGACAGGGATAGTGTACTTATGGTTGCAGGTTATACAGGACATGAAGATGGCTTCAAAAATACTCACCCCCTCACTATAAGTGTGTTAGAAGAAATCAGTAGTAGGTATAATTTTACCCTCATTCTACAGTACCAGTGTTAAATGAGAAACATGGCATGTGTATGATGCAGACAGAAAATTAAAGCATGTAACAAATGAGTGTCCCAACAGTGACTTTTCAAACATATTCTATAAAACTATTTAATATAAAGCTAAAAGGAAAAGGATTTTGTATCCAGTTTGTATATCTCAAACCATTATTATGAAAGTTGAGCTGCATGAAAATGCTAATTTATGGACTTATTTTAAACCTCTGAAGTCTGAAGTTCATATACATAACATATAAAAATTGCATCCTGAATCTGAGAAAACACTGTATATCTATTACAAAGACCTGTTTAATGACATTTTGAAAAATAAAAAGTCACTGGTGCACTGCAATTGTGAGCAGCCATACAATGCATACACCATGTGGAAAAATGCAGTTCATGCATGCCTTAAAAGGGTTAAAACTGAGAAAATTCCTTTCATTTATGAAACACCTAAAATTGTCAATATCTGTGGGCTGGATCAAACAATCAGGAACAGGGTGATCAAAGACAAAACAAGAAGTGCTAGGAAGCACCTGCATCAATCCATGTGGTGAGGAAGGCAAGAGATACATATTAATAATTACACAAATCACTCATCTGATCCTCATGTCCATTAGTACATTAAATTTGCAAGAAGTAACCTCAGAGTCCAGCACTGATCCCATATTTGTATTTATAAACCCAAATAATAATTCATACATAATTTGAGTGTCAAAACTGAATTTTTATACATATTATTTAGCTGAAATTTGCACTTAAAAGCTTTACAGGGCAGAAATTTAACACAATAAAACCCAAAAGAACACATCCCACACCCGTAACTGACCTAACAATTTCATCGCTCATTCACTCACCCATGTTAGTATCCAATATCATTCACAACGTCATCCTACAAGACTCTCCTTTTTACACACTGTTCTTGTACAGGATTGACTTAATTCCGTTTAAAAAGTCTCTCTTTGGAAGCCAACAGCTTCTAGTGTGCACTTTACAAACTTGATCATGTTCACAAAAGCCCAACAATATACCCTATGATGAAACAGATAATCCCTCATGACCTACTTCCTTACTATTTAAATAACGTCCTCCCATTTATGCTGTCCCCTAAATAGTTCTTTCGGTTTTAGGCTAAAATTATGCATACTTATTGCATCTTGCCAGCCAAGTTACACAGTCAAGGGCAGACACTGTTACATGTGGAATTTCACATCTTTTTTTTTCTAAAGCTGTGTATCAGCATTAACAGTACTTTTAATTATGCACTTTGTTCTATACTGCACAATTCTGTGGTGTCAAGAGTCTATGTTCGAAGTTCACACAGCAAGGTACACAAAGACATAACCCTCTGCATTTCTAATGGAAAAACACTTCAAATCAAGTGCTACACCCTCAGCCTTCTGCATGCAAAATGAAACAGTATCCAATAAACCACACAATTCTGTACCTCTGTACTCCTTGTCTTTCAAGTCCATATTATTTGTACCTCATCTGCTTTAAAACAACAGCTGCCAGCTACTTGTATCCTATCAATATTGTCAAACACAGGGACACAGAATAAGAAAGAGAATGATAAATTTTAGTCCAGATAGGCACTGCATCAGATGAGGTGAACCATGTAACTTTCATAAACCATTTGGAACTCGTCCCACGTCCTGCTTAATAGGCTCTACGAAATACATCAGCATTGTTCACCAAATCAGGATAGCACACAAACATATGAGAAAGAATTCATGATAAAGAAATGAAAAATTTTAAAACTACCATCCAATAAATGAGGTTTTTCCTACAAGAACAACTAATGTGTGAATGGGCTGGATCTGTCACCATCCAGCTTCTTAATCAGTGAGCATACGAGCCACTCACGTGTTTCAGCCCCTAGGCTACCAACGCCTTCATCACTGGATTATAATTCAGATAGCACACAATAATTGATTTACGTCACCATTCACAAGCAATTATCGTATTTGCACTTGTTTGGTTTGGTATTTCATTTGTTTACCTGAAACTGTTAATAATATGTCACTGATTAAACTCTTTGTGATTTGTAGGTTTAAGATTTTTATTTCTTTGCAGAGCACACATAAACACATCATTACTGTTCAGAAACCAAACTAAGAGAGAGTGCATCTTCTGTGTTCCTACACCTTCCAGAATCTTCTTCTATCCCAAGAAATTGGAAAACAAACTTTCTGGAGCCTGACTGGTTAGTCAGATACAGTCTTTCATATCTGATCTGTTGATCAGTCCTAAACTAAATGTTGAATTATTACTGGCTGCATCTGAGACATGCTGTTCCCAGCAGCAAACACCACAAGGTCATACTTAAGTTTCCCACAGTCAAACTTCGAGTGACCAAAAGCTATCAGGTTTCATATTACAAACTGGCTCCTGAAGACTCAAACCAAGGGTTGGCCTAACAGTAACAAATTTTGAACATACTACTTTTGCTTGGGTTCACATGCTGTTATGCCAAATTAGTGCCGAAGTCTTTCCTTTCTCGTAAAAAGACAGATCCCTAAACAGCATGTGTTAAAAATCTATCATTATTAAACTGATATAAAGTAAATGGGCATCTTGCATTGGCATGTCTGGGTTTCAAACTACAGACTGCCAGCAACAGGTCCAACTGCACTTACAACTTCTAACTAACTAACTTTTCATTGACATATTCCTTTCGATCACACTATGGTCCTGGGGTTGACTCAACCTCTAACAGAAGAGAGTACCAGGAATATTTCCTGGGGGGTAAAGGTGGCCAGTGCGTAGGGCTGACAACCTTGCCACATTTCATGTGCCAACTGTCTAGAAATCCGGGAGCTTCAACCTCCTGGAACCCTAAGGGCCTGTCCAGGCCTGTAATGGGATTGCTTTACCTTTTAACTAACTAACTAACTTAGGGAAGGGAACACACAACCTCTACCTACACAAAACCATCAGGTGGCTGTTCTGACCATATACTTTTTCTAAGCTCTGATTGTATTCTTCATTTTCACAACCAATGTAAAAAAAAAAGTATAGCTGTCCTTGTGCTCGCCATAAAGGCACATGGAAGAGTGTGGGTCTATTAATTCTTAACCTATGCAATAGATGGCATAAGTGGTTAGCTTCACGCCCCGGCCGCTCTACCCCAGATGCAAGCACCCCGTGACCCATTCATGATCACATTGCACACAGAAATGGAAGCCTGTGTCAAGGAAACTGAGAACATGACATGCTGTAAAGTTTTGACTTCCACCTTAAAGTAACCTCTGAACGGAGTTACAACTTAGAAACGACACGATGAAGAGTATTTACCTTATAGTTTCCACTATTTCAAGAGCACCGTCATGTTTATCCTGCAACAAAACATTCCAATTAGTTTCCACATTGCGATAATTAAATGTTAAATTAGTAACACTGCTTCACATCACAAACACTAAATTGTAACCATTTTATCATATAACCAAGTTGTATTTAGGTCATCATCAATTTACAAAAATGCGCATTACAGTTTGCCTTTTCACTCACTGTTCCGTTATACGAAGCTGCAACAGACCTGGCATTTACTAGCTTTGGACGTGTTTATTAGTGCATGACCTACTTTCGGGTGTTAACTTGGTTCTATCAGCTTGAAGCCAATGCGGTAAGACGTAAAATAAATCATAGGCCGCACAAAACAGTGCATATTTGGCAGTCGAACTAACGTCAAGGGGTCACTACAGTGGACCGACCGATTCGTCTCGAGCCCCCCTTCACCCTAAAGCTTGCTCCATTATGCGCCACACGCTCAGCGAAAGATAATGTTTCATATAACTTCATCAACACCTTCATGTCCAACATTGCTGCAATTTCCATTAAACTTATGAATTATAACAGACTATCAACAGAAGCGGTCCTACAGATATGTATCCCTACTATCACTCCACCACTCTCATTAGCGTTTGTTGGGCTTCCTACGATGAGCACGATCTACGAAGAACTTACCGAGCCAGTTCCGGTGGTAAGGGGCCACTGATAAATAACCGCCTCTGCTCCTGCGGGGCTGTGCAGTCTCAATTCTGAAGCCATTTCCACAAATACACGAATCTTTTGCACACTCAGCACACACTTCACGAATATCCTCACTTATAAACTTAATCACTGATACATTTTCTCGACACGACCGCAATCACCCCCCTCCTGGCTACACGCCATGATGGGGCCATCGTAACATGGCTGACTCTTCGGCTGGCGCAAGCGCACATCAATGCTAGATTCTGATTGGTTAATTGTGGCAACCAAGTCTATTATTGGATGCCCACAGAAATAAACAGATGATTGGAGAACACAAATCCGGCAATTTTTAAAACCATTCTCACTACCTCAAATATCACGTGGAATCGCATGACGTGTTCTTTACTACAATATTCTTTCTGTTTAATGCTCACATCTTAAATACTAAAAGAGTGGTATTCAAGCTGGGACTGCTACGACATCACATAATATTACCAAACATATGAATTATTAGCTCGGTTGACAATTAGAATACAGGGCCCATACAAATTATTGTTACACCAACTGACTTCATAAAAAAACAAACAAGCTTTGTAAATAAATTCAAGTATTATTTTCGGCAACAACCAGCAATCCACACGAATCCCCAAATTCTAGTCTCGAAATAATGTAATGAATACAGCTCCTTCTTTTGGGGTCTCACCTCCACGTTCATTTAGGTATTATAAAATGTGGCTGCTTTTGAAGTTATATTTGCAATTTCATTCCAGGAGTTTAGTGTGAAAATAATGAAAACTCTTATAAATCATGAATTGAGCAGAATTATAAAGCATGCACATGTGAGTAAATTATAGCCAAAGTGATTACAAAGTATATGAGCCACCTCCTGTAACATGAAAAATTTTTGCATGTTGCTCACATATTGTACTTATGAGCGCCGTATGATTCTCGGAGTAAAAGACGATTATTTCCCTTAACAGCATTGACAGGCTGATCTTTGTAACTGACAGTATTTCTGTGAGTTAGAAATTGAAATTTTAAGCATTATTTAGATTAACATCGTAGTACAACGAGGTGTTCCGTGTCTCAGGAGATTAGTCGCTCAACGCGGAAGCCTGATTTCGACCCCGGGCCAGTCCATGTGCGATTTATGGGGGACATAACTGTGTTGGCACAGGTTTCTCTTCGAGTACATCCACTTTTCCCTTTCAAGGGGCGCACCCAATGGGGGGGGGGGGGGCTGCCGGGCTGCAGCCTAACCCCAAACCCCCCAAAACCGAAATTTAAAAGACAGATTTTACAGCTGTTATGATATCAAAAGCTTTACGTGACTTCCCAGTCAGCCGAAATCAGCCACTGGAGTCGGCTGATGACTAGAACATTACAATTTTAAAAAATTAATTAATTCAATTAAAAAAAACAAGAAGATAGGACACTGTGATTGAGCCATGGAACATGTAATTATATTCGTATGCATATAAATGAAGTTGCAAACAGTGTTATTTTGTATTTACAACATGATTTTTATAACATAATTTTTAAAATTAAACATAAATTATACATATCCTCAGGGTTAGCTCTCCCCCCCCCCCCCCCCCCCCCCCACTAATGAAAACTTCTGGGTGCGCACCTGTCCCTTTCAGTTTCATTCCAGGAATCTTCAAACAAAGAAACGCTGTTTCGGATATCGGAGAAAATTGGATATAAAACTATTTTTAAGCTCTTCTTTTCATAGTACAATAGGTTAGACATTAAAAACACGTACTCCTCTTTTCCCAAAAGTTCAAAGAAGAAGGTACACAACATAAAATAGCCTTCAAATAAAATGATTTGGCAGACACTTCTCTACATAAATATGTCCCAAGACGTTCTTGTCCTGTGCTCGGGAGGTACGTGGGAGGGAATTGATCGCAAGGATTCGTAATCTTTTTTAATCGGCAGCAAGTCCGAAGAAATCCAAAAGATAAAAGAGACAACCACCAGATACGTCACATTAATCATATCTTTAACGCAGCGTAATACAAATAGACCCTATTTAAGTACGGACAATCATATGATTTTCATAATCTCTCGAAATCATTCCTGCTTCGTGGTTACAAATCTCGACAAGGGGATCATGTAGCCTCTCTGACACACAGTCCCCGCAGGCAAATGCCGTACAGTACCCCAAGTTCGGCCAACGCCGCTTCTCTCCACATCCTTTGCAATTCATTATTCGCTAATTCTCCTACCATTCGACCTATATAGTCTAAACTATTGATATCGTCGTTAGACAAACCATAAATAAATAAACAGACAGCATGAACAAAATATAAAGTGTTTATCTGATTACTGACTGAAACATTTTTAAATATCTGATAGTTCTATCCATTGAGTTATGACACCGTGGAGCCTGACAAGTGGGTGCCAACGTTTCGGATGAATATAATGCCTCCACTTTCAGAATGCATGTCGGAGGCATAACGCCAGACCACACGGTAGAGATTATAAGTCGGGCGATTTTACTATGAAACTTCATCACCCTGACAACCCCAATCCTATATTTTTTATCTTCTCGCTAGCCACTGAATCGCATCTGATATTTCGCCCTTTGTGTGAAAGTCGTAATCACATTAGTTTTAAACTGACACTGGAACCTTTAAGTAAGTACCAAGTTTGAACAAATTCCGATCATCTTCAAAGAGGTTATTACAGACGTATAAAAAAAGACACGAATTCTTGAAACTGTTACTAAAAAGAAAGTGACAGCAAAGAACACACGATCGTTGGCGTGTGTTCCACAATATTGATCACATTAAGGTCTAACTTTTATTTCAAACTTAACAAAGTACAAGGTCAAATAATGTCTGCTTTTAAGCACGGCGATATCTGAACACAACAACGCATTTGTGGCTCAACAAATGAACACCAATTAATAGTCAAAGTCAGACAATTTTCCATATCAATGCCTCTTTCCTTTGAATTAAAATACGTAATTTTAAACAACGTTTCTATTTTCAGATCCTACCACTCCGTGGTGGATTCCACACAACACAAATTTCTAACACACGTGTACAATGGAAGGAAGAATTTAAATAAGAGTTTTTATCGGAAATACGACATCTATTACATCACGCATGTTAACATGTAATTAAATATCATTACACGATGACGTTTCGGATATCCAAAAATAAGAAATGCTCTCATGTAAAATTGAGATTTCAATTATTTTTAGTAAAGGCCTCTTGTTTAAAGTATTTTCTCTTATACATGTTTTTAGGTCGGTGCCTTGTAATGGTTTTACATGAGCCGAAATATACTGCACGAAAATTATCACAACCATTCAACAATTAAACCAACAAATGCACTTTATTTCTTAAGTATGTCCAATAACCCTACATATGTTTCGGCTGCAATAGAGCCATCATCAGAGGTTCAAGGTCACGTTCACTTCAATGTTCACTAATCCATTTGGCATCACCATTTACACACCACAATGTATGTCACGTTTCTGTTAACAGTTGATAACACTCACTGTTTTCGTTTATATTGTCTTATCTTATAAATGTCTGACGTAGGTTGTTTTCATCTTTGGGTTAAAAGCGTAAAAGATGATAATACAGTGTCGTTAAAAGTTGTTAAAAACTATTAAAAATTGCTGGAAATTGGTTTGTATACAAATAGTGTTGTCCGAGCCCTGTAACAACATAGGGTATCAATTTCGTAAAGATTTTAGTACTTGTTATTTATGGCAATATGTATATAGGTTGTAGTCTGGCTTACCTGTTTTTTGTTGTTAGTGTCTTGTGGTGTGGTTGTTACTGACTGTTTTGTTGTGGTTGTGTTAAGTACATCACTGACTTGTTTGACGCATGCGTATTGTGCAGTGTAGGGATGATGATCTTAAAGAGGGGGGTTTCTTCGCCTAAGTTTTATTCTTGTATGAGTGTACCTTCTTGTTGACACATCTGTATGTAGAGGTTTTCCATAGCATTCATACGCCACCTTTTTTTTTTTTTTTTTTTTTTGCATATTTTGAGTAGTTCCATAGTGGATTGTATCGGACCCTATTCGTGTCTATTATTTAAGATATGTAATGCATAAGCTGATTTGGGGTCATTGGTTTTTACGTATCTATGATGTTCTGAGTAGCGTGACGTCAGGTTACGACCGGTTTGACCCACATATTGCATGTTGCATGTATTGCATTTTAGACTGTATATGCCTCTGTTTGTGTAAATATCATGATTTCTATTGTAGGTTTTTAGGATTTTTTGTGTTGTGTTACTCACTCGATATATAATGTATAGGTTGGTATTTCTAAAAATATTTGTGATTTTCTTCATAATGGGACTATGATATTCGAAGGTTATCCATTTTTTGTTATTATTTTGTGTCTGTAGACTATTTTGTGTTTTGTTTTGGTTTTTGTTTATGATGTTTGTCAATAACTGTTGTTGAGTATCCACTCTTTCTGGCTAATTGGTGAATAGTGTTCATTTCTTGTTGTTTATGTTCCTGTGAGATTGGTAATTGGTGTAGTCTATTTAGGAGGAATCGATAAGCTGCCATTTTGTGACTGGCGGTCCTTTTTATTCATCTAATTATCTACGCATCACAACGGGGTGTTTTACCCTAGAACTCAATGGTAGCAAACATTCTTTCATTAAATCTAAACTATTTTTTTTTTCGTAAGTGCCATTTTCATTTGGAACTCTCATTAACAAGAACACGGATTTTGCCAGAATTTCAAATGAGTTTTTATCTTTATAAGTTTTGTCGTATGGCTAATGCTTACAGCAAGTCATAATGTCTTCTTCTTCCACTGTCAGCATCTAGGCAATAGCCTGTTTCAAACTCAAAATGGATCTTTCCATTTCTTCAGGTTAGTCCGTATAAATTATTCATCTTGGTGTACAGATGTAATTCCCACGATCGTAATTCTTACTCGTGTTGCTTGAGCGATGCAGATGCATCAAACTCCATATAATCCATGCATTGTGGATAATTTATATGATTCTGAGAGCAAAATAGTGGTACGAAAGGCACTCAAAACTGTGGCGAATGGTGTGGAATTTGAAACAGAATTGTGCCAACAAGGGAAGTGTAACTAACTGACCACACAGCAACCTTTGACTGTTTCCCAAGGTAATCGGCCTGGGTACGAATGAAGCAAAGCTTTTCACCCCCCGAACTGTACTGTGACAGCGGTACACTTCATTCACAATAACTTATGGTCAGTTCTAGAGTTGACTGATGCGCAATAAAATTGAAGTTTGCAGTCTACACAATGTGGCTTTCTTCGTCAGAAGATTTGCTACCTCGAAATGTAGGTGGCCACCAGCAATATACTGTTTGTCAACGGAAATCCCTTTTCTAGCATAAGACACGACATTTTGACACTTTTGATAAAAGACCAAAGCATATTTATGGTAACCATAAAAGACACAAAAAAGAAGGGTGGTAATATGCCTGGGGCTTCAGTCAAGTAGGTTTTGCCAGTGTAGGTTGCTGTTTTGAATTTGACACTGTGTAGTCTGGTGGAAGTGCGCGAGTGTCTTCTGAAACGTCACAGCACTTCTTCAAGACCACACTGCGTCATACCCTAGAAGACAGCAACCTCCACATTCACCGCTGCAAGAATTTAAAATCTCCCATTATTTGCAAAGTATTCTGCAAATGCTGTTATATCGCATACGAAAAAGGCCACTCGAGTATATATAGATCGGTTCACAGCGACTACCATATTTTATTACCTCCGTAATTCTATGACATTCTAACGTTGATCCGTCATATTTGGAATCATCTACTTAATATACTTCTTCCGTAGTCTTGTGTTAAAAAATAGTACAAAAATTTATAAAACACCAAGGTTCGGAGACAAGATTGGTCCCCTTCTCAGGACAAAAATACGGTTAAAACCTATTCAGTTCAGCCGGATAGGCAAGGCTACTCTCAACGTTTGGACAACTAATATTACAGAAACTGGCACCATATATATGCCTAATGTCAGTTAAAAATGGAAGAAGATAAGAATTCGTTAGTTAAATAGTTTACTCTTTAGTACGGAACTTTATATTCTGCGAGACGGAATATATCAGTCGGTGTAGTGACAAAGTTAAAAAATCGAGAAATCATGGTTCGATTTCCGGCGGGGGAGGAGTTTCCTCTCTTCTCCAAAGCTCCCACAAGTTTTGTGGTTCCCATCCACCCTCGCATTTAATGGTACTGGGGTCGCAGTACCCGGGCGTAAAGCAGCGGGACATGCAGCTGAACACTCACCCCATCCGGTGACGAGGTTAAGAATGAGTGGAACTATACCGTTATTCCCCCAAATGCCTTCGCGGCATGCACAGTGAAAATTGTATCTCTTAATATTCACTCATTCAACCAACGAATGCACTTATAAATACATTTTCACTTTACCCTACATATGTTTCGGCCTTAATTTGGCCATCATCAGGCGTAACTTGCTATGTGCACTTCACTTATCACCGTCCATTTGGCACTGTTATTCAACTATTATTTTGTCAGTGTTACTACTTTACACTGGAAGTCACAAGTATATATATATATAAGGTTTTACAGGTAATTTTCTGTGACTGTCACTCACAGCCAAGCAACTAGACAACACAGCTACAGGACACAGACACAGTCACTCACAGCCAAGCAACTAGACAACACAGCTACAGGACACAGACTCCTTTATAAACGACCAATTGCCAGCAGTTTTTAACAATTTTATAATTTTAACCTCTTAAACTATTCAACAACAAATTTCAACAACATCAACAATTACAACAGACATCAACAACGCAGCGTCATACAACCACAACAGCTGCACTACAATATACTTCGGACAAGAAAGCAAGTTATATACACAGTAAAAACTCAAGGACCGTCATTCGCACCTACGCAACGAGACAACACTACAACAGAATACGGACTGCAATATAAACATAACCTTAGGTTTTAATAGTTTTAATAGTTTAAATAACTTAATAACAAGTTTTAATAACCTCGACGATCTCAATACATAATAACGACAAACACCTTACAAAAAGTGCAGTGCCGATATAGTTCGAAAACAAATGGACGTCATATACACCGAAGGAATTCAAGAAAATTACCTGTAAAACCTTATATATATACTTGTGACTTCCAGTGTAAAGTAGTGACACTGACAAAATAATAGTTGAATAACAGTGCCAAATGGACGGTGATAAGTGAAGTGTACATAGCAAGTTACGCCTGATGATGGCCAAATTAAGGCCGAAACATAAGTAGGGTAAAGTGAAAATGTATTTATAAGTGCATTCGTTGGTTGAATGAGTGAATATTAATACTAAGATGCACGGTGAACACAAAGTAAAACTAATTGTAATTTTTGTTATGATGACAGTGTGTTTGTGTGTGAGTGTAGACGGCTACCTTTTCCGATTATGTTGAAGACAGAAGCAGCTAGCTTCTCGGAAACGTTCGTAATGAAGACCAATCCACACGGCATAACATTTCAGCAGACTGGAATTTTATAATGTTTCTCTGAACAGCATGAACCGATTGGCGAATTTTTGTGTCATTTAGATAAACGTCGGGCTTCAGAAGGCTAATAAAATAAGTTCTGGCTTCAAATAATGAACACCGCGACGTGACCGTTAGAGCAGGTGCAATAGCACCGATCTCTGGTGGCAGGCGCGGATGGCTGGTGTCACCAGAGAAAACATGCGCCGGTAGAACTGTGTATTTGGTAAGCAGTCGCCTAATAAGCCACGGAGGTATTTCACGATAAACAGACGAATGTCTGTGTGAACTAGCGAATGAAATAACGACGACACGCCTACCTAGCTGACTCACTGAAACATTTTGATTTCCTTCAATCGTGGGTATGCTGCCATAAAATATGCCATTCCAACATTACCATTCGACGTCGTACAATCCCTACAGTTGGCATCACGTTGTTAAAAATAAGCCAGAATAAAGTTTTCAGAAGTGGCAGACAGATATTCTGTGCCTGAACAACTCCATGGAGCACAGTCCTTCTCTACACGCTAATCGCTCAGGTAGTTAAGAAATTTTCCGCATCTGTACAGCCTGTTTCATTGCCGTTTTCACAACTGGCCCCATCCTGAGCCAGATGAATCCGGTCTACACACTTCCACCTCATTTAAAAATTCATTTTAACAAGCATTATCACGTAGTAACGCCTAGGTTTTCCAGGTGGCTTTTTCTTCACATTTTCCGAACTTTTCATGTTCCATCCGTGCTATATGCCCATCCACCTTCACTTTATGATACTGACAATATCAGGTGAACGGTACGCAATTATTTCCTCAGCACGCTATTTTCAAATATCTTTAGTCTCTGCGTATAAAATCGCGCAGTAGCCAACCCGTGCTGTACTATGTTATAAGAGGAAAATGATTTGTGTTGCTACGTTTCATAGATGGTGTAACGACACCAAATGTGGTAGAGAGGCTATTTAGCATCGGTGAAAAAAATAGACGATGACTTGGAGTGTCTGACCGCGTAAAAGAGCTGGACGGATTGTTATGACTTTATGAGGTTTGGTCGAAAAAGACGTTTAAGTCACGTCGGTCTACAGGAGTCGTTAATGGAAATCAAAGTATGGTTAGCCCGCACTAAATGCAGTCTGGTGGATTCCATTTCGATTCATGTCGCTCCCATATAAGTGTATTTCATACGAAGCTCGAAGTAAGCTTTGTCGCTTTTCTCAGAAACGGCTCACTGTACAACAAACTGGCATGTAGCATAAAAATAGACTTGAGTAAGAACGAGGATTTTCAATTCAAATTTTTCTGCACGACGAATATGTAACAAAATATATGGAAACAGTTTTGTCTCTGTGCAGTGTGGAATCCGTAGTGTGATTTCTTTGCAGTAATAGTTTTGTATCTGCAATAAATGAAAACTGAAGCCGATAACAGGCAGCACATACTAAAGAATGCCTTGCATACACCTGGAGACACCTATGTTCTCTTTCTAGCTTTAAACCAAATACTCCCGACGTCGTGTCAAAAGATATTCTGTAGCTCACACCTACGTCACCACGTATACTCGACCCATGAAGTACGTGAACAAAAGGTTGTGAATGTTGTTTGTGCATTGGATTCAGCTGGCCGGCAGTGGGGTCCAAAGGAGAACATTTGCGAACACGGCGACCATAACGACAGTGGATATATTTATTTGTTGTTTATTATCGATGGTTAGCGCAGTCGATATAGCGACTCGCTACGGACTGGGCGGTCCGGGGATCGAATCCTGGTGCGGGCGAGATTTTCCGCACTCGTCCAGACCGGCCCTGGGCCCCACCCAACTTCTTATAAAATGGGTACGGGGTATCTTTCCCGGGAGTAAAGCGGCCGGGGCGTAGCGTTGACAACCCGCCTCCATTTAGCGCCGAGGTTAAAGAAAGAGTAGAGATATACCTCTCCTCCCGCCCTGGGCCTTCATGGTCTGTTCTACGGTGAACTTTACTTTTACCTATTATCGAAGGTGTCATTTAGTGTCTATAGTGTCAAATGTTGGGATTAGTGAACAGTGCATTGGAAAGGGCTGGGAAGAAGCGGCTGTGTCCTAATTTGAGGCACTCGCCCAGGGGTCTCAAAAACGCGGCCCGTGAGTTCATTTCATCCGAACCTTGCAAGATCATGTCCTTATTGTAGCATATGGCCCGTCTGAATGTTGAAAAATTTATTTTATTTTTCTCTCTGACGATTTTCGGCCGCTGACACAAAAAAGGTTGAAGAAGGTTTGCTACCCTTTGTGTAGGTTATCCATTGTTGTTATACTCCTGTCAGGGAACGCAACGAACAGAGCGTCTTGACTGCTCTACTTCGTGTGTGTATTGCTGCCAAGGAATTGGGCATATCTCAGGGGTTTCCTTACGAAGGACAACCCACTATAGTAGTCCCTATACGATCATCGTTCATTGACAGTATTTGTGCCAAAAACTATGGAATACAAGCAAAAAACAACATTAGAAAAGTCGCTGTCTCATGTTAATTCGCCCTAGGAAAACCAGGGTCTCAGCTGATCATAAAATGAAATAAAAATGTGTCCCACTATAAATTTCAAATCCAAAGGTTTCTGTTATGCCTAAAATGTTACAAAGTACACATTTACCGTGTTAGGTCCGCTTTACAAGTAGATGTTGACAGTGGTTGGAGATTAGATATTATTCTGGTGATTGTAACCATTGCAAGCAGCTTTATCGGTTCTTCTGTAACTGGATTTGGTTATTGTGTGAATCTTGCGGGTTCTGTGTTCGGGTATTTCAAAAATATATTCACACTTTCCTTGATGTCAATAAAATAATTATTTAATGCTTGACCCTGAACGTACAAGTCTCGAAAATTTAGAAGCCTGTATCAATACCCTCTACAGGACAAACTACAATATCCAACGAAATGCACAATGTTTCAGTACACAGATTTTACATTCGCAAGCTGTACACGTGAAATTAAATCCAGAATTTCCATGGCTAAAGCAGCATTCAACAACAAGAAGACTCTTTTCACCAGCAAACTGGACTTAAATTTAAGGAAGAAACTAGTAAAGTGCTACATTTGGAGCACAGCTTTGTATGGTGCTGAAACGTGGACACTTGGGAAAGTAGATCAGAAGTATCTGGAAAGTTTTGATATGTGGTGCTGGAGAAGAATGGAGAAGATCAGTTGGACCGATCGTGTGAGAAATGAAGAAGTATTACACAGAGTGAAGGAGGAGAGGAATATCGTACATACAATAAATAGAAGAAAGGCTAACTGGATTGGTCACATCTTGCGTAGAAACTGCCTTCTGAAACACGTGATTGAAGGAAAGTTAGAAGGAAGGATAGAAATAACGGGAAGACGAGGAAGAAGGCGTAAGCAGCTACTGGATGACCTTAAGGAAAAGAGAAGGTACTGGAAACTGAAAGAGGAAGCACTAGATCGCACTGTGTGGAGAACTCGCTTTGGAAGAGGCTACGGACCTGTCGTAAGTCAGACTACAAAATGAATGAATGAATGAATGAATCTCCGACATGTTTCCATCTATTATGGATCATCTTCAGGGAGAATCACATAAAACAAATATGTATAAAATATGCAACAAGATTAAAATTAACTTAACATTAAAATTAAAACTAAGAATTTTATGATGACTCTTGTATCTGGAACTCCATAATGTAGAAGCGGATACGTGAAGACTATTCCATATGAAGTAGTTTAACAATGGGTAATTTAAAAGCGCCGACCCAAAAGTTCACGCTTTTAACTAAAATAAAACAAAATTACAAGTAAATAAATAGACAATCAAATAAATTATTCATTTTGTGGCGGGCCTTCATTGTAATTAAAACAAGATCAGCATGCTTTAGCGCTTGAGTCAACTTGCTCGGTTACAGTACATTTTGTAATTAGATGGACAAATATCGGTTGCATTACCTGGAATAATTTGTGAAGTCTGAAGCTCTGAATACGGTGAATACGAAGGCCACTGTCTTCTGGACTGTGACGCCGTGTATTCTCGTAGACGTATACCGATATGTCAGTGAAATCTGCTGTCTCAAACGTCAGCGTTCATTTGCTCTGACTATGGAGGTAGACGTTTCCTTTGAAACCTGATCTACCAGACTACATGGCTTCACGGCCCGGAAAACTGTAATCAAAGGAACTAATCTGGCTCAGAACACCGAGCATACAAATTATGAAGCTCGTCATTATGTAACATTCTTCAGCCTTACGGTTCTTCCTCCCTCATTGGGCTAAATTCTTTCAACACTCTCAGTGTGAGCCGTTAAATTACGTTCTCTCGCATAAACTGGCCACTCTGGCACAGAAACGAACGGATCCCACCTGTGCACGTCAACCAGGCTAGGAATCGTTGGCCCAACCAATGTGGACCGCATTTTTTGAAACAAACACGTTGAAACTCGGTTTGACATCGCAGGTTTGCACCGCTAACACGTGTACGAGTATAAAGGCTATCCTTGCTCATTTCTTATCAAAAACAGAGCTAATACGCACTCCAAAAGGGTAGTCTAACACAAGTCTTCCAAATGCCTTTCTCTAGTATGGACGCTCATTTATTGCACGTAAAATCTACTGTTACAAACTAATCTAAAATACAGACCACATATTACTTCTCTTGTATTTCGTTAAATATTATCCGGACCGAGAAATGTTACAAAGATGTTGCAGATTGTCGTCTGTTGTATATTTTAAATAATGTACTAATGTTTTGTACCATAAACCGTTTCCGAGAAAATCGATTTGATATCCCGGCATGTACTGTAACCGGTCACGGTCCGTAGTTCGATCATCGGCTGTAGCTTCCGAGAATGACACCAACAACTGAAGATTCGGACAATTAATTAGGTACATGTTAATCATGAGGGCGGTTAAATTCAGGCACTTTAAGTAGGGCGCGCCTCTCTTCATTAACAGAAATCAATTGAATGCCTATAATGCTTCCGACACAGGATTGAGGAGTGAGGAAGTTAAACCTTACAAGGCCCCTCTTCGTGTGCACAGTATGTGACTTAGACAATGAAACTGTGACCACAATATCTTAGTTTTTCTGCTCAAAATTAATCCGAAACCTGTGCCAAGATTTCACCGAGAAAAGTGGCTCAATTGACTTCAGTAAGGTCCTATCAGATTTGAATCGGCTTGTTGACGCGAATTTACATGTGACGGGCCAATTGCAAACTCCGATTCCGCAAACGTTTTGCTTAGCCCTTTATACGTACAGCTAGGGCGAGAGTGGCGGCACGCATTTTGCAACTTGCAATCTACATCATACAATCCATCTTGGGCAGTCTGCGTTCGACATCCGCCTTTAGTCAGCCATAATCCTGCATTTTTTGTGTAGTTATAGTTCAGTGCCTTAATGAGTGAATTTACCTGCAAGTAAACTATATATATATATATATATAACCTGATCAGTTTTTTTTTCCCCACTAGCGAAACAGGCCCTAATGCGCCAGGGCCTCATTATCGAGGCTTCACGATCACACTCTGACACTTTGCGTTATGTACAATTAGTACAACGCATCTACTTTAAAAGACAGTGATACGGATTATTCTCTGCCATAACCTCGCCATTTGAAGGGTGCGCGCGCGTGTGTGAGAGAGACAAGGAGAGATGAGAGAGAGAGAGAGAGAGAGAGAGAGAGAGAGAGAGAGAGAGAGAGAGAGGGAAGGCAATGTTGTTTCTCAGCACCATCCGTTTAAAGTTCTCTGTTTCCTCCCTGCCACGCGGCCGACAGGACAGCCATACGTTTGGTCGCTTGCGTTATACGCGCGAGACAGAAACATGAGCACAGCGAAAGATACGGCTGTCATGCGGGAAGCTTGCCGCATTACCCAGTGGAAATGACACAGCGCTGAAGGATTTTATTAGCTGCAAACCTGTTTTCGTACTGACGAACCAGGTCTTCTGGATCGTTGCGCCGTGTGGTTGGGTAAATATCTCCCGTTTCAAAAGAACGTGCCGCCTTCAACTTCAGGGTTATGAGTCCGTTAATTCTCATAACCTTGAAGATGAAGTACGTTCTTCGAAACGTCGGGAAGAAATTACCCAACCACACGGCGCAAAAAACGTAAGACACCCGGTTCCCCAACACTCACTCAGTGGAAACCTCATATCACTGTTTTCGTACTGTTAAAAATATATTTATTTCTGATTATTCTATCTTCCTCATTTATTGTCCTATTTACTTTATTCTGTAATAACTCTCGGTCAGAAGAGTGGATGCGTGCGAAGTTGATAGACGTGTGATTCAGGACTTAACTATAGATGTCATTCTCAACAAGAAGGAAAGCAGAAAAACTTGAGATAATAAAGGACGAACGACCCCCCCCCCCCCCCCCCCCCCGTTTACCTAATGTAAAGGGTATACACAAGAACAACAAAGTGCCAAATTTCATTTTAAATAAAAATATGTCAGACAACAATTTTAACTTCTCTTTCTTGCGGATAATGAAAGAGCTGTGCAATTACATTTGCATTTTCGCGTAATATTTATGTTGTCACTGTTGATTTTGCTACCGAGGACAATGCTGATTTACTTTTAAATTCTTGGAGGGGGAGGGGGAAAGGAAGACATTCTGTACCGTTCCGCATACCCTGACCTCCGAATCAGGATTTGCCACTGGAGTCGACGTGCAATGACTAACTGCATGAGAACAAAAAGCTCTTTAGAAGCTAATAACCGCTTTGGTAGCAGGACAGTATCCACATTTTACGGAACCCAAAGGTTCATTACCGTGTTCACAAGAGCTTGCCACCGAAACATATCTTGAACCATACCAGTATGTACCAAGTCCACACTCTCACACCCACTTCTGTACGGTCCAGTTTAACACTATCCTCCCATCAAAGCCCACGGCTCTCAAACTGTCTATTTGTGTGGATGTGAAAGAAACTCTTAATTCATATTAATACTCAAATCTGACTTCATGAAATCCCCCCGGAAAGGCGCATGGCACAAAAATTCGGTACATTACACATACACACAAACATATATATATATATATATATATATTCAAATTCTGTTATAACGTCACGAAGGTACTGAATATTTTGTGTCGTTATAAACGAATGTTGTTCTAACCGCGAAGCATAATCTTCAGGTGATTCATCCCCGTTGTGTTTTATTCAAATGTCACATTACAAAGCACAATGTCACACTAACACATACACAAGTTTTACAGGTTACTAGTTTCGGCTTTGTTAACAAGCCATCATCATACTTTTTTTTTATCAATAGCTGTCCAGTGAAACTTATCCTTGCATATAGGATTGAGATATCATTCCTTTACAATATTCGTCATAAAACTTTATTGAAATAAATATATATAATATGTATAAAACTATAGAGTATAGAAAGGTTTTACGTGCTACACCTTTAAATATAAATAAAAATAAATAGATAAAAATGGCAGCCATTACATCTGATGTGTTGAAGGACACGTCTATCTCCTTCTTCCATGGCACTGTATAAATACAACTCAAGAGTCATAATTACCAATATGAAGAAGACAAATACCAAATAACAAAAACGTTTAAGGCGTATCCACGCATTAAAACTGGGATTATTGTAAAACCGGGGCAATTTATTTTTGTACTCGTAAAATAAAAAATCTAGTGCCTTGGAAGAACAAGATAGACACGTGCTTCAAGCACATCAGATGTAATGTCTAACATTTTATATTCATATTTATTTTTATTTATATTTAAAACTATAGCACTAAAAATCATTCTACACTCCATAATTTTATACATATTTTATATACGTATTTCAAAAAATTTTATGACGAATATTGTAAAGGAATGAGATCGCAATCCTGCATGCAAGGATAAGTTCCACTGGACAGCTCTTGATAAAAAAAAATCTGTGACTTCGTTAACAAAGCCGAAATTAGTAACCTGGAAAACTTGTATATGTGTTGTGCAGACTGTTGCCACCGTGCATCTTGGTCATATTAAATTAAGTTACAGACCAACTGATGCACACTAAAACCACTTTTTAAGTAGCTTTATTATTAAAATTGTTAAAATTGTACCCCTACACGTGTTTCGATCCCAGGATCATCGTCAGGGGTTTTTTTTTGCTAAAAGCTACAGTCACTTCAAACACATGATTTTAAATATTCTATCGGCACTTTAAAACTTATACATTATAAGTTAAAATCTTGTAAAAAGACTCGTTAAAAGTTGTAAAATTGTAAAAGTACTGTAAAAGTAGTACTCCACCTAGTACTCACGACAACAGGCAGTACACTTCGCTCCCCACAAAAACATATCACATGCCTTTAATACCACGATCCCACACGCCAGCACTTCCGCAATCTACTATCTACAGTACTTTTACAATTTTACAACTTTTAACGAGTCTTTTTACAAGATTTTAACTTATAATATATAAGTTTTAAAGTGCCGATAGAATATTTTAAATCATGTGTTTGAAGTGATTGTAGCTTTTAGCAAAAAAACCCCCTGACGATGATCCTAGGATCGAAACACGTGTAGGGGTACAATTTTAACACTTTTAATAATAAAGCTACTTAAAAAGTGGTTTTAGTGTGCATCAGTTGGTTTATAACTTAATTTTGTATGTGTTGTGCAGACTGCGTTTTTTAATATAACATTTGAGGAGCATAACGTTATGGTTAACAGTGAGGAATTGATTGGTAGCACAGAATATGTGACGCTAGAGAAGAGATGTCCCATAAACAGATGTCGTTATAACTGGGTTCGACTCCCTCTCTCTCTCTCTCTATATATATATACATATATATATATATACATGTGTTCGTGAATTTTAATAATATATTACTATTCACGAATTACTGCAGCAAATTTTCCGAAGTAATTGCATAAGTAAGAAATGAAAAAAAAATGTTTTATTACCTTAAGACTGCACGCCCTAGGGCAGACATCGTTGATGAATAGTGGCGTCGCGGTTTTTTTTGGCGCCCGGGGCGAGTAATCATAATGGCCGTCCGTAACAGAAATTATAAACCGTAAAAAATCATAATCATTTATAGTCCACTTTCCCGCCCCTCGGACTCTACCGCCCCGGGGGGCGGCACCACTCGCTGCTCCCCCTGCCCTCCCTTAGCTACGCTCCTGGCTGCATAGCAACCGGTG
The DNA here is from genome assembly GCA_021186555.1 of Reticulitermes speratus. Classification (NCBI taxonomy): domain Eukaryota; kingdom Metazoa; phylum Arthropoda; class Insecta; order Blattodea; family Rhinotermitidae; genus Reticulitermes; species Reticulitermes speratus. The sequence continues at coordinate 848,281 of JAJKFL010000004.1, forward strand.
ATTCCGCCCCCCTCTGCAGTACTCGGCCCTGCTCCATCCGCAGAATATAGAACAAAATATTGCAGTGATATGGACATGTAGAATGAAACACAGAGCAAAGGCGAACAAAATAATTAATTTACTGCACATTTTACTCGACTTCTCGCCGAGAGGTTGAGGTACTGACCACTGACGTGCCAGTCTTGCGTATCGACTGTCGGAAAATGCGAACTAGGAAATGTCACGAATCACGTAGTGGTACATCATATGTACACTTCACTTAATAAAATATCAGGTTAAATTAAAACGAGCCGTTAAGTAAACGCTAAGAATTGTTAGACCGTAAAAGGTATAAAAAAAAGAAGAAAAAAAAGCAGATGCTAAGAAGAATGAACTGAAATGGGAAAATACACTAGAAGAAGGAAAATCAGAAAAATAAGTAGCATAATAAGAAGAGCAGCAGAAGCAAAAATACAAGAAAAAACCAGGAAGAAATGTTGTAACATAAAATTCTGGCAGCTTGCGTAACAAAAGGAACATTTCCGAACGAGCGCAGACCTCCAGGAAGAAATGCATTGGGGTGCTAGTAACGACAGGTTTGCTCGCCGCTTCCCGTTAGCGATTCCGTCACGCGATCAGCGGACATCTGCCGAAACTTTTTGACACGATTTCCGCATGCAGTGCTGGGCGTGAGTCGGTTGTGTGAAATATCAGGTGGGACGTATCATACGCTGCGTGACAAATGACCTCGTGTTCAAAATAACCAACCGCGAGCAAAGCGACGCTGCGACTTTGTATTTATTTTTAGACGAACTCACGCTTATCTGCATGTTTTAAACAAGCATTTAACGTTATACTGCACTTCCGACTCCAAAACTGCAAGCGCCGTCCTTAAGAACTACAGCTCGCAAATTATTTCAAGGACTACATGAATGTCAAGCAAAGCACTGTGAGAAGTTAGGTTTTCAAAGCGGTGTTGCTGCAGATTCATTTCTTCTGTGATGTGACCCTATGTTGCCTTCCGAACATCCTGAACTACACAGGGCCATATCCCAACAGATCCCCAAGAAACGCAAAATATGTATTCTTATTTATGGTTCATCCGATGAAGCTGTCAGTAACTCTGGTTACATTGCGTCGAATAGCAGGATAATTAATGTATAATGAACTGAAAACGAAGCAGGCATGGCAAATTTGAGATACCATTCTGAAACATTGCTGGAGGTACTACGAAAATCCGTCAGAATAGCCGGGCCCAGCACCAATCTTTGAACCCACAACCTCTCGAATGCAAGAGTTCTATTCACTAGGCAGCAATGTTCAAGCACTGTAGTTATTTACAGGTGACACATAGGCCTAAGTTGTATGCATTTTAACAGCACAATTATTTTAAAGAATAGGCACTTTGGTTTCTTTCCACTTCTCTTGAAATATATATGAACTTGCTTTGTACGGGTGCGGAACTTGAACTGAACGTGCGCTGATAGAAACATTTGGGCCTACGAGCAGGGGTCGAGAAAATTCTCATCAAGGGATTTGCAATCTTCACTAATCACGTTAAAATGCAGGATGCTATAATGCGAGCAGGAAATGAGAAATTATTACGATTTCACTGAAAAACATGACGTACAGAAACCACCTGGGAGAACTAGGCATAGATGGACATTCTATAGATATATAATTCAGCATGTGTGTGTCAAGCTCTGCATCTTGGAAACTAATAATAACATAAATGAGTTAATACAAAAGCTGTACCTCTTGGAGAGACAAATCTGCGCAAATGTCTCTTTCAGAAATAAAGCTCAGCATGTCTACAACACTGATCTTGGACATCATGTCTTAGGTCTCACAGGATGCTCCAAAATAATGGCAAAGGATGCGAACACATCCAACCTCGACCCGTTGCCATGCTTGTAACCGCAGACTTACAAAAGGTGTGTTTGTAACCTATTTCTGTACCAAATTTCAACATTCCTAGCTACAATGGTTCATTAGGTATTGCCATTATACATAAAGCTGAAGAAAATTTTTGAAAGGACAACTTGTTATTTTACACGTTGCATATACATTATGTTACCAAAAGTTGCATACTTTTCCAAGGTGTTACACAATTTCAGGGGCTAATATTGTTCCCACCTTGCAAGTCTGTGTGACTGCCATGTTACTATTACTGATTGCAAGAATTAAAAAAAAAAATACTGTGTTCATGTAAATGCCAACGGTATAATGTTCATACCAGGTTGTGTGAAATTTAGTCAAATGGTTAAAAAGTTGAAATGGAGGACACACAGACAGCATGGTGATCTCAGACGCATATTTTTTTTCCTTTTAGGAAGTAAAGTGGGCTAATACTCACAAGATGTGCAATCAACTAGTCCCAAATATCTGCAAATGGCCACACATTATAATTCATGAATTAGTTGCACAGTGCCCCCCAGAAATTAATCTTATGCATCACACATGCAGTAAACTCACACCTATAATTCACTCTGCAGATGGAAACATCACATTCCTCTGAAACGTTTGCAACAATTACCACACTATATGGCCTCACTTCATAGAAGTCACTGCTATAAGAACCTGAAATCCTTATCACACACTTCATTATTGCATACTGACATAAATACCACTGATAACCAAAGTTTGGTGCTTCAAGCACATACTGATTACATTTTGCCAGTCCCATGTGCAGACAAGTGATACAAACTATTTAAAAAAAAAACAACTAATGCACATTAAATGTCACTATTTATTTAGTTGACACTACCCCTACATATGTTTCAGTCCTTATCGGACCATCATCAGGGGACCTTTCTATCAAACTACACTTTTACACATCCATAAGTTCGTGTGTTATCATTTGCAGTCAAGTCACTTTTGGGTTTTGTTATATTATGTAACCTTTAGGAAAGGGTTATGTTTAATTTGTAAAAACTGAGACACTGTATAAAATCTTAAAAAGTTAAAAGTTTTGTGTCTATATGTACGTTGTTTATAACATCATTATCGTACTAACTACGCACTTTATTAACTTGATGTTACGTAGAGTCGTGGTACTTGGATTTGGAGGTCACTTTTGAATTACTCTGTTTTGTACTGCTTGTTGGCATGCTACGTGTTCGTGTCTATTGGATGTCTAGTGGAGTGTCTAGACGTCCAATAGTAACGAACACGTAGCATGCCAACAAGCAGTACAAAACAGAGTAATTCAAAAGTGACCTCCAAATCCAAGTACCACGACTCTACGTAACATCAAGTTAATAAAGTGCGTAGTTAGTACGATAATGATGTTATAAACAACGTACATATAGACACAAAACTTTTAACATTTTTAAGATTTTATACAGTGTCTCAGTTTTTACAAATTAAACATAACCCTTTCCTAAAGGTTACATAATATAACAAAACCCAAAAGTGACTTGACTGCAAATGATAACACACGAACTTATGGACGTGTAAAAGTGTAGTTTGATAGAAAGACCCCGTGATGATGGTCCAATAAGGACCGAAACATATGTAGGGGTAGTGCCAACTAAAATAAATAGTGACATTTAATGTGCATTAGTTGTGTTTTTTGAAAAATAGAGTGAAAATGCACAGTGATGATAAAATAAAAAAAGTGATACAAACATTTGAGGTGGAACCACGCAATGTATCATACAGGTACATGTAACCCATCTCAAAATTCACTTTATTAACCAAGAGATAACAAGCTGGTCAGCTACACACAATTTTGATAAGCAGGGTCAACTGAGCAAAAGAAACATTAATTAATTACATCATTAGGCCAAACTAAAACAAAATAACAGTGAAGCCAGTAACACAATGTTTAAGAAAACAAAATGCAAAAATTGTAGTTTTCTGTTTGGCTGCTGCCCAATGAAAATGGATGGCAGTAATTGTGGTTTATTGGTTAAGCTTCAGAGACAACAGTGCCAAGGAGGTTAAGACCCACTGAGGCATTACACAGGTACTAATTTATTCAAATTACTGACATTTTGTTTTAATCCTCATGTACAGCACTATTAACATTCAACATACATATGGAACAAGAATATTTTAAGCTTTCAGTTCAGTATGTCCACCTTGAGTATATGCATTTGAAAGGTATTCTGATTCAAACTAATTTTCCTGCTACAAATGTGCTACCAAAGGTCCGCTCCTAATGTCATATTTAGGCAATTAAATGCTATAATCCAAACTGATATAATGTTCTTATTATTGCTGTTATTACTGTTGGAAAGGACTTGACCACCAAGTTCAGATCTTGTCTGAATAATTTCTCAAACATAACCTCAAACTTTTACACTACAGCCATGATCGTAGTTGTTAAAAATGTTCATACATCATGAGATACTCCAATATGTGACATACTCAGTGAAACGTTTCCACTGACATAACTTTTTATTACCAATATAGAGGTTATGACATTTGTAGTTCTGAGCTATCATCAGGTTTATCATATATAGGTTGTTTCAGGAGAAATCGTGTCATATTTCGGAGGAACGTTCCTTAGGTTAACTGACACAGACGTACCCAAACATACCTATATCCAAGTTGAACAGTTATGGAGATAATGCCAAGAGCAAAATGTGGTCTTCTTGCAGTTCACCGTACTGTACCTGTTTAACATGACATGATGTCTGTACAAAGCGCAGGTCCGTCCTTATGCCAACAGCTAAGCCAAGCAGAGACAAGTGTGCTATGTGAAGTAGTTGGAACCCTAAGAACGATTTTTATTGAACCTGTGACCTTGTGTGTTTTCTTTACTAGTGTCATTCAGATGTTAATTAGATGTTAAGTACAGGTGTTAACATTACAGAAACTATGAATTCCTTCTTGTTTTAATATGTATTTGGCAACTAATAAATGTATAACAGTTCTCATTCTTTAAAAATTATCTGCGCATTATCTCCATAACCGTTCAACTTTGAATACAGGTATTTTAAATTATATCAATGTAATTTAACCTAAGGAACAACTTCCCGAAGTACGGCAGATTCCTCCTGAAATGTCCTGCATATACATACTGAGGTATTCAACATTTAGATACATTTTACTTGGAACAAATAGGATCCGAATTCCTTTACATGCCTTGGTTTCTTTTTCTGTAAGAATTATTGGTTATTAATATTCAACCACTATGAGCCTATATGTAAATTCTACCGATGAAATGGTGCATAAATACTGGACACCACAATACCTAAAGGCAAAGGTCACCCCATAACATACCAAAGGAGGTAAAGAGTGGGAGTACAGGTATGGCTCTACTCACCTTGGTGCCAGATGGGGATGGGTGGTCAAGGCCAAGTCCTGGCTGCTTTACCCCCAAGAAAGAGCCCTGATACCCACTGCAGACGAGGCTGGGTGAGCCACAGGGCCGGTCTGTACAGGTATGGATAAGAAAAATCTCTCGATGACACTGGTTTTTGAACCCCAAACCATCCAGCACGTAGCACATCCCTATACTGACTACACTATTCCGGCACCCCCCCTCAATATGTACATACATGAGAGACCTGATGACACCTTAGAACAAGCTGAAACGTGTCATCGCCTGTATATTTATAATATAAGTAATAAAAAGTTGTGTCAATGGTAACATTATTCCTCCAAGTTCTTACATAACAGGTAATATGTTCATGAGCTATATGCATGCAAATTCCCACTTTTCTTATTCCAATGAATCATTAACTATCACCATCAGACCGAATACCAAACACAAATTTCTGTAGATGCCATGCAGTTTTACACTATAAAAGATTATTTTAACAGAACAACCAGATCGGTTAAAAAAACTAACAAAACACATTATCTAAACACCCTACATAAACCTCCTTACTGTCAGATTTCTCATTATGCAGCTTTGCACAGCTTCACCCCAATAATGTGCATCTCAAGACAGTGTTTCTCCACAGAACTGGTGAAAGTATATTACAAGTACCTCTTCTGTGAACTGCCTAATTCAATTAAACAGAAAATATGATCCACCAGAGGTTCCTGTCATCATCATGCATATTATTAATGCATGGTACATGACCACAAAGGGTTAAAATATAACAGAACTATATCATAATGTTCAACAGGAGAAGTACTGCGCTTCTTATAATCCCAACCAATGCACATAAAAAGTGTAATGTGAAACGTACATCACATTCAGATACAGAGATCCTGTAACAGCTGCCAAGCTCAGGGCATCTTAATAAGGGGAAACTTTACTAAAGGTTGTACTGAACTGAACAGCCTGACATTTGTATGAAGTTTCATGAAAATCTGTCAACTTCTTTACAGGGTATTAGGAATTATCTAAATCTCTCACTGTCCTAGTGCTGTACTTGGGTACAACAGAACTGCTGAGTCCACCACTTTTGTTGAAGTAAGGCTGAACCCAATACTCCCTCCTTCTTTATTCTTAGTCCCAGCAACCAGACAACAAATGTATCCTCTTTGTCTGGTGACACGTTCATACTGAAGCAATGCATATGGTCACAGTAAATCACCTCCGGTGTGTGAGGCATGTATCATGTCGCATCTATCGTATCATAATTGCATTGCCACTGTATTGAAAATAGTGTCCTGTACGACAGCAGCCTTAGCTTTTTTATGTCTGCTGTCCACATGTAACACACCAAGAACTTCTGAACATGAAACTCAATAATGGGGGAAGTTACTAAGATTTGTCAAGAGATTTCACTTGTCATTAAAATCAGACAGTAATGGACACTTTACACGAAGATCTACATGCATTTCCATTTACATCTTGAATGTAACTTGATAATTATTTATTGGAGTAAAAAAAGTTTCAAACAAAAACCGCAGACAAAAATTATACAAACATTACATAATGAATACATTCTGTAAGTCCTGTGGTTTTTGAGATAATTAAAAGCCAGTGCACATGCCAGACTTTTCAAGCTAGAAGTCTACTTTCTCAAACAGCATGCTAGTAGTACACAAACCCGTGATGCACAAAACACTGCACTGCTACCAACTTTCAGTACCCTGTTTAATCCATAAAAATAATGATAATAATTTTCTACTCACATTTTGATTTGGGTCTCCAGTTCCTCCCTGCAAACTGACAGGAAAACAACAACACATGCCTAGCAGATAAATATACATATATATATACCAGTATGTATTTAAACACATAAGATACAGCATAAAGTTTTGTTAGTAAGGCACACAGCAGGATGGACTTCAGAACATGATTGGTTTGTCTTTGCACTGGTCGATGACAAAGGCTGTGAAGCGTTTGAGGAACTTTGGGTACTCCCGTTTATACACAGCTCGCAGGACAGACGCAGGTGCCCAGCCACCAGGGTTCACTGCAAAAACAGTAACATTTGTTTTCATGCTAAGATTCATCACAGCACTACAGCTGACCTCCTCTGGAAGATGTTTTCTGAAAGGATGAGACCACTTGGGAAGACCTACATGTAGATGGGAAACAATATTGGACTGATTTTAAGCCTGTACATGGGAAATTAAATGGGCTGCTGGTATGTGTGGTGAGGCCATTCTAATCTGCCCTTATGGCTCTTTTTACCTCCAATTTTCTTCAAAATCAAAGGGTGGAAATACAAAGAAATGATACAATGATAGTAAACAGCTACCCGACACTAGTTAAATGGCACAAAATGTCTACCTGCCTGCCACTTGTGAAGGACAGTCAGGAGGAAGGAAGGGGGAGGGGGATCAGAGATAAATAAAAAATTATGGGTGCAACACAGTAACTGCCCAGAATGGACTACACTGCCTGTTACAGATCTCACCTGACATTCCAACACAATGGTTACAGAAACTGGGTGTAACAGTGTGGACTGGATTCATCTAGTTCTGTATAGACAGGTACCTGTTGTGGACTTTTCTCAACATGGAAATTATTTTAATGTTATATATTTCACGCAAGAGACAAGTTAATGTAGAATATCCAGTTGGTGTATTAATCACAAGTTATGTTTATTTAGCTCTTCAATCACACTAACAAGTTGTATTACATATTCTTCTTTTGGCAACTACTTTCGGCTCGGGGATTGAGCCATCATCAGGCCACTAACAAAAAACTACAAGTATACATTCATAATGTATTCATCGATGTAAAGGGGGAGATCTCCTACCTATAATACATATACAGCTTCCTTTTTGTAGTTTTTGTTAGTGGCCTGATGGTGGCTCAGTCCCTGAGCCAAAGCTAGTTGCCAAAAAAAAAACTTGTTGGTGTGACTGAAGAGCTAAACAAGCATACAGAAGACACATGTTAACTTATATTTATTACCAACTAACTGCACATGAGGTAGTAATCATACATTTATATCATTACATAGTACAGTCTCCTACAAGTTGTCCTCAGCCATCTTCAGGGAGAGTTTTTTTTTCTAATACAAAGGCATTCCTACTTTGTAGCAACATACTAATATTAGCTGTGCATAATAAATACTTAAGATATTGAAACATTAAAATGTTAATGAATATTATGTCTATATGAGAGCCAAAATTAGATTAAAAGTTATATATGGCTTGTTTATGTATGGAAACAAACATGCCATGTATAACTTTTAATCTAATTTTAGCTCTCATATAGACATAATATTCATTAACATTTAATCTTTTAATTAGATTATGTAAACAAGCTACATATAACTTTTAATCTAATTTTAGCTCTCATATAGACATAATATTTGTTAACATTTTAATCTTTACTTTTTTAAGTATTTAATATGCACAGCTGATGTTGGTATGTTTCTACAAAATAAGAATCCCTTCGTGTTCAAAAAACTCTCCCTGAAGATGGCTCAGGACAGCCAAAACATGTAGGAGATTGTACTGTGCATTGATATAAATGTATGATTACAACCTCTTGTGCAATCAGTTCGTAATAAATACAAATCAACAAGGAAATGAATCTTCAAATTCCATAAAAGGCAGGCACTATCATGGCTGGCTGATACACTATCAGGCTCTCAAGAGAGACTGCTCCAAGGAGTTGAGTTGTTGGTTAGTTACACAAGACAATGTCTTGATGGAGCAGTTAAGAACATTACAGCCTCTACTTCCTCTGGACTCACCAACAGAGCAGTAAGTGATCTTGCATGTGATGTCATCACGGGTGATTTGGGCTCCATCTTTGGGTGGGTCAATGAATGTCTGGCAAACCAAACACACGGTGAGGCTTACTCGAACGCATTTGCCGATATTACTCTGCTGGAAGACAAGGACAGTATCAGATAACTGCAGGCAATAAGGTCTACAGAAATTAAGGCACATTTAACATTCACAGATTCTGCATTTTTCCCACCAACAGCACTGGTTTGTTTATTAAAATTCTCACAACGGTGATTATTTTCCTAAACAGAACTAATTGGATGGTCTTACCAATTGAAACACACTGTGTTCTATGTTAGGTATGAACTAAACTTTTATACATTATTTAGACAAAGTTTAGTCTTTAAAGGGTTAAACAACCCTATGACATCACAATCGAATCAAAGTACGATCATCATCATGGTGTATTACATACTACCTTCCTTAATAGGATTGGCCAGTTAGTGCGTAAGTTTTAAGATGCACAGACAACATGAGAACAAAACTGACAGAACACAGCGGCTCAGGACTAAAACACACCACTTGCACTCACTAGGATAATACCTGTTGTTGTGTTGGGTTTAGAGACCTGTCAGCATCAAAGGCTATAAATGCCTACCTAAAGATCAAGTGGATAAAAGCCTGTATGATTATGAATGGCATTGCAACATCAGATGTTTAAAAGGGTAGTTAGAATTGCTGCAGCTGGGATAGTGGTCGGTAAAGCGAGTTGCTATGGGCTGGATGGTCCGGGATTGAATCCCGATGGCTGAGATTTTTTGTGCCATCCAGAGCAGCCCTGAGGCCTACCCAGCCTCCTGTACAACAGATACTGGGTCTTTCCAGATGTAAAGCGGCCAGAGCATGGTGCTGACCATCCACCTCCTTCTAGTACTGGGTTGCGAATGGGTTGGAGCTCTACCTTTGCCTCCCATCTGTGCCTGTCCAAGGATGTCATGAGGTGACCTTTACCTTTAGTCAGAATTGCCATATTGTTTAAATGTACACAAAGCTAGGTATAAAAGATGATATTACACACTGTATAGGGGACTGTTGTCACAGTACTAATATTCTTGTAGCTAAAATGTCAGAATTCTAAAACCTTCACCTTTAGTCAGAATTGCCATATTGTTTAAAAGTACACAAAGCTAGGTATAAAAGATGATAAGATATTACTTGCTGGGTAGGGCCAGTCATCACAGTACTAATATCCTTGTAGCTAAAATGTCAGCATTCTAAACATAATCACAAATAAAAGACAAAAAAAATGACAGGCTGTACAGGGACCTGTCATCAGAGTCCTAATAACTGTATAGGTAAGAAAAGCTACAAAGCCACAGATTTTTCTGTTGTATGGAAGTTGAAATGTTACATATTGTTGAATCCACAAAATATTCAGATAAACAGTGCAAGGCCAATACTGGTAATGAATTCCAAGACTTTAAGAAATATTGCCATTGTCATGGGCACGAATATCATGCAATGAACCTCGGATTATGTATGTACAATGCTGGAGGTTGTACAACTGAAATTTGGCCAGAATATGGAAAACACTGAGAGGTGCACCACAATGTTGACAAAAGGTGCTGGCTCTCCAGGCAACAATGTTCATGTATCAGGCATGAGTGGCCAATTTGCAGCTGGGTTGTATGGACAATACCACCTATTTTTAGGATGTAATAACTTTCCCCCATTTGTTCTGAGACCTTTTTACCATTGCTGCATCCACGGCAACTATGGCAGCCATAATGGTTCTTTCCAAAGTGTAAAGATGACTAAAGTGTGACTACTATCATTTACCTACATCTACACTGAGGCCACAGAAGTTGTCCCATAGATCAACTCCTTACATTTCCTTCTCAAGCCATTATGCTTCTCCGCCTGATATACTTCCCTGTATTCTCCTCCATTGTCTAGCCATTCTGTTCCCAAGAACAATGGTAATGAAGAAAAGGTGATCAACTCTTGTATTGACAAGTACTTCGGGCTAATTGAAATTGGTCAGAGTTGGCTTAAGCGCAAAAGAACAGGCAGAAGTAAACCAAACACTGTAATTCATACCATCCACAGAATTTCGTTCTGTGACCTCAGTATAGTGCTGAGATTAAAAATTCTGGAGTATCACATCCACATCGTCCATATGCCTTTATTCACTTGTAGCTACTACTGAGGACTTCAGTGCAAAGCTTTAAAGCCACCCACCACACACACATTTCTTGTACTGCAATTCCATGGGTTACCTGCTATGAGTTTAATTTCTGGAGATTCATAAATCAGAAGAGTATTCAGACTTTTGATAAAAGTGTAATTCTTACGCTGGGAACACACAGAACTCACTGGAAAGTCGGGATTATCAGTTGAATGGTTGCAGACAATCCATATGTCCTGTCCATCAGGGTCATTGTGATCTGGTACTTGCCGCATGTGTGACCAGAAAAGGGAATCTCTCTGCGATGCAGGCCAGATGCGTTTGTGCACTTGCAAAAAGACCAGCGTGTCATCCGCTATTGTTTCTATAACTGTCATCTGCTCGACCGTTGCTGCAACACATAACAATGCCACTGCTTGTCCCAGTTGTGAAGTAGCAGGAGTGACAGGCCATGAAACACAGTAATCTGGGAAGGATTTTTAATGCCTGTATACTGACTGAACTCTGTAGAGTCCTACTTCAGAACTTGCAGATTAGCTACTCAAGAAATAAAACCCGCCTTTAATGGAACCTGAACAGTCACTACCATGTTCATAAAAGCCTGCCACTGGACCCTATCCTGAGTCAAATGGACTCAGTTCACACCTTTTCAGCCCATTTTTTTAAAGTCAATTTTCATGTTACCCTCCCACATTAGCCTGCTTCTTCCCAGTGGCATCTTCTGTTCAGATTTTCTGTCCAAAGCTTTGTTAAGCATGTTACTTGTCCCACCCAATCCATCCTACTAACATTATAACTATATAACTTATTAACATTTCATGAGGCTCCCCATTATGCAATTCTTTCCCATCCTCCAGTCAATATGTCCCCTCAGGTACAAATACCAGGTGTGGCTATTAAGTTCCTGGGAAGATTTTACTGCACATATTCCTGTATACTTAAAGCTTAATGAGAGGGGTCACCTTCAAAGTAATCCCCTTGAGCAGCTATACACTCAGTACAGTGATGTTGCCCCTGCTGGAAACATTCATGAAACTCTTTTTTAAAACAACCTCCAGTGATGCCATCACATTTTTATGAACACCTTCAATCTTCAATGTCCTAAAACCATTGTCCCTTCAAGATAAATTTTAATTTTGAAAAGAGCCAAAAGTCATTGGGAGCCAGATCTGGTAAGTAAGGGCAGTGCTCCAGTCCAACAACAGATTCTGTTTGCCACAAACTGCTTCACACAGTGCTCTGTTAGCTGAAGCACGGTCATAGTTGATGAGTGAACTGTTGGGCCTAAGTTCAGGGCTTTTTCTCTGTACAGCTGCATGTAACCTTGTAAATATTTCTACACAATATGCCTGGCTGACTGCTTGACCTTGTGGGATGAATTCGAAGTGTGCAATACCCCTGATACTGAAGGAAGTGATAAGCATTGTCTTCATTTGTGATTTCATCATGCTAATTTTTCTGTGTCTTGGAGATGCTGGTGTTTTCCACAGCGTGCTTTGCTCTCTGCTTTCTGAGTCATATTGAAAGTATCATGTTTCACCTCCAGGGATAATTTTTGACACAACATTGTTCGGCAATTCCCTAATCAAACTAGAACACAATAAAATGCACCACTGTTAATCATTTTTTGACAAGAGATATGAACATCCATCTCTTACTTCTGACACAGCCTTGACACAAATGATACTACAGTGCTGAAATTGCAGCCTGCACATGTCAAAAATGGATAGACATGATTTTTATGTGATAAAGTCTAATGTAAGACAATGAGCCATGCAATACATTAATTCTGGAAACTTAGTAGCCACACCTCATATTACCCACAGCACACTGTCCTGAAACACTCTAACAAGACAAAGTTTCAAATTCATATAAAACAATGGTAGAAGTTATACAATATTAAATATACAAAATAAACTACAAAAAGTTTAACAATTATTCCTTCATACATTTGCTGTACCTATGCAATTATCCAGTGTCATAAAATCTAAACTGTTCTATTTCTCAGCACTGTAACATAGACAAAAATCTTTTAAAGTTAAAGCTTTCTCTGATATACACACTGCAACTCAATACACAGCTGTTATTGGTGCTAATGCTGTCAGAAGGCAAGTTGGTATAGAGTTAAGAGATGTTTGCCAGCAGCATGATGCTTGGTGAAAATTGGGCAATTAGCACATATACTATAACCTCTACCATCTGGCCCTTTCAATCCAAATATAGCTGCTGATGGCTGGAGTTATTTTCATTTTAAATGCCCATTTCTGCACCTGTTGATATTATCCATTGTATTTCATTCATTTTAAATTAACACATTCAAATAAAAAATACACCCTTAAGAATGGGCCCATCTATGTGTGGTCCAAGCATTGAAACAATTCACATATTTTTTATGAGCTTAATTTAGGATCCTTTTTAAATCTGTTCATTTTCACTTTATGTTTTAGTTTGTGGTATTAGTCATTTCAGACATCTGCGAGTATAAACTGGATACACTGTGCTACAACATTTGGAGCTGACTGTACATGAGTATGTCATGTTATTTCATAAGCAAGTTTTGTGTGTGTGTGTTTGTATAAGTCTTTGTAAGTGTTTATGGCATGAATGAATATGCCCTACGGCATATTCATTCATGCCATAAAGACGGAGTACCTGAAGCTTGATCCCACGACTCATTTCAATTGAAGAAATGCCAATAACACAGATGTTTGGACACAGCACAGCACATGAATACCTAATTAAAATAATTTTATATTGTATTTAATTATAAACTGATTTTAAGGATTTTAATATTTTTATTTTAACTGTATTTAGACACTGATGCATAAAATCCTCCACTTTCGCATAAGTTACCACACAAAATGTATACGTCGAAAATTGCTAGCTCCTAGAAGATGGCCAAGAATTATGGCCAAAACACGTCGGAGCAATAATTAATAACAAATACAAATAATGTGTAACAAGTTGGTAATAAATATTGTATATGTAATGTAGTTGCATGGAAAAAGTATAATATTAAATTCAGAAAATTTGAATATCATGATGCAGCAGGACATTTTCCTTTCATCCCATAAAAGTTACATTTAACAGGAAATGGTTTTCCTCTTAGGTTGATAAAGGCTGAACAGAGAATATGTGCAGCTGTAATATCAACAGCCTCTCTACAGAAAGCAGCTGTAATATCAGTAGCCTTTCCATAGACAGCACGTACTGTTCGTCTTTGATACGGGTGTTTTACCATTCCAAAAGACCGAGCACAGCAGTCAAGCTGTTAGCTCTACTGTGTCACATAGGTGGCCCCAAGCTCAAATATTGGCCTGGATACCAGCTAACCCACCTGAGGCTTTTCAGAGTTTCCTCAGCCCCTCTAGGGATATGCCAGTATAGTACCTCAAATTAGGCCACAAATGCTTCCTTTCACATCCTCTCTAATTCTTATTCACTGATCACCTTATCACTCATTACTATATAATTTGAGCTACAGACTGCATCATTAAATAAACTGCAAATAAAATCCACATACTCTCCCACTCCATACGCACATCCGGCGAGAAGAAGTAGTGACACATTTCATGGCCTGTCACGCCACGCACCATGTGACATGCCTTCAGTGGGTCCACCACCATGCCATTCACCTCTTCCTCTCGCTTGTACATTTTCATCTCACCATCCTCTGCAAACAGTTGCCAGCCACCCTCACCCACTCCCAGACGGGCATATCGAAGTTGTTCCATTGCGATGCGGTCAATCTACAACATCCAAACCTTCATTATTATGGCTGTCTTTTTAGATTTTGCATGGAGATAACAAAGAGATCATGAAAAGTTTGGTGGAAATTCTCCTAAATAACAAATGTGAGTGCCAGTTGCTTGATGTCAGTGTTCCCGTCTAGACCGAGCAGGCTGCTGCAGCAATAATACTCAGTTACTGGTAACTGTGACTCATATACTTCATGCTAAATGTCTTAAACATGCCCTTCTAAATCCTCGCTCACTCAACTCACTCACTCATCTTCATTATCATCAGGGGTCAACTATGTCAGCTCAGTCACTAAAATAAGTCCAACAATATGCACAAGTACATTTTGTTGGACTTATATTGATAAATGTATAATGCATGGTATGTTGCCATGAAGCGTATGTGTATATTCGGTCTTATGTTTTGGAGTTTCTTTTACTCCTGATGTACACGTACTAGCTGTTGGGGGGAGACCAGTCTCCTTCCAATAACCAGAACAAAATCCAAAACAATAAGACTGAATATACATATATACTGCATGTCAACATACCAACAAATACATCCCCATGCCATCAATCAACATACTAAAATAGATGCCGATACTTAAGAAGACAACAAGCAATGTTACGGGCAATGTTTACATAAAAACGCTTTAAAGTTTAAATTTTATAAACTGTATTGATATGCACTGTGTAGCAATAAGACTGAGATCTCAGTCTGATCCTAAAAGAAATTTGCAATTGTGATTTTGAATTTTATGTTGCCTGGATGGCCTGAAGATCATATAATTGGTTAAAACATGTAGTCATACATTTATATAATACAATATAATATAATATAATGTAATCTAATTATAAAGGTTTTGAGTGTCAAAGGAAAAGGTAAAGTGATACAACAAATAAAAAATGGAAAAAAAGAAAGCTGATGTGTGTCGGAAATTTGGTCTCATAAATTATACGATCCAAACGATTTGGAAAAACAGAACCAAAACTATTACAGCGTTTGAATGAATGGATTGAGAATAAAGCGATTTCGAAAGCCTGAATGAAGTTATGTTGATGAGGCGCTGCTTAAGTGGTGACAATGTACCAGTGACAGATCCTCTTCTCATGATAATGTTTGCTCTTCCTAAATTTTCATTTTAAGTTAATGTCTTTTTAGCATAAACCTGTATGGAAATTTACAATTACAGAAGAGTGATTCTTATTATGTCTAAATTTTAACTGTAATTTAAATTTGAAATAGATCATAGCAGTAACATTAAGTAATATGTCTGCAAGCCTGTGTTTTATTTCTTAATGATGAAAAAGCTAAGCACATGTTCATGTCTCATGAACAGAATGCAGCACAATATCATAACACAAAGATAGGTAACAAGTCCTTTGAGAGTGTGGAACATTTCTAATATTTGGGAACAACCCAAGCAAATCAAATGTGCATTCATAAAGAAATTACGAGTAGACTGAACTCATGGAATGCTTGCTATCATTTGTTGCAGAATATTTTGTTTTGCAGTCTGCTATACAAAAATATAAAGATTAAAATATACAGAACTTTAATTTTGCCCGTTGTTTTAAATGGGTGTGAAAACTGGTACTCACACCTATGTAGTAACATAGGTTGGGGGTGTTGAGGAAGATATTTGGGCCCAGGACAGACAAGGTAAAAGAAGAGTGGAGAAGACTGCATAATGAGGGGCTTTATGATGTGTACATCTCACCAATATTATTTGGGTGATCAAATCAAGAAGAATGAGATGGGTGGGGCATGTGGCACATATGGGGGAGAGGAGAGGTGCATACAGGGTTTTGGTGGGAAACCTTAGGGACACAGACTTATGTGAAGACCTAGGCATAGGTGGGAGGATGACATTAAAATGGTTCTTGGAGAAGTGGAATGGGGAGCATGGCCTGGATTGATCTGGCTCAGGATAGGGACAGGTGGTGGGGTCTTGTGAATGTGATAATGAATCTGCAGGTTCCATAAAATGAGGGCAATTTCTTGTCTAGCTGAAGACCTATTAGCTTCCCAAGAAGGACTCTAATCCATGGAGCTAATTAGTTACAATCAATAATTATGGAACAGTTCAGCATGCATGGGCACTTAATCTACCACTTGTGTTTGTGAGAAAAGATCTTGTGTTGTGTTCAAGAATGTGTTAAAATCAGTGAACAAGGTATGACTTGAAATGTGGTTTGCTGCTGGAAGTCATTCAATGCAGAATTTATATAGAGTCATATTCCAGTTAAGGGAATGTCAGTTTCAATACAAAATTACAAAATAATATCATTTCCAGGCTTACCCTCCTAAGACTTCTTCCCACTTAATAAGAAATATTTGTTGAATTTTTTCCAGAAAAATTTCAGGAAGGTTTTACTGTAAAGTGTAACTGTATGTACCTTCTAATTTAACATTTGAAAATTCTGCATTCTGCCCACACATTGTATTTATGTGTTTATGATGCATTCAATACTGGTATTTCTGTAAACAGTATTAACTGCTTGGTCTTTATAATGGAGATACAGTGTGTGTTTATAGCACGGCAGAAACTTAATTTTTAAATACTATTTAGATGAAGTGCAAACTTCACCTCTGGCCATAGACGGTGCTGAGATGCCTTTGAAAGGGCCCTGCAGGGACCAGAAAACATCTGCTGCTGCTGTTTCGTTTTCAGCCTGTCATGCAATTCAAGCTCCTCGTCCATCTTGTCAAGGCCAGTCTCCACTGCATCATAGAACTCCTCATCATTCAGAGCGCTGTGTGGCCCTTCCTGCAAGTTAGAGTACATTTTGTCAAGACAAACAGTTCTGACTGAAACTAACACAGCTTATTCTTCTATTACATAGGTATCTATTAATATTATTACTGTTGCCTTACTTTTTTATTTATGAACAACTTATTGCTTGAGTATGAATTCTGTCTACATTACACCTGTCAAATATAAACCTTGAAGCCTGCATTGTCACCATGGCTGACCTGGAGAGGCCTGCTTGCAGGGAACACATGGCAATAAAACTGCTTCTAAACTGTAAAAGCCCACCCACCTCATAGTCTGGACTGCCGTGCAATGCTAGCCTGTGTGGTGCTGCTTCCTGGCGTACTGTCTGGTACAACTCTTCCACCTTACGCCGTCGCTCTACTTCCCGTTCAAGTCGTCGTCTCCATGTGTCCTCTCGTTGACCTAGCAGTTCTAGACAGTGCTGTAGGGTGTCCAGTACTCCTGCTGTAGTAGCTTTGAATGTCATTGCCTCTCCCTTGAAGTCAATGGCATGTGCTCCATGCTTTACTGCCATGCCTGACCCTATACTGGTCATGCAACTGGCATTCTCACAGCAAGGTGGTGGCACTGAAAACATTTGAGGTAACATTATCATGATTAGTTAATTCACATATTTCATTTCATATACACATCTGCACTTTAATACCTGTTTAAATTTTTGTATTGCAAGCTTGAAAAGACAGTGTGTATTTAACCCTTTCTGAGCTGAGTTTTTCTAGCTAACTTAGAATTAAGAGGCATATGTTAGTCACCTAACCTAACCTAACTTAACCTAACCTCATATTTCTGTAACACAGAAAGGGTTGATATGTCCCAGAAGACAATCCAAAAGTGGATCTTCTGGCAGCTGTGATAAACATCCACGTCTGTAACAAGAGAATGGTTCTTGGGAGATGAGGACTATGATGATGATGATGATGATGATGATGATGACGACGACGACGACCGCAACAAGGGAATCATTCAGTCAGACAGCAAGGAGATATTTCACATCTCCTAGTTAATTAGGATGTGAAGCAAATGAGTGTATAAACAACCATGATAAGCAAGTCATATACAGAGTAACCCATTTAAATAATACCCTAACAGAAAATACTGTACTGTATGTGTATGGGACCAGTGGATGAATAGCACTTCTGTGGGGGGTGAAATTCCCTCATTGCATTACTGGTGGCATTGTGAGACCTTTGCTACAACTTGCAGTGTTTCTCTGAAGCTTTGAATGTGGTAAAGGCGAAATACTGCTTGGAGAGAAGAGCATTTTTGAGTGATAATTTTTGTTTTGAAACTCATGTTTTAAGATGGTGTAAAAAGGGTAAATTTTTAATTCAATTCAATTTATTTCATCCCTTTGAGAACAGCTTGTATAGGATACATCAATATTTCTATTTTATTCTAAACTCTATGTGTGAATTCTCACGTACGTCTTATATAAAATGTATATATCCTTACATATACATATATAACTTGTAAGCCATAGGTCTTTTACAGTTATTATAAAAAATGTTTAACCAATCTGTCATACATCACCTGCTTTTATACAAACAATATTCTTCTACTAAATAAAAAGATTACTGCCTTCTAAAATGTTGGATGTCTTCTATAGATTTAATATGGTTTGGCAATTTATTATACTACCGTATATTCTCGAATCTAATCCGCACCCAGTTTTTGGCGACTTCTTAAACGAAAAAAAGTTAGTTCGCGATTCTAATCCGCACCTTTCCTTCAACCACCCCTTGCCCACGGGGCGACTGATTGAATAATATTGGATGTTACCAATGCGTTAACCTTTAGCGGCCGGACTTATTTCTCAGCTTTGCCCTTTAAATCGAGATAAGTGGCCTACTTTACGGCACAAGCCCTGTGTGATCGGGTCTGCGGTCCCCGCGTTGGCCGTTTAAACTTTTGCGCTATCGTTAGAAAAACTTTAATATTATTTTATCTGGAAGAGATAAAATGGTGGAATTACTTCCATTTTGTAGAAAATGGAACACGCTTTTAGCAGAGCACTTTAGAAATTCAGCATGTATCCTTACTGCCTAAATAAACAAAATGCAATTTCATATTCTTGTGAATTTGAATTTTATGTCGTCATTTTTGTGTAAATAATATAATAAAATAATAGATTATTGTATTCTATTGTTCTTACGTTGTTTATTAATTACGTTATTGTTATATTGTACAGCAGCTCAATCATTTTTCCAAAATCCAGCTCTAGACCGCGAATCTAATCCGCACGCGAATCTAATCCGCATGATTTTTTAGCCCTCTAAAACTGTAAAAAAGGTGCGGATTAGATTCGAGAATATACGGTATCTCTTTCCTAAGTTTTTAACACTATTTTAACATACTTCTGTTCTCCAGTACTGAATATGAAAATCTTGTCTTTGACGGGTATTATGATCATGCAGAACTGAATTTTGTTCATACTTTCCTATATTTACTTTTATATAACACAAGATTTCCATGATATATATACTACGGACTGTAAGTATATTCCATCTTTTAAACAGCTCCCTACACGATATAGTTCTGCTCACATTGCTAATTATTTGTATCACTCTCTTTTGAAGCTTAAAAATTTTTTTGCTTTCCCATAATTCCCCCCAAAAATAATACCATACCTTTCATATGAATAAAAATGAGCAAAATACATACTCCTCCAAATATTTGTACCTGTGGTATATTTGAGGGACTGAAGTACAAAGAAACTTTTATTCAACTTGATACTCAGATATCTGATATGAGCTTCCCATTTTAAACATTCAGTTAAGTGTAGACCCAGAAATTTTGTTTCAGTTGAATAATTAACATCTCTGTTATTAAACATAATTCGAGGTTTTAATGGAATCTTGTTCTGCCAGGTGTGAAAAGATAATGCTATTGATTTTTCAGTATTTTTCACCAAACCATTTGTATCAAACCAATTGTAAAGAACTTCCATTGTACTAATTATTTTGTGTTCTAAAACCTTTCCATCTTCAGCCTGTATTAAAATATTAGTGTCGTCCGCAAATAATACCGTTTCTGCTTCCAAAATATTTGTTGTTAAGTCATTAATATATATTTTTAAACATTTGTGTATGTTAACATTAGGGTTCTGGCAGATATGCTGTACTGAACTGCAGTTTCTTGTAAGTGTTAGAATGGTTAAATAGTACTCAGGCACTCCTGAGAGCCACAACCACTATCAGCAGACTGCCAGTGATACCAAGCATTGTTATATACCACTAAACAAATTTGGGTGAATTGACTCATGGAAAATGCTGAAAAGTTTCATCTTATAAAACATACTTTTATATTACTGTGTCAATGTTTTTAAGAATTTGATCAATTAAACAATTTGCTCTTCTTTATTTTAAAAGAGGTAAATACAAACAAAAAACAGGGCAGTCATAAAGAACAGAAAAATGAAGCTCCAAATGCCTGTCGAGATGGCAGAAACAACAGGTATGCAGCAGACGTGGTTAATGTACCACAAACATGCTTGTGTCTTAGAAAAATAGCTGAGAATAATGCCTCAAAGTGAAGAGGTTGTCAAACCATAATCATTTCTGGTGAAGACCATGACCTGGCAGCAAGAACTGTTCACCAATTTCACAACAAACGAGTTTATCCCCTTTCAACTTGTTCTTCAACATTCTACTCCCTACACCAACACAATTTGTTGGGTGGGTGAGTGTTGTGGCCGTCCCAGGCAGCAGAGGCCAAAGGGCAGCAAAATGAATATTCTGAATCAAAGAATCTGATTTTCTGCACTCAACAAAATTTAAATTATATTGAGCCAATAAAAGGAAATTCAATAGATGATTTTTTTTAGTTCATAATTTCTGTTAGAGGCAGCCAGGTGTACTTGTCCTGGATGCCAAAAAATCTAGCTACACCATTGAATCCAGACCACTTACACATCAAAGTTTTGTAAATCACTGCTCTAACACCGGTAAACACAATTTTTGTCACAAGTAGGTTCTTTAGTTCTTTCTTGAATATTTTTTCATGCTGAATTCAATAATGCAATCAGAACTGCTCTATCACCCTTAGTTTTGCGTAACAAATGTTGTGTCTTATGTGGCGTATTATACATAATTTTTAGAAAACCTGTCTTTATTTATAGGATTTACATGTTAGATTTGGAGAGAAGTTACTCTTAAGTCACTTACAAGACAGTAATTTGACCTTGAATACAGATTACCAGGCAAAACAGGCTAATACATGAACCTCCATGTTCAGAGATGCATCTAGTCTCCACCTGAGGGGCAATGTTGTGTCAGTTGTGTGCCAGCTTTTGTTCTGTGAGTACCACAAGTATTACTTCTCTGAAGTGTATTACATCCTATCTTAGTTCTGTAGCAGCTTTCATTATGCCAAGGAAGTGTATAAATCAACCAGATAGTTTCTGATGTGTGTGTGTGTGGTGAGGTAACCTTCAAATCTCAGAGAAAAATCTTTACTCCACTGAATAAAAAATGAGCTTTATTTTGGGTGCAAAGCAGGTGGCCAAGATAAGTCTTAGGCCCCTAATATTTGCAGTGTAACACATGTTAGGCTTCTAACTGGTTGGAAAAATGGTTCGTGTCACATGCCCTTCGCCGTGCTTATGGTCTGGACAGACCTAAAAGACCATTCATCAGACTGTTATTTATGTTTGACAGGGATTACTTCTACACAAGTACAAACATATGGTTATATATCCAAATCTACCATCAGCAATGAGAACCGCTCCACAGTAAAGGGATACCTGTACCGAAACCACCAGACAATGTGACCATAGACCAAGATGACTCCGATCAAAGCTGGGCTGATGAAAAATTTCATCAAGGCGATGGATCAAAATGGTGTGGGATTTCTGTACTTAAAGAATACATTCCAAGAACAAGTGACGCTAAAATCAAGGAAGGGACATTCATAGGTCCTCATATAAGGGAGTTGATAAACGATGAGCAATTTGATGATCAGTTGAATGAAAAGGAAAAAGTGCACGGCAATCATTCAAAACTGTTACTAGAAACTTCTTGGAAAATCATAAGGCAGAAAACTACCGTGAAATAGTGAGTAATCTTTTGAAGAGCTACAAAACTATGGGATGCAATATGTCCCTAAAATACATTTCCTAGAATCACACTTGGACTCTTTCCCTGAAAACAGTGGCACCGTCAGTGATGAGTATGGGGAATGCTTTTACAAAGATATTTCTAACATGAAAAAGGGATACCAGGGCAAATGTACCCAAGTATGCTGGCTGACTACTGCTGGACCCTCAAGAGAGCTCAACAGGCAAAATACAGCAGACAATCAACCAAAGTCACATTTAGATAATTACAGCTGTCAAGATTTAGTATGAAAATACACGTTTTTATTAAAATATAACTGTATGTCACTTGAAAACCTTGCATGATGGAGGAAATCTAAGAATGCATTTGAACTCAGCATAAAATGTACTGTGAAGTTCACTTATTCCAATACTAGTGACAGAAAACAACATTTACTTTGTTGGCCAGTGTAACTGATGTTCACATCAGTTGTGTAGTCTGAAAATTTATTTGTGTCTTTGTGAATAAACGTAAGGTATTTCTTTGTATTGTAAGGTTTTATACTGGATACAGGAAAGGGTTAATTTTGGTACAGTGGAACCTCGTTCCATCGTTCCCGTTACCGTCGTTTTCCGGCATGTATCATCTGCCTTATTTGGTCCCGAAATTAGCCCCATATAAATAACTCTATTTTTCCCCGCCTCCATCGTTCCTCGAACTGTCGTTTTCCTGCATCAATCGTTGAAAAATCACGGTCCTGACACAACATTTTCCCGCATTGATAGTTTTTTTAAAATTTGAAGCGATGGTTTTAGTGTGCTGCGCACGCATGTATTGCTTTCTTAGTGCCACCTGGATTGGCTCCATCAAAAAGTATGGAAGTGCATTCTGTACTCTTTGCTCTCCATCCTTTTCTTTGGACTAGATGAAGACTTGGCAACACTGTTGTGGAGCGTTACTTCATTGCAAGTGGTTCTGTGCGTTCTGGTGTGCTTCATAGTTTCATACGTTACCCTAGTTTAACCATTTCCATCGTTTATTATCCTTTTCCTATAATATTTTATTTTTGTTATTAATTCATTCCTGTTTTTATTACTTCATTATATTTTATTCCTGTTATTTATATTAAAACCCGTGGACCATGTCCCAACCTAAAAAGCAAGTGAGATCTCTGCAAGAGCGATTGAAAATAGTAGAAGAGGTGAAGAAGAATCCTGGAGAGAAAAATGTCGACATTGCCAAATGCCTTGGGTTGGCTCCAAGCACACTAAACTCCATATTCGCAAAGAAGGACAAAATCCAAGAGCAGACAGAAAAATGTGGTAACGCCAGTAAGAAGAGGAAAATAGGTAGGGAGTCGACATTCGGCGAGTTGGAAAGTGTGCTCTTCACGTGGTACCAGCAGGCAAGGGCGTCGAATATTCCAATTGATGGAACCATTCTTCGTGGAAAGGCGAAGATGATTGCAGCGCAGCTGAATATAGAAAATTTCACTGCATCCAACAGCTGGATAGCGAGGTTTAAGGACCGGCATGGCCTAGTATACAAGAAGTTAGCCGGAGAAAGTGCGGCAGTGGACAGCAAAAGCACGGAAGCGTGGCTGGAAAGACTGCCATCTTTGTTGGAGGGCTACGAACGTGATATTTACAACGCGGATGAGACGGTGCTCTTCTACAACCTGCTTCCTGATAGAACCTTGGCTCTCAAAGGAGAGTCTTGTCATGGCGGGAAAAACTGTAAAGACAGACTTACTGTTTTACTTTGTGTTAACAGTGATGGAAGTGACAAACAAGTGCCGATTGTTATCGGAAAATCTCCGAAACCGTGATGTTTCAAGAATGTAAAAAAATTACCCACCACATACCATGCGAACAATAAAGCGTGGATGACCACAGATATTTTTTTTTCACTTCTGCGTTCATTAGATGCTAGTATGGGTGTGCACAACAGGAACATTCTCCTCTTTGTGGACAATTGTGCCGCACATCCAAAGGATATATCGTTTCTAAGAAATGTAAAAGTCATACGGTACCCGGCAAATTGTACAAGTGTGCTCCAGCCCCTTGATTTAGGGGTAATAAAGTGTTATAAGCAGCTTTATAGAAAACGACTTGTGCAAACAGCTGTTTGCTTAATGGATGCAGGCAAAGATACAAAAAAGAAGATAAACGTGTTGGAAGCTTTGCACTACACTGTGGCAGCCTTGCAACAAGTAACCCAGCAGACAATTGAAAATTGTTTTCAGAAAGCTGGTTACGTGCAGGGACAATCTTCAGGCGATAGTGACATCGTATTGACCAACGATGACGATTTCTGCCAAGACTGGGAAAGTTCAGTGTCATGAACAAAGATAAATTCGAGGACTATGTCTCTGTGGACAGTCACGTGGCAACCTGTGGTGTAGAAACAGTGCAGGAGCTGTGCGTGAGCCTCGTGGCGTCTGGGAGTGTGGAGGGGGAACAAGGAGGAGGAGAGCTTTGCTGAGACACATGAAGCGATGATGAAAGTAAAATCTTTCTTTTATGTGCACAGCACGAGTGACAGTGATCGTGAAAGTGTTCTAGGCCTTGAAAAATCGTACTTTGAATTGAGGAGTAAAGTTTGCCCAAAACAAACGTCAATGAAAGATTTTCTCAGCAAGAAGTAATAATAATCATTAAATTGTTCTTATCTAAATTTTTAATGGTTTCCTGGTACTATCGTTTTCCTGTATATATCGTTTTTGTTTTCTATCCCCCTGAAAAACAATGGATAGAGGTTTTACTGTATCATCTGGCCTATATGACTTTTCTAGTTTACTTGTAGTTGACTGGGTATTAATCAGCCGTTTGCTGAACCAGTTAGATAGCAACCTGTCAGGATAAAATCTATAATTCTGCACAATAAGCCTAAGGTTGCAGTGCATCCGGAGCATCTGCTGACGGGCCCTTTGGAAGAAGAAATCTACAATTAGTCCTCCACATACTGTACGTATACGTTACAGACTGCCATTATCATAGCTCATCTGAAACATGAAGACACATCCCAGTGGCAATACTTGAAACATGTCTCACACTGGGCTTCACCATCAGCTGGTTCTTCTGCTGTCTCACCTTTATCTCCATGTTTGCCTCCACTGGTTACCATCCCATTGTGTTCATCTTGGAACCCTGCAAACATAATACCAAAATAATAACAAAGTAATTTGCAACAAGTATCATACGGAAAATACTGTATTTACTGTCAGGATCTCACTTTTGAAGCTAAGAATTATTCAACACAATAAATTTCCTGCCTTCATTCATTCATACCTTGTGTCATAGTTTGAGTAAAGTCTACTTTATTATTAAATCCTTAAAGGATGTTCTGGGTACCAATATGCTATGGAATATTTATTTTGCCTATTTCGAGTTGCGACCGAGATATGGGATTATATTCTGGGCAGGAACGGGGGGAAGTATAAAAGTACTGGAAAAGAAAGAAAGAAAGAAAGAAAGAAAAAAAAAAAAAAAAGGTGATCAGACTAATCACTGGTGTGAATAAACGTGAATCCTGTAGGCAGAAATTTAAAGATAAGAAAATATTAACGGTGGCTTCACTGTATGTGCTGGAAGTTTTATGTTTCATAAAAAAATATAAGGGAAATCTAAAACAAAATATGGTGATCCATGATCACAATACAAGAAGTAAATATGATTTACACACACATTTTTGTAAAACTGCATTGCTTCAGAAAAGTGTGTTAAATACTGGTATTAAATTGTTTAAACACTTGCCGGTAAGGATTAAGAAAGTACATAATTTTAATTGTTTTAAAAAAGAAGTGACAGCGGTTATTTTGAATAATTCCTGCTACTCGATTGAGGAGTTTTTACAGTCTAAGATAGTATAGTATGAAAATATATGTTTACTTGTCTTATGAATATGTTATTAACTTCGTTGTAAATATTTATTATAATCTTGTATGTTTAACAGTGATTATTATAAGTGATAATTGTATGATCAATTTGGACAAGTCCCATGTTGCTATGTAACAAACTGGATGTTATAATAAATTAAATGAAAGAGTCAAGCAGACCCAGAACAAATTTAGATAACATTATCCCGCTGCGCTAGTTGATCAATACCGATTTATTGTCCAGACTGGATAGCCACACGCGAAGATTTAATATAAACACAAAACAAAATTCACAACATGTATAAAACTGTAAGTGGTATTGTATTATGATTATCATTTGTTATTAATGATTTTAAACAATTCCAATGGATTTACAAATTGACTACTTCTTACTGCATCATCCTACCATCCAAGGTCGTGTCAAACATAGCCAGTTGCGTGTTCATACCTGTCACATATCAAAGTAATAACATACAAGAATCTCATCCATCCCTAAAATCTACAATATTTTTTCGGTTTTCATTCAAGTTTTTAACTTCTACTTTTATGTGTTTATTATTCCTTTATTGGGAATAATAGCTACTTTATGTATTTTATTACACTAATTCTGAAGGAGAGGCGTCTTCTATAGCATACTTTTCCGACTACGTACTTGCCATTCTACCCGATGATGACCGAATAAAATGGCCAAAACATGTAGTAGAAAAGTAAATGAGCGAACGTATAGTGTTCAAGTGCTGTGTTTGTTGGACAATAAATTGGTATTGACCAAGAACAATTTATTTTTGGTGTACTGGACCTTGGGAATGCAATATATTTCTTTGAAACACCAGGAACCACTCACCCAACTATGTAGCATCACATCCAAGACAACTAAATCCTCAGTTACACCACTGTGAAAACTTCAAAACTTGCATGGCAAATAGTGTTAGAGAATGGTCATGTTTGTAACATTACACATGCTTTGGGAACCAGAAATGTGCATTTTCACCAGTTAAAAATAACATAATACACTTTCTTCTCCTGTTTAAATGTATTAAAAACATCAAAATGACCTCTCTTCACATTTTAAAAATTACATTTTCTCTAGCTTGCCTCCAATTTTAACCCACTGTACCACAGGAGTGATTTTCACTTTGCACTCAATGATGGTAACAGCTTAACACAAAATCTCAACCACAGTGGAGGCCAGTTATTCCTCGTATTTACAAAATATTACTACTGGCCTAACAGCTTGTAGAAAATGCTTCTCTTTCTGATGAATTGCAAGTCACTTATGTTGTGACACTGAAATCACTGATAAATTTGGTGCAATGTTGACATACTTGACAGTTCCTATAAATGAATTTTTTTGTTGGGCTGATGACATAAAGTAACAGAAAGGGAATTCCTATGACTTGGAAGAAGGAAGGCAGATATTCACTTTGTTTGGCACATTAAGGAATCAATAACAGAGGTCTGCAAACCCACTCACCTGCACTGTGCTTGGAAGATGAAGCTGCTTCAGCACAAGCATCAAAGTAAACTTGCAATGTTTCAATCTGATGACACAAGATGTCTCTAAATGTTTCCATCTCAGCCAGCTTCTCCTTGAGACCTGAACAGTGAATGAAATCATGTATGGTTATACACTTCTAAACACTATGTTAAATGGTCCACGAAATGCCAAGCATGTGCTCTAACGCACCTCTACCTTTCTTGAAACTTGATGTGGAAGTGGTAGACAAAGTATTGGATGTAAGAGACATTGCACTACCATGACGTTTCAGGTTGTTTTCACTACCATAGCCCGATTCAGTCTGCAACATAAAGAAAAGACACGAATCATCATCAGACATCTATCATAGCTGTTCCAACATAAAAGACATCTCTACCATAGATAACAAGATTCACTTCACCTTATATGCATCCAGTGCATCAACCCATCGCTGCTTTTCCTCAGGGGACTCGGCTCTCAGGTACCACACACAGTCATTAACAGACACATCAAATCTACATTCATCAAAATCATGGGGCTGAAAGAGAAGAGCATACATTTACTCACATTATTTTTATATCACTTGTCCTATAATTGAACCAACTGGCAAGTACCTTTATCGTTGCTTTAAATAAACTAATTGCCCCTCTACAGCCGAAGCCAGTATCTTGCTCCGATTTGTAATATGAAAGAGTTCCATCTTTCAGCACAATGAATCGACTTTGCCATCCATGAATGTAATTTGTCCATTTACTCAGAACTCCTTGCATCTCTGAAACTTGGTATCCATTTTCTGAATCGTCATCCTCATCGCTAAAGTTGACACCATGTTCATCCATTACTTTTCCTGACACATCCACTGTCATTCACACACAGTACGATTGAAAATAACGGAAATGCTCTTTTAATCGCCACACTACGCACATCCTCAACAAAACGCCATATTTGCTGTTATTCACATGATCACGCTGCAATTCTGGTTTCTCGTGTTCAAGTATGGCTAGGCTCGGTTACACGCTGTTTAAGCATATATAGTTATATCATCTGACACCATACAAGGGAAGCAGTAGTGTCGTTTCCAGTACACTCTAGATACATAGCCGAACATGCAATACGCAGGACATCTGCGCTCTTCTGGGATATTACGCAGGGCTGAGTGGCAGTTACCGACGTTTCGGGACAACCTACGGTACCGACACGTCGGTACAGAATTACCTCTCAAGGCTGTGTAATATCCCAGAAGAGCGCAGATCTAATCTACATCGCGGCGGAAGTCTGAAATCACTCATGCAATAGGTATTACAGAAGTTCGTGTATTTGTGCAGGTGCTATCAGCATCATCAAATTACTTGACCACCTTTTGGCATATGGTACAGAATGGCCATACCATGACAGCATAGTACAGAGGTTGAGACAGAGGTAGTAATCTGTGGAACTACAACAGAATTTGTAAACGTACCCAAACAAAAACTCAGCGCAGGTGTTCTTATTTTTTGGAAAGAGCAAGTTGCGAGTTGTTCGTGAATTTTGCTTTGTTATGAATGAGGCTGTGCATTACGTAAAAAGTGTAGTCGGCGGTCAGGGTGTTTTTTTTTTACATTTGTAAGAGGTGTTGGGTATTTTCATCTGTATATGGGAGCCGCTATTTACGTGAGGTAGTATTCTGTGATCTGTATTGACCTATTTCAGAAAAAAATGTCTTATCATATGTTAAGTATTTACGATGTCCGCTGTAAGGTTTTGATGTATAAAATACCGCAGATTAAATATTTTGAATATTTTTTTTGCCATATACTTTTATTCGTGAGATGTTAGATTTGTTACTGTTTTTATTATTCGTATTTTAAATTTATTTTCAGGATATCATTGGCTAAAACATGCAAGGAGAAAGAAATGAAACATCCATAGGACCATTACCAGTAC
The DNA here is from genome assembly GCA_021186555.1 of Reticulitermes speratus. Classification (NCBI taxonomy): domain Eukaryota; kingdom Metazoa; phylum Arthropoda; class Insecta; order Blattodea; family Rhinotermitidae; genus Reticulitermes; species Reticulitermes speratus. The sequence goes on from JAJKFL010000004.1 coordinate 878,320, forward strand.
GTGGAAGCTGTCAAGCAGTTGATGGCATTAGTATAACAAGTCAGTCTGCAAGAGTTAAGGACAAGAAAAGTGTTGTATTACGAAACATACTGGAAAATGATCCAAAAGCCGCAGATTTGAAGTGGAGTTTGTTTGTTGCTGCTTGTCAAAGTTACAGATATGACTCATGTTTGAAGCCGTTTCCGTCACAGTTTGGCAATAATGGTATCAAAGATAGAGAGTGTTTGGTATGTAAGGTTTATGTATTATCATAATGTGCTTTGCAATTATTAGGTACAATTTTTGCCATAATCTAGACCTGGGCTGGCCAACTTCAACCCACAGGAGGGCCACATAATTCGTTAAGGACTGGCTTGAGGGCTGCACATGTGTGCACATATATTGAAGGAGGGGGGGGGGGAGTGAATTAAATAGAAGACCATTATTTACAGACAATAAGTTACGCAAAAAGTACGGTTGAATGACAAGTTAGTAGGCCATACTAAACTCGGTAAAACACAAAGAATGGTTGGTTTACTGTGTACTGTCTTAAAAGTGATGAGTTATAGTTTCTAAACATTTTCTGTGCTAATAAAGTTGTCATATTATGTTCTGTAGATTTGTTGTATTATGTTTGTTAAATCGTGTTACTGGAACTATTCAGGTGACCTAGGGCCGCAAACACTTTCCTCGAGGACTGCATGTAGGCCGTGGGCCACATGTTGTCCAGCCCTGACCTAGACTGTAAACAGGTGAAAATTACAAGAACAGCATAGTAGTGCCAATGGCTGCACTGGCATATGTTTGTAATATTTGGGAATGATATTAGATGCTCACAACTGTATGCTGTTGAATGATTTGGTTATAATAAATAATGAATTGGCAAGGATATGGACTGAAGGAATTGTGCCCTAGTTTTTGCACTGTCATGACATTTAGCTGGAGAAGCAGAGGGAAATGGTAAAAAACCTCAGAATTGTCAGTTTTGTGGCTGACTTGTAACTTGGCATCTCTAGAATATGAAATTGAAATGTTACTGCTTTTGACAACTTGCTTAGTTTATAGGCACATCACACTAAAACGTCTTACACTTGGTCATTGACATTTTTCCCCAACACAAATCAAAACATTTCAAGTTTGTGGTGAAATTACAGCATGTGTTGTTAATATCTATTGTATAAGATACAATAGAGATATTAACAATGTAGCCTAGAACAAATTGTGGAACCAAACAAATAGTGGCCTGTCAGTTGGTTTTAGATTTGGCAAACTGTGCTCCCTGAGGATGGTGCACTAGCACCGAAACATGTGGGAGCTTTATGTATGACACTTATATCTGAATATTAGAGTGCATTTGGTTGGTGTAATAAATTGATTCTATCCTACAGTTGTCTGGAGTGAGTTATGCTGTGTTCCAACTTTTCTAACTAAATGTTCCACTGGCCAATGCCTTTGCAGTGATGTGAGGGAACTCTCTGTTGATGTGGACTTCACATGTCTTGGTGGTAGAATGATAGCTGGTGGAGTGGATATGTAGCTTAATGTGGGCTGAGAACCATGGTGTGGACCTGGTATTACTCTTATTGGCAAGATTTTAACATTGTTCAAGTTGAGAGAACAAAAATTCAGGTGGAAAAATCTGTTCAGATTCTGCTGATGGACCTCATGATATGTTCACGTTTTAGTAATTCAATGGAATCCATCCCATTGTGTCTAATCATCATTCACATAGGTACAGATTATTCCGTCTAACACATTTTTATTGTTATTTTCAAACACTACATGTTTTGATTGAAAATGATGATCATCAGGCATTCTTCTACAGAATCTTAAAAATGAAGGTGAAATTGTTTTATTTGAGAGGTCTCTCATATAGAAACATTTTGTGTTGGTTTTTAAGATTTTGGAGAAGAAATGATGATATTTTTTAAATGTTGTGTTAGATGGAATAATCTGTATCTATGTGAATCATTTTTTATTTATGGACCACTTGATCTTTCGTTAGTGCTAAAGAACATCCTTGTAACAAAGAGTGAACTGTTGTTCATCTGAAATGGACTAGTGTAAGTTAACTAATTGTGGATTGGGTGCCAGTTATGGATCAAACTGTCCACAGAGTTGATTTTTCAAGTTAACGGCAAATGCAGTTTGGTGCTATTTCTTACTGACTATGGCTTTGTTTGGCAGCAGTAGCTGTTGAGGGAGTCCATTGTGTTGGATGAGGCACTGTGTGTTGCAACCAGTTTTCTAACTTTCAATGGAAAATTAAGGCACGTAACTTGTAAACATTGTAATTATTGATTTAGCGAACTTCAGTGTTAAGACTCAATCAAAAGGAAGATATAAACGTCAAGGAATTACTGTTCACATGAAGCATTCAGGCATGCATGTAGGTGACCTTTTGATGGTCATGTTCCGCCACCATTTCGCATGCAATGCAGTTTGGATATGCGGGGATTTCAATTTGAGTTTCGAGTTCAACTTTCATTATACATTATTAGTGAGTGTTTTACATAACAAACAAGTGCCATGAAATGTGAGAAGATATTCTGTCGTAATGTTTATGGTTTATTTTGCCACACTACTGTTTTTAACGTACTTTCTTGTAGACAAATAATAAACATGACATGCATTATTAATGTGTATAAAATGTTGAGTTTGGTCATTTTACATAGTTATTCAATGTAAAAAAAAGTCAAATTTAAGGTAAAATTTCTCATTTCAAGACTTACGTATCAATTCAAAATTTCATTGACAGGCATATTGAACATTTTTCTGAGTTAGTCTTCATTAATGTTCCAATTAATGTTCAAATTATACAAAGACTTGGTGAGAGCCATAAGCACTGTACAGGATGGAGGTAGTTCGATAAAAGAGGCGCAGAGGACGTATGGAGTGCCATTAAATACAGTTTGAAGGCAAGTGAATGGCCATGTTGATACAGACTGCAAGAGACCGGGTCTGAAACTTTTCTTGGGGTCAGTGTGAGAAAGATATTTACGAAGCAGTCATAGAGTTGCAACAAGTGGGGCATGGTTTGAGTTGCAAAGAAGTACACAATTGGCTGGGGAGATTGATTCTAAAAGAGATACAGAAGTTTTCAAAAATGCCTTGCCATCGAAACTATGGTATAAAAGCTTCATGATGTGATACAACTTAACTCTCTGGCAGCTGGAAAATCTGACCATCGCCCAAAGCACTATGGCAACAGAAAAAACCAAGAAATAATTCTTTGATAAACTAAACAGTTTAATCATTGAACTCAAAATTACTGCTGTGTAATGTTTTTGAAACTGGGCTTGCTGTGGTCAACAAAAGTGGCAAAATTATTGCTCCAAAAGGATGCAAAATGGTGATAATGAAAAAAAGGGAGAAAGGAGCAAAAACATAACACTTGTGATTGGGTGTCATGCATCCTCGTCTGTCATTCTGCCACCATTGATAATCTGCAAGGGAGTTAGAATGGACAAGGACCTGACAAAGGAGGTGCCAGAGGATGCCAGTTTTTCTACTTCACCAAAAGGTTTCATCAATTCAGAAATATTTTACAACTGGTTTATATAGTTTGTTGGCAGAATATCTGCCAGACACCCAGTGCCCCTCTTCTAGACAGTCATGCTTCTCGTCTCTCCAGAGAAACTTTGCTTCTAGCTAGGGAGAACAAAATTCATTTTCTGATCTTCGCCCCCACACACAACACATGTACTGCAGCCCTTAAATGTTGGCGTTTTAAGCCCCTAAAGAAAGCCTTCTCGGAAGAATGCGTGAAACTGATGTGGAAAAACAAAAAGAAATATCTAAATAGCTATGACTTCTGCAGAGTGCTAACTCCAGCATGGGAAAAGGCACTAATACCACCAACATCTTAGGTGGATTTCGAGGAAGTGGTATTTGGCCATTGGATCCTGCAGCAGCCCACTCTCATCACCTGATCAATGACAACGGCAGTTCTACTTCTGGCATTATTTCAGGCGACATTAGCAATTTTGAGCCTTGGCCTGGATGTTCATCCAACTCAGATGAAATTGTCTCAACTTCAGAAGTCATCCAGGTGATAAGAGAGCTTCTGAAACCAGAGGAAAACACCACAGAGCATACCAGACGGGACACTTCAACAAGATGTGTTACATGCCATGAGTTCCTGAAGGAGATGAAAGAGAAAGGTAAGAATAAATCAAAGAGAAGCAAAGTGCAGGAAAGTTCCAGTGACAGTTCTGAAAGTGAAAAATGGAGTTCTAGATGAAAATAATTGCACAGAATGTGGCACGGCATATGAAAATGACTGTCATGGACAAAGTTGAATACAATGCAAGAATTGCAAATTGTGGTGTCATCAAACATGCCAGAACATTTCGAACAGAGCTCGACCAAAGAAGTTCGTGTGTCTGAAATGTAAAGTGACATTCTAATCGAGTTATAATTGCTGGAAGCCATTGTGATTTTGGACCCCAGTGTCGTCTGAGTGGTTCTTGAACAAGTGTTGCTTGTAAAGCTTTATATTGTATTGGTTTTTCAGTAGATGTATCATGAAGATATTTCTGAAAGGATCTGATCTGCAATTAGTCCCTGTCACTAAATGTGGAGCACTACATATTTTCACTGCTGTGAAGTTCTGTACTGCTTGTACACAATAGGAAAATGCCGTTTGTCAACTGATCCACAACTGGTATCTGGAGTCTAATTGCGGATCACACATCCAATAAAAGACCAAGTCGTCATGAATCTCAGAATAAGTGACCACAAAATCAAGGGTGGAGATTGACATATTTATAAACTTAGCGCTTCCTTTCAACAGGATTTGTGTTTGCAAAATTTACCCTTAACAATGTCCAAAACTAGTTTCCTTACCCTACACTTTGCTCTGTGTAGCTTGAGGTTGTGGACAAGACACCACCATTCACAGTGCTGGTGCAGCAGCTTTATGATCCAGATGTGTATGAGACAATTCCGCAGGTGATCGATTTGCTCTACTGGCTTCTTGTTGAACTTAAAGACATCCAGATGAAGTCTGTGCCAAAATCAGAGGTAATGCTAGTAAAGTGTTTATATGTTTGATGATGCTGCTGCTAATTTTGGTGTCACTAATAGGATATATGTCTCCTATAGTCCAGCAGTACAGCAACAGAAAGACCCAAACTGGAGTACTGGATAGGCTGTCCAAGTTGTTCACTGACAGTAGAACAGGATATGTAGCAGTCCTTTCTATGAGACAACTTTGATTATATTTCCCTCCTGGAGAGCTACAAAGTAGATACAGATAGCACCTTCAGCCACATTTGGCAGTTTAGTTTAGTTTAGTTTTTATTTTCATCCTTCTTGAAAAAATTTGTATAGGACAAATCAGTACAGTCCTTATAAAACAACTGTTCATATGAATCATCACACTTGCCACTAACATATCAGATTACAAACATTCAGCTTTTTAACAGTTCGTAGATTTACAAAGGCCACATTTCTTGAAATAAGTCCTCATATTGTGTACTAGTACATTTTAGATGATAAAAAAATTGTAAGACAGATATTCCTCTACAGAACAGAAGGTCTGTTGCAATAAAATGATTTTAGTTTTCTTCAAAAAAGTTGTATATTCTTTAAATTTTTTAAATGGCTTGGTAAATTATTATGTAGTTTTATTGCCATGTTATTTACATGTTCTACAGAACTTGTATTGTAGATCTGATCTTTGCTGTGTATCATAATCATGCCTATCTTGAGTTTTGTTCCAACCTGCTTATGTTTACTTTTATGTAGTACACAATTTCCGTTATATACATACATGGCACTGGGAGTATGGTTAATGTTTTAAACAAATTCCCTGTGGGAAGTAACTCTTCCTACATTACTATCTTATCAATTTCTTTTGTAGTTTAAAAATTGTTTTACTTTTTCTATCCCCCCCCCCCCAAAAAAAGTAAGCCATATCTCAAATGTGAATGGAAGACTGCAAAATACATACTTGTCAAGATGTTTACACTTGTTATACCCTTAAGGGATTGCATTACATAATAATGTTTATCCAGTTTAGAGCTTAAATGTTTTACGCATATATAAACAGTACTTTGCGGGTTCATATATAGGCTATAAGGTAATTGTTTTATGTGCAGTTTGCAACAATAATGAAATACGTACATTGTGAGATGACAGCGCCAGCACCAAACCTGATCTTCCAACTCAATGGCAACCCCCGTGGCACCAGTGAGATGCGATGGCAGGAAGTTTCCAGTGGCCACAAGACGCTGTTTGCATTTCATGGCAGTCGCCTTGACAACTTCCACTCCATCCTGCACTATGGCCTGCAGCAACATCTGAACAAGGTCAGCTTTTGTCTCTTATTTGACTGAAGTGTCTTGTTTGACGCAAGTTGGACACTTCACTGTCAGCATGTATGTTCTTCAAGTAAATCAACTTTTCTGTGCAGCTTACAGTTTTGCATCTTTTTTTATATAGGTCTGCCATCTTAAAAGAAAAACATAATCTAAGGGTGTTAGAACAGGTTGCTGAGGGAAATATTTAGATCTAAGAGGAATTAACAGGTGGATGGGGAAATTTAATAGGGAGGTTAATCATTTGTACTCCACACCAAATGATGTTAGGGTGATCAAAGCAAGGAGGATGAGTGGATGGGGCATGGGAGGAGAAGAAGAGTGCAGTATTAGTGTGAAAACCTGAAGGGAAGAATCACATAGAAGACCTAAGCATAGAGTTTAGGGTAATATTGAAAAGAACCTGTAGGTGATACATTGCGTACTAAATTTATCTAGTTTAGGATAGAGCCTAATGATGGGTTCATGTACATTAATGAACCTTTGGATCCATGAAAGTAAATTTTACTGAGTAACTCTTGGCTTCTCAAGCATTGTCATGTAGTTACTTTTTCATTTGGGAAGTTTTGGCTTAGAATTCTGTGGAACGCCTCAAGTTGTCTTTGGACACACATATTTGAGCGTTCAGAATTTGTGTCTTTCTTCATTTAACAGCAGACCTAGGGTAGCATAGTGAGGATAGTGACCAGGCTGCGAGCTGGGCAACTGAGGAGTTGTGGTTTGATTTAGGCAGGGGGAAGAGATTCGTTCTCTTCCCCAAAGCGTCCAGACTGGCTCTGAGGCCCACATAGTCTCCTGTACAGGAGGTACCAGGGCTCTTTATCTCAGGTAAATCAGTGGGGGTAAAACACTGACCACTCACCTCCATCTAGTGCCAAGGTTAAGAATGAGTGGATCTATACCTCTACTCCCCCATATGCCTTCATGGCATGCTGAGGAACTACTTTACCTTTACCTTTATTTAACAATTTCAACTGTATGAGTGAGATGCGGCTTTAAATGTCAGGTTTCTGCTGCAGCCGCAGTGCTGTTCAATTTAAATGCCCACTGCAGGACACTGTTTTCTGTCACATTGTATTCACCGTGCATCTTGTTAACTAATTAAAAGTTTTATTAGACCAACATGTGCACTATATTCTTATAACCAAGTCAATCACCCCTACATATGTTTTGGCCTATAACAGGCCATCTTCAGGGGTCAAAGTTTTTTACATAGACTTTACATCTGTTGTTCAATTTTAAAAAAGTTAGTACATCCACATAAAAGTAAAATGCGGGCCGGGATAGCGCAGTCGGTATAGCGACTCGCTACGGGCTGGACGGTCCGGGGATCAAAGGAACATTAATGAACGAACAACATCCAGGAGAGGAAAACCCCTGTTTAAGATCATTAACCCCACTACACACAACACACATGCACGCAATCCTATGCAGGTATCTATGACATAATCACAGTAAAACGAACCAACACTAGTCACAACGCAACCAGCCGGTGAGGTACACAATGCAAACTCGTACAACATAACACAGGTATGTCTCAATATATAACTAATACTCCCTTAAACATAACTTTACGATACCAGGTTTGGTACAATGATGCTGATATCGGTTCATATTTCTACAGGAAAACTTCCAACATCCTTGTGATAACAGCATAAAGACCGGACTGCCTTTCATTTATATATAACAACAGATATGTAATTTTAACCTTTTATGTAAACACATTCCCTAGGGTTTTACAGCTGAAAGAAATAATACCTAAATCCATTAGGAACTGAGATTCATTACTTTTATGTGGATGTACTAACTTTTTTAAAATTGAACAACAGATGTAAAGTCTATGTAAAAAACTTTGACCCCTGAAGATGACCTGTTATAGGCCGAAACATATGTAGGGGTGATTGACTTGGTTATAAGAATATAGTGCACATGTTGGTCTAATAAAACTTTTAACTGTTTTCTGTGTTCAGACGAAAAGGAGGTACATTCAAAGGGATAGCTATGTCCCATTTGTGTATTAAAGGTTAAATACAGGGTGATTGTGAATGGTAATTTGGAAAAACCTTCTGTGTAATTTGCATGGAAAGATAGAGAAAAGCCATGAAGAAAATGTGATTGTAGCCATTCTCATACTTTTGCAAGGTGGCTTGGTTTATATTAACTGTAAATGTATAACAGCCAGAATAACAGATACTGGTATTCTACAAATTCCCATTGCAGTTAATGAAGTTTCTTTCATGATGTTAAATTTGGAGTCTGGTGTGCAGTGAGAGTGTGAAAAACCGTAGGGATCATGTTTTTCAAAGAAACAGTAAATGCCAGTTGCTGTATTTGGTTTATTCCAACACAGCTCCAGAGAATTAACAGAAGAAGAAAAAATATACAGTACTTCATGCAGGATGGCGCCACAGCCTACACATCAAACTTCTTACTGGCCACCTTGGAAGAGGTATTAAGCAAACAATTGCCAACAGTTGATAACTCACAGTTTGTGGCCTTATACATCTCCAGATTTGAATGTGTGTGATTTGAAAAATAAGAGACTATGTGAACAATCCATATTCTTTGTATGAGTTAAAAGGCAATCTTTGAAGATCAATTGATAAACTATGAGCTCAATCACATGTTTGAGAAACATTTGCAGAAGGTGTGAGACCCACTTAGAAGCTGGAGGTTGGCACTTTGAAGTAAGTTGAATTGCTGGGGAAAAACAGACTCTGAATTCCCAGTGGATCCAAGTTTCATGTGTGATAAAGCTCCCGTGACAGCTGGCATGCACAGGGATGTGATAGTAAGACCTCTCTATAGTAAAAGGTACACTGTTCAGGCCACACGAAATGTGTTTGGGGGGGTGGGTTGGTATAGCTTGCATTTACAACAGAGGCACGGCTTTGTCCTTTGTGCCAGAGAGCCCAAGTTCAAGACAAGCTGGATGCAGTATGTTCTTCAGTCTGGCCACTAACAAGGGTAGCACTAGGTGCCTGTCTTGGTGTGGATTTAGAGTTATGCTGCGGGTTCTCCTCTCATGAGATATTGGGGTTAACAATCATATTGGACATGGAAGTTGTTCTGTCATTGCCAGTACTGTTGGTGTTAGCCACAGTGCCAACCATGTCATGTTATAGGAGCCATTGTATGCTTTTACAAATCTCATTTTGAATATCTGTACAGAATTCGTTGTTTGGCCACGGAATTTACCTCTCCAGTGAACTGAGTGTGAGCTTGCCATACAGTCCCATGGGATATGGCTGGAGGCGGAGCAGTGTGGGTAGCGAGATGAGCTGTGTGGCCCTCTGTGAGGTTGTTGACCACCCAGATGTGAAATTTCAGGATAAAGGTGAGAAACAGCACCGCAGTATGGATCTGCGAGATGATAAAACAAATGACAAGAACATTACATACTGGGGGGCATCAATATTTGTGCTATTCAGCTTTTGTTAGACTGGTACACTTACTGCACTTGTCCATTGTGTGATACCAGTACAACATTCTAAAACCACTGTGTTTTGGAGACTGGCTGTGTCTGTGTTCTTAGGTAAAGAATGGGGTGAAAGTTACTTTACTAAGCCTTCCTTTATCAGTAGGCATAGAAGCAATTCAGATGGATGAAAATGTATAATTGACACTGTTATTGAATTGTGGGTAGTTATTCAATCTGCTTCTAGAAGAAAAACTTGGTGCAATCAAATGTGAAAGTGGGAATGTGGAAGTGTAGTGGAACAATATCAAGAAATGTGTGTTAGATACTATGAGTGATTGGTTGGAAAAGTCGAGAGGAGAGCAAGAAAGCCATGGATTACACAGGAGATGATCAGTAAAATGGATGAACGAAGGAAATGGAAGAATGTCAACAACGAAGAAGGAAGGAAGAACTACAGAAGACTGAGGAACGAATTGAAAAGAGCCATGGACAACGCCAAGAAGGAATATCTGGAGAGCGTATGTGACGAGATCATAGAATTTCAAAGAACAGGACGTTATGATCTAATGTACATGAAGACAATGGAACTAGGTTGGAAAGAAAACCATGGGATTCAAAACATTGGCATCGAAGATTCTGAAGGGAATATAATAATAGATCAGAGACGAGTATTGCAAATTTGGGAGAAGTATATCACAGAGCTCTACGATCGAGCTAATCGACCAGAACAACTGGAAGTTGAACCTGAAGCTGAAATAGATGAAGACGAGAAAGACCGTTATATTTTGCAAAGTGAAGTGGACAAATCTCTCAAGGAGATAAGGGATAAGAAGGCTACAGGAGATGATGATGTACCTGGAGATGTACTCAAATTGTTGGGAGAAGATGGTCTCAGACTAATGACACAGCTGATCAACAGCATGTATGTAAATGGAGAGTGGCCCAGAGATTTCATTGAAGTTACAATGATTGCCTTAAAGAAGAAGCCCAAAGCTACAAAATGCAGCGACCATTGCACAATCAGCATCATCGCGCACGCAGCAAAGAGAGTAGCGAGGATACTTAGCAGAAGGATTGAAAGGAAAACAGAGGATGCACTTGGAGAAGATCAGTTTGGATTTAGGAGAGGAAAAGGAACTAGGGATGGAATTGGGATGCTGAGAATAATATCAGAACGAACCTTGGTCATAGATGACGAATTGTGTGCTTGCTTCATAGACTGGAAGAAGGCATTTGACCGTGTCAACTGGACCAAATTAATGCAGATCCTAAAGGGAATTGGGATAGACTGGCGTGAAAGAAGATTGATCAGCAAATTGTACATGGAACAGAGTGTCAAAATATGACTGGACCAAGGGGAGACGAGAAGTGTGAAGATTGGAAGAGGGGTTAGACAAGGTTGCTGCTTGTCACCGATTCTGTTCAACTTATACAGCGAGTACCTTACCAAGGAAGCTCTTGAAGGGTTTGGAGACTTCAAAATAGGAGGACAAGTAATTCGCACTGTGAAATATGCAGATGACCTTGTGCTACTGGCTAGGGAAGAAAACGTGCTTGATAGACTAATTGAAATTGAAGATGCTATGGAATGGAAATGAATGTGGAAAAAACTAAGGTAATGAGAATCTCAAGCAACTATCCCCAATGAAAATTATGTTAGATCAAAAACAATTGGAGAATGTGTGAATATTTCAATTATTTAGGCAGCATGATAACAAATGATGCAAGGCGTACGTGTGAAATTAAATCCAGAATTGCCATAGCAAAAGCAGCATTCAAGAAGAAGAAGAAGAATCTTTTCACCAGCAAACTGGACTTAAATTTAAGGAAGAAACTAGTAAAGTGCTACATTTGGAGCATAGCTTTGTATGGTGCTGAAATGTGGACACTTTGGAAAATGGATCAGAAGTATCTGGAATGTTTTGAAATGTGGTGCTGGAGAAGAATGGAGAAGATCAGTTGGACCGATTGCGTGAGAAATGAAGAAGTATTACACAGAGTCAAAGAGGAGAGGAATGTCCTACATACAATAAAAAGAAGAAAGGCTAACTGGATTGGTCACATCTTGCGTAGAAACTGCCTTCTGAAACTCGTGATTGAAGGAAAGTTAGAAGGAAGGTTAGAAATGACGGGAAGACGAGGGAGAAGATGTAAGCAGCTACTGGATGACCTTAAGGAAAAGAGAAGATACTGGAAATTGAAAGAGGAAGCACTAGATCGCACTCAATGGAGAACTCGTTTTGGAAGAGGCTACGGACCTGTCGTAAGACACACTACAGAATGAATTAATTCAATCTGCTGCAAAGATGTGACAGGTAAAATGTATTAATGCAGGCATAGTAGACCAGCTTACCATGGGATGCATATGGCCAATTAGAATTCTTTTGGCACCCATGGAATTTTTGAAAGTGGGCAGAAGATTAAAATTTATAAATAGAAATGTTTGACTGGATAATATTGTAAAATTTTGCAGAATATCTGAACACAAAATATAAAGAAGACCAGTTTGTAAATATTGTTAAAAGCCACAAAAGCTATCAAATATGAATTAAACAATTAAGACAGCAGCGAAGGTTGTAGAAGAATTAAACCAATCAAATGAGAACAGTGGCACATAAAAGGAAGGCATACAACACACAAAAAGCAAGATTAGGAGAGTCCTTAAAAAGTGGGAAAGCAAAGTATTGCATTGGCAGTATATTAGAAGTATAGATAGACAGCTTATTAGTGAAGAAGACACATTCCTATGGCTGTTGAGGGGAGAGCTGAAAGTAGGAACTGAGAGGAAATAATAGCAGCACAAGGTCAGGCATTACAAAACAATACAATGCAACAAAAATATTACAAACAGAAAGAGATAGCAAATGCAGATGATGCCAACAATTTGATGAGACAGTAGACCATATTATCTCAGCATGCCCAATATTGGCAAAAGAACAATACATAAAGAGACATGATAGAGTGGCTTAACACACTTTAACATATGCAAGGAAATAGGAGTAAAATTAGACAAAGAACACAGGTATGAGCATGTACCAAAATCAGTAGAAACAAGTCATAAAGGTAAGGTAACCATATTATGGAGTCAACATGTTCAAACTGACAGAACCATCCGTAACTATAAACTGGACATCATAATCCAGGGTAATGAGGAAGGAACAGGTATGCTAATAGATGTTGCAATTTCAGGAGACAGAAATGTGTTCTAGAAAGAAGACAAGAAATTCTAAATACAAAGACTTTACAATAGAAATACAGCACATGTGGAATGTAAAAACAAAAGTGATACCAATAATAATAGGGGCAACTGGAACCATGTCAAAATCATTCAGAAAATACCTGAGCCACATACTGGGAAAGCATGAAATAAATTAACTAGAGAAAACGGACATATTGGGCACTGCAGACGTACTTCGGAAAGTACTACTATAAAAGTACAAAAGATTTAACGTGGGAAATAGCATTACATGTACCATGAATTGTAATTATAGAATAGCTGCAACACGATATACCATATGGACATGGTTTGTTTCAGGTATATAATTGTAAATACCCTGCATAAAGATGATAACCAATGGTGGTGGTGGTAGTGTAATACTACTGTCAGTAAATATCAGAAAAACACTGTTAGAGAAATTAAGACGTATGAGTTGGATGTAACAAGCAGTTTGTGGGGGAAGTGAGTAATGCATACAAAATTTTGGTTGATACACCTGAAAGGAAGAGACCTTATGGGAAAACTGATTTTAAGATAATATTAAAATAAAATGTGTCAACATATGGACTGGATTCAGCTGGCTGAGGACAGGGTTAGTAGTGGGATTTTGTGAACATAGTCACAAACCTTCAGGTTCCAGGCAAGAAGTTTCTTGGGTAGCTGAACAGCATCAGCTGCAGACAGTCTCTTTGTGTTGCAGAGTCGGGTAAAGCCCGCTGCATTGCCAATGACAGTATTGGTGGGGAAGTGCCAAAGAAGTATTATGTTGTCCTCAACAGTGATGTGGTGAAAGTGCGCTATTTGTTGGTGTACAACAAGATCTCGCATCAGGCTGGGTAAGTTCTGTTTTGAACATTAGTTGAAAACTTTTAAGTCGTACGTATGAAAGGCTGTTGTGTCATTGTGTATGTTAGCAAGTAATTAGAAGCGTGAACGATGACAGCAGTGGAAGTTATGCCAGAGTCAGTGTTTACTTTCAGAAGTTCTGTAGAGACTGACATTGCTTTCTACATTTGTTAATGTTATGTATCTTAGTATAGAAGTTTCTCATTTTTTTAGGTTTAGTGTTTCTGATTAAGGTTTTTTTTTAACAATTTACCATTGAACTTTCACTGAATGTGAAAATTAATAATCCCTCACATACATTTTTTGCAGTTGCATAAACACATTTAGGAAGTGAATTGGATATTTTCTTCTAATTTTATACCATCAGATTATCTTATAAGCTTCGGATTTGGATAGACATATGTATGGAGGAGCAAACATAATCTGTGTATCTTTTAACATCAGAATTGTCACTGCTGTGACAAAATAATCCCTTCAAATCGTTTAGATAATGAAGTTTATTAAACTTTCCATTGAAGTAGATAAACAGTATTACCCTCTGGTGGTCTTCTGAGTTTTTACATCCTGCTGTGTACTGAGTTTTTCCCAGCGTTTCAGATGAATATGCTGCCTACATCTACTGGGTGACTGAATTCAGTTCAAGTAGGTACTGAAGTGAGAGAAGGAATTGTGTCAACTATGAGGCATGTAAAACTGAAAACCATTTGTGACACTGATGTGGCAGTGTAGATGGCACAGCTGTATGTTTGACCGAGTAAACACTGGCAAACAATGTGAAGAACAGTACAGACCGGGTGAGTATCTAGTATGGATGACGTTACAGTGCAGCTTAACACTGTCACTCCCAGCAAACCTGCTGCTTGCAGAACTGCCAACCCAGACATGTTCTACACTACTTACAAGAAAACAAAACACTCTGGAAACAAAATTTTTCATGTGTGAAAAAAGATATTTCAAGAGGGTGCTACAAACCCCATCTAATGACTAAAGCAGAAACTACATGGTCAAACTGCATTCAGAAAGTGTTTTTTTTTTCTTATACCACATTCTTGATCTGAGCATGGTTGGATATGGGTGCAAATGTGTTAAAGGTGGCATATGAGATGGTGAATCCATCCAAACAGGACCATAAGAATACTGAGGGACTGCTGCTTCTGGACTTCAAATCACATAATAACTCAGTGAGTGCAAACTGTTACTGTCAAACACGTCAAAAGCTGCATACCACAATAAAGAACAAATGTCAGGATAAACTTTGACAGCATCATCCTGCTGCATGACAGTGTGCATATCCGTGTAGCCAACATAGTGCAGGACCAACTAAATGCCATGCAGTGGGAGATGCTCTAACATTCTGCATGCAGCCCAGACTTATTGCCATGTGATTTTCATGCTATTGGATTGTGGACGTAAGTCCTAAAAGGCTGTACATGCACACTGGACAGTGATGTGCAAGAGGCGTGTTACAGTGGTTTAGGCAGCAGCCCAAGGAAGTCTTAGCAGGTGGGATATGCCAGCATGTGCAACAGGGGGACTACAGTCTAAATGCCTACTGTAATTTTTTCCATCGTTGCAGTACCTTCACCTATGAGCATCTTGAAATGGGTTTCAGTTCTATATGCCCCATATATAGAAACATTTCACTTATGATGCAGCACAGTCTGAAAACCCAGAAGACCATCATTTGAGTAACACCTGTAGTGAAAATCTGAAAACTAATATCACCTAGTTACTTCAAAGGCTGTGCCATGGCTCAGGCAGTTAGTTGCTGGCCTCTCACCAAGGAGGCCCAGATTTCTTCCCAGGCCAGTTCATGTGGGATTTGTGATGGATAAAGTGGCACTGGGGCAGATTTTCCTTCAAGTACTTAAGTTGTCCTGTGCCAGTTATCAACAATTCTCGATACCCACATTATTCATCTAACATCAGTGCTATATAATTTTAGCAGTTGACAGTGTCGGTAAATAAAACTTATCTGTCTCTCATTCTTCAGTTATTGTCACATGAATATACAGTAGAACCCCCGTATCCGCGGATTTGGTATCCGCAGTTTACCGCGGCCCGAAAATATTAAATGGAAAATTCCTGAAATAAATGATTCATAAGTTTCAAATTGCGCTCCATTCTGAGTAACATGGTGAAACCTTCCCGCCCCGTTACGCTCAGTACATGACTCATCTCTCTTTGTCCTCTGTACCCATGCTGGCCCGCTTTACTCACATCCAGTTAGCCTCTAGCGTTCTCACTGTCCGCATTCGTTGCCGTGTTATCTCCGTGTTGTTGTAAAAATAACCCTTGATTTTGCTTAATAATGGCCCCAAAGGGCAAAAGTAGTGATGTTGGCAGTTTTTCAAAGCCTAAGAGAAGCCGTGAAGTGCTTCACATCAGTGAAAAAGTGCTAATTCTCAACTTGATACAACAAAAAAAAAAAATTGTATGCTGAGGTCGCTAAGATGTACGGCAAAAATGAATCTTCCATTTGTGAGGTGGTGAAGAACAAAAAAAAAAAAGTTTGGTCTAGTTTTGCTGTGGCACCTCAAACTGCGAAAGTTACGTCGACAGTGTGTGATAAGGTGTTAGTTAAGATGGAAAAAGCATTAAATTTGTGGGTTGAAGATATGAACAGGAAACGTATGCCTATTGACGGTAACATGTTACGGCAAAAGGCCGTAAGCCTATACGAAGACTTTAAGAAAGAATCCACTGAAGAGAACGACACCAAGCCATTTACAGCAAGTAAGGGATGGTTGCATAGATTCAGGAATAGGAATAATTTGAAAAATATAAAAATTACTGGAGAGGCTGCGTCTGCCGATGAAGAAGCTGTTGCCACGTTTCCGGCAGAATTGAAGAAGTTGATCGAGGAGGAAGACTACCATCCAAAAAAAGTCTTCAATTGCGATGAAACTGGCTTGTTTTGGAAAAAGATGCCCAATAGAACGTACATTCACAAAAGTGCAAAGCATGCACCAGGGTTCAAAGCCTGGAAGGACAGATTAACTCTGGTAGTATGTGGCAACGCTGCAGGGCATATGATCAAGCCAGGCGTGGTGTACCGAGTGAAGAATCCTCGCGCCCTCAAGAATAAAAACAAAAACTCTCTGTCCGTCTTCTGGCAACACAATCAGAAAGCGTGGGTGACAGCCGTGCTTTATACCGAATGGTTTCACCAATGCTTCATCCCCGAAGTTAAAAAATACTTGGAACAGGAACGGTTGCCATTTAAAGTCTTATTAATAATAGACAATGCACCTGGCCATCCAGCATCTATTGCCATAGAGAATGAAAATGTTAAGGTTGTGTTTTTGCCACCAAACACAACCTCACTGCTTCAGCCTCTGGACCAGGGGATCATCCGGTGTGTCAAGGCCACATACACTCGCCTCGTATTTGAGCGGATTCGAGCAGCAATTGATGCAGAGCCTAACCTAGAAATTATGGAATGCTGGAAATCATTCACTATTGTCGATGCAGTAACATTTATCAAAGTGGCAATGGATGAATTAAAACCAGAAACCGTAAATGCCTGTTGGAAGAACTTATGGGCTGAAGTCGTGAATGATTTTAAAGGCTTCCTGGCTATCGATGGAGAGGTGAAGAAAATCATTCACGTAGCAAGACAAGTTGGTGGAGAGGGATTTGTCGATATGATTGATGAAAAAGTGGAAGAACATATCGAAGAACATCGAGAAGTGTTGACGAATGAGGAATTAGGAGAACTTATCAAGTCATTGACAGAGGAAGAAGAAACTGAAACAGAACCAGCAATGTGGACATTGGAAAAATTTGGCGAAATGTTTTGGATTGCACAGTGCAAAGGAAAAAATCATGGATTACGTTCCTGTGATGGAATGCAGCATTAAAGTCACCCATATAATCACCGAAGCATTAGAACCTCTCCAGCAAATGTTTGATGAGCTGAAAAGAAAGAAACAACAACTTCCTATCATGATTATAGACAGTTACCAACAAATGCACAAACCATGTCCACTATCGACGATCCCCAACCATCAACATCGTCCAAGATATTTTTTAAGAAATAAATGTAAAAATGTATTTAAACTGTGTGTGTGTACAAGATATTTTTCATTGCTACATCGTCCCTTGAGGGTTAAGCTAAAACGTCAGAATCCCGTTCATTCGAGAGAGAGAGAGAGAGCACAAGTGTAATAATGTACAATGTATTTTATTATTATTTAATGTTGGTAATGTCTTATTGTGCGTAATTTATCAATTAAACTTTATCATAGGTATGTATGTAGAAGAAAAATGACTTATATATAGGGTTCGCTACTATCCGTGGTTTCGGGCATCCGCGGTAGGTCTTGGAACGTATCACCTGCAGATACGGGGGGACTACTGTACATCACTTTCATTCCCATTGTTCC
The DNA here is from genome assembly GCA_021186555.1 of Reticulitermes speratus. Classification (NCBI taxonomy): domain Eukaryota; kingdom Metazoa; phylum Arthropoda; class Insecta; order Blattodea; family Rhinotermitidae; genus Reticulitermes; species Reticulitermes speratus. The sequence goes on from JAJKFL010000004.1 coordinate 896,494, forward strand.
CTGTTCACCATACACAATTTTGATCTCGTCCCATGTGATACCAAATAACGTAGGAAACTGATGTGACATACAAACACCAACTATTGTAAGGAAATGTTTACAGTTCTGAAGGCACTGGATCATGGCTAGGCTGGGTGGGGAAGCACAAGCTACTCACCTTCATCCTAGGCTACATGGTGCTTCTCACATCAGTGGGGCTGGCGAACAATCAGGTGGTGCAGCGTTACTGCTGTCTCATGCTGAAGCGGGCTGGCTTCTGAAGTGTTTCTTATTACCAAATAAATATTTTTATAAGACATGTCAAGTGATGAAGTTGAAATATAATGCACTTTATTGGCTGTGACATTCCTTCCTGTTGTGTCTGCAGTGCAGGTGTTAAGATATATGTACCCAAACCAATAAATCGACAAGATAGTCTTCATTTTATGTCCCTTTATCCCTTCAGGGCATAGATACCTGCCCTACATGCATGTTGCAGCCTATACTTTACATCATTCATATGCCTAATTTGTTAATATATAACAGAGAGTGGTGGAAGTGTTGCTTATATCAGTATAGATGACACTGACATTTATTGGCACTATGGCTGCATGTGCAATTCCAGCACATTCCATTCTATCCTTCACTGTGCCCAGCTAAAACTTCTGCATCATTATCTTCATCCAGCCACTTTTCACCTCAGTGTACCTGCTCTGCATCTTCATCCACAAAACTTTTCATCACCATTTTATCATCCTACATGTCCCACCAAACCTAATCTTCTGAATCTAATCTGTGCAATAATGCAGGTAGCCCTTGTTTTATACTTTTTTGCTTTAATGCCCCTTGCCATTTACACCACTCTCACTTACAGTTTAATGCCCTTTGGCTAGCTATGCACCTGGATGCTGCCAAGAGAGTATGAAACTTACGGCACAGAACAGAACTGGAAGGCTGTGTGCTCACTGCATACTATGTCAGTCACCATGCACTTGCCGTTTAGTTCAGACCACATGGTTTATTTGCATTCATTTTTTTTTTGATTCTACCTATAAATGCCACAATGACACACCCAATCGAGGAAAAGAAAAACTGATATGATGATGAATAATTGCAGCAATAATCTTAAACATAATATGTATTGTCTGTGGGTAATAAAGCGACTATGTAGTAAAGCCTGTGAGAGCTGTGACGGAACATGTGACATGACGATATGGAAAATCTACCGTCCGTCATAAGCCTACTAACCGCGAACTAGGCTTGAATAGGAAATGAGAAGACAACAGATAACACAACCTGTAACCTAACCATCATCATGTTTACCTGCATTAATTGGCATGACTGAAATCCTAAGGTCACTACAGCAAGAGTATTACCGATGTTAATAAAGTGACTCAGTAATAAAAGCGGTGAGAGTGAATTTAGCCATCCGTGACAGTGATGTGGAACATGTACCATCTGTGACAAGCATATGCAAGTTGTTTACAATTCCTTTTCAGTGTACATATGCTAGAAATTAATATCAATTGTTCATTTCTATATTATCAGTAACACAATAATAAAAAAAATGTATGTTCATATACCGCATGTAATAGGTGTGATTGCCCTTAGCTCCTACTTATTTTATTACTTCTTATGGGAATATCAGTTTTTATTTATGCCGTTTTTATTTATACCCACTTTCTCAAGAACACAACTAGTGTATAAAATAAGGACTGCCTGTATGCACTTACACACACAATTCCAACAGTTCACTGTTTTTTCTAATTATTGTCTTTCTTCAAAATATTTTCATTTACAGTACAGCTGCCATTGTTTAGAGCACAGACACGTTTCATGACTTCTTGAGAAGTGACCTATCTGACTGATGTGGATGTGACAAATATGGCTTCTCTTGTGCCAAATACACTGTACACGGTCAACCCCCTCCACTCATACTTCCAAATAATTATGTATTGTTTGGCTTGTAGTGTGGAAAGGTGTAGGAAAGTGATGGGAAACTTTATATGTTAATTTCCCAGGGCAGCTTGGATGTTAGGTCTTGGTGATTATTTGGGTCAAAAGCTTTCCAGGCACTGATCACTGATTTGAGAAAATATGGTACATTTAATGTAGGATCACACTACTTCTCTATAAATGTTTCCATTTTTTGTTGTTTGTATTAATTTCATGAGTTTGATATATACTGGTCAGCTGAGGTTCAATTTAGAACTGCTGAACTAATTGTGCCTTCCACAGTCAGTCACTGTCAGTATGTTACACTCACTGCCATTAACTGTGTATACTAATTCACTAATTCAAAACTGAAAGCCAGTGTCAAGTCTGTCCTGTCCTAAAACAATGTACTTGACTTCCTAGATTCTAGGGACAGAGTGTCCTGCTCACACTCCAAAAACTCTAACGTAAAAATGTGTCTTGAGGTTCCCTACAGAGGCCATGTCATCCCCACTTCTCATGTTTAATCAGACTCTCACTTTGTGCTAATACAGAGCATCCTACTAAAGATTTCCCTGTGTGTTGGGAAATGAGAGCCTGCTTAGGCAAGGTGAGCCTGTCAAAAGAGTGTGTGTCTTTTTATCAGCGCTGGAACATGATGGTTGCCCAATCAGGTGTTGTGTCTCATACAGTGCAGGTTGTCAGTGCATATGAAAAGTGTTGTGTGTTGAACAGAGAGTGTTTGTTCATTTGCAGTACTTTCACCAAGTATGTGTCATGGAAAAAAAGTCACCATCATTTTTGTAATAAATATCCTGTCAACAGTGCCATGTAAAGATCAATATTTAGAACAGTGAATATTTGTCAAAATACAGGTTCCGTGCTGGACAGAAATAAAATAGAAAACTTGTATTGTGCGTGAGTGATGCATGGTTTACATTAAGTAAAAAATAAATATCATAGGGCCCATGTTTTTTCAAGAAACAAGTTCCATCCATTACATCAAATTAATGCCACTACCATTATTCGGGGATTAACTGGAAATTAGAAAATGCAAGGAAGTCAACATTAATTGGAAGAAGTGATAGGAAATTTTTAAAGAGAAACTTCCCATATTCCAAGTTATGTCAAGAAGAAGCTGCAAGGCCATTCATATCTGATAAAGCTCCTGCGACAGCTGCTGTGCTGAGGGAAAAGACTAATGTGTGTGACTAAAAGTATTTTCAGAAGCTGCAAGGCCGTTTGTATCCAATAAAGCTCCCACGACAGCTGGTGTGCTCAGGGGAAAGGTTAGTGGGTTGGTCTATATAACTTGTGCAGTTGAACAATAAGGCATTGCCTCAGCAATGGAAGGAGTCTTACCATTGTATGTACCTGTTTACAAGGAGGGTAATACAAGAGACTGTCTTAATTGTTAAGGCATATCATTGTTGTCAACCATATACAAAATTTTATCAGACATCCTTCCATGAAGGTTAATTCCATATGTAGCTGGCATTATTGGGGATCATCATTGTGGATTTCAACTTAACAGATCCAACTACTGAGCACATATACTGTATTCATCAGATACTTTAGAAAAAATTGGAATACAGTGGGACATTGCATCAGCTATTTATAGACCTCAAGGAAGCATATAATTCAGTTAGGTTGGAGGTTTTGTATAATATTCTCCTAGAGTTTTGAATCCCTCTGAAACTAGGTAGGTTAAACAATTTGTTTAAATGAAACCTATAGTAAAGTCCAGATAGGCAAACATTTGTCTGATACATTTCCCATTAAGAATGGCCTGAAACTAGGAGGTACTTTATCACCATTGCTTTTCAACTGTACTTTAGAATGTACCAGAAGGAAGGTTGAAGCTTGTCAGGAGGGGTTGAAATTGAATGGGACACATCAACTGATGTTAATTTGTTGGGTGTAAACGTACATACTACAGTATAAAGGAAAACATGCAACTGCTACTAGTGCCTAGTCTGTCTAGAAGTAAATGCTGAGGAAGACAAGTACTGTATATGTTATTATATGTATTATATTATATGTATATGAAGGGCAAAATCACAACATAAAAGTAGGTAATAATTCCTTTGAAAGTGTGGCAAAGTTCAAATATTTTGGAACAACCCTAACAAATCAAACTGCATTCATGAAGAAATTAAAGAGCTGATTGAACTTTGGGGATAGCCTGCTACCATTTGCTCTCCAAAAATATGAAGTTTAAAATATACAGAACTATAATTTTGTCTTTATTTTGTATAGGTGTAAAACTTGGTCTCTCACATTGAGGGAGGAACCTAGGCTGGGGGGGTGTTTGTGAGTATGGTGCTGAGTAAGATATTTGGGCCTAAGAGGGACGAGGTAACAGGAGACTGGAGGAGACTACAAAATTAGGAGCTTCATGATCTGTACTCCTCACCAAAATATTATTTGGGTGATAAATCAAGAAGAATAAGATGGGTGGGGCATGTAGCATGTGTGGGAGAAAGAGACCACTTTGAAGACCTAGGCATAGTTGGGAGGATAACATTAAAATGGGTCTTCAAGGAATATGATGGGAGGGCATGGACTGGATTGTTCTTGGTTATGACAGCAACAAGCAGTGGGCTGTTGTGAACACAGTAGCAAACGTTCAGTTTCCATACAATGCGGGGACTTTCTTGACTAGCTGAGGGACTGTTAGCTTTTGAAGAAGGGCTGTGCTGCGTGTAGTTGATAAAACATGGTTAAATAAATAGGGTGACAACTGTTGGGTTTTAAGAAAGGCCAGTAATATGTTGATTGCAATTCTTTTTCGTGTTAGTAACTTACACAATTATCATGTCCTCCCTGTCCCACTTTCACTTTCTACTCTGTATAAATATCTGAACTACAAAAGTGGCATGTGAAGTCTGCAGTCAAAGTACATTTCAGGTGGCGGTCTTCTGGTTTGTCATGGTGTGTAGGTTTATTGATGGATACCAACATGCTAGAGGGGCATACTGCCTGCATCTTCCTGGACAGAGTTTGACTGCATGGCATCGTACATCCCAGAAGACCAGTACCTGAATACACAATGCTGTGAAAACCTAAAAAAAGATATTTTTTCACACACACAAGCTGAAACATGGGGAAAAGCACCAGATTATTCAATGAACCTCTTATCCCGACATTGCAAAATATGTATTTATTATGTAATACATATAATTTTTAAAAACTGTACAGATGGTTCTCGATTCTTTTTTGGTGCATATAGACAGAGGGCAGTTAGTGCAGTAAATACACAGTGATTCATTAAGCAGACACAGTACCCTTGGAATGTGTTCATTTAGGTTCCTCATGCCTACAGTTGCATTTTTGGAGCCCATATGTTTACGTGGGGTACATTCTCATCTGTCAAAATAAAGTCAACCTCACAGGTTATACACAACTGTACTCAAAATTTCTTACTTGTACACCAGAAGCAGGCTAATTGCATTGCAGTACTTGACTGGTGACACTACATCATGCACCACATTGTGATAGCACAATGGCACCTATAGTCAAATATCCATTTAACAAACAGCTTCTGTACTCCTCAGCGTAGCATTCAAATCCATGAATGTGGATTTCCCAGCATTTTTAGCAGTGGTTTTAATTTCAGTAACAGAATTTTATCCCAGACATACACATGGCTTTTGTTTGGTTCAAACAATATGTAATTGTTTCTGTAATGTTTGTATCAGTGTGTTTTTGAAGTTAGGGCCAACAATGTAAATTACCTTAATCCTTTAAAAGCCAAAGGTTTCATTCTGTTTGCACTAATCAGCCAGGCATTCACCAGTTAATGCAATTTACAAACAGTAATGCAGAAGGTTGGATTATTTCTTGTAGTACCAAGAATATGAAATACATGACACTGTGTGCTTCAATTTATAAAAGCCTAGAATGAGTGAACTGTATATTGAATTTATACATTCTTTACTCCAAGTGCTGGGTCATATGTGAACCTGAAATGAGGACACGGTATGATAACCTGGTGTTGGGGCCTTTCACACATATCGAAGGTGGTAGTTGTGTGTGACCATTCAATGGATTTAGAATTTACAAATACAATCACCCATTAATCCAGTCATTCAGAAGTGAATAGTATGTTTAAAATAAATGTATTTTTTTGTTAGAAAACACCCAGTTAAAACTCACTGTTTATAGCTTTGTCTTCTTAATATTTTTGCAAACAAATGTAAAAATATTTCAAATAACAACACATTAAAAGTATAAAATTTTATAGCTCCTTGTTAAATGAAGTTTCTTCTGATAATTCACCCTGTTGCTGCAACTTAACACAGTCAGCTTGTACCCGACTCCAGAGAGCCTGCTGTTGGTAGTGAGGGGAAACATTTTGCTTTGCTCCAAGCAGCTCTACACTGAAGTCTGTCCCTGGTCAATTGGAATATCCATCCATATTACAAGACAGTCATGCACATAACTTCAAATGGATTACAGGAGAGGAGAGCACACCCATTATCACTTACATGTGATGCATATCCATGAACCACTAAAACAGAGGACCAGTCTCCTGTATGTGTCACACCGTATAGCACAGATGAGTTTACAAATGTAATTATTACACTACATCAACATATATGTACAACAATGTACAACATAATAATTAACACCTTTATATGATATTAAAATGCAAGGAACATCATAAATAATCACATACACTGAAGGTTATATTTAAAAATTATGCTCGAGGACATACAAGTTGTCAGCCATATCCATCTTGCAAGGATCTGTGTTCTGTGCTATCATCATGTCTCCTTTTCTAAGGAGATCAGCGACCGATTACAATGCTATGTCCTCTTCCTCACCATTTAGAGATAATTCTGTCGATAAGCTGAAACTGGTTGTTTCCTTAAAATACATATGTCTAATGGTAACTATAATTTTTGGACTGGGATAAATAAGTTACAGGCTAACAGTTTTCCTTATACCATTGTTTGGGAAACATATTTAGGTATCTGGTGGTGTGAGATCTAGGGCTAATTACTCAAGCAGATATAGCCAGTGATTTTCCCATGCACAAAATTGCCTCAGCTACAGCTCAGTGTCTGTAACAGTTGTAGGTCCTTGCAGAGCGCATAGGAAGCACTAGCTGTCCACATTCTCACTCACCCTCAGTACAAAGTAAATTCTACAGTTCATAGAGCCTTTTTAATCTACTGTGTACTAAAAACAATATGAAATGAAAGATCCATTATACAGTGTTTGTGATGCAGACCAAAATAAGGACAGGATACCAGTTTATGTTCTTCCACATTGTAATTCTGTGTATTTATTTCAGCAATGCTTATGAAACCTAAGATTATTAATAATTTTAGGCGTTCTTTGTTATTGCACTGCAGTTTTATGATAATACCCTCCTCTGCAGTACAACTTTCTGACATGCCAATAAAGTGAGGCAAATGGCTGCCCAAAGTTCAAGTTACACAATCCACATCTGAGCAGTCATGAACTGCAAGCACAGTGTATCAGCACCAGTCATATTTATAATTATTTTTAACAATACACTAAACTTTACACAACAAAATGAACGAAATGTGACACAGCCAAATTAACAACAATAACAACAACAACAATAAAAACAACAATAATAATATAAGGCAGCTGGAGGGCTTACAGGGGGAGACCTTCTGTAAGATGCAGACCTTCTTGACTCATGTTCTCTGTGGTCATCCTGATGTAAGCCTTCCATATGATAAATAAGTAAGCGACAGTAACTGTGGCAATTCAAAACAATGTGACAGGAATTATTCGCAAAGGTAAACACAGAATCTTCCAGTTCTGTCATTGATGAAATTGAAAAATCACAAAATCTGATAGTTCAGTGCTAATGACTTCCATCATAAGAATAAGAACTTCATTGTCAGCCTGCCTATTTCATTAGAAGTGAAGGTGAGTGTCCCCATGCCCAAGCACCACACTGTGAAGGCAAACAGCACTATATGGAGGTCAGTGGTCAACTCCAAAACTGCAGCTGCTTCACCTCCCAGTCAGAAACAGCTCAGCACCCATTAGAAAGGATGCTGAGTATGTATCACAGCCAGTCTGGACACAGAAGTCACAAAGAAAAAAGTCACTCCACTGCCGGGAAACACACTGACTGAACTGACACTTTTCAGAGGGTGTAATTTATCATGCAGTTGACAGGTTATGTGAAACAGACCATTTTCATTTTGCAGATGTACAACACACCACACACACACACAAAATAAACATGAACCAGTTTTTACAGAAAAATTCCTCTGGTCATGAGAATATATACTGGATAATGATGTAACATAAAATAAAGAATTTAACATAAAATAATTAATGGCAACATTTACTGCTTTGTGTTCACATAATTTTTTATAAGTAAGGAACACTCCTGTCACATGTGGGAAAGAATTAATGTAGACTGTCAACAAAATATATGCAGAACACTGATGGACTTCTTGGAAAATAACAAGGAAGTAAATGGGGACAAACTGCATACTGCTTGGTTGTAGCATGTGGGTTATCTGATTTCTATTCTGTTGATGAATTAAGTTGAAGCAGTTTAATTTTGTAAGTTAAAAGAAACATGCAGCTGAATGAACCAGTACAAGATTACCAAAGTTTCGAACATAAGAATTCAAATCCTGCAATATGGTCCACTGGATAGAGAAGTAATACTGCATTAAAACCGAAAAGAATAATTATTTTACAGCAGGAATGTCATCACTGGGGGGAGGCTAAGCTGCTTGAATTCAATGACAACTCCATGACAAACATATTTGCATTGTTAAAACTACACCAACAAGTACACCCACACTCACATGATTGCAGGCCTTGGACATACACATGACATGGGATGAGGAACACTCACCACACAGCAGTGGAACTGTGAGGTGTGCACTTGGTGGTTAGTCATCTACTGCATATATGAGTCATTAATGTTTTTCAGTATGCAGATATATTTTGTAAAATCAGTCATAACACAACATATAAGGCAAGATAAAACAGGCAACATGTTTTGGCTGATTCAGCCATCATCAGGCCTGCATCGAGAACATTAACAAAGACACTAAATACTGCAATAGGCACCTGTTGCAATATTGAGTATCTTTTTAATGTTGTCGATAAAGGCCTGATGATGGTTTAATTAGCCGAAATATGTTTCCTGTTTTGTCTTATATGTTGTGTATGACTGACTTGAGAAAGTATATCTGCAATTGAAAACACCACAAGGATGTGACATCTAAAAATATTTTTCAGTATGCATGTACAGTCATGATGACAGCTGTAGAATGCAGTAAACTTTTCGGTAAGTAGAAATAAAGAGGTTATCGGTATTTATTTGAAAATTACTACAACACTGCTTCTGACCTAAATTCAACAGAGTGGTTGCAAGTTATGGGCATCATCATTTATATAAACACAAATCTGAGGTACAAAAGCATTAAATCGGCATTATGGGTTCTTTCAACTTGGGAGAAAATGTATGGACTTGCCATCTCCAAGATGTGAAGGATGAACCACTTCAGAGAAGTCTCGTGAGAGTAGAGCTCCTTTATTTTTGACATAAATGTAAGCCCCTTACAAGGCTGGTTCTGCTAGATCTGCCACGAGTCTTTCTGCCCAATGCACAGAGACTGGATTTCTGTTTCATATAATTCATCACTGATGTACAATACTTCATTTTTAATACATCTGCTTCTAGTCTATGGCACAGAGATTTTTGTTATGCACTTTTAAAGAATGTCCTGTCAATTCTCATACAATGCATGGTTTTAAAAAAAGTGGGTTAAGATGAATGTAAAGTTGTCCCTGGGCTTAAGTGCTGAGCCGCAAAAAATGTAAGGGAAGTGGAGTTAAAACTCCATACATAATTATAATGGGCTTACATAAGAAACTCATGGGCATGGTGAAGATCAGGTTGGGTGACTTGATAAACTGACACCTCACAGCATGCTGGCCTCCTCGTTTGGAATGTTGTTCAGCTCGGATGTCCAGTAGTAAAATGGAGGTCCATCAGTGAAGCAATATTTCTTCTTGAGGGGTGCGTCCTGGTTTACCCAGTACATCAGGTAGAAGTTGCACATCTCATCCTCATTGGTAGGCCTGCAGAAGCAGGAGGAGTCAGATACAATATTTGGCAATAAAACTGAAAGTGTGTTAATGTTATTTTAATTTTAATATATTTAATGATAATGCACAAGGTTAGTGCTCCAACAGTTAACATTTACATTAGAACATCATCATTCAGATATCAATACATATGCTTCGTGTGGAAGTGAAATCCACCTGATGGTGGCCAATTGCTTTCGGTTCTGTATGTTTTGTGTCTGAGAGGTTAATGAAAGCAGAGGATGTTCTCACCCAATGTAGGTGGTGCGATTCCGGGTGCTCTGCATGGTGCAGCGTGCTGCCTGCAACACAATAGCCATGTCACAGTGACAGAAATACAGTTCACTCTAGTATCTTGGATATACGAGTACACCTTTACTTACTCAGTCAGTCACAAAATGAACTCTCACAAAACAAGACAATTCTTTTCTAAACTTAAATTCATAAAAAATACTTTTCCTGCCCAACACAACTATGCTATTCAGGTACAGCAGTGTGATATAGTGTCCTGTGATAGGCACAATACACACAGCCTGCTGTTGCGAGTCTTGAGGTTCTCATGGCAGTGTGGTTGAGGACTCGGTTCTTGTGGGATATGATACCATGTCACTGGGTACTATTCCCAGTGTTTTCAAAGCAAATGGTGCCTTCAGAACATTGGAAATTTGTTACCCAGTGATGTGGCGTCATATCCCAGAAAAATGAAGTTGTTAGCCTGCCACTGTTACTGAGAGCTTCATGTGCTTTGTGTACTTGTGGCAGATTGGTCCTTATGAATACTGTGCTGTTGTTAAAATTGTTATACGTTGACATTTTTCAAATGCTAAATAAGGTAACTGCAATATTTATTTACCTTTCTTTGTCCTTATGTTGCACACTTTGTATCTAGTGTGTGTTCCTGCTTTCAGGGGATAAGCCATATTGTATTTGTGGTGTGAGCCGCAAAATATGGCTAAACCCTGAAAGCTGAAAGTGGACATTATTTGCCTAACTGCCTATTTATTTATTTACTTTTTTTGTATTAAAAGTAACCTTGTAAGGTAGTCCATACTGTCTATTAATTACTTCTGAAACAATTAAGTTACATGACAATGTGCTGTATATGCTCCTTACAAGTTTATCCCCACGCACAATGGGCTGCTGGGTCTCGACAGGGTAGAACATCTGTGGTGTAAGGGGGTTACGCTTGCCGAGTAGTGTCCACTGGTCCACTCCATTGCTGTCTGTATGGATGTGGTAGCCCGACACAACCTTGCCTGCAGCAATAGAAATTCAGTACATTTATAAAAGCTAATTACAGGCAGACATTAAAATACGTAACAAAGAGTAAATATAAACAACACAGACCGAGCTAAATAAAAACTATACTTAATTAGATTAAAGGGTTGGGTGTATAATGACTCTTGCACTGTGACAATTTTCGTTCTATTGTGCATCCTTTCTCAACATTTAGCCTTTCAGCAGTAATGCACTTTGAATGAAAACAAACAGCCTGCTACTTGGACCTTATGATGGCCACTTGGTTTCAGGAACTGAGTTCCTAGAACACAAAATGTTAACTCATCTGGAACCACATGGTCAAGTTCGTGTACCATCTGCAGATGGGACTATTTACTGACTGCAATTTCACTTAGTGTCCTGTCACCTGCTTCAGCTGGTTACATCCAAAGAACTATAAATAACATAACAACGTCCAGTTGTACAATGTAAGACAAGAGTCTTGACAAGACAGAAGTTAAAAAATAAATAAACAGACAATACAAGCAAAAAATGTCACTGAGTGAAATAAAAGTGAAATAATAATAACAATACTGATGGAAATAACTCCAGTTTACACAAATACACTTGTATTGTAGGAGCTGCCTGCCATTTAAATTCTTTACATTCTGCTATATGATAGACATGCCACTCACCAAGACTGTGCGTATGAGTGCGATATGCAAATGGGTGTATCATCTTTTTCTCATTAATAATACATGATGTTTCCATTTTTTCTACTGCCATGGGCGGGATGCTGCCACCTGTGCCCAGTAGGATCACGCCTGCTTCCTTCTCAAGTCTGTCAACATTACACAGTGGATTGAAACCACATATGAAAAGCTCATTTTCAAAAACATGTATGTCCACGTTTGACAGGTACTGGGATTAATTATGCTAAACTGAGGGATAAACAGACTGTGTACACAAAACAGAACATCTACCCTACAGTGTCAGGACTAACTGACCTTTTGACTTAAATAGTTGCACCCACAGATAACTCAGTTCTTACCAAAGTGGATATAAATTTTTTTCTAAAATGAACTCCCCGTATAAGAGGGCAGTTCACACAACCGGAAGTTATAGAAAATCTCTGTAACATTACATCTGTCATCATTTTTAGTCATGGATTGAGTTTAACCCTGTTGTGGCTCCAAAATTTATGACCTTAGTCTTCCATTTTATCTTCTTCCTCTGTGAAGATAATTCCATTATATCTTTGGTGAAGTAAATGCCACTAACAAGATTCAAGTTGTTTATATTGTACTATTCCGGATTATGGAACCACCACTTCTTACCAGTGCTGGCCTTTCACTGCTTATCTGAAGACACTCTAATCCATTTCAATATTTACACTTCCATGCAATAGGAACATCTGTGCTTTTATTTTATCTATATGAATATTAGGACTGTGATGACAGGCCCCTATACAGCCTATCACCATTTATTGTCTTTTATATGTGACTATGTGTACTGTTAAAGAACATGGCAGTTTGAGCATACATTTCAGAATTTTGATGATGCTACTCTGTTTATTCTAACCCTACTGGTTTCTGACCTCTTAATAACCTTTAGACAATAGGCACATATAACCGTTGATACTTATGTGCCTCTAATGCCCCTGGCCCACACACACACAAACAACAGTAATATGAAGGAACATAAATCCTATAGATTCAGTACATCCCTAATAAATGTTACTATACACCCAACAAACCACATGATGCGATAACCCAGACAACCACAGTATGGATCTTCAGTGCCATGAAAACCACAAATCATACACAGTTTAGTTTAGTTTTTATGTACATACTGACAAACACACCATGATGTTCTTTGATCTGAAACTTTGAGATCGAAGTCTACAATATGGCTTGGTGGGCAAATGTAATTCTGGTCTGCATCTATCCAATATAGCCTTTACTTAAAACAAAGGTCAAACTGAACTTACCAGTTTTCTCAGTGGTTCAATGTATGAACAAGATAGGCAATGTACGTATAACTTAACATTGTGGCACATTCACATAAACAGTGTTGAAGTGGAAACACAACAATGCATGCTGTGTGTGTTGTTGAGCTACATGTCACTATCAACTGCATGAAAATACTGAGTGTTGCACAGCAGTGCTTTTATGGCAAATTGATGTTGCTGGCAACAAAAAAATGTATGTTAAGTCTTCATGTAAAGTGCCCCATGTGCATTGAAATAACAGAATGTTCGTTTGCTTATGGCCTTCTTTAGACATACAATTTGACTAAACAGATCATAATGACAGATAAGTTGTTGCGCAGTTACTCAGTTTTTGTAAGTGTTGCAGTAAAAAACATTTTATGGGATAAGATAGAATTTATCAATTATGAAGCAATAGGTAATAAATATTATGAGTATGTCTGTATTCTTGCCTTAGTTATACGGCATGCAAATCACATCTTTTCTGTGCCACATTATATTGTTACCTGTGGCCTGTCTGGCTGTACCATATATTTCCACATTATCCTCATAAACGGCACAATTTTCAGAAAAAAATTATTGAACATAAAATGTGTGTTTCGATTTTTTCTACATCTTTTTTTCGAAACATTTCTCCTTCTGAGAAGAATTTAGTGAGATATTATCTTGGGTCGTCATGTAAAGTACCCATTACTCTTGTCAGACTTTAATCAAACTTGAATTTTCCTGACAGATTTTCAAAAAATCCTCATATATCAGATTTCATGAAAATCCATCAAGTGGAAGCTGAGTTGTTCCATGTAGACAGATGGACGGACAGACAGACAGACATGACAAAGCTAATAATCGCTTTTTGCAATTTTGTGAACGTGCTTAAAACTGGTACATTACATAAACTACACATCTCATCAACCCTATACAGCAGTGGTTCCCAACCTCAGGTCACAACCCAAATCAGGGTCACGGGGGGTGTGACGTAGGGTTACGAGAGGGTATAATGGAGAACTCGATGATTATGAAAAAAAAAATCAAAATCTGTATCTACATTCAAACAGAATGATCGAGAAAATGTAATTATAGAATCTGTGTTTATTAATTTTAAACGTACTGGAGCAATTGAATTTTAAATAACTAAATAACACACGTATTAAATTTTTCAGTCACTAAATTTTTGACATTATTTTTCTGTTCATTTTATGTAACGTTCCATATGTTCAGTATTTCGAAACTTTTATTTAGAAGCAAATGATTTGTCTAACCAGCACATGTGTGAGTTATTTAAATAAAGATTTGTTTTTTGCATGTTTTGTGTATTTAATATTGTCCCAAAAAATATTGGATTTGAAAAGTAACATGAAAAATTTAATACTTTTTATAGTAAGTGGCAATGTTATGTAGTGTTCAAGAAAAGGCATTAGTATTAGTTCATTTATAGTAAATATCACTGACTATTGCCGTTTCCATGGTCGGGTTGCAGGTCACATACCGTTTGCTACTTTAGGCTCACACACATAAAAGGTTGGGAACTGCTGCTTTACAGTATAACGACCCATATATGGGTTGCAGGATGCTCGGTTCAATTCTCAAACGACGCAGCATATGCATCGGCCAATTATGGCCACTCTTGTACAGCCCTGTTGGGATTTTTTTCTTGGGTATTGCTTATTTTTTATAAGCATTTGCCTGAAAAAAATATATCCTGTAATTTAAATCCAGAGTTTTGCAGATTGCACCGGGAATTTAATTCCGGCTCCAAAGAGTTAAAATATAAAACTTCATTTGAAACATTTTTCAGCATGTTGAATATTTGACAAAATACTAAGGCAAAGTATTTCCGATTCTACACAGCATGGTTGGCTTTGCAACACTATATCTGTATTTGAACATCAAAAACACTGAGGTGTTCAAAATAAAAAAGAACACATTTATGAAATGTGTACTCATAATGCATGCAGCTACCAACTGTCCCAGACTTCTGACATGACATGTTCGTAATGGCAAATAATTAATCAGTCCAGCAAACTGACTTTATATGCATTAACATTCAACCATAAAATAATTTCTGAAACAAAACAGGTCACTGCCTAAGCAGCTTCATAATTTGTATACCTCTCCTATTATTACTATTAGGGTGATGAAACATAAGAATATGAGATGGGAAGGACATGTAGCATGAATGGGAAAGTTGAGAAATCTGTACAGAATTTTGATCAGAAAACCTGAACAAAAGAGACCAGTTGGGAGATCAACAGATAGATGGGAGGATAATACTAAACTGGAACTTACAGAATTTGGGTGGAAAGGTGTGGGCTGGTTTTATCTAAAGAAAGACTAGTTCACTGGTGGGCTCTTGTGAACATGGTAATGAACCTTCGATTTCTATAAAAAATTAATAATTTCTTGACCAGTTGAGTGCAGCATCTTAAGAAAGATTGTTCTATGGAGTTGGTTTCGTGTTCCTCTCCTTAGTGCCATGTGCCATGCCTATCTCAAATGAAACCAACTTATGTAGAAAAATATAAAGGCTCTGAGAGAGTGTAATGCAGGTTTTAAGTGCCAGTACTCACGGTCTCTCAGTGTAGTGGAGATGTATTCCAGAGTCATCGGTCTTCCCACCTGAAAAACAAAACTCTTTGCAATTTTTTATGTTTCTCATCCCATTGTGTTAAATTTAATAACAAGATAAATAAACTTCTGCCAACACAAGTAGTAAGTGTTATTAAATATATAACACTTACTAGTTGTGTTGACAGCAATTTATTTCTCTTTTTATTAAAATTCCTTGCTACAGTGATCCTCCAACACAAGGTCAGTCAGCGTACATGGCACTGCTCATCTGGCCAGTAGTGTACTGGAGGAATATAAAAC
The DNA here is from genome assembly GCA_021186555.1 of Reticulitermes speratus. Classification (NCBI taxonomy): domain Eukaryota; kingdom Metazoa; phylum Arthropoda; class Insecta; order Blattodea; family Rhinotermitidae; genus Reticulitermes; species Reticulitermes speratus. The sequence continues at coordinate 912,590 of JAJKFL010000004.1, forward strand.
AAAAATTTTTCTTACCTCCATTCAATTAAATCTCTTATAATATTTTGCTGTATCCATTGTGTATCTTATATGCCATAGTGCATCTCAGGTTCATATTCACCAAACCAGGGAAACTGATAGGTTCACTACTTGACTAAGGGTACTAGAACTGTGCTTTTGCACAAGCTTCCACATGTAAACAAGGGAGCTAGTATGATTCTGCTAGTACTCAGAGCTGTTTGTCCACATGACCTGACATGATTTTCCACTGCATATTGACTTGAACAATTTCTTACATCAGAAGCTGAAAATTATCAATATGGAACATCTGCCAATTCATTTTAAGTCTATCTTATGTGTTAGAAGTAGCTCACAATGGTACTATGTATCTGAAAAATTACACTGAGACCAGTATTAAATCATGCATGATACTCAACTCAAGAGCTGAACTGGAAAGCTAGTAACAGTCAAAGTAAGTCAGAAACATTCCTGCTCGAGCCAGCTTGCTTGGTTTTACTTATTAAATAACATGTAATGTGTTCATAGTGATTACCAGATAAAAACAGCAAACATTCAGTTTCAAAATGCTCAGTTTAAATCTACTGAGATTTGGAAAATATGAAGAAGATTTGGAAAATGTGATATGTAGTTCTTTTGCATTCCTATTGACTTCAGGGTACACAATGCAAAATGAAATAATGTGATTGTGTATGGTGAACTGGAAAGGAATGAAAAGGAAGTGGTCATGGCCGATTTCAGGATATTATCCCAGCATTTCCATAATGGCAAAGGAAAATTCTCAGCAGAAGAGTGAGTGCCTAATGTCAATGCAGTGTGCACTACTCTAAACAGACTCTGCTCTACTGTATTCATATTGAAAGTAAATGAATAAAGGTAAAGGTAAAGTTCTCCCTAGAATGGGCCATGAAGGCCCAGAGGGGGAGTAGAGGTATAGCTCTACTCTTTCTTTAACCCTGGCACTAGATGAGGGTGGGTGGTCAACTCCACGCCCCGGCCGCTTTACCCCCGGGAAAGAGACCCGGTACCAATTGTATAGGAAGCTGGTTGGGCCCCAGGGCCGATCTGGACAGGTGCGAAAAATCTCGACCCCACCGGGATTCGATCCCCGGACTGTCCAGCCCATAGCGAGTTGCTATACCGACTGAGCTATCCTGGCCCACAAAAGTAAATGAATGTTACTATGAAAGCAATCTGTGAGCTACATAAGAGGTAGTACGAATAACCTGTACACTATGATTTGTATCTTGTTGCAATATTATTCGTATCTTGTTGCAAAGCATCACACACTCTGTTACTGAAAACTTGTTACACACAGATGAGAGATGAAGTGGGCAGAATAAAACTTATGTATGTTTGCACCTTGGAAAGTTTTGATGGTGGCATAGTGCACCTGTAGAACAAGATACTGGATGGGAGACTTTCCCCCAACCTTGAAACCAACGCCTTCTGGCAGCTCCAGCTTTGGGGCATCTCGTGCCCATGCATATATTACCTGCAACAGCAAATATCATTCTCTCAGTGCAAGATGTATGCTGGACACCATTACCATAAACTACCTGCACAGACAAGAGTCCTCCTTGACAAGGTATGCATTTCAGCTAGTCAAGAAACTCACTGCCCCTTATGGAATCAAAAGGTTCATTAACATGTTCAAACCTGCCTGCTATTGGTCCCTCTCCTGAGTCAGATGAATCCAATCCACACCTTCCTACCTTTCCCTATGATGAGCCAAATGAATTCATTCCACACCCTTCTACCTTATTTCTTTAAGATTCAGTTTAATATTATAATTTAATCCATTCGTGTGTCTTGCAAGCATCTCTTCCCTTCAGGGTTTTCAGCCAAAATTTTGTACTTATTTCTGATATCTCCCATGTACACTACAAGCTCCACCCATTTCATCCTAGATTTCATGATCCTAATTATTTATGAAGCTCTCATTACCTAATTTTCTCCATCCTCCTGTTATGACTACTTCCTCCATCTTTCATCTAAATATTCTACTCAGCATCCTGTTCTCAAATACCATCGATCTATTCTTAACTGTGTTTCTACTCTATTATATTATTGTAGTTTATTATATATATTAGTGTATTATATTATTATAGTGTATTAATTATAATTTATTAATATAACCATCATAACAAGTTGTTATCCATAATAACACTCTTACCAATTATCTTGTGAATTATGATGATTATATTAACAAATCCTTAGCGAGAGACGAAGTTTACCAGTCATACAAGATTACAGGTAAAATTATAATTTTATACATTCTAATTTTAAGTTTTCAGACAACAGACAGAAAGAAGTTTCTCAACTGAATGGAAGCAAATATTCCCTGAATTTAAATATTCTTCTTTCCTTTGTAAATGTGTTTTGATTTTTTTACTGTTAACACTACATTTATAAAACATGTAGCATCTGCAAAAAATGCCAAGCAGTAATGAAAGGGTTGAATTGTTGCACTAAAGTTACCTTACTAAACAATTCCTGCTTCAGTGTGGCATTACAAATGGTATGACAAGCTCTTTGTATATATAAACAACGGCAGTTACCGAAAAATTCCTGCAGCTAATATGATGTTACGCTCATCTAAATGAACTAAGCTAAGTCTCTGTAGCTGAACCAAAAGGTTCAACACTGCTAATACCATAGCCCACCAGTAGACATGAACCTGAGCCAGTTAGATTCATCTCCCATCCTCACAGCCTATTTTCCTAAAATCCATATTACTAATTAAAAATTGCTCTGGCAACAGAATCCAAAGGTTCAACACACAGTACTGAGCTGTTTCCATCTACCTCCCAATCTCACAACCTATTTCCCTAAGATCCATGCTGATGTTATCTTCCTGTTGCTTTAGTGGTTGTCAAAATGGCTGCTTTCAGAGACAGTTCTCCATCAATACTCTTTGCTCCTCCAACCAAGCTACATGTCCAGCCCATCAGAGGAAAGCAGAATCAGATTTCAAGGGTACTTACCTGCGATCCCACTGCACATGGACTAGCCATTTCTGAGGAGTCATCCCCACGTGACATCTCACCACAGTTCCTGAAACACCAGAACTGTTAACATTGCTGTCATCATTCTTTCTAGCATAGGGGTGCTCAAATCCCAGATGCCAGGTTGCCCAGGCAACTATATTGTGTATGGTGGCATCTAATATTTCTTGGTCCTCAGTATGAACTTGCTTCATGTCACCATTCTGGCACCTAGAATTTTGAGGTGGCTCCTAGATGTCTGGAAAATTTGTGCACCCGTATTCTAGAACATTAGAGATAATACAAAACAGACAAGGTATCTCATTCAGAAGGTCTTGTTAAATTTATATTTTACAGTCTTTTTTGAAATACAGTCAATGCTTCTCCTGTCAATGTGTTTTTCCCAGTTCCTTCTGCATTGTTCTACAAATCCCGTCATCTGCACAATTTGCAGTTCTCTTGTAATTTCTTCATTCCTTATACAGTCAAAAAGGGTGCTTTCCACATTCCTGCTCATGAAGTACATTTCTCATCAGTTCTTCTTACTGTTCACCACAAGATAATGTTTTATGGCAATTCTTTTACAAATTCGTATTCTTATATATCTAGAAACTGATGATGTTTTCAAGACATAATGTATAGCTCCAGTATACTGACACAGTTTACACTTATACAATCAAATGCTTTTCTCTTGCACTGACTACACTATATCCCAACTAATTAAAAGCAGCGAATAAATGTTATTAGTTAAGCTTTAAAATATTGTCATGACAATCTTTTCTTTGCTGAAGATCTTTGTCTCACGCAATATATTTCAGCAGATATTGTCTTTAGTGCAGAACTGGAAGTGATGTTACCAACTGTAAGAAGAAAATGACAATTATGATAGGGTAAGTATCACACTTTGGACACTGACTATGAGACAGTGACATGTCAGTTTTTAATATCAACCAGCTCTGAGTGGAGAAAGACAGATGATAAGAGATAGGTAGAAGTGCTTTAGAGGAAACAGGTGGGACTAGTACACATTTGAATGGACAGACTAAGGAGGCTGAAGCATGTGTTTTAAGGTACACATATGAATGGATGGACTGCATCCACATTCAGAGTGGAAGAAGTGGAAACAAAGTTTTATGAGACTGAAAAATGTCAAGACCCAGCAGATGGTAATCTTCTTAAGAGCCACAGAGGCTTTTACTGTTATGAGAGGATAATTATAAAATGGTTCTTAGAGAAATATACTGTAATAATGTGAATTGAAATGAAGTGGTAAAGACTCTTATACATGAGGGTGTATTTTTACTGATGAACTCACCACACAGCACTCCGACTGCCAGGCTTGGTACACCCGTAGAGCAGCATGTGGTGTGCTGTCTCCATCGTGGCATTCGGCTCAAATCCAACTGGAGCAGTAATGCATTTCAGTTAACACGCAGATGGACAAGCCACCTTATAACCTCTCAAAAATCCATTTTAGCATCATTAATTTGCTAATGCCAAAAGTTAATACAAATTCAGAGGAATTATTTAAGGTTAATCTGAAATTACGCACATCACACAGGTCCTTTTCAAATTCTGAAGCCTGAGGTTTATTTAAATAATATACACCAATTTAGTTTCCACCTCACAGTAAACATGTCGCATCTCCATTACAAATGGCAACTAATTAATCCTGTTCATGGAAATAATCATTCTTTATTGTGAGAATAATACAAAACACATAAATACATAATGTGGGACAAATGTAGAGATTGAAGTGTTAAATACATGGTATATATAGTTACCACTGTGCTTTAAGGAGAGAACTTTTAACACACAGATTTATGCAGATATGCCACCATTTTACATGAGACTTCTGCATGAGATACATGCAATAAATGCTAAATGGGGAAGTTGCACCACAAACTGATGGAGTGAAATGTCTGACAAAGTTATGCAAGACTTTATATACTGTTCCAGGGCTAGTGACAAGTGTGTCTGGCCGAATCACGGCCAGACTATGGGGCAGGACAGCCAGACATCTGCCCATGGCACCAACCTATAAGGGATGCTACAACATCACTGGAATAATCAGAACTGCGGCACTAGTAAATGCAGGTTTCCGCATGTGAAAAATTTGCTCTGAAAATAATCCGCAATTTGGGCATGTGCTAGCCTGGGGCACACACATGTCTCGGGTTAGCCCTGGGTTGAATGGAGTGAAGTGTGTCAAATTTCTACTCCATCACATAATGTGGGTTTCTTCCATCAGCCATTGACAAGTAGCACTGCAAAACCTTAGACTGCATATGCATCTAAGCTACAGTGATTAGGTTAGCTCAGTAGTAACACAGCCAATGTATCTGGTTCAAACAGGGTGGACATAAAATGTGCCAGAGAAACAGGAAATGCATGTAAAATTCTAGAAGAAATCATATACAAAAAGGTAACTTGGGAGGCCAAGGAAGGAAGATAATAATAAGGTTCTTAAGGAAATATGACATAAAATGGGCTTAACTGGCTCAGAATAGGCTGTAATGGCAGACTATAGTGGAACTCAATGTTTCATAAACAAAGCAAGTATCTTGATGAGCTGAATAAATATGTGCTGATTGAAAGCATGGAAATAAGTGGAAGGTAAAGTGGATATTTCAAAAATAGGTTGAAAGGATGTGAAGAAGCTTTAAATGCTTTAAAATCGTGTGTTTTTTGATGCTGAACACTGGGACTTAAATTTCCGTTTAGTCAGTTACAAGCAAGGACGTGTACAATGTACAGTCTACTCACTGATGTAGTAACTCTTTGTGAAGTCCACCTTCACTGGTGTGCATAGGTACAGTTCTGGCTGAAAGAAAGTAGAGAGAAACATGTCAGGTTACAGAACATCATCAGACAATATGCACAGACATGTATGCATGTATGTATGTATGTACATATGTATGTATGTATGTATGTATGTATGCATGTATGTATGTATGTATGTATGCATTGGGGGGGTTGTGGGGGCATGTGGGGGTTTCGACTTCCTTTATTGGTTCACTCCTGAACGCTGGATTCAATATATTTTTGGACGCTAGGAAGAATGTTGTTAATAACATAAATTCTCAGTTTTTAGGTATTACAGTTGACAGCTCCTTGTCATGGAAAAATCATATTGATAGACTCATGGTTAAATTAAGCAAAGCATGCTACGCAATTTAGATCATTAACACCCTTTGTTTCGCAGGAATCATTGAGGATGATTTACTATTCTTATTTTCACACTGTTATGTCGTATGGTAAAATCTTTTGGGGGAACTCCTGTCATAGTAGCAATATATTTAAACTACAAAAAGGGTCATAAGAATTATTACAAATTCTAGAAGTAGGGACTCTTGTAGGGATCTGTTTAAGAAATTAGATATCTTACCGTTCTATTCTCAGTACATATTTTCATTACTAATTATTGTAACTGATAACATTTCCTTATTTAAAACAAATTCAGAGTTATACAATATCAATACCAGAAGAAAAAACAATTTTTACCTTCCACAACCAAAGTTGTCAACCTATCAAAAAGGTGTTTATTATATGGGTATAAAGACATTTAATCATCTACCTTTTTATATGAAAAACTTGTTAGACAATAAGAAGCAATTTAAAACTACTTTAAAAAACTTCCTTCTAGTGAATTCTTTTTATTCATTGGAGGATTTTTTTAACTGTAAATACTAATTTAAGATATGGTAATCATTTGCGGTATAATGTATCAAAAAGGTGCTTATTATATTGGCATAAGGACATTTAATCATCTACCTTCTTACATGAAAAACTTGGTAGACAAAAAAAAGCAATTTAAGCTACTGTAAATTACAATATATTTTAATTTAAGTAGTTGTAATCCATTGATGTATAATGTAGGAAAGACATAAACAGTTTTTAACAGTTTTCAACAAATTTTATATATATATATAGTGCCTTCATTTTATTTGACTCATGCTTTAATTTTATAATTTATAAAGCATTCTACATTTTATTTGTCTCTACTTAATTTTTCTAATTATTGTGTTATCTATTTATTGGGCACTCTACTGTATATATGTTATTTATTTGTGACCGGTTTTATATCCGTCAGGCGCCTTTTGTAGCCTAGATTGGATCGATGGAATTTTACAATAAATGAAAGAATGAATGAATGATTTCCTTAACAAAGGCAAGTAATTTTCAAGTGGGTATTTTTCCCCCCATTCCCTTCTACTAATAATTTAATGACAGTTAAAACTGTCAAGCCAAATTAATAAATTAATCAATAGACAAACAGAGTCGCTGAAAAGCTGTAGGCTGTTACACAGGCGAATCTTCAGTCCAGCAACAGGTCTAGGATTTCATTTAGGAGGAGGGGGGGGGGTGTTTGAAAAAAAAACAATAACTGCAAACCGCGCGTACACATAAACGTCAGCTGTTTTACTGGCGTCTACGTTCATGTCACCATATGTTTCTTTTATTGCTACGTGTAGATGCTGTCAGAAAATCAATAGTCCTTCACGTGGTTCCAGATATGACCGCCTATCCCATAGTGAATCGTCTGTGTGCCTGTCCAGGTGACACAGCTGCACCCTGCTGTTATTCTCAGAGCCAGCCACCTGCCACTCGTCGGAATTCTGATAGTGATGAATCCTATCGCATTTGCCGTATCTTGTGCTGAAGAGGCGGCGGCAATGGTGATATGATGCCAACAAAATTGATTTGAGGTCTCACGTTAATTTATTACATCCATACGAACAGCCCCTAGTGGGTCAGGGCCTCCTCTGGGATTTTTTTTTTTTTTTTTTTGGCTGTCCGGGGTTTTTCCCCTTTGATCCATTTTTGTACTGTTTAAATCCTTTCGTCCTTCATGTCACTTTACGTTCCATGCTACCGTCCTTACAACAAACACAACACAAACATCCATGCCCCCGGTGGGATTCGAACCCACGATCCTAGTAAGCGAGCGGCCGAAGACCCACGCCTTATACCGCGCGGCCACTGGGATCGGCATTGATATTACTTGATCTTGACTTTAAATGATTTTCAAAGATTTCATTTACTTATCTTGCGTCTTCAATTCACAGGATAATTTCAAAGAGCGGCGTCTCTCCCTACACAGCGGCATCTCTACCGGCATGTTCGGGAGAGACGCCGCAGAGAAAACTTTTATTCGTCGCTCTGTATCTCAGAAACTTTCATTTCTGCAGATATTTTGCACACAAGTTAGTAAAGTAGAAGCCTTATATATAATAACTCTGAATTTTCAGCCATTTGGACTATTTTCGGATTGAGTTACGGCGAAAGTTGCAAGAAGTGTGGCGCCTCTCCCGGAATTACCCTACTTTTTTTGTCGAACCGGAAAGGCAAGTTTAGTAGAAGAAATGACTAACTCCGTAGCGCAGAGTTCTTTTTGAGAAGTTACTAGTAAGTTTTCAGCCAGTCAAGAAGTTTTAACACAAATGTCGTGTCATTAGAAATTTGCTGCTACGCTCGTAACATCTGTACAGTGCATTCCGCATTCCGAAGTCTTCTGGAATGTGATGTTGTGTCGGTGGGTTCGTGCTTCCCGTCGAAACGTCGGGAACACGAACCTACCGACACTGTGTCACTTCCCAGAAGACCTGGATCCACGACAACACAGCTGTGGAAACTTCAAATCTCCTGTTCTGCAGTTTCTCCTTTCCGTTGCTCAGCCTTCATCTCATGTAAATACAGTAAACAGGTCTTAAGCTATGTTAATGAACAACAAATTTTGTGTCGTTCGTACAAACTGTATGTCCTGCAGTGTCACGACCGAACCATGGCCATTTTATATCACAACACGCACATGTTCATTAAAGTACTGTTCTATCCACAAGGTACAGATAACCGCAGACATTATAGGTGACGAGCGAAGAAGGTTCCACGCATCGGGCATGAACTTGTTCAGTAGGCAGTTCTCACAATTTGTGTTTCAGGACTTTAGACACGTCATTTTTGGCAGAAGGGAGTAAACGAAAGTCCCGGAAGGTCGTGTGAATAAGACAATGGACAGTGTGCAGCGTAGCTGTGGCATGACGAAACAACCAGTGTCGCGGACCTTTCCAGAATCGGAGACTTTTTGTCGGCCATGCGCTGCCACGTCTTTCGATTTCTGAATTTGTTTAGGATTATGATTACACTTCGTAGCATACGGCCGTAGTAAATTAAAATATTTACGAGTCTTCGCGATCTTTGCGCATTAGAGTTGAAAATTCACTTGAAACCCCAAATCTGATTTCCTCAACGTGCTAACAGACGTGTTAACAGAGGACGAAGGCCAACAGTAGAGCCCTCTTTAAGCCAGTTCAGCCTCATACCAGCTTTGAAAGTTTCGTGCGTAATTTTCTGAGACACTGCGAAATATAATGAATATGCTGAAACAGTAGGGTCTTGCTTATGTGTTCGCATTGTTAACTAATTCTCTAATAGCTGACCCCGAAGGTTCAACCATCGCTAATACCGCAGCCAGCCACTGGACACGATTTCAAGTCAGTTACATCTATCTTCCATCCTCATAACCAACTTCCTTAAAGATACATGTTAATGTTATTCTTCCGCCTGTTTCTCGCTCTTCTAAGTGGCCGAAAGTTTCTTAAGCAGAATTCTGTACACATTTCTTGTTTTTCCAATCCCACCTACGTGCCCAGTCAAGCGCTACTGCCCATATTTCACTACCCTAAATAACATCATGTACCGTGTATAAATCATACAGTTCTTCGATATGTAATATCTTACACTACTTACTTACTTCGTCTTTCTAGATTACAATTGTATCTTCACAGCAATTTTCATTCGTATCACCCTATATTTTAGTGTTCCTCAAACCAGCTTATTATTTTAACCCTGTAAAGCCCAGTGGTTACTTTATGTACCACCAAGTTTAACATTCACAAATTCTACGTTCTGCCCACACAGTGCATTTATATGTTTTGTATGGATTTCAGAACAAACAGCGAGTATTTCACTGTACAGCATTAAATGATCGTCTTTTAGAACCAAGACGGAGTGTGTTTACTGCGCAGTACGCACTGAATCTTTAAATATAACTGACGATAATATTCCTCTTTAAAAGGTTAACATTTCGGGTAATCGTATGTTCCAACAGACTTTACCGAGATAATGGTACAATATATACGAAAGTTGGGTCAATATCACTACAGAAAATATTCGCTGTCGTAGCATCCGGCTTGCTATCGTGGTGACGTCCTGATATAACATCTGGCAAGCTTTAATTGCAACGGTTTGTGTATTGTCTGAATGAACGCAACCATGACTACAACTATGACGTCAAACGGAACAGCTTGGCTGAGTGGGCGAAAAATTGATCGCACGGTTCGACGCGTCTGTGCATGCGGAGGTGTCTCCCTTCATTCAGAGAATCCCGAGGCGTTCCAATTCCATCCCTTACCCCACACCGAATATGTGTTTCAGGGAGTCGGGCCCGACGTGAAATAGGCTTTCATCTTATTTACGTAAGAATCTAATCTAACACACATACTGTGTGCTCTTTCATAGCGGTAATACATTGCAAATGTAGAGAGGAAAGCTGAGGAGCGTGAAGCGAGTTGCGCTGCTGGCTCAGGATAAGTTCCATTGCCTTGTCTGTCTAAACATGGCAATAAAATACCAGATTCCAAAAAGGCAGTGAATTTCTTGATCAGCTGAGCGACTATCATCTGTTCAGGAACAGCAGTCAGTAGCACTAAGCAGTGCGAAAATTGAAGTTGTACCAATTTTCTACGGCAACAGATTTTCGAAATACAGTAATTAATTCTTGCTAGTCTAGATATACTGGCATATTTTTGAAGTAAAATAGGCTATAAATGTCATACTGTCGTACTGATTACTTTTTAAAATTCTGTAAGGAAAAAAAATATATACAAAGACGATAACGTTCGAATTTCTGGTGTGGGAGCAGCAAACACTGTAGCGCTCTGAAAGCTGCGTGGTCTGTGTGATATTCGTTTACGTATTTTTGTGTGGAATATAAAATAACACGGCAAGGCCCGAAGCCTGTATTTATTTTAATGTTTTACGCTGATAAATGTTCAGCCATTATAGTTTCATTTCATTTATTTATTTTCCATTTATCCATTTACAAGTTAAAACTTACGAAGCTTACTTATCGGCACATACCGATAAATAAGCTTCCCCGCGCCATAAAAATTACATAAGAAGTAATTGCAACGTTAAATATGCCACATTTATTCCACTAAGTATCTTTGTTTTTCAACATAATCCCTGAGCACACTGATGCATTTTTTCCATTTTAGGAAAAGTTTAAAAATTCCGTCAATGTAGAAATCGGCGTCTTCCATTCACAACCATTAACGAATAGCCATTTCCACTTCCTCTTTACTGTGGAATATGCGACCTCCCACGTATTCCTTCAGCGGCCCATAAACAGTTCGTCCAACCGCGCTGTGGTCACATATGACCTTGCTATGCTGGGCCGACCCGTGCGTCCATCAGCATGGATTTTCTTTCGACAATTTTCGAACTCCCTGCACTATTTTCTGCTACGCTGAACTCCCATTACGCCGTCATTATACGTTTATGAAGACACTCCCCGACTTACGCAGTAGTTAGGTTTCGTAGGGTTCGGCGCAAGTCTAATTTTGCGCAAGTTGGAATTCAGTATATCGACACTCCCCGACTTACGCAATTTCAGGTTATGCAATTTAAAAAATTGAAATCATAACATTTAATGTAGTGAATTTTGGGAAAACTGACCCCTTGTCAAATGTATAAAATGCTGTTATAAATTAGGTTTGTAATGTGTGGAGAAATGATGTAACAACCATTATGTTATGGAATTCCATATTATGTGAAGGCCAGAACACAGTTACGGAGTAACTTGCTATGTAAAGCGTTTGCTGATGGCCAGAAACTTAGAAATTTGTAACGCCTAGACCGAGATCAAAACAAACTGTATGATTATCCATCAGCAAGGATAGTTGTTGTTTCACTGAGAAATAACAAATTCTTGCAATGAAGCAGGGTGGAAAGACGCAATATTTTAAGCATAAAAACGCCAGGAAGTTGGACAGTTGGAATGTATCTTGACTGAGTCATCGAGTCGTTACTATTGTCGAGGTGACATACTGTCACAGGCATGAAGCCCGACGCAGTGCTGATTATTATTATTATTATTCGTATTATCTCTACAAGGTAGGACGGTTTATTTCTGAATTGACCAAAAGTCAATGGTGGTTTTTGACAGTTCCAGAACTAGCCTAGAGAGCTGGAGGGTTGGACCATTGCGTCACAACACGCAGTGACACGATGGTGGCAGAAGAAAATTCCTTGGCGGTAACACAGGCGGCGGGGCGGTCACGCTGCGGCCGATTAGGTTCCAGTGTGTTGGAGTTTGGATTTCAGCTGGATTCCCTTACATACACACAAATAGTTGGCCATATGTATACTCATTTCCGCCCTGCGCCAAACCTTCCGGATTGTAATTAATGCGTGGGGAGTGCGTGTACTTACGGTCGTCAGACGTTACGTAAAAGTAAACACGCCGATGCCATCACATACTTTACACATCAATCAAGAACCCTCGAATATCAGCATAAAACCACATAATAGTAGGAAAGGGCAAAGTAATGAATATCAGATAAGGGATACATGGCAAAAACAACGAAGGCATACACTCGTGTTACCAACTTCCTTACATTCTCGGCTTGTATACAAACCATCTGATCAAGATAGAATATGTAGCTGACGCCCATGACTCTAATTTCTTCATATCAATGATCACCAGAAATTAAAATCATTAATATTGAATAACGTTTATCCAGCAGTTTTACCCATTGTTTTTAAAGCAGTCTAAAGTTAAAATATACATCTGGCCTAAAACTCGTGGAACTCTAAAAACCGTCATTCAGCTACCAATTGACCAAACAATTTTACAATTTTATCATTGTAATAACTGTGAATTTGTGGAATTCCAAAAAGTAAAATCAGAATCACCAGTTTATATACATTACATTTTACCTTCTTTTAAACATTGTATGATAGCCTGATGATGGTCAATTGTGACTGAAACATGTAGCTACTCTTGAGTAAATATAGTTGTGGTGGATGGGCAATTTTAAAGGTTTATTATTGAATATTCCATAGCACAACGGGATGAATTCGGTCAAATTAAAATTACATAAGTGTACACAAGGGAGTCCAACAGAAATCCAAACTCCAGCACATTGGCATCTGATTGGCCGCAGCATCATGACCGCTCCGTCGCCTGTGTTATCGTCCAGCTGTCTTCTTCAGCCACTTTGGTCTCACTGCGCTGTCACTCCCGCAAGGAAAAATTTGCCGCGCATTTAGAAAACGTTATTATTTCATTTTTTTTTTAGAACTGCAGACGTCTGAAATTGCGTAACTTGCAAATGCGTAAGTCGAGGACTGTCTGTATTAAATGGCGGGAATTTAGTTTGGCGAAACATGCTTCGTCCACAAAAATCGCGAATCACACTACCAACTTCTTCGCCGGAACCATTTTCCAATGCTATTGCCATTACACATCAATATATCCCATGAATAACATCTGACTGAATGTCGCATGTTATCCCTACCATAATTGCTATCTCTTACCGAAAATAAAATGCTTGTTTAACATGCAGACAACCTTATTTATTTTTAGGCTTCCGCAGCGATGTTGATGAGATCTGCGCTCTCCGGGGATATTACGCGGCGTCGTGTGGTAATTGTTTACCGACGTTTCGGGACAACGTATCGGTCCCATCTTCAAGGGTCAAGAGTCCTGACCCTTGAAGATGGGACCGATACGTTGTCCCGAAACGTCGGTAAACAATTACCACACGACGCCGCGTAATATCCCAGAAGAGCGCTAAACTTATTTATTGAACATGCCTATTAATACAAATATTCACTGCAGTGGCCATTTACCTCACAAATACAAACCGATATTGTGTAGGATATTCTGCATATGTGTGTCGTCCTCGGTGGACTAGTGGTTAGCGTGCTCGCCACTGGACCCAAGGTTCGCGGGTTCGATCCCGACCGAGGTCGATGGATTTTTAAGGGTGATAAAAATCCGGAGCACCACTTCCTTCGGAGGGGAAGTAAAGCCGTCGGTCCCATGTCGTAGATTTACGGCATGTAAAAGAACCTTACGGGCATGAATAGAAATGTTTCGTAAGCTAAATTCAAAGCCTCCATTTCTCACCCAAGTCTCCTGACTGCCTGCCAGATGGCTCTGGCGGACACATCAGGATCGATAGAACAGTAGCGCGGCCAGTTGGCCAGTCACCAACTGCCACGAATGCGCACGACTTAGTAACCTCGGAAAGAGGAGGCTGTTGAGCCATGGTTATTATTATATATTATTATTATTATATTATTATTCTGCATATGTGATGAAACCCCTGAAGAATGGAGTCACTATTCAAAACTTCACTAATTGCTTTCAAATCTTATGACACGGACTTGCAGGATAAAGTAAAAAATAAGAGATTAGGGTTCACGATCATTTTGTTACTGCAAATAAGCTACTAAAGTGAGCTTCGGTCGGCCGAGCCCCTTACGAAACTTCCGTTTCCACATTGATCATTAGAATCACTGTCAGACGGCCGGTTCCTCGAGGCTGTCTGACAGCCCGGGGGTCAATGTGCCCTTGAAAAGCTAGCATAGCCTATTATCAGAGGTGGCCAACAGCCAAACAAATGAAAAACAGCCTGTTAACTATGATAAATTGTTTTCGTTTGAAAAGATCAATTTTTAATACATGAAACAACTGTACTTTTATGTTTGATGTCAGTATGCTATTTTACATTTCTTTGCCTAGTTGACCTAATATTAATGCATTATGTACAATGGTAGATCGCGAAAGATTTTCTATCTTTAGATCGTAGATCACCCAGTCCAAAAGTCTGGCCACCTATGGCCTATGTGAACCAACCAACCGCCCACCTGGCATCGAAGTCTCAATTACTTTCATAGGACAGTCACGGCAGCAGAATTCATGTGGTATGAATGAAACACACATCACTTAAAGTAACGACACACAACAGAAATTCAAATTAGCATTCAATTGCATCCATCTGGACTAAAGATAAAACAATTAAATCAGCACGACAAATTTTAATGTAGTACATCGACATAAACTGTACTCAACACAATTCACTAAAACCGCTTGCAGCTGAAACAAAATAGGCAATGTACGTATAACATAGAATTGTGGTGTATTCGCGTAATATTCTTACCGCCTCAGCTGTCCTACAGCCTGACTCCATTTCGCCCAAAGAGATATGTAAAGTGCCTGATATTTTTGCCCGATGTTAACCAAATTTGGACTTTCTCGACAGAATTTCGTAAAGTCCCCAATATAAAATTTCACGGAAATCCGTCCAGTAGGAGCCGTGCTGATACTTGCGGACAGAAGCACGGGCGGACTAACAGCCTGATAACATTTCAGTCGAAGAGAGCGCTTGTATGGCGATTTCATGTCGCCGGCAATAATAAATATACTTAGGCCTTCATGTAAAGCGCCCAATGGATTTGCCCAATTTTAACCAAGTTTGGCTTTCCTTGACAATTTCCATAAAAATCCCCAATATCAATTTCACGGAAATCTGTCCAGTGGCAGCCACATTTATATATTGAGACGGATGGACGGACGGACGGATATGACAAAGATAATAGGCGCTTTTCGCGACTATGCGAAGCGCCTAACAAGAGGATGGCAAGGAGACATCCAAACGTTCCCGGGGTGAGTCGACGACATACACGCTCACATTTGTTACTGATGGTTGTCGTCCCGTTCAGAGCAGTCCCAGTCCAAGTATATGCAGAGTCCGACCTTTCTGCAACTGCTGAAAACACCGCTCGAACTGATTTTTAGGGACTGTTCCTGAATTTCAGGGAAATTACACGCTCGTAGCTGAAATTTTATTCTTGGCAATAAGAATAAATCACGAGACAGCAAATCAGGCCAATAAGGAGGGTGGGAGATCACAGCCATGTTTTCAGCGGCCGGAAATTGCCGCACTGACAAAGTAGAGGTCGGCGGTACACTGTCATGGTGAATCAACCAGTCCCGGTTTCGCCATCGTTCTGGATGTTTTCGGCGGGTTTTCTCCCTCAGAGGCTGCAAATATCCAGGTATTAATGCTGGTGAACCGTGCGGCGTGGGGAAATAAATTCCTGAAAAACAATGCCCATACAGCCAAAAAAATATTACCAACATGCTCTTCATGTTCGCTTTGACTTGCATAGCTTTCTTTGGTCGTGAAGAAGACGGGCTTTTCCACTGAGAGGACTGTCGTTTGGTTACTGGGTCGTAACAGTAAACGCAGGTTTTGTCTCCTGCGTTTTCGATGCAGTTTTCCCGAGTTCGAAGTAAGACTTAACGCAAGAGCAATTTCCTTCAAGTCAGCCATTAGAAAATTAGACATCGCATTTAACACGCAAAACAATAAACATATCTGAGAAGCAACACCGAGGATTATGGCTGCAAAATTCACTAGACTGCCTAAGAAAACAGCGATGCTACGCCACAGAGTGGCAGAACCTAGTAACACTTGCGGTTCTCGGTACTAGCGGCGAACTCAGAAAGTTTTGGATACGCCTTGACGTCTTTATTCTTTTTCGCAATTACAACCCTAGAAACCGACTTCTGAAAGTTGCATTGGGGGGGGGGGGGGGGGGGGGGGGAGATACGACGTTTTAACATGACTCAACAGAGTGTGAAGCCATGTCCAGGGATATCCGACAAATAAATGTCGAGGTACAACTTTGTGGTTGCCTTTTCCCTTTCCTTTGAAAACATAGTAATTGTTGTTGCAGGGCTTACAGTCTCATAAGAGGTTTCCAAACATCTGGCTATTTCTCATGCTTCAGAACAACAACTTATCAGTCACACACCTTCCTACTCCACTCATTGACGCAACTGAATTTGCAAAAATACACCCGCTGGCTTTACCATGTCTGTCCGTCTGTCAACATAGCTACAACTTGACAGACGCTGAACGGATTTCCATGAATGTTTAAAACGAAAAACATTATCATATACTGTGTGTGAAGATTTGCATGCATTTCTTCGTGTATTGTGAGCGTAACTCTCTAAATGTCTATCGGGGCAAAAATTGTTTGGAACGAAGGCTGCTGAGAAATATTAATCTAAACACTCGTTTGGTCCAACTAGTTCTTTTCATGAGTATTTCGGGTTTCCAGATAACTAGAGAGGAAAGATTTCTATGCTGCAAGAACGCTGGTCTGATTTTGATATTTTACTTACATTAACGGTCCTTCTAGCCCTCACCCCTGCTTTGTGTTATCTTTTGTGCACATTAAAAGTTGGCATTGGTAAATTGAAAACGTAGCACCAACAACCTAGCAATGCGCCTGGATTGCAAATTGTTGCGTACATTTCGTAACTTGTTCTGAGTCTTATTTTACAAAATATCAGGGTAGGTTTCGAAGAAAACGCGCTTTGCACGATTTTAATAATTTTTATAGCCTTGAAAGCCTCAAACACTCACTTTACCTGACGTGATACACAAGTGTGTTAAATACAGTGATAATATTGCAAAACATGAGCATTATAGCATACTCCAAAACAGTATATATGGCCAGTTTTCATGAAACGTGGTATGAGTTTAGGCTGTTGGAGAACATACTTTTAATTCTGCATCATCACTTGACGCTCTATGGTCTGAAATACAGCAATGTTCAATAAACAACAAATAAATATATAATCAGCAGCAACAACAGAGCCATCCAACAAACGATCCTGAAATTGACTCTGAATATGTTTCTTTCAAAACCATGTTAATTTTTTAAACGTAAAATAATAACATGGCAATCGTGCGAGTTGACATTTGCGTGCGATGGCGATAACAAACGAATGGCACACACACACACACACACACACACGCGCACACGCGCGCGCGCAAGCTGATTTTATGTAATATATATATATATTTTGTGTTAAAATCTTTATTGACTTTGAAAGCATGCCAATAAAAAGCTACAACTGGAATAGCGACTCAGCCTTTTTCAGTTCACAGAGCACCTGGATCTCATGGTGCCTGCGGAACACCATAAAATGTTTTATTTTTTGTGTTGTCATTCGCACTAGGAAGGATATTATTAAAGGGAACTATCATGTCATGTCATTACGGACAGTCGGACAGGCGACTGTGAGAAAACAAAGTCAAGTAGGGAAACGTATCCAATAAATTACTTTTTTCTACAACATGTAAAAACACCACCCTTATTCGCATTCAGTGGTCAAACACCGTTTTTTTCGCGGCGGCATAATTTGGGAACCCCTGGTCTAGAGTAACCTGCACTGCAACCTGTCAGACGAACACAGGCAATATCCCCGGTTACAATCACGATACTGGTTATGTGGTTTGTACTTACCCTGTACGGCTTCACATTTGGCATCAATAACGAGAATTTCTCTACTTTATAGGCCCAGCAACAACAATACGTGGCAATAATTAAAGCCACAGCTACCATATGGCAACCGTTAACCGCCATATTTGAGTAACCACTACGGAGTCTGGCGCTCGACTGACTGAACAAACGAGGAAACGTGCAGGAGCTGCACCAACTGCGATTACACGTTAAACTATGGTTGCGAGTAGAACCAATCATTCGTTAAGAGAGAAGATGGTTTCGCCCAATACAGCGAGGTCCGCACAACTACTCTATTGCTTAAGTTATTAGCAATCAACAAGTATCTTTAGGAGCTATAACCAGGTCAAGTAAATTAAAGCTGTTCCTCTGTTCAGTGGCGTAACTAGGTTTTCTGGCGCCCGGGGCGAGTAATCACAATGGCCACTCTTATCCGTAATTACGAACTTTAAAAAGTCACTGAACTCCGTTTCTTTGGCTCAGTACTTTAAAATTTGTTGAACGCAGAAAATCAAACTTTTTCATTTAAAATACCCATTTGGCCGCACCTCACGTCCCCCTCCAGCTACGCCCCTGCCTGTGCTTAATTAAGAATATGCAAATAATGCACGCGGGAGAGTGCTGGTACAAAAGGTAGCTCCATGAATTCTTAACCTCAGCAGTGGAAGGACCTGAGAAGTCAGCGTCACTGGCTGGGGAAATATCACCCATACCCATTGAGCAGAAAGCTAGGTGGCCGTCATAGCCGATCTGGGAAAGGTTGAGGTTGAAATCCGTATTTCCTTTCGCGAATCAATTCCAATTCCTTGGACATAAAAAGGACTCCGGACTTATTTGAAGAAGTCGATGAAAAAGAGAAGAAAAAGAACGAAGCTCGAGAATATGAACAGACAATTTTTGTGGCCTATATGGATAATGACGAATGGCGGATGAATGGTCTAACGGTAAGTTTGAAATGTGGAATTGGTCGTAGATTGAGAAAGGCCATGGAAAACCTCAAGTAGGATAGCCGACATCCCGACCAAGGTAGGGCCTGGCGCCTGCTTAATGTAAGTCCAGAGAATTACCGCTACACCAAGCAGCTTGTATAAATAAATAAATAAATAAATAAAAACCAAAAGAGGTTATCGCGTCAACGAACGTTCTTCAGTCTTCAGCGGAATTAAAGCTGGTCTTTCCATCTGTGAACAATGACTGGATTTATATCTCTGTTACCCTGTATACCTTCACGGCGCGCACAGAAATGAGTTCGCCTTTACCTTTAAAACAAGTTTTTATTTTATTTTACTAAAGTTCGCCAAACGCGACAAGTATCTGTTTTTTCTTTACGACTTTTTGTAGCAAGTTCAAAACGAAAATATGCAACACGCGCCAATTAAGAGTTGCTTCGCCTCATGTTTTTCCAGCCCAAATGTAGCAACTGAACTTTCGAAGGGATTTTAATGAAATTTGATTAAAACTCAACATATTCCACTTCATGCTTAAAATCGGACAAATATGCACATTACATTAAGACCTACATACGTTTCTGCGCGCATCTCCGCCGTAACTCGCTAAATATTTATCGAAGAGACAAACGTGCGGAACAGAAGTTGTACATAAAAATAAAGCACAATTCATTTCTAATAATTTTTTCTTATGTTGGATTTTTCGAGATATTTTTTTTAAAAGGAACGAATGCGCCAGAATTGTTGCGCTATGCGTATATTTCAGAACTGATCTCATTTTGGGCGATAGCACCGCGTGGAAGTTGACTGTGTACAATCTGCACAACTTAAACTGACTAGCTACAGGCTACAAGATCGAGATTCTATTCCAGGCAAAACCTCCTTTTTCTTCAAGACCTTTTCCGTAGCCGCAGATAAAGTGGACCGGCGAGTCTAACCATCTTTATCCAGTAAATTGAGTTAACCTCCACGCTCCTATACGCCTTCACGGCATGGCAGAGAGCCAATTAGAAAGTAATCTTTTACTAAGAATATGAATAATGAAAGGTGTAGATCTGGAAGGAGGCCGTCAGGGAAATTCTTATGGCACTGCCCAGGCATTCATTTAATGGGACTGCAGAAAGCCATGCAAACCAGCCAGCATATCCCGTCTCTGGGCCAAATTAACCTATCCTGATGATGGGCCGGCAGGAATCTCTGTAACGTTCGTACACTTCCAGCGGACTACATGGCGTCATAATTCATGACAGCAGTCTTCAAGACAACACGAAGCAAACTTGTATTTGAACTTTTGAGACTTTCGGTAAAGAACACCGGACCTTTTGTCGGATTCAAAATTTAATTAAAACCCGAACAAAACTGGGCTAACATAGGCTACGTAGACTGCGTTGAATGTTCTGTTCATATCATCCAGTCTATCCGTACTTGGCACAACTAACGACAATAGAAACCAGGCATTGGAGTGTACTCAACATACGTCATTAAAAATGGTGACATCATGCAAAATGGCGACAGAATAAAACGCGGTTAACCAACATGAGACACTTCACGTACATCTCCGAAACGTGTATACTACGCTACCGTTCGGGATTCTTCTACAGTTCCTTGGGTATATATACACATACATTCCTTTTCCCTCATGAGAAGTTTTACGATATTTTATACCAATATACAAATCAACAGTAATTCGACGAACCCTTGGCACTTTACTTTTAACTTCACCAGAAATTCTACTAATTACGGTACAATTATTTTATCCACCATAAAACTATATTCAATTCATATTTCCCAGTTCTCGAACATTCAGTCCATTTCAAGCAACTCACGTATACCAAATAATCTTAATAATGTAACTCCAAATTCAGTAAACCACCATGCATCGTATCACAAGGACACAATAATTCGCTTCTTCTTCCCGTCATGCCCGCTACGTGCTGCGTCTCACTGTTTCTACTTAATTACACAAAGAATAATGACGACCTCCACTCCACTTTTCATTCTTTTCTTCACTCACACGGAGATCAAGTTAGCTGCAGGTAGAACCTACAACAAATTCGGGACCAAACTCTGCCCACGGAAAGAAGTCCCATGGGTGGTGCGGGTGAATAAGCTCAGGGCTTTCCCATCTGGCTACTGCTGTATTCCCATGCAGCCAGCTCTGGCCTATGCCAATTAGCCCAAAACGCTTGTTGTTAGTAAAGGTCATGATTCCAACACTTGTGCTGAACATAACATCTACAGGACCGGCTGGGGTGGGGAGGTGGAAATAAGGAAGTACGCTTGAGGGGAAAACATGTCTCAAGCCAGATAAGGAGCGCATTGGTCTACGGACCGTCTTCCTGTTGTGTCAATGTACATACTTAAAAATGAAGTCCTTTTTATTCACATGCTAAATTATACATATTGAGAATTATTATTCTTGAGAAGTTTGGCTTCATCCTACTCACAGAATCACAGAAGGAAGCACAAAGATCATTACACCAATGAAGATAAACACTTCCCTTCTATCAAAGGAAGACACAGTGAAAACAGTTGTGTACAATAACAAGTGAACTGCAAATAAAAATAAATTAATGGAAAATTAGGAACAGCTACAAACATACGATGCAGGTAACTCCCAAAGCTGAAGTTACATTATATGACTCTTTTAATTTTCTCAGACATAAAAGACATGGGAAAGGAGAGGGCAGGGCTTCAATAACAATCACACAAACATTCAAAGTTATTTTAATACCGATTGTAAGGGGCAGTGACAGTCAACCAGCCATACATCTTACTCCCCCACTCCACCAAAATATGGAGGGGGGGACACAACAATGAAACAAACAAGTCATCAATAATTTAAACATACATGTGCAACAAACCCTGAACTGCTGAGTGTAGGATGTGACAGGAGGGCTGAGAAGCTGTCTAAAACCATTACTCCCCTAGAAAACAGTATCACTCCACGGGGGCAACTTTGTTGTGTGTTGGATGCCAGGTGTGCAGATTCCATATAGCTGCACTGGAGAAATTTTCTCAGAGCATTCCAGTTTTCTCCCACCAGTCACCGTGGTGATTGTACTATTCCTTCACCACTGCCCCAAGATATGTGATGGCCAGAACATTACACCTTTGGTCCTAAAATGGGGCTTCACATTTCATCTGACACATGAGAGTACAGTAACTTTCAGGAACCAAATCTGTATTGATTAGGTTCAACTCGACAGATGTATGAAACTATGCTACACATGATTCACATTTTGGAATCATTCAATCTTTGGACTTTGTCCCCTGTCCCACATTTCAAATAAAGTTTTATTTTAAACACCAGACAATGGACAAAGTCCAAAGATTGAATGATTCCAAATGTAATACGCTGTAAATCACGAGAATTGTGTAAGAACTGCATAATCTATCTTGCTTAGATATACTGTCCCTTCTGGTGTAAATTCTGATTTACCTGCCCCTTCTGGTGTCAATTTAGATTTAAGATGATCAGCACAAATATAATTTCTGCCATCTCAAAACTGTTCACGCTAACAACACGTGGCTTTCTGATAATATAAACTTTATTAAAATTACACACTTTTAAATAAAAACTGGCCAGGGATAGGGTTACATCATGCCCCGCCTGTGTTATGTTCTTCGATCCAATCAGATTCAATCTGCCGTGCCATTACTAACGTCTCTGTACTTGCTTCAACATGTCATTTTAATTACTAGTGCTCAATAAATTCCAATGGTTAAAACAGAATTGGCAAGATTTTGAGCTGTGGGTTCAAAATGCTGCCAAAACCATCTATGTTCTGTCAGGTGATGATAACCACCACATACACACCATAACAGCAGACCTGCTGAAATCTTGAAATATGAAGCACAAACCCTAATTACATGACAATGTTCAACAGCAAATCAATAACTGATCTAAATGTAAAATAAAAAAGTGAAAAAAAAAATCAGGTGATTTAGTTTGACAGTATTTGTACTGTAACAGCATGGAAAAAGCTAGTGATCTAGGTTACAGTCAAAATCCTCAATATTAGCCTTTGCAACATGTACAAGGAATAAATGAAACATAGTACAATTTGGCTTGACAAAAGTCATCATATTGGAGTACAACCTACACTATCAAAGCTAGAAGAGCCACTGCAAACAGTAACTTGCAACAGAATCACAACAAAGAATATACCATTCCATAACTGCCATCACAAAACTGCAGGAACACAATATGTCTACTGGGATCAAAACAATAATTAAGCCAAGTGTCAGTGGATGGTAGGCATGTCATCACTGCTCTGTGCGTCAGCAACAGGGCACCAAAACCAAGCTCTAATTTTACAAAAAATTAAATCAGTATCTGTCCAAACACAACTAAATTCTCTTTATTATACAGAACTACATGTTTCAATCTATCTCAGGTCATCCTCAGGTTCACAATTGGTCTTTAAAACATATTGAGGAAGAAATATACATTAGTAAGTCCATAAAACACAATTAAAATTATTAAAATTTTAATAGTCATAAACAGGAACAATATGTGTGGATAGAGGTTCCACCACAACTGTTACAAATACTGTTTACAGATTTTACTTCCTTTGCTATTACAAAGTTGTCGTAGCATCATCTCCAGTATCAGTATATTGATGTGGTTCATTCCAGTTTTAATTACGTAAGTGGGCTTCCACATTTGCTGATCCACAGTTCCAATAAAGAGTTAGTAAAGCAATTATAGGTGAATAGCTTTATGTTGCGTGCTTAATATTGCACCTGTCTGAGATGATGTGTCTATATGCTGTGCAGGTATATTTCTTCCTCAATATGTTTTAAAGACCAATTGTGAACCTGAGGTAGGTCGAAACATGTAGTTCTATACAACAAATAGAATTTAGTTGTGTTTGGACAGATATTGATTTAATTTTTTGTCATATGAACAACACAATGGGATGACATTCTTTAAAATTCAAGCTTTACTTGTTTATTTATGAGGTACACAATGGCAAGACAAGTGTGAATAATCTTCCAGTGTTTGTAGTGCATTCAGAAGTACTATGTGCCAGGAGGAACTGTGGAAATGCAATATGAAACAGTCAAGGTGGCTGACATTCAAACCTAGCCACCTCCCACATTCACACCATGTTGCATACTGTGCATGAATGTGCACAATGTGTTCGGAACCCAACAACTGTACAAATGTGTTCTAAATGCAACATTTAAATAAAAAATGCAGCATGCTTTGAAATTTAAAACACAGAAAGTATAAGTCTGCAACACATAACCCCAGCAATGTATAGTAAAACAACTCAAGGGGGAAATGTACATGAATTTTTTCCTTAAGACATTTCTACTTCAGTGTGTGGTGTCACCTAATATCAAAGCCTGCCACCTATCTCCCAAAACTACAATTTTCTCCCACATTCTTTTTTCCTTCTACATACCATATTTCCTAACTTGCTGTTCATATATGCAGACTGCAAAAAGGGCAGCACACACATTAGACCAACAAAAAAGAATGGTTGTTAATCCCCAAAACAATGAAGGCAGTGGTAACAGCAGAAAAGCTTAAATAGAACTCACAACTTCTTTTAATCTATCTCAGTTGGCAGTCCACAACTATGTGACACACAATTCCATATGTGATATTTTCCATTCTGTATACCTCACTAGTCTTTATGTTCATTTATCGCAGACACACATCTACACTGTAATGCTACTTGCAATGCAAAGCACCACAAATCATTTTCACCTAACCCTGTTATACATCCATAACAGTAAACCCTTTAAAGCAGAAGTTGTGGATGGTAACCAGATCCAAATTTTGTTACATGCTGAATTGGTCTCATATCCTCTAGTGTCAAAACCCCAATTCTGATTTCCTCCATACCTGATCACAGAAAAATACATGCCCATTATGTGTTCATTTTATGCACTCTGCACAGAATGTATAAAAGCAGTAACATTTACCAGCTCTGTTCAACTTTGTTTATGTCATATGAATCTCACTCATTAACCTGCACTGCATATAATTCTCTAACACACACCTAATGTCAGTAACATTAAACAGTGGAGTAACAGGCTACTCTGTATGACTGTGCCCTTATAGGAATTATCTATCATGTCAGTTATGGAAGATGTGAAGCCTTCAGTACATAAACCACCAAACCTTCTTTGGCATCAGCCAGAGCAAAGACGAGTTAAAAATGAACATTTTAGAGTTCTCCTCGATCTCCATTACAGGAACAACTGTGATCCAAGGACAAAGGGCACATGGCTGAAATGTCAGTTTCTAAGTCAATTTTGATGTGGGTGTTCACCCAAATTGCAATTACCTTGATTACTTTGTGCCCTTTGCAGCAGTTTGGCAGTCACAACCAATTCAGAATCACATTCACAATGCAACTATAATTAACATCAAAAGCACCAATATCAGACATCACAGAAACGTCCGTTTCTCCAATGTCAGAATAAGTTATTGTGCCCAACATAACACAGCAAGCCTTAAGCAGGCATGTCACGTGTATATTATATAGTGGTACTTGCAAAAGAAAATCTGTACAGGCACAGAAGAGACAAGAAACTGTCATAAAGGAGGTATGCCAATTATTGCGTCAGATGCCCTGTGGTGTCAAACAACTGGCAGATTCATAGGCTGGATACATTGTGAAGTCCAGGAACTGGCAGTTTCATAGCTTGGATGTCCTGTGATGTCCAGCAACTGGCAGTTTCATAGGTTGCATACCCTAGGGGGGTCCAGCATCTGGCAGTTTCACAGCTTGACTTCTCAGCCCAGGTGACATGGAGGGATGGAGAGAGGACACAATGGGATGACATGACATGAGAAACGCATGATGTGTGTGTGCATGTGCATGTGCGCGCGTGCTCCCCCCCCCCCCCCCCCCACACACACACACACACCACGTTGCTAAGTTTGCAAATGTAAAAATGAGCAAAACATGTTTATACCACACTTACAGTAAATGCATACTTCTCTCTCTCACTCTGTCCCAACACTCACACCCACCGTTACAAATGGAAAAAATTTAACATACCTAATTGCACTTTCACTACCAGAGAATTCATTATCATCAGCATTATAAATATTAATGAATCTTTTTTGTGTACTTCTAACATTTACAGAAAAACCAGATAATCCCATTTCACTGGACCTAAGACATGTTCCACAGTGGGGAGGAAGGGGCAAGTCCACTGGTGTCCACAAATGTTACTGTTCATCATGAAGATGCCAAACATTATAAAAGTTTAATTAATAACAACAGAGGAACCGACACTGAACACAGGGATCTACAGACACCAAGATATTCAGAACAGGGAGGAGCAGAGAAATCCAGCCGTTTGTTGATCCACATCACAAGTACGGTACATTGTTCACAAAAACAAAACAAGAGAAGATTGGTAGCACTGCTAAAGTGGGAAGTTCTTTTTATTTACAGAAAGCTGCACCAAATGGCAAAATGAACTTGGGAAATGTGTGGTAGCTCTACTGGCTAGTACCAACATCTCACGCTGGCAGCAATGTGGACGTTTCCAGACTGAGTAGAACATGACATAATACTGGATATTACCTGCATTGTATACAACAAGCACCATCATTTGAGCAATGACAGCAGGTGTCCCACAACATTTCCCAGTGCTCCACCCCCACCTTTGTCCCCAGCTTTACCCTATGTGATCTAGTTGATGCTGTCCCATCCTGTGGCGAGATGTGGGAACCCAGGTGGTTGCTGCTGGCCAGTGGCAGAGCTGTGCCATCATGTCTTCCAGTTATTGAGGGAGTGAGGGTGAGAACGAGAAGGGGAGGGCTGTGGTGAGGGGATCATGTCGAGCAGGTACTGTCGCTGGAGGTCTGCTGCTTGCCTCTGTAGCTCCACAAGATTCGCCGCCGCAGCTGCCACTGTACTTTTTCCACTTGCTGCCTGAGCCATGGCAAGCTGGTAAGGATACAGAAGGGGTGAGAACGGAATCATATGTGCAGGCATGGGCTGGTGCTGGGGCATCCCACGCAGCAGTTGCTGGTGAAGTGCTGCGGCCGCAACATGGTGAGAACCAAACTTAGACTCTGCTGCCAGTTTTGCCAAGGGATGGTCACGGTGTGGTAGTGGTGGTGTTGGGGCTGGTGGTGGAGCAGGAGCTGGAGGAGTGGGGGCATGACGTGGAGGCAGAGTGGGTGTACTGGGTTTGGGAGCAGACATGATGACTGGGGAAGGGGCAGGTGGAGCATGAATTGGGGGCTCTGGCACTGGGGGAGGTGCAGGCTGTGTGGTGGGAGACACACAGGCAGAAACTTGTGCTAGTCGCTGTTCAATCTCTTGTTCCTGCTGTAGAGCTTTCACAAATGCTGTTTTCAGACGGTTTGTGTGCTCTGCCTTCAGTGCCTTCTTGACGTTTGTTGTTACACACTGCTCACATATGACTTTAGGCTCTTTGCCTGAAACACAACACAGTGTTCAACGTAACTGCAGCATTAATTGTTGTGGAAATTTCTTACAAATGCCTACCTCAGCAACCAAGAAGGAAATGGAATAATATGAAGATGACTTCAGACAAACTGGACAGAAGTGGCTCATAATCATGACTGGTGACTGAATTTTGGTTCTGCTACCAGAGAACTACAGGATACCCCAACATTACAGATATGAAGTCATTTTGAAAGCATGACTGGATCACGATATTCCAAACTTCAAAACTCACTTTGCCATTCCATTGCATGTTATAAGTGGAAATGAATAAGCATGGACATTTTTTCAGTAAACATACTCACATATGATGTGCGACAAGTTTCTCACAAAGCCCCCATAAAAGATGTATTTAATTACTTACATGCTAATGGTTCCTGTCACCCTCAACTCATGCTGCTCCTTCTTTAACTAAAGTTCAGAAGGGAGCTTATTATTCAGGCATAAAGATCTACAACTACTTACGGGTGAAACTTAAAGAATTATCTAATGATCAAAAATCTTTTGGGTCTGCCTTGAAGAGATTTTTGTATGTAAATTCCTTTTACTCATTGGAAGAGTATTTGAACTATAAAATGTAATTCTATTTGAATATATGTTAGAACATAGACATTGAATAGTGTATGTTTTTATAATTTTCTCGATTTTCTTAATTTGTTTATAGTATACCTTTTAATGTTTATAATGTATTATAATTAATATATTTATGAATATGATGTTGGACAAATGCAGTGTTGCACAACTGATTAAACATAATATTGACGGTAACCACATCTACTGGAATGTAATTCTTATAGGATTTATGGTGGACTAATAAATGAATGAATGGATAAAAAATGCAACTATGGTAGGTGAAAATACTTTTGACATTTCAAATAATCTGTTGCTTAAACCTAACAACCCTCTGGAACATCTGCCAGTGGATGAAATTATTCTGAAATTCAGAAGCTGGGTAATCTTTAGACAGTATACACTTCAAGAAGAATAAGCATTTTGGTATCAAAATGTGCAAGCTTTGTGAGATGACAGGCTGTATACAAATGACATGAAGGTTTATCTTTGTAAAGACTCCCAGACTGCAACTGACAAAATGACAGTGACACACACAAACACAGGAAACCTTACCACATGACTGTTAAGACATTGGACATAAGTTGTTTGTGGACAATTTCTCTGCTTCTCCTGCTTTATTTGAGGATCTGGACACTAAATTGTGGTCTTGTTTTTCCAAACCATAAGGGCATGCCAAGTCAGTGGACAAAAGACACTAGAAATGACATGGGGTGACAAACAAGCCAGAATCAGTGGCCACTTGACTGCAATGGTATGCAATGACTGAAGGAAGTACACACACTAACATGCACCAACCACCAGCAGAGACTTCAAAGGATGGACATGGCAAAGCCATCAAGCCTACCAGTGCTAAAAGCTACAACATGCACATGGGGTATGTCAACAGAGGTGGCTGAATAGAAAATAGCTATTTGATGAACTGATATACAATCCACTGTTTGACCTGTCCATTTTGAATAGAGGGACCCTATTTTCATTTTGTGGTACTAAGATTTCACAGAGAGGTTTCAGAAACCACTTGGTGAGAAACACTGTATAATAAGCAGCATTTCTGGGACAAATTCACCCTCTACATAAAGGAAGACCAAAGCATACAACAACCAAAATATATTGCCTTTCACTGAGGAACAATAAATGGCTGATAAGAGTAGACAGCTGAGATGTTGTGTGTGATCTGCATGAGGGCAGAGTTAAAAAAAAAACTTTTAAGAGTCAAAAGTGGGACTGTGCAATACTTGCTTCAAAACCTACCACTCAACACATGCTCTGAAACGTTCTTGAACAGAAGATGTGCACACGCCTTTCGAAATTTTTACTACAAACACAAATAAAAAACATATATATTCCCATTTTCTTATTAGAAACAGAAGTTCAACTTTTAATTCTGTATCCTCTGGAAAGGTTGTCATTAAGAGTGAGGTTAAGGAGTCTTAATTTTGATACGTTTTGTCCAATAGGTCCCGAGATACTATGATTTCTATACAACTCTGTATAATTTTTTAAAAACACCATATTAAACCAGTCAAGCAGAATTTAAATCCGCTGCAAAAAATTGTAAACCTCTAAAACACAAGAACAATAAAAATGTACTCTGCACCTTGGTCACTATAAAGGTCCACTGCGTTTATATGCCCATGTAACAGTTATGTTTGTTTAATTAACTAAATGTGACTTCTGGTCAATCACCATAGTTTAGACTGTTGCTAATGGCATGCTGTTTCACTCACTTTTGGCCAGCTTCCACCACCGCACACAGTTATGATCACTAGGTTGTTTATTTATTGTGTTCTGACTGCTCCTAATTTTTGTGCCTCTTAGTACTTGGGTGTTCTTGTGTGTAGCGTGATGATTATTGATGTTCTCATGGACTGTCATGATCCTTATAGCCTCATATTTTGTAAATGGCAATTGTTTGCATCTGATTCTAACCTGATGCACCTTGTTGCTCTGTGGTGCATGTGCTACAGTCACATTTTATCTTCTTAACTTCCACACCATTTGGGTTCTCAGGATTCCTGCTTTCAATCAATAAATCAAACAAAGTGTCTGGTGAGGTTGAAATATTTTGTTTGTTTAATATGCTGCCACCATTATTTTTTATGCATATATGGAGTTTTGCACAAACAGGGTATCTAAAACTGGGCACTGATCTCGGTCATGTATGATCTCCAACATTTCCTGCATTGGGCAATATTTGTGCTCTGTTTCCAAAATACTTACCATAATCTGATCTATCCGTATTGCGTTTATGAATTTTTGTCAGTGTATGTGTGTATTAAAGTATGTAAATTTATCCCATTTCTTCTTGTTATTGTTGTCTGTACCATCTGATTCTACAGTATTAGTTTTTCTTTGGTACTTAAGGTCTTGATGTCATATTTACTGCTGCAGTATGATATTTGGGTTATCATGTTACATTCCTTGTGTCAACAGTAAGTCTACACAAGCCACACAGAAACACAAGATTAATAATCACTGACCTACACACAAGAACATCAAGTACAAAGCAAAGAAAGCAGGAACAATCACAACACAATGGTTACCATATTTATCAAAATACAACATAAGGTTCTTCCATTAAATTCAGTGTTTAAAAAGTTTATTGCCTATTCCTTTAAGGACAGATTTGTGGTCCATATGGAATGTTTTATAAGCTCTATGTACGCTATATTCTGTACAAACATTCATAACACTGGGCATACTACAATCAGTTACTTCTACAGTTTTCAGAGTTGAAAATATCATACCCAAAATTATTTATGCATACTCTTGCTTTATCAGCTACAGAAATAGCAACACCTTCAACACCACTATAATAAGTCTCTAACTTCCTCCAGCTCAGATCTTTAAACTAACCTACCCCCATGAAGTATGCTCCATGTTGAAAAGCAAATAGTCACTCAGCTACTTAAGAAATTCCTCAACTGGTATAGAACCAAATGATTCATTACTGTGTTTATAATATCCTGATACTCCCCTACCTCAAATCAAATAAATCTAGTCCATATGCTAATGTGTCTTTAAGACCAATTTTAATATCCTACCAGCTACATGCAGTTTTCCACAACGTGTCTTACCCAGAGATCCTTCAGTCATCTTCCTACAGTACACTACATTGTTTCAAGTGGCTACTTTGAACTTTATCTTTAAAATTCTGGACACATGTGTTTCTTGTTACCTCATCAGAGCACTCACCTTTTGTTGGATTCTTCTCCCACTTCCACACAGGCGTGAAGTCCGTTTGGCACTGTGAGCATTTGAACGCATCAGGTGGAGGCGGGGTCTTCTGATCCTTGGTGATGTAGTCCACAACATGCTCCAAACCAAGCAGGTAGATGAACTCCGTGTTGGATGGGTTTGGGATGAAATGCATCTCTGGTGGGGGTGGTTTTGGAGGAGGAATCTGCAATGCAAGATGATAATGTGCTGGGGCATGAACACTCCTCACTGAGAAGGACTCTTTCAGATACACAGCATACAAAGACTACTGACCTGCAACAGGGTTTTCTCTAGCTGCTTCCTCAGCGCCAATTTTGCAGCTGCCTGGCGCTGTGCTGGTGTTTGTGTCTCTTCCACACGTACCCGCTCCTGCAGTAACATGAACATTAGAGATGAAACATAAAACAAATCAATAATCATTTACTTACCACTGAGCTATGCTATTTGGTGATCCACCATCAGCCATCTTGGACACTGCAGAATTTTCATCATGTACTAGCAAAACGTCCACTGAAATTTCAACAGCAAATAGTTGCAGTTTTCAACATCACTACTGAACCTGAAGCATAAAATCTACCAAGATAAACTACTTATGTACATACTCAACATTTCTTGCCTATACAATAAACTTTGTTGAAAACATCTGATCTCACAAGTTTGTTAAGTCCTGCAAAGACAGCTACACTATACCAAGCTACTAAACTTCATAAAATAAGAGTACTGCGGCTATCTGAAGGGATGCAGGAACTGTATTTGACAAATGAGAACATTTAAAGCACATTTACAGCACACTGTAGTTTACTGCTGCCACAGTCTGCTCTTTTATCTGTAACTACCACAAACTATGATCAGCAACAGACACAATAACGCAGTAATAAATGTTAGTTCTTCTCCACTACTACAGAATAATTCTTAAAAACCAGTTAACTGACTTTTACTAAGTACAATATTTCTTAGTGTATCAAACATACAGACACACACACACACACACACACACACACACACACACACACACACACACAAACACTATATTAATTGTATGGAAGAAATATTTCTAGAGCATATGGACATCATCATAGTTCTTGCCTTGTAACATTACACTAGTTCTTTCTAAATTGGATTGTACTTTTCAAAATCACCTTGATATGGTACTGCATTCTAGAAACCCCATATATATCCATGGAACAGTGTGATACAGACCTTTCCTGGTGCAAGATTGGTTGAGCAGGTCACACTACTTGGCACCCTCAATCACAGACTTTCCTGTGAGGCTACACATATACACTGTATCCCATTACTGGGAACCCTTAATGAATTATGGACTGGGATCACTACAACTGTTGCTGCGAGAACATCACTTGGAACTGGAGAATGCAGAGGAAGACAATATCTCATACAATGCACTTTACTTCACACTTACAGATCAATTTATTTCTGAAATGTGACTGTTCGGAAGAGTAACCTAATTTAGATAGGTGCTGCACATGCATTCCAACCATCTGTACTGTCTGGAAGTATGGATGGAAGGTGAGGATTACAGTCTTCTGGGATGACATTCTGTATTTTGGTAGCTACATATCAATGTTTCAAAGACACTGCCTCCATCATTTCATATGCCCTTCTACCCCAAAAAGGCACAGGCAGCATGTTCCTCCAAAAGGATGATAATCACCTACCAGATTCCATGATGTCAGACAACAATCTCAATCCTCATGGCCATGGCAACTTCACATCTTATGTACTCTAAGTGTATTAATGTCCACTCATGACACTCATTTATCTTTTTGGGTATGGCATATCCCTCATGTTATGATGTAACCAAACACTGGTCAGTTTTAGCAATTTTCAGCACTTCTCAGACAGTACAATCTGAGATAAAAATTATAGCAATATATTCAGACATCTTTTGGCAGCATTATTTTAAATAAGCAGTTCAAAGCAGTAGTCAAAGTGGGCACAGCCAATTCTCGCCCCACCCTACCCACGCATGTGCAGGCGCACACACAAACATGCACACAAAGGCAAAACATCACAGACAGCAAAAATTGTCATATATTTTTTAACATTACTGTTATTGTCTTCTGTACTGTGTGGTTATGTAGTCGGTAGACAGGTACCAACAACTTGGAGGAATCTGCCAAACTGCATGGCAGCCCATCACAGCAAACAGTAACCTTAATGGTCATCAACCATAAGCACCTCAAATCACAATGATTTGATTTTTTATCTACCCAGCTGTACTGTGTAACACAATGCAGACAATTTCAATCTTGAAAGAAACTTTCACTGTAATATGAGAAACACCTTGCAGAGATGCAAATAAATTACCTGAATGTAAATTCACCAGTTTTTTAAACAAACTGCCAAAACAGCACACTCCTGTAGGTACCACTCTTCTTTCACATCTGGGAGGTAGCAGGTTAAAATTTTGGCCCAGAGACTACCTATCATGAATACTATTTCCAGAGGTTTTCCTCATTCCTTCAGGAAAATGTCAGACTAGTACCTCAATCAGGCCATGACTCAACCCCTCTCTGCTCGCTCCCACCCACAGTCAGCTGATTCTGTATCATCTGAGCATTCGCCAGTATCATTAACCAGACACCACATAACCATACTCAATGTAAAACTGTTACCAAGATAATAGCAGAAACATCAGTGCATCCTAACTACAAGACAGAGTACCAAAGCCTACATAAACATGACATCAATTATTAACTTAACTATCAATAATTCCATGCAACAAAATCCTTCTTGAGAAGCTAAAAGATCCTCAGCTAATTAAGAACATCAATTACTAATGCAACAAATAATAATAACTATTTTGTGATTTCCTCAGCAACATTACACTCCCCAAACAATCCAGTTCTTACAGCATATTTGACTAAGACCATGCAGCTCAGTAATGTTACACAATTTCTTACCCATTCACATCTCTCACAAGCACTAAACTGTCCATAATACACAGTACAAGCAAAGAAACACTGCTGTTCATATCCCTGTCCCAAAATACTGTTTAAAAGGAACATCAATGTAACTGCACGCTAAAAGAAGGAAATAACTTCTGATAATTGTGTGAGAAGGCCCACCAAGAATAACGCACATTCTGAAGGGATATGATGACAAACTTGTAACATATTCAACCTTTACTGTCCTGGAATGAGGGACAACAAACCTGGTACCATGGAACTGTCAGCTGGATTTTAACTTGGAGGTAATGGTGTTAATATTACACAAAACGTCTTGCAGAGCCTAACACTTCTGATGCGTTGGCTCTATTATCCCTTAAGCTTTAGATTTGTAAATAACTTAACGAAAAACACTCCAAAGGCGAATATCATGAATATGCCTTTCCATGTCTTAAACACCTCACACTACACTACCTTCTGCATATCTTAACCAAAGATTTACTACTGATCATAGCTGATATATGGGCAATCAATAAACTACTGGGATTGATACTAAAAGAACAGATGCACATGAAATAAGAAGAAAACATTCATTTTCCTAGAAGTAATCTCCCTTGACTCCAACACACTTCTAACATCCTTCTAGAGTTGCACAATTATGTGGGAGGACAAAGTGGTCACGGGCTACCTTACTGCTCTGGCCGTGGACAAGATTAAATTCTTGGTTAGGGTACTATGGTGGGCTCTTGTAAACACAGTAATGAACCTCAGAATTAAATGAATAGTGAGGAATTTAACTAGCCCAGTGACTATCAGCTTTTTAAGAAATATTTTGCCCCATTACTTGTATCAAAACTCAAACAAGCCTCCTTATAGACACAGCCCATATGGAATCACATTACAAGCTTCATTCAGCAGCAGAGTTTATAGCTCAACTTAGAACAAAATTTTGGTTGTTTGATGGCACAGTAACCATCTTATGAATTAGAACTATACATTTTAATGGCCATCTACACATAACTAGATTCTTTCAGACTACTATACTGTAAAAACCTCCTTAGGTTTCAATGAAACCAATTTCTTCTGTCATATTCTGCTGTGGGGGGGGGGGGGGGGGGAACACTGCCAATGAAACATCACAACAGCTGTTTCACAAGTTTTTGTGGCACCTGATCTGCGATGACACACAACAAGAAGCAATGTGTATGGAACTGACAAGAGGGGATGGGGACCTTACCTTGGTATACGCAACAGAACAAACAACAACAACTACAACACCAAAATGTTGGGACTACTGTACCTGCTCCGGTAGCTGCAGAGGGGTAGAGCTCATGGGAGTTTTGTTCTCCACATTGCTGAGTATCTACAAGCACAACACAATCTCCCCTCAACGTGCCAGCCTCAGGTTATTACACTTATCTTACAGCGTATCTGTAACCTATGCACACTCTAACACATGAACAGACTGGCTACTTAGTGAGTACTATATTTTCCCAAATGCCCTGTGCTCCTGAATAAGCCATGCACAAGATTTCTGAAGAACAAATAATAAAGTTCAAGTGCCTTGGCTGAAGAGTGCATTTTTATTGTACAGGGTGTCTACAATGAAACACCCTGATTTTGGAGAGTTTTTAAAAATAGGCAAATGGTTTTTTTTTTCAGGTCTTAAGGGTCTCCTGCGTACTACAGGAATTCAAATTCCCGCCTAAAGTTTTATGCTACCTCACAGGCCACTGTTGAGGTGCTGTTGACATTTCACGCAAAAATGGCGTCAGCTCAGGAGAAGGCACAAGTTGTTGTGTGGTTTTCTGAGTTTAAGTCCATTGTGAGGGTGCAAACCCTCCCAGGGGACACCGCCTTAATGAAGCACTGTCCGTGCGGGTGGTGAGGGTTTGAGTGCCCCAAAGAAGCTGGGGGCTAAACCGGCGGTAGCTTAGCTACTGGTAGGGTCTCCCAAGCCGGGCAGGCCTCAGCTGAGGGGCCAGACGAAGTGTGTTCCACAACGACCTGTCTGAACCAATAACCTTTCCATAACATCCTTCCTATTCACCCAAGTCAAGGTGTGAGGTATCGTGCCGAGGACTGCATGGCACTGGGGTGGAAAAACAGCAGTGCATCTACGATCCCCTCGGGGAACCGGGCAGCACCCCGTTGTATTTATGCCTTCCACCCGTAAGGGGCTCTGCGGGTGGTGGCTGTTACTTCCCCATTACTTGTGGGAATAAAATGGACACAGTAATTAATGGACTTGGTCAAGGAGTGTCTGAGGCTGTAGACTTGATACAAGTTGTAAGTTCTGAGCTGAGTTCTGATGAACCTGATGAAGGAGCGGCTGTGGCTGCAAACTTGATATTGGGGCTGTAGGCTCTGAGCCTTTCGCTGTCTCTTCTGATGAGGACAGACTGGCTGCAGGTGTCTTTATGACCAGACTGCAGACCAGGCGACTCTCGGGAGCGGAACAGAAGCAGCTCATTAAAATAAGAGAAGGCGGTGGCGAGAAGTAGTGGGGGTGTGAACAGACCCCACTCTTACTCGAGTATTCCACCTTCGATGAACCTGATCAAGGAACGGCTGTGGCTGCAGACTTGATAATTGAAAGGCTAAGGGTTAGCACAATAAGCCTAAGGCTGCGGTGCGTCCGGAGCTATTGCCGACGGGCCCATAGAAAGAAGAAGAAGAGGGTGCAAAGGGAGTTTCGTCGTGTTTATCAGAAAGCAGCACCAGATGCCAAGAGGATTAAAGCATGGCACAACAAGTTTCTGGAGACTGCGAGCGTCTTGAAAGGGCACGGAGGAGGCCGGCAACATGTCTCCGATGAGAAGGTAGAGAACGTCCGTAAAGCGTTCATCCGAAGTCCAAGGAAGTCAATTCGTCGGGCTTCACGGGAACTGCAGATGCCACGAGCAACTGTGCATAAGGTTCTCCGAAAGCGGCTGCGTGTCTATGCGTACAAGGTTCAGATTCTGCAGGAGCTGAAACCAGAGCACAAGCCACGGCAACACAATTTTGCCTGTGACATGCTTGACCGAATCGACAGAGACCCCAACTTTCTGACAAACATAATGTTTTCCAACGAGGCCACTTTTCACATCTCTGGTGCTGCAAACAGGCATAACATTCGGACATGGGGATCACAGCAACCGCACAGCGTCATGGAACATGTGCGAGAGCCCGAAAGTGAATGTTTGGTGTGATGTCATGTGCAAAATGATCATCGGACCTTTTTTCCACTACAGATTATCAATCTGAAACTGGAACTCAAGCTGCTGGGAAGTTTATTGAATACTGTAGCACTTATCTATAGTAGTTTTATCACACTGTGTTCGATTATGTAACGTCATCTGAAGGCTTAGCCACAGAGTCCAGTTCATACGCTGTGCACAGCAGACGTAATTCGTTGTAGTATGTTCATAAATATGAAGTAGCATGTCATAAAAGGGGGATTTATTGTGGAAACTGACACAAGGATTAAATTGTACATCAAGTGTCACAGCTAATTTAGAAGTTGGTTTTCTGGCAGCTCAATTCATTCAAAATCAAATTTCAAACAATGAGTTCGTTGTTAATCAAAAGGTGAGGGTGAACTAGATGTGTTCTTTTAGAAAAAAACATTAGATGATAATGGAGTATGTTCAGTCCACAATGATATTTAAGACAGTTATACCAGGAAACCATCTATCAAAGGCATGTTCATACACAGCCACAAAATTGTTTCATCTGAAACCATACAAATTTACAGCTGTGCATAGATTCTAAGAGGCAGACAGTGTTGATAAACTGTGGTTTTGTAACTGGGTCTACGAAGCAGTCTGTAGTGGTGAAGTCCATCACCTGTTAACTTATTTTACAGATGAGATTACTTAAATGGTCATGTGAAAACTCAAAATAATAGATACTGGTAGGCAGATAATCTCATACTGATACATGCTACATGAGGTGCCTTACATGACATTAAAGTTGGGGTAGGTTTGCTGTCAGTGCAAGATTAATTGGGCCCATCTTCTTTTAGGACACAATAAATTCAGAAAGGTACACTGGACAAATTCTCCAAAGTGTGGGGCTGCTGAATGCTTAAGCAAAGGGTTGCACAAACAAATGGAAATGGTTGAGGTGCAAGGGTCACTGTGGTACCTGCCCTAATGTATTCTACTCTACTCTACTCGTGGACAAATTCTCACACCATTTTTTGAAACGATGAAGGGAACCAATGCAAATGACCATACAGCCCACCATTCAATGACCACCTTCATAACACTCCTGGAGACCAAACAATTAGATGTCCTTTGCTGCTGCTCATTCACCCAATTCAACACCATGTGATGATATAAAAAGAATCTGCACACACGATGAAAAACGTAAAGAAGTCAGGCGTGCAGTACCAGCAATTTCTAGACAAGAACTGCAAATAGTTTTCAAACCTTCAATGCAGGGGCATTTAAATCCTAGGCCACAGCATGATGCAGTATTTAAGAGTATTTAAATTTTACCTGCATGTGGCGAGTACACTCCATGCTCCACAGCATATGATGTGCACAGCACACGGTTATATGCAATGCTCTGCACTGAAGGGTTAAATGATCTGTTCACCAAATGTCAAAGAAAGTCTGAGAGTTGAAAAAAGTCACTTCCAACACCCATTTTAACATGTGGTAAGTTATAGAGTGGAACCTTGCTGCATCGTTCCCGTTACCTTCGTTTTCCCGCATATTTTGTCCGCCTCATTTGGTCCCGGAACTAGCCCCATATAAATAACACTATTTTTTCCCGCCTCCATCGGTCCTCAAACTGTCGTTTTATCGCATCAATCATTGAAAAATCACGGTCCTGAAGCAACATTTCCCCACATGGATAGTTTTTTAAGATTTGAAACGATGATTTAGTGCGCTGCGCGCGCATGTATTGCTGCTGTCTTAGTGCCGCCTGGATTGCCTGCTGTGTGTTGAAACAAATACCAGAATGAGAAAATTGCCTTAATTTCTATCATTTTGGTTTTCCGCGAGATTGAGATGCATAAATATTCGTATACAAGATCTTCGAAAGACTCGGGAAAAGTTACTGTTTTACTTTGTGTTAACAGTGATGGAAGTGACAAACAAGTGCCGATTGTCATCGGAAAATCTCCGAAACCGCGATGTTTCAAGAATATAAAAAAATTACCCTCCAAATACCACGCAAACAATAAAGCGTGGATGACCACAGACATTTTTTCTTCATTTCTGCATTCATTAGACGCAAGTATGGGTGCATAAGACAGGAACATTCTCCTCTTTGTGGAGAATTGTGCCGCACATCCACAGTATACATCATTTCTAAGAAAAGTAAAAGTTATATGGTACCCGGCAAATTGTACAAGTGTGCTCCAGCCCCTTGATTTAGGGGTAATAAAGTGTTATAAGCAGCTTTATAGAAAATGCCTCGTGCAAACAGCTGTTTGCTTAATGTATGCAGGCAAACATACAAAAAAGAAGATAAACGTGTTGGAAGCTTTGCACTACACTGTGGCAGCCTTGCAACTAGTAACCCAGCAGACAATCGAAAACTGTTTTTGGAAAGCTGGTTACATGCAGGGACAATCTTCAGGCGATAGTGACGTCGTATTGACCAACAATGACGACGATTTCCGCCAAGACTGGGAAAAGTTCAGTGGCATGAACAAAGATATATTCGAGGACTATGTCTCTGTGGACAGTAACGTGGCAACCAGTGGTGTAGAAACAGTGCAGGAGCTGTGAAAAAGCCTTGTGGCATCCAGGAGTGTGGAGGGGGAAAAAGGAGTACAAAAAGAAGACGGTGAACCCAAATTTGGGCCGAACTTTGCCGAGACGCATGAAGCGCTGATGAAAGTAAAATCTTTCTTTTATGCACACAGCATGAGTGACAGTGATCGTGAAAGTTTTCTAGACCTTGAAAAATCATACTTTGAATTGAGGCGTAAAAGTTTGCACAAAACAAATGTCAATCAAAGATTTTTTCAGCAAAAAGTAATAATAATCATTAAATTGTTCTTATCTAAATTTTTAATGGTTTCCCAGTACTATTGTTTTCCTGTACGTATTGTTTTTGTTTTCCATCCCCCTGAAAAACAATGCATCGAGGTTTTACTGTATAATACAACTTAATGTAGAGTCTGTG
This sequence comes from Reticulitermes speratus, assembly GCA_021186555.1. Taxonomy (NCBI): domain Eukaryota; kingdom Metazoa; phylum Arthropoda; class Insecta; order Blattodea; family Rhinotermitidae; genus Reticulitermes; species Reticulitermes speratus. Next base: position 953,200 of record JAJKFL010000004.1, read on the forward strand.
ACTGGGTTCTGCTTTAAGATGGACACCCTCTACAGCCTTGTACTTTTCATGCTGCAACAAACACCCTTGAACTGCTGCCTTCCACATTTGCACAGCTGTTATTCTGTTTTAGGATATTTCACTTTCTTGCCACAACAAGCTCTCTCTACCATTTCTTGCCACCATGTATGACACCACATTTGAATGTCACTGGTGGCTAACACAATTTCATGCTTTTCTAGGATCTCTCAACCCTCAAAGATGAAGGCACTATTTTCCTTCAAAATGTCAGGATCATGTAACGCCACTACACAGTGTAACATCACAGAAGACCAGAATCCTCAAATTTCACCTTACCCTCTCACCTTATACTTCCTACCATACAAATGGGCAACAAAGTTAATTAAATATGGCAGTCAAGTAAGTGAGAGGTCAGGTGCACACCTTTATTCAAATTAGGGAAGCATAAATTCACTAATCAGGGTCACAACAAATATGTGCTCTGGCAAACAGGGAACTAGGTACTCCTGAAAGGATGCTAGTTAATGAAACCATGTAAGATTATTACTGGAATCAATAAAAGTTACCGACGTACACAAACTAACATTCACAGAGTTGTAGTTCATTATACTACTGTTATAGCAGACTTTCTCACAGCAGGTGGCTAGGGGTTCGTAACAGTTTGTATGTCTGCAAGGTTTGATGTATGTAAAATGTATGTTTTGCGTCTACCACTGGCAAACAAAAATAACTGCCCTAAATATTTGATGTATAGTGACTGACTGATTAGAAATCTGTGAGAAATTGCATCTTCAAACACATCAGAATTTCTCATTCTAGAAGTGACATTTCTGACAAATGTGCCTTTGATATCAGTAACTTATCAGACAAAGTAAAAGGCCCATCCACTGCTGACTGACCTGTCTTTCTTAACATTAACACTGAATAATCCTCACTGGTTAAATTTAATTAAAATACTCCCAGAAACAAAATGCCCTCAGCAAGAGATAATGAAAAGTCTTGTATAACTTGGGGTCACAAGGTTACTGGTACAAACTACTCTAAATTTGGGACCCATTAAACCTGATAAAACTCAATTCTGGGTCCTTCCAAGCATAGTGTCTAAATGGACTGGCTGCAGCGGAATGACTAACATAACAGTCACAACTAAACCAAAACAAGTGACTTTTGAGAAATTGCAGGATTGTTCCAGTTTAGTGTCAAGTTACAGAAGCACTGGTGAACTTCCCATTTCAGGAAGCTTCAACTGCAGGACACTTCCATGTTCACATGCACAAAGGGGTGGCTTGTCTGGAATTTGGAATAGGGTGTTTGCGTTACATCCTTTGAAGCAATAACTCTTTCCCCTTTCTTGTACATCTTTCACTTACATCATAATTTAAACCAGTAGGCCACTTCCTGACTTATTCTGCCTCTTGAATTGCTTTTAGCATTGCACTAACCACGACAGATTATAAACACATGCCTTTAGTACTTATGTTAAGCCGAACACATACGCAGTACCTCACAGAATAAGCAACCCACACACACACAGAATGCAGTAATGGAGTCTGCGTAACTCTACAATACAATGACAAAGTTGTGAAAGTTAAGACGGTAACTGAAATCAGTACTGTTGGCAACCTCATGAGTATGACATCGAAACATTTTTTTTTTTGCATTTTCAGAAATACATTGCAAAGATACTTTGGAGAAAATATAGTACTTATTGCATAAGCATACACTGCTGGCAAAAAAATCCCTCCTGAGCCAGTCACTTTATTAACACAGCTACCCCACCTCAACAGCGATAGAAACTGAAGAGAAAACTGTACAAAGTAGAAGTTTTTTCACCTCTCTGAATTTTAGGTCACAAAGGATACCAAAGCAAGGGGACCGGAGAAAGACTGAATAAACGTATGTTCCTGCACAGTGGACATGGAATGCATAAACAGGTCTCACCTGTTGCTGCTGCTGTTGTTGCTGCTGTTGCTGTTGTGTCTGAGAGATAGGTGGTGGTACAGGGGAGTGGTGAGACTCTTTTGGAGTGCCACGGTCTTGAGTCCCTACAGGATAGCCCATCACCACATTTGGAGGCGTGTTTACAGGGGGCCTGCCACCCAAGGCTCCACTTCCACCTGTAATAATGCAATGAACTTACATTAAACATAGCACAAACCTGTCATCTGCAACACATGAAGAGCAGTCAGGCGTCAATTTACAAGTTTCTGGTTTGATGCACCACAAGAAAACTTCTTAATTTATAATGCTACTAGTAATAATTTCAATAAGTTTATGCACAGTCAGCAACAATCAATCTGGCAAAGCATAAAACAACTTACATGCACTCTTATAGCAAATTAGTCTTCATGTATGTATCCTTTTTCCACTAGGCATTTCTCAGGAATGATTTTACTGTGTAACTCAAGAACTGCATACCCGTAACAAATTAAAAATATAATATATATACAGAACAAGATATACAAAAGACATAGAAACAAAGGAATTGAGAGAAAAAGGATCCAACAGAAGAAAATCAAGAAAGGAAGGATCAGAAACAGGAAACAAAAACCAAGGAAACATAGGGTCACCTTATTTTAATGCCCACAATTGCTAGCTACTTCTCACTGGGTTGCTTATGTTATACACCCAACCTACTTACTGGCTTTTTACCATGCTGCTTACTGGAAACACTGCAAGGTCTCTATAAAGCATCTGCAGTCACTCTGTGTATTACATTGGAGTATTGCATGTACCTGGTATCTGTTATGTTCTGTTTATGTCTTTGTACTGTTGGTAGCACTGCTAATTTCATGGGCAAATACAAGTATAAGCAAACTTCAGTCTCTGCACTGTAGCCTCTACCTTGAATGATCAGTTGTCATTTTACAGTCATGGTGTTAATATGGCAGCTCCTGGTGCTGCATGTGTCAAAGACAAACAGCATGCAGTGATCCATTTTTTGTAGGTTTAAGGTGTACCAGGGGCAGAAATTCATCAAGGACTTTCAGGACAGTATGGGAACAGTGACTTAGCAAAGCGAAGTGTGCACAAATGGAATAACTCCACGGAGCAGAGTCCTTCTTGAGAAGCTAACAGGTCCTTAGCCAGTCAAGAAATCCCTGCATTTTACGGAACCTGAAGGTTCATTACCACATTCACAAGAGTCTAACACCTGTCCCTATCCTGAGCCATACCAATCGAGTCCATGCCCCCCCCCCCATCCCACTTCTTGAATATCCATTTTAATATTATCCTCCCATCTATGCCTGGGTCTTCCAAGTGGTCTCCTTACCTCAGGTCTCCCCACCAAAATCCTGTATGCACCTCTCCCCTTCCCCATATGAGCTACAGGCCCGCCTACCTCATTCTTCTTGATTTGATAACCTGAATAATATTTGGTGATGAGTACAAATAGACTGACAAGTTGAATAAGGTAGCACAAACGTAACTGATGCAGAACAGCTGGGGCAACTGTCCACATCAACTACTGATAGCAGTGAATGAGTACATGCCATCATTCTGAGTAACAGGAGGTTGACTACTAATGAGTGGCAAATCATCTGCAAATCAGTCATGGTTCCACCCATGAAATCACCCACAACCAACTAGGTTTTCATATAGTAAAATGGGTTGCCACACAACACAAATAGTGCTCATTATTGTGAGATCAGTGACAAGCTAGAGGCAGCTATTCAAAGCAAATGACAAGGACAACTGCTACACGGTGTTTTATTTTTGCATAAACCTGACAAGCCCCAAACTGTCATCAGAACTGTTGAAATCATCTGGTAACTGCACTTCAAGATGTTGGAACACCCTCTGTATAGCCCTGGCCTAGCCCCTGCAGACCTGACAAGCCCCAAACTGTCATCAGAACTGTTGAAATCATCTGGTAACTGCACTTCAAGATGTTGGAACACCGTCTGTATAGCCCTGGCCTAGCCCCTTCAGACCTGACAAGCCCCAAACTGTCATCAGAACTGTTGAAATCATCTGGTAACTGCACTTCAAGATGTTGGAACACCGTCTGTATAGCCCTGGCCTAGCCCCTTCAGACCATCGCCTATGCGTTTCACTCAAAAATGCCTTAAGAGGCCACCTATTTGCCACTGACCACAAAGCAAAGAAACTGGTGCATACGTCACTTACCATTCAACCAACATTTTTTCTCATAATATACAGAAGCTTGTTCACTGTTAGACAAAGTGCAATGATGATCAGGGGGATTATGCATAAAAATGATGCTCCTACACATTCTCTGTCATTGTTGTTGCATTAATTAAAAAAAAAAAAAATAAAGTGTAGATACTTTCTGACCCACCCACATACAATTCCTACAAGAAGTACTGTCGTTAATTCAGATAAAAGTTTCCTGACAAGCCTGTTCCAAACAGGACAACAATTAACAATTATGTAAAAAGGTTTTGAGTACCAGGCTATGTTCATGAGAGTAACAGAACACGCTAGTCATATACTGAGGAAAAAGTGACAGAAATTGACGCTAGATTAGATACATTTCTAAAAATATCAGTGGCTTGACTTGCATAGCAAACAGTGTCCATGTAATGAGTACAAAATACAAAGAACTCCTGCAATTGCATCCATATATGACAACTGTGGTTCACAAAGAAACAGACTGTGAAGCAAAGCTGAATTTTAAGAACTGGTACCTTCATGGAGGGAATGCTGGAGAAACATGCCCCATACTTGATCAGTTTAGTAATGAAGCTTTGTTTCATCTCATTCGTATTGTGAATTTTCAGAATAACAAGTACTGGTCTGCAAAAATCCCATGTTAATCAATGGAGTGCCTTTACATGATTTTACAGTTGGTATGAGTGCACCTAGGATTACTGGGTTCATTTTCTTGTCTGAGACCATAAATTCACTCATTCTAACACCATTTCTTGAACACTTATGTGACTATGAGAGAAACTATGCCCTTTTTACAGCAAGACAGTTCAACAGCTCACATAACAACAAACTCTACACACTGTTTACAGGGTGCTTCTGGCAACAGAATAATGAGTTGGGGATTGTGGCCTCCTCATTCAACATGTATAGTAATAATGCTCGCACTAAAGACAGTTTGAAAGAAAGCATTTAGAATGTACTGTTTTCATGTCACCAGCAGAACTTTGACATACAATGAATGAGCCTGTTTGATGTGATACCTCTCTGCAAGCAGAAGGAAACCATGTCCAATACTATCTTTAAATAAGATGAGTACAGGTAGCCCTCGATTTACGCCGGGGATGTTACTGGACGAACCGGCGTAATTGGAATTGGCGTAAACTGAAACGATTTTATAATGTAAATCAATGGGAAGTGAATGACATGCGTTCCCGGCACCCAAACATTTACGAGTAATATAATGGCATTGCATTTAAAGCTCTGAAATAACGTAAATATAATAAAGGGAATTTTAAAAATATATTTTGTACACTTCCATGATAAGTGGGTCCCTGTCACCATGGCATGGCGCGTCCTCAGGTTGCGGATGGAGGAACGGCCTCCAGACATGGAGGGTAGCTGCAAATACATCGAATAAGCAGTCGCGGACAGCCTAAGAGGGGTGGTCCTCCAGCTTGGGGGTTGGGCGAGGTGCTAACAACTCCTCTCCGTAAAAAATGGTCATGTTACGAAACAGATCACAAAGCCTCGGACCTGGACTGATTCTTTGGTACAACTTAAGCAACGGACAAGGAACATGAGATTTGGAACATGGAACGTGAGGAACCTGTATAGGTCAGGGTCACTTATGACAGTGGCCAGGGAATTAGCTAGGTACAAATTAGATTTAGTGGGTGTACAGGAGGTTAGGTGGGATAAAGGAGGCGCAGTAAGAGCAGGGGATTATACTTTCTACTATGGAAAAGGAAATGAAAGTCATCAGCTGGGAACAGGTTTTTTTTGTACATCAGAGAATAGTATCAGCAATTAAGAAAGTAGAGTTTGTTAGTGATAGGATGTCATATATGGTGCTGAGAGGTCGCTGGTGTAATATCATTGTTCTGAATGTGCATGCACAAACTGAGGAGAAAAGTGATGACTCAAAGGAGTTTCTATGTGGAATTAGAACAGGTTTTTGATCATTTTCCTAAGTACCATATGAAAATTCTGTTAGGAGATTTTAATGCAAAATTGGGGAGGGAGGATACTTTCAAACCGACGATCAGGAATGACAGTTTACATGAGGATAGTAATGATAATGGTGTTAGAGTTGTAAACTTTGCCACATCAAAAAATCTGGTTGTTAAGAGCACGATGTTTCCCCACCGAAATATTCATAAATACACCTGGACTTCTCCTGATGGGAAGACTCATAATCAGATTGATCACGTATTGATAGATAGGAGATGGCATTCAAGTATACTCGATGTGCGATCTTTCAGGGGAGATGACTGTGAGACCGATCACTATCTGGTGGTTGCAAAAGTTAGGGAAAGACTGGCGGTAATTAAACAAGCAGCACAGAAGTTTGATGCAGAGAGATTTAATCTCAAGAAGCTAAGTGAACTAGAGGTTAGGAAACAGTATCAGATAATGATCTCAAACAGGTTTGCAGCTTTGGAGAACTTAAATGTTAATGAGGACATAAATAGGGCTTGGGAAAACATTAAAGAGAGTATCAAAATCTCAGCTAAAAAGAGTCTAGGGTTGTATGAAAGGAAGCAGCATAAACCATGGTTTGACGAAGAATGTTCAAAATTTTTAGATCAAAGGAAGCAGGCTAAAATGCAGTGTTTACAGAATCCAAACCAAAGTAATGTAGATAATCTGAACAATGTAAGACGTGAAGCTAGTAGACATTTCAGGAACAAAAAGAAGGAATATCTAAAAGCTAAAATTAATGAACTTGAAACAAACAGTAAGAACAAGAATATCACAGACTTGTATAGGGGCATCAATGACTTTAAGAAGGGTTACCAGCCTAGAACTAATGTAGTAAAGGATGAGAAGGGTGATCTGGTTGCAGACTCCTACAGTATTTTGGCTAGGTGCAGGCATCATTTCTTTCAGCTGTTGAATGTACATGGGGTTAATGATGTTAGGCAGACTGAAATACAGACAGCACAGCCACTGGTGCCTGAGCCCAGTGACTCTGAGGTTGAGATGGCTATTGAAAAGTTAAAAAGGCACAAATCACCAAGTATTGATCAGATTCCAGCAGAACTGATTAAAGCAGGAGGTAGGACAATTCATTCTAAGATCCATAAACTTATTAATTCTATTTGGAATAAAGAGGAATTGCCTGATCAGTGGAAGGAGTCAATCATTGTACCTATTTATAAGAAGGGTGATAAAACAGATTGCAGTAATTATCTAGGCATATCACTTTTGTCAACCACATACAAAATTCTATCCAACATCCTTCTGACAAGGTTAACTCCATATGCAGAGGAAATTATTGGGGAGCATCAGTGTGGATTTAGACGTAACAGGTCGACTACTGATCATATTTCACACTGTTATCACCGTGTATTTCTATGAATCAAGTTAAAATAAAAAGACCTCACACACTCCGTAACGTACAGATAGCACAAACAGCACCGCATTACAAACCCACACAACGTAAGAATACACAATCCACGAAAGCCAGTAGTTCCGTACCAGTGGACTTCATATTCACGTCTTATAATTTTAATAAAGTTTTAACCAATATAGACATATCTATGTTCTATAATTTTATCAAGATAACTCTACCACAATAGTGGTATACGAGTGATGTACGTTTGTGTCAACATGAGCTTGTTTTAGTAGTTTTTAATACTGAGACCCCCTGATGATGGACTTTGAGTCCGAAACACGTGTAGGGTGATACAAGGACACTACATTAAAGTAGTTAAGTAGTGCATTTGTCGGTCTTTTTATTTTAACTTCCTGATCATATATTCTGCAGTCGTCAAATACTTGAGAAAAAATGGGAATACAATGAGGCAGTGCATCAGCTATTTATAGACTTCAAGAAAGCCTATATGATTCAGTTAGGAGGGATGTGTTGTATAATATTCTCATTGAATTTGGTATCCCTATAAAAGTAGTAAGGCTAGTAAAAATGTGTCTAAATGAAACCTATAGCAGAGTACGGGTAGGCAAACATTTGTCTGACACATTTCCTATTAAGAATGCTTTGAAACAAGGAGATGCTTTATCACCATTGCTTTTCAACTTTGCTTTGGAATATGCCATTAGGAGGGTTCAGGCAAACCAGGAGGGCTTGAAATTAAATGGTACACATCAGCTTCTAGTTTATGCTGATGATGTTAATATATTGGGCGGAAGCGTACATGCTATAAAGAAAAACACAGAAGCTTTAGTAGTCGCTAGTAAGGAGATTTGTCTAGAAGTAAATGCTGAGAAAACTAAGTACATGGTCATGTCTCGCAATCAGAATGCAGGACAAAATCACAACATGAAGATAGATAATAAATCCTTTGAAAGGGTGGAACAGTTCATATATTTGGGAACAACCATAACAAATCAAAATTCCATTCAGGAAGAAATTAAGAGCAGATTGAAGTCAGGGAATGCTCGATATCATTTGGTGCAGGATCTTCTGTCTTCTAGTTTGCTATCCAAAAATACAAAGATTAAGATATACAGAACTATAATTTTGCCTGTTGTTTTGTATGGGTGTGAGAATTGGTCTCTCACACTGAGGGAGGAACATAGGCTGAGGGTGTTCGAGAATAGGGTGCTGAGGAGGATCTTTGGGCCTAAGAGGGACGAGGTAACAGGGGCGTGGAGAAGACTACATAATGAGGAACTTAATGCTCTGTACACATCACCAACTATTATTCGGGTGATCAAATCAAGAAGAATGAGGTGGGCGGGGCATGTAGCAAGTATGGGTGAGGGGAGAGGTGCATACAGGATTTTGGTGGGGAGACCTGAGGGAAGGAGACCACTTGGAAGACACAGGCATAGATGGGAGGATAATATTAAAATGGATCTTCAAGAAGTGGGATGGGGGGGCATGGACTGGATTGATATGGCTCAGGATAGGGACAGGTGGCGGGCTCTTGTGAGTGTGGTAATGAACCTTTGGGTTCTATAAAACGCGGGGCATTTCTTGACTAGCTGAGGACCTGTTAGCTTCTCAAGAAGGACTCTGCTCCATGGAGTTAGTTATTTTGTACACTTACAACCGGCAATGGCATAATGAAGCAGCGTCAGTTCTCTGACGAAGTCCCTGGTTGAGGATTGTCACGTTTTTTAAAGAAAGCATGCAGTGTGGACTGTTGTGATTTCTTCTTTCTTTCTATAAAAATTTCATGATAAGGCCTCATGCATGACATAACACTCCTCTTCGCTGTAGCACTCCGCTCCCAGTCTTGGTCAATCTCGCAGAGCTCATCAGTGAGTTTATCTATGTCTGAGAGGATGCGCTGGAGATCGCTTGTCTTAATTTCATGTAGAGTATCTTCTTCTTCCTCTCTCTCCTCCTCTTCCTCTTACCTCAGCGATGTAAAAATTATGATTTAGTATAAGAAGCAGTATGATAAAATTGTAAAACATTATAAATAATAGTAAATATATTTTTTTCACTTTTTGACCTCCTGGTTTCAAAATCGGCGTTATTCTGAATCGGCGCGAATCGGCGCAAATTGGACCGACGCAAATCAAGGGTTACCCGTTAAAATCCAATAGTAAATTCAATGTGCTGAATTAAACCCCATGGACCCTGACTCATGCCAAGGTGGAACAGTTGTGATCACTGCGCTGCCTGCCAACCAGCGACAAGTCACAGTGTCGAGTGATGTGCAATGTCATTTAAAGAAAGTCCTTGTATAAGAATATATACTGTCAATGTTTCATTCACATGCACTAAACACCTGACACCTCACCTCGGAGAGACTGCTGTGTCAGCATCATGTTGGGTGGCAACCCTGTCGATGAGCCACGGCCTGATTGTGGAGCCATCATCAATGGAGGAGGGTGGTGAATATTCTGACCTCTTGAGGGTGGAGGTTGCTACAACAACAAAAAATCACAACTGTGTTACAAAATCAGTATAAATACTGTAAACTGTTATAGACACAAAGTCACTGTCTGACACATTTATCTCCTCAAGTCCCCTTTCATAACATCACACCACTAGACCCTAGCCCAAATTTGTACCATTTAAATGTCCTACTCTCACATTACCAACATGGCAGCACTGAAGCTTTTTAAATGGAACTCTGGCACCATTTCGCTGTTAAGTGACACGCACTATACTACTGTACTGGACCATGTGCAATGCAGCTAGCAAAGCACTACGCTATTGTAATGGTACATGTAAGCAATCCACCTAGCTCAGCATGACACTATTATAATGGCACATATGTGCAGTACAGCTTCCCATACATTGCACTACTAATGGCACATGCGCAGTCCAGTCTGCCATATACTGTGCTACTGCAATGGCACATGCGCAGTCCAGTCTGCCATATACTGTGCTACTGCAATGGCACATGTGCAGTACAGCTACCCAAGCACTGCACTCTTATAATAGCATATGTGTGAAGTCCAGCTTGCCATACATTACACTACTGTAATGGCACATGTGCAGTACAGCTACCCAAGCACTGCACTCTTATACTAGCATATGTGTGCAGTCCAGCTTGCCATACATTACACTACTGTAATGGCACATGTGCAGTACAGCTCACCATGCACTGCACTCTTGTAATAAGCAGCACACATGCACATTCAGCTACACCATTGTAATGACACATGTATACAGCCCTGCCAGCCAAGCACTGCATTATTATAATGACACATGTGCACAACCCAGCTAGCCAAGCTATAATAGCACATGTGCAGTACAACTTGCAATACACATCTGCAATGGCCCATGTGTAGTCCAGCTAGTTAAGTACTGCACTAATGTAATGACATGTGCAGAATACAACTTGCAGAGACTTGAATTTTTTTCAACGCCAACAGTATTACCCGTGAGTTAAACTCTACCCAACAGCCACACAGTATGGGGATGGAGGGGATAGTGAAGGTATATGATGTGGAAAAGATCCTGAAAAATTTGCCAACTTTTCTTACAATACCTGTTTCTGCAGTATGAAAACAATAACATAACACCTATCTGAAATCTACATTTACTTTTCAGTTTTTATCCGATGGCGATAATTAACCCTTCGGCAATAGACTCAAATGCCTGCGGTGACCTGCAAAAGACCAGGATTAAAAACGACTACGTACGAGCAGATATAATTACATAACATTCAGCATTTTGAGCATCACACTGCACATTATATACATGTAACATTCAGTGCCAAAGGGTTATTATACCACATCAATGACAATTTCTTTTTTATTACATCTCTATCACAAGTTACAAGACTTCTGCTTTCCTGAAAGCAGTGCTCACTTTAACAGCATGCTTTGTCAATTGCTCTATCAGTTTTGCTTTTCAAAGCTTGTAATTCTGCACGTCACACAAGTAACATAATTATGCATAGTCGTGCTGTCATGCATTTTTTTCACAGTTTAAAGTAGAATTCTTATCAGACATGCTAAATTTGGGATTTAACCCAATGAAGTCTTGGAAGTAGTGCCTTACTGTGTGGCTGGCTACACTCCTGGTTAACACAAGAGTTACACTGTCAATTAAAACTTAATTGACTTATGCTACTAAATTCTCTTCTCAATATACCGTGTGACAAATATGTAGAACTCAGAAATCATGTCACTGTGCTTGCTTGCACTGGGACCAACCAGTCCGATGATATGTCATAGCTAGACATGTGATGCATATCTAAACAAACCTACAAATTATGTGTGAACCATTCTTTAAAATGTTAATTACAAATGCAGTGCTGATGCAAAATTCTGACATTTCATCTCACCATTAGCAAGTAGCACAGATGCAGTCAAAATTGGCAAAGAAATCTGACACTAAATTGATGAATAACCAATTCATAATTTCAGGCAATCTACAAGGACAGATTGAAGGATTTAACCATCTCCTAACTGAAGCCCCCAGAAGCACTGTTTCCTGCCTATCTCTTAACCCTGTTGCGATGGACTTAAAACCCTCTTGAGTAGTTCTCAAAGACTGACTTAAATCTGGGGCTTTTAAAAAAACTAAGCAGAGTCTTATAAAAACACTGATATCTCAGGATTTCCTGGATGAAATGCAGCAAAACAAAGCCACATGACATGCAAGATTTGAGGTTGTCAGAGTGATATGGTTGACAGTTGTCACTGGGTGAGGAGTTGGACCACTTGCCCTTGAAGCTGAACGCACTACAATCCTTTGAAACATGAGAAACCACTCACGCAATGACACAGCATCACGTCCCAGTAGCACTGAATCCTCAAAGTACACATATTCTCAATCTTAAATGTAAAGAACATCACCCGAAAAAACAGTGTCACATTCCAGAAAACTAGAATCCTCAAACCACATATATCCTCAGTCTTAATAAGAACACCACCCAACAACACAGTATCACATCCCAGACAACCAGAATCCTCAAAATAAACATATCCTCAATAACCTTTACTCTGAACATCCAGTTGTGATAATACATGAAGTACACTGAAGTAACCTGTCAGTCACAGCAAACCCTTTTTGACTGTTATCAGAGATTTAGTGTACTTTCCAACATGTTTTAGCCAACTTGGCCATCTTCAGGTAATACACACTATGTACGAAATACTTGGGAGGAAATTATCAACATGAAGTTCTATAAAAAGGAATGAGATATCATTTTTACATAAAAAAAAGTGGTAATATGTAGTTATGTTATAGAAATAAATCTTCAAGTAGGAGATATTGCAGCTGTTTGGAGTTATATCTTCGTCAATTTAAGGTTATATTATGTAAGGTGCTCAATTATGGTGTATAATATTACTTTTTGAAGATTTTGTAGTGTAGATTTGTGGGTTTAAAGTTTTTTTATCTTGATGAAGGAATTATTATTGTAGAATATCCTTTCAGTTATGAAATATGTACGTTATAAGCTTCTTTCATGGTGAACTCATTTTGTATAATCCTTGGAAATTGATATTAGTGATTTCATTGTGGTCTAGTTTTGAAGATATACAATGTGGTTTTTTGACAAGACAGACCTATGTGTAGATGAAGATTTTGTTTGTATTTTGTAGGAACTGAAAGATTAAAAAAACCACTTCACCATATAAGAAGCTTATAACTTACATATTACATAACTGACAAGATATTCGACAATAATAATTACTTCATCCAGTATATACTCAAGAAAACTTTCAACCCACGAAACTACCCTACAAAATTAGCAAAAAGTAATATTATACACCACAAATGAGCACCTTACATAATATAACCTTAAACTGACAAAGGTAGAACTCCAAACAACTGCAATACCTCCTACTTCAAGATTTATTTCCATAACATAACCTTACATATTACTACTATTTTATGCAAAAATGAGATCTCATTTCTTTTTATAGTACTTAATGTTGATAATCTCCTCCCAAGTATTTTGTACATAGTGTGTATTACCTGAAGATGGCCAAGTTGGCCAAAACATGTCAAAGTACATCAAATCTCTGATAACAACAAAAAAGTTTTTGTTCTGACGGATTACTTCAATATACTTCATATTCTCAACCTTAATAAATAACATCACAAAGCAAGACAGTGTCACATCCCAGAAGACTAGAATCTTTAAAGCACACATATCCTCAGTTTCAATAAAGAACAATCCAAAGTGGCCCTAATTATACAGAATCAGTACCATAGATATGAAACCCAAATGGAACCCATGATCTCTAATAAGAAAAATGGGGATATGTATTTTTTTAGTCATGTCTGTAGCAAAAAATTCCAAAATGATTATCCACATCTTCTTCTGCTGAGGGCATTTCACACCACAGGTCTATTGAGGATGTCTGTAAAGCAAGTAACAAAAGGACCCACTTCACAAATCTCGCACCTGTAACTTGTTTGCAGAATTAGCCTACATGCAGAATACATGCAACATCTCAACTGACTGCTCTTTAACAGCCACTGATAACTGTTCCTCAGCTAAATGCGATATATTTTTGTTGTTGCAGAGGTCAGCCTTTCTCTTCTCAGACAGCAAATCTGCCCTAGTCATCCTGCTTCTCCTACATTATTTCACACCTACTGGATTCTGAAATCTCAATGAGAAATGTAAACACTGTATAATAAAAATAGAATCAAGCTACTCAAAGTGGACAGGTTCAGGAGATGAAAGAACACCTTCTTTGTCCAAATGACTGTATGTCAATTCATCAAATAGCTATCGCCCCTGTTGACATACCATGTGGGCATGCTGTTAACTTCAAAAAATAGCATGCTTGATGGTTTTGCTTTTGAAGGTTCCTTCTGCTGGTGGTTGGTACATGTTAGTAAGTATATGTCCCATGTGTCCTTCCATACCACTGCAGTCAAGCCCCCCCACCTTGATTCTGGCTTGTGTGTCATTTCATTCTTAGTGTCCATCATCCAAAGTCATGTGGCATGCCCTTAGAGTATGGAAACACAGTACCTAAACAGTTTATCTAATAGCCAGACCATAAAATAATGCAGAAGAAAAGAAATTGTCCACAAACAATTTATGTCCAATCCCTTCCACTCATTTGGCAAGACGTCTCATGGTTGTGGGTGTTGCTGTCATTTTGTTACAATCTGGGACTCTTTACCAAAATAAACCTTCTGCCATTTATGTACCATGTCATGTCAAAAAGGCATGTACAGTAAAACCCCTATGTAATGAATTGCTGGGGAATTAGAATATATTTCACTAAATTGAGGTTTTCATTAAATGGAGGTTATATTGTTTACATGGAGCTATTGTCAGGACATGAAAAAAATCATCACTAAATCCGGGATTTCACTAAATGCGGGAACATTAAATCGGGGTTTTACTGTATATTTTCATGCAAAAGTATTTATGCTTCTCAAGGATATAGTGTCTAAAAATTACCCATCCTCTGAATTTCAGGATAATTCCATCCACTGCCAAATGCACTAATGGATTGACAAATCTGGCAAACAGATCATTCACTGTGTCAAAAAGTGTTCTCAACTTCCACAGTCTGACAGGTTTCATAAGTCACATCACTTTTTTGGTAGTGTCGGAAAAATTTCAGAAGCACAATATATGGAGGTATCAATCACCTAAATAGTGCTGCTGCAAAAACTGTGTGTGAAATCGTTAAGGTGCATACAAGTACTCCTGCAGATTGTCTCTCATACCATGTCTTATTTGTACAGATACAGCCAAGAAGACATGCATGTCAGACACTGTCACAGTGTCAAAGGACAGTGCAAATCTGTGTGCTGCAAAATGTGTGAGAGAAAGTGTGCAGAAGGCAGGGCGTGGGACAGTGATGCTACTAGCGATTGTAAAAACTTCCATTTGCATGCAGCTAGAAGTCACTGAAAGCTAGGATCAGAATGCTTGCAGAAAAGCCTGTAATCGACAGGGGGCTTGGCTGATTGCAAACAGAAGTAGACTCAGGCACCATCTTCCTCACATGGTCAATCTGCCTCAAGTTTTCAACCAGTAACATTGTTCAAATGCATTACATGCGGAACACACCTTGCTATGAGTTAATTTTGAATTGACAATAGAGCACTGTTGCTGGGCCACACAGACCCAGCCTTCAATGCTATGCTGCCACATTGACCTGATGTGAGGAAAAAGACATTCCAGACATCTACACTACTAAATAACATCAACAGCAGCATGTCCAGAAGAACAATGACTGATGTAGCAACTATGGCAATGCACCAGCAACAGACACTGAGTAGTGGCAACTGACTGACTGCAGTCTCTGCATTGTGGCAGAAATGCAACATCCACGCACCATGAGGTTGTGTCATTCTGCTGTGTGAAACTAATGTGCAGAAATGACCTTGCATATTCACCTATTCAAACTGACAGCGTCATTTCAACATTATGTTTGGGAGCAGATTGAACGAATGGAAATTTGGGGACACTGCTTAAGATTTTACTACAGAAAATGTACTAAATGGGTGAAAAATTTGTTTCGTCATAAACTTTTAAGTGCTTCTTAAGTGGAAAATTTTCTTACACAGGGAAGGAGTATGTTATCCTGACATCGTTGGAGGGGAAACTTGTTCATGATGTCTTAAGCGAGTTTCACTGTACCTGGAGAAAAAGCTTCTTGCTACACTGGCAGACTGTACTTGCAAAAAGGCAATGTTCTTTTTGCATGCTTGCTCCAACGCTTACCATGAAGTAACTACATGGTGCAATCCTTCTCAGTAAGCTACCATATGCTCAGTTAATCAACAAATTACCCACCATTTATGGAACCTAAGCCCTGACTCATGTGTTCCGCATGTTACCAGTGGTCCCCAGCATGAGCCAGATGTATTAAGTCCACACACTCCCACCCCACTTCCAACTACTATTTTAATATCATCATTTTATCTATACCTATGTCTTCAGAACAGCCTTTTCCTTTAGGTTTTCTTAAACTCATTTTGTAAGCATTTCTAACCATGAAATAATGGGAAACAACAGTTTTCCTTGTAAAATAAGCCTAAAACTTCAAGCTTCATTTTGCCTGAATGGGGTTGCAAGAAACTGATTGTGTACCAATATCCACCGTGGCAGACGCAATGCACTGCACCCAAAGTTCCCATGAGACCTCTGATATGCAAATTTGGAAACCTGAGGCTTTGTTGTCAGATTCCATGAGCTTGGTGGTGGTTGCACAGACTGGAAATGGCTTTGTTTTGTAACAGAAGAATGTTGTGCTTTGATATCTTCCATAAAAATTTGAAGGGATGCCAATTCTGATGAAATGAGCAAAGATCTTGCAGCTTTGGCAAATGCAGCACGTTTTTAATATGTGCAAACATTTTAATTGAATTTGATTGGCAAATGAGAAGTCACAGCATTTTATTTAAGCCTTGTAATTTCATACTCATGAAGCTAGGCATCATAAATTATCCTCTAAACTTGTTACTGACACTGCAAGAAAATAACTGCTTAAGAAGTTCTGGCACGAACCAATCCTTCATTTGGGAGCCAGGATAGTGTAGTTGGTATAGTGACTAGGATACGGGCTGGATAACCTGTGGTTCAATACTCAGCAGGGATAAGGGATTTTTCTCTTCTCCAAAAATTCCCACACTGGGTCTTGGATCCACCTAACCTCCTATTTAATTGGCACTGGAATTCTTCCACTGGGGTAAACCAGCTTTGATGTGAAGTTGATCATGCAACACCATCTAGTGCAGAGGTTAAGAATGAGTGGAGCTACACTTCTCATCCCCCTGTACTCCTTTATGGCATGCACATCGCAACTTTAGCTTTATCTTTACTTTCCTTAATTGTTAAATAAGGCTAACTTTGTTACGCACGCCAATGGTTGCTAGCATGTCATTAGGTACGTTACAAAGTAATTATAACGGACAGCAAGGTAAAAGCAATGGAAAGTAAGTAATGAGCCTGAAATCTCACAATGAGCCAGTATTTTAGTGTCTATCTTTGCCAAAAAATTGTCTCTATATAGTAACACCACTTGGTCCATATTGCTATTTTATCACATTTTGTGTCTTAGCTTAACTGTGGCTGTTTTGTTATAAGTTTTCAAGTTACTGATTTTAGATAATTTCAACCAAGTTTCTTTATAACAATTTCCCATTATTAGTAAATAAGTCACTATATAAATCACTAATTCACTTCTGCGCATATTTCCACTAAGACAGACTGTCATATAGAAACTCAAAGAGTTATACTGTTTCTACATTTGTAGCTGTCAGATTATTAAATATGTTCTATTTATACTCTACTCTCATACAACACTGCACATGCCTACCTCCATGGTTCACTATTTAACATTACAAAAGCAAAAGATAAACACAGACTTTACATAGCTACCACATTCTTTTGCATATGAGCATGACAAGGAAGCAAAAAACCCATCAATAAAACTAATCTACTGTAAAATTTCTAGACCCTACATTAAGTGATATGCATGGTCCCCATGTTAGTATTATTGACAGTATGAAATTAAGTACTGTAGCTGAAAGCAGGAAGAACCTCAAGTGTCATGACATTTATACCTCAACTTTCATGAAAGTCTGTCACTAGGTCAGAAAATTATTACTTTGTGGTAGTTGTAACAAGACTCACCCCTCGTAACAGTGGAGGGATAATGTTGGGGATTGGCTGTTTGCTGTGGTTCGTCCTCACAAGTGGAGGAGGCGGCTGCTGCTGTGGCGGGGGAGGCAGTTTGCCAGGGGGCGGCACCTTTGAGGTAGGCTGTTGGCTAGGAGGTACCACTGCAATATTCTCCTTCATCTGTTGTGACTGGCGCAGCTTCTTGAGCAATACGAGCTTCATCTCCTCATTACGCAGCTCTTCACGAAGTTTACGCAGCCCCCGTTCACGCTCTGCAAGCTCTGCTGGTGACAGCTCCTGCATAGATCATTCCACAGATGGGTATTCAACTAAAGTTTACTACTCATGCCATAAGGCAGAAACCAACAGTCACTGAAAGGGGTCCACAAATGTTCCAAAAATCTACCAGAACCTGCAAAATTCTAGAAGCCAGAGGGGTGACACAAAGCAAGTTTAGTACTGAGGACCCATAAATACCATACAAAATTTAGTTGCTTGGGCTACCTGGCATCCAGGATTTGTGCATCCCTGGTCAAGCTACTCAAAAAATTTCCAACATTTTATGGGAAGTTCATTACCATGTTCACAGGATCCCACAATGTACTAAAAAAGCCCTAAGATACAACACAAAAGAGCCTGGGGCAGTAAATCTGACAACTTCTATAATATGCAATATGTATTTGGTTTCTTGAATGACAAGGTTCAACAACTAATTCCATGCAGCACAGTCATTCTTGGAAAGTTAACAGTCACCAACCTGATCAATGACCTGCTTGCCTGCATAGAGCCTGAGGTTTCATCACACTGTTCACAGCAACCCAGCACTACACCCAAACCAAGGAAAATGAATCCATTTCACACCCTGACACCCTATTTCCCACAGACTAATTTCAATCTTATTCTCCCATCTACAGCTAGGCTGATAGTCACAAAAACAGTGTTTCCATCTCTGTTTTCCCACTTCAGCTAAATGTTCTGAGCAAGGTTATGTAATACTGTTAACTGCCAAATGAAGTCATCCCAGTTAGGCCCACAAATTTTCCAAGCACTGTATGTCCTTCCATCACCTTTTGAAACCACATATGGTAAAATGACTGCCCTTATTATGTTAATCTTCTCCCTGCCTTTTTAATTTCCAGCCTTACTTCTAACAGATACAAATTAGTTTCACACTTGTCTGTCACGTCACTCACCTTAATCGGGGGTAGTGGTGGCATTTCACCCTCATCTGTGTCACTGTCATAGCCATTGGTTGCAAACCCATTTATCCGAGGTTCCTCATCAGACAACACAATGATGTCAGGACTCTCAGCATAGTTTCGTTCTGTTCGGGGCCTTAAGTTGCGTCGTGGGTAGCGATCATCAAACTCCTTTATGCTGCGAGGTATCAGGCCTCGAGGAACTGTGTCGCCAGCACCTATGATGTCCTCTGGAATCGGCCTGTGTGGACGGGAGAGATCCTGTGGCACCTCACTGGTACCCACCATATTCCTGATGGCTGCTGATGGCTGAACATCTCTGTCTCGCCTGCACACCACGACACCATCATAACTAGGAGCATCTCACACATAAACAACTTTTGTGACAGGACTGTGCACTATATTGTCACAGGTCTCAATAGTTTGGTAGAATTTAACCAGAGAAGATGACATGTAGGAGTTCTAAAGGAACCAAGTCCTAATTGCTTTATAACATACGGGTTTTTTCAAGAAAAATCATCAGTACTTGCTGATGAAGACTTCAAACCATTACTTTTAGATTTACCAAAAGATGCTGGTATCAGCCATTGCATGTTCCTCCCAATACAATCCAGAGTCAAATGTTTTTAATTCAAACTGACAATCAGTGGAAAACCAACAAACTAATGTTCAACAAATAGTACCTCTTTAACAAACTAAGTCAGTTACATAAAAATAAAAAAATCACTGTCTTGTACAGAACCTGAACATATATTACTGTGTTCACAAAAACCCATAACTAGCTGTGACCCTGACCCACATGAAACTCGTCCACATCCTCACTCACAATTTTTTAAAGATGCATTTCAATATCATCCTCCCATTCATGCCTAGGTCTCACACATGGTTTGTTCATTTCAAATACTCTAGCTAAAATTCAGTACTCACTTCTCTACTCTGAAATGTGTATTACATGTGTCCAATTCATCCTTCTTGATATGATCACCCTAATACATTAGGCAAAAATACCAGTTAGCTGCTCAGACACAGCATATTGAGGTGCAACTGTTGGAATCATTACTGTAGGTGGGTTAACAAAACACTGGATGCTTTGTAAAATGAATTACAGGATAATGTGTGTTTAGAACCATGCTGTGTTGTTCTGTTTATGACATGTGGTCAGACACACAGGTAACAATGCTTCAAAGAAACATACTACCTCCACTATGAGAAACATTTTTCAGTCTCCTGCTATTCACCCAGAAATATTTTTAAAGTGTCAATTCATATAGGGATCCAGACTATTCCAAGACTATCATCAGGGCCCACAGAACACTGTTTTTGAATGGAGAGGAAATGGAGCTTGGTGGATGCTGTACAATAAGTAATGGGATTTAACCATGCTCAGCAATAACCTCATTAGACATTTAAATTTAACATGATCCATCGCTGTGCACATACAATCAAATAAACTACACAATAAATTCCGTTCAGCTGCTGAATGGCAATTATTGTATAGTTTATCTTACTAGACATGCTAGTCAGTGTCCAATTAAGACCAAAATGAAGGACAGCACCACATCTGGGCATCAAGATTGAACAAGAAAAATAATATGGAACCCAACTATAGGCTCAATATTTCATGACATCAAGAATATCAATAACTAGGACCATACTGTAAAATCAGAGATACTGATTAACAGAAAAATGTATTTAAGAGTTACCACATACTCATATTAACATATGGAACAAAGACGTGGACGTGAAACACTGCAGACATCAGTAGACTAACGACAGCTGAGAAACACTACAAACGTAGAAGGAAAAACCAGAAGAGAGAAATTTTTGAGGTTCTCACAGCAGGAACTATGAACATTACTGTCTTCTGGCATGTGACACAGTAGAATTTTGTAAACAGGTACCAATGTTTTAGAGGAACATACTGCCTGCATCTCTTACAATCAGAGGAGGAGGAGAACAAGAAGAGGAACTGAAAGATAAAATACAAATATGATAAACTTCTAATAAACAGAATAAAATGGTATGGACAAGTTCAGAAAATGAAGACAGAATCCCAAAAAAAGCTTTCAAACATGAAACTAAAACAAAGCTCAAGACAGGAACAACCGCTTAGGAAAGATGTCATGCACTGGGAATACGGTGTTCCACCAACTACTATCAGGTTATTGTTATGTTTATTTGATGCCCCATTCTGTTTATGTGTGTGTGGAAGAAGGATGGAGGAGACACGGGAAGATAGTGCAGATGGAGAGGCTTGGTTGCTAGACAACCACTTCACTACACAGAATAATTATAAAAACATAAATAATAATAATAATAATACTTTAGGATCGATAATTCAAAATTTTATGTGTCCAGAGTTGCCAGCTTATCAGTGAAAAATTATATAATGGATTACAATGAAAAAGAGCTTTTAACAAAGCCATCATAACCAAATACACTGTGTGTTCCACAACTGTCTCTGCTACCCCCAACTCCTAACAGCAGTGTGGTGTGCACATCTGGCAACACTGGGACAAATATCAGTGGACATACTTGACACTTAGATCCACAACTGCATCATCATCTACATCCATCTTCTCCATTATGGTACTGTCAGTACCACCACCTGTAACAAATGAACCAGTCAGAATCAGTGCTAACAATGTTGTAGTGTTGTCTACACTGAGGCCATGGAAAGAAGTCCCATGGACTGACCCCCTCCATATTCGCTCAGATGCTACACTGAACCAACTAGCTATACTTCCCAACATTCCCTCCAAAGTAGCCATTCTCTTCACTGAATGCTGACAGTGACAACCTTCACTAGTCACACATGCGTTGGTACTGGTGGGAAACACAGCAGCAGCTGGTAGACAAAATGAAGCCTTAAGCACTGTCATCCACACCAACCATGGGACTTCTTCATTTGGACTCAGTACAGCAAAACGAAGAGCACAAAGTCAGTGCAACTACTCTGTTTATGACCAAAAACTTCAGAAGATTTTGGCACTGTGATATTTCATGTGTTGCCTCAGTTTCAAATACAGGGACAGTCCTTCAAATTAGGCCACAAGCACTTCCAGACACTGTCATCCATTCACCATCTGGGAATTACACAGGCCAAAGGTAAAAAATCTGGTTGTATCGTTGCCAATGACAACTAAAACACTTTGGCCAGTGGATAATTTTCCACACAACATTAGGGGGCTGGTTTTTGGACTTCTGCCAATCTCACACAATCACTTGCAGAGAAAAGAAAGTGGTGAAGTTCAATGATTAACCTCTTATTTTAAATCTGATCACTTTCTACTGTTATACCTTGCCTGTGGATGTTTAGGACAAGCAGGATGCTCACTGGAAAAAATGAAACTTGTGTGCCGAACAGAGTCACTTATATCAAGGAATTAATAAAACCTCATTTGCAAACCTGGCACAGGACCTCATCCCAGGCCAGTTCAACCCAACAAAAATCCTCAAGTGTTAGTTTTCTACATCCATTTTAACATTATCCTACCACCTACACAAGTCATCTCTTTCCATAAAACCTTAAAATCAAATGGTTCATTCATTACAGCAGTGAATATAATGAAAGATTATAATGGTACTTCAAGATGCTGACACCTTCTGCAGAAGTTAATATTTGCTCAGTTAGTCACCAAATTTCCTGCCTGTTTGGAACCCTAATAATCAATATCATGTTAACTAAAGCCTATCGCTGGGCCCAACAGTGTGTAGGTGAAACTAATCCACAACTTTACACCCTGTTTCTATAAGACACATTTTTATATCGCCCTCTAAACCACAGCTGCACAAATCCCAGGTGTCAGGTCACCATGGTGACTATTTCATATGTTGGCGCCTAAAATTCGTGAGTCCTCAGCATGGAACTTGCTTCATGTCACCCTTCTTGTGTGTAGAATTTTGAAGTGGCTCCCAGATTTTTAGAAAATTTGTGCACCCCTGCTCTAAATACACCTAGGTTTTACATAGAGTGTCTTCCTTCCTTCCTCCCTCCCTGTGCTCTATATTGTCCTACAAATCTCCTCTTCCCTAATTTGATCATTCTAACAAAATCTGCTAAGGATTACAAATTACAAACATTCACATTATGCTGTTTTCTCCATTCCCCTGTCACTTCCCCTTTCTTAGGTTCAATATTCTCCTCAGATGTTACCACAATATTCTCATTTCTCTTCTTATGTGAGTGAGGGCCACAATATATGTCTGCAACAACTTCAAATTCACCTTAAATTTTCAGAATATTTGAATTTTGAATATCTTGAATATTGTTTTTGAGATGGTTTCATCACGTTTATGCTACACTTCTAACTTTAAAACAAAAAACACGCTTATAGTATTGTCATATATGTGTGCATGCAGACATGTGTGTCCTGTTATATAATTCTCCAACCAAAGAACAGACTTCCATAAAACCTCATACAATTATCATGAACCCTGAGGCCTCTTCATCTTTTGGCTTTGAATGTCTGTCTATCTACAGAACTACACAATGTTGTAACCGAGATGATCACAGAATGAACAGTCAATATGTAATTACAAAAAAATACTCTTGTGTCAGGTCGGAAATAATAATGGTATGTGCATACAACAGATGAATATGGTGTTAGACATGGTGTCTGAAATACACTTTCCAATGAGGTGGGAATAACATAATCATAAACAGCTCCTCATATTGTAGGTTAAGTCACAGATCAAGCTCCCGCTGAACTCAAAAGAAGCCTCCTCATGATCTCAATGTAAGCAAAGCACTACATCCCCATAACATAACTATAAAAAGGTGTCCTAGGCTATATTTATTCAATAGTAATGTTAAAAACAATCAGTAACATCTGAAATTAACCTGTACAATGAGCAACTTACACCACACTTTCACATAAAATCAACCTTATAGGCTTCCAAAGTCTGTCACGACTGAATAAAACACGTTATATTTACTTTTCATGTGAGCTACTTGCTATCTCATTAACTATAGTAATTTAAAAAAAATACATGACCAATCGATACAAAACGAAGAATGTAGCCATTACATGACCTTTCCATTACGAAATATTTATTGCGAATAAAATGTATACGAATTTATCATCACAAATTAATATCACTTCTTAAATTAAACTGTAAACAATTATTACGGAACTCTGTGGTGTTCTATTGACCTATGCTACTGCTGAGAGACATCAATACACTTGGCCAATTTCCCAATAGCATCTGAAAGGCATATAAGCTTACACGTTTACATAATACAATCCAAGATCTCACACTAGTATCAAGTCAAAAGTAGAAAATATTTTCAAAAACAACTCTGATAAACTGTCAAACAAACGACAATTGTAACACAATGTCAGGACTGAATCAAAAAACTTCAAAAACACATGATGAAGGAACATAAAGACGAAATGCTAAAACGATCACTGCCATCGTCTCTGGCTGTCACCCACAATCCTCTATGACTCCATTGTGTTATATTCTATGAATGTCCGTCGGCGATGAACTTGATAGGCTTAACAATAATTAGCCATTTTTCTCAACGGGGCTGTTACATTTCATGATTATACCGCCAAAACTGATCTGTTGGTGACTAGACGTTTTAATAGATACCCCACAACCAATATTTCTAATCACAAATGGACATACCTGGCGGTCAATCAAGGACGTTCCAAATTTGTTAAGTGCCTGACAAATCGATTTCAAAAGTACCGACAAGGTGTTAATTATTTCAAACACAAACACTAGTCCGTGGTCGCAAACACTTCTTTAATGGAACCCATCATTACAAACACCATAATGACATGATATACACTTATTTCACATTTGTGAAATGTCTTGAATCGGAACAAAAAAATTAACACATCCACGCAAAAATTAACCACTGATCCAATATGGCGTTGTCTCTACTTGTATGCTACGGGGCTTCCTTCTGTATTACAAGGATTCCGTAAACAAGTTGACATAAACAAATGCACGTGGTTTCATTGGTCATTTGGAAGTTCGGGTTTTAAAGAACGGGAATAGTAAAAAGAGGCCTTCACTATTTCGCCATATGCTTAGCACCGGAGCACAGGACACAAACACGAGCACTACTGCTTGAATGACCGACGCTTGTAATGAGATAAAAGGCAAACAAATAGGAAGCATCCCCAAGCGTGCAGTGTGAAAGAGATAGTATTGTGACGTCACTGCACGATAATCTGTCGCCAACCTCAGGTTACTGAAAGCAGTCGAAGTGTCTGGGCGCAGCTCGGTTCGCAACTGTCACTGTCCAGCTGATTGGTTGGTGCCGTAGGAGCGCGGGTCGAAGCTGGATACGTCTAGTTGTGCTTACTTGCATACCTATAAATAGAACAATTAGGTTTTCGCAAGTTTGTTCTCATAATGTTTACGAGACTAACGAATCAACATAAGAATGAACACGTACTAAGAATCACCCACTCATGTTATTGCAAGGATTCACGTATCTCAAACGTTTCTACAGTCCAAGCAAAGAAGACGGCAAATTCCATCGTTGGATTTTTTTTTTATTCGCCAGTTTCAAATATCTGTAAACAATTGACAGTCCCGAAGTTGTCACTTTCTCAACCCAGTTTGGACTTACGGGACAAGCTCCCCCCCCCCCCCCCCCCCTCCCGAAATAATGCTTGTCTGACGAGATTTCTCAGAACTTCACAGACAGGACGAGGCGTCGCTTAGGTTCCGCTACTTAAGGAACGAAATGTCACTACATTACACTGACAAGTTAAGCCCCTACCGGATATATTGGGGAAGTGCGTCTCTCATATCTCAGTTGGCGTCAACGCCTGATAAAACTCCAGGGGGCGAATAGTTCCTCAGCTAGTCAAAAAATTCTCCGCGTTACTTTGCAACACGAATGGTGGTTACTCTTTTCACAAGAGCTCGCCACTGGTCCCTATCAACACCCTCTTACCCTTTGATTTTGTGTCTGTATGCTCTATGTTAGATTATCCTTCCATCTACGCCTTCAGGTCAGGTTTTCCCACCAAAACTCTGTATCTGCTGTCTTCTCTCCCGTGAGTGCCCCACCCCCCTCTTCCGCGGAATTCATCACCCTTAATTTGAGCTTCCTAACATTATTTCGCGCAGGGTACAAATCATGAAGCTCCTCAAAAATTGTTCCCAGCCAGCTGTCATTTCTTCGTTTTTAGGTCCAAATATTTTCCTCAGCAACTTGTTTTAAACACCCTCAGTCTATGTTCTTCCCTCATTGTAAGAGATCGAGTTACGAAGTCTTACTGTTTTAATTCTTTCTGAGAGACTTATGGTCTTCCTTTATATCTAGAACTGACTACATGCACAGGACATCGGCCCAGTTACTCCCACTGACTCTCAAATTGACACCCCTTTGTGCTGATATGCACAGTTAGAGCACTCGTAGTAAAACGCCATGGCTTTATTAGAACTCAGGCGTCTATGGAAATTGAAACGACATCAATATTACATATAATGGTCACATTTCTGAGCAGAACATAAGACGTCCCAAAACAGAAGTTTGTTTCTCTAGACTCAATCCACGGCAGGGAGCACTGATGTTTGCATGTTGGCACAATCAGGCTTTTTAGTGTGTGTTTGATTTATATATTATTTATAGTTCAGATTACGGTCTGCTTGGAATGTGTAGCCGTGTAGTTTCATAATTCCTTATGGTGTTATGAACTTTTCGGGCGAAAATGCCCCGTCGTCAGAGTAGGTAATTTTAATAACCACCGCCGCCAGAACCTCAAATGTTATAACTATATTTACTACGTATTTATGGTTTATTTAACGACTCCATTAGTATATTCGAATACATAGTATCGCGTAGTAGGATGATTGGCAAATAATTAATTGGAAAAGATGTGAAAGGAAGCGATGGTTGCCTAAGTGATGTAGGCTGCTAGCACGGCAGTTGCATGAAGGGGCCAAAGAAAGTTACGAAAAGCGACAGCCAGGATAGCCAGTCTCGAAACAGGGAACTGTAAAACACGAAAGTGGACTGCGAAGTTCGGTCTGTAGGTTTGTCTTTGGATATCTCAACGCGATTAAACATTTGAAGGTTACGTTGTTATTTTCTTTCGTTCTTTTGATTTAATAGTGTGACGTAATAATTATTGTTCATATTCAGCACGTGCATTGCCGAATTTCGCACAACCGACTCAAAGGCTGTGCAGCAGGCAAACAGGTGTACATATATTTTATGATCACAGTTGATTGTGTTCATTTACTGAGATGTGCCTTCGTTACAACGCTAGAATTACGAGATAGACTGAACATTGGTCTGGAATTTCTTCCCTTGTATTTAGTCGATATTCACCTCGAGAAAGATCTTAATCAGATCCACATCTTATGTTGTGTGGCAATTTGTTAAACGATGAGTTGTTTTGAGAAAATCGATGTTTGATTTTTGGCTCCATGTAAAGTGGGGTTATACTGGATCTGTACGAACCGAAATTAAGTTGTCTAAACGAGAAGCCTGCACAGAATCCTACGAAAATCCACTGATATTCGGAAGGACAAAAATACTTTTCACTGCAAAGTAACACGTCATGAAGACTTATGAGACAGTGGAGATATATCTCCACATATTCTTAACCTCAGCAAGTCATCGCCTTTGCGCTCCGACCTCTTACGCCCGACGAAAATGTTTCAGTGCTCTAATGGATGGGACTCGGCGGGATATCAACTTCGTTTTTTCAGAGTTTAGCCGCGATGTACAGTATGCTGATAGTGTTGCAACTGCTTGAAGCCCAAGGTGACGCAAGAGTGTTAAAAACACATACGAACTTAACGTATGGAGTTACAAAATTAATTAAATGGGTTTTATGTTCAGTGTGCTAGACATTCAGGTTCAAGAAAACCATGAAATCTGTTGGCCAGCCAGGCTGCTATCAGCTGTACCATGCAGCTCACTCTGTTTCAAGGAAGATTTATCTACTCTTTGTGCGTTTAATGACACTATATTAACTACATAGGTTACACAATGTGAGACAAAATATTATATGGCACTGTGAACTAGAAAGAATGTAGAATGGACTGGTCGTGGCTAAATTTTAAGCACTATTCCAGCATTTGTCTGGTGAGACTGACGACAGCTGCGAAAAACCTGTTACGGTAGACGTTCTTTGATCCTGAATACGAAGCAGGAGTGCCACCCATGTATAGCCTGTATGATGTATTTGAAAGTAGAATCCTGGTGGGGCTGAAAAATACTATTACAATATGACATAAAGTTTTCTAGTGTGTTTCAAGAAGGAATCATTTAATTAACTAACTTCACAGATTTATTAACTTCATGCTTTAAGTTACCACATGAATAAATGTACAATGTGCAGTAGGCCTACACATAACTTACATCACTCTGTGAGCTAAACCGAAGAGAACGGCCAAACTTCTTCGAAACCCCAATGGATGGCTGACCAATGCTTAGAGCCGGATTTGCACCAAGAGCTGAGGTTTTTAGGTGGGCCTACACTATACGCTAAGGCTTTAGGATGATAACAATTCATAGGAATTGAAGTTTACGTTACGGTTTTTGGTTTACGACTTGCAACATCTGCCACTACAGGAACTAGGTAAAATCTGCACCATATTCCGTTTTCTGTACAGGTAAAAGACACTGCATTTACGGTTTCTTGACCCTTATCTCATCGCTCAACAGAACACTGGGGGTTAGCAGCTGACGGCTAGCTCGAGCCTGCTTACTGCAATCAGTATAGCGTGTGCGCCATTGACTTGTAACGGGTCTAACATCGACAGTTGAGCAATAAAATTTAGTTCAGCATTACAATGATATCTATTTGTATTTTCAGATACTTCTCAGTGTCTTAAATGTTACGCGTCTGTTCTGGCGACGGACCTGGACATTTCGCCATAATAGGGTCCTGCAAGTGCGATCAACACGCTGAACAATGACCGGGTGCATTGTTTGTCAGATATGAGTTATCACAGCAGTGAATATGAATGATACCACCTTCTGGAATGTAACGCAGTGTAGCCTGGTACATAGCCATGCAACAGCGTTTCAGAGGGAACTGTTGTCTAGTCTTCTACACAGGTATCAAACTACACGGCGTCACAAACAATACGACAATACTGTTCTCTTATTCAGTTGCATTTGTTAACTAGCAATGAAACCCCTCCTGCTATTCTTCTAAATTTTACACTGGTTTTTGAAAAGTTACCAATAAAACGTAGGGACAAAATATGCTTGAATTTTATCTAAAAAATCTTGACATGGATTACAAATGTTTCTGATGTCAAAGTTACACTGGCAATATAAACTGGAATCCAAAATTCTGTTCCGTACATGCAAGGAAACGAGTGAAGAAAACCAAATTGTTTTACTAAATGTTTCCATCAAATACAAGTAAATTATCGTAAAGCAGATGTCATCCTGGTTGCCTTTTCTGTGGATTTCTCATTGTCACACATCTGTGTGTAACTCACAAGGGGTCCATTTTTTCAATGTAATTTTCCACACTAATCAATTGGTTTTGTTGTAAATCAGATTGTATTTTTCTGACGGAAGCAGTAATTTTGTTCTTTTAATTCCAAATTAACCCGTTCATCAAGGTCAAGTATTTGCGTACATACTTAGGATGTGTATATGTGTACTGATGCCTTCTAATTGTGTTAATGGTGGTGGTGCTTAGTACAATAGTGTGACTGCTATTGGGTGTAGGTTTAGAATGTAGAGTATCCTCTGTGAGTTCGCTGGGGGGATATTGCTGCTACCTGTGTTGTGTATTAGGGTTAATGATCCAAAAATTGGGCTGGGTTTAACAATATAATTTTCATGGAATATTTTTGCAGTGTTTATGTATTGTTCTTTTTTGATGTTCTGAAATATTTGTGCCATATTTTTGATACTTGCATATGGGTTATAGAGTTTGAAATGTCCCTGCCACGTTCAATGGCTTGTAGGTGTTCTTTGAATCAGATTGGTAGAACTGTCTGACCAATATACTCTAAGGAGCAATCTAATTATTTTAATTTATAGATGCCACATTCAACTTTTCTTAGCTTTTTGTGGCTCTGGTGTGTTAATTTTTTGATTTGGTAGCTTTGAAGTCCCTCTTTATACTGGCATCTTTGAAAATCCTTGTTATGACTTTGGTCTCCTTTCACATACAGGTGAAGGTGGAACTTTTCATTCATTCTCTTGCAAAATGTGATCCAGTATGAGTTTAATCTTGTTTTTTAATTATAGATGAACTGCATACATATCCATTCTACAGAATGTTCAGCTTAAAGTGGAAGCTGTTCATAGAATCTAGAGATCCACCCATACAATCTACATCAACATTCTGTATTATACGAGTATAACTTACCTCATGTTAGAACAGGTGTTCAAAATGACCTTTCACTCTCAAACATGCTTGACATCTGGTGAATAAGTTATTAAAAACTATTTCAAGTTCCTGCCTATAAACTGCTGATACTGCAAGCCTGATGATTTATTTAAGTTTGTCCTTTATGTGTGGATTGTTTTACATGTGTTGTTTTTCACCCTTCCTCACACATCAAGTCACATGCTATCAGATCAGCCCGAATGTGCAGGCCATAAAGATGACTATTTTGTCCCCAAAAATGTTACATAAGGTAGTCACTGGATTTATTGGCTATGTGGGCAGCAGCACTGTCTTGATGGAAGATCGCATATTCCATCTCCTCATCACTGAAGTTCACAAGAAACGGTGCAAGAATTTGCCCACTGTATGTTTCTGAATGTACAGTGTTAGAAGAGAAGCCAGGTCATCAAACTGAGAGCACAACATACACCAACTTTAAAGCCTGTAATGGCACTTTGTATATTAGTCTGGAATTATCTACTGAGCAGTCTGTGTTATTTTGAACATTGATGTGGCTGTTTAAGTAAAATCATGACTGCAAGCCCTGGAAAAGTTTGTGTGTCAAAACCACAAATGAAAACTATGCTGATCCCCACTCTTATAACAAAATAATTCCATCCATTGCAAATTTGTTCTTAAAAAATAGTCACATTATTCTACCCTCAAGCTTGAACTGCTGCTGTTTTGCTAGTGTATCTGGTTATGAGTCTGTTTCTCATTTCTGCCCTCTGATCACCTAGACAAGAGTGCATAATCCATTTACAAGGTCAGGCATGTATAGGACATATTCTGTTATCCCCAATGATAAGGGTGATAATGAAAGTAATAACTAGCAGAGACATACAGCATACCATGTGCTCTCAACCAGAGGCGTGGCTGGGGCAGGGGGGAGTGATGCGGCCACCCCGGACATTAGGGTCAAAGGAGCAGCAAAATGAATAGTTCAAATAAAAAAAAAAAACATTGTCAGCACTCAACAAATTTTAATTTAATGAGCAGAATATAAGGAAGTTCAATAATTGTGATTTTTTAATGTTCATAATTTCTGTTACTAGTGGCCATTGTGACTACACACCCTGGGTGCCAAAGAAACCTAGCTATGCCACTGCTCTCAACCACATGGGGCCAATTTCTTTATATTCCCACAGTTCTACATCAGGCAGAGGTGAAAATGTCAATGTGTAAGCAGAAAAATTTGTTCACACATCTGAAAGTGATCAAACTCAGAACATGCTCCGTGAGAGTCCAGGATCTGAACCCTATACTACCATGTCTCTATGAAAGAAGAGAATATGTAAACCCCTAAACAATACACATTTCTCTTACACACTGCTTTCCCTCCTTCCAGACGCCCACCCACCATGATGCACCAAACTTTTACATGGTGTATCATAGACCAATTCCTTCAAAATGGGACATTAGCATGCCTCACTGCCTAAGCCCTAAGCCATGATGAATAGGGAGCATGAAGGTAAATCTCCACACATACTATGCCTTGACACTAAATTAATGTGCATTACCAGGTTCTTGCTTCAGTCATTTAACCTTCTGATACCCACTGGGTGTGTATATGAGACAGATTAACAGTATAACTAAAATCTGAAACAAACAAATCCAGCGGAATGAATAACATGGACACACATTTCATTTCACTGCAATATTCAACTGAGGCCTGGAAACTGCTTGCTTGGAGGTAACAATGACACCATTAACACTGTATAAATGTCTCTTAGAATACATACATCTCTTGTACAAATACACTGGACAAATTATTAGACCACAAATAATGAGGGTCACTACCCCAGAGGCATAGCTAGGAGGGAGCAAGTGGTGCGGCCGCCCCAGGCAGCACAGTCCAAGGGGCTGTAAAATGAATATTTTAAGTAAAAAAAAAAATTGATTTTCTGCACTCAACAAATTTTAAAGTCCTGAGCAAAGTAAAAGGAAATTCAATAAAAGATTGTGTCTTTTTTAAAGTTCATAATTTGTTAGGGGTGGCCTTGTGATTACTCACCCTGGGCGACAAAAACCTAGCTACGCCACTGACTATCCCATCTATTTGTAGAGGTGGGTGGACCTTATTTAGAAAAAACACAGTATACCACCTGCACAGACGAACTGAAGGATTCAGTGCACTACT
Organism: Reticulitermes speratus; assembly: GCA_021186555.1. NCBI lineage: Eukaryota > Metazoa > Arthropoda > Insecta > Blattodea > Rhinotermitidae > Reticulitermes > Reticulitermes speratus. The sequence goes on from JAJKFL010000004.1 coordinate 985,982, forward strand.
TTTAGAAACTGAAAAAGATGGAGCAGACTGTGATAAAACTGGATTTAAAAAAGGGATACATTTTATTTTTGGAATTGATTAAATGATAACAATACCCAATGTTTCTGCATGGAACCCGTCAATTGTGAGGCAACCTCAACTTATCAGATGCAGATTCGTGAAGTAACCTAAGAATATTTAACACAATCAGTCTCGCTGATGTTATTGTGGCATTTCCTTCACAATTCAGTAAGTTCTTAGAAACTGATATAATGAAAGGTTATGGCTTTAAACCAATCACAGTTCTTTCTGCATGGAATTCTCAGAGGCCCCAGGGTTTTCTCACATATTTAATTTGCATCCCCCTGCCTCCCCCTCCCAAAAAGTAGCAACTCTTCTTAATTCTCACCTTACCATGGGCTGATCCAAACAGGCATGGTGATAACCTGCCCACTGCTGAAATGCTGCATGTGGCTGGACTGGGTGTGTAAAAGTCAGAAGTCAAAAACTGTGTCCCTGAACTGCAAGAACTCATAATAGAAAGCACACATCTTAATATTACTGGCTTAAAAGAAATATATATTGCAAGTTCTTTCAGTGGGAACACTTTAATCAGAACAACAAAAATAATGAAGTTCTAATCATCACTAGTCAGGAGGGAAGACTAAGTATATCTAAAACAAAAGATTTCTTTGGTGACTGAATTATTAGCAGTAATGTCTAACCCAGAGGCTGTTGGAGTTCTTTTTTTGTGGGGTTTCTTGAAAGATTGGGTATTTGAGAACAGAAACTTCAGCAAAACATCAAAATTGCCATCAGTAGCATCCTGAACAGAGTTTTAAATGTGCATTAGGAAATGTATGTTGTGCCAGAGCATGCTCAGAGGCCGGAGAAGGACAATCTCAACATCCTGTGTAATTTGATGTAGACATTTGTATATGTGTATATTTGTAAATCTTTAAAACATTAGACGTATCACTTACAAGGTTTTATAATCATTCTGCACATAAAACAGGATAATACTCATCCACACTAAAATAAATAGGCCAATCTGCCATTTAGATTAAAAAAAAAATTGCAAACCCTGTAGGAACATTACACAACATCTAAGAACTTCAGACACATTAAAATTAATACAACCATAAAACATGACGCGCAGTCATATAAAGTCAATCTTTAAAACATTAATGAGTCTAACAACATAGCCTACAACATAGCTGCAAGTATGAGTACTGGTCAGGAAATAAGTTTCCAATGTATATACTTTGGGTCCCTTACTTTCATAGTTCAGATTTAATTTTACTGCTATCCCACTACTTTTCTACATACCAAAACTGAGGCATTTAACATACTGTGGAAAGGGTCTGTCCCTTTTTCATATAAGTCTGTGTCCTGGTATTATGAGCCACTGTGTCACAATTATTTCAACCGTGTGATCATCTTTAAATCTAAGGCTGCCAAAATTTTGCTTGAGCATTGGAAACAGATGATCGTCAATTGGTAATGAATCTCAATCGTACAAACACAATAAGTGTAGGGTCTTCAGTTATGAAATTATATGCTATTTAAACTTATTCTCTGACCAACATAAAAAAAAATAAAAATTCAAAAAAGAAATTCTTTCACAAACTAAATACCATCACCATATTTCTCGTTCCAACTTACAATTTATAGATTTTCTGTCTTAAATATACTTTATATTTATAGTGATAATACTCATAATAACAACAGCAACAACAATATACTGTATCTTTGATATAAATATGAAGATATAGACAAGGACAGGAAGAGCATAAATCACAGACAGAACTAAAGCTACAGCACTACACAAAGATCATCGCTTGCTTATGTTGGCTTTCACCCACATACTCATCTGCTAATCATCTCACATAACTGATTACACAGATAAATACCACGCTGAATAAGTACAGACTACACTACAGACTCACAAAGTTCTAGCTATCAATAAAACTTGAGGTTTTCACAGCAATGAAAATTCATATTGTTAACTTTTGGGTTAGGAAATGGTGTTATCTGCTACCCTGAAGATGGAAGCAGCATGTCCCTCCAAAACGTTTGTAACAACCTAACAAAATATACAATAACATAGACCAGAATACCAAATTTACAATTCATTATACATTTTCAATATAAATGGTGAAAGAGGACATTTCTGACAAACATATGTGTAATGCAGATTTTGTTACCAAATGGTACAAGAAAGATATGACACAGAAATAATGGTTTGTTTGATAAATAATGCCCCTACTTGCATGTCACTGCTCGGTCTCTTTAGGTAGACAACTGAAACTGAGTCATGTGCTTGAGTTATAAAGTTGTACGAGTCAATATGGCAAACTCTGCTGAGCTCGGACACATACAGTAAGGGCACTATGGCATATGAATTTAAGAGAATTAAATGAACAACTTCCAAATAAGAAATACAGAATTAGACTCACAAAATATACTCCAGTACTGATTTCACAATCTTATTACACACACACACACACACACACATTCACTTATGTTAGCCCTTACCATACAAAAAATATAGCACTAATCAAATACCATCAATTCAATCAAATGCAATTACTAGATAAGAAGCTGTCCATTTATGTGTTCTGATTTTTATGTCGTCTTGTCTTACATCTTTCAACTCTTATGGGTCTATCTTCAGGGACAGTCTCTAGAATACTGGAGAAAATGACCAATTTGCTAAAAGTACTTATAGCACTGTCTCTAGAATACCAAAGAACATTCCTAACTGTAATACTAATACTGTTAAAATTATTTAAAACTTATTTAATGGGAAGAATTATCATAGATCGTAATGCTGTTGTCTTATATGTATGTATATTCCCACATTATTATTCTAATCATAACAATTTATTAGTTGCCACTTTATTATCATTGTTAGGTAAAACATATTAATTACTATACATTTTAAAACATTTTTAATGTTCAAAAACAGCGTGAAAGTTATAAAACAGTATCAAGTTAAAATCTCAAACAAGTTTACAGCTTTGGAACACTCAGATAATAAGTGGAACATGAGTAAGGCTTATAAATATACAAGTATCATACAAACTATCTAAATCTCGGCAAAGAGGGTCTACATTATTAAGAACAGAGGCAGCATAAACCATAATTTGATACAGAATGTCCACAATTGTTAAGACCAAGGAAGCAGGCTAAACTGCAATGGTTACAGGATCTGAGCCAAATTATGTAATGAAGACAATCTGAACAATAAGAGTAGTTGATATGTTGGGAACAATAAAGTGGAATATCTGGAAGGTAAAATTAATGAGTTTCAAACAGAGGAGGAATATAAGAGACTGGTATAGATCCATAAATGCATTTAGAGCAGTTTCAAACCCAGAAATAACTAAGAAGAGGATGAGAAGGGTGACCTGCTTGCAAATGTCCACCATATTTTGAAGAGGCGAAAGAATCACTTCTGTCAGCTATTGAATGTGCTTGCGGGAGATGATGTTAGACTGAAATACATACACACAACCGAGACACTAGTACCTAAGCCTGGTGCCTTCATGTTAATGCGGCTGTTGAAAATACATAAATCTCCATATACTGATCAAATTCTGGCAAAACTGATTCAATCAAGAGGTAAAAAAATGTTCTGTGATCCATCAACTTATTAATTCTATTTAAAATAAGGAAGAATTGCTTCATGAGTGGAGGGAGTCTTATTACTTCATCTATTTACAGAAAGGGTGATAAAACTGACTGTAGTAGTTATCAAGATATATCACCATTATCAACTGAATACAAAATTTCAGACAACACTGACGTTTGTCCAACATGTTTTCCATTCAGAATGGTTTGAAACAGTAGTTTAAGGAAACAAGGAGGGATTGAAATTGAATGGGACACACCAGCTTCTGGTCTGTGCAGTGATTTTAAGTCACTTAGTGAGGTGGGGTCAGGTGATGGGGGAGAAAAATACTGCAAAGGAAAATGGAGAAGCTTTATTAGTTGCTTCTTACGTGGTTGGCCTAAAAGTAAATGATGAGAAATCAAAAGTATATATTCCTGTTTTCACAAGAGAATGCATGACAAAGTCACAATGGGTTTAGATATGGAAATGTTCAAACATTTGCGATCACTGACAAAACAAAGAATTAACCCGTTTGGGGAATACTTACTACCACTAAGGTAGATATTGTTTGTCCTTCCATCTGCCATCTAAAAACACAAAGATTAAATTCACAGAACTATAATTGTGCCTGTTGTTTCATATGGGTGTGAAACTTGATCACATGCACTAAGGGAAGGACATAGGCTGACTGTGTTCGAGAATAGGGTGCTGAGAAGAATATTTGGGCCGATGTGCGAGGACATAACAGTAGGATGGACAAAACTAAACAGGGTAGAGCTAAATAATTTGTACTCCTTACCAAATGTTATTTGGATCATCAAATGAAGGAGAATGGGATGGGTGGGGCATGTGGCACAGTTGACTTAGGAGCATTCTGAAAGAGGAAACAATGGAGAAACAATTGGATCCTGCATAACGATAATGAACCCTGTCACACCTCTCTCATAGTGCAGCAGCTTTTGTTAAGGAACCAAATTCCAACCATCCACCAGCCATCATATTCTACAGATCTCACTCCAACTTCCGGCTCTTCCTGAGACTCAGGATTGGACTCAAAGGTAATTGTTTTGCATCCGCAGAAGAAATTCAACAGAACGGAACAGCAGGTCTCACAGCCATCCTAAAAGGGGACTTCCACAGGTGCTTCCAGCAAACACAGTTAGTTAAATTTTACACATATCCCTTTTTATACAAATTACGCATAAGTTACAGGAAATTGATTCTCCCCATGTGGAAACCTTACAAGGCACGAACAGGTAATACAGAGCTCTGTGGGTAATGCTGCAGGCCTAAACTGCGCAGATGACAAACAGCAGCACAGAGTAAGCATTGCAGGTGTAAGGTTGGCAGGCTAGTTGTGTTGTTAACAAATTGAGCAAATGTGAGGAGAAGTACCAGGTACATTTAATGCGTGTGACCAAGGCTACGTTTGTGTTGGTCAAGATTAAGAATCACAAGGCTCAGTACCATATATGGTGTAGAGGTCCATGATGGCAGTGAGAGATATAAAATGTTACTTGCTCCGCCATAAGAATTACATGCCTGCTACATGAGCTCACAGGGACATAAATTTCTACTCTGATTAAAAAAAACTTCCAAATGAATTATAACCTTGTTTCGCAATTTTTAATGGTGATTAACCACAGCACAATCTAAGGACTGTGGATTTCTTTGATGGTGATGTAAAAAGAATCAAACATCTTCAGATCTGAGATTCTCATAGTGGTAAATATTAAGATTACAGTTTTCTGGGATGTTTTGTTATGTAACCTGGTAGACATGTACCAACATTTCTGAGAAGTTGGCTTCTCGGTTGACTTTGAGAATGCAGGCAAAGTTCCTCTGAAGCGTTTGTATCTATCTTCAACACTACAAATAAAAGCAATTTCAAGAAGACTGTAATTTTAAATTGTCTTGTAAGTTTTCAGACTGTCATGGTGGTTGTTGATCAAAGAATGGTCTCGCTGGGTTTCTGCAGCATGCAGTGGTTAAATGCTCCGACGTTTCGGAGGAACATACTGCCTCCATCTTCAGGGTTATTGAATTTGTCCAAGTAGATGCTGAAGTGATACAGAGGAAATCCAACCTAACATCCAGATGGTTGGCCTACTACCCACGTAAATTTTTGGCTTCTCTGTCCCATCAAAGACAACCTGGGCCTCAAACCTCTAGGCATTTACAGCATCTCCTGTGAGTGCAGCAAAACATATACTGAACAAACTGGTCACTGCATTGAGACCAGGAACATCACAGCCAGATTTGATTATACCAAGTGGGGAAGTCAGCCTTGGCAATCAGTTCATGTTCAGTAACACCAGTATCTTGGCCTGAAAATCCAGGTGCATGGACCAGCTAATATGGGAAGCAACAGAGCTGCAACTGCACCCAGCAACATGAACTGGAAAATGGCATATCCCTGAGTAGATCATGAAAGCCTCTAATCCATTTCCCAACAGAAAGAAGGCAGCAGGTGTTCTACAAGCACACAACCGGATCACTGTCATGAAATACTTCAGCATCACTGTTTACCCACCCAAGTGCTACTCACACCTGGTGGTGCAGCTTAACCACAGGCAGAAATCAAACCAGTCTCCAGCCACGTTGTTTCCACCCATCCCACTGGTGAAGTCGGAAAAAAGGGCCATCCTTGAAAATTGTTAACTCCCACTGGCTGAGGACAATCCTATCCACTCTTCCTGCCTTCTGTAGTTGTGACTGGTGGCAACACAATTCTTTGTCCATATCACTTCAGTACAAACTTCGATTCAGTCAACCAAAAGATGAAGGCTGTATGTCCCTCTGAAATGTTGCAACATTTAACCATTAAATGGTGGGTGCAGCAAGGAGGAGGAGGAGGAAGAAGAAGAAATGAAAAAGAAAGAAAGAAAAATTTAATGAAAACTTAAATGTACTTGGAACAGCAACACTGAGCATTTATGATGCTAAATTTTTAATTAAAGCAAGCAATATGAATTACATGTAGTAATTACTGTTTTCCACACCTTTTACAGAAAAGAATATCTTGTAATGTAGTCAATTTATAAAATAACATTTAAAATCATATTCTGCTATGCCTTCCATAATCCTACATAACTGATGTTTAGGGAGGGGTTTTCTGTTGTGCCAACTTTGTGCAGTTGCTCAAAGAAGACCAAATCATGCAACCTATTTACTTTCCCACACATTATACTTAATGTCATATAGTCCACCTGCTTCACAGTACAGAATTAACCAGCTGCACTGCAACATCATAAATCCACTTCCCTTAAGCACTTTCCCTATAACATGCAACATACTGCTAAGCCCTGTAATGACACGTTATTGCAAGATGAAGAAATCTACCTTGTCCCATCTATGGAAACAAGCGCATGGAGCAAACCAGCTGACCACTTTAGGCAATGACAATTCCCTTCCCAGACCTCATGCAAGCACAGCACAAATTTTTATTTGGTTTAAAATGAACAAGAAAGATGCATCAGATGTTACCTCTTGTGGATCAGCTTTCTGGTCTGCTACATACTAGGAACTATTACAACAAAGGGTGCATCTTAAGTGCAATGCCAAACTTAATTTATATTTTGCATATGCTTGGACCCAAATGAGGACAACACAGATAAGGATGCCACAATTGGCTCACATCTCAATTTGTGCCTCTGGCAGCGGTACAGATAGCACAGTATAGAGCAATGTAATGAAAATGGCAGTGATATTTCAGATGAATAACAGCATTCAAACTGACAAACTATCTGCAAGCTGTTGCCATCTTTTGGTGAAAGGCTTAGATCTTTCCTAACAGGAGGAATTCTTCTGTTATAACGGTCAGCAGCCACTTAGAACCACTGTTGTGTAAGAACAAACACATTACTCTGACAGCTGTCAGCCCTGAGTTGATCAACCATACAATGCACAATGATTTACAGACATAGTTATTATAAGGGAAAGGAGCTTCTAGAGTTCTGCTCCTGACACTGACATTTCATCAGCTTACAACATTCAGGAAGCATTTAGAATTAACAACAAACTTCTGCTTAACTCTGTCACGAATCTCCCTTACACGGACTAGTGACAAGTGGAACAAAGAGATACTGTTGTTACTTATTCACGAACCAAAGCAGGACAACATGCTGCTTAAAGATCACAAATGTACTGGCATGATGCCATTCAACTGATGCATGTCTGCACACAACTGATAGGGTAGCAGAACTGCTGTCCAAATTACAATTATGGTTTTTTGGGATGTAACATGCAGTCTGGTAGATAGGTACCACAGTTTCACAGGAATCTCTGCTTCCATCTTCAGGGTCTCTTCTATCCTGGAGGAGGAGGTTATGTTGCTACAAAATACATGGCATGACAGCCCAGAAGGCAATAAATCATAACCATGTTCTCTACTGTGAGAAACCAGTATCTCACAATTTCCATATCCTTCAGGGTCAAACAATGCACAATTGCATAAACGACATTTAAAACCAACAAAACTGTGGTGTTATATCTGGTGTACAGGAACAAAGAAATCTGATGCCCATGGGGGTCACAATTTTTTACTCTGGATCAATCAGCTCAACAAGAGACTGATACAGGATTCCAAAATGTAAACGGTATATGCACACCAGCCAGGCACTCCTGTTTTAAAAGTCCCTGCTCATTTCATACACACTGTTCTGGCAAGCTGTAAAAACCCAAACCTACTGTCAGCCATGTCCTATCTTTTAAAAATATTTGTGATGCACAATCAAATCCATTCAGAAAACTTACCATAATGTTTATTACTGTCAAAGTACCTAACATGAAAGAGTTCCTGCACCACAAATACTTGACTGTGAAAGTGTTCATAAAACATGACCAACATTATGTATTATGTTGCAGCTAGCTTCAGTGTGCTCTAACTTCAAAGCCCCCCCCTCCCCCACCCAAAAAAACTGTATGTGCATGTCTGATGTCATGCTAAAATTAACGCCGGTGATTTCCTGTTAATAATTCAATACAAAAATTAAAATTTTGGATTTTTAAGTACAGAGGATGTCAGATTATGGGCCCATAAACATGCCTTTCTTTATAAACTACAAGTAAGAAAAGTTAATGGTAAGAGGAGATGGCTGGAACAATAAATGGATGACAGTCTAATCCATGAAAGTAAACTGAAACAATATGTACAATGATACAAACATCTTGCAACAATTTTCAGAGAAATGTGACATGAGCCAAGTGAGGTCACTTTATATGCCCCTATCTGTAATGCAATGTGCAACTGTCTGCTCCTGTAGAAGTTGGAATGACATAATGAAAGGAAAACCCCTATTGTTGGAATACTCACATTCAGACTATCATACTGCTGTTGGCATATTCACATTCAGCCTATCATACTGCTGTTGGCATACTCACATTCAGATTATAATACTGCTCATCTGGCCATGACTGCCATCCTGACTACAACTAAATTTTCCCAACATAAAGTAACAGTCAGACCTGTTATATTGGCAGGATGTTCAAACAAAAATCCATTCTTATTACATACAGATTCTTTATTTTGTCCTCTAGCTCTATGGACATAAGTAGGTTCTTTCATAAAAGCTGAAAATTCTGTCACACTTCTTGTCAGTACGTGTTGTGACCTCTAAATGTTTTTTATTACACTTTGTATATTTGTTATGTTCATAATGAGGGGTTGGAAGATCTTGGACTGCAGTGAAGTTAAGCAGCTTCACTTGTAGAAGCCAAACTGCGGGATAAACCTATACATGCAACCTACAACTACCAAATGGAGAGGAACAACTATGGAAAACCATGTGAAAGAAGGATTGAGTCAGAATTTAAGTGCAGGCTTTTGCCTGCTACAAGATACAACTGAAACCCCGGAACATGGTCTGTAATCAAATTGTAGGACTCACTGGAACAGTCAGATAGAAATACACAACAGACAATGAATATAAAGCACACTGTGTACAATGAAATAACACAACTACCAACACAACACTCATTTCAGGTTGGTTAACAAATGGAAGCAAGCTTCAATCTGTCATAAGTCTAAGTGATAGCTCTCCCCCAGAACCTAATTATGTCCAGCACAGTGCATATCACAGATGTTTAGTTTAGCTTTGAGAAGCAGCACCCTACTCAACATTATTAAAAATAATAACATGTCCATCTCTGGAATGTTCAAATATGACTAACTGTAAAAACCACACAATGATCAGGCAATATCTTCCAACAATTCAGGCACACTAAAGGGTGTCTGCGGTGTTACTTGTGTATCAAAGTAAATAATAACAGTGCAATCTGTCCTCATAGGGAAGGTTAGTTGTGTGATGCCACATATGATAACTGAATCCATATGACAGCATAGAACATAACAAACTGAATGTTTTTTTTTAACTCACTGACAGGTCATACACATGGATCAGCAAGATTACTACTATCTTGTACTATCAGTAATGAGACAAAGTTAACATTCCACACACACAAAGTTTAAGTCGCTTCTTTGCATAACCATGGAAGTGACATAGGGTTGCCGACAATGCAGTAACTAAAGAAGCAGATGGCAGAACTGTGGCAACATGGTAAATTACAGTTCAAAACATTTTCGTCTTTTATGTGGCCATGAAATAAAGAACAAAAGGTGTTCACATTTGCACACTAAATAAACCAGTGACAAGAAATAACTCACCTGAAGAGCACGCCCACGACACTTTGACCCTCCCAATATGTGATACTACCACAAAGCAGAAGCACACATAAATAAAAGAGTAAGAGAAATATGTGGTATATTATGGAAGTGCCTCTCCATTCCAACAACACACCTACCAGCCACAAGTAACTTGCAGAAAAAGCTTAAAAATATACTTTGCTATTTTACAGTCATTTTACAGACACATGTAAAAAAATATTTTTTAATTAGGTTAATATAGTGAGTAAAATCTTGGTAAAGTTATTTACAAGACACTCTGTGTAGAACTGCTGCCAACTGTTGCTACTGTATAAAAACTACTGGAAGAGATATTAGCCACACAATGCATGCAATTCATGGGTCTGAATTTATTATAAAAATGTGTGAAATTTTTTTTTTCAGCTTAATTATTTCATAAACAGACTGCTGAAATTTATTTTGTCAAATGTGAAGGAAAACTAAGTCTTTTGTACCACATGCATGAAAAATTTAAATCGTCTGATTTAAATTCCAGTCTCTTGCATATTACACTGGGCATTTAATTCTGGTGCCACAGGGGTAAATTAATAATGTTTGGTTTTCACATGACATCACAGCTTGGTCTATTTCATTTACAATATTGACAACAGCCCGCACCACCAACACGATAGCACACAGTACAATAAAAAGCATGATCTGCCATATATACAGAGCAACGTTTCCATGCTCCAATTAACTATACGATGTGCAGACACAAGAAAATGAACTATCATGTTGGACCACACACAAACAAATTAGACGAGACCTTGAGTTGATACAGTGTGCTTCACAAGTGTTTTTACAACATTAATCGTGTTTTATACAATTTTAATCTACGCTTTTAAAAGCGATTTTTAAGAGTGATTTTTTTAAAGTGATTTTTAAGAAAGTGACTTACAACCCACACAATAAAACACAAGTGATCTACACTACACATGAAATTGAACAAACACATATGGACAAAATATAGATGTAGTTTATAGCCCCCTGAGGATGGTCTGAGATCGGACCGAAACATATGTAGGGGAAAGTAATAAAACTATAAAACAGTTTTGGATAAAATGTGCATTTGGTTGGTTGTTATAAATACTCATAGTTGACATTTGGAATTGATTACGCCCGATGGTCAACGCCAGCTGTTCCTTCAGCCTCAACTCATACTTCACAAAGAAAACAGTCTGTTGTATTCTTTTCTCAATGCTCAACTGTTTTTTTTTTTGGCCTCAGCATGTACCCCATACAGACAAGGTGTGACTCACTCACACTGAGGGTACTTATTGTATTATATGCCCAATGCTCAACTTTTTATTTTGTCTCAGCATGTATGTCACAGAGATCCAAGGTGTGCCTCACACCAAGGGCATAATAAGTGTTTGGAAAGTAATGACTTGACATTTGTATGTTTACATCCAGACAAGGTATTGAAAACAAAACATAAAATATAGCTCAGAAAGTGTACTTTGTTCAATACCTCACTTTTCCACGTAGTGTCTTTCTAGTTTGATACAATTCTGCCAGCGCCGAACAAGTTTTTTGAACCTGTCGGTGTAGAATTCTTTAGGCTGTTCTCAAAACCATTTACCCATAGCACCTTGAATTTCTTCATCACATGTTTCACGAATTACTTTGAAATGTTTTTTGAGAGCTGTAAGAAACTTCAAGTCAGAGGGTGCCAAAGCTGGACAGTACAGACGGAGTGTAACAACTTCAAATCTGATGCTCTCACCACTGAAGTGGCAGTACTAGTGTGGAGTATGGCTGTATCATGTTGAAGAAGCATGGGTTGTTTTTCTTTTTTGGCCCAATGAACGTGATTGATTCGATGTTACAACCACTTTAGGGTCTTCACGTAACTCGTAGAGTTGATTTTCTTGCCTTTGATCATGTACTCCTGCTGAATGATGCATCTGTAGTCCCAGAAAACTGTGAGCATGCATTTTCCATCAGAAGGTAGAGTCCTGAATTTTTTGTTTCTGGAAGAAGCGGGGTGATGATATTCAAGTATGTGGCTTTTTAATTCCGGGTCATAATGATACACCCAAATCTCATCCCTGTGAAAATACTGTACAGATAATCATTACCCTCACTTTCATAGTGAATGAGTAATTGTTTACATGCTTCCAGTGTTGCTCTCTTCGTTTTGGGTGTAAGCTTACGCAGCACCCAGTGTGCACACCAATTGTTGTAACCCAACCCTGCAATAATCTCATTGACACTAGGTAAACCAAAGTTTAACTTCTCTGCTATGGCTGTCTGAGAAATTCGTCGATTTTCTTGAATAAGTTTGTCGACTTCCTGCCTGTTCAAATTGTGAGTTCCACTGACTGGCCTGCCAGACTGTGGCCACTATCCCTTGATTTTCTTACACAACAATGCACAGTATCTTCACCATAGTAAGCAAATAATGGCTGGTGAATTCAATGGGAGTTTCATTTTTGTGTCAAAAACTCGCTGTTTGATGCGCTTTGACACAGTTGAGGACGAGCCATCCATTTTGAACCAAATACTATGAAAACCACTATGTTTACCAAGCTGTACCACAGAGCAAAGAAGAAGAAAGAAGAAACAATAAACAATTTGGGACAAGTAACGCTTCAAGGTCACATCACTTGCATGAGATACTTGCATCGAAAAATTACCTTTTAAAAGCCATAGGTATACAGGAAGATCGAGGTACATAAAGATAACAGACACTATTGCAATCCTGCCCAAACCAGTCTTATAAGCTTTACAAACATAGCCACAATTACTGGGTTGTGCATGCGTCTGAGCTGACGTGACTCGTGGTATGCTCACTCACTTTTAAGTGACACTACATGGCAGGTGAGGACAAGCCCTCACTCGAAGTAGAGGTGTATTTCAGCTGCTCATTAAAAACTTACCGAATTATGAACACATTCATAGATTCAGGTCTCAGTAAGTGTCACATCCCAGACAACCAGCACTTTCAACTACACTATTATGGAAAACTCAAATACTGCAATGTAAAGCTAATCACACCTTAATGTCAGTTCAATATCAGTTCTGAAGTTCTCGAAGACAGTGTACATTAGAAGCAGCAACAGTTTAGTCTATGGGCTGTAACAGCTGTAAGAGTGTAACAGGCCTCTGAGCAATGTGTTGTGCTGCAGTTCAAAGAAACAACTTGCAACTGTTGATAACACGATATTCTGATCCTCTGATCAGGACTTTCTTGGTCTGCAACAATGCTTCTCTCATCCACATCTTCATCATAGAATGATTTGTTCAACATTTGAGGTTAACAAGGATTAAGTGTCATGCCTCTATTCACGGCATTAGTGAAGTAAATAAAGAGACAAGTCACATGCTATCTGTACACTCAAAATCCAGGTACTATGGCTGGAATATCACACTATATTGTGCCATCTTGCATAACATAACTGGAACAATGATAGACACAGCTATGGATACTGGAATATTCCAGATGACATACCACAAATGGATGAAACCTCTGATCATCTCAATGATATTGATCTCTAGGTACATGCAGATTGATATAATGTTTTTTTAAAAAAGGAGGTAAATTAAGGGCAACAGAGACATGGAAGCAGACAATGTGTTGCAACAGCCAAACTAGCCTTATACACTTTACCAACATATGCTTGGCTTACACAACTGTGCACAAGCACTCTGTTACACAGATGGCCAACACTATGGACTCATGGAGTGCCAACTCTCTTTCAAGTGACACCACGTGGCAGTCAACAACAGGCCCTGAATCTGAGTAGACATACATTTTAACTGCTCTTTAAAAACAGGCAATATAAACATGATCATGCATTAACACGTGCTCAGCATCAGTTCTAAGTCCTTGTAGATATATCAGAATCAGTGGAATTGTAGCCCATAGAGTATGGTGATATGCATAAAGTGTAACAGACCATTGGGTAGTATGTTGTGCAGCAGTTCACAGAAACTATTTGGGACTGTCAATGCCACAGCAGACACAACAATCAGAAGGAGAATATAATGTGTTCATAAAAACCTGGACATAAAAGGCTTCTGACGGCATACAGGAATGTTAAGGCAATCACATAAACTCCGTACACAAAACAACATGAACCTAACCTGCAAATGTAAAAAAATATAACCTCCTGCAATGTTGCAGTTTTGCTGAACAGATACATATTACACACACTGAAAGACTTAAAAGACAGAAAATTTGATAATTCACACCTAAGAAAGTATGGCACACACAACAAGAGGAAAGTATATCTAGAGCACAGATCTTCTAGAGGTAGCAGGAGACACACATACCTGAGAAAAGGGGGCTGCCAAAAGAAAAAGGCACAAATATCTAAGTCAGAGATTAGGAAAAACCAGCAACCTCTTTGCAACATCTCTAGATGATTGGGTACAAGGGAATCAAGTGAAAAAGTTAGTATAGTACATGATGACCACCAGACACAACACAAACTGTTTAGAGTTTCAGGGCAGAAGGGGCATAAATATAGATAAACGCACAGATTATTACCACACAGGATGACCTGTCCTGTGTGGTGATAGCACAAGGTCTATATAGAAACAGAAATCTGCATCACTAAGTAGTATGCTTGACCACTAAAAATAGAAACTTGGAAATATTCTGAAGGAAAATAGAAGACAACATGAGACAAGAAAAATTAATAACAGGGGACTACATATGCCATGTGAACTCAAACGAAAACAAAGTAGACTTCTAAATAGGAAAATCTGAACATAGTTTTGAATTAGGATAAATATCAAAATATTAAATGTAAAATTTTACACATATTACTTTTAAAACAGACAGTTTTATCATAAATAACAGAAACTAACTGACATAATAAGAAACATATTAACCAATTTTTCATAATTTATTAACCTCACAAAAACAAATGAAGTGTGTACTTTGTGTGCACATTTAGCTTTTTTAAGGAGTTTTTATTTGACAACCTGATGATGGTACTGTAATGGAACGAATCATGTAATTGTGTTGCAATAAATGAATAGTTGTGTTGGATGGATTGTGCATTTATCTATATTGATATTATAACACAACGGGATGACAACCATTAACTCAAGGGGGGCTCTTATTTTGTGCAGAGTTCTGCTATGACTTCATCTTCATGCAGAAATACTAATTCCATACGAAACCTGGTCTCTTTTCCACTTCATGCGACATACACTGATAGGCATACTTTTATTATAATATGAAATGAGAAAACTTTAAATCTTGCATAATTCTACTTTCATGTAAACAACAAAGTCTGTGCTTTAATGAAAGCCAGTTGTTCTTAAGAAGCTTGTGCACCATGTGTGTGACGTAGGTAATACTGTCATCTGGGTTGTCACATAGTGATTTGAAACTCCATTCTGCCCACTGTAGATACATGATGTCAAGATGACACACTGCACAATGCACAGAATGTGACCAGTGACCATACAAAAAATTAGTGTTTGTTGTTACAATAATGCCATTTCAATTTGAGACAAGATGACTAACTTCTGCAATTATATCAACCTACAACAACAAACTTTCCATGAACCAAAGATATACTCCAATTTTCTGTCATATTACAAATCACAACCAGGAAGTACATCAGCAGTAACATGTAATTTTGATGAATGTGACTATCTCTGCTGAAAGGCCAATGTAGAGAGTGCAGTAATGTGAAACACTGACTCTGTTTATCAGTACATTGGAATGTGGATAGTATTGTACAATATGAATGAGCAGTTTAGCAGGCAGCAGTATGAGATCTGACATAAAGTGAGTGAGATCTCTGTCTTGCAATGCAGCAAGCACAAAAATGGAATTTCATGTGAGGTGAGTAAGTTCCCCTGCGTCATGTAATGTGCAATTTGAGATCACTCACAGGCCTGCCACCCATCATTATAACATCCAAAAAGAATCACAATAATTACTTAAAGTGGTGAATGTGGCTTTGGTCATGACATTCAATCTTAGCCCATGCAGGGGACATCACACAACTAACCCATAAAGGGGCAACATTACTTATTTTGGAGCAATCTGCATCCTAAATACTGACATGCAAAACAACAAAACTCTCTGGCAGTTCAGAGTGTCATCATTATATAACTCTTGCATTCTTTGAGGCAATTAGAAAAAAAATACATATATATTAGTATATACATAAACATACACATGTAGCAAAATTTAAAATACTTAAAGTTGCTACAGACAAGCTAATGATTAGACTGATTGTATTCCTTCATCTTACTATGCTGCAGCACATGTGCCACTGGACAGGTTGATGATCATCTTTTCCACTTACTGTTGATCACTGGTCAACATGTGACCTCAGAGTTGTTATTATGGCTCCTGGTCCTTCAAAACAATGGGTAGAATAAATTCATCAGAGTCACCAGCTGTAGGATTATGGATCACATCGTGAAGCTGTGAGTTTGGGAGAGGAGCCCATATGGTACCCAGCGCCTCACTCACCTCCTGCAAAAACAGCACATGTCCAGCTGAGATGGTATGTTTTATGCGACCCAACTGTTAACCCCTTTCAGGACCACACACACACACACACACACACACACACACACAACTATGCTCAATTCTGGTTCTGGCGATGTTATATTACCCTTATGATTGAGTTACAGACTTCCTCCATCATCTAGTATTCTAATAAGAACACAAAGTTTTGGAAACTGGACCTATTTGTGCACTGAGGTGGACAACCTAGCCAGACACTGAGAATAGCTCAAACTATCAGGGCTGTAAGTAGCTGCCTTCCCACCCTTATATCTGGGGACAAGAACATATCCAGTATTCAAAGTGTGCTCTTTTTTAAATATCAGGCAATGAATGAGATCTACAAAGCAAGTAATTCAAATATGCATGTCTATTTTTTCTACACATCAACACTGATATAACTTACATTACATATCATGTCTTGCTGGTCCAAATTGTCAAATCTGTTCAAAGAATGTAAATTGAGAAGATAACAAGAAAAACAGTAGTGCCTTAGATGTGCAGACAAACCCTGAAATATTTCAATTTCTGCAAAACAAAAGAGAAGTCTAATCTTGAGAGTATGTCAATGCTTGAAAAATGTGGACATCAACAGATCACAGATTAGAATTACAGACTAATGAACAGCTAACTCTTATTCAACCATTCTGATGCAAGTATGAACATTACAGATGTCTTCCTTAAAAACTTCTTCTGGGTTTCTGCATTAATGGGTTTGGAAAATTTATGCTTTTATTGCTGTGTACAGGGATTACAGACAGTGACGTAACTACGGAACCTCCGCCTGCCTGCTGCTGGAAATATAATGAACTACGTACCCAAACTATTTCATAATCCACATTGCTGTGAATAAAAACAAAGAGAGGATGTTCACATTTTTACAGAAAATAAAATCAGAGCCAAGCAGGAAGGAGGCACAAATTTATTTCAGAAATTAATTACTGGATAAACGTTTTTGCCCATTGTAGTTCACACTTTTCCCCTAAAAATGATTTCCAAAAAAATGACTGTATCATACATGGCTATGCTTAATTATATTGTCTGTTATGCTGGAATCATCATAAAAAATTAATCACTCTGTGAAATTAGTTTACTTTGTTGTACATTCTGACTACAATGAAAGATTTAAAAAAACAGAAAATATGGTATATGTAGTTTACTGTCGATAGTACCCTAATATATACTAAAATGTAACTTCGCTGTCCTGCCACTGAACAGAAAACACACTAAGATATTACGAAACTTACTCCATATTGTTACTACTGTGTATTGCAGCCATGGAAGTTAAAGCAACATGGAGTACTGACTTAGGGTTTTTGGATTAAATTTTAATCTTCATTCTTTGTATTTTCCATACTAATACATTCTACACATAAACACATTTTCTTTTTGATGATATTCAGTCACCATTACATTCATTAGTAGATGAAAGTGTTTACAGACGGCATATGCTTACATTTACTGCATGCAACATTTGCAAGTGGATAAATTTACACCAAGAAACGTCTGCATGTTACTCAATAAATATTATATACCTTATATGCACAAAAAAAAAATCAATTAGCTCTTTCAGTTTGTGGAATAACCACACTTACAAAATTCATAATTACTCACATGACACAGGAATTCCCTCTTATGGGGATCAAAAATTTATCAACATTGTCACTGGGACCTTCCAGCTTCTGCAAGACACACTTTTTAGTCTCTTTCCATGAGGCCTTCCAATAAACAACTGTGTCCACTTAATGTTCTCTTCACCTGAGCTACATGTACAACCAAACACAACCTTCCTTATCCAAAGACCACAGCAATGCTAATAAGTACCTGACGTGATGCGGTAGTTTTTGCTTTGTATCTGGGAGGTCCCAGGTTAAAATCTTGGCACAGAGATCAGTTAAGAGAATTTTCATGTTTTCCACAGACCCTCCAGGTAAATGCCAAGATAATACCTTAAATCAGGCCATGATCACGTCCTTCCATGTACAGTGAAACTTGCTTAAGACATCCCCGGTTAAGAAGTTTTCCCGTCAAACACGTCAGGATAGCGTACTACCAAAAAATTTCCCATATGATTAACATAAACTTTGCCCTTTTAATAAATTCCCCGTGAAGAATATTTCCTGCCCAAGAAGCATAAAAAGTTCAGAAGAAAATTAAATTTTCACCTGTTTAATATGTGTTCTGTATGAAAATCTCAAATATTTTTCCAGAATTTCCATTCGTTCAATCTGTTACCAACATACAGCGTTGAAATAATGCTGTTAGTCGATGATCATATACAGGAGAGAATGTGTTCAGACTTTCACTTATCTAAAACTGCTGCAAATTACATAAATTCAGCATACATATGCAACCATCTCTTCTTAACCACTTTAACACTTTTGTAATTGCAGGGTCCAGGCTATTTAGACATGGATGCCATACTGTATACATGTGGTCATTACATTTCTTAGTACCAATTCAAAAAAATAATAATACCCATGTTTTTTAACAAACTGTTTATTCAATTTATCACAAGACTTTGCAGTTAAATAAGAAATTAAATAAAATTTATGCTTTATAATTACAAGACTCCAGACACATACTACTCACTCAGCTAATATATCAACTTTCTAGAAACAAACAAACATCGCATCTCACTACTATGCCATCAACATAAAAACAATTTATTTAATAATTTAAATAAATTAAAATCCATAATAAACAATGAATATTTACATAATTCAGTATATTAAATTATTAAAATCTGAACTACATGTGGACCACCACACACAAGTAGTAAGTTCTCAAAAATAAAACAAAAAACGAATTTTCATTCCTACTCTTTTAAGATGTTTTCCACCAATAACTCTGATTTGTTGAATTTTTCCAAAAAAGTCTTAAGAGAGTTTCACTGTAATTTTGAATTTATTCACCAATCATCCTACCATATGACACTATATATAAATACTCAACTACCAACAGCATCACTCAACAAACTTCAAATAAACAAAACAAAACAAAACAAATACAAGGTAAATAAAATACTACAGGTACTGCATAAACCATGAATTTCCTCATTCATAGCTACTCTCGACATCTGGAGGCCATCTATTTCACTCTCAACCACAGGGCAGGCCATGAAGTGGTGCCAGTGGCCCACTTAACATTCCAGGGACTTGTTGAATAAAATAATACATTCAGTACTTAAGCAATATTTATTGTGTGCTGAGGTACAGTCCAGGTACACAGTACTGTGACTCAATATTTATTGTGTGCTGAGGTACAGTCCAGGTACACAGTACTGTGACTCAATATTTATTGTGAACACAGCAGACTGCATTTATTACTCAGTGTTGGCAATACATGGTAACTCACTGGAGCTCCACTATGTCTGGAAGTGATTTGGCCCTATCAGCAAAACTTTAATTGTAAAACTATAACCGTGTGTCTTTAGTACCTGTGCAAAACCTCAGTTGTATAACTAATGCAGTATGTATTTAACACCTGTACAAACCTCAGCCGTGTAATTAGAACTGTCAGTACTCAATACCTGTATAAACTCTAATGAAAGCTCCTCCTCAATGATGCTGGGTTCTGTCACATCATACAGGATATCTTGTGCTGCAATGCGCAGTGTTTTGAGGGTATCACCACGCAGTCTGGCAATGGCCACCAGGTTGTCCACATAATACTTGTAACCTGCAGAAATTCCCATCTCATATGAAAAATAAAACATTCCTCTGTACCCTGTCAGAGCGGCTAATACTTACAATTTTATAATGACTAAGATTATGATGACCAAGCAGTAAAGCTTCTGACCTGTCAACAAGAGGTGTCTTGTTTGACTTTCATCTGTAACACCAACTATCCTATAGCTCATGCTTTCCAGGCACATTCCATGACAATATCTCATACTCAGCCATGACCACTTCCTTATACATAATTTCCAAGTCATTATTCACTGCCATCCAATCATTTAATAATACGGTGGAATCTCGTTGCATCATTCCTGTTACCTTCGTTTTCCCGCATATATTGTCTGCCTCATTTGGTCCCGGAACTAGCCCCATATAAATAACACTATTTTTTCCCGCCTCCATCGGTCCTCAAACTGTCGTTTTATCGCATCGATCATTGAAAAATCACGGTCCTGAAGCAACATTTTCCCACATGGATAGTTTTTTTAAAATTTGAAACGATGATTTATTGTGCTGCGCGCGCATGTATTGCTGTCTTAGTGCCACCTGGATTGCCTGCTGTGTGTTGAAACAAATACCAGAATGAGAAAATTGCCTTAATTTCTGTCATTTTGGTTTTCTGCGAGATTGAGATGCATAAATATTCTTATACAAGATCTTCGAAAGACTCGGGAAAAGTTACTGTTTTACTTTGTGTTAACAGTGATGGAAGTGACAAACAAGTGCCGATTGTTATCGGAAAATCTCCGAAACCGCGATGTTTCAAGAATATAAAAAAATTACCCTCCAAATACCATACAAACAATAAGCGTGGATGACCACAGACATCTTTTCTTCATTTCTGCATTCATTAGACGCAAGTATGGGTGCATAAAACAGGAACATTCTCCTCTTTGTGGAGAATTTTGCCGCACATCCACAGTATACATCATTTCTAAGAAAATTAAAAGTTATATGGTACCCGGCAAATTGTACAAGTGTGCTCCAGCCCCTTGATTTAGGGGTAATAAAGTGTTATAAGCAGCTTTATAGAAAATGCCTCGTGCAAACAGCGGTTTGCTTAATGCATGCAGGCAAAGATACAAAAAAGAAGATAAACATGTTGGAAGCTTTGCACTACACTGTGGCAGCCTTGCAACAAGTAACCCAGCAGACAATCGAAAATTGTTTTTGGAAAGCTGGTTACGTGCAGGGACAATCTTCAGGCGATAGTGACGTCGTATTGACCAACAATGACGACGATTTCCGCCAAGACTGGGAAAAGTTCAGTGGCATGAACAAAGATATATTCGAGGACTACGTCTCTGTGGACAGTCACGTGGCAACCAGTGGTGTAGAAACAGTGCAGGAGCTGTGCGAGAGCCTTGTGGCGCCTGGGAGTGTGGAGGGGGAAGAAGGAGGAGAAAAAGAAGATGGCGAACCCGAAGTTTTGCCGAACTTTGCAGAGACGCATGAAGCGCTGATGAAAGTGAAATCTTTCTTTTATGCACACAGCATGAGTGACAGTGATCATGAAAGTGTTCTAGGCCTTGAAAAATCATACTTTGAATTGAGGCATAAAGTTTGCACAAAACAATGTCAATCAAAGATTTTTTCAGCAAGAAGTAATAATAATCATTAAATTGTTCTTATCTATAATTTTTAATGGTTTCCCGGTACTATTGTTTTCCCCTATATATCATTCTTGTTTTCCATCCCCCTTAAAAGCGGTGCATCGAGGTTTTACTGTATTTAGTCTGACATACTGACAGTGTCATGAAAGAACCCTACATCTGGTAGATAAGTACCAATGTTTTGGATGAAGATGCAGCCTAAATCTTCCACCCTGAAGAGGGGGGCAACATATTCCTCTGAAATGTAGCCACCTACCAAGCTACAAGCTGTCATGCATCAGAAGACTAATCATGATATTCCAGGTTATGAGAATTTCAACTCTTTCGATAGGCTGTTACTGTGAACAAGGCCTCCAATTATGCTGGACCTTTCTGGCTGCCCAGACAATGAACAAACTTGTGTCTTGGATGGAGGCAAAGATGAGCCATGCTTCCCAACATGATGATGATGATTATGATGATGGCAGTGGCAGCTGCAGCTCGTACAGAGGACTCAGATAGAGGCCTGGTACATGCAAGAAGTGTTACCTTAATCAGACTTGTGGGAAGAAAGAAGCATGAGAAAAAATCTGCTCTGGACACAACCAGACAACATCCACAAGGGATCTTCAAAATACTGCTGCATTTTTCTTTTTTCTGGCAGTCACTGGTGTGAGGCAAACCTTTTGGAGTTGGCAACACTGTAACTGGTTATGTGATGTGTCAGCATATTGATGGTCTTGACCTTGCACTTGATGTGTGAGTTGCTATCAAGCAGGGAACATGGCCATGCCATGTTTACTTTGCACCAAGGAAAAACAGAGATATGTGATACATTTTTAATGGGCAGAATGTGTGCAAGGTGTTGAAGTTCACATAAATTTATGCTCTCAGTATGGGGACAATGCTCTTTGTCAGAGACGTGTATACAAATGTATACAAGTGGACAGAAATGTTCAAGACAGGCTGGACAAGTGTGACTTATACAGAGTGCTTGCAATGCCCCTTAATGTCGGCAAGCAATGAGAAACTGGAAGACGTCAAGAGTCATGGTTCTCAAGGACAGAAGAGTCACTATCACAGAAACTACAAAAATTAAACATTTGCCACAGGCCAGAACATTTAACAGCCCTTGGTTCCACAAGGTTTGTGGAAGACTAGTGTCCAAAGAATTGGCAGAAGAGCATAAGACCTGCTGATACAGTGAGCACTCATTTGGGAATTTCTCAACCACCCAGCCTATAGTCCAGACTTGGCTCCTTCTGATCTCCATCTGTCTACACCCCTAAAGGAGGCGCTAAGAAACTGATGATTTGCGATGCACGACTGACTTTGTGTCCAACCAAACACATTTCATTCCGATGCTTTTAAAAAAAAACTTGTAGACCAAAAGGCAAAGGGTGAGTTTGTGTTGAGGGAATAACAAAATTGTAGTATCCGAAAGATAAACAAAAACTATCTGAGGAAAAAAAGGGGCGAAAACTTTTGGAAGATCGCTTGTAGACAAATATCCAACAGTTTACCCCAAAACCATAATTTCTCCTAAGTCTCCTATGGTTTGTAGCAATGGTTGTTCACTTGTACAGCAACTGTGCTACCAAATGCGCAGTGGTTAACCATCTGTTTTGCAACTGTCTTCGGCAATATGTAACGGCTGTTAAACTGTAATGTAACTGTGATGAACAATACATAAGGGCTGATCCACCATAATGTAATTGTGTTGGACAGTACGTAATGGCTGTTCAACTGTAATGCAATTGTGCTGGATAGTGTGCACTGGCTGATACAATGTACTGCAATTATGTTATAAAATGTGTACTGTAATTATGTTCTGCAAAGTGCAGTAGTTGATCCACTGTATTGTAATTATGTTGCACAATGTGCAGTGATCAAGGCACTGTACTGTAATTATGTTGTACAATGTCCATTGTCTATGGCAAATTTAATATAAACGTTGTTTGAAAAGCTGGTTCCACTCCTGTTCCCAAATTATTATTTATCATGCAACAAATATCTGATATGATTGTTACAGCACCTAATAATGAAACAAGAAGCCTAACTGTACAGTAGTAATCATACAACTTACAGATTCATTTCTATATGCAATGAAACTTCTATCCATAGTTCCCATGTGTGTCCTGTTTCTGCAAGTATTTTTTAATTCTTCTGGCCCTGAAAAATTGCCCTTATAAACAATGTATAATTATATCAGATGCATCATTCCTTGAAGTGTCATTTTATTGTCTTAATTGTTCAGACTTCTTGTTCCTGACCCACAATATTCCCAACGATCACTTCTGACAATAAGGTAGCCAATGGAACTTGATGTTTTTAGAACGCAAGGTGGCAGTAGCCTACCGATACTGGTATTTAATGTCACAATCACAATGATACGTATGAAATGTCACCACACCTTGGCCAAGTGGTGAATGGGTGGAGCGCCCTTCAGTGCCCCCTTTTTTTCATGAAACTCATGCTAACGCCACATGTCAAGAACTCCTACACCAGATTTGTTGAAAATCCATCAATGGTTTAGTCACCAGTACTAGTTCATAGAAGGATTGATGGATGTGTTCGTTTTCACTTTGTACAGAGTGCCTAAAAAGTGATTTGCATACAGTGTTACAGCAACTTTTTATTTATGTGTGGAAAATGTATAATTTTCATCTGTTGCTGTTTTATTGTGTTTGACACATTCAATGCTTTCCTGCAACTACCATTTTGTTCTGCAACCCCTTCAGAAATTTTGGTAGAAGTTTCACTGTATATAATCTCCAATGCTACAGGATCTATTTTACACCTATCAGACGTAAAGTGCAGCCGTGGATTCTCCAAGTCCAATGCCTTAAAGACATTTTTGCATCTTAAATGAGAAGGACAATTTTAATTGCTTTACAGTGCAATTTAATAGGCTATATTCTATCATTATTCTATGTTTGCACTACTGTATACAAGGATTTTCTAATACGTTACATACATAGTATGTATTAATACACTGTGTATATGATACCATATGTGTAATCACATGTTCTAAATTGTCATAATTCATGTAGTCCGAGCTTTTCAGTAATTCAAGGCAACCTTGTTCCCCTTCACCTTGAACTATCGCGATCCTACTGCATCTTCAATGTCATAACACCACAACTGAATTACTGACATAAAATGTTTCACACAGATTCCATAGTATATTTATAATCCATCACTGCTTAAATTCAGATAGGATCAAATGCAGGATCTTTTGAATACAAGCCTTGTATGCCAACAACTAGATCACCAGGGTGGCCCTATCCTTATATTCAAATGTTTCTGGTTCAGAGCTTAACTGTCACCACAAATATCAACAATAACATTAATGCACGACCTAAGCTTTGGCAGTTTAGCCATGTCATGTGTTGCAACTGTTGGCATACATTGCACTTTCCATCTACAGGGTGCATATGAGCTTGTAGGGTGTGATGCTGACTGATACAGATTTTGTGATCAGTCCAATTGCACCATCTAAATTACATTCACCCTGAAGAGTGACTGAAATGTGTGCACAATGGAACAGCTGCAAAATAACACAAACAAACATTGACAGCCAAAGTTATACAGCACATACAGGCTACAGAAACTGATGGACAAGAATAATACCAATAATGACATTACTATTATTACTATGAGGGACATTCACAAAGAAATACCTCCATGAAGGTATCTCAAACAAGCAATGTGTCATTGAAGCATAACTTGTCCCAACATGTTCATTGTTCCTCGAGCCTCAGTTTGCCATGCAGTACAGCTTGGTAAACCTAGTGGTTTCTGTTGTATTCGATTCAAAATGGATGACTTGTTCTCAACCATGGCAGACCGCATCAAAGAGTAGGCTGTTACTGAGTTTTTTACGCATGGAAATGGAACTCCCATCAAAATTCACAGGTGATTATTGGCTTACTACGGTGAAGATACTGTGGACATAAGTACTGTGCATTGTTGGATAAGAAAATCAAGGGATAGTGGCAGACATTTGGACCTGAATGACCAGCTACAGTCTGGAAGGCCAGTCAGTGCAACTCACTATTTGAACAGGCAAAACGTTGACGAACTTATTCAAGAAAATCGATGCATTTCTCAGACAGCCATAGCAGAGAAGTTAAACTTTGATTTACCTAGTGTCAATGAGATTATTGCAGGTTTGGGTTACAAAAACTTGTGTGCATAATAGGTGCAACTTAAGCTTACACCCAAAATGAAGAGAGCAACACTAACTCACTATTAAAGTGAGGTTAACGATTTTCTGTACAGTATTTTCACAGGGTGTATTTGGGTGTAACACTATGACCTGGAATTGTAAAGCCACCCACTTGAATATCATTATCCCCCTTCTCCCAGAAAGAAAAAATTCAGGACTCTACCTTCTGATGGAAAATGCATGCTCACAGTTTTCTGGGACTACAGATGCATCATTCAGCAGGAGTACATGATCAATGGTAAGAGAATAAACTCTATGAGTTACGTGAAGACCCTAAAGTGGTTGTAACATCGAATCAATCACGTTCGTTGGGCCCAAAAAAAAAACCACCAATGCTTCTTCAACATGATACAGCCATACTCCACACTAGTACTGCCACTTCAGTGGTGAGAGCATCATATTTGAAGTTGTTATATGCCCTCCCTACTGCCCGGCTTTGACACCCTCTGACTTCAGGTTGCTTACAGCTCTCAAGAAACATTTCAAAGTAATTCATAAAACATGTGATGAAGAAATTCAAGTTGCTATAGGAAAATGGTTTCGAGAACAGTCTAAAGAATTCCACATAGACAGTTTCGAAAAATTTCTTTGTTGCTGGTGATGTATCGAACTAGAAGAACATTATATGGAAAAGTGAGGTACTGAACAAAGTACACTTTCTGAGCTATATTTTGTGTTTTTTTTCATTTCAATACCTTTTCCTGGGCATACAGATACAAATATGGAGGTATTACTTTCCGAATGCTATTTGGATTATTGTAATTCTAACAATACCACCACCAATGCCAAAACACCAGACAATACCACTTAACAGCAGACTTTGTGACAGTTGAGCCACAGTATTACCAACCTAGCAGAATGATCTCCTCCAGATTGGAGCACCTCCAGGCAGCCATCACCAGGGGGTCTGGTTGCTCATGAGCTGAGGACTGCACAAGGCAGTGTGCAGCTGCTGACCCCAGGGAGTCAACCCACCACAGTGAGCGCAGACTACGTGCATACCAGGTGGAGAGACGATGCAGGGCACCACTATTCAGCTGAAACAGAATGTAAACATGCATTTGTATATTTAGTTACATTCACCAACAAATGCACACAAGATATAAATCATACATAAGTCTTAGAAAACTCCTACATGTTTTGGCACAGGGTTGCCATCCTCAGGGAGTTACAAAGAAAAGGAGTATAAGCACCAACACATCAATCTTGGTAGAATAATGCCTAGTATTAGGATACTTAAAATATTAAAATTATAAACTATAAAATGGTAAGTGTAAAATTACAATACTCTTGGCATTTTTATATTTGACTGATAAATTCCACTGTGTTTATTTGATACAAACAAACAAATCAAAATTCTGATTTCATGGCTCTTGTAAGTACAATATCAAGTGATCCTTTATTAACTGATATGAAACATGACTACATGTTTTGGCTAAAATTATCCATTAATCAAGCCAATTACAGGTATTTTTAATTCCAAATATACTGAACATAATTCATTTAAGCATCCAATCCAACTTATAATCTTTCTACATCAAAATATGTTTATAAACACATTTTGATTCAAACAGTTTATAGGGTTTATAGCCTCTTTCTCTGAGAACCACTTTGATATCAATCACCCATTTATACATATCTCTCCCTGAATGTTTCTTTAAGATTGTGTAACCAAGATTTTGTGTACAATTCACATATATCTTCTTGCTCATCTCACCTTCCTGATTTTATGCCCTTAACAATACTATCTAACAAATACAAATTATATAATTCCTCATTATGCAGTTTTCTGCTTTCTTACATTTCCTCTTTTTATGTACAAATAAGGCGGGCTCTTGTGAGTGCGGTGATGAACCTTCGGGTTCCATAAAACGCGGGGAATTTCTTGACTAGCTGACGACCTGTTAGCTTCTCAAGAAAGACTCTGCTCCATGGAGTTATGTACAAATAAGCACTCAGTTCCTGGAATTATTTTTTTTGTGCTCAACTGTATTACATTAAAAGTGGCTGTGTTGAAATCACCTCTGTACATGTTTTGAGTAGCATAGGCTGCAACTTAAACACTGTAGTGTCAGTTGTGTCAAAACTGTCAAACAAATAAGAGGTGTGTGGTCATATTTATCGTCAAAAAATGAGTAATCAGAATTCAGAGCAAAGAATGAATATTACATTTTTGTGTGACTTTATGACAGAGGGCAAGTGAAACATGTGAAATGCTCTCTGAAGCATATGGCAAGAAGCCGTGAAGAAATCACGTGTTTTTGAGTAGCATAATTGGGTTAAAGAGAGTTGACAGAATGTGGGCAATAGTGAAAGAAGCAGTTGTCCAAAAATGTACAGATCCAGTGCACTGGATGGAAAAGTGTGGAACCTTCTTTGTTCAGAGAAGGCCAAGAGTCAACCAGGTTTATTATACAGAAACCAGCAACAACCCTATCACAAGTAGTGGTGATAACAATATTCATGTACTAAAGCACACTGTCTTTCATCAAGCTCCATCATAACCATTGAAACCTGGGTTGTCACATCATTTACAAACCAAGCTATATAATTAGTGTGGAAACCCTGTCTTCATTCCAACCAAACTTTGTCACAACACTGCAACCTGATAACCATGGAAACCAAGCTCTACTGTTAACTATGGCAACCCAGGTTTTGATGCCATTTACAACCCAAGATCTACTGGTAACCACAGCAACCAGGTAATCATGGAAATTCCATGACCATGGAAACCCCTGTCATGTCATCACTTACAAACCAAGCTCTATCAACACCATGACAATCAGGTAACCATAATAACCCAGGAACCACTGTAACAAGAATTGGCTCACTCACTCACTCACTCAGTCAGTCACACCAGGGCATTATATAAGATACATACTTATGAGGTTACATGAAGTTGTGAGTGGAGAAAGGCTTGAAATCTGGACCAACAAATGATTCTCCATTATGACAATGTTCCAGCTTACTAAGTATTCTGTCAGCACCCTCCTTATTCACTAGATTTGGCTCCCAGTAACTTTTGAGTCTTTCCAAAATTAAAGTCCACCTTAAGGGATGAATATTTCAGTACATCACAAATGTTTGGGAAGATGTTACAGCATTGCTGATGGTTATTCCAAAAGAGGGGTTGCATAAATGTTTACAACAGCAGCAGCATCGCTGGGATAAGTGTACAGCTGCTCAAAGGGACTACACTGAAGGTGACCCCTCTCATTATGCTGTACGTATATAGGAATATTTTACTCTGGGAACATTACAGCCACACCTCATACACATAAAAATACAAATTCTCTGTTTCCTGTTTCTTACCCATGCATATTCTCATCACCTGTTTGGCTGCCAGCACACTTACTCACACTCTCCCTGTCCCTTCATTACTTATGTTACCATCTTCACCCTCCTGTACTAACAGCTGAGGTACAAAAATGGCTGCATCAGTCGAGCACAGTTTCTAGGATTCTAAACATGGTACAGAATTTAGACTGGTACATACATTACAGGTTAGAGAGCATAAGTTTCGAGTTCCCTTCTACATCAATGGTTTCAGAGCAGGGCATTATTTTATGCAACATGTATCACTTTAGGCCTACATAATCTTGAATTTGGCTGTGCTATTATCGTTCATCTAAAACATTAATGTGCAGTATTGACTACAAGAGCAAACATATCCAAAGTAAAGAATTGGCACTTATCCTAGCATCCTTATAAAATGACTAAATTATAATTTTGTGTATTTTAGACAAAAACATGCAGATCACATGGACAGCTAACCTGCTCACAGAAGAAAGCCTTCAGGTGTGTGAGTGGCATTGATGGTTTCAGAATATCTGAATGCAGAATGTCCACAGCTTCATAAGAATGGATAAGCGTGAGACGTAACTCACAGTTGGCACTGCAACAAAATATTGTTTAGGGAATCATCAGACCTGTTGCCTGTCTTTAGTTCCAAGACTCACCATCTCCATGCCTCCCCTACAAAATTATGACTTGTGAAGTATGAGACATCAGCATCCTAACCAACAGGTCCAAGGGGCTCTTTCTCTTGTGGAAAAGTACAAATGCTAAGAACGTATTGACTTCGGTGTTTAAAAAAGTACACTGTGCCAGAGCAATTAATTAACCAACCAACTTTTACACCAGGAGTGCACAAATTTTCCAAAAATCTAGGAGCCACATTAAAATTCTAGGTGCCAGAAGGGTGACAAGAAGCAGGCGCTATACTGACAACCCACAAATATTAGAAGCCACCATACAAAATATAGCTTCCTGTGTGGCCTGGTGCCAAGGATTTGTGAACCCCTGTTGTACAGAAACATTATATATAAGATTATTACTGGATACATAAGGACATTAGTATCACTGTGGCATAATGTCATCACCATCATCAATACCATGACTATTATTATTATTATTTTTTATTATTTCATCTCAAACCATTTCTTCCAATGTAAACAAGCTACAATCAACTGGACATTCAAAAGCAACATGCTGGCACATTAACTAATGTGGTACACTGTGGCAATAAACCAACAAACAATGGCAGAATACGGAACATGTGGCAAGATCCACACAGCTGGATGTATTTGTGACTGGAACATTCCAGACAGATATGTGCTTTGCTGACCCCTATAAATGATCGGTAGAATATCCTAGCAATTACTCGGTCCATCTCACATGGTACTCTGCTATCAATAAGAAGTCTCACTGCCTAATTCAGCACACAGCAAACTAACTCAGCTAGCTGTCCAGCCATACATGTCTAATTAACTAATTTCAAGATAGTGGGTCTTCTCTGAGGAGCTGATAAGTATTCTGGTCAAAAATTACCTACTAGGTATGCTATTATATTTCAATGGCAATGTAATTTTGTCATAAAATGAGAAATAGTATGCTGTTTGCATATGACAAAGTAGGAAATATGTAGCAGGAACTGGGTATGTTATATCTGAAACTGCTCTGGAGCATTTGCTGTAAAACCGCAATATGCCATCACACTTGAGATTCAAACCATGAAGCAGCAGTTTTAACCACTGTATCACCATCTTCAATGTCATAAGCATTATCGTTTTGAGTGCAGAGTGAATACTTCATCTGAGCAAGTTCTTTATGGCTTCATTTAATAAACAAAAAGGTCCATGCAGTGACCACTCACTTTTGGTGTACAAAATTAGTCCATGCTGCATTTGAAGTCCCAGGATGTGCTTCCTCAATTCCATGAACATGAATGACGAACCGAAGCAAGCCAACTTCACTAAGGGCTGCCAACATACTGTCACTCACATAGTCATAGTCTACACTCAGAATCTGCAATAAACACACATACTGTCTACAGTTGGTAGTTTGTAGATGTATGGCATCATACCAGTTCCTTATAAACACACGAGGTCTGACTGATTCTTCTGCCTCACAGTGCTGCATATTAAGATTACAGTCTTTTAGGATGTAATGGCATGTAGTCTGGTATACGTTTACCCATGTCACAGACCAATCTGCTACCACCACCTTCCACAGCAGGCAGTCAAAAACACTGGTACTGTGTCAACAGGTGTACCCAATGCATTCTTTTCTATTCCGCACATCACTGGTCTTAATATTCATATACTGGATATACAGTTATAACATTATGTTAATAACAGTAATAATAATAATAATAATAATAATCCGTAAGAATGAAAAAGGAACATGTATGTTAAAGGATGTCGCAATTTCAGGAGACAGAAATTTGATCAAGAAAGAAGCAGAGAAGATTCTAAAATACAAAGACCTTAAAATACAAATACAGTGCATGTGAAATGTAAAAACAAAAGTGATACCAATAATACCAGGAGCAACTGGAACCATCTCAAAATCATTCAGAAAATACCTGAGCCACATACTGTGAAAGCATGAAATCAAGGAACTACAGAAAACAGCCATATCTGGTACTGCACACAAACTCTGGAAAGCACTAATGTAAAAGTAAAAAACATTCAACATGGGAAGGAACATTACATGTACCATAAATTGCACCTACAGAACAGCTGCAACACTACACATAAACATGGTTTGCTTCAGGTGTATAACTGTAAATGCCCGGCATAAAAGAGATAACTAACTAACAACAACAATAATAATAATTGGAGTTCCGTTCTTACAACTACCGCCAATTAACACCAGGTTGTCATGGTGGAAGCCCACAACCATTTGATACATATGATATACATTTACAATTCTTTTGTTTTATTAATGAGTTATACTTGACTTTGCCTAAATATCTGCCTAAATTTCTTATCTGATCTTTGTTAGTGCTTCTTAATATTCTCCTGCAGGCTCTCTGTTTATTCATATTTAAATATTTTTTATTTAAACATTTCATTCTCCAATTTCTAGTTTCTAAACAATCCAGTAATATGTGTTCAACATCCTCTTCACCTAAACATAAAGGGCATCTTCTTTTATCCGCATTTCTTCTAATTCCTTTCAGTTTCCACATCCCTGCTAGCGACCATGCTATTCCATTTCTTTCTTTCCTCAAACAGCATTCTATACATGATCTTGAACCTCAACAGAAGTTCATTTCTTGATGTAGTGTTAATGAGCTGTCCTCTGACATTTTTGCTAAAATATTTTGCCTTTCAGTAACCTTATATCTGTCTTTCACTATATTTGATATTTCCTTGAGTTACACTCGTTTTTTCCTCCACACAAATGCTAATCCAATATTATACAGTTACTCTTCCAACTCCACAGTCCAACTTCTCACACTCATACTACTCTTCTGTCATTCTTAACACTGTTTTGTTGGATTTTCTATATCCAAACACATAATCCAATACTAGTACTTCACAATCGGTCCTATGAACTTGCCTCTCCTAATCTCTCTCTGACAAGTTCCATCTCAACAGTCTACTGGCTGCACAACTTAGTATACCCATTAAATTTTTGCAAAACCTACTATAAACCTTATCTAATTCTTTCCATGCCCACATCTCAATTCCATACATGGTCTTTGATTCACATACCATTTAGTATATATTCCCCAACATCTGTATCTTTATATTGGGGGCTGCTAATATACATTTGTCTACAGCTACAAGAGTTTGATATCCTTTATCTTTGGCTAACGTTTACTGTTTATTCCAACCCCCTGTGCCTCCATTACTCCCAGATAATTACATTGATCAACTTCCTCAATGTTATGCCTCTTCATTCTCCACGCTTCACACAGAAATTTATATCCTGACACATCCTTATACAATTAATCACACTCTCAATCACCCCTATTTTTCTCATTTTAAACCACAAAGCTCCTCATGGAGTCCAATGCCTTCTCGAAATCTACAGAACACCAATATAATCTACCTCTTTTTGCTCTCAAATATTTATCAACACATGTTTTGATTACAAACATATTACCTACCATTCTTCTTCCTTTAGTAAATCCCATCTAAAACAAGAAAATTTTTTATGATGCAATAACAAATCTCTTAGCCTACATGATATTATTCCTGAATATATTTTCCCCAAAACTGGTAGTAATGAAATCTCTCTCTACTTACCAGGCTCCATCTGGTTTCCCTTCCCCTTATAAATTGGTTGTATTAATGAACTTTTCCATTATTTTGGAAATCCTTTTTTATTTCTAAACATATTAAACAATTTTATCAAAATTTCAGCTCCTTCACCTTTGGTAACCAACATCTTCCATCCACAGCTGTTATGCCATCACATCCTGTTGATTTGTCATTTTTCATACTCAAAATACGTTTGTTCACCTCTTGTATTGTAAAATCATCAACCAATTCATCTACATAGGTCGTTCAAATTTAAACAAGAATTTGTTTCTAAAAAATTTATTTACAACAAAATGGAAAAGTTTTACACACTGCTTTTCAATGTAGTCCCCGTTGACTGCAATACACTTGTGCCAAAGTTCTGGAAGCTTCTTAATTACAGTTTCAAAGAAGGTTTACGGTTGCTCGTGTATTCAACTTTGCACAGCTGCAATTACCTCATCATTATTCCGGAATCTCTTGCCTCCTCAAACCCCCTTCATTAGTCCAAACAAATGATAATCAGATGGAGCTAAGTCTGGACTGTACGTTGGATGAGGCAGGACATCCCACTTCAGTTTCAGTAGAGTTGCCATCGTTAAAGCCACAGTGTGAGGACGAGCGTTGTCTTGGAGGAAGCAAACTGAATCCTGGCTTTTTCTTCGCTTTGAGCGGATTGCCGGCTTCACTTTTTCATTCAGGAGAGTTGAATAGTACTGTGCATTGATGGTTTTTTGACTAGTGAGAAAGTCCAGGTGAATGATACCCTTGGAATCCCAGAACACAGTAGCCATGATCTTCCCCGCTGAAAAAATTGCTTTCGCTTTTTTTGGGGTTGCAGAATGGGTGTGTTTCCACTGCTTACTTGCTCTTTTTGATTCAGGAGTGAAGTAGTGGACCCAGGTCTCATGACAGGTCACAATTGAGTCCAAAAATTTGGCTCCTTCTCTTTCATATCGTTGCAAAAGTTGAGTAACGGCCACTAAACGTCTTTCCCTGTGCTCCAGTGACAGGAGCCGTGGGACCCACCTTGCGCTCACTCTGACTTTCAACTCGTTGTGCAGAATTTCTTCAACACTCCCTACACTAATTCCTACTTCCTGTGACAGTTCAAGAACAGTTATGCGACGATTAGCTCGAATAAGTTCACCAATTTTCAAAACGTTGTCTGGATTGACAGAAGTTCTTGGTCACCGAGTGTGACGTTCATTTTCATCATGGTCTCATCCTTCTCGAAATGATTTTGCCCAACTGAACACCCTTGGCTGTGACAAACATTCATCCCCAAACTGTGCTTGAAACCTGGTAAAGATTTCAGAAGGAATGACACCTTCCTTTGTGAGAAATTTGATAATTATAAGCTGCGCAACACTGCTGGGTACTGCTTGCACTGCCATCTTGATTGTACCTGACGGTTGAGGCGGAGAGGGACCCGACTAGTATGGGTTGCAAGTTTAAACAAGTCATAACTTGTCAGCGCAAGCACGTTCATACAAGTTGATATGTGCTCGAAAGGAAACTAAATTCTCATTTAAATTTGAACGACCCACGTATATGATCTGTACCTCAAATCTCAACCTCCTGTAGTAACAACCTTTGTCTTCTTTTGTAAATATAAAAATGTCTTAAACAACTATGTATCTGGATTCGAAGTCACAGTATTTGAAAGCTTCTTCAAAATGTTTTTCACTGTCACCCAAATTTTTCTTACGTCTTTTTGTTTAATCAAATAATTCTTCTGTTCTGATTGATTTTCTTGCCATCCTTCTTTCTTTTCTTTAAAGTTTTACATATTCCTCCTCACAAGTAAAATATCTGCTCCTACTCTCCTCATCATTTCTCCTTTATAATCTTTCAGGGCTGTTTCAAATTCTCTCTTCTTTCCTTCATGTTGCTTATCATTCTTTAAACTTTCTAGTATGAAAACACTTTATCAACCAAGTATGAATTTCCATTCCTCTCCCTGCTCTCCTTATCGTGGTACATAACACCTTTACTGTTTCATCTACTTTACCTTTAATAGTAACATTTTGTATGCCACACATACACATTCTCCCTACAGCATCATTCAATCTCTCAACAAAATTATGTTTATAGTTAATGTTCCATTTGTATCTCATTAATTTCTGTAATTGTGTTTGACAAGTAGTATTTGTACAATCATTTGCATCTTCTATTATATTTTCTAACTCTTAGCTACAGCAGCATATAAGTACTAATTATCTATACCCCAATCTTAAAGTCTAATATATTATTAACTACACTTTCAGCAGTTAGTGCATAATCTATCATACTACTACCCAATTTATTAACAAAAGTAAATTCCCCTCTTGTCTCAGACCTAAATCTTCCATTAAGAATTTTGAAATTTTTGGTTTCACAAAAATCTATAAAGTGTTTTTCTTCTGCATTACAACTCTTGTCCTCACTACTTCTCTTTTCAGCAAAATTATAGCCTCCAGCTTTCCCATTTTCCCAGACATCAAAAAGGTGTGGCAGTTCCATTTGTCTCTCTCCTATTCCATAATTAAAATCATCCACTATTAAAAGCAAATCATTAGAATATCTGTCTCTTAAAATATTTATCTCCTCATGCAAATCCCTTATAAAATTCACATTGTACCATTTTTAATTCAATGGTGGGCGATATAAAATACCAACACACGACTTAATACCTGTAGCTATTTTATCTTTTATTCCAATCCATATTATTTCCCCTATCTCTGTTCTGATGTCCACAACATATTAATCAATAATATTTTCAGTATATACTACCAATCCTCCTGGATAACTCCCATATCTTGTTATCGTACATATGTTTTTGTTAAAGCTTATTTTTTCTAATCCAGTCCACCTTTCTACAATAACCAATATTTCATTTTCTTCCAACAGATATATAAAATCTCTATTTTTTTATTTACTCTTTAAACCTTCCCTATTTATCAAACCTACCCTCAATGTTCCTGCTGCCCTTTCCAAGTTCTATGTTAAGATCTGCGTGCTTCTGGGATACTACGCAGCGTGCAGTGGTAATTCTGTACCGACATTTTGGGAGAACCAATCGGTCCCACCTTCAAGGGTCAGACTTCTTGACCCTTGAAGACAGGACCGATAGGTTGTCCCCAAATGTCGGTACACAATTTACCACACTATGTTGCGCAATATCCCATAAGAGCACAGATCTCATCTACATTGCAGCAGAAGCCTGAAATCCTATGTTGTTCCACTTCTGCCCACACCCTGTTTTTAGGCGTGTTTGTAAAACTACAAAAATAGACTATTAGCTTTGTCACGTCTGTCTGTTCATCCCTCTATCTGCCCACATGGAACAACTTGTCTCCCACTGGATGGATTTTCACTAAAATTGATATTTCAGCATTTCTCAAAAATCTGTCAAGAAAATTCAAGTTTCATTAAAATCTGACAAGAATAATGGGTACTTTACATGACGACCAATATACATTTATGATATCTCGCTCAATTCTTCTTAGAATGAGAAATGTTTCAGTAAAAGTTGTAGAGAAAATTAAAACACACATTTTTTGTTCAATAATGTTTTTCCGAAAATCGTGCTGTTTATGAGATAATGTGCGAAAATATGGAACAGCCAGACAGGCCACAGATGACAATAATATGGCGCCTGCACATTGCATGCTGGATAACTAAGGCTACAGACACACACTCAAGAGTATGTAATACTTATTGCTTTTCCACGGCAACAATGGTTACGTGAATATGCCTCAATGTTATGTTTATACGTACATTGCCTGCCTTGTTCCTCACTAATGTATCTTCTTTCCTAGTTGTCAGCTTCTAATATTGTAGTGCCTTTCTTCTGATGTGTTCTTATTTGGTGACACAGTAATGTTGATGTCCTCTGGGTGCTGGGATAGACTCTGCTTGTCACTAACCTTAGTTGGTTCATCTATGTCAGCTGTTTGCATTGACTGCATGGTCTCCTGTCTTCCTTGTTCATGACTATGCAAGGATGTTTCTTCTATTTCTGGCATGTGTCTTCTAGTTGCACTCTCTTCCTATCCATCGACATCCGGGCTTTGTCTCTGTGGTGACTGCTGACATGTAACATGATCCTCTGTCAGGGGGCTATCCAACTTTTGGTCACTGTTCTGTATCTGGTGATTTTTTGTATAAATTCCAAATCATACAATTGTCTGCTTATCACCAATTTATTAAATTAATCACACTTTACACTGTCACCAATAGTTCTGTCTTGTATTCTGTTAAATATTTACCATACTGCAAGTGTTCAAAAGTTTCAGGCCTTAACAAGCTTCGTATCATACAACAACAACTAATTTTTTAAGTTACACTTGACTTTAACTATAAACATATTGGACCAATACAGGGAAAACTAATTCTCCCTATA
Organism: Reticulitermes speratus; assembly: GCA_021186555.1. NCBI lineage: Eukaryota > Metazoa > Arthropoda > Insecta > Blattodea > Rhinotermitidae > Reticulitermes > Reticulitermes speratus. The sequence continues at coordinate 1,024,171 of JAJKFL010000004.1, forward strand.
ATGTTTGGTATAGACTCCCCAGTACCAAATCTCAAAGAAAACTGCTGAGTAGTTTAATTGACTAGATGATAACACGGTTGTATGGATGGTATCGCCCTCTCATAATGCACTTTGTGCAATGGTGCAAAAGCGATTTACTCCCTTGGCACAAATTTTTGGGGCACCATACACTGTGCTTTGCCATGAAATGGGGAGAACACATCTAGAAGCATACCTGCAGCATTTGAAAAGACCGGAAGAGAGCTGGGTCTAGGTCTAGCAAGATGTAGTCATCAGGGTCATCCTTCACAGAAGCAAGGCCCAGGTAGCGTAGTGAGCAGGCCTGATGGCGAGCCAACAAATCCAGGAAAGCACCCACATAAACTGTCAACTCCTCTGAGCAGCCCAGGCTCAGGGCCTCCAACTGTCGGCAGTGTTCTATCAGCATTCTCACTGGCTTTAGCATGTGTCTACCAACACAACAAAACACAACAGACACTCGTTACATATTTTTGTGCCATGTTTTCAGTTACACGCCCACCAATAAATTTACACTTAGAGGTAAACTTCTTGACAGTTTATAACCAAAATAAATAATACAATTAATTAAAAGATTTCAAATTGAAGACTTCCAATCTGTCAGAAAGTATCTGTATGAGTGTGATATAATGTGATACAAATGGACAAACATCCAGCAACCATCAAATTATGGCATAAGTAAACATGACTTTACTGACATTCAGACACATTTCATCAACGACATGTAAAATTGTATCCAACATTCATCTCTGACTAAATCATCAGTGTGGATTCAACATAACAGATCAACTAGGTCTATTGATTATATTCCGCATTTGCCAGATACTTGTGAAAAAGGTGGTATAAAATGTGGCAATGCATCACTTACTTATAGACTTCAAGAAAGCTTATCAGGCAATCAGGAAGGAAGTTTTGTGTAATAATTTCACAGTTGGGCATAGCCATGAAACTAGTCAGGTTAAATAAAATGTCTTTAAATGATACATACATATAGGAAAGCCAGGGAAAGAAACATTTATCTGATACACTTCCAATACAGAATGTTCTGAAATGAGATGTCTTACTACCATTGCTTTTAAACTTTCCTTTAGTATGCATATGCCACTGAAAAAGGTCCAAGCACACCAGGATGGACTGAGATTGAATGGAACACATTAGCTTCTAGTCTCTGCTGAAGATGTTCATTTATTGGGGGAAAAAATAAACAGTATAAAGAAACACAAAAGCTTTATTAGTTCCCTGCAAAGAGGCTAACTTGGCAGTAAGGTTTTGGTTGGAAAAAGGTAAATAGGTTTTATTACAGATCTTCTCCTAGGTGTGAGATATCACCCTTTACATTAGTAGTTTGACAAGTATTAACTGTATTAAAATTTTTGCCTTTTGCAGCATTAATTTATTATTGGTTCTGCTACTTGGATTATTAAAGTTTTATTTATTTTGATTATGTTAGAACTACTTATTTAAACATTTCAATTACAGTTTTGAATAAATATAGATATCTAAGAAATCAAATAAAATACCCACCCAATAAGTCCTTCAGAGAAAGAAAAAAAAATGCTACTAATAAAGAACATACATTTTGACAATCAATATTGGAAAAAATGTTATAAATGATAAAATAAAAAGAGAAAAAAGGGAAAAACAAACACAAATAACAGCACAATTAAACAATAAACAAAATTTAGATAAACTAACAAAATACATCACTAGAGGTCTCAAAGATACTAACTAACAACAGGCTTTAAGACTAATACAGTAATTCTATTAGAAGGATTTTGAAATGTAACAGCACTATTCAGTTAGACAAATATAAAGAAAGTGGTATATACCAACTGACATGCCCAAAATGTAATAAAAATATTACAACAAAATTGGAGGGAATTTCCTTTATGTTTTAGAGAACATGTACAGTCTTTCACAAACTGCATGATAATTCTAAGTTTGCTCAGCATCTTCTCAATAACAGACACACAATTTGGCCTGTAAATCAAAGATGGATGTTTTGCATCCCACAAAGAAAGGTAGCCACAACAACACTACGTAAATATTATATACACCTGGAAACCATGAGAAATAATTAAATAAATGACAAATGTGCCATTAATGCCAACGTGATAGTTCATACACTAGCTCAAAATGAAGTACAGAGATGACGGATCATGTCCATATGATACTACACAGTGATGCTCCATACGCTCGATCAGTTTTAAGCAGACTCATGTAAAAGTAACAAGACAGGCAATGTATGTATAAATATAACATTGAGCTATATTCAAGTAATGACTGTTGCCGTGGAAAAGCAATAAGTATTACATATTCTGAGAGTATGTCTGTATCCTGATTTACTAGCATGCAATGCACATGCATCATATTATATTGTCATCTGTGGCTTATCTGGCTCTACCACATTTTTCCACATTATCTCATAAACAGCATGAATTTTGGGAAAAATTTACTGAAAATAAAATGTGAGTTTTAATTTTCTCTACAACTTTTGTCTGAAACATTTCTCATTCTAAGAAGAATTAAGCAAGAACCATGAAATTATATTGGTCCTCACGTAAAGTGCCCGTTATTCTTGTCATACATTAGTGAAACTTAAATTTTCTCGACAGATTTTCGAAAAATACTCAAGTATCAAATTTCATGAAAGTCCGTACAGTGGGAGCCGAGATGTTCCATGCGGGTAAAAACCGGAAAGTTGTAAGCAAACTACAGCCAGAATTTCCAATTAAAATACTACGAATAATGTATGACGGGATAAGAGCTATAATTTCACAATATTGATGATATTAACTTACAAACGGTTTAATTTACAATACAATTTGATCACCCGAGAATACGAATGAACCACAATACTGAAGATATAGGGCTACTACATCATTATAGTAAAGTCAACAAATCCTTATGACGCAAAATGATAAGAGACGACCAGAAAACCACAATGGAAAACTAGAGAATAATATAATGCATGAATTAATTGAATAATCCAACGGTAGCAACACTAGCTTAGAAAAATCTCATGGAATTTTAAATTGTTATACCTTCCGTATTTTTACATTTTATATTCAAAACTTTAACCTAAATTTATAAATAAATAGTTATAACATAAAGCAAAATACGTAATAGTTTAATAATCCGAATAACCCACAACCAGTAATAAATTACAAGTTACCAAAGGCTAAATTTTTAATATAATACTAATTAATAATATTCACTGCAACAAACTTGAATTAAATTTTTTGACGCAGCACTTTTGCAGGGCGATGTAATGAACTGTCAACTTACTTTTTGAAGAATTGCTTTTGTTCATCAATTCTTCCGGGACATTCAAAACGACAATGACTAGGTACTAAAACGAGACGTCTTAGGTGATCGTTGTCAGAGATCTTCTGTAACACCCTTGCTGCTTCTTCAACACATAATGGGTCCATTGAATCAAAGCTAACGATGGCATTGCGTAACTTCTTTGCAAAACAATCGGCGAGATACCGAGTCCGTGACAAACTATTCTCATCTTTCGTTTTCGCTTTGAAATGTATGGTTTGCCAAAAACTTGGATGATATAACGCAAATCTCCAATGCCTACATGTTGATGATGCTCGAATTTTGTCTTCTTTGGGTAAATAGGAGAAAACCTCCACCAATATAACAGTAGGCAAGCTATTCCAACAGCCCTCATCACTCGCCATGATCAACCACTGCTCACGGATTAAGGATCCGGAGAAGTAACCCACCGTTATGACACCTAATGTCACTGATACTAAATGTCGGTCTGTGGAAAGATGTCACATCTTATGACGTCATTCCCAAATGACCTTCCATTCTTGCCATGCGTCAGAGATATGCTTTTTTGTTGGCTGTTTTAATCTGTGGTTATCTATATATCAGGGGGGTGAGACTGAGGTAGGTGTATTGGAAGCATGCAATCGCGACATCTTACCGTCATCAAGTTCAAACTTGTCAAGAACGACAACTACATTATCTCCTATTAATCATAACAGATGTCGCACGAAGTCGGAAGCCACGTGAACTTCTGGACCAATCACAACGAATCGCCATCATTTGAACTCGTTTGTCGCATCGTGTGCAGCAGGGGGCAGAAACTGGGATTGGGGAAGGGGAAGCATGCAATCGCGACATCTTACCGTTGTGCACATCATACTCGTCAACAACGACAACTACAATATCTACTATTAATCATAACAGATGTCGCACAAAGTCGGAAGAAGTTACCATGCCACGTGATATTTTGGACCAATCACAAAGAAGCGCCAACCTTTCATTGTGACCTGTGATTGTAACGGCTCGTGCCTCCAATAGATTGGTGCAAGAATAATTTGAATTGATTATTTATTCTCTTTCGTCTGTGGATTTTGCTTTCAGCGTCTAGATAGTATCGTTGTGTGTTGATTACATCGTGTGTTATGTATTCTCCAGCACAGATTACTACAGATTCTCCAGCGTCTGTGGAACGGTAAGATTTGAATTTATGAAAGCTTAGCTTAATCCTACATGATGGGCCGTGTAATTTTGAGATGTACGTACTGTATCGCGTTGTATTCTGTTTCTTTCAGCAAAATGGCCAGGCGGAACAAGTGCCACGCGGCAAGATGTACATCGACGCACAAAGACGGTGTACGATTCTTCAGATTTCCTACGAATACGATACGGTATGTCACATGCAATATCGTAATATAAGCAGATCTCATTTAATATAGTACGTATGTGTAAAAAGGAAATGTGAAAATGTCAATTGCAGTCCAGTGGACTGTGCAGGGTTACACGGCGTTACAATAAAGAAGACCAGTCAGATGTGCACTGTGCATTCCTAATAGGAAATGTGTAAGTCATTAATACTAGGAGAATGCAATTTAAATGTATCCCATTAACATTAAATTCCCAAACATATGTAATGTAATGTACTTTAATTTTTTCTTTCCAGAGCCAAAGTATGGGCGGAGAACGTCGAGCAGCCATGCAGTATCGACTCTGCAAAAATGCTGTACAAATATTTTTTGTGCAGCAAACATTTTGCAGAGAGCGATTTCTGCACTTCTGAAAGGGTACGCCTGAACAAAGTGGCAGTTCCACATGGCTCAGATTCATTTTCACATTCAATCCCACAACCTTCGGAATCTTCCTATTATAACCCTTCTCTGAACTCCTTGCCCACAAATTTAACCCCTGAAGATAACCTCCATGTCCTACCACCCACCAGAACCTACGGCAAGGCGTCTGTGTCCTCCACTAAAACTACTATGCCTGTCCATGCAGACAGTCCTTCAACTTCTCATCAAATCCCTGGGTTCCAAACACCACCACCAGCAGGCAGAACTTTAGCAGTGAAAGAAACCTCTTGTTCCTTGAGCCCTGTAAATCCTAATGCTTGTGATGGAGAACTCAGATGTATCAATCATCAAAGTTCTTCCTCAAAGCCTAGAGCAAGGCATTCTCTACTAAAAGAACTTAATTTGGCAACAGTTGCAGAATTGACACCTAGAAAAAGGAAAATGTATGAACATATTCGGAAGCAGGGGAGTGCGCTATGTAAATTGAAAAAGCAATGCAAGGCAAAAAAGTTGAAAGATGTCTGTGATCTGGATAGGGATCCAGTGATGCAGAAGCTTGCATCTTCTTTGTCTGTAGAGGCTGCCAGGTTATTGGCAGGAGTTATTCAGAACAGTAGGCAGAAGCCCAAGGGCAGGAGGTGGAATTTTGAAGACAAAGTGTTGGCTCTGGCCCTACTGAAACGCAGTCCCAAATCCTACATCCTTCTGCAGACGCTCTTCCCCCTTCCATCTAGACGAACATTGCAGTCTGTCCTTAATACTGTTCACTTCACGGCAGGCATTAATGCCCATGTGTTTGGTGCACTCAAACACTCTGCGCAGACAATGTCTGATAAAGATCGTTATTGTATTCTGATGTTTGATGAAATGTCAATCAGAGAAAACTTGTGCTTTAAGCAGAAATTGGGCTGCATAGAGGGTTTTGAGGACTTTGGAAGCCAGGGCAGGACAAGCAACATTGCAAATCATGCTCTGGTTTTCATGGTCAGTGGCCTGCATCAAAAGTGGAAGCAACCAGTGGCTTACTACTTTAGTCGCGGAAGCACTAAGGCTGAGATGCTTGCGCAATTTTTGAAGGAGGTTCTTGACGCTTGTCAGAATGCTGAACTGCAAGTTGTTGCCACTGTCTGTGACATGGGTGCCAACAATGTCAAGGCCTTGAAATTGTTGGGTGCTTCTGAAACAGAAGCATTCTTCAAGTTTCATAATTAAAGAAATTGCGACAGTATTTGATCCTCCACACCTCCTGAAATGTACCCGAAACCTATTCCATAAGTATGATGTGCAGTTGAAGTCTGAGGCACTGGACAAACAGCTTCCTGTTATAGGTGGGAACACATTTTGTGATGTGTACAAGTTTGACAAACCGCATCCACTCCGACAACTGTATAAGCTTACAGACACACACCTGAACCCTGTGGGGCAGAATGCAATGAAGGTGAAGCTGGCTGCACAAGTGTTGAGCCACACTGTAGCAGCAAGTCTGTATAGCCTCGTATGTACAGGTAAGAAATGTTTCATTGCATTCAGTTATTTGTAATGCACTGTTTTTAAGGCATTGGTTACATGAAGACAATTTTTCCAACTTCTCCCCAAAATGTACTTGTGATCAGCCAAAAAAAAAGAACTTTATTTTCTCCCAGTTTCTGTGCACTGATTACTGTGTTATTCTAATATTAATGTAACAAGGCCCTAGCTTTATTATTTTACTGATTCTTTTAGGAATGTTGAGCAGCACATACCTGGCTACTGTCACCTTCATTGGGGAAGTTGATAAGCTCTTTGACAGTTTGAACGTGGTGCGGTGTATGATTTTGTGGAACATCAAAAAGTGCAAAGATACAGTGAACAGTGTGGTTTCAACATTCTGTCATTTTAACTATATTTTATACTCACGATTTTACTTATATATGATTTTATAAACAGTACACAAAAAATTTTACGAATGTCAATAATAGGCAGACCCAGCATTTGAGAAGCACTATTAGAAAGCCCCTGATGATGGCTCGTGGAGAGCCGAAACATATGTAGGGTTCGACTATAATAAAGGGCTGATTGCACCTTTTTAGTGATTTCTGCATTTGTTGGTGTATTCCTGAATATACACTGTTTGATGTTATACATCAATCACTTTTTTCATTCATCCTGTAGATGAAAATACAGTGATATAGGATGTGAATCTGTATTATACATAACAAAAGTACAGCTGTGTTTATTGTATATACAACATATACCTTTGCTTGTATAGTCATAATAGATAGATAGATTGATTGATAGCTAGATAGATAGATAGATATAATAAAGACTATTTCTTGTGTTACGTGTATGTACATGTTTATTTACAGTGCAGTTAGACTTTTCTATTACTTATAAGATTGTCTTTTGAATGTATAACAAATACACTGTTAATATCTTTAGATGACTGAAACTCTTTCTACACGATTCTAAATGTTTTAACCCTGCAGTATACCTTACTGCCCGTTTTTGAAGAATAAAAAATTTTTAGTTTCTTTATATCTTGTCCTACATTCAATATTGATGTGTTTGAAGTGGAAGTTAAAAGTGTGAACATTAACATACTCTGTAGCTGAGTAGATTTCAGTGCAGGGATAATAAATACATATGAATGAAATATCTATGATATGACCTATTGTACAGGACATTATTTCATGCTGCTGCTGAACCATGTCAAGTGAAAATTATCTGTATGACAGTGTAGAAAGGGAGGGGGGGATATTGAGGGCCGAATAGTAGTCAACCTTACCGACTGGGATATTGCTACCGATTGCTACTAACACCTTGTGGTACATGTGCACTGCGCATAGATGGCAGGACAATAGACTCCGCCCCCACGTTTCCGACCAATAGCATTGAAGTTACCGATCTGGTAGTAGTAATCTGTGGTGTGCAGAGCCATCATTTGAACTCGTTTGTCGCATCGTGTGCAGATAGTGGACACCGTATATTACATCATTTTTTGAAGGCAGCTATGTATTCTCCTGCGTCTGTAGAAAGGTAAGATTTGAATTTACGAAAGCTTAGCTTAATCCTACATGATGGGCCGTGTAATTTTGAGATGTACGTACTGTATCGCGTTGTATTCTGTTCCTTTCAGTAAAAAGAGCACTTGGAACAGGTGCCACGCCGTCGGGTGCAATTCGACGCATAAGGACGGCTTGAAATTCTTCAGATTCCCAACGAATCCGATACGGTATGTCACATGCAATATCGTAACGTAAGCAGATCTCTTTTAATATAGTACGTATGTGTAATAAAGGAAATATGAAAATGTGAATTGCAGTCCAGTGGACTGTGAGTCTGCAGGGTTACATGGCGTTACAGTAAAGCAGACCAGTCACATGTGCACTGTGCATTGCTAATAGTAATTTTGTAAGTCATAAATAGTAGGATAATGCAATTTAAATGTATCCCATTAGCATTAAATTCTCAACAAAATCTGAAAATATTTAAGAATGCAAACATTTGTAATATAATGTTTTTTTTCTTTCCAGAGCCAAAGTATGGGCAGAGAAAGTCGGCCAGCCGTGCAGTATCGACTCTGCAAAAATGCTGTACAAATATTTTTTGTGCAGCAAACATTTTGCAGAGAGCGATTTCTGCACTTCTGAAAGGGTACGCCTGAACAAAGTGGCAGTTCCACATGGCTCAGATTCATTTTCACATTCAATCCCACAACCTTCGGAATCCTCCTATTATATCCCGTCTCTGAATTCCTTGCCCACAGTTTTAACCCCTGAAGATAACCTCCATGTTCTACCACCCACCAGAACCTACGGCAAGGCGTCTGTGTCCTCCACTAAAACTCCTATGCCTGTCCATGCAGACAGTCCTTCAACTTCTCATCAAATCCCTGGGTTCCAAACACCACCACCAGCAGGCAGAACTTTAGCAGTGAAAGAAACCTCTTGTTCCTTGAGCCCTGTAAATCCTAATGCTTGTGATGGAGAACTCAGATGTATCAATCATCAAAGTTCTTCCTCAAAGCCTAGAGCAAGGCATTCTCTACTAAAAGAACTTAATTTGGCAGCAGTTTCAGAATTGACACCTAGAAAAAGGAAAATGTATCAACATATTCGGAAGCAGGGGAGTGCGCTATGTAAACTGAAAAAGCAATGCAAGGCAAAAAAATTGAAAGATGTCTGTGCTCTGGATAGGGATTCAGTGATGCAGAAACTTGCATCTTCTTTGTCTGTAAAGGCTGCCAGGTTATTGGCAGGGGTTATTCGGAACAGTAGGCAGAACACATTTTGAATGTGTACAAGTTTGACAAACCGCATCCAATCCGACAACTGTATAAGCTTACAGACACACACTTGAACCCTATCGCACAGAATTCAATGAAGGTGAAGCTGGCTGCTCAGGTGTTGAGCCACACTGTAGCAGCAAGTCTGTATAGCCTCGTATGTGGAGGTAAGAAATATTTCACTGCATACAGTTATTTGTAGTGCCCTGTTTTCGAGGCATTGGTTAAATGAAGACAATTTTTCAACTCCTTGTCCCCAAAATGTACTTGTGATCAGCCCAAAAAAAAAAAATTTCTCCCAGTTTCTGTGTACTGAATACTGTGTTATTGTAATATTCATATAACAATGAATTCTGTCACTAGGCCCTTGCTTTATTTTCTTACTGATTCTTTCAGGAATGTTCAGCAGCACATACCTGGCTACTGCCACCTTCGTTGAGGAAGTTGATAAACTGTTCGATAGTTTCAACGGTGTGTCTGGTGCTGACACAGGGAAGGAACTACGGGGCCCACTTAGTGATAAGAGTCCTCATATAGGTCACTGGACCAAGGCAAGTATGAGGGTAAGCAGCTGGATCTTTCTCAAGGATGGTAAACCTGCCTTCAAGCAACCACCTCCATCACAGACTGGGTGGCTCATTGACATTGTAGCTGCCTAGCATGTGTGGAGGACCTTGAAAGCCGCGGGGTTTGCCTATCTTGAGACCCGAAGGCTGAATCAAGATCCCCTTGAGAATACATTTGGTGCTATTCGTTTGCACTGTGGGTCAAACAATAACCCAACTGTGGGACAGTTTGTAGATGCCCTGAAAACTAGCATCATCAATGGCCATGCATTCAGTGGGCTACGTGGCACTAACTGCGAGGAAGATGGTGTTAGTCTCCTGGACGACCTACACTCGTTACTCAGGGGACCTGATGCTTCTACACCTGATCCTTCCACAAGTCACATTAGGGAAACCCATGATAACGTTGCTGGCAGTCTTCTTCTTGCGAAGTAAGTACAACAGGAAGTGAGAGCTGCTGTACGTGCTGGTAACATGAAAATGTCAGTAGCATATGTCAGTGGTTTCATTGCCAAACATCTGCTTCGTGTTGTCAACTGTGATGCACGCAAGGCATGTCTAACATCTCAAGTGATGTTATCACACAATGCCTTCATATATTTCAAAGAGTACAGTGATACAAAACAGTCTCTCACCTACCCTTCTGAGAAGTTGGTAGAAGCTGTAGGAAGATCTGTCACTCTTCTGGAGGATATGATGGCAGATGTGGCTCACTTGAGTTCAGTCGAACAGCATGTCACAGCTGCCATCAAGAGCAAGGTTGACTTTGACTGGATCAGGTCCACTGGTTGTTCACTTCATTACCAAGAATTGGTGGATGGCATTGCTATTGGTGTCGCCAGAATTGCCATTCCTTGGTGGTGTAAGCGAACAAATCGGTTGTTAATTGAAGCAGTCAGGCAGAGGGCAACTAAGAGAAAGATGAATATTCTGTCACATCAGTAGGTCAGTAATAAATTAATGACTCTTAACTTTTGCCTACTAAGTGAGGTGGTATACAGCAGCTGCATGACCTCTCATTGAACAGTTCTGGTCTCCTACACAAATCAAGTTTGTTCCGTCACGTGAAACAGACCATGCAGTCTGAAAGTGTGTGGCTACAGAGCAGTTATTGAATTGCTGGAAGAATGTGTGTGGCTACCACTGATGTGAGCATTATTAGACATTACATCACTTGGAGAATGTGACATCTATGAGAAGCCTATGTAGACCGGCAGTGATAAAGCCATAATTTACATTTACGTACATATGTCTCAAAACTCCTCTATACAGCTTGTCATGTTGGCAGAAGTACATTGCAACTGAGAATTTTGTAGGAACCTCCGTTTTATCTCACACATTATTGTTCATACATTTACATTTATAGGTAAAAATTAACTGGCATTACTTTTTACTGACTATTGCTATGTTCAGGTTACCCACTTCAGCTGGCGTCTGTATATAGTGTATAGGACATGTGAATCTGTATTATACATTATCAAAGTACAGCTGTGTTTATAGTATAATCTTTTTGTATATACAACGTTATGTACCTTTGCTTGTATCAGTAGCCAATTTTTGAGAATGCATCATTTAGATAGTTTTATATTGAATGGTAGCACCCCTTAATAAGTAACTCCTTCAATTTCTTTTGAAACTGGTTGTTGTTTTCTGTTTGTTTTATATATTTGGGCACTTTGTTGTACAAGATACAGCCTGCTACTGATGGTTTACTGTTACAGAGTATTAAATTGTGCACATACTTACGATAGTCATAATAGACAGATAGATATAATAAAGACTGTTTCTTGTATTACATGTATGTACGTGTTTATTTACAGCGCAGTTACACTTTTATTTTACATTTAAGATTGTCTTTTGAATGTATAACGAATGCACTGTTAATATATTTAGATAACTAAGACTATTTCTACATGATAATATAACATTCTTCTCCCATTTATGTAGAGTATTTCAGATAGTCTATTATTTATAAGTAGGTTACGGCTAATTCTACAGAAAGTCATTTTTTTCGTTCATTTATATCTTGTCGTACATTCAATATTGATGTGTTAGAAGTGGAATATCATTTATATATGAGATGGAAAAGTAATGGACCAAGAACACAGCCCTGAGGAAGTCCATATGTAACTGTAAGGCAGCTTGACAAGTAATCTTTCATTTGATTCGTTTCTACGTGTGCACCTTTTATTGTTGTGTTGTGTTATTCAGTTTTTCAATTATGTCTTCAATATTTGTGACAATTGCATCATTTATAGATTTATTTTTCCTCAATCCAAACTGAGATTTATTAAGTATATTGTGTTTGTCTAAAAAGGTTATTAGCTGGTTTGCTATTACTTTTCCCAGAACCTTTGAGAGACCTGGGACAAGAGTAACTCAGTTTCTGAAAAAGCATTGTTAAATAGACTGTAAATATAAATATCATAAGTGTAGACATTAGACATTACATTGTATGTTTCATCAATGTATAATATTCAAGAACCTACCTTTCCTTGTGTGAAGGTGGTAAATATGTAAATAAGGCTGTGAATAGGTTGTGATGAAGTATATATTATTAGAGGAATGGCATTTGTACATATACAGTAGATTCCGTTTAATTGGGCCATCGGTTCATCGGGGCAGCCGTTTATATGGGACAAATCTTAAAGAACAAAACCTATTCGAGAAAATTGCCAGGGTTTTCTTTACTTATTTGGGACACCATGCCGTTTAATTGGGACAGGAGAAACCGTGGAAATCCAAGAAAGTACCCGAATTACTTCAGAAATTTTGTGCAGATGATATCTACAGTGCTGATGAAACAGGCCTGTTTTATCGTGCCACGCTGGATGGTTCTCTATGCTACAAGCATGTAAAATTGTTGGGTTCTAAGAAATGGTTGATGAGGTGGGATGTGGAGTTACAGCGGAAATCAAGAAAAGTTCTTCTGATTCTTTACAATTGTGCGGTGTTCAGAGTGTTTAAAAAACCTACAGACAGGACAGTTTGTTGCTGATAGTTGGCGAGAAATAGGCAGTAAGACAATTCAGAACTGTTTTTCTCACTTCAGTTTGAAGCATTCAGGCTTGGAGATGCCTGAAACAGCCAAAAGTGAATGTGAAGCCATTTGAGAAGTGAAAAAAGTTAGGAGGTATGAAGAATTTGAAGGTATCGACAATAATGTTGAATGTTACAATGAAAATGAAGATTGTGAGGATGAAATTGTTGAAAGCATTCAATCAAAACACCAAGACGAGGAATGAGAAGGCGAGGAAAGTGACGAAGATGACACATCTGAACTTGAACAAGTGACTACACAGGATGCCAGGAAATTTATTGATCAGTTATGACGATAATTCATGCAGGAAGGCAGTGAAGGCAGTCCATTGTCTGCACTAGATGTCTGTGCTGAATTTGTTAGTGAAATGTGAAATGTTAGTTTGTCTTTTTATATATTTTTAACTATTTACATGAAACTTTGCATAATTGGGGCAGCCGCTTAATTGGGCCAAAGTGTACTGGTCCCGTTGTGTCCCAATTAACCGGAATCTACTGTATATACATATATATAATGAAAGGCAAAGGCCCTGGAATTGGATATATCCATGTTGCAGTTCTTCCAAGTTCCAGAATAAATTTTGAGTTTTAAAGAAATTTGGGGCATTACTTTCGGAGTGACCATTGTAATTTTCCAATATGCACTTTTGGATTCACAGATTTTAATATACAGGCTCTTACTTTGAGAGCATATTTTTAGTTTGCATATAATTGGACCATTTCATTGTACATTGCATTCTGATGTACTTTGGGAAAAAAATAGTGAAATGGTTCAGTAATTTGTCATGTACTTCTGTCATCTTTTCTTGTACAGTGGGTTTACTATTGAAATTGTAAGACTGTCAGGGAAAATCTCCCTTACATGATTACAGATATACTGTGTTAATGTAAGTTGTGAACTACTTACAAAGTTAAATACAGACATCTATGATCAAATCATATTTTTAATTGACAATTTTAAACCCTCAACTGTCCTCTACCTTGTGAACATTAACGTATTTTCTAGCTGAGTAGATTTCAGTGAAGGGGTAAGAAATATATATGAATGAAATATCTATGATATGTCATATTGTGATGGACATTATTTCATGCTGCTGGTAAACCATGTTAAGTGAAAAAATCCTAGGTTTACGCCGGGGTGGGGGGTTATATTGAAGGCCGGATAGTAGTCAACCTTCTTACCGACTGGGTTATTGCTACCGATTGCTACTAACACCTTGTGGTACTTCTAGACAGCGCATAGATGGCAGGACAATAGGCTCGGCTCCACGTTTCTGACCAATAGCATTGCAGTTTCATATCTGGTAGTAGTAATCTGTGCCCGCAGCTCACCAGTGATGACCATAGTTCCAGTCAATGTAGGTAATTCGTGCTATCCCATCAATTCCATGAGGAGACAAACTGAACACTACAAATTTCAGGGCTCGTAGTATATCGTACCTAGCGGATGGGGTAGCAAGGCATTGTAAGAATGAGCGAGTGAATTCATGTTACTAGTACGCAAAAATGGTTTGCTTGGGCTTCAAATGGATACACTTACAAGTTTGAATTGTCAGAGAACTGAAAATGTGGATTGGGTTGTACCTGCCAAATCAGTGCACTTTGTAGGAAACATGTGTCTTCCGGTTCGCGTTCCGTTTGTTGTGTTCACAGGGAAAACAGGCGATGTTGTTTGTAGGTGCATTTGACATGAGGTGTGTGTGAGGTGTTCGGCGTGAGTTGTTGCGTATACATTTGGAAAATTTAGATCTCATTATTAAGGTAATTGACTGTAGTTACAAGATATTCTGTGAAGAATTGGACGACCTAAATGTATAAAGTTCAAAATGTGTGTGCAGTCTGTTTGTTACACAAATGCGATTGGATTGTTACACAAGTGTGAGCGGATACTGATACTGTGTCTTATGATACAGTGTTTAATCATTTCCGAGAACAAAGTTTATGGTGATGGTAACACCACCCGGATAGTTCAACAGAATCAGCACGCCGAAACTCCATCTAACCATACATTATCAGGTACAATTCAGGAGACAGTGCAACCTGCCCGGAAAATTATCAGCGCTGGTGCCTTTGTTAGAGCGTTTTATGTGTTTGTTGGTTTGGGCGCTATTATAGTTATGTACATCGTTGTGAGAACTGTCAGGTGAGTGATCCATTGGAGATGACAGAAATTACAGAATTTATTATTATTATTATTATAATTATTATGGCCAAATTAAAAACAATCTGCATAGTAATATATCCCATTGTCGAGATTTCAGAACACTCAGGAGTTTGCTTTGATATGCCTGATTTACCATTGTGATTATCAGGTAGTGGTCACCTTTGACCTGAAAATTTTTATTAAAAATCAGTTATTAGTTGGGTGACCGGTAGGTTATTTCTTTACACCTTTGAACTGTGAGACATTGTTTCCAGTCTTCAATTGTGACATCCCTTGCTTAGTTACAAATATACAAATACAATAGACTTTTCCATTGGCAGATCCAAACTGTTTTGCCATCAGTTCTCACCACTTATTTTGACTATAAATTGTCATTCTCAGGCAAGTCTCTTCAATGCATGGCAAATCTAGCATCCATTTGATTGTTTATACAGGTAGCTGCTTTTCTTATTCCATACCAATATACTCTAATGCACTTTATGAATTATATATGTGTATTGTTTACTTTGTTAATGTTATGACACATTTGTTCTTGGAAGGTTGTAATTCATGTATTGTATAGAATAAAATTTGTTTTGTAAGGTGCAGGTATTCCAAATATGTTAACTGTCATAGTTTCCAAATTTGCTAATAATGTTTATTAATTAATTGTTGGGAGTGCAGACTAATGGTCTTTACTTGAGTCATAATTTTGTGTATTTGCTGTGTGTTATGTTATTATTCCCATTCTCTGTTGTTATATACCTGAAACAATTTCCCATGTAAACTTTATCTGTCTCTATATCTGTTATTAGAAAATTCTGTTATTAAATATATCATCCAGAAACATGTTACAGTGTTCTTAGGCAGAGTTTTTTTTGTTGTGCTGTGAAGAGCATGACAAGTCTTCCTGTAGTGTGTTTATTTGTGTATCAAGGAACTGGATGAGTGCTGGTCTGTCAGTGGTAGAACTGGTCATATCAATTAAAGTATTGAAAATGGGATTTGGAGTCATGGTATAGGTAACATTTAACTGTTGGCCATTGTTTACTGATATTCTATGTAAAAAATCATCTGAGTTTGTTTATATGATTGTGGAAAAAGTTCATACAGGGTGTTTTGTGACACAGTGGTTGAATTTCAGAAGTATGTTCTTCACTCATTTGGAGCACAAATGTCTAAGAAACTGTTATTAGTTTCTACATTTTTATTTAGTTATGTGCTAGTGTAGCAAGCTGGCAGTGCTGTAACTTGATAAAAGTTTTTGCTTATACACTTCTTGGCTGGTGGCTGTGTGGCTGTGTTTTGTTGCGATACAGTGGGGTGGTAAAATGCTTAACATACTTACAAATGAAGAATATGCCAACATGCATTTTGTATACAGTTTTTTGCAGTAGCAATGGTAGGTCTGCTGTGATGAAATACTGGCAACACTATTCACTTCGCAGAATTCCACATTGCAAAACATTTGAGACTGTAGGACAGAACCCTGAGGGAGTCTGGTTCCATCCCAAATGTGAATGCAGAATGTGAATGACAACAGCATGGAAAAAAGTGATTACCTGGCACCAATGCAGTTAAGCCCAAGTACAAATATATGCAGAATTGACAGAGTGATGTAGCACAGACACAGATATGGAGAATTTTGCACTGTGGACAATGGCTTCCAACCATTTCACCTTCAGAGGGTACAACACCTCTTACAGGAGATGATGCCAACCATGTATGTTTTTATTAATGGCTGCAACCATGACTACAAGTTGTGCTTGACATCTGTTCACAGATGAGGCTCAATTTACCTGGGTTGGTATTACTAACACAAGACAGTTGAGATCTGTGCTCTTCTGAGATCTTACACAGCATAGATTGGTAATTCTGTACCGATGTTTTGAGACAACCTATTGGTCCCACCTGCAATGGTCAAGTAGTTGAAGAAGAATGCTGGGGACATTTGGTACACAGTTTGTATAGGGAATGGTGTAAGGGGTGATTGGTTCTCAGTTAGCTTGATGCCAACCAATAGGGTTGATGCAGCGGTAGGGAAGAAAGAAGTCTAGTAGCTCAGTGCTGCTCTGAGGTAGAGTGGCCTTGGAAGATGAAGCCACTACTGAATGCAGGAAGAGGAGTCTAAAGGACAGGTATATAAATATGAGGTAAGAGAAAAAAAGAGAAGCTGAGAAAAAATAAAAAATAATAAAATAGACGAAAAGTAAAACGCAAACAAATTGGGGAAAAAAGGAGAAGAAACAGAGGTGGAGGAAATGAAAAGGAGGGAGGAGAAAACCACAAAAAAATCTGTAGTAATGAAGGATCAAGTCATGCACTTTTGTTTTAATTTATTTTAGAATGTTGCCCTTTTTTATATCTTAACATGTTTTGGTCATGGACAGTATGTTCTGAGGTGAGGTAGTTGGTAGCAATGCAGAAGCGTTTGTGTATGTTTAGCAGTCCTGGCGTGAAGTGGGTGTGTATTTTTACTGTGTTGTGTAAGAATGGTTAGAATTAACTCATTACTGTACTTCTAAATATGGCTTCAGAGAATAATGAAGATGTCAGTGAGAATAAAGAAGATTAGGATGATGTTCGAGAAAGAGCATGTTTTGACAAATGCATTTAGTTGATGACAGAAAGGTGAGCAAAGACACATGTTTTCTATACAAGAGATAATGACTATTCATGATGCAAGAACGTCTCATTAAAGAAAAACCAAAAGTACATGAGATAAAGCAAGCTGGATAAGTGGTTCAAGCAAGCAAATTGATCAACTCTTTACTATTGACAATCCTATTATATCCACATCAGCTGCCCCAGATGTCATTATAATTGAGATCCTAGATGTTATGACAGCCAAAACACGAGATGCCACCCAATCCGATAATTCAGGTGTAACTAGTGTAATCTGGTAAATTTTATATTTTTTTTATATTGCTATCACCGTGCATTTTTTACTAATTCAGTTTTTTGCACCAACTAATGCACACACATGAATGCACATGAATGTGTGTGCATTAGTTGGTGTAAAAAACTGAATTAGTGTAATCTGGGTTAGGAGTAACCTGTATCACATCACTTTGTATGTGGAATTCAGGTATCATTTGAGGTAATTATATTTACCATATTGTTCTGTGTGTTTTCTGCTATATTTGCTTAATTCTTTGTTTCTTTACATTAAAATGTAGTTAAAATAAAGTATGTCCTTTTCAGATTTATTTTTTTAATGCTTCCTCTACCTTTTGGTTTGTGCCAGTGTGTTAAAACTGTGTAAACATTAACAATTTATTTCATGAAGTCCTGTGTATGGTGTTCTGATACCATAATATGGTGACCACCTATGGGTTTGGAAAATTCCCCAGTCTGGCGCTGGCCAGGTCCTGAGGGAGTAGGATTAGGGAAGTGTGACCTGAACTGTGGTTAGTAACGGAACTTAGAAACTGGTGTAAGGTTTTGACAAACAGCTTGACACACTATTGAGTTGAGTTTGTGTCCTTAACTGATTTGGTAATGTCAGTATGTAATGTGACAGGCTGGCTGATGCAGTAGCTTGCATGTGTGAAATGTAGTGTTTTCTAAGCAGAGTATCAACACCATAAACTGCAGCCTGCTGTTTTGCAGATCAAAACAAAGTATTTTCTGAGAACATGTGTGTGGACATGTGAAATCACCTACCCATTGAAGTCCTGATCCCTGTATCTTTTGCTCTGTCTTCCATGCGAAACATGACAAAGAGGTTTCAGGTTTTTGTTTTATGCTGAACTGATTTTTATAGACTATGTGTTCATGACGTTGAGTGAGCTGTTTAGTAAAGAAGTGCTTGTTGAAATGGGATTTTGAGACAAATGAAAAAAGACATTAATTTACAGTACATGCTTCTGAAATTCTTGGTGCCATCGCCCACTGTTTTGTTAAGTTGCTTCTAAAGTTAAAAGAACATTATGTCACACTTCTCTATGGTTCGTGCTTTCAGAGTGAGACGTAAGAAGACTGCTGTGAGGAAGTATGGGGTCTTGGCAAGTCGAGAGGATGTGGAATTGACTCCCCTGGGGGCAGAGGATGAAGATGAAGACGTGGCTTTATTTGACATGACTGCAGTGAAGTCTAGGCCTTGATAGCTACAACACATCATCATTGCCAGCAACTAATAAATTTACCTGCAGAAGCACAGGCAGGAATATAAAGTATGATATATAGTTTGTACCATCACAATGCTACACATTAAATTTCCTATCTGGTAACCAAACCGGACATATTTCAAACCATCAGGTTCATCATGAGGGGCCATAAACCATGATATAATGTATTGAAATTAATAAATTTTTACAATAATTTGGACATTAATTGTTGTCTGAAAAGTCTTGATTATCAAAACTTTTGTTAAATAATTAAAATAAGTAAAACTTCTAATTTAAAAATCTGCGGTTTGCAGATTGGTGTAGTGTCTTGTTTGTATTTCTTCTTTCTTTGTAGTTGTGGTGTTAGTGGCACTCTTAGATAATTCATTCACATCTTCTGTGGTGCTTACTTGCCAGTTATTATTTTGTCAGTTATGGTTTACTGATATGAATTATAATGTGTTGTATTTTGATAATCCAAAATATGTCAGTTGATAATGCAGTTGTGTGATTCCAAGTGTTGAAGTTTTGGATTGCGCAACTTCAACTTTTGAGAATTAACCTAATTGTGTTTTGAAACTGTTCCAATGTTGTGACACATTATATCACCATCTTCAGGGTGAATGATACCGACACTTATAAACAGTTCCTGGAGGTGAGACATAATTTGTGCTAAAGAGGTCATACCTAACCTAATCAACCCCCCCCCCCCCCCCAAGTACTGCCCTTCTGCACATATACACTTGTTCCAGTAGTATTGCCATTGTATTCCTTAATTTCTTCTGTTGACACAAATTGATGATTTTTGAGCTGAGTCTGGAGTTTCAGGAAAACATATATGTTGCATGGTGCAAGATCTGAGGAATTTGGTTGGTGGGGGATACTTAGAAATTGGTTCATCTCTCAAAAACTGCTGCACTGTGAGGGAGGTGTGACAAGGTGCATTGCCATGGTGCAGAATCCACTTCTTTTTCCATTTTTCCAACCTTCTGTAATATCCTGGTTCTTTTCGGTCATCTGCTTCCATCCCCAGGGGAGCTGAAATGCTGCACAGGTTTGCAAAGCAATGTACTAACTTCTTTTTTATGGTCGGTTGGTCATGGTGCTGCTGAGTACAGTGTCATTTAAGAGTGAAAGCCCAAAGAATCTGTAGAAATGAAGAATGATGATGATGAAAGTTTTATTTAATAATTTGTACAGTACATGTGTAGTGGCAAGGTGCAAGAGTCGATAGACTAAATTGAAATGCTGAAGCTGTATGACAGCAAAGTGGCATGGTATACATGAAATCAAATAGTGTCCCAACTGTCTGAATTTCAGGGGGGTTTTACGCGATTCAAAAATGGCTCATGTCATGCCTTGTGCAAAGGACTTTACTCTACATATGCTTGGGCATCTTGTCACTGTTTTCCCACCTCAAGGGCCACACAAGGACTTCCAGCCTCTTTGTGTGCCCTCTGGCCAGTTATTTGTTGACAAGCTATTGGCATGTACATTCATTTAAAATAATGCCAGCGGCTGGTTTCTGAAGTCTGAAATAACAACTTTTGAAATGAAGTTAGAACTTTGGTCATAATGTACGGAGTGGTTCTTTGTTATATTATACTGGATTTGCATTCTGGGGGATGCTGCATCTGTTTGCTGATTGGTATCCCCCAGTTTTGTCTGCTGTCTCTTGAACCATTGCACAATAATCTGATGTCATGATTGTGCAAACTTTGACCACAGTTTGTTTGTTTGTTGACATTGCTGGCCTGTCACTGCACTCCTCGATTTCTAGTGATTCTTGATCGTTTCTAATCAGTTGTACCAATTGTACACAGTGGATTTTTAAGAGCTTGATCCTCAGAAACCACGTTGAAGCTTACAGGAGTTTCAGCTGCTGATTTTTCTGGTTTACAACAGAACTTGATATTTGCCTACTTCTCATACTGTGACATTGTGACAAGCACTGGAGACACACTTCATCTCCACAGCTGACTGGCACACTGTCTTGTCTCAACCTGTTCCAAGTTGGCTGCAGGTAGTGCAGAGCCTACCCCTGTGAATATGACACCCCCCCCCCCCCCCCATTTGAACAGTAAAAGTGGTTATCTCGATGCGCCTGAATTTCAAAAACTTTTTGATCCTCCCACATACTGTCCTTTACACCATCAAGTAAGCCATGAAAAGAATCAACATCCCCACAACTTTAACCATCAAGATGGATAAAAATGAGGAGAGCTTAGTTTCATCTCTTCTCCTCCAACTGTCTGTCTTAATTCTATGGTTCCTTATTTTTGCATAGCTGCATGCTTCTTAGTCCCACCTGTGTATTGGGCCACATCATTCTTCAAATTATTCATCCTGAAGATGGTGACTGCAGTGTATATTTCAGCAGAACACTTTGGATATATGATTGTACTAAACTCCAAAACTGAAAAATTAGATAACATATACAGGACATGAAAACCTTAGACTACAAATTGGACCTTATAAGTCGGAGTATTTGTTCTTCAGAAATTATGAGCACCTCAGGTTTGTCTCTGAAAAGACATTTTGAGAAGAGTTCTCCTGTACTGATAATTACTTGTGCCTAACTGCTGAATATTTAATGCCGCAACATTCAATTATATTAAAAGGTTTTGCTGTGGATGGGTTGTTTGTACAGTATACTAGTCACGAAAAGTGGACAAATGGCACATTTCTTATCTTGGCCAATCATATGTCTTTGGCAGTTAATGTATGTCAGTGGAATGTCTGGCAGTGTTGTAGATAATGTGATGGTACTAACTGGAATTCTCATAGTTTGAATGTCCATTTGTCCAAACTGTTACACATCTTAGTATTGAGTTCTGTTGTGTACAAACTTCTGCCTTCTAGCAGTGGTAGTTTGCACTGTTTTCTGCTCCTTTAATAGGTACATACCAAATAAATCTAGACGAATTAAAAAAGTGGACAGAAAGAAGGGAGAGTGTGATATTTGTCAGTGATAGTAAAACACAACGTGAATTGTAAAATTTGGATAGAACAGGTGTTTCGTATGTGTGGGTAGCTGACCACATTGTGATTTGCAGGGTGATAATTATGGTAATATCTGTTTGGAGAATCCCTGTCATAGCTGCAGAAAACAGGTTTGGCTAATAACTGGCTCACCATCTCTGTTCTGTATGAAGCTGAGATGCAGAAGTGCTATGTTATTCTTTTGTATTTATGTTTTGTTGACATGTATCCTCAGAATGTGTGATAGTGTGACCATGTTGAGAGTGAGATCTGTCTTTTGTAACCAAGGTCATTATCTAAAATCGGACACTCTTAGGATGCAATTCAGTAAGGTTTCTCAGTTTTTAAATATGTCACTTTTAATTATATTTTTACATCAAAATTTGTGTGATTTGTCAGTTAAATATGTCATCTGCCCACATTCTGTTGCCTTAGTTATTTGTTGAAACTAATTCTACATCGAAGTTTCTGATGTGTGAAGTACATTAAACTTGATTTAGCTGGGTCACCTTGAAAATGTGAGAATCTATCATGTTCTTCTGGGATGTGGCACTCTGTAGTGCAGTACATAATTATCAGCATTTCTTATGGGGTTTTGCATGGTAGAAGAAGTGAAGCTGGAGGCAGAAATTTCTCTGAAATATTACTACCAGTTTGTCAGACTACACAGTATATCACACTCCAGAGGAATGGCATCATCACATTCATTGTCATGAGAACCTCAGCTCTCTTATATAGAGAATCCTATTACATGTAGCACTTGTTTTATATCTTGATTGTGTTCCTGAAAAAGTGGGCGTAAATCAAAAAGCTTATATAAAAAATGATATTCCCATAATAAACAATGGAATAGGAAGGGTTTAGGAGTAATCATATCAATGACATCCACTTCATATACTGTTTATATACATATACTTATTATATTATTATTATTATTATTATTATTATGTTACTGTTATTAATACAGAAATAAACATTAATAATTTTTAGCCTATGTAAATTGACAAGAAATTGTAGATAACTTGCGCACACTTGTCACGGCTGGTACATATTTCATATCGTCACGGTTGACTAAATTCACTCTCACAACCATTACAACTCGGGCACTTTATTACCATTGTTAAGCTTGTTGCTGCAGTTAGGGTAGGGTTTCATTTGTGCCAGTTTAATATAGGTTAGTATGGTGATGGTTAGGTTATGAGTTATGTTTATCCTCTCAGTTTTTTCTTCCAGTCTGGTTTGTAGTTACTAGGCTTGTCACAGATGGTAGATTTTCCATATCATTGCTGTCACAGATGTTCTGTCATGGATAATCAACTTCACTATCACAGGCTCTGCTACACAGTCACTTTATTACCCACAGATCATACATTTTACTGCCATTAAGATTACTGTTAGGATTATTCATAATCATCTTCCCCCTGCCCCCCCCCCCCCCCTCTCAATTGGGTATGTCATTGTGGCAATTGTAGGTAGAACCAAAAAAACGTGAATGCAAATAAACTACATGATATGAACTAAATAGCAAGCACACAGTGATTGATATAGTTTGCAGTGAGCGCACAGCCTCCCAGTTTTGTTCTGAACCTTAAGTTTCCTAGATACTTGGCAGTGTAATAGAGTGCAGCCAGCCAAATGGCGTTAAACCCAGAAGGAGAGAACGTAAATTAAGAAGTGCTCTAATTTGGTGAGGGGCATTAAAGCAAAAAGGCCTAAAACAAGCAGGCATACAATGAGGCCTACGTGTACTCAGTTTCTGAAACTGTTACCAGTTTGCAGCCATAATGAATGTAATGTGGAACTTGTTAGATTCCTTTTTGATATCCTAAGAGTCTGAGAGAACTTAGACTGCTTAGAAATGGTAGATGGGAGCAATTATAATTTTGGTGGAGGGGAATGATTGATGATGCTAATACTTTTGAGGCTGTGTTTGTATTGCTGGTGCAGTTCACATTTTAATAAGTTGTTTTATGGATGACATATATTTTATGAAATAATTAATTTCAAATGTTATGTAAGTATTTTTTCTAGTATCAGTGTGAATAGAAAGAATGAGAAAATTACCACTATTTTTTTATGTGTAAGATACAGCCTATCCACATTGTGTGTGTGTAACTCCATATGTAGAGTCTACATATGGAGTTACACACACACACAAATGCACAATATCTGATCAGCAACTGATTTGCTTCATCTGAATCCACACTGATCGCCTACAATACTTCTGTCTACATTGTAGACAGAAGTATTGTAGTATATCAGTGTGGATTCAGATGAAGCAAATCAGTTGCTGATCAGATATTGTGCATTTGTCAGGGGTGCAGTAGGATAATACGTTATCTGTTTATTAGAGACTTCAAGAAAGCTTATAATTCAGTTGGAAGGGAATTTGTATACTGTATTTTCTTTGAGTTTGGTATACCATGAAATCAGTTACGTTAATTAAAATATATTTAAACCAAATTTGGTGTAAGATTGTATAGTTAAATATTTATGTGAAGTATTTCCTATTCAGAATGTTCTGGAACAAGGAGATGCTTTATTGCCATTACTTTTCATCTTTACTTTAGAACATGCCATTAAGAAGGTCCAAGAAAACTCAGAGGGACTGAAATTAATCGGAAAAATTAGAATGTGGTCTACGCTGATGATGTCGACTTATTTGAAAAAAAAAACATAAATGCAGGTTGATTCAAAAGTTATGTTACCCAAATGGAACATGATATGCATTTATTAATATAATACATATTTCATACATTCTGTACATTTTACAATGTAAAGAAACTCCGTACAAGATCATCTTCAATGATCATAATAGGTGTTCAGAGTGACCTCCTCCTACACCAGTGTAAGCCAGAATCCTTTGTATGATGTTTGTAGACACTGCATGTAGCAGTGCACATGAAATTTGAGCAATCTGAGTTTTGATGTTGGCCTTAAGTTCCTCAAGTGTGTGTGGATTCATCTTGTATACTTGTCCTTTTTGGGGGGCCCCAGAGAATGAAATCAGTGTGTGACAAGTCTGGTGATGTGGGGGGCCATAAACCTTTAGAAATCAGACAATTGTCAAAATACTCTTTCAAGAAATCCATCATTTTGTGAGAAGTATAGCGTGGTGCCATCTTGCTGAAGCCAACAATGGCGTTCATCCTCTTCCAACATTTAAATGAACTGGGTTATGGGTTCCTGGTATACCTCAGTTTCAACTGTGGTCTTGGTTAAGATTGGAACAACTGAATGCCTGCAAGACAATGAACACCTTACACCAATTTTTTGTGGATGTTAGGATTTTCACTTGACAATATCCTGCATTGCTGACTCTTTATGTATCCCTCAAGGTGGAACCACACTTTGTTACTAAGATAAACTATATTAAGCATGTTTATTCCATTTTCCTCAACAAAAGACTGAAACCACCTGCAATACTGTAATCACTTTGCTGTATCTGGATCTTTCAGTTCTTGGACAGCCCTAATGCAGTAAGTATGCAGCTGAAGTTTCCCCACAGCCCTCTGGGTAATGGAGTAGGACATTCGTACCTGTGATACAAACTTTTCTGAGACTTTTCCTTGGAGATTATTGCAGCCACACCTGCACATCTTCAAGTTTTCCTGCAGTTAATACAGATGGTTGCCCACTTTTATTTTTTTTTGTCCTGTACACTTCCTGTCTCATGAAAAGGGATTAGAACTCTTGAAATTGTCATCTTATTTAGATGAACATCAGGATATATTCTCTGAAACTGTTTTTGCACCTTTGCTACAACCGCAATGCAAAGTTCAATAACGTAAACCCACTATTGCTGGAAAAAGCCCATGATGCTCTCAGATTATGCGAACTGATACGGTCAGCAGATGGGTGATGCAGCAGTTCAGTCAGTGAGTTAAGCCATCATGATATGATGCTCATTTAGTACCAACAGTAAACAAAAGAATATACCTACATATACAGGGCATACACAAAAGAATGGTGCGGTTTCAAAAGTGAATAAAAAATTTATGTCTCACATTACACGGGCACAACATACACCTTCAGCGGCGGCAACTGTCCAAGTTTCTCATGCGCTACCAGCAGTTCGCTTCTCGTGCTTACTGCGTGGCCGCGGGGCCAGTATCAAAGATGGCGTTGCAGCTGGAGAAGGCTTTCTGTGTGCTCCGTTTTGAGGTGTCCAGAACCTTCTCCCTTGGCCACCCCGTTCGCCAGATCTTACACTGTGCGATTTCTTTCTTTGGGGGTTCGTTAAAGACAATGTTTATGTACCACCATTGCCCATGTCCATCCATGAAATTCGTGATCGGATAACGCATGCACTGCAGGCCATTACAGCGGACATGCTACACCGTGTCTGGGATGAGTTTGATTACCGTGTGGATGTGTGTCGTGTGACCCAGGGTGCACACATTGAAGGATTGTAATTACCAAATGAGAAACTTGGACAGTTGCCGCTGCTGATGGTGTATGTTGTGCCCGTGTAAGGTGAGAAATAAATTTTTTATTCACTTTTGAAACCGCACCATTCTTTTGTGTATGCCCTGTACTTACATTCTTAGATACTTTAATTTTGGGTGACATGACTTTTGAATCATCCTGTAGTATAAAAAGAAGTTGTATTAATTAAGGAGGTTGGTCTGGAAGTAAATGCTGAGCAAACTAAATATATTTACGTTTCATTAACAGAATGCAGGACAAAATCACAGCATAAAAACAGCTAATAAATCAATTAGAAATGTGGCAAAGTTGAAATATTTTGGAACAATATTAACAAGGCAAAATTGTAGCGACAGGGAATTAAGAACAGATTAACTGTGTAAAATACCTTCTACCATGCTTTCCAGAATGTGTTGCCCTCCTTACTTCTATGTAAACACGTAGAGGTTAAAATGTAAAGAACTCTAATTTTGCCAGCTCTGTTGTGTGGGTGCAAAATTACGTCTCTAATATTTAAGGAAGGACACAGTTTAAGGGCATTAGTGAACAGGGTGTTGAGGAGAATATGTGGGCCTGAGAGGGAAGAAGTACTGAGGACAAAAAAGAATTTGCATAAGGAGGAGCTTTGCAGCTTCATGACATGTCTCCTTCACAGAATATTAGTAGGTTGTTCAAATCAAGTAGAACAAGATGCGTGGAACATGTAGCATGCATAGCTGGGAGTAAAACTGCATAAAGGAAAGAGACTGTTTGTTAGACCAAGGCATAGATGGCCTAATATTAAAATTAGTGTGGGAGGACGTGGAGTGGGTTTGTCTGGGTGAGGTAGGGGCCAGTGGGGGGGGGGGTGCTGGTGTGAAAACAGTAATGATCCTTCAGGTTGCACGTGACATGTTTTCAGAGCTGCTTGATTTATGTGCACTTCACACATATAAAAAGAACACTGAATGTCATAATCAGATATTAACATATATATATCTGCCAGACCTCTACATGTCCCATAAATATGTGGAGCTGTGGGAGAACTTTTTCTTTAACATGGCAGTCAGTATGTCAGAGATGGCTGACTGAGAAGGTTAACTGATGGCACAAAAAAAAGAAGAGGTGAACTATACAACACAGTATTAAAAAAAATGCATTAGTTTAAATTGCATCTGTTCTTTGATACACATAATATACAGGATCATAAGTGTTAATTAGCACAGTGGACTAGGGGAAAATAGTCTGTTGATGGAAAACATGTTCAGTACATGACAACTGGCAAATATGGTGAACAGTTGAACCACACTGCCAATAGAATCATTGTTTTCACTGTAAACTCGCCTTTTAGCATTTATGCCACCTTTCACAATATGATTCAGGAAGTCACCACTGTTACCACTAAATTTCCCAAAGCTGGTGGCACAAAGTATTAACAAAACTACTTATCTGTGTCAGGAATTTCATTTATCACATGCGGTTTAGCGTGAGGTATTTTTTTTGTTGTAGTTGAGTATGGAGTACTGGTGGAATGATAATTGACAGGGGAAATTGAAATGTTTGGAGAAAAGCATGTCCCTTTGCCACTTTGTTCACCACACATTTCACATCAAGTGGACTGGCATTGAACCTGTCCCATGGTGAGAAGCCAGGAAGTAACTTCGTGAGCTGTGGTATGAGGTATTCTACAGTAGGATATGTCACTGTTTTTTTTGTAAGGTTTTGCCTCTGATTTCCATGGCAGTCTTGCTTATATTTAAAAAATTGTTGGCAAGATTTGAACTTTGTTTTTTATTTTACGTGCACGGGCATTATAATTGATTATGAATTCTTGTGTTCTCTTCCTGTTTGAGAAATTAAAGATCTATGTCTGCATGAAAGCTGTACCAAGAAGGCTTTCTTGTCATGAATACTTCTGACTTCTATTTGCGACTGGCAGAATTGGACCATATGAGTTCTCCTCAAACTCCTTTTTATGTATCTGAGTTTGTTTTCAATATGTGTATCATGTGGTAACAATCCAATGAAGCAAGCTAATGTGCCTTTAATAAAAGAGTTTGATAAATAAATCAACTAAATGGAAAATATTGATTCATTTATCTTCATCTTCATAATCATGGTTGTGTGAGCCAAAACTCTCATGTACACATAATGTCATATAAGGATTCCAAGAATGTTAATGTGATATGTTTATTGATGATTTTTAAGGTTTTGCAAATTTGAAATACTAAATGATTTGTTTACACTTCTTTGACTTCTTCAAGCAAATGCACCATCAGGCAAATGTTTAGAAGCACCTTTTGAAGTGTTTGTTGCAGAATGGCTGCAGTCCTGCCACCTTGCATGTCTGACATGCTCTTGCCAGTTCTGAACAACATAAACTGTTGTATTGGCAGCAGTGTGGCCATGCGCTTGCGTGTGTCTCAAAACAGGATTCACAGTCATCACAGACACCTGGAACATATTTTGTTACTATACTGAGCAGATGATGGTGCATGTGGCTTCATAATCTGCCCACTGCTGTATTACCCTCCAGAACCCTTTGACTTGTGTTAACCATCTGAAAACCTTTTGTCACTAGGTAAGGCCATCACTACCAACATATGTGTGAAGAGACTGACTAGATAGCTGGAGGGTGATACAGGGAGTTGTGGAGGGGGTCAATCTATGGGACTGCTTTCCACAGCCTTAGTATAGGCATGTGAAGCACATCAGTTGCTAGCTGAAGCTGTGTTTCCTTGTTTTTTATGTGGAAGTCCTTAATGTGCATAGTTTAAAACTTCATGTAAGAAGACTGGATATGTGCACTGTATTTTGGCAAAATCAGGGTGTGGTACCAAAATAAATTCTTCTCTGATTGTACATCAGTAAGTGATCTTTTTGTTTATATATTTGGCACACTAATTTACTGCAGATGTAAGTAATCAAGTTGAGGTGCACAGCACCAAAGTATAAGTGATTTATCCTTGTTAAATATTCCTTACAAGAAAGCATTTCAAGTTAAAGTTTTACATCTTAGTAACGATATGTGGAAGGTTTTTGTTAGCAGTGATGTTTTGAAGCTTTCATGGTGCCTCATAAAGTCTTCTTGGGCTATCACTTGTGTCTGGAGCATAAATCCATATTTCACAGACCATCTCTAGTTCCTTCATCAGGGAATGGTATAATGGTCAGTTTATACACATTTAAGGATCCCCAAGGCCCTCATAGACACCATTTTGCCTGGCCAATACCATCTGCAGTTCAGACAGTCTTGGATATTGGAGTACAGCACTTAAAGAATACTTTCCAACAAAATGGCTACAGCACAAGTGAGATCCAATACCTTTGCTCCAAACAGAAAGTAGTAGCAATTAAATGCAGAAAAATTGTTTACAGACAGATACATTTAAAACTGCTGAGTACATCATTTGGCACATATATAGCAAGGTACTTGCAGAAATGTGAAGGGAGGAGATTCTGAGCTGAATATAGGACAAAGTCACAATATAAGGATGGGCAATAAATTCTTTGAAAGTGTTACATTCAAATATTTGGGAGCAGATTAAATTCAGGGAATGCTTACTATCATTTGGTCAAGAATCTTTTGTGTTCCCATTTTATATCTAAGAATATAAAGATTACAGTGTACAAAACTATGATTTTTGGTTGTTTTATACGGGTGTGAAACTTGGTCTCTCACATTAAGGGAAGAACCTAGACTGAGAGTGTTCGAGAATAGGGTGCTGAGGAAGATACTTGGGCCCAACAGGGAGGAAGTAACAGGAGACTGAAGAAAATTGCATAATGGAGAGCTTCATTATCCATACTCCTCACCAGATGTTATTGCATGAGCAAATCAAGGAGGATGAGGTGGGCAGAGCATTAGTTATATATGGGAGAGAAAATATATATGGTTTTGGTGGAGAAAAGAAGTCAAGAAACCTCGTGGAAGACCTGAGAATAGATGGGGATGATATTAAAGTTGATCTTAAACAGGTTGGAAGGGTGTGGACAGTATTAGTCTGACTCAGGATGTGGGCTAGTGGCAGGCTTCTGTGAACACACTAACTAACCTTCTGGTTCCGTAAAATATGGGGCATTTCGACTAGCGAAGGAACTATTAGCTTTTCAAGAAGGACTCTACTACATGAAGTTTGTTATTAAATAGGGTGTGTATGTGTGTGGAGTTAATTCATCTGGCTCAATTTAGGGAACAGAATTGAAGTATAGTTGCACAAAGAGCAGGAAATTTCTTGACTAGTTGAATCCTTGAGGCTAATTCCGGTCAGTGCAGTTGGTTGGTTATCTTGAGGTGAGATATCCCTTTGTGTTTATATTATATTTAGGTTTTGAAACCCCTCCAAAATCCAACCTCTGGCGTCCCCATCGCGGTTGGGCATAACGTCTATAGGTGACTAACAAGGGCAATGGTTCACCCAAGCCAAGGTGTGAGTCAATGTGCCGAGGGCTGCATGGCACTGGGGTGGTGATAGCAGTGCCGTTGACAATCCCCTCGGGGCACCAGGCAGCACCCCGTTGTATTTATGCCTTCCACTCGTAAGGGGCTCTGCTGATGGTGACTTATTTCCCCATTACTCGTGGGACTTTTATGTAGAAAATACGAAATAAAAAACCTATCAAAAGCAGGGATGCTGTGGTACAGAGGGACCTGCCTAGTTGTGCTCAAAAGGGGGCCAGCCAGTCTGGCGAACCACCCCAGGGAGCTGATATTCCTGGCAAACCCAGGGACATTGAGCATCTGACAAAAGTCGAGGACAAACGGACACAAGATGTCCTGCAAATGTAAATTTATTCAAATTAATCTGCACCATAGTAGGGCGGCGACGGCACTCCTTTTCCCGAAAAATAGCTATAGGGGAGACAGATATAGCACTTATTCAGGAATTCTGGGTTTATGGGGACTGAATAAGGGGTTTAGGCAACATAAGGGGGACATTGTTTTCTGCTAGATCTGGTATTGCTCCTAGACCCTGCATTTTTGTCAGGAACACAGTTCATGCCTTTCCACATAAAAGAGGTCTTCTAGGGATATTACAACGGTGAGGGTGACTTACACTAGAGGAGGGAGCAAGAGGGAACTTATTGTTATCTCAGCATACCTCCCCTGTGATTCAGATGAACCACCCCGGTCAAAGGGGTTCAGGGAAGTCGTTGAATACTGCAGTAGGAATAAACTGCAGCTCATCGTTGGATGTGATGCCATTGCACACCACATTATATCGGGGAGCACGGACATCAATCCACGAGGAGAGTGCTTAATGGAATACTTGGTTAGTACAAATCTCGGTACTCTTAATAAAGGTAACAGGCATACTTTTGTAATTAGTAATAGGAAGGAGGTTACAGATTTGACACTAGGGACTGACAAGATAGGGGACCTAGTGACTAATTACCATATATCTGATGAAATCTCTTTGTCAGACCACAGAAACACAGTGTTTCAAGTGGGTGACCTGGAAGTTACCAGGCTCACATACTGCAACCCCAAGAGAACCAATTGGGAGTCGTATCGGGAAGACCTAAAGGTAAATCTAGGGGTTGTACTGAGAGTTATACACTTGGTGAGGGATGTACAGCTGGCTGTTGACATGTTGCAACATGCCATCCTCTTGTCCTATCACCAAAACTGTCCAGCCAGGGTGGCTGTCTCACCAAGTACGGTTCCTTGGTGGAACAAAGAGTTGAGCCACCTTAAAGCTTCAACAGGACGGCTTTTTAATCAAGCTAAAAGGACAGGTGACTGTGAATCATATAAGCCGGCCCTCACCTGTTAGAACAAAGAAATTAGAAAAGCCAAACGGTCCTCTTGGAGGGACTACTGTCAGGGGATCGAGGATGTACCTGACAGGGCCAGACTCATGAGGATCATGGCCAGTCAGTCGGCCAACAGGGTGGAATCTATTAAAATACTTGATAGCCGATACACACAATCTGGAAAAGAGACCCTGAGGGAACAATACAGAGTTCATTTTCCAGGGTCTGCTGGAGAAGAAGTAACCTTGGAAGGACAGGGACAGCCAAACCTGAGAGCATTTGCTGCTCACAGGGAGGACCGGGAACTGTCTAAAAGGGTCATTGACCAGTCTAAAATAAGATGGGTGATTAGCACATTTAAACCATTTAAATCGGCAGGGACTGATGGAATTGTACCTGCTCTCTTGCCAAACACTCAACGACTCATCTGTGCCGTATCTTTAGAGCCTGCCTAGCAAGAGGGTATATACCCAAAGCTTGGAGGCAGGTCAAGGTGACGTTTATCCCTAAACCCAGGAAGGTCAACTATACCAAGGCTAAGCCATAACGTCCTATTAGCCTATTGTCCTTCATGCTGAAAACGATGGAAAAATTGGTGGACAGGCATATTGGGGACGAGATTATGGGGCTATGTCCCCTTCATCGATACCAATTTGCCTACCAACCAGGGAAGTCCACTGAAATTGCACTACATCGTGTGATCACATATATACAGGAAACAGTGGAAAACAGCGAAGTTACACTGGGAGCTTTCTTAGATATTGAGGGAGTTTTGATAGCACCTCATTTGACATCATAACAATGGCTGCCCATCGACGGTGTGTCTTTGGATCGGCTCCATGCTGGGCAGCAGGAAAATCAAAGCCACGCTTGCAAGAGGAACTCTGGAGGGGTCTGTGGCCAGGGACTGTCCGAAGGGGGGCGTTCTATCGCTTCTGCTGTGGAGCCTGGTGGACGAACTCATAGGAGGACTTGATAGGAATGGCTACTATACACAGGGATATGCAGATGACATTGCTCTCCTTATCCTTGGAAAATTCCCAAACACTGTCTCAGAGCCTTTGAGTATGGTAGAACAGTGGTGTGATAGGACACAGCTGTCTATCAATCTACAAAAGATGGTGGTAATACCATTCGCTCGGAAGAGAGATTTAAGGATCCTAAAGGAACCAACCCTCTCCGGACACACTTTACAGCTGACTACTGAAGTCAAACGAGGTGGCCCCCAAAAGTTCGGGGAATTTGAATTCCACGCGCGAACCGGTTGTGGTATGGCCTGCCGCCGCTAGATGGGGCGAGCAGTACCCTTTGTGAATTAGTGTGCCAACAGCCGTGAAGGCGAGAGGCCGCGTTCTTGAGTTTCGTGCGTTTTTGTAACGTTGTGTTGTAGTGGTTCATATGTTAATAGAGAACATGTGTCTCATGCTTCTGGAAAGGATTAGATGCGGGCGTGTAGTACGCAAGGGAGAGAACAGAACTGCGTGCAAGAAGGTGATCGGAGAACCTGAAGGGAAGAGACTTGGCAGCTCGGGTGTATATGACAGGGCAGTATTAAAATTGATGCTAAAGACGCCAATTTTGAAGGCGTGGAGACTAGAGGCATGTGATTCAGGGTAGGGAAAATTGGCGGGCCCTGAGTCAGAATAATCCATTTCACCGTCTCCCATCAATTTTAATATTATCCTCTTAGGTCTTCCAAGCGGACAGGGATAGGGACGAGTGGCGGGTTCTGAGCCAGATTAATCCAATCTACTGTCTCCCATCTTTTTAAATATTATTCCTCTAGGTCTTCCACGCGGTCTCCGTCCTTAACGATCTCCTACCAAAACCCTGTAAGCAGTGTGGGCTGGGACAGCGTAATCGGTATAGCGGCTCGCTGCGGGCTTGGCGGCCCGGGGATCGAATCCCTGTGGGGGTGAGATTTTCCGCACTCGTCCAGACCGGCGCTGGGGCGCACCCAGCCTGCTGTACAATGGGTACCATGTCTCTTCCGGGGGTAAAGGGGCCCGGGCGTGGCCTTGACCACCCACCCCCATCTAGCACCGAGGTTAAGGAAAGAGTAGAGCTATACCTCTACTCCCCCCTTGGGCCTTCATGGCCTGTTGTAGGGCGAACTTTACCTTTTACCTTGTAAGCATTTCTCTTGTCTCCCATGCGTGCCACATGCATCTCTGTTTTCATCCTGTCCTGTTACCTCCTGCCACAAATCAATAAACCTGATCTGTTCACTTTTTGACGCGGACAAGAACCTCTGTGACGTTCATTACCCAAGTATTGAACACCCCTGGCGCTCTGGTCTCTGTGTTCCAGGTGACATAATTGCATGATGCCAGACCGGCCAGACAGGTCCCACAGCGGCTGACGTATCCTTCCCCACACCAGGAACAAGATTTCGGATCCAAACCCAATGCTACCGAGACCAGCTGGTTTCTGACATCATTTTAGAATTCTGTATAGACTGACTGTTAAGAGGAATGTTATGAACTGTAGACGATTTTTACGTCACAGGCACAGGTTTATCCCCAGGGCAGTCCATAAGATATGTCTACTGGATGAAGTGTCAACGCAGCAGTTTTGTCTTCGTGTACTGGGGTGTTTCCGTGTTAACATCATTCCACCAACGCTCCAGATCTCCGCGAGGAAGCGGCGATAGGCCCTATAATCCATCACAACTTCCATCCGTAATTCCGCACCAGCACTTGTGTCTATTCAAATATGGGTGTTCGTATTTTCCCAAGTCGGTATAGTGACTAGGCTACGGACTAGACCATCCGGGGTTCGATTCCCGACAGGGAAGAGAGATTTTTCTCTTTCCAAAAGGCCCAGACTGGCTCTGGTGTTCAACCAGCCTTCTATTCAATCGGCATCAGGTACACTTTTCCCGGGGCAAAGAGGTATAGGCGTGATGTTGACCACGATGTTATGAATGATTGGGGCTATACCTCCAGTCCTTCCATATGCCCTCGTGGCGTGTATAATGACAATTTTACCTCCTATCCACGCCTATACCTTAGAAGTAGTCTCTTCCCTTCAGGTTTCCGAACAACGTTTTGCTTGCATGTCTCTCGCCTACGCTTCCTACATGCCCCTCCCATCTCACCTCATTGTCATCATCGTAATAGTATCTGGTGAAGAGTACACATTACGAAGCTACCCATTATGCAATTGTCTCCATCCTACTGTCACTTCTCTCTCATCATCACCCAGGAAAGTCAGACAATATGGAGCACCTCGTATTTATGGCGACCTTACCTCCTGGACAGTTCTCAATGACACGCCTGGCCTCGGCCTGCCGACAAGCCAGACCTTCTGCGCCAAGTGGACATGACGTCACGTCCGGTGGCATGTCGAGTTGTCCGCCAAATACGGAGTGTGTCTGAAAAATTTAAATACGTACAGCACAACTGTGTTGAAATTTAACTCGGATCAGAGTGTTTATTAATGACACTGAATATCGCGGCCACCGTATTGACTTTATAGTATGGTTTGTTTAACGTCACTCAGCTCGGATTACATAGCGCCGAATGAATAACAAATTTGGAAGGATGAGGAAGGAAAATGCCGTAGCTTGATTTCAGGTACTATCCCGGCATTTGCCTCGAGGGACAGAGAAAATTCAAGCGATACGTCAGTGTGCCGGCCAAGATTCGAAGCGGGTACCTCTTGAATACGTGTAAGCTAACTTGCTTCGCCTTGTCGGATAGGATTAGAATTTTACAAATGGCACTGACTACAGCGGCCGACATATTGGACTAATGTACAATATAGCGCCAGGATATTCAGTTAATCCCCGTGCACCTTGTTGAAGGCTCCAGGTCTGGATAAGGCGACGACCAACTTGGCGAGCGTAGATGGTTCGTCCGGGATGGCTGCCAGCGCCATTGCGGCTAGTAACACCACTGCTTCACTCCTCATTTGTATCTGCAGCAGTATGAACGTGGCAAGTCAAGAATAGTAAATAATATATACGTAACTATCAAACTGCTGAGAACAACCAGCTATCTAAATGTATAACTGAACCAAGAAATGTTATAAAATATTGCAGTAGTAGTTTATATTTAATCACGTTTTTTTTTAAAACCTTTCATGTTGTTATACAATGCGAAGTTTCGTCACCGTTCCAGAGACATTTGCAGTGGAACCTTATTCTCAGCCAGATACTTTCAATTTTTATTGGTCTCATTTTAGTATTATCCTTTTATATACGACTTTATTTTCCAACTGCATTTTTAAAGACCATTTCTCATTGAGCTTTTCGTTTGCCATTTGCTCCTGTATGCCCCATCCATACAGTTCTTAATGATTTACTCGCCTTGACAATACTCATTGAACATTTTACGTGCTATGCAATGTTCTCCACTTCCATTTCGCTATTGTTTCGTTGTTTTACATGAAAATAATTATGCAGAGAGGGAGGACGGTTAAAAGTTTGCCCATATGTCAGCCTTCTCATGAGCCGTCACTGCACTGTGAGGTCTTTAGTGCGAGCCGGTGTTATCTAGCTTTGATTTGTCTGTCACATATCATGGAGCAGACATCAACAAAAGAAATGAGTGCCTCCGTCATTATAAACGTAAGTTAAATTACCAAAATGTATGAAAAAGGATATTTTAGAACAGAGTACAGTGATGTTATGAATGTTAATATTCGCTCCATTTTTGTGCTTTGGTCTGTTAAATCAAATGATACGCCTATTTATCATCAAACCCTGGATCATTTACTGCTTCCAGCGCATCGTAGTGTTCAACAAACGTTCTCATGATTTAAAACTGCTGAACCAAAAGCGGCATTCGAGGGGGAAGCGGAGGGAAGGATGGTAACTTTAAGTGTGAGGATCAATTTTTCACGTTATATTCACTGTGCATCATGATAACAAATCAAAAGTTTAAAAACCAACACATGCACTATATTGTTACAAGTAAGTCAATTACCCCTTTAATTGACTTACTTGTAAGAATATAGTGCATGTGTTGGTTTTTAAAATTTTGATTTGTGAGGATCAATGTTCAGTTTCATTGTTCAGTCGCCATGCTACAGCAGCTTTTCCAAACTGTGAAGTTGTTTTAATAAACACATTCACAATGAACATCTGACAGTATGTTTAATGTGATTACTCAGTATTTTAAATCACATAATTATTAATTAAACCGTTATAAATGGAATTACATCTAAGTATATAAAACTTCAGTTATAACCCGCACCATTACAAAAGTCAAACCGTTCACGCTGTTTAACTGGAACACATACACATAAATGCATTGTGTGGATAAAATGCACAGTTTTTTTTAAGTTAAAGCGGGTGGTACACATAGTTACCAGTGGCATATAAAGTGTATATGCATAAAAGGAACTGAAACAATTTAATACTTCCAGGAGGCTAGACATGACGTTTCTAACCCGAACATTTGCTCACGCCTGGAGTCGAATCCAGCCTGTCTTCAACGACTGGGCTATCACAATTCATGTTTCCTTCGATAATGGATTAACAATTTTAAAAACGATCGTAAGTGGGAAACGCCGTGGTTTATGTAGGTAAGATAGCACCTGAGATGGTGAAATATGTGTCATGATGGGGCCGATGTAGCACAATAGGCATATAGAATCCTGACTCGCAAACTGCTTGGAAAGTTGCCAGACCATAACGGAGGGCTCCAATTCCGATATTCTATCTTACAGGTCCGAGTAAAAAGGTAAGTTTGTCTCTGTGCGCGACATGAAGGCATTAGGGGGAGTGAAGTTTAGCTCCAGCCATTCGTAACCTCGGCACTAGAGGGAAGTAAGTGGTCAGCCTTACAACGTGGCCGCTGTGTGTAGGGTGAAAGAGCCTGAATAAGAGGCTGGGTGGACACCACTACCGGTCTGGAGGTTTTGGAGAAAAGATAAATATCTTGCCAATACCGGGATTCGAATCCCAGATCGTCCAGCCCATATCCTAGTCACTAGTTACTGGTTCCGAGTCCTTGAGCAGGTGTCACGGATCGTGTACCGGTACTCTTCTTCTCCGCCCCCCCGCCCCCCTCCAAACGAAACGCATGTCAGCTGCGTGCGGAAGAGCAAAAGGTTGTAGATTGCATGCGTGTGTGTGTCTACATGTATGTGTGTAAGTACACATGTACGCATGTGTTAGACCTAAGGGACAGAAAAGATGTCGCGTTCCAGTCGTTAGCACACACTTCTGTCCATTCTGGACGTTTCGGTTTCGAATATTGGCATGGAGGCCGGTAGTACTATGGTTTCATGTTGTTTTCCTCAGCTCCTCCAGTCCAATGCCGTAACAGTTCTCAGACTGGACTAGGACTGCTTCATTTTGCCTCCCTTCACATTCGTTGTTCAATAATAATCCTGTCATTTGACGCTATATGGTCTGAGCTACTGAAACGTCATCAGGTATATAAATACGTGGATAAACGAACAGTAACCCGACAGTGCTGGCACTGCAGTAATGAGTGTGACTCCCATTCCACTCATTATACGAGGTATGAGGCCAGCTATCCTTACTCAGATATTCTGTGCTCTTCCCCAGGCAGATGGATCACTATCACGTCTTATATCACAGTTTTGTTCACCACTCAGTACTTTAAGAGTGAAGTCATCTCTGTCTGGGCCATGAAGACATATAGGGGGAGGAGAGATATAGCTCCGCTCATTCTTAACCTCGGTTCGGTGGAGGGGAGTGTTTATCTTTCATTCACACTACCTTGCCTTGTTTTTACATACAACCATTACGGTCCTAAAAGAATTAACTAAGCAATTAGAAATAAGGAAAGATTTCCTTGTACTTAAACAGAGCACCATGAAAACTTAGAGGCAGCGGGGAGAAGAACACCACGTATTCTAGACCTCGACCTGAGATGGACGTCAATGATCAGTTTCACGCTCTGGCCGATATATCTCCTGCTGTCTTTCGGATGGGGGGCTACTCTGGATGCAGTTGTGTTGAAAATACCCAAACACCTTGAAGCGAATATCAGCCGCAGGCACCAAGATCATAACCATAGAACTAAAACAATCTCTAGACACAACAGACCAAATTTGTTTCAATATTTACGTAATACAGTTAGGTGTAGCGTACAGGGGTTCGTGCGAACTAGAAACTGGATAGATGGACAGAGAGAAAAACAAACCCCAGTTTGTTATACCAAAATATTAAATTCCAAGCCACTGTGATAAAACGTGCGAAAATAATAAAACCTGTCAAATACTTAGGCGGGCCGGACAGAATATTAAACACTTTAGGCAGCTGTTACACATCGTACAAGAAAGATACAAACCCAAATGTTATAAGTTTTACAAGTTTGGCCGTATTGACAGTGTAGATTATGTGCTAACAAACTTCAGATTCAAATAAACAAAGTATGATGTCCTGTAATAAGTGTAGCAAAATGTATAATGACAACATCTAACATGAACTTGTCACAGAAAAATAAATTTTATCAAACCAATCTCTTCTGTCTCTGTTTAAATTTAAAACAATTTTGTAATAAAATTCTTCTTTCTGTTAAGTTTGCCTAAATCACGGATCATCTACACGTAGCAAATAAGGAACAGTAAATACACGTAATGCAGCTTGCTGCTGCGATGTTCATTGTTTCATCGCTTGAGACGTCGCACTTACAGTAATGAACAATGAGGAGACTGTTACTCACCGCGCGCAGCTGTTCACTACCTAACCGTCGACTGTACACTGATCACCAGGCATGTGAAAGTCCTCGGTTCCCTGTTGCGCGGCGAATATGTCACTGACGTTACGGAATGTTCCAATTTGTCCGAGACGTTCTTTGTACAGAAAGTAGTAACTAGTGTTACAATGTCCGAGCGATGATCTACATGTACGGCACATGGACGAGACAAAAATGCATTAAGACAGTTGGATAAGTCGCGGATGTTAATTATACAAACTGTCAGCAAGTAGGTTCTATAACTGACCTTCGAGTGTTATGAGTAGATAATTGTTTATGGTGAACAGCAAATGACTAGGGACAAGAGCGCCATCTGGATTTTTTGCAAGGTGTTGCACATTGCCCATATGAAAAGTGACAAGATTTTTAATGATCATCAATGAACAAGATAGTAACATCGTTAGCGTTTAATTGAAATCCTTAATCAATAATCGGACCAAAACTGGAGGAAAGGTACAAAATTTACTTTAGTATTGGAGGAATTTTTATTGTTTCATTTAATAAATTATTAAATATCAAAATACCAAGTTTATGCAAAAGCACCACTTTGCACCTCGCTGCCGTCGCCCCTGACTTAGGAGGAGGTCCTTGACTGGAGGGGAACAATAAAAGCCTTAGGCGGAGACGGGAGTGATATAGCTTCTGAATGCGAAACCAAGACTCATGCTGGTATAGTAATTTCAAATTCACTGGGAACCCTTCCTTCCAAAGTCCCTTCCAAGGCAGCATTTATTAGTATCGACACACTTCAGTCGAGGTAAATAACACTTGAAAATAATACGTAGTCAAAAAAAAACTAAATAAAGAGATCTCTAAAAGTCAATTTTTAAGAACATTTGATGACACTATACTGCACATAGAATTGCTCTTTCCTAGACTTTGCCTATAGTCTGGTATTCAAAAGGGACATAACTTTTTGAAACATTGACCTATTCTGAGGTGAAGTGGTGGGTAGGCACAGACTGAGTTGTGTCTGACGGAAAGAGTTTTTTCATTTTAGTGATTCCCTTCACGCCTTTCATCTGAGAATGGGAGCAGATTGATCCCGTGAAATGTCGGGTTCTTTTGAAAAACAGATGACGGGAAAGTCCAGAACCCTATTAATCCTAAATCTGTATGAAACTGAAATCCGCTTGTTTTGAAGTTACTTAAAATGGAAGACCACAAAAGAGTTTACCCGTTTATACATTTTCCTTTGAGATATCAACCGGTACTTTCAAATGTACTATTTTACTTTAAGAATATCCAAATTTGATGCAGTACATATATTCCAGACATCTTCAAAATGAACTTAGAATTAGGTTACATGCCTTACACTTGTGTCAGAAAGTTTGTCGCAAAAGGACGCTGCTTTTATAACCGTGGCAGAGGGGTTTATTCCACATTAGAACCGAGACACAATTGACATTTTTTTGGTGCTCGATTGGTATTGTGTACACAGGCCTGCCTTTACTTGGTTTTAGTAAGTATAAACTTATATAATTGCTCCTATGTTGTGTCACTTTAAGTTAAAATAATAAAGCAGTGTCAGAATGAGAAAAATGTAATTTCGGCTTTCGGGCTTTCAACATATCCTTTGTTCCAACATTTCGGATTACATTGCAGTCGCCATTTGCAGGGTGAATGAGTCGGAAGGTGAGTGCGATCCATGGCTAAACCCTGAAAGCCGAAGTCATACATCACACACAGAGACGAAAACCCAAGGAAAATAAAGTGAAAAACTTTTGTATCAAATTTAAAGGTACAAAATTTTTCATTCAAGTCGTTCTGTTTGAAACTTCGGCATTTACATTTCTTTACAATAAATATTTCTGCTCCCACATTACTATACGTATTATTTACCATGTTGGAAACTCATTTTCTTGCAAGAGCATTTGTGTGATGCCTTTAATGTACTCGTATGTATACAGAATCCGTCCAAATCTCAAGGAAGTGTTCATTTCCTTGTTTCCGGTTGCTGCCCGCCTGACATCTGTCGTCAGGTGAAAGTGGTTTACCGAAGTGGTTCCTGTGGTTCACTTATTTCCTTATTATATGGGGGTAAGTTAATCAGGGGGTGAAGCTAATCACCAATCATCAGCATATAGTATGTGTGCGGCTTCACCTGATCTCCATACTTAGAACTTCATAATTTGGTTTATAGGCTCTGAAGGATCTTCTGTTACTATTGTGTTAATTCAGTCGTTCTGATTATTACCATTATCGCAGTTTATTAAAATTTAAACAAATTGAGAGTAAGGTCTCAACAACCCGCTTGTGGACCATGCCCTGAGCTTCAGCCCACTCGTTACCCTATTTAAGATCAATTTCAAAAGAGAGGCGCGTTTTATTCCACGGCCCTAATCATGACAATCATTTCCATAAATCGGCTGAAAAATCGGCTGGGACACCGTCTCTACTGATTCAGTTTTGTCGTGTCGTGATTTTCTTCAAGTCCCTCCAGGCGTATTCCGGGATACTACGTCAAAATGGACAAGGCCCGGATTTTCTCATCCTTCGCAGTTTACTAATCATCCTACACTCCATGCCATATAGTCTGAGCCCCTTCCATCGTCGTTAAATAAGCCGTAAATATAAATATGTCTTGTAATTGAAAAAGTTCAGGTGATTTTCTTACAAATTTGAAAGTGTATGCAGAATACTGACCACTTCACCGTTCCAAAATGTATTCTGTGGGCTTACGCAGTTGTCACATTGAACACGTGTTTTCAGACTGTCTTGGTAATAGCATCGTGTTCGGCAAATATGCCGAAGATTGGGTTACGGGGTTTACGTATATTGTGGCCTTACGATTTATGATGCCTTCAGGATTGTAGATAACCAATGTTTCGACGGAACCTGCTGCTTCTCTTACGATTTATGACGCCTTCAGGATTGTAGATAACCAATGTTTCGACGGAACCTGCTGCTTCTCTCCCCATTTATAACAAAATAAATCACCATTTTCACGACAATTCCCTTGAATTTCACTGATTGACAATAGCACTTTTCCCATCATAAATAAAATGATTTTACTAACATAATTCGGACCCCATAGTCTCGTTCGTGACAATCAGATGTACCGCATGAAAGTGAGTTTGGCGTAGAAGCGATTTCCCCATTGAAAAATCGTAGAAGAATTTACCATAGCCCAACTACATAAATCATATGTACTGAAGAAAGTAGCCTGGCACTGAACCACCGTAGCGATTTCTGAGGTATTTTGACGTTTTGACGCAAAAATTTGGCTCCCGAAGCAGGGTTCAGATACATAATATATCCCTGGTTGATAATTATGTAGAGAAAGCTCATGCTGTAATGCGCAGATGACGCAACAATTATTATAATTCTTTGCACCATCACCATGTGACAGGAATGATAAGTGAAGATCGTGCTTTCCGCATGGCTACGAGAAACTGTAAAACTTGGATACACACTGCCTTCTGTTTCAGAGAAATAGCAGCTTAATCTCGATGCACTTCAGTATCTTATAGCTAAAGAGGCATGAAGACGCAACTTTAAACACCACGCCATCGAACAATGTGAGTCATGGACCAGTGGTGAGTGGCTAGAATTAAATCCATCAGTAACGTAGAGTGGAATTTCCACCCTGGATTTAAGTCTTCTGGGATGTGACGCTGTGTCGTCGGCTGAGTTGTTACCGAAGTTATAAAGGATCGTAATAACTTCGTATTCAGGGCCAAGCATTCCAAGAAGAAGTACACTCTTTCTTCTTCTTGAAGTGCTTGGATATGAACATGAAACCACTATGAGCCTTCGAAAAGCCGGGAACCATTCACCATAAGACACCGCGTCATATCCCAGAAGACGCAAATCCTCAGCAACACCGCTGCGAAAACATCAAATCTCGCAGGAATTATCAGCCTCTCTACTAAGATGACGGCCTGGTAGTAGTAATAGTAGTATTAGTAGTAGTAGTGGTAGTAATATAGAGAATAAGAGGACGAGCCATAAGGAGCAGGTGGCAATAATGTTAACTGAGTCCTGTTAGTAAATGGTGTGGTGCCGAAGACACTGCCGAAAATTCTAAACCTGAAAGGCAGTACCTCCAGTAGCATCCAAATGGCAGAAATGCTTGAAACATGCTACATTTTCGGCAAGTTTGTGTCTTCAAGAACAACTCTTGAAACAATTTGTAACTACTTTGGTAAAAGCTGTAGTTACAAATTACATTTATCAGTGTTACGCCTGAGGGACAGCAAATAATAATAATAATAATAATAATAAATGAGAAGTAGCTCATGATCCTAAATTTTAATCCAATAAATCGCACGTAAGAGGCGTGGAGGAAATATCATCAGCAGCAAATCTGTCATTTAAAAAGAAGAAACATTGTAGTGGTGCTAATAATTATGGCAATATTACAAAACATCTGGATTAAACAATATGTAAACGACCTGCAGATAACTAGCTCCATGAAGCAGAGACCTTCTTGAGAATCTAACATTCGCACAGCCTGTCAAAATATTTCCTGCCTGTTATGAAACTTGAATATTCATTCCCGTTTTCACAAGAGCCCGCCATTGGACCCTATCTTGATCCACATAAATTCGGTCCACGCACTAGCACTCTACTTCTGTAAGACAGGCTAAATATCCAAGATTTCATTGCGGTTGAATTGCATGTCACATTGAGATATTACGCACTCAAGATACAAGGTAGTCTTCTGATTCATAAAATTGCTGCTTTAATATAGAGAAAGTCTGGAAATTAGCGTGGAAACATCGGGCAGAGGTGATAGTAAGAGCCCTCACTCTCTGACTTTGTGGCTACGTGACAAAGAGATGGATTAAAAGGAGGCGTGAGATGATGGGAACCATGTACTATTTTTGGGTTACAAAAAT
The DNA here is from genome assembly GCA_021186555.1 of Reticulitermes speratus. NCBI lineage: Eukaryota > Metazoa > Arthropoda > Insecta > Blattodea > Rhinotermitidae > Reticulitermes > Reticulitermes speratus. The sequence continues at coordinate 1,069,051 of JAJKFL010000004.1, forward strand.
TTAGAGAATAAAACGATTTTAGATATGGATAAAATTTAAAAGTAACAAACTGAAATAAAACTAGTTCTCTTGCCCAGCGAAAACCTTCAGTTTTGGCGTTTTGCATCAGCCAACAAAATTCGAAATTTCGGATTCAGAAGCTGGCGGTGTTTAGAGAGAAGTGTCGAAAGATGTTCGTTCCAGAAAGCGACAGACATTTGGCTCCGAACTGTTGTGAAGGAAATGGGCAAAAGATTTTCAAGTAGTTGCTTTGGATGTGCATAGCATTCTGGAAACTCAAACCTACATTTACATAACCTGTAAGTGTGAAATATCAAGTAGTGCCTGCTTTAATTTGCCTATTAGTTTACGTAGCAAGTAAGTAGTATACCGGGAGTAATGTGGCCGGTGAGTGTAGCTCCACCTACTGCCGAGGTTAAGAATTCGTGGAGCTATACCTCAAATCCCCTATACGCCTTCATGGCATGCACATGGGCCAGTTTACCTTTTGTAGAAGTAGAAAGGTAAAGGTCACCCTAGATCAGGCCATGAAGGCACAGAGGGGGAGTAGAGGTGTAGCTCTACTCTTTCTTTAACCTCGGCGCTAGATGGGGGTGGTTGCTACGCCCCGGTCGCTTTACCCCCGGGATTAACCCGGTATCCATTGATTATATCCTCACTGGGGGTTTTCCTGAGTAGAATGTGTCCCCACCATAATTACGACAGCCTGTTGCGATCATCATCAGCACACATACACGCACACAAACGCAGAAAGTGTAAGTACAGGATTCTTAAAATATTGTAGCGCTTCCCCCAATTCATTGTGTTCCCGTCGTCATTGAAAGTCAACGATATAGCAGCCCTTGACCGCTGTCTCATCTTGTAATCCGTGGTTTCATATGTGTCACTAGGCGATCCATGCTAGGCGCCGCGTAAATGAATATCTTGAATGCGAAATGTCAAAATGGCGTCTTCGCAGGACGCTTGGTATCTGTCGTTGTTAGGTTTAGCGGAAAATTTCAGGACGTCCAGTCCACCTAACATAAAATTGTGTATACAGTGCTTACAAGCAGTTTTTAACTTCAAACCCCCGCCTAGAGTTGAAGCTCGGACACATCTGCAATTGGGAAACATTTTGCTGACACATACGAAGAACATAGATTTGGCGAGAACTCATTTGGAACAAGCGGTATGGCGTTTGACACATTATAATTTTTGTTGTTCGTAGTGAACTGAATCATATAAATGCAGTGGTATTTCGTTTTGTGTACTTATGGCATATTCCGGCATCTTGAATCAGCTTTTCTGACGTGTACAAGCCAAGACATTTTAACATGCCTCTTAACATCATTGTTTGACAGTGGCTGCTTTCTCAAGTGATAAACGCATTTGACGACGTGAAATTCGAAGCGGCCAGTGTCCTAGCAGAGCTGTATGAACAGCAAGCCCAGTCTAGCTTATCAAAACCAATCTTGAGGAAGGCCATCGAGCTATCTCAACACAGCGTATACTGGCATTGCAGACTTATCTTCCAGCTAGCAGTGAGTTAAAAATAGAAATGTTGGTGTGTCTTTACAGTATATTACGTTTTGCACAACGCCTTCAGAATACAGGTACAAGTGCATTAACGACCTTGCTCTGAGAAGTAGTGTAGGTATTCACATTAGAAGTCCAGCATGCTGTCCACTTGCCCATGGATGAAATACCACAGTAAACACTAACTGTATGTAATGAAAACCAAACCGTCACCTGGACCAAGTTTTTAAGTTTTGAAATATAAGGTTCCATAAAATGCCAAAGGTTAGTGACCGTAAATAGCAGTTCTGATTAGGCAACAGAGTGGAAGGTTTTATATTAAATTAAGTTATAAACCAACCGATGCACACTAAAACCACTTTTGGTTTATATCTTAATTTAATATGACGAAGATGCACGGTGTCAACAGTGTGAAATTTGGAAGGTTTTATGTTACAAATAGCAGCTCTAAAGCCAACCCATGCTGAAGGATAGGCACATGTGGTCACTATGGAAGAGTTCTGAAATGTTGGTTGATATTATTAATTATGTAAGCATAATAACAAGCAGGTTTCTCTAGTGATGACACTCCAGCTAGATATGTTTTAGCAAGTACCTGCTTCAAATCTTGGGTAGGTTAGTATCTCTGCTGACAGATTTTTCACCTTCCCCAGCAGTTGTTGGCACAGAATCTTCAAACAGGTCTTGATCTTCTCTTTCCAGATTGTTCCTCAGTTAATGAAAGGAAAAAGAGTAGGCCCTATATGAATTGTGGAAAATTGTTAATATTTTCAAGTGTATACATGTTAGCATTTAATGTGTTTATTTGGAAGACCCCAGGTTTGAAATGTGGCATGGAAATTGCTTAGCGTGACTGAAGATTATCTGGGTGTTCTTAGTCATTTTAGGCAACTGCAAGGAGTGTGCCTTAAAACCACTTCCTTCTATGCCCTTATTAGTTTGTCATTTGTTGTCACATTGTTATTTTCCTTTTTATATGCTAAACAAACATTTCAACTAAGTAAATCACACTTTGGACTGATATTTACATTGCAGCAAATCCATGCAAGTGAGCATGACTATGAGCTTGCAAGCAGCCTACTGGGTGTTGGGGTGGACTATGCCCATATTTCCAATGCGGCATACACCAGGGTTCTATTTCTGCTAAGCAGGGGCATGGTAAGTGCAGTTACTGATGGTAGTTATCACTTGGGATGTCTGTTGTATCTTGATTGTAGTAATAAAAGGTAAGGGTAAAGTTGTTGTCCCTATACATGCCATGAAGGAATACAGGATGAGTGGATGTATGGCTCCACTTGTTCTTAAACTTGGCACTAGATAGAGGTGAGTGGTCAGCCTCATGCCCTGGCCACTTTACCCTTGGGGGGAAACAGTTGCCATTACCGTTTAAATAGGAGGCAGGGTGGACACCAGATCCAGTCTGGATGCTTTGGAGAAGAGATAAATCTTTTGCTCCTGTCGGGATATGAATGCCGGATTGTCCAGTCTGTGGCATAGTTACTATACTGACTATGCTATCCCAACTCCCATTATGGTAGTTATGACTTCAGATATATATCATACCTTGAGTGTACTTGAAAGATGTGTTATGTTGTAGCTGTTGCTGATAGACAAGAAGTTCCAGGAGGTGCACCCCCTGCTGAACCAGGCTGGCCATCTTGTCGATGGTTGGCAGGGCAGTCAGTTCCAGAAGGAGTACCTGAAGGTGTTTTTTCTTGTGTTACAGGTGATGCTACTTTTTCATCTTGACTTCTTCATAGAGGAAATACTGTATGTGAATGGTTAGCTTGGTCCAAATGTGCAAGTGCAAATTACTTGTCTAGTTCCTATCATTCTGTGCTAAACCAAAACATTTCATCTGCCACATTGGCCATTTTGACATGACTTGATATTTCTTGTAAGCACACTTTGTGTGCATTTTTCATTTATTGTGTGCCGGTGTGGCACATTTATTTGTTTATAGGTTGCCCTTGTATATAGGTCCCAACCCAATTTTATGTAGCAAAATTTAATTTTCTGTTGAAAGTACGTGATCAGAATTTTTGTCATGCCATGAACTGTTGTTATACTTCCAGTTGCATGCTGTTATCAGCTGGGTTTCTGAGATTCACACTCTTGTGGCACCATTTGTACTTGGAAATGATCCCTTTCACTTCTCATGTTGGCTCTAGGTGCACCTAATTTCACAGACCAAACTCTTTTGTGAGAAGCTAATTGTGGATCAAATATTCAAGCAACTCCCTACCTCTTATTGAGCACTGAAATTTTATTACTAACTTCACAAGAGCTTACCACTAGACCCTATCCTTATCCAGATGAGAACAGCCTATACCATCACAACCTGTTTGTTGAAGATATGCTTTAATATTATCTCCCTGTTTATGTCTTGGACTTAGTTTTCTCATTTTTACAGTGTAAGATTTGAGGTTCTGATAGTGGTGACTGAAAAATACTTTCTTCTGTGCTCGTCTTATTGTCCTTTACTTAACCACCCTAATAATACTTGGTGAAGAGTGCAAATCATGATGTTTCTCATTATGCAGTGTTCTCTAGCGTCATGTTGCTTCCTCCTTTTTGGGTCCAAATATTCTCCTCAGCATGCTGTTTGCAAATGCCCAAACAAATGTGCCTGGAGTGTCATTCATAGATTTAAAAGTTGGTGTTTAGTGGTTATTTAATGAGACTTGCTTTGATTATAGGTGCAAACATTTGGTTTTGTGAACACTTCTTAGTTGTAGAAATTCATTGAGTACTATCACGAAAATGTTTCTTTTGTAAGTAGGGTCCTTGCTTGAAGATGAAGTCTGCTGTGATTTCTTGTAATTATTTTCTCATGTTTGCATTAAACTACTGCACATCTAATGTCTCGATTTCTGTATTGTTGAAAATGAATATTGGAATAAAAATTGGAACTGTTACATACGTAAATGCGGTAACTAAGTTGAAGTCCGTGGCTTCTAGAATTAACTTGATTTTGTGGCAGGTCTCAGTTTTAGATATGTGCACACGCTGAAATTATACCTGGCCCAACCCATGAAGCATTTGACCCAACCCTGAAGTTTAACTTTGTTGCCTGAACACAGCTGAAGCCCTACTCTGATTTATTGTAGTCTGAACAAAACCCAGTCCTTTTAAATTATTCATTCCGTGCATTTTACTAAATATTCATTTATATAACCAACTTAATGCATATGCTACAAACACATTTAAAAGTATAGTCTTTCACTACTCCTACATGTTTTGGCACATCTGTGCCATCTGCAGGGAGTTCATACACGAAATTTAAAACTTGCTGGCATATAACAGATTATATCCGTAATACTGATCAAGTACAGCATTTAGCATCTAAACTGTAGGTTCAGAGTGGTTAATATATCAAAACATATAGTCTTATTCCGACAAATGTACACTTGTCGGAATAAGACTATATACATTAAAAATGTACTGTGAAAATAACATAAAGTATATCAAAACATATTATAACATATTATAAAAGCATTACATGCTTATCATATTGTTTTTTTTTTGCAGGTGATGTAAAATAAAATCATAGAAGATGGTTAAAATTCTCTGTTCATTATCTTGCTACAGCATTTGTCTGCATATACAAACATGTAGTTTGGCATTTATTATATTTTACCTGTTATGTCATTATGTTTATTATATGTCTCAGAGAAATTATACAAATTTCATGACATAATTAGTAATTCTATATATTCACAGGACGAGATCCGTAATGGATCAGATACTACACTAAATGTTTGTATACGCAGACAAATATGCTGCAGCAATATAATGAACAGAGAATTTTAACCACCTATGATTTTATTTTTGTATACTTATATGAACTGGAAAAAATCAATGGGACATGTGTAATACTTTTACAATACGTTATAATATTTTTATATATTAATCACCCTGAACGTCTAGTTTAGCTGCTGAATGTTGTGTTTAATGAGTATTACCGATGTAATCTGTTATATACCAACAAGTTTTAGATTTTGTATATGAACCCCCTGAAGTTGGCACAGATGTGCTGAAACATGTAGGAGTAGTGAAAGACCATACTTTTAAATGTGTTTGTGACGTGTGCAGTAAGTTGGTTATATAAATGAAAGCCCAACCTATTCACAGTCTACCTGTACTATCCTGTCATTAATACATGCTTTTTTAAATGTATGAATGCTAATAATCCTCGAGTTAAATTATCAGTACTAAGATATTGGACACCAGATTTTTAAGGTGTTACTGAAACTATTTCTGGAGGGGGGCATCTGGGAAAGTCCCTGAGAAAGTGAAGTCCTTGGGATTTATTTCTTCACACTTAAATCGGGTGCAGAAAGACATTTGAATTGTAGGTAATAGAAATTGTATCAGGGCTCGCCAAACTTTATGTGATATTAAAGCTATGTCATCCATTCTGCAGTTGTTTTTGTAAAATATAAGAAAAATCCTGTTTGTTTGCTGCAGCACAACACCATATCATGTATTAAATTATTATAATTTTAAATGTAAACTGTGCATAACTCATGTGACAGTTACATATGCAGCATGTAGAACCATTTCCAAGTAAATGATGTAGTCAGCTCAGCAGTGAGTAACCTGTTTTCATAGGTCTGCTGGTTGGCTACATGAGTTGCCAGTTTATTTTTTAAATACAGTGAAACATCTAACCATCATTCCCGTATGCGTCATTTCCCCACAATTATTGTTCATTTCTTATGGCTCCAAGAAATTTTCCTTATAAACAGTGTATTATACTGGACACATTGATCCTCAAATTGTCATTTTCCCACGTCAGTCATTCAGAATTCCTGGTCCCGACCCACAGTATTCCCAGAATGATTGTTTTAAAAACTGAAATTAACATTATATTTTTGGAATGTACTGTAGCGCTGTGCATCAACAAAGTGTGGAATAAAAGTAACGAGTCTTTTTTTGCAACACACAGTAGTGCTAACCTGCCTATTCCTGCAGTTACTGTTACATCATACTGGCAAAATGTCATGCTTTAGCCAGGTGTGGAATATGCATGATTTCAGGCTTCTGCCACAGTGTAATTGAGATGCTTGTTTTTCTGTGATGTTACACAGCATAGGTTGGTGGTTACCAATGTTTCAAGACAACTTATTAGTCTTCTTCTTGGACTGCTTGACCCTTAAATATGGGACCAATAGGTTGTCCCGAAACATTAGTAGGTAGCTACAAATTTACGCCGTGTAACATTCCAGAAGAGCGAAGAGCTCAGGTGTGTAATGTTAGCTGTGGAGGTGAGAGGGAGGCATGAGTTGTAAGGTGGTAAACCTGAGACCTATGTTCTGCATTTGTTAGTAGCATTGTATTGCATCATCATCTTTGCATTTCATTGATTGCTGTAACTGATGGTTGTGTGATTCAGTGTTATTATTTCTGAACTTACATGCTGTTATTCCTGTTTTCCTCCATTGTATCTTGTACAGAGGGCCTACAAAGCAAGTCAGGACACTCACAAAACACTGAAGATCATTTGAAAAGTGGAGAGAAATCTGACAGAGGAACAAATGGGTTAACATAACTGAATGTCTGAGATTAGCACCATCGAACAAGTTAATGTGTTGATCATGTGGGTGGGGGAACAGGGGGAAGATGGACATGATCATGACCTTGAACCAGTGCCAAGTTTTACTGAATCACATGCTACTTAGGAAAACGTTACATCTTTCCTTTGTGTGTCCTTCATGATTGAGCATGATGAACAGAAGATTTTGAACTTGTAATTGGTAGTTTCATGTGAAATGCAGGACTTAAACTAAACAGTTGTCAGTCACAGACTTCTTTGGAAAAATAAGTGATTTTCATGCAGGTATTAACACAACATTTTACCTATTTAATATTTTGTAGGCCTAAGTGGAAAATTTAAAATTTTACTTGTTTAGTGTTTTCTTCTATTTCTGACACATTTTAATGCTTTCCTGCACCTCGTTTTTCCACATTTATCATTCTCTTTCTGTGGTCCCTAGAAGCAATGGTAGAAGTTTCACTGTAATCAGCAGAAATTAAAACATAATTTTTCCACCTATTACTTTCTGGTTGTTGGGAATTCAAAGACAGGTGGAGTTTGGATTATGTTGTTACTGAATCTAGTGGTAAGTCATTGTGTCTTATTTGCAGTGATATTCAAGAAAGCTTTTTGCTGATGAACTGGAAACAGTAAAAGGCTGTCTGTTGTCACAATAGAATATTTTCATGAAGGCGAAAACAAAAATTAGGCTGCAACATGATTCAGTTTTGAGTGGTTCAAGTACTTGGTAGGGCAGGATAACCACAAGTGGTGAAATGTGTCCAGAAAAATTAGAGCTTATAAAATGAGTCTGTGAACACAGTTGCCGATAGAACTGAATATATACATCGCAGTATTATTTCTCAGCTGCATGAGAAGGCATGCACATTTGACTTCTGTTAGCGATTGACAACTCAAAAGATGCGAGATTTGAGGTTTTCACAGTGGTGTTGCTGAGGATTCAGGTCCTCTGGGATGTGATGCTGTGTCATTGGGTCAGTGGTTGCTGATGGCACTGTGTTCCTTCCCAGATGGCCCGAGTCCTGAGCCAAAGATGTCAGTGACAACCTCACATCTGATGTTCTTTAGTTATGGAGAGATAGAGATTTTGGTGTAATAGAAGAAGTAGCATCTGTACACAGCATGCATGGGACTGCCAAGGACAGTGTTATTTGTAAAGAAGCTGAGAAGGAACTTGCTGAATGCACTGCACAGTGGAAGCAGTTGAAATATGTGGCAGCAGATGGTGGCGGGAATGTGCATGGTAATGACAGGACTGTGTCGGCAAATGTACAGGGTGAGTGAAAGTGTGGGTTGTTTGACGCGTGTGGTTTTAGATTGTGTTATTTGTCAGCACACACTTTGCAGGAAGACTTTAAATTTGTCTTGTGTTATGGGTCCAGTGGTTTTTACAGTGAATTTTAAAAGTCGATGTATCCATTGCCAGTTTCTCATGTTTTTGGGCGCATTCTCAAAATTGCGAAAAGTGACTTACCTTCCTCATGTCTGTCTGTCTGCATGGAACAACTTGGTTCCCACTGGACACTTTCGTAAAATTCGCTATATGAAGAGTTTTCAAAGTCTGTCAAGAAAATTCAAGTTTGGTTAAAATCTGAGAAGAATAATGGGTACTTTACGTGAAGAGCTATATATGTTTATGGTAGTAAAGTTAAAGAAATCCCTGTACAGGCCTGGACAGGCTCTGAGGTTTCCAGGATGTTGAGGCTCCCAGATTTCAAGACATTTGGCACATGAAGGTGGTAAGGTTGTCAGCCCTACACACCCACTGCTTTTGCCCCCCAGGAAATAGTTCTGGTACTTATTTCTGTTAGAGGTTGAGTCAACCCTAGGGCCATAATGCGGCTGGAAGGATTATGTCGAAACATTCCAGTAAAACCATTGGGAATTGAACCCGCAATATTCCAACTTGTAGCACAGTGCCTCAACCAACTGCGCCACCGCATGCCCCCACGTTTATGTTAGTATCTCACTGAATTCTTAGAATGAGATATGTTTCAGACAAAAGTTGTGAGGATAATCAAAACACAGATATTATTTTCAGTAACTTTTTTTCTTTTTTCCAAAAATCATGCCATTTGTGAGGTAATGTGGAAAAATATGGTACAGCCACACAGGCCACAAATGGCAATGTAATACAGCACAGAAATGCATGCCGGATAAATAAGGCAAGAATACATACACACATTCGTAATATTTAATACTTTTCTGCTTCTGTCTGATGTGATAAAATGTTGTAAGGCTAACATACAAAAACTGAGAAACTATGCAATGACTTATTTGTCATTACAGTCATCTCAGTGTTACTAGGAAATGAACATGGAATTATTCCAGTTGGCTGGAAATCTTGAATCAGTCAGTCTGTTAGTGGTGCACCATGTTTTGACAAATGAGGCTGTGACATTAATTAATATGTGGTGACATTACCACGTACTGGTCTTACACAGGTGTTTATCTTAAATAGAGAATACACAGGATATAATAAAGCATTTTTTAAGCATGAGGCCCAGAAAAATTAGGACACTATGATTTAAGTGCTCACATCGGGATGAAGATATTTGAACATGACTCAGTGTTATGTTATACGTACATTTAATACTTTGTTAACGTATATCAAGACTGAATTATGTGATCTGCTTTATACTACAGTTGTATGGCTTATCTGTGACATGGCTATCAAGAAAGGGGGGCGGGGGGGGTTTGCAAAAACAGAGAGAGAGAGAGAGAGAAAGAAACTGACATATTTTTACATGAAAAAAAAGACCTCTTGCTGTAGTAGCCAACACTGAACGGCTATGCATATCGGCTGTACGTGCGGATCTAGAAAAGTACATGAGTGATTTCAACAGTAGGCTGCATGGTGAAACTGAACTTACATGTGACATGTATGCACATGCTATATCTGTCAGACAATAGGTAATGCTTCTTTAAACTCAAATTGTGACCCTTTTTCTTTCATGTTCCATGCCACAGAAGTTTGAAAACTTGGAAATAAATCACTATTTCCAACAGATTTTGCTCTGAATATAATTTATGTTTTGAAGTTACAGTAAGAAGATGTGGAATGTTATGACTTATTCCACATCCTCTTGTCTTGTGACAAAATCATGGATCCATGGAATGTATATATGTATGTATGTATGTATGTACCCAGACTGTTTAATGGGTGACCTTCGTGTGCATAGCAGGGGAATAAGATTGTTCCATAACCCGTTTGACTTTAACCTTGAGGAAGTGCCATCAGAACTTAAGATGGAATTACTGTGCTTTCACCAATGTAAGACATTTCCCCCTTCACTGTCTTCAGTTTTCAGGGAAATGCCTATACAGATTGTGTTTAACTTCGTGTGTGTGCGATTTTAGGGTGACCTCCAATTTTTCAGAAGAGTTTTAAGTCTTTTCTTATATTTGGGTAAATATAATGCTTGATTTGCACTGTTCTGATGCACTGAATGACACACTGAAAGAAGGAAATGTTTTAAATTTCTGTAAGTGTTGACTACCACTTCCATCTGTGAAAACATTTCAGAATGAACTTGTAAAGTCTGTGTAAAGGTTATCTTTGTCTCAGTTGAAGTCACTTTTAGTGATAGGTAGCACGAAGTTTGAACGCCATTTTGACTTAGTTTTATGAGGTAAGCATAAAACTTTTTCCATTCTTTAGCTTAACTGCAGTTACTAGCAGAGTGAAATTTGTTTGTGTGAGAGAGAATGGTAGTAACAGTCTTGCTAACAGGATTATTTGGTTGTGTGAGTTCTACTGTGGACTGTGACAGACTTCATCCATACGAGATTTAAAGACCATATCCAAGGTGGTAGAATGCCATTTTTGTAGCTGTTTATTTACATGTCAGATATAGCTTAATACATAACCTGCTTGAAGCAATAAATAAATTGGTGAAACATGTAAGAGTGAAGTTTTTTTTGGGGTGGGGGGGCCTGGCCTGGTCCTGAAGTAGTAATGTGAATGCAGTTTAAAGTTTGGAGATTCCTAATATAGGGCTGTCCCTCGCTGATCTGTTGTTATTCTGTTTTTATGTATGTTCATTATGTTGGATAGACATCAAGTTGGTAGCACTTACGAACAGGAGCTGAAGATGGTGAAATAATTAGCAGTGGAAGGTTTATTTTGGTCAGTACTGCAGTGTTCACATTCACCTAAAATGTCTTCTAAAGAGTGGCACTGCTTGCTTTGTATTGTTGTTCTATCAAGTTCAGTATCGTAGTATAAATGTATCTGTCTTTCCAGAACTTTTTCAAGTTCACAGTGTGCATATTCAATGAAATTCTGTATTCAGAGTGTCATTCAAGGGCTGAAATGCATATGAGTGGATAGCAGTGAAGAAAGTACAGTATGACCTAGTGTTCTTCCTTATTACCTGTTTTTACTCGTACTTTGTGTGGGTTGTCTAGCAACCAAGCCCTTCAGTCTGTCTCTGTCTTGCAAAAATTCTTCCACCTCAGTATCTTACTATGTTCTTTCCCTCTTCTTTGTGACCTAACCTGTTGTTCTCATCTAATTAATTTTGGTCTTCCTCTTGGCATTTTGCTTGCACTGTCATACTGTTTGTTTGGGATTGTATCCTACTTCATTCTTAACCTTTAAATGACCTACATTCTTATACGTGAACACACACAAAAAACACCCTAGAAATTCATTTTATATGTTTGGGCAACGAGGAAATTTACGTATTTTTAAGGCATGCTACATAATCTCTGTTTCATTTTCCACAAAGTGCCATTTATTTCATAATTTTATCTTTGTTCTAATCATACTCATGCTTTTCATAAACCGTGCACAAAAATTTAAATACCGACCCAGTCATTTAAAGGTAAACATGTTTATACTGTCTTATAGTGTGACTAAGTCTGATGATGATAACTGCAACAATTTCCTTTTGAAACTTCAGTGAAGTGTATTCAAGTGTTTATATAAAGTACAACCTGCTGCATGAATGTGTTTATTGCAGGTGTGCCACTACCTGATGGCAGGACAGGTGAAGAGTGTGAAGCCATGTCTGAAGCAGCTTCAACAGAGCATCCAGACCATCATGCAGCCCACCTGGCCCTCAGATGAGAGTAAGTTACTCATTGAGTATATTACATTCCTGTTGAGAAAACTTGGTCATATCTCACATTTAATTTATTCTGCTTTAATTCCAAGAACTTATTTTCCTTGGCACTGAATTCCACTTTTAGCTTTAAGACCAAGCAGAAATGGCATAACTTATTTCAGTCCAACATTATTTTTGTAACTCAGCCTGGAGGATAGTCCCACATCTGGCCAAGAAATTTTCCACTTTTATGGAACATATTTTTCAGTGCTGTGTTGAGAAAAGATCACCATTTGATCTATTCTAAACCAGTTGAACCCACGTAACATTCTTTTTCTTTACAACTCATTTTGATACTGTCCTTGCACCTACACCTAAGTCTTCCAGTTCTTATTCCTTGAGGTATTCTTGGCAATATTCTACACAGCTTTCTCATTATTTTTTGATCACTTAAATCATGCCAAAGAATCTACCATGTCAGAAAATCCATTGTGTCATTCTGTAACATGCTAGTTCTGTATGGCAAGGGATTCGTAGTCTCAAAGTCCCCTAATGAAACTGGAGGACCACTCCTTGTTACCTGTCATTGTACACTGATTCAGGTATTCTAATCAAGCAGTTTCATTGTCAGCGTACCTTCACTTTTGAGGTGATGTAACTTGGTAATGGTCATGAATGAGAAAAGTACCGTAAATTCTCGAATCTAATCCGCACCCTTTTTACAGTTTTAGAGGGCTAAAAATCAGATGCGGATTAGATTCGCGTGCGGATTAGATTCGCGGTCTAGAGCTGGATTTTGGAAAAATGATTGAGCTGCTGTACGTGCCGTAAGAACAATACAATACAATAATCTATTATTTTATTATTTATTATTATAATAATATAATAATTGGGTCCAGTGAATTTCCTTCGTGACGCCTCACACTCGCTGATCGCTGCCTTGTGTTTCCGCCATAGTCGAACGTTGCTTTCATCAACTCCAAAAATTGCAGCGGCTTTGCGTTTTCCATTCTCCTCTGCGCACCGAATAACTTCACGTTTGAACTTTGCCGTATATGAGAGTCGTTTAGATTTCAGGTGTCCCTCTTCCATAACTACGGTACACGACAAATTGGAACAAGCATCTCCCACGTTTCAACAACTAAGGCTCAGCTGGCTTCAGACGAGATTGCGCACGTCTGTTGAGAAAGGCCCCGCCTCTATCGGTATGACTCATCGGCCACAGGTATAGCGTCGGATTTTAACGCATTGGTAACATCCAATATTATTCAATCAGTCGCCCCGTGGGCAAGGGGTGGTTGAAGGAAAGGTGCGGATTAGAATCGCGAACTAACTTTTTATGTTTAAGAAGTCGCCAAAAACTGGGTGCGGATTAGATTCGAGAATATACGGTAGTTATTTACAATTTTTTGGCCATACCTTATGAAATGTTTGGTATTCACAGCTGTCTTACATATTTCAATGTCATTTCCTTAAGCTGAACACCTGAAAAACTCTGCTAGGGTGACAAGGAACCCATTTCACTTGGGGAAACACTCTGTAGAAACATCTTCAGCAGTCCGAACACTTGATGCAGGGTCTGAATTGACATTGCTTGATTCAGCTCTTGGAGGCTGGAGTCTCGCAGTTTATTGGTCTTTATGTGGCTTGTGGATGGGGAGAAGGACCTGTCTGGTCAACTTCTTTTGGTTATTCAGTTCCAGAAATGCAGGATTACTATTTCTGACCACAAGAGTGAAGAAGTGAAAGTTGTGTACTCTTGTTCATTACTAGTTCATGGTGTTACAGGTGTGAGTGGCTCCAATGTGGGGGACATGTTTATCTGGATGCCAAAGGAGCACCTGTATGTGCTGGTGTACCTGGTGACAGTGATGCACAGTATGCAGGCTGGCTACATGGATAAAGCTCAGAAGTACACTGACAAGGCACTCATGCAGATCGAGAAACTGAAGAGTACGTTTATCCATCCAGACTGGCAGAGGTGCCAGAGTGTATTGGTTTGTCACTTGCTGACTTCTCTGCTTGTTTATTTATGGTTATTTTAACAATATGCCTGTGGCTTAGTTTATGTAGTGTTGAATAATAAGATGGTTGGTGAATTCTGAATTGGAAAGGATGTGTAAGGGAGTGTTCATGGCCTAAGTTGAGGTTCTATCCTAGTATTCTGCTGATGGGTCTGAGGAAAGTTATGAAAAACCTGTTTCCAGGCTGAGGTTTTAACCAGGTACCTTATGTGAAGGAGGAGTAGTGCTTATTCAACAACAACAGTAGGTCTTTTCAATTGTTAAATAATGATTCAATCAATAAAAATGCAGTGTTGTTGCCAGGATACTGGTCCACTGAGTGGGCTGATGCTCTTGTGTTTCAGTTGTGGACAACAGACCAATTCTGTCAGTATTCCAGCTGATGCTGCTGGAGCACATAATTATGTGCCGGCTTGTGATGGGAAATAAGTCGTTGGCCCTGAGTGAGATCTCACAGGCCTGTGGTCTGTGCCAACAGCAGCCACGACTTCTCCTCACTCACCGTCCACAGCTGCACACACTTCTCGGCCTGTATGCCATGAGTATGAACTGCATGGAGGCAGCCGAGGCACAGTTCACTGCAGCACTTGGGGTCAGGTCATTGTGTGACACATTAACACCCTAAAACCTCAAGTTTATTTAAGTGATGTTTAAAGGAACATTTCAGGCCTAACAGGAAACAGTGTGTTTCTATGGCAAAGGCCAAGAATTACTGATTATCATGAGAATTATGCAAAACACATAAATACAATGTGGACAGAGTGCAGGGTTTGGTTAAGACATAGAATTCTTTATCTGGGTATGGTATGTCTTGTGCTTTAGCAACACTGTTTCAGTTGGGTGCAGGAATTTTCAGTGCACTGAAGCAGTGATTATGGCAGTTGATTATTACATCTTTCTATATTTCTACATTTTAAGCTGTTAGTCAACAGATAGTGTTATCTTGTGAGAAAAACAGTAAAATTTGTAGATTGAGATGTTGCATTTCTGTAATTTTATAGCACAGCTTGTAGCAGAAGTGATGAAAACTTCAGTTTCATGAGACAAATTTTTACTACACAATTTGTGACAGGGACAGTGTTTGTGATGCAGCTAGTTTAATGTGAATTTCAAAGCGTAAGAATACTACTTGTCCATACTAAACACACAAATGTAACCTGGCAGGGTAAGCTTTTTCATGGTGAAGCCAGACTGTAAAAGAGTTAATTTCTAGAACACTGCACCCATCACCGGCTTGTGTTCTCATTGTGACAGATGGTCTTGTTACATTGTATGAAGAGGTGGCAAACTCTAAGACTATGGTCAGCAGAAAGAGCTTCCAGTTTAACGTGAGCTTGAACATGTCATTTGGACCTCTTACTTCTTACATTCAAAAAGTGTTACATATGTCAGAGGCAAGATGTGCGAAAGTATTTGAAAAATTTCATGTATGATACCCCTGATTCAAAACAAGATTATGTCCACCTTCCTGCCTCTGTGCCATCATGTCGCTTTAAATACAGAATTTCTGTCCTTCATAAGACAGACAGTATTAACTGCTGTTGCTTTTGTTCATGATACAACTTAAATTCTGCTTGAGGTGTGACTTTCAGTAATTGAGTAAATAAGGAAAGTTATTATATTGCAGACATCACAGGAACGAGAGCTGTGGACATTTGCAAACTTAAACCTAGCCATTGTTTACCTACGAGCAAAGCGTGAGCAGGAGTTTGCTGCTCTGCTGGAGAGAATCAACCCTGAGTCCTTGCCCTCTCACTCACACAGCCTGCGGGCTGCAGCATACTACGTGCAGGGGCTCCAGTCATTCTTCCAGGCTCGCTATAATGAAGCCAAGTAGGTCTAGGTAGCATTGTAGTTTAGTCCATCTACATATTGTATTGAAACTAGGTGATATGATAGATCTCATTGGATACATGATGTTCAACTGTGCAGACGCTACTTGCGAGAGACACTGAAGATGGCCAATGCAGAGGATCTCAATCGTCTAACCTCATGCTCCCTAGTGCTTCTGGGCCATATCTTCCTGTCACTAGGCAATAGTCGAGAGAGTATGAACATGGTGACACCTGCTATGCAACTAGCAAGCAAGATTCCTGATGTACATGTCCAGCTGTGGGCCTCTGCCATTCTAAAAGGTGAGACAAGCTCCTGTCAAGATATACAGTTTTAAAATGAAGGCCACAGTTTCAGTCTTTAGGGGATGACATTTGTTGTTTTGCAGCCTCAACTTGAAAATTCTGGGATAGGCCAAATCCTTTTAAATTGAGCATTTATAACCATTCCCTCTTTGGTTTAACCTTTACCATCCTGGGTGACCATATGCTGGTCTCTGAAATGTACTGGTGAACAGCCTAGCTAAACATTTGCTGGTCTCCCTGCGTTTACTTGCTAGCGTGCTGTAAGAAACAGCAAATTAAATCCTTTTTGTTACATACCTGTTTGTTGAGGTGTTCTGTGATTCTGGAAACCTGGCATCACCAGTTCATACAGCACAAACTCAATTTAAATCAAGATCTGCAAGGTGAAAATTCAAGTGTTGGAAGTCTGTGAGTCATTTTGGTTATCCATGCAGTCCAGAGGAGAAAGTTCTTCAGAACTGTTATGTCTAAGAAGTGAAGACGTTTTGTCTATTGCCAATTTTATCACCAGTGAATTGATAAACCCTGTTGTTGCATTTTTCTGTTTTCTCCAAGTGGAATTTGCCTGGAGATATATTTGGAAGTAGCATTGTGACTCTCAGAACTTTAGTGTTTGTTTGGGCACAACTTTCTGTCTGCTTTGCCTTTCAACCCCGCTTGTACACCTTTTGATGGGATGTAACTGCCTGTTGTTTCTTGTCATATGCCATTTATCATACACGTCACTATCTGATTGGTCAGTCAGAAACATCACTGTCAGAATCTGGGTCGAGTATCAATTCAATAATGTTGTCTCTGTTGAGCCTCTGTCATTTTGTGTTTGAAACCATATCTTCTGCAGTGTTTGTGGAAACTAACACAAATAGGCACCCGCTTAACTAACAGGAGACAGAGAATGTTTGTCACTTCACTAATGAAGTAACCTTTAAAAAGAATTTTTGAAGGACCAAATTGTTGTTCTTGACTCCCAATTCAACCAGAAGGAGGTCATAAAATCTCATCCATAGGGCTAAAATTGTGAGAGCAGGAGGTACAGACCTTGTCATAATTGTCTGGCACATTTTGAGCACTCTAAAGTAACTTAGTGTAAAGACTGAAGCAGGAGTAGAAAATAACAGAAGAATATGTGTAAAGATGCAGTGTAATAAAGATGGATACGAACTGAATGATCACAGATCCAGAAGCATGTAAGTGGATTCATTCTTTAAAAAATCAGTTTTTGTTCAGACCTTCTATTGTTAGAACTCTAATTTCTACGATTTATTTCTAAATTGCTGCATTGTGGGAATTTAAATCTCCACGCTAAGTGAGAAAAGCTCTGGCCAGCAGGAGATTCATTTGGCATTTCAACCGGTCCACCAAAGGTTAGCACAAATAACCTCAGCGTGTGATGTAACTTTCCCATGAACCAATCTTCAGTCCAGATGAATGGAGATTCTGCACTACTGTTGTTTTCCTGTTGGGGTGGGTTGGCCTGTGACAAAGCATCTGCATTTCTTTCTGTCCTTCTGTAAGTGCCTGTCTCTAGTACCTGTGTCCACTTTTTCCTTAGTCTGTTTTGTATGTCTTCTTTCACTGAAGTATCTCCAATGGTTGTGTATTCAACATCTTCATTTCTGATATTCCTGAAGGAATTCACTGCCTTCCAGGCAGAACACATCCTAATATTACTGTACCCTTAATGTAGCACATCCTGATATCACTGTACTCTTAGTTTTACCAACCTTTTTGTAAATTTGAAGTTTTCATGGTAGTGAAAGTTGTTGTTGCAGTCTTCTCTAATGTGACCTCATATGGTCTGGTAGATGGTTACCAGAAGAACATAATTGACTCAGTCTTCTAGCATGAAGATGTGAACAGTACACTGCTGTGAAGGACTGGTACCCACTGTTATCGGCCATTCAGGTTCAAATCCTGAACAGGACTGGCGATTCGGGTTCAAATCCTGAACAGGCCTTATTGAGATAAATTCCTTTTTCTCTAGTTAAGTGCACAGAGTCACATCCCAGAAGACCATAATTTTAACCCATTTCCAGACTGCAGGGGCATTAAATGCCCTCAGTACTCTCACAGGCCTTATTAGAGAAAATGAGTAAAAAATGCATGCAATATAAATTTTATTACATTGGTACAAATAATAATGTGTAACAATTTTTTAAAGGAAATGTTAAGACTATCTGTTTTAAATCATATTAAACCTTTGTGTACCTGTGTAGTAATTTTTCTTTATGTGCTGTTTGCTGAAGCATGAGTTTTGCAAAGTGCCACACTGCAACTTGAACACACAACACTGGTTTCATTTCTTCATTTATGTGCTAGTAAACTGCATTTTCTCATGGCCACATCTCTCTCTCTCTCTCTGTGCCCCCCCCCCCCCCCACCACACACACACACACACACACTTGACGGAGCTTGACACATTTTATGAATTTGGAGTCCACCCAGAAAGACAGCTGGATCAGTCACTGGTGGTCATTTGCATGGCAGTGGTGTTGGTGCTGTTCATGTTGAGGCTAGTAATTCATCGTCTGTGCCATCATTCTTGTCTTCTCTGAACAGTCAAGTATGAAGAAGTCCTTGAAAGCGTAGCCCATGCCCTTTTGCTTTTGGTTTGCAGTGCATTTTTTGAGCAATATGAAACTGTTTAGGGCAGCCATCTGCAACAAAAGTAACACACATTTCTGGGTCCAGTTCACAGGTTTTCTGGAGCATGGGTAACAGTGCAACATTTGGTTTGCCCTCTCCATGGCACACATAAATTTAGTATAGTCATCAGTTATTTCTGGCTTCTTCTTTTTTCCACAATCTTTGCTGTGTGTAGGGTTGAAATAAGCTTTACATCTTGCATATCTCACCATACTTATATCAGAACTTAGTGTTTACATAAATAAGTGGACTCTCACTTTTTCACATGTTGTATTTTGTCCTTCATTTCCTTTATTTCAAGTCACACTGAAGCACTTAGTACTCATGAGGTAAATATTGCAATATTGCACCTTATTTCTTGTGATCGTGGTAGCCAGCTAAAAATATAAGAGGTTCAGGGTCATGAATAGTCTTTCTTTCATATATTGCTGGACTTCACAGACCTCTGTTGAGTCGTGGAGTTGCAGGAACATTCAAAATACAGCACAACATGCATGTGGTGCTTGAAAGAGCTAATCCTTAGAACCCATAATATCATTTGTTATTCTATGAAACCATAATATGAAATGACTAAACAAGAGGTTCATGTTTAAGGTTAGACACTTATCCATCTGTAGTACAGATTTTATAATCATATGTTCATTCATTGCAAGATGGGAGCTAGCAGAGTAGGGCAATTACCAAAATGCTAAATTATGCCTATGCCAAGGAATGGATGAAATCACTCTCAGGTGTTAAATTGTGCCAGTACCAGGGAGAGAGTCAATAATGTTCACTGCTGTGAGAATCTCAGATATCACCAAAACATTTTTCTAACTGCAGACCTGTACCGGATGTGCGGGGATCCAGTTCGAGAAAATGAAGCCTTCCAAATGCATTGCAACTTTTCCCAGATGTTGCTGAAAGACCACTTTCAGGCATCACAGATGACAGAGCACAATCTTATCCACTGGACAGAAGGTAGCTTCCCTATGCTGGTTGGAAATCCCCCCAGCACATCTGACACACTGCTTTGAGCTGCTGACATGTCACATAACGTGTTCTGAGGTGAGTGCCACATTTGACTGTGTATCATGGTAAACAATTGTGTACTAATGACCTGCTGTTTTAACCTTTTGTTTCTTCCAGATATGTTGACATATAGTAATTAATTGGAGTTGAAGTTCCTGTGTACAAGTAATTATGTTATTTCTGTGAATGGTGGGGAATGTCTTTCCACAGGACTCTTCAGTGTGTCATTTTTCAAATTGTCTTCATGTCAGAATGAAAGTCATCCCTTTTAGTATCAAGTGACAGGACAGATGTATATTTACTTTATTATTGTACCAAATAAAGGTAACGTTTTGCAAACTGGAACATTGTATGGAGTGGACACAGTGCAACATACCACTTTGAAGCTTCACCCTGTTGTTTACGTGTATGTAACAGCAGGACAAGAAATGTTCAAGCTGTGATTGTGGGTACCTTGTCCTAATTAAAGTCATGCTGCTTTATTAAGGTGCAAATCCTTGTGCTTCTGTACATAATAGAAGTCTTGTGCCTCTCATTGTGGTTTTTCGACACTTTTGTTGTGTTTGGCCAGTTGGCCAGTGTTTCAGAGTGGGATGAAGTCTCCAGCAACAAATATGGCATAATCTCGTTGCTGGGTGTGTGTGTGGAGGGACAAACCAACATTAGAAGTAGAGGACTGTTCATTTTTACTAGGATGATGCGTGTCTTGGTAGTTCAGTGATCAACCCTACTGTCAGACCTAAACATCAGACACCTCCATCCAGGATAACAGTAATCACCCTGAGACACTTCCATCCATGAAGAACGCAATGATTCTGAAGAGGGCCACATGTTTGTAAGTTAGGTTTCCCTTGCCAGCCCTACAACTTGGGTTGTCATACTGCTCCTCAGTCCTTTGGTATGACAGTTATGATAAACACTTGGAAGTTGATATGGTGCATTTTCAGGAGGGCTTGAAATTAAATGACTTCTAGTTTATACTGATGTTGTTAATATACAGTGAAACCTCTATCCATCGTTCCCGTTACCGTCGTTCGCCCGCATGTATCATCTGCCTTATTTGGTCCCGAAATTAGCCCCATATAAATAACACTATTTTTTCCCGCCTCCATTGTTCCTCGAACTGTCGTTTTCCCGCACCAATAGTTGAAAAATCACGGTCCTGACGCAACATTTTCCCGCACTGATAGTTTTTTTTTTTTTTTAATTTGAAGCGATGGTTTAGCGAGGTTTAAGGACCGGCATGGCCTAGTATACAAGAAGTTAGTCGGAGAAAGTGCGGCAGTGGACAGCGAAAGCACGGAGGCGTGGCTGGAAAGACTGCCATCTTTGTTGGAGGGCTACGAACAACGTGATATTTACAACGCGGATGAGACGGGGCTCTTCTACAACGTGCTTCCTGATAGAACCTTGGCTCTCAAAGGAGAGTCTTGTCATGGAGGGAAAAACTGTAAAGACAGACTTACTGTTTTACTTTGTGTTAACAGTGATGGAAGTGACTAACAAGTGCCGATTGTTATCGGAAAATCTCCGAAACCGCGATGTTTCAAGAATGTAAAAAAATTACCCACCAAGTACCACGCGAACAATAAAGCGTGGATGACCACAGACATTTTTTCTTCATTTGTGCGTTCATTAGACGCAAGTATGGGTGCACAAAACAGGAACATTCTCCTCTTTGTGGACAATTGTGCCGCACATCCAAAGGATACATCGTTTCTAAGAAATGTAAAAGTCATACGGTACCCGGCAAATTGTACAAGTGTGCTCCAGCCCCTTGATTTAGGGGTAATAAACTGTTATAAGCAGCTTTATAGATAACGCCTTGTGCAAACAGCTGTTTGCTTAATGGATGCAGGCAAAGATACGAAAAAGAAGATAAACGTGTTGGAAGCTTTGCACTACACTGTGGCAGCCTTGCAAGAAGTAACCCAGCAGACAATCGAAAATTGTTTTCGGAAAGCTGGTTACGTGCAGGGACAATCTTCAGGCAATAGTGACGTCGTATTGACCAACGATGACGACGATTTCCGCCAAGACTGGGAAAAGTTCAGTGGCATGAACAAAGATAAATTCGAGGACTACGTCTCTGTGGACAGTCACGTGGCAACCTGTGGTGTAGAAGCAGTGCAGGAGCTGTGCGTGAGCCTCGTGACGTCCGGGAGTGTGGAGCGGGAAGAAGGAGAAGAAGCTAGCGAGCTTTGCTGAGACGCATGAAGCGCTGATGGAAGTAAGATCTTTCTTTTATGCGCACAGCACGAGTGACAGTGGTCGTGAAAGTGTTCTAGGCCTTGAAAAATCGTACTTTGAATTGAGGAGGAGTAAAGTTTGCTCAAAACAAACGTCAATGAAAGATTTTCTCAGCAAGAAGTAATAATTATCATTAAATTGTTCTTATCTATAATTTTTAATGGTTTCCCGGTACTATCATTTCCCGTATGTATCGTTCAAATTTTCCGGTCCCCTGAAAAACGATGGATAGAGGTTTCACTGTATTGGGCAAAAGGATACATACTATAAAGAAAAACACAGAAACTTTAGTAGTTGCTAGTAAGGAGATGGCCTGGAAGTAAATGCTGACCAATCTAAGTACATGGTCATGTCTCAAGATCATAATGCAGGAAAAAATCACAACATAAAGACTGCTAATAAATTCTTCGAAAGGGCGAAATGGTTCAAGTATTTTGGAACAACCTTAACGAATTAAAATTTCATTCGTGAAGAAATTAAGAGCAGATTGAAGTCAGGGAATGCTTGCTATCATTCATTTCAGAATCTTTTGCCTTCCAGTTTGCTATCCAAAAATGTAAAGATCAAGATATAGAGAACTGTAATTTTGCCTCTTGTTTTGTATGGGTTTGGAACTTGGTCGCTCACATTGAGGGAGGAACATAGGCTGAGGGTGTTTGAGAGTAGGGTGCGGAGAAGGATATTTGGGCCAAAGAGGGATGAGGTAACAGGGGAGTGGAGAAGACTACATAATGAGGAGCATTATGATCTGTACTCCTCATGAAATATTATTAAGGTGGTCAGATCAAGAAGAATGAGATGGGCGGGACATGTGGCACGTGTGGGAGAAAGGAGAGGTGCATACAGGATCTTGGTGGGGAGACCTGAGGGAAAGAGACCACTTGGAAGACCCAGGCATAGATGGGAGGATAATATTAAAATGGATCTTCAAGAAGTGGGATGGGGGACATCAACTGAATTGATTTGGCTCAGGATAGGGACAGGTTGTGGGCTCTTGTGAATGCAGTAATGAACCTTCAGGTTCCATAAAATGCAGGGAGTTTCTTGACTAGCTGAGGACCTGTTAGCTTCTCAAGAAGGACTGTGCTCCATGGAGTTAGTTGTGGTGCATTTTAGTGACAGAGATCTGTGTCATATTACTACAGTTTATTGGATGGTCACAAAAGAGCAGGCTGCCTGAGTACAGTATAGCGCACAAGTTCAATTACTGTACATCACTGTCAAGTGAATAGCAATCCTGCTTTGTGTTTTGAAGGTCCCATGTTGAAATTATTGCCCAGAGACCACCTATCTTGACAGGTTTTCTAGGTTTTTTCAGTCCCTCCACTGAGAGCCAGGATAGTGCCTCAGACCATGCCATGACCGCTTCTTACCGTATCCTTGGAAGTTCATTATTCATTAATCATTATATTCTGTGATGCCATAAACTTTGAATTACAGCCAGTGTCATTAAAGAAACTAAAATAAATAAATAAATGAGGTAAATTCATTGCCTGCATACAAGCACATTCAGAACTGTCTTTCCTAATGTAACTTGAAGTGGTAGATGTGTTCTTAGTTGAAGAAATGGCAACACAATGTACTTATACCAACTGTTGAAATGGCTGTGAATTAAGCTGTTTTACTCAAAATTCAATTTAAGTTTTCTGGTGATATTTATTTTTAATACAGGTAAACATATTGAAACCACTTTATTTAATTCTTCTAAGCACCCAGCCAGTTGTTTGCTTTACAGAGCGATCAGTGGCCATCTAGCAATACACATGATATATGGCCATGATAACACTCCAAAACTAAGACATGTTTGGAGCATGCTAGACTGATTTGTGTAAGCAACTGTTACAGCAAGGGAATGCTGTTACAATTAGTCAGCAGGGCACTGGTAATCTAAAAAGATTAATACATTATTATTAAAGGAAAATTCAAAACTTTTGTTCAGAGAAGTAAACTATGAATTGGTTTTGCTACCATCTTGTATAGACTCATAAAAAAGAATAAATTTGTGTAGATTTATATGATTAGGTTTCAGATTTGTATGCACCAAAGAATCCCAGAATCCAAAAATATGTATGCAAATATGCAGCCAAAAGTTTTGAAGTATGCATTACAAATAAGGAAATATGCATTAAGAACACACTAAGAAATTAATCGATTCCTTTATTTTGTCTACAATTTAATTACAGATAGATTATCCAGTACATTTAAAATGATTAAGATAGACAAAAACAGTAAAACCCCTATTTAATGAATTGCTGGGGAATTAGAATATATTTCACTAAATCGTGGTTTTCATTAAATGGAGGTTTATTGTTTACATGGAGCTATTTTCGGGACATGAAAAAATCATCACTAAATCCGGGATTTCACTACATGCTGGAACATTAAATCGGGGTTTTACTGTATACCTTTATAGAATAAGAAAATTAGAATAGCATACTTAGAAGTAATTAATTAACCATGTTACATTAGTCACTCTGTGGTGCATTAATTTTTGAAACAAAAATGTCCACCTATTGTTGGCAAGTATGTTCGTATATTCTGAGAAAACTGAACATCACATGAAACAATAGGGGCATATTTTATTTTTAAAATATCTGTAAGCATAAGATGTTCAATACACTGATCAGTGGAAGATTCACCATTAAACACTTTAGAGATTTTTGGGAACTGGTGGTAGCTAGCATTTTTTTTACAGCACTAGGTGCCTTTTTTTAAACACTTCATTTTGACTGCATTCTGAACTTCTGAAACTACATTTAAACATACACTTAAGCCCAATCTCCATTCTAGTTTATGTATGGCTTTTGCCAAACAAAAAAGAAAGTTTGAAATCTTGAGCGTCTTTGATACAGTATGCTTCATCTGCATCAAATTCCCTGATTACATGTTTAATGAATTCAAAATATTTGGCGTACTATGCAGCGGTTTCAAGCCAGGTTCCCCACCAGGTTATAACTGAGATGGAGAAATGGTAAAATTACCACATTGTTCAATAAATATTTGCCTTGTAGTCAGGGCCTTTACATATATTTTTCTCACTGAAGAAATTAATGAACTGATGTTTGGAAAGTTGGAACGAACCATGTCAGCTATGTGATGTCAGCAGTGGTCCAGGCATGTAACATGTATCATTTTAGGGAATAGGACTTGCAGTCTGCCCATAGCTTTTATCATATAGGGTGCTGCATTTGTACGTACTAGCAGCACTCGGTCACACATTTAGCCACAAAAGACACAAGGAATTATTAAAGAATGCAGCAGTACTGCAGTGATTCACGTTTTGCAGTACATCCAGCATTAGTAAGTACAATTTGCTGACTTCGTCTTCCTTTCCCAGAATGTCAAATTAGTGACACACTGTTGTTCAATATTGGTGGTTTTGTTTGTTGACACTCAAATTGTATTGTCCCTTTCTTCAGCCCAAAGTGTATTGAGTGTCGTGCTATACAATTATGGAACATAATTTTTCTTAATGTGGATTTGTTGGGAACTTTCTGTTTTGTATACTTTTCCAGGAAGTTTAATTCACGGTTCTGTAATTTGCCCAAAGGAATATTGGCAGAAACAAAAGCTGTATATAAACCCTCGTGAAACTGGTGTATGAATCATGCTAGTTTGCCACTTGAATCAGCTGGATTATTTAGCAAAACCCAGATGTACTTTTGGGTAGCAATGAACACAGCTTTGGTCTTAGTTTGATTTTTTTTATGTTTCTCTGTTGCAAGATGCTGCTGCACCTGGAATTTGGTTGATGAGTTCACTTTTATTTCACAGTACTGACAAAATAATACACTTCAGTCAGTTTGTAACCTTTGAAATCAAGCACATACGATTTGAGAATGCTACCAATATTCCTGTTCTCTTTTCGCATGTTTTAACACTCAATATAGATACAGAAGAACTACAAACGAACCACAGATGAACAGAGTCTAATCAAACAGCAAACAGCCACTGCAAACTCTCAAAAGAAATGTAATGGGCCACTTTCACATATTTCTGCTGCAGATAGTTGGCTGAGATTGAATGTTTATATTAGTATATGTTTATGGCGCTGCTAGGAGTTTATTTGTTTTTGATAGTGCTCGCACAGATCAGGCAACACTGTACCTTCTTTGTTCGGTTAGCTTCCCGTGGTTAGGCAAGGACAAAGAGACAGACGGGAGGATGCTGCAGGAGACAATGGTGCTAATTTTTGCTGGTGTGCAAGTCATAAGTGTGGAAATTTTACAGTGCCATGGACCGGAATTGCTATTCAACTACATAATCCAGTAAGACAGTCATTTTCTTGCCATTTTACCTGGGAGAAATTGCTCAGATTCCACGTATTGTTGAGTGTTACCTTTTCCAAATTTATGAGCAAAGGCATTTTGGCCAGGGAATTTCTCTTGTTATTGGCAGACTGATAATTTGGGAAAAACTTGGTATTTTGTTTCAGGTACTGCTGTTTGGCTTATAAGTGATATGATTACAGACAATGACCCTAGTAGCATCTCCAGTGTAAATGCAGCAGAAAATATGTTGTACGGGTGGGAACAACAAGACATAACACTGCCCAAGGAAAACGTTTGTGTGAAATATAGGATACAGTGCTGTGTTCTTGTACTTCATTTGGCCTGCTAAATAGTATGTATAACTTTAGTTTAGGTGAATAAAATGAAAAACAGTTATTGTTCTCATAAATCATGATAATAGCTGCAGCCAACAACCCTTTACAACATGCAGTTTTTCCCTGATGGTTTGAATTAGGTTTTCCCTTGTATTGAGACTGGACCAGCAGCTTCAGAAGTGGCTCATTCCAGCTTTGTCTTCAAACTCGACCACATTACAGAAAATGAATCCTATAACACTTGTATAAAAGCAATATATGTACTGATAGAGAATTGAAGTTTTTGACTTAATCTGCCATATAATGGGAAATGGGTATACTTGCACATGGGTACATACATACTTTTGTTAACATGGGTACTATGGAAACAGTGAAATATGCATTTTACATATGCATATGCAAAATGCATATAATCTGAAGCCTATATGTGATCATTAGGTTTGCTGTGAACTTGGGCTACGAACAAAGTTCTTATTCCTTGCTTGCTGTTGGCCTCCTCAGTGGCAGATAAATTGTGTGTCTAATGCAGTCAGCCTTCACTTTTCAGTTGCCATGTACATGCTCGTACAACGTGAGATTTGGCAGTTGAGATGATTTACATGGCCATCAATGTGAAATGAAGTCTGTGAAAAGTACTTGCCTTACAGAATCTTCATTTTCATCAGTTTCTTTAACATCTGCATATGCAATTATTTTTGGGGATCTGTGTCTTTGATTTCAGTTGAATATTTTAAGCATGGAATCTCAGCTGCTTATGCAAAATTCTGGTTACTCGCGATTTTAGGGTTTTCCATACATATTACAGGTCCAGCGTGACTGGGGAAGCTATCAGATTGTCTTCGAATATTTGGATTCAGCGTATGGGATATTCGGCCACTAGGGACAATTTGGTTGAGGGGAGAGTCAGACATGCCATCGCGGCCAGTCTCTTTTCGGAATTAGTTAAAACCAAATTTTAACTAGAAATTATTCAGTTACACTAAATTAATAACTAGAGTGTTCAATTTGTGAGTACACCTCCTAAGTGTAATTCACGTGTGAACTTCAAATGTAACTACTTGTACTACGATACTTTAATAATACACGTATGGAAATTACCGTGCGATTTGCGAGCCTGGTGTGATTATTCCAAGTGCCGTGTTGTAAGTGCCCATGTGTGTCAGCTGGTTAATAACATTACAGAAATCATCACTCACAGTTCATAGTGGAAATATATATCCTGAAATTGGAGCTGTGTGTTAAGTGTTCGCTGAACAATTTGGTACCTTACACCCGCTGCGTGATCGCCACGTAACACTCCCGTGACAAAGCTCTCATATTCTACTGAGTCTTGAGTGACTTCCTACCTGGTCCCTTCCCATGTAAGTGTACCTACTTAACAGATCCCATCGTGTGTTACTCTTCTGCAAGTAAATTTATACTTTCTGGCACCCAGAATTTACCATACCTTACCATAACATGTATGAAACCAACTATCATCAATCATCATCACAATTCCTATCCTGGGCGATGGAACGGACGTAGCGGTCCCCACAATTTGCCCGCCAGGTCTCCAGATGTAAGCCAGTTAGGTTATTGTGTATGGGGATGGATGAAAGAAATCGTCTACAGCTTGGAGGTTGGAACGCGAGGTACATTGGATGCGGCAAACCCCATCAGAAAGAGTCAGCGGAAGCAGCAAATTTAAACTCGCTTTGAACCGAGCGGAAATGTGTGTTGCGGCTGGCGGTAGCATTTTTTAAAATCTGCTTTAAGCACAGGTCAGTGTAACTTGAAGGCAATTTCTTGATTTAAGTTAAATACATGCTATAAATTTACCAGTTATTGTGTTTATTTTATTCCATATCTTTTCAGTCATCCGTACAAATTGTAAGGTTCAAGCGTCATGACTCCGTAACCGTTCAAAATCGGACATGTGTTTATATGAACTTTTTTGATCAAAAAGACCTAGGAAATCATCTCCTGCGGTAATGTCCGTAACTCTTGAAGCGAGCTATATTTTCAATATGTTTTGAACAAGCAAAATTAAAATTGAAGTTCACCCTGGAACAGGCCATGAAGGCCCAGAGACGGAGTAGAAGTATAGCTTGATTCTTTCGTTAAACTTGGCGCTAGATGGGGGTGGGTGGTCAACGCCACGTCCCGGCCGCGTTACCCCCGGGAAAGAGATCCGGTACCGAATACTGGAGGCTGGGTGGCCCCAGGGTTCTGGACGGATACGGAAAATCTCGCCCGCACTGGGATTCGATCCCCGCACCTTCCAGCCCGTAGCGAGTTGCTATCCCGGCCCACATGCCATGCTAGAAGTATAACAGCGAAGTAACACTCTGGAATAACGCACATGTTGACAAATGCCAGTGGAGATGCAGGTCTCTCCGTTACACGGAGAAATTAAATGTGAGACATTCCTCATGTTTCACGAGAATTAAGCCAAAATTAATGGAAGTTACGCTGCTGACTCTTGACGTTTTCAACGAAAGTCCTACCAAGAACAATTGGAAAGGAATACAAGTTGAAATCTCAGACACAAAATTACTGGTTTCAGTTTTCGAAGGAGGTGTTTTGGAGTAAATTTAAACCAGATCAGAGAAGCTGGGAGGAGAAAAAAAAGTTATACGCGGGCCGTTCAAATTTAAACGAGAATTTAGTTCCCTTTCGAGCACAAATCAACTTGTATGAACGTGCTTGTGCTGACAAGTTATGACATGTTTAAACTTGCAACCCATACTAGTCGGGTCCCTCTCCACCTCAACCATCAGGTACAATCAAGATGGCAGAGCAAGAAGTACCCAGCAGTGTTGTGCAGCGTATAATTATCAAATTTCTCACGAAAGAAGGTGTCATTCCTTCTGAAATCTTTACCAGGCTTCAAGCACAGTTTGGGGATGAATGTTTGTCGCAGCCAAGGGTGTTCAGTTGGGCGAAATCATTTCGAGAAGGACGAGAGCATGTTGAAAATGAACGTCACGCTCGGCGACCAAGAACTTTTGTCAATCCAGAAAACGTTTTGAAAATTGGTGAACTTATTTGGGCTAATCGTCGCATAACTGTTCTTGAACTGTTACAGGAAGTAGGAATTAGTGTAGGGAGTGGTGAAGAAATTCTGCACAACGAGTTGAAAGTCAGTAGAGTGAGCGCAAGTTGGGTCCCACGGCTCCTGTCACCGAAGCACAGGGAAAGACGTTTAGTGGCCGTTACTCAACTTTTGCAACGATACGAGAGAGAAGGAGCCGAATTTTTGGTCTCAATTGTGACCTGTGATGAGACCTGGGTCCACTACTTCACTCCTGAATCAAAAAGAGCAAGCAAGCAGTGCAAACACACCCATTCTCCACTCCCCAAAAAAAGCGAAAGCATTTTTTTCAGCGGGGAAGATCATGACTGCTGTGTTCTGGGATTCCAAGGGTATCATTCACGTGGACTTCTCACTGGTCAAAAGACCATCAATGCGCAGTCCTATTCAACTCACCTGAATGAAAAAGTGAAGCCCGCAATTCGCTGAAAGCGAAAAAAAAAAAACAGGATTCAGTTTGCTTCCTCCAAGACAACGCTCGTCCTCACACTGCGACTTTAATAATGGCAACTCCACTGAAACGGAAGTGGGATGTCCTGTCTCATCCACCGTACAGTCCATACTTAGCTCCATCTGATTATCATTTGTTTGGGCCAATAAAGAGGGTTTTAGGAGGCAAGAGATTCCGGAATGATGATGAGGTCATTGCAGCTGTGCAAAGTTGGATACACAAGCAACCGAAAACCTTATTTGAAACTGGAATTAAGAAGCTTCCAGAATGTTGGCACAAATGTATGGCAGTCAACAGGGACTACATTGAAAAGTAGTGTGTAAGACTTTTCCATTTTATTGTGAATAATTTTTTTAGAAACGAATTCTCTTTTAAATTTGAACGACCTTAGTAGAAATAGACGAAAGAAAGGTTTCGAATTGAAATTATAACAGAGGACATCACGCTCGTATTCAGTAAGTTTTGGCGAGATTGACAGGGACAGTGGCAAAGCATTCCTAGTTGCCGTGCCAGATATTAACCGGAGGAACCCCGTTAGGGAATTTAAAATACTGGGATCTCCACAAGCACCACAATCATTAGTGATTGCGTGGATGCGTACAACACGTTGGAAGAGGAAGGATATGATGAAGTTTTACATTTGGTTCGTGGATGAAGAAACCGTTGCTCACACGAATACGACAGAATCGACAAGGCGACAAGTGAAGGATACCGAATCCCTACGACCGGATAGCAGACTAAATCTTGTGCCTAGCAGGATACATGTTCACGAAGAAATGTAAAGGAGAAGAAACCAATCCTATACGAAAATTAATGGACATGGTAAGAAGTTTTGATTGGTACACGGCGCAGGTACTAAAGTAGGCCTTTCTCAGGGCCGACACTTTGTAATAGAATGAGGGGAACATGTAAGAGTGTGCACGCGCGTGTATGTGCTATTGTGTACACATTAAAAATGAAATATGATTTGGAGGATGAGGCAACAGCGAACGCATTTTGAACAGGCTGGGCGGTGACAATGGCGCCCGTTCGCGAACGGCAGGCGTAATAACAGCTTGTCTACAGTGGCGACTCAACTCGGAAAGCAGGGTACAACAGTCTGGAACAGGTCTGGGCAACTTCGAATGCGATGCGGGCAACGTAGGCAAATTTGACCTGCAGGCTGGCAAAATGAAATTCAATACGCAGAATGAAGAATGAGTAAGTATTTTTCTATACATTATGTGCAATAAAAATACACTGATAATGAGAGAAAAGATAAAAAAAAATGTAAGTCACAGCCTAGGTTACGGGTGTCGCTATTTTTAGTACATTGTACAAAGGGAATTAGTAATATATTCTGTCTCCATAAACGGCGAATAATTTTTCAAAATTTATTTGACGTTCTATCTCGGCTTTCTTAGGGAAATTGTTAAAATACATTTTCTCATTTCATGTCTTCGCGGGTAACAATATTGTGTCGCAGGTAACATGTTGCCCACGAGGTACGGGTATCTTTCGTCTGGTCTGGAAAGAACGTCCAAGACTACCGTGGATAATGGCAACTCTGATAGCGTCTGTGAACACTGATCCATGCTCTGAACTATGCCCATGATCTAGACTAGATAATCTGTGGCGTGTGTAACGTGGGTGGGGGATGGATATCGTGTGGCGTGATTATGAGCTGTAATACGTTAAAGGTGAAGGAAAATGCAAAGGGAGGAAAATTTCCTGCGTATAGTAAGCCACATGTGATTGGACATTATAGCGTCGACTGTGATCGCAATTACTGTGCAGATTTAAGTCAGTTAAAGTACATTCACTTACCTACAGATTATAATGTTAAATTTAACTTGGACCATGGACGAAAACTTGCGCAAAAGAAAGATGACAGTTATGATGAGAAACTAGATAATCTTTTAAGATGGATTCTTCAGAATTCCAACGGTGGAGACTGGTACGTTTTGAAGTCATCTGTAGCTAAATTTCTGAAAGGTGTATTTGGTATGAAGAACTTGTCGAAAATTTGCTTAGATACTTTACTTATTCATTCGAAGGCTGTATTTGGTATAAAGAACTTGTTCATACTTTGCTTATTCACACAAAATTTACATGAAGAGTGAATAGGAGTCGTGGAAGATCAATGGTATCAATAGCGTGGCTGAAGCAGTAACGCTTTTGGCATGGTGTTCCGTCTTGGTTTCGGGTAGGATGCTGATTATCCTGACCAAGGTTTTTCGTGTCTTCGTCAGTCCATGCAGGGAAGTGATCGAATAGTACAGACAAGTTATGCTGTAACTGCCTCCTTCCATGTCCTTTCCGCTTATTCACTGTTATCCTGTCATTTGGTACACTCGTTATTGACATCATTAAGCGAAACGTAAATTTATCATTACTGTATTACGTTTGTGACTATGAAGCCGAAATTGCATCTGTGCAATTTCATGTAATGACTGCACTTACCCTTATGTATGCAAATCATTGCAGGAAGTTGACTGACTTTGTCTGCTTCCGTGGTTTGCTGACGGTGTTGATGTGCACTCCATACGAGAAGAATGAAGACTGGATTATTTGTGCAACCAAGTGGAAGGGAACAATATTTCTTTGTGCTAAGGAGACAGAAAGGAAGCGCCTTTCTAAGGAACAGATGACAGACAGAGATAAGCAGTTTGCATCATGGGGCTACAAGTTTGAGCAGTACATGAGCTCAGGTAACTTGCTGGGGTGTAACAGACCCCATGAAAATGTTATGTATCATAAATGGAAGATTCCCGTGATAAATGGGTCCCTGTGACCATGACATGACATATTCTCAAGTTTTGCATAGAGACGAAGAACTCCAGATGGGGGGGCATAGCTACAAGTATATTGAATAAGCAGTCATGGACAGCCAACAAGGGGTGTTCCACCAGCTTTGGGGTTTGGTGCTGTGCTAAAAACAGACTAGTAATTATAAAGGTATGTCACTGTTTATAAATACATACAGAATTTTATCTAACATTCATCTGTGAAGGTTAACTCCATATGTAGATGAAATTATTGGGTTTCATCGGTGTGGATTTTAACATAACAGATCTTATTGATCATATATTCTGCATTCTTCAAATAGCTGAAAAAAAATGGGAATATAATGGGGTACTGCATCAGCTATTTACAGACTTGAAAGCTTATGATTCAGTTAGGAGGGAGGTCTTGTATAATATCCTTACTGAGTTTGGTATCGTTATGAAACAAGGTAGGTTAATAAAAATATGTTTAAATGAAACCCATGTCTGATACGTTCCTTAGTGAGAATGGTCTGAAATGGTCTGAAACAAGGAGATGCTTTGTCACCATTGCGTTTCAACTTTTCTTTAGAATATGTCAATAGAGAGGTTCAAGGAAACCAGGAGGGATTAAAATTGAATGGGATGCTGATGTTAATTTACTGGGTAAAAAAAATATGTAGCCACAGAGGAAAACACGGAAGCCTTATTAGTTGCTGGTAAGAAGATTGGTCTGGAAGTAATTGCTGAGAAAACTAAGTATATGCTATTGTCTAATGAACAGAATGTAGGACAGTCATAACATATAGGTAGGTAATAAATACTTTAAAGTGTGGCAGAGTTGAAATATTTGGGAACAACCCTCACAAATCCAAATTGCATACATGAAGAAATTAAGAACAGATTGAACTCTTGGAATGTGTGCTACCTTTGGGTCCAGGATCCTTCGTCTTCCTGTTTGCTTTCTAAAAATAGAAGGTTTAAAACATACAGAACTCTAATTTTGCCTGCTGTTTTATATTGGCGTGAAACTTGGTTGCTCACACTGAGGGAAGAACTAGGCTGAGCGTGTTTGAGAATAAGGTGCTGAGAGAGAGATTTGAGCCTAGGATGGATGAGGTACCAGGGGACTGGAGGAAATTGCACATTGAAGAGCTTTATAATTTGTATTCTTCACAAAATATTATCTGGGTGATCAAGAAGAGTGAAATGGGTGGAGCATGTGGCACCTATGGGGAGCTGCATGCAAGGTTTTGTGGGGCAGCCTGGAGGAAAGAGACCACTTGGAAGACCTAGGCATAGATGGGATGTTAATATTAAAATGGATCTTGAGGAAATCGGTTTGGAGTGTGAGGATTGATATGGTGCAGGATAGGGACAAGTGGCAGGCTGTAGTGACTGGGGTAATGAACCTTCAGGCTTCTTAAAATACAGGAAATTTCTTGACTACCTGAGGAACTACTAGCTTTTCAAGGACTCTGCTCCGTGGAATAAGGTAGATAGAAGACTGTAAACAGTTGGAATAAGTGCGTATCTTTGATCGGTATGTAATTGCTTTGGCTTTGAAAGCTATGATTGGAAGTTTCATGTGTTACCAGAGGGTACAGAGTACAGATCAACAGAAGTAGATGATGGTGCAGGGAACTACATGAACTCGAGCAGTGTTGCTGTATAGAATCAGAGATACATTTTCCATTGCATCTTTCTTTGTTTGCAATGTAAAGGTAAAGATCACCCTATAACTTTCCATGAAGGCACAGTTGGGAGGTAGAGGTGCAGCTCTACCCATACACAACCTCAGCGCTAGCAAGGGTGAGTGTTCAGTGCGAGGGTCTAGCCACTTTAAACCTATGAAAGAGACCTGGTACCAATTGTTCTCTGTTTGCAAGATTACAGAAAATTTCACACGTTTGAAATGTACAGCACATAGTCCTGTTCATATGATGTAGAATGTGGTACAATGGCATATGCATGGTAAAAGTTCCAATTGCTAGAGAACTGAGAACTACAAGCAACTTATCTAGTAATTGGAACTTTTACCACACATACGTCATTGTACCATATTCTACATCATATGAACAGGACTTGGGTATCAGTATAATACAGTGTGTTTGTTATTGCAAATGTGTGGTAAAATAAGATTAAGATGTACTCAATTTTAATGGGGCACCACGAAACACATAATATTGTATTAGTATGAAGAATTTTAACTGCACATACAACACTTTGCTACACTTGACATTCTAATGGCTGTGATATTACTGTGATATAATGTATTTTATCATTACAAATGTATCATATTTTATCAGGTTTTGAATATTGATGTGGCCCCCTGAAGATGGTGGTCAGCCGCTGAAACATGTAGGAGAGGAAATTGTATCATTGTATAGGTTTCGTATGTGCAAATTGTTGGTTTTATAATAAGAACTTTATCCCATTACACGGAAAGAATTACGTCAAAAAAGAGTTGATATATGTTTGGTGGAACTATGAATGTTAAAGGAATGACTATATTAAAGGTGTGTGGTTCAGTTGGTGAAAAATGAATCTTGTTGCTTCATGACATTTTTCTGTTTTTTTCCAGCCAAGCCAGATGGAGTACCTGATGTGACAAAACCTGTGAATGAACGGAAAGAACTGTGTGTGGTGTTCAGGACAAAGCTGAATAACCACCGCTTGTTGTTAGGAGCAGAAATGGATGGGGTTAAAAGCACATCTGTGATTAACAGCTGTTCAGAGCTGGCTGAGGCCAAGTTCATTGAGTTGAAAACAAGCCGGCACATTGAAACAGCCCGACAGAACCAGAACTTCAAGAGGTAAGTGTTGTGTGAATATTAGGCAAGACATACACAGAACCTACCCCTGTGCTGTTCTTGATAATTTAAACAGTGGTTGGCTGAGGACGCTAGACAGATAAATCAGAATTGGAAGTGAATGTCACAGAGTAAGGGTCAATGTTTGTAGGGTCCGTAGTTCACATCACAACTAGTTGCTTGGTTCCCCATACAGAATATCAAGATATTCACATTGAGTGAGACTGATGTTGTTTGACCACCATTTTGGTATCAAAGACAGAATCTGACAAGAATTTGTGATGTTTGGTTGAGCTAAATGTATACTTTGGGAACAGAGGTTTTACATTAGTTACTGTAGAGTTTGGCAATCAGGTTTTACTATATTTACTTGAATGTAAACAAATGAGAGAAGAGAGCACCTGTTCCTGTTGTGAGGCAAAGAAGGAACTAACCTGGTGGACCCCTTAGATTGAGCTGTTTTCAGTCATTGTGCACCATAGAAACTTGTTGAAATATGCACCTGAGAACAGATCTAGTCCAAGGTTAGTGACAGGAAAATGGCTATTGAAAAATGAAAAATTAACCACAAAACCCAAAAATAAAAGCAGGACCAATCCACAAATTAAAAACCATGAAAAGAGCCATGAACTCAGACTGATAAGACCGCAGACACAACACAGAAATCCAGAACACATGTATTTAAAATTCTTAACACCATCTGTGGAGGAAGTTGTGAATCTTCATGGGTTCAAAGTTTATAAACCCAAGAAATATAAATGTACTGTGTAGTCAATGTAGATCATAATGGCATGGCAGCACATCTCACCAGAAGTGATTGTGAAGGGTTTAAGAAGTGCTGTATGTCCAATGCAATGGATGGGAGTGATGATGATACATTGTGGGATGACAGTGAGGAGGATGGAAATGTTAGGATTGAGTGTGAGGAAGATGAAGGCACTGACTCTGAAGATGGAGACAGTGAAACTGATTGGTAAAGGTGGATAGGATCTGACATGCTTTGTGTATGAAATTAATAGTAAAATATTTTTTTCTTAGCAGACGTTTTATTTTTGGGGGGTCATCCTAGATTTGGATAAATATATTTTCCGTTGGCAGACAAGTTTTATTTTGGGGGGTTGTCTTAGATTAGAGTCGTCTTGCAGTTGGGTAAATACAGTAATTTTAAGGATCACCATTCATTTTCTGAGAACTGGAGATATTAAATCTACTTCTACTGGTCATGCCAGTAACCATGGCTTGTAATTTTCTTACTGTTTCAGATTTAAACTCATCAAATGGTGGGGCCAAAGTTTCCTTGTGGGCACAAGTCAAATTGTATGTGGGTTCCGAGATGACCGGGGTGTGGTGCACAAGTTGGAAAACTTTGAAGTTTTAAAAATTCCTAGAATGGCTGGGGTGAGCACTGTTTTTGTCACCCTTTATTACAGATGGAGTCAGATTCTAAGCAGGAAGAGTTAGTATGTCACCGATTGGAAAGTGAGAGGATGTATACCAGAATGTAACTGTGCTAATGGTAGGACATTTATTTTAGTAAAAGGGAGTAATGAAGGGTTTTATGTGCTACAGTAACATAGTTGGTATAGCAACTAGGTACAGGATGGGTAGTCTGGGGTTTGAATCCTGGCAGGGACAAGAATTTTTCTCTTCTCCAAAACCATCCAGACCAGCTCTGGGGCCCACCCAGCCTCACATTCGGTGGGTTCCAGGGGGTAAAGAAGCCGGAACGTGAAGATCACTCTCCTCCATCTAGTGCTGAGGTGAAGAATGAGTGGGGCTATATCTTTGCTCCCCTTATATGCCTTACTGTTGTGGACAGGGTAAGTTTTTAGTACGTGTATGTGTTACGGTCAAGTGCAGTTACTACAAAGAACCTCTATGTTAGGATTAAATGGTTCTTGGACTTTGTCCATCATCTAGTATTTTAAACAAACTGCAGTGTTTTGGAAACTGAATGTTTCTGTCTGCAGGTGACAAGTTGAGGAGGTACCTACTGAGTCGAGTCTGACAGAAAGTGCTGTTCTGAGCCATCGGTCCAGAGTCCAAAACCCAGAGAATCTAAGCATACAGTTGTCATAATCAGGAGCTCTCAGGTCTTCTCAAGCATCCTCTTTTTCTGGGTTGATACTTTGCATTTTCTGTGGTATCCTATCACAGATCATTCTGTAATGTATTCTTGACATTGTTACAGTGTTCGGTAAAATGTGTAATTCTGACTAGGATAGTCACTTCTATCCATATAATAATTATGAGGTCAAACAATGAAGTTCTGGGACTCAGTCTATCAGAACAGATGTGCATGAAATAAGAAGAAAATTGTTTTATTTTCCTTCAAAGTTATCTCCCTAGACTTGCAGTATTTTTTTGTCTTTCTAAAAGTTTTTCAAAACAGTCATCAAAGGTATCTTAAAGGAACTGCATTTAATTCAGCAGTTACATTCTTCTTGAAATCCTGAAATCTTCTTTCTTTGAGGGCAGTTTTCATTTAGGGAATAGAAAAATGTCAGCTGGTGCTTAGTCAGGTGAATAAGGTGGGTTGGTGATCACCATGCTGCGGTTCATCAACAAGCGTATCGCTGTTACAGCAGAATGGACAGGGACATTATTATACAAAAAGAACCACTTATCTCCCTGTAACCCCTGGAGTGAAAGCTCATCATATCTGTTGACTACAGTATGTGTGAAGTGGTCCTTTGTTGATACCTTTAAATATGGGTAAAACATATTCATAGAAACTTCTCTGTTTTAGAATTGTTGTGCCATGTTGTCATTTTTATCATGGTTGTTAGGGTATATGTCCTTGATTATTAATTGTGTACATTCCTTCTGACAGCAATAGAACTGTAATAACTTCATATTTTTCTATGGGTCTGACTTTCTGACAGTATTAAATTTTTTGGTATAAAATGCTCTCTGTACAGGCAGGTCTCGTTTTATGCCAGGGTTACGTTCCTGAAAAGTGTCATGCAAATCGAACACAAATTTCCATTTAAAACAGTGTATTTCTTGGGGGTTAGGGGATTGACAGCCTCATCCTATATAGTGTATGACAATACCACTAGTAGACGAACGGACCTGTAGAGTATATATGTACTGTATCTAAAGTATTTATACATTTCTATACAGTATATTTATTTACTTCTAATGCAATAAAAATGTAAGAGACATCCATAGTTTCAGTACAGTTCATTCTGACAGGACTGTGATAGTCCTGCTACACAAACAAACACTCCATTTCAGATTGTTGGAATTTAATGTTATCTAAACATATAGCACTTTCTTTAATCCTATCAGCATTATCACAAATTGTACCTAAGCTACTCTGGGTGAGCCTTAACATTAAGGTATATGACAACAGTTCGTTCACCTTTTTTAAGTCGGCTTATTACGTCTAATTTCTCTTCAGTACCGACTGTCTTTCGCTGATTTTTCACTTGGATTGCACTAAGTGATGTAGATTTACATTTCTCACTCATGCTGGTAAGAAAAGCAAATGCTGTTGAAGAGGAAACTAAATGAGCTGTATGATTATGTCACCAAGGTCATCCATCCATATGCGCAACTGATGGCGTGACAGTGACGTCACTTCCTGCTAGCCTCCTATAGAAGATAAGTGCGGCCATGGATTGTCTATGCCAAATCGCGTTAAACTGAAAATTATTGCGTAAATTCGAAAAGTGGTGTAAATTTTCAAGTCGTGTTAAAGTGAAATCATGCAAAAAGAAATTGCGTAAAACGAGACCTGCCTGTATTGTGAAATACGTTTCATCTCTTTAATCTTTTGTCATCACACGTTCTTGTGGTGTGTACTGAATACAAGCCCACCGTAACCTGTAATTGCCATGAAGATACAATTGAAGTTTTATTGAATTAAAAAAGCTACCTCTTTGCATAAAATTGTAGGTCTCATTAAAAATTTGCAGCCTGAATTATGTGGTCATTTTAGTGAATCACTGCAATTTTTCAGCTTAAGTGGTTTTGTATAGAGGTAATTAATTTTTGTACATTCCCTTTGGCTGTGCAATTTTTCGAACTACACACTGATGTTGTTCTCATTGTACTTAGCAAAACTGCCCATTTTTTAACAGAAAAGGGAAGAGAACTGTCCTTGGTGATGACTATAAAGTGTTGGAACATTCATTTTTGTTGCAGGATGTTTGGGATCCAAGCATATGCATGAACTTCTGTGACCAGTTTCTGAGCTTTGTGTGGCGTGTGGTGGTGGAGGAGAGTCCTGATGCAGTCTGGAAGTTTGAATGGAGACCACACGAAGATGTGACGGCAGTCAAGATACCAGGACCATCAGAGTTCAGCTTTCTGCCAACCTGGTTTACTCAGCCATAATTTTGTCAGAAGGAAAGAGTGGAAAGTAGCTCATATCTTTGCTTTTAATTTGAGGTAATGCACGTAAGTGGAATGCTGTAGTGTAATTATGTTACAGCACTGGTAGTGAGCTTCTGAAACATGAAGGTTATTTCTGTGAATTTGGGTTGGCAGTACCTTAACAGTTGAATATTGTGACCAAATGGCTCTAATACAGATTTATACTGTATCTTCCCTCTTGCAGTGTAATTTCTTATTATGTTTCTCCTGTCTTTTCCATTATTTCTTGTTAGCAACCTCTGTGGGTTCATGTTAATGTAGAGAAATTTCACACTGTTATCACCGTGCATTTCTATGAATCAAATTAAAATAAAAAGACCGACAAATGCACTATTTAACTACTTAACTATTTAACCTGGTGTCAAGCATCGGATGTAGGCTACATCCGATGCTTGACACCAGGCTAGTCTCCTCACACACTCCGTAACGTACAGATAGCACAAACAGCACCGCATTACAAACCCCCACAACGTAAGAATACACAATCCACGAAAGCCAGTAGTTCCGTACCAGTGGACTTCATATTCATGCCTTATAATTTTAATAAAGTTTTAACCAATATAGACATATCTATGTTCTATAATTTTATCAAGATAACTCTACCACAATAGTGGTATACGAGTGATGTACGTTTGTGTCAACATGAGCTTGTTTTAGTAGTTTTTAATACTGAGACCCCATGATGATGGACTTTGAGTCCAAAACACGTGTAGGGTGATACAAGGACACTACATTAAAGTAGTTAAATAGTGCATTTGTCAGTCTTTTTATTTTAATTTGTAGAGAAATTTATTTCCATCCTGACATTTTCTGTGTCCTGTTGCTTGAGAGAATCTTCAGCCATTTATACTTTTCACAGGTATACTAAAACAATTACCAGGGATCTTTCCCTATGGATAAAGTGGCTGGGGCGTGAGGCTGACCACTGACCTCTATCTGGTGTTCAGAATGAATGGAGCTGTACCTCACCTTCCCCATATGCTTTCATGGCATACACAGCGTCAACTTTATCCTTTTTTATCTTTCAGGAACAGGTGATTTTAAATCATGATGCTAGGGGCCAACAGCTGGGTTTTCTTAAGATGTGACATCTCATTGTGATTGAATACAATAAATAAATAAATAGTTGATTACGGTTGTAGACTGTCAGTCACAGCTATTTTTAGATAATACTTCTATTGTCCAAAACGTGCTACATGTTCCAGTGATCCAAAGTACCTTGCTTAATACTAAGGTCGTTCAAATCTAAATGAGAATTCGTTTCTAAAAAATTTATTCACAATAAAATGGAAAAGTATTACACACTACTTTTCAGTGTAGTCCCTGTTGACTGCCGTACACTTGTGCCAACGTTCTGGAAGCTTCTTAATTCCAGTTTCAAAGAAGGTTTTCGGTTGCTTGTATCCAATGCTGCAATGACCTTATCATTATTCCGGAATCTCTTGCCTCCTAAAACCCTCTTCATTGGTCCAAACAAATGATAATCAGATACAGCTAAGTCTGGACTGTATGGTGGATGAGGCAGGACATCTCACTTCAGTTTCAGTAGAGTTGCCATCGTTAAAGCCGCAGTGTGAGGACGAACATTGTCCTGGAGGAAGCAAAGTGAATCCTGTTATTTCTTCGCTTTAAGCGGATTGCCGACTTCACTTTTTCATTGAGGAGAGTTGAATAGTACTGTGCATTGATGGTTTTTTGACCAGTGAGACAGTCCAGTGAATGATACCTTTTGAATCCCAGAACACAGCAGTCATGATCTTCCCCGCTGAAAAAAATGCTTTCGCTTTCTTTGGGGAGTGGAGAATGGGTGTGTTTGCACTACTTGCTTGCTCTTTTTGATTCAGGAGTGAAGTAGTGGACCCAGGTCTCATCACAGGTCACAATTCAGTCCAAAAGTTTGGCTCCTTCTCTTTCATATCGTTGCAAAAGTTGAGTAATGGCCACTAGTCTTTCCCTGTGCTCCGGTGACAGGAGCCGTGGGACCCAACTTGCGCTCGCTCTACTGACTTTCAACTCATTGTGCAGAATTTCTTCAACACTCCCTACACTAATTCCTATTTCCTGTGACAGTTAAAGAACAGTTATGCGATGATTAGCCCGAATAAGTTCACCAATTTTCAAAACGTTGTCTGGATTGACAGAAGTTCTTGGTCGCCGAGTGTGACGTTCATTTTCATCATGGTCTCGTCCTTCTCGAAATGATTTCGCCCAACTGAACACCCTTGGCTGCGACAAACATTCATCCCCAGTGCTTGAAGCCTGGTAAAGATTTCAGAAGGAATGACACCTTCTTTCGTGAGAAATTTGATAATTATACGCTGCACAACACTGCTGGGTACTTCTTGCTCTGCCATCTTGATTGTACCTGATGGTTGAGGTGGAGAGGGACCCGACTAGTGTGGGTTGCAAGTTTAAACATGTCATAACTTGTCAGCACAAGCACGTTCATACAAGTTGATTTATGGTCAAAAGGGAACTAAATTCTCGTTTAAATCTGAACGACCCACGTAATTTCCCATGTCAGTATTGTTAATTCCATGAGTAAAGAACAGAAACAATACAGCTCTTAAATATTACAGAATAGTGAATGCAAAAGGTGGTCTGTTTGTACAGAAAGTTCACGTTTTGCATCTTGGCAGAAGCAGCTAGGAACAAGAGAGACATAACTCTTTGCCAAGATTGTTTTTATATTGTGTGTGTGTGTTTACATGCATTTTTAGGGGATGGGGTCCGTAGCGTTCATCAGATTCTCAGAGGAGTTCATGGCCCAAAAAAGGTTAACTACAGACTTAGTTGTTCTACTTACTCAGTTTTATCATCATACATAACCTGTAACTAATGCATGTTTTTATACTGTTTGGTCAACCCAACAGATACACCAGGAAATAAGACCTAGTTTCTTAAACTCACATAAGTAAAATAACAAGTAATTTAATTTGTTCCTCTTCTTATAAAAAATGTGACAAAGTTGTGGATACCTTGTGCTTTCACAGGCCTAGTTTCAAACTTCTGTTATCTTTATCACATTAAGTTACAAAGGTACAGTATGTGTTTTTGTTTACATATTTTATTTATTGTACATGATGCAGTTTTATGAGGAAATACTATTAAGTAAGACATGAAGTGTTCATGGGGACTAAGAGTGACAAAATATTCTTGGGAAGTCAGCTATGTAAATTGAGTTAAAAGTGTGCCATGTAGCCTGTGTTTCATTGCATCATTACTTTTATGTCGAAACATAATATCTTAAGTGCTCGGAAACATTAGAATTTAATGCAAGTGAATACATGATCAAAGACAATACAGTATTACATAAGTAATGTAAGACAGTATTTTCCCAAGTTTTTTGATTATGTCATTTAGTTGAATCATAAAAGATATGATAAAACTGCACTTACTAGTGAGAGATGTAGAGAATGGCCGTTTTTGTATTGAAAGGTAACACTCAATTATGCTTTTTTCCTTCAAACTGGGTATGATATACTGAAACTGCAAAACAGGCAATATGGTTCAACATGCATTTCTTTTGTACTTGTTATGAGACTAAGGCTAACTTTAAGTGAGGTGACAAGCAGTTTTGCAGTCTGTACAAGATTCTGTATACAGTCAGGGTAGCAGCTGTAATATTTTGACGCATGAAATTCATGCAAATAATATATACAAATCAAGTTTCTACCTCACTGGATACACCAACTCTGTAACAAAGACCAATCTGTTAAAGATGTTTACAAAAATAATCACTGTTCTGACAACAGTTCTGTTCCTATTTTCTTCTTCTCATACATGATATCAGGGGTGCACAAATCCCAGGTGCCTGGGTGACTAAATCGTGTATGGCGGCACCTAATATTTTAAGCATAATTATTGTATTCCCATTACAGATAAAAGTGAGGTTCACAGGTCACTCCAAATTTGCACTCCAGATGTGTTGATCAGAAAAGACAGACTTGTTTCAAGCCAGCTGGCATTTGAACATTACTCAAAAGAACATCAGAGAAGACTGCAAGGATATTCAAACAAAACCTTGCAACCTCATCCACCTGTATATTTGATAATGTATTAGCTTGTAGAACACCTAGGAGGCAGTAAATACTGTGCATGTATGGTGAAACATGGATTTTGCATTTCTGGAAAGACCATTTAAAATGAATGTAAAATCAAGGAAATTAAAATTTATGTAGCTACTAAATTATAAAAATATCAAATTAGTAATCTAGTTCACTACCACATGTCCAGTAATTTAAGTTGCTGCTTTGCCATCTGCTGAACCCTGAAAACCTTGTTCTCAATACTGAGAGTAGCATTGTTTTCAATATGACACTTTATATGAGGAATATCCTCACAGTTTTGATGCCCTCTAGTGCTGACAAAAATTATGCTGGAGGTTATTTTTGACAAAGTGACGTTCTTCAGCGAAGAGAAAATTGGTTTTT
Source organism: Reticulitermes speratus (assembly GCA_021186555.1). Lineage (NCBI taxonomy): Eukaryota > Metazoa > Arthropoda > Insecta > Blattodea > Rhinotermitidae > Reticulitermes > Reticulitermes speratus. The sequence goes on from JAJKFL010000004.1 coordinate 1,113,749, forward strand.
CTGGCCCCCCCCCCCCCCCCAAGACATAAATTACAGCACACACACACACACTTTTATTTACAAGAAGACACAACAGTTACTGCACAGCCAGTAGCACTTAGCTTAGTAACATATTACTTTGAGTCGCTGGCCTGTTCAGCTCTCTTTTCTAGGTCATGCATGGCGGCCCATGATCTGTCCCATTGCGCTTAGCTCAGAACAAGACAGTGGGTTAAGCATAAGCCCAGGGACAGGTGACTGGAACTCCATATCTCGCAGTGTGTTTACCTTCACCTTGAGCTCACTGCGCAACTTGTTAATCTGTGTATCTAGTTGCACCTGATCTGTGAAAAGAAGCAAACATTCTACAATTTGGTTTTGTATGGTGAAATGGAAAAGAGTTGAAGTAGTTAGACCACTTAGTGTTTTCTTGTTGTATTTTGCAGAGATTATTACACTGCTGGTGGTGGAGACATAATCACTACTTTCACAGTTACGTAAACAGTCCCCACAAGGGAACTTTCTCCTGTACCTGACATAATTGAAGCTGTAATGTTTGTGTTCCTGGCAATAACAATACCAATGGGACAGTGCTTATGAGACCAACTGACAGACTACTGGACAACAATGGACCATCTTTACATATGATATGTTCCTACACTTCACAGACAATAGAAATGAAGTTGACAAGACAGACACAAATTTTGACACACTACGGAAAATACAAAACCTATTTGAAATTCTAAACAGGACATTTTCAATATTTTACAACTGTTCTGAACACCTACCAGTAGACAAAGTCATCCTCTTCAAAGGAATGGTAATTTTCAAACAATATACAGGTAGCCCTCGACTTGCGCCGATTCAGAATAATGCCGATTTTGAAACCAGGTCAAAAAGTGAAAAAATATATTTTACTATTATTTATAATGTTTTACAATTTTTCTCATACTGCTTCTTATACTAAATCGTGATCTTACATCGCTGATTTTGAATAAAAATTATAAATACAGTCATCTCTGCAATTATGTATGTTTCGTTAATGCAATTTGCTCTAATGAGATTGATTAATCGGTAAAAGCTGCTTGTAAAATGTAAACTTTTGCATATGTGAGTTTGCTCTTATGCGATTTCATTCCCGGCGCTTTAACCTATCAAAGGACAAATTTAATATTTGCGGAGGTCCTGGGGTTATTTTATTACACAGTTTTCTATAGAGGAAGAATTTCCTCTACGTGAAATGAAGACGAGTGATCTCCAGTGCATCCTCTCAGACATAGATAAACTCAATGATGAGCTCTGCGAGATTGACCACAACTGGGAGCGGAGTGCTACAGCGAAGAGAAGCGTCATGGCATCCATGAGGCCTTATCATGAAATTTTGAAAGAAAGAAGAAATCACGACAGTCCACACTGCATGCTTTCTTTAAAAAAGTGACAATCCTCAATCAGGGACTTCGTCAGAGAAATAATGCAGCTTCATTACGCCATTGCCGGTTGTAAGTGTACAAAATATATTTTTTAAATTCCCTTTATTATATTTACATTATTTCAGTGCTTTAAATGCAATGCCATTATATTACTCGTCAATGTTTGAGTGCCGGGAACGCATGTCATTGACTTCCCATTGAATTACATTATAAAATCATTTCAATTTACGCCGATTCCGATTATGCCGGTTCGTCCAGGAATGCATCCCTGGCGTAAATCGAGGGCTACCTGTACTCATCTTATTTAAAGATAGTATTGGACATGGCACAACACTTGAGAGCACTGCATGCCAGTGATAGAACTGATTAAGAAAGTAGAAGGATGTGGTCACAAATTATACATGGACAATTTATTCTCCTCTCGTGACTTGACAGAGAGAAAAAAAAAAAACTACTGTGGGACTGTCAGACCCAACAGGAAGGGTATGCCAGAGACCCCAGGACGCAAGAAAATGAAACAAACAAGGTGACTTGACAGAAGCACTGTGGAGGGATAAGAGAAACATTCACACGTTGATAAATATCCAGTGATGCAACAGCTGAACATAATTTCTGCAATGACCAAGGGAATGCAATAAAACTGCTAACTGTGGTGGATTATAACCCTAACATGGGTTATGTGGATAAGGTACACAAGATGGCCAACAGCTACTCCATCAGCTGTTGCACATGGAAGTGGACAAAGACACTGTTCTTTTATATGTTAGATCTGGCCATTCTGAACAGTTAAATTCTTCTTTCCTCATGTAAAAGCTTTCCCGTAACAAGTCATGGATACTCAGAGGGGTGATGGAATGTTGGGCTTCCATCCTTACTTTGACATTTGGCACAACGAGGATGACAGAGTTGTCAGCTCTATGTGCTGGCCACACTTTACCCCCAAGGAAATTCCTTGGTACTCATTTCTGTTAGAGGCTGAGTGGACCCCAGGGCTACTGAATGCGGACAGAAGAAGTAGGTTACTTGAGAACTTCCAAGGACCCTACCAGGAATGGAAACTGGAACCTCCCATCCTTTGGCACAGTATCTTTCCTCATGTAGTGGGAAGAAACTTTCACACAGAGATTTTTGCTTTGCCTGTGTGAGGCATATGCTGGGTAAGAACAGTGAGTACAGAGGCCAATAGGGAGATCACCCAGTACTGCCACCAACGTTGGTAGACTGGATTCTATTGGCAATAAAGCACCGGCCTACTCCATCTAACAGACAGCTGCAATGCCATGTGTGCTTGGCTAGAGGTGTCATGCACAAAGTAACAGTGAAGTGCCCTAAATGTGATGTGGGATTATGTCACCAGACGTTGCTTTGGGAAGTATCACACTAAGGCACAGCAATGAAACTTCAAGTACAACGTCCCCATGCAAAATGAAGCCTCAAACCAAAGTGCAAGTAAAAGAAACAGGAAATTCAGAAATTTCTAGAAATTTATTTTCTGTATTTAAGATATTTACTTGACCCTTGAAGATGGGACCGATAGGTGTCCTGAAACATCGGCAACTGACTACCAATCTATGCTGCATAACATCCCTGAAAAACGAAGATCTCAGATTGCGCATTCCAGCATGACCTTCACAGAAGGATCCAAAATTCAGTTCTATGTGCATGCATACATGCTAACTGCATGCCTAGGCATTTTGGCAATCTCTCCAATGATTATGCTGGAGTGTGGTGTCTATTTTTCACTGTCAGACTAGTACGTCCTAGTCACCCTGAAAAATGCGTGAGGGGTGCTATCAATGTTTGTGGGAACAGTGAATATTTTGTGTCCTATGTACTGCTATGACAGGCAGGCTGAGAAAGTGCATCTTCTGTACATTTAAAAGTGCTGTGGAATATTATGTATATTATTCAATTTTTATTCCATCCGGTGGGGAGAAATATGAGTGAAAACAAGAAAACATAATCACACAAGATACTGGCTGAAAAACTACAAGTGATTAAGCCTTTTTACTCCGAGTGCAGTAAATGCTGAAGGAAATGAAGAAAATGAGTGGGAGGATCTTAAATATCATATGGATTATCCTAGCAGCTTTGTTGGATTTCTCAGTGTTAAGCAATCCAAAATGCCGATATTCAAAAGAAATGTTTGGACAGTTGCAGCTGTGAGCATGGTGGAAATCATGGGGAGGGGGAAGATGAGAAGAAGTAAGAAATATAGTTGCTTCAAGTGTGACCAATTGGCAATGATGCATTAATGGCATTGTCTGTTCTGGACTCTGTCATATGTTGAAGCAATACCAATGAAAAAATCATCAAAGCCATGAATGAACTTCAAGATTTTGTGTCAAAACATCTAAGAACATTCCAAAACAAAGGTCAGTTGAGTAGTAATTTAAGAAATAATGAATTAAGATCAGAGTTTGACAAATGTGAACTATTGCTAGCTTGAGTTTTGATGTAAAATGTATTAAATTGTGCATCAGGAATTTAAAAAAAATAAATACAAGAAGGGGATCTTTTATTCAATTTCTCAATTAGGTTAAAAATCATAGCTTAAAACATGACATTAGAATTCAACCCACCATGTAACAGGTAAGTGTGCACTGAAAAAATGGGATAACTTGAAACAGCATAATTCAAAGTCTGATTTTTTGGTCCCAAGCACTTGAAAGTAACAGGGTTTTATTGTATTAAGATTACCATCCTTGGGGATGTGACACCCTTCAGTTTTGTATGTAGGTACCAATGTTTTGGACACATGCTGCCTCCCTCCCACTTCTGCCCTGAAGATGGAGCAGCAGGTTTCTCCGAATCATTGGCTCCTATCTAACAAACTGCACAGCACCACATTTCAGAAGACTGCAGTCTGAATACACATACTGCCATGAGAACCTTAAATCTTATCAATCTTATGATTCATTTAAGTGAACTATGCAGGGTGGCTACTGATAATGTGTTTACAACCTATAATTGTATTCTGGTATCCCTCAGTTGGCCCTGAATTAACAGCTGGATTTGTACTTCAAACATCCTCCTGTGGTGGAAAAGGTTGATACGGCTGAAGTGGAGACATCAGACTAAAGAGGCTGTTGGCCTGTGAAGGCAGTTCCACAATCAGCATCATGTACTTTAGGCCAATAACGTAACTAACTCCATGGAGCATAGTCCTTGTAAATGTTACTAGTTCCTCAGCTCATCAAATTCCAGCACTTTATGGAACCTGGAGGATATTCACAACAGCCTGCTACTTGTCCTTATCCTCAGCCAGATTAATCCAGTCCACACACCCCTATATTTCAAGATCCATCTTAATATTATCCTCCCATCAATGCTTAGGTCTTAAAACTGGTCTCTTATTTTCAGGGTCTCCTACCAAAACCCTGTATTCATTTCTCTTCTCCTCCACATGCCCTACCCATCGTCGTCCTCGATTTGATCACCTGAATAATATTTCGGGCGGAGTACATACCATGAGGCTCCTAATTATGCAATTTTCTCCAGTCTCCTGTTGCTTCCTCCCTCTTATGCCCACAGACCTTCCTCAGCACTCTACTCTCACACAGGCAAAATTAAATTTCTGTATATTTTAATCTTTATATTTTTTGGATAGCAAATGGGAAGACAAAAGATTGTGGAAAAAATGCTAGCAGTCATTCCCTGCATTTAATCTGTTCTTAATTTCTTTCTGCATACAATTTTTGATTTGTTATTGTCATTCCCAAATATCTGAATTTGCCACATTTTCAAAGAATTTAGTAGCTATCTTTAGGTTGTGATCTTGTCTTGCACTCTGCTAACAAGACATGAACACATATTTAGTTTTCTCAGTATTTACTTCTAAACTTGGACCTACCTCATGGCATACACTACAGCAAAGCTGAAATGTAATGGTTACAAAACACCTCCTTGTTTCAGATGATTCTCAGTCTGAAATTATCAGACTGTTAAGACTTCAGTACACGTTTCATTTATAAACATTTTAACTAACCTTACTAGTTTTATGGGTATACTAAATGCAATGAGAACATCATACAAAACCTCCCTCTTACCCGAATCATATGCCTGAAGTATATACAAGCTCGTACACTGCCCCACTGTATTCCTACTTTTTCTCAAGTCTTTGATGAATGCAAAATATATGATTAGTAGTTCTGATACGTTGAAAGCCATGCCTTATATTCAAATATTAACGAAACATAAGCAAACAGCCAGATAGATGCCATAGTTCAAAGAAGGCACAACTCCTGACAGTATGTTGTTATAACCCTTCTATGTAGGGAATGAAGTTTTCATGGCTTTTCTCAGTTATTGGGTAAATGAATGTATGTATTGTGCCATGCCAAAGTCTCGTCATTCCAAGGAGATCCACCGGATGATACCTGCCACCCTTCACCTACTTTTAGTTTAACCTTTCCCTTCCCTCCCTATTTACCGTGTTGGTATGCTCCCGAGTTTACCTGATAAGTTGTGTATTTTTCCTGAGGACTCAACAACCTGGCTTCGAGGGATGAGCATCTAAATTCTGTTTCGGCTTGTACATCAAAATTTCATTTCGGCAAGCGCTGTTGAAGTCCTTGGTAGTGCTACGGTCTGAGTGTGTGTTTGTATCGACACAGCACTACCAAGTTTTCGTTGAGCTGTGTGGAGCTCCTCTTTAATTTGTCATTGAGATGTTTTGATTTATTGTGATTGTAAGTTGTTTCTACTACGCCTTCTGTAAGTACTGTTTTGGTTCTCATTTGTTTGTTATAAATAAATAGGTGCATTTTGATTTGATGTATTTACATTGGGCACCTTTGGGTTAGGGATGGTTGTGCTGACAGATATAAACAATCCACGGAAGTATTGCAAGTCGAAGAATATGGCACAGTATGTGGATTCAGAGGTATGTTAGTATTGATGACTATATGTACCTATCTAAAATTCATTACCAGGTCCAAAAAATTCTGGAAGAATTAGAATTAACAGAAGAATGTTAGGACTCTGAGCAATATGGCGGGCAGGTACCAACATCCCGGAAAAACTTGCAGCCTCCACCTTCAGGATAGGAGAGTAAACCATGCAACAGAATTAAAGTGCAAATACAAGGAAGGATGAAAGGAAAGAATCATGGAGGGAGGGAAGGAAAGAAGAATGGGTGGGATGGAAGACAGGTCCAGAGCTTCAAGTGTGTCACACAGATATGGTGGTCCTCTGTACCTTCCTCTTTCTGCATGGTTTACTCTTCCACCCTGAAAATGGACACACAGGTTCATCTGCAACATTAGCACATATCTGCTGAACTACATGGCTTCACATCCCAGAACACCGTAACTTTTGTACTCTCCATTATGAGAGCCTCAAGTCTCAAAGCTTCCTTACGCTCACCTACTTATCATTCACAATCATCTTCCCACAATTTGTGCATTGAAACAGAATCAGTTCCGTTTAGTAGGCAGCATTCTGTTTTGTGTGAATCCTATCAGTCAGTATGTTTCTGTCTTTGAGAAAGTAATGACATTTGAGACCTACCCTGCTCTAGCAGTTCCTTTGCCCTGTCACCAGGCACCTTGACAAGTAACGAGCCAAGAGTGAGCCATGTCTTGCCACCTCTCTGACACAGAGCTCTAAGAGCTTCTCGGTTCTGATTCCGCCGCCTGTCCAGTGCCACGATTTCCTGCTTGTCCCGCACTATCTCCTCTCCTAATATTTCCACCTCTTCCAAGTACTTCAGACTGTGCTGTGGGTTCTCTAGTAGTCCCAGCTCTGCAATGCCACAACAGATGGGTGTGAGAGATTATGATCATATTCCATATAGCATAAGACACAGGCCAATATGTATCATTAGACTACTGAAAACAAAAAAGAAGTTTTGGAAAGAACTTATGATGTGTACGTTGTTTCAAATGCACAACTACACAGCATAATGTCCTAGCATACTGCAATCTTAATAATCTTAAATTAATAATTATACAAGTTAGTGATACAGTTCTGGATGCAGATTAGATCCCCTTATCTGAAGCTTGTCAAAACATCAGTTTTGTATATCTGCCGCATCCATAATTTTTAACACACTGAAAAGCACTTGGAACAAAAACTGTAAGTAAGTTTATGGTAAACCTTCCATACCAAGTGTCCCTGTTCAGCATTAATGGCTCACTAGTTGTTAGAGGGGCATGCTTATCATATTGTGAACATCTTACAAACATATGACAATAACTATTGCCATAGACTGTATGTTTCAAAGACACTCAGTACATCATAAACTGTTGGAACCTCACATTCTGTGTTGCTCTTTGGATGCCTGCTATGCTGGTTATACTGATGGTAGTACATTACAATGTGGAAAGTGTCATGAAAATGTGGCAGCTGATTCATGGGTTTTATAATGGCTTTGGAACAGATGCTTCAGTTCTGAATCTAGGTTTTCTCCACCTCTACCTGGACTGTGATTCTGTTTTTAAATAAACAGCACATTGTTTGGGTAAGAGTCACAAAAACACTGGGGCAATGGATGAGCTGAGATCAGATGGGATATAGGACTGGCTGAGAACAGGATGAGTCACAGGATTAAAGAAGATCAAATGACACATTTCCATTTCACAGAAGTAAGCTATGCTATTTCTAACAGTCTGCTACAAAATGCAAAATCTGTTTATTACTGATATTATAGTTTTTGAGTCACAGGACAATGTTGTGAATGTTTCTACACATTTTGGAAAAATCAACCTCCAATTTCTTGATCATGGTGATATGGCAAAATCTTGTGTTTATTTAGTAACAATTTATTTAACACCACTGTCACTAGCTCTCATTACATAGTGTTGAAGGATAGGAAGATTGTGAATAATGAATAAGAAAGGATGAGGAAGGAAACAGCCATGGCTTAATTTGATGTACTGCACTGGCATTTCCTAGAAGAAACCGGGGATAAAACCACAATAATAGACAATCGAGGCAGTTGTTAATGAACCAAGATTTGAACTCAGGACTTCCTAAATATGAAGCAGGAGTGTTAGCCACCCAATATCTACTATGAAAACTGGGACTGCTGTGCTGAAGCAAAACCAGCTCATATCACCATCCAAAAATAAAAACACAAAGCTCAACAAAGTGCAAACATCTCCATTATGGGTGACAAGTGCAGTGTATGGTTGGGACCTCCACTATACTACATTTCACAGCAATTTTTGATGCCAACATAATTTGTATTCATTATGTCAGGTTGCCAGAATAACCTGGATTAAGACAGGTCCAAAATGTACACTGCAATTTTTGCCAATTATCTGGCCGGGAACAAGGGACTGTGTGTGTGTGTGCGTGCCTGCATATGCTCCTATGCTCTACCTGGCAGTAACTCACTCCTACAATGAAAGTGACAGTTACACCTAAATCATGCAACTTTACCAGTGTCATGTACCACAGTGAACATATTAACCCCAGGCATCATGATGTCAGTGTGTCCCCTAGTTCTCGCCGTAATGCCTGCTCCTTCCTGCGTTCCCTGCTCAGTGCTGCCTCCCTGTTGTGCCTGCTGCTGTTGTTGTTCCTTGTCTTCCGTGTTAGTTGAGAAGCAGGTAGACTGAAGTGTGTTACTCGAGCCTTCTCTTGAGTGCCTCCACCCAGTCCCTCCCTGTCTCGTTTCATCACTGTCTTAAGTGGGAACTTGTGCCCAGATCCATCAGCTCCAAGCCCTTTCTCCCGGTCCCAGCCTCCCTTCACAAGAATCTGATACCCTTTGTTGCTTGCTGGGATGCTGTATACTGTTGGTACAGTAATACATGGCCTGGAACTGAAGAGGTGAACTGTAGAGGTGCCATGCTGTTCTCTGCTGGTATTACAAAACCTCTGCTTACAGGATTCACAGTAGAATTCAATATGCCTAGTTCTCATGGCTTGACTCTCTGGTCCGGTCTCCCTGTGGCCCTCTGTGATGGCCTGCACCACAGAAAGGTGGCCCTGCCTTCTTGCAAGAGACAGACAGGTGTTCCCACTCTTGTCTCTCAGATTTGCATCTGCATTGCTGCTGATGAGGAACTTGACAACATCCACAGCACCAGCACACGCTGCAGACATCAGTGGCGTCCACCCATACTGGTCCATCACATTAACATCACATAAATCGGACAGCAGCTCAGTCACTCCGGCAACATTGTTGTTCTGTGCTTCCCTCATAACAGCATTCACCAACCTCGTTCTATCTTGGCAACTATTTATCCTTACAGAGGATCCGGAAGACATCATGTGGACCCCTTTGACCTTGCTGTGTACTGTGCCTGAGGTCAGCTGGTCTTCATGAGAAGGATCTGAACCCACGACTTCTTCATATATACGTTTTGCTTCTTCACCGGTCAAACGATTGTCAGTTACCTTAATCTTGGTATTTTCTTTGGTTTGTGAAGAGCCTTCTCTAACAAATTGTTTCCACGGAAAATCAACAGTTGAAAGAGCTTTCCAATTGGGATGCAAAGCCATTGAAACGCAAAAACTAAATTCAGGCTTAGGTTACGTTCTGTTCACTTTCCCCAAAACTCACCATCTACGCGTTGTGCCATTCCAGTCTTACTAAATCAACTGCTTGGTTCTCTTCGCCGCTCGGAAATTGATATTTAGACTATTTTTAGCTTCGGATTTCTGCTCATTTAGTAACTGGAAAACTTAAAACGCAGCACAGACAACTCACTCACATTCACAGATTATAACGTCCGCAACATATGTTCAAGCTACACAATCGTCACAGCTTTCCAACAACGTGTTAACACAGCAACATGAACTCCAATACAAACCACCCACTTCGCCAACTGTCTTCACTGACCAGTGCAATCAAACAGCCATGGATCACATGTTGTAAACGCGTTCATATCGTGGATCAGCGCCCTGCTGGTCGGATAATATTGTAATTAGTTCCATTTAAGTTCATAATTGGACTACTAACTTAGCACCTAAGTTTCGTTACTGTATCTTCAACAACATTCAATTTAATGAGTATGTCGTCCCTGATATTACGTGTATCGTACTGAACTTTGTGACAACTTTCTTGAACGCACTCTAGCTATCAAACCCGAATAACGATATGGCGTGTTATTTACAGAAGTCGCGCCAGTGCTGTTGTGCGTTGTAGTTGGCGTTAGGTCTGGTGTGTAGTCGGCAGCGTCGGTCTAATTTTGGTTTGTAGAAAGGGTAAGTTAGTTGGAGGAATATTATGTTTAACAGTTGAGTATTAACCATTGTTTAGAAGCGGGAGTGAAATATTCTGTGAGTCGATTTGTAAAGTAAGTAACGATTGAGCGCGAATATAAGACAGTTTAGAAGAGTAGGAAATCACCTCTAGCCAGTGGAAAGGTTCAGATTGTGTGGAACTATGCTTCCATTGTCCTGTACTTTTTCGTGGGGTGTTGCATTAAGCCCAAGGATAACATTCCTTTTCTACCTTATTAAAATGGTTCTTTTATAATATTACAAACTATTTAAAGGACGTAATGATTCCACAGGCCATAAGGAATATCAGTTTTGCTAATTTTCACGCTCGCCTGAGGTATGGTTTAATGTTTTTGGTGGGGATACTGAACGTAAGGCCATCATTAAATTTCATTCTATCAGTGGTATAAGGAAACAAACAGGCCTCTTATTGTAGGCAGATATTCAGGGATTTTAATTTACTGCCAGTAGCATGTGCATACATGATTGAAATAGTGTGCTGTATTGAAGGAAAATGTGGAGCAGATTGTAGAAGTTAAAAATTATAATACAGGTAGGACTTGATTTATGCCAGGGTTAGGTTCCTGAGATTTCCGGCGTAAAATGAAGCGGCATAAATTGAAGCAAAAATATAATGGGAACATATGTAAATACATTAGGTTCCATTCCAAAGTTTTCAGTAATCAACACAAAATACTTGAAAAATGTTTCATTTTATGAAATTTACGTATTGAAAATTGTATAATATTTAAGATCATAATGTTTAAGATTTCACATCCCTTATTAATAAGAGCAATAGCCTCTTGCATTGATTTCACTGTTAGTGTCCTAATTGGCATTGCAGAGTCAGCTTCACTTTCATCTGTCTTCTTTGGACAGTTGTTCAGCTAGCTCTTCTAAATCTTCCGTTGAAAGCTCTTCACCATGACTGTCAAGGAGCTGATTTATGTTACCAACTTCTACATCATCTAGTCCTGCAAGATGGACCACAAACACATAAACACCTAGAAAAACTGAGAGCAACTAGGAGGGAAAAATAAGGCACTTGTTAAAGGGACTGGAGAGTAGGAGTGGCCATCAAGGGTGGGAGTAGGACCAATCAGACTTAACCTTTTGGCGTCCTGTTCTCTAGACACCAGTGCATGTTTGTCAGTTCACTTGCAGTTCTTAGTCCGTGGTTAATGTAATTGCTTTTTCTCGTCGCATTTTATATTCCATTTTTCATTTAATTATTTAAATTTGAGGCCGTATTTTATCATTTAGTATTATAGTTTTATTACAATGTTGGGACCATCTGTGTGTAGGAAGTCGGGCAGAGTGATGACTTATTACCCCCTCCAATCGTGATCTATGAGAGGCGCAAAAGTGAAGCGGGCATAAATTGAAGCGGCGTAAACCGAGTCCTACCAGTACAGGAAAGTTTACGGTCCGTGGATCAAATCCCGGTGTAGGCGAGATTGTTTGCACCCATCCAGACTGGCCCTCAGGCCCACCCAGCCTCCTGTAGAATGGATACCATATCTTTCCCGGGGGGTAAAGTGGTTGGGGCGTGGCATTGACCACCCACATCTCATATAGTGCTGAGGTTAAAGAAACTACCTAATTATGTAAAAGAACTATACAAGTACAAGTTTTTTACAAGGGAGTTTTAGATCCTTTCTGTTACAGCATGCATTTTATTCACTGGAAGAATATAATGTTAAATGTGGTACATGTTAGCCTGTGAGAGAAAGAAGAATTGATAAGTTGTCACGTTATATAGTGTAAATGTGTTCATGTAATTTTAAGAAGGTTATGCATAGTTAGGTATAAAATGTAGGTGATTGAAATTGACATATTCCATGTCTTCATCAACTGAAATGGATGAGTAGTGAACTAAACTAAACTAACCTAGACAACCATATTGATGAATTTCTCTTATGAAGGAATAATGAACAGGCTACAGTAAAGTGTTCAATTACAGTTCTGTCCATGTTCATACGTGCATCATTTTTATTTAAATGTGTTATATGTAGATTTTAAGATGGTACATCCCTGTTGCATTATTAAATAGAATAAATGTTCCAGTCAGCACAACATATATTCATCAAGAACAAGGCTGCTTGTTTTGACTATAAAATGGTAGCCATCATCAGGCCTGAACTACAGGATACATAACAGATTTTTTTTTATAACTGTAATTAGGTGTGTAGGCATTCTTGGTTAAAATAAACTTGGCATTACAGTTCTAAAGTTTCCTCTTTAGGCTATTGAATTGATGGCGCAGACTTGACTAGCACCAACAATTTTAAGGTGGCACATCCCCATTGAGTTATTAAATATTACTACCTAATTACAGTTGTAAAAAATACCCCTATTTCTGTCTTGTAGTTCAGGCCTGATGATGGCTATCCTTTTATAGCTGAAACATGTAGCCATGTTCTTGATGAATATATGTTGTGTTGACTGAAACATTTATTGTAGGTATTTTCCATGATGTTTGAGGTGAAAGTCCAACAGCTGATGTTGTTGTGTAATGCAGACCCAAACCAGAAAGCCTGGGATGTGTGAAGTGTATATATATATTTCTGCATGGACACTTGTGTATTATATATAGAATTTTGCACTTTCTTTGTAAATAAAGTGAGCAGGGTGTGAAACTTGCGTGCCAATTCCAGCTGGAGCTGAAGTTAAGAGTTCATGGATATATACCTATCCTCCCTTATACATTTTCATGGCATAGTCAAAGTTTAACTGCCAAGGCAGCTTTACCTTTACCCAGAATACGCGTTATTGGGCATATTTAGTTTTATAAATCTGTTTTACTGTATGACATCCTATACATCATATATTCATGGAATTCATTTACCCATTCATGCATTGATTTATCAAGTACTACAGCCTGCTGCTAAGTATCATGGATGAATATCATCTTTTCAGTTCAGCATGGGGAAGAACAAAGACAAGAACAAGAAGGTGGTGGAATCTGAGAGTACATCAGATTCGGGGCCTGAAGATGTAAGTGTATGGATTGTTAATGAACACTGTATTTTTTTGTCCATTTGGAGACATGTTCTGATGTATCAATGACTGGCCAGTCACTGCAAATTCAGGCTGATGTTTATGTGTGTATGTTTCTAGTTATGCTTCCAAGTATTCTGTACCTTTATGTGTTCTCGTTGGGAATATAACTTACTAGTGTCATAGTGGTTTTGTATGGGTCGATGTGTGAAAAGTTTGCAATCTCTTTCTGTGTTCATACTGTCTTTCCTTTTCAGTTTTTTCCCAGTTCTTTTCTTTCCAGTATTTACCTGAATAATCTTGCTGTGTTTTATCCTATAGATACCTCTCCTTTATATTTTAATTCTGATGAAGTTATTGACCTTGTTATATTTTTTTTACATGGCCAAACCAGTGTAATCATTCCTCTTCTTGCCTCATTGGTGGTTTGAATTCCAACATGTTTAAATATTTCATTTTGTTCTTGTGTAACACATTATATAATTTTTTTAACAGTACTGAATTAAATGGGCATGTAGGTTCTGTCATGTCATGTATGAACAATGTGGTGCCAGTGTTGGACAACCATTAACTGATTCGCAGCACTTTTTTTTAGCATTGGTTTCAGAAGGTCAGTTTAGTTTTCACTAATTGTTCCTTTGACCATCTGATTCTATTCAGGCCTCACATCCTGAAGTAATTATTTTCTCAATTTTTGGTGAAGATTTCTTCAGAATAGCTCAATCTAACAGGCCTGTCCCTACCTTTTTCTGAGGATGGAAACCGATCCATTTTCTGAAATGTATTTATATTTTTGCTGCATTTTTATTTTTTAAACTAGATGATGCATGAATTTCTACAAAGAAATTTCCTGTCATATGTTAAGTTTCCCTTATTGTAACAAATGATGATTGTTCACATACACTTTATCTTTCATTGTACCTTATAACCAGAAGGCACAAGTATTTAAATCGTATGAGTGGGCAGGCCACAATCATTGACATGTCATTCACCAAAAATTTTTCGTGACACATTAATAGGATTATTATGTCTGTGGGCTCTAGCATTGTTGAGTACACAATGGCCATTGCTTTTCTCTTCAGTCATTTAATCAAAAACAGGTGTTAGAATTAATCTTACAGTATATATCTCCTTCCTTTAACAAATCCCGCTTGAAATGGAGTCCACTTTTATGCTTAAGATAAGCAGTCTCTGAGGCATTAATGAAAATTCCTCCATACTTTTCCAGGCTCCCCCGATTTCCTTTCTGTTTATAAATTAGTTGTATTAATGCAGTTTAAACAATTTTGTCAAAGTTTTAGTTCCTTCATCTTTGGCAACCAACACCTCCTGTACATCAGCCATTGTTTTGTCACACCCTGTTGCTTTATTATTTTTCATGCCCAAGGTAATTTGTTTTACCTCTTGTTTTGTAAAATCAGCATCAAATTTATCTACATAATCTGGACTTTTCGTATTAACAGCCCTCCTTCCTCTTTTGTAAACTACATACAAAAGAGTCTTAGCCAACAGTCTGGATTGGCAACTACAGTATTTTCCCATTTCTTCATAATCTTTCTCGCTGTCTCACATATTTTCCTTGCATCTGTCTGTTTAATCAAATAGTTCATCTGTTCAGATTTTATTTCCTGCTATCCTTGCTTCTTATCTTTTAAAAACTTCTCATATTCCATCTTAAAGCTACAATATCTACCCCTACTCTCTTCATCATCTCTCTTTTTTTACCCTTTTTAGTGCTGACTTAACCTCTTTTTTTATGTTTTTCATCATGCCAATAATTCCATACTTTTTTAACATTGTTAATCATACCAGTAATACCACAAAAACTGTGTATCCTTGACTTCAAATTTCATCTTAGACATCCCATTTTGTTTTATAGTATTACAAATTAGCATGTAATTGTCATTGAAACAACTGTTTGTTAATATTACTGTTAGATCTTTAAAGGTACGTCAATATGTTTTGACCCACATTTACATCATCTTCAGGCCAATATTTTATATAAAATAAGTTAACATTGCATACAGTTGTAATTTATTTTCTGTAAAATATTGACCTGAAGATGACTTAAATGTGGGTTGAAACATTTAGCTATACACTTTAAAGATCTAATAGTAATATTAATAAACAGTTGTGTCAGTGGTAATTACATGCTAATTTGTAATCTTTGACTTCATTTTTCTGCCTCATGTCCTGATCATACCCTAACGTATTTACTGCGTCATCTATTACACCTTTAATAATGGCATTTTGTGTCCCATACACATCCATTTTCTGTACAGTATTAGTCATTCTATCTATAACAGCCTGTCTGTGACTTTCATTCCGTTTATATCTTGCTAGTTTCTGTAATTGAGCTTGATGAGATTCTGTTCCTTTCTGTAATTCAAATAACACCAGCATATGGGTGCTACTTATCTTCACCCCAATCTTAAAATCCAATATAATTACCAATTATACTAATTACACCTTCATAAACTAATATGTAATGTATAATACTGCTGCCCAGTTTAATAACATATTCACCTCTTGTATCAAATCGAAATTTTCCATTTAAAATTTACAAATTATTAATTTCACAACAATCCACCAACTTCCTTGTGCATTACAGTGCTTGTCTTTACAGCTATTTCCAACAGAATTATAAATTTCAGTATACCATTTTTCCCAGGAATTGAAAAGGTATTGCAGATGTATTTGTCTTTCCCCCATTCTCTTAATCTCTCTGCTGGTGCTTGTGTGAGCTGTACATTCTCCTCACCTCTCGTCTTGTGGTTCTGCAGAGAAGACACATTTGTCCACTCCCCCTCATCGTGTATGCGCTGTTTTCCTCCATTATGTACATGTCTGTCAACTTGGAGCTTTGTTGCCGTGACAAGTGCGTATGTGTTTCCTGTCTTTTTGTATATGCAGGGCTGTCCAGTTTTTGATCACTGTTCTGTATCTGATAGTTTTCGTTTCAAAAATCCAAATCATAAACTTCTCTATGTATTACCAACTTGTCTGTACACAAGAATGTTGTACTTCCCCGGTTATCGGCGTCTTTCAAATATAGTATGAACTGCTTGCATGTCTCCCTTATTTTCACATTATAGTCTTATTCTATTCTGATATTTGTTCCAAGCAAATTTCTGATTTCCTGCAACACTTCCAATTTCTTTGCAAAGGAAGTGAATCTTAGAATCGGTTTCACTCTTCTTGTACTTTGGCTACTAACACTATCTGCAGTCTCATGATAAACTGGAGATGCAGTACTTTAGATCTGTTATGTAGCGTATGTAGTACTGTCTCTGCAAGAATTTTTAAAAACCTCTGTGGGTGGAGAATCCATAGGTGTTGAATTCTAAAGTCTGTGGAATAAGTAGATAGGTTTGCCACAGCGATGTTTATAGTCATCAGAGCATATTTGAGTTGGACATTCCTTCACTAAACACAGCTACGGTAACAAGATTGCGCATTTAATAACATACTGGGTAATGTAGTATGTAAAAAACAATAATTTTATTACATAATAAAAATATTGTATTTACATTGAATTATATGAATGCCACATTGTCAGTAATAAGTTGTAAACAGTGAGGTAAAAAATTCTTGCAAAGGGGACCATGTAATTTTTCTTCGACTCCTTTGGCTTGTGATGATGCAGAAATAAATGTGGTCGTGGCTGATATGGAAGACCACTTTTTCTTGGAAAACCACATAAATCTGAGTTCTGTCATAGGAAGATCTGCAGATGGGGAAGGACTACTTTGTGTGTTTTGTAAGTGGAAAAAGTTGTGAGTGTTGTACTGTGTTGCATACAAAAGTCAGCATAACAGATTGGATGTGGTGATGGTTTGATGTCTGGGATTCTCACATCTGTGCTTAATAAGGTTACAGTCTTCTGGGATGTCATGAAGTGTGGCCTGGTGGATAGGGATCAGTGTTTCAGAGCAAGCTGCTGCCCCTCTCTTCAGGGTACCTTGATGATGGGGCATTTCTACCAAACTGTACATGGTTTCATCCAAGAAGATTATAATCTTGATAGCATTTAAGCTCTTATGTAGCACTTTTGTGTGTAACAGTGGGTATTATGCACAGAAATAGATCACAGAGTTGCCTTGTTGTTGAGTAGTGATTAGAGAGATGCAGAGTGAAGCATTTAGAGGACGTGAAGAGTTGTGTGCTCCTGGCAGGTCAGTCCACCTACAAAGAAGGCCAAGCCAAATACTTCAAGCTCCAAGTCAGATGAAGAACCGTCATGGCTTCTGGACAAGAACCGATTTGTGAAGGTGCATGATTTCAAGGGGAAAGTATATGTCGACATCCGTGAGTTCTATGAATCTGATGGAGAACTGAAGCCTAGCAGGAAAGGTGGGTTCACAAAACAGATCTTGGCTGTTAAGTGCATT
The DNA here is from genome assembly GCA_021186555.1 of Reticulitermes speratus. Classification (NCBI taxonomy): domain Eukaryota; kingdom Metazoa; phylum Arthropoda; class Insecta; order Blattodea; family Rhinotermitidae; genus Reticulitermes; species Reticulitermes speratus. The sequence goes on from JAJKFL010000004.1 coordinate 1,131,726, forward strand.
TAAGGGTATATGTTCATAACTTATGCCAGGTAAATCTGCCACAGTGCAGAATACAAAAACTGTTCTACCTCTCCCGCTGTCCCGTCAGCATAATTGCTGTGTAGTCAGTATCCTATCTGCCGTTAACATTACTTGGCAATGCAAATTCCTGAAAATTCATCTTTCTTCCATGCCTAATATGCCAGCACAGCTTTGAAGGATGGCATTATACCATTACCCACCCACTGCTTCAGTGCAAAGTCCAGAGAAACTTGGAGCAAATTTGTTCTGCATGTAGTACATTTAAATGACTTTTACAGTGCAGGGAGTAGAGACAGCATGGCAAAGAGTGTGGTCATGTCCCTCCTTGGTTGCAGACAGAAATGCTCCATACTGAAATACAGACTCCTACAATGCACTGTGATCTAGCTTTCATTAATGGGCATGTGTGATTAATGGGAAGTATTCTTCTGGAAGGCAGTGACATTGTGTAGTCTGGCAGAGATTCACGGATGTTTGGAGGAATGTATGTTATCTTTAGGGTAGGAGAGTGAGGCGGATAGGGAAAAGTGATACATGATACAGTGAAATCCTGGTGTTACTTTTGTCTATGGACCACCTCAAATTGAATGTACAATCAGGGAAGTGTAAAATCCAGGAAACAGAAATTATGACTGTAAAAAAAAGTGGGTTGCTATATAACAAAACTTTGGTAAGCCATTTAAAATATGAGCTATTTGATATTCACGATGCAAATACAACATGGTAACATATATGTAAACTGGAAACAGCTTCCACACAGTATTATCACAAAGTAATGTCACACACAACACCATGATAGCTGGATACCCACATTCGACATCCTACATTTTATGATTCTGCAGTATTATTTATTTAACCACTCAATAAGTTTTGTTTTGTTCCCCCCCCCCCCCCCCCCCCCCCCCCCCCCATTTCTGTAGCTGTCAATCTGTATAGTTCATTTTCAAACTTGTTACACATTATAATAATGCTGTCCTCAACATCAAATTGGCATGTGTACTTTATGGCCATATCTAGTCCTTTTATTGCATCGAAAAATGTTACCTTCTTCCTCTTCTGGTTCTTTTTCTGGCCTAGTCAACTGTTAGTCCAACACCTTATTGACAGTGTGGCGTCACAAACCTCAAGAGCATTGTCACTTGTCTTGGAGTCCTCAAACTGTGTTCTCAGAGGTTGCAACCTATGCCAATCATTTTCTTCATCTTCAGTAAGTTTCAGTGCATCGTCATCATTGCTGTAGACATGGTCAACTGGGAAACAACAATTAAACCAACAAATGCACTTTATTTCTTAGGTATGTTCATTAACCCTACACGTGTTTCGGCTGCAACAGAGCCATCATCAGGGGTTCAAGGTTACGTTCACTTTAACATTCAGTGTTCCATTTTGTATCACCACTTATATGCCACAATGTATGTCAGTTTTTTATTAACAATTGATATCACTCACTGTTTCCGTTTATACAACCTTATCTTTTAAATGCTGGCGTAGGTTGGTTTCATCTTGGGTTAAAAACGCAAAAGCTGATATTACAATGTCGTTAAAAGTTGTTAAAAATTATTAAAAATTGCTGGCAATTGGTTTGTATACAAATATTGTTGTCCGTGCCCTGTTTTCGTTATTGGTGTGTTGTTGATGTGGCTGTCACAGGGTTGAGGTATTGAAGCTTTATCCCATACATCGAATCTGTTTGTCTAGCAACCACATCAGTCCACTGAAACTGCACTGCACAGTGTGGTGACAGACGTAGAGAATGTGGTGGAACACAGGGAAATAGCAATAGGAATAGCGATAGGAAATCACAATGTGGTCACAGACACAGAGAATGTAGTGGAACATGGGGAAATGGCACTTGGTGCATTCCTAGATATTGAGCGGGCCTTTGACAGTATGTCTGTTGAAGTTATAATAAAAGCTGCTGAACAGCATGGGATCAGGCGCACAATTGGTTGGTGGGTTGGCTCCATGCTGGGTAGCAGGAAAATTACAGCCACACTTGCAAGAGAAACTCTGGAGGGGTCTGTGACCAAGGGCTGTCCGCAGGGAGGCATTCTATCACCTCTGCTGTGGAGCCTGGTTGTGGACAAACTCATAAGAGGGCTCAATGAGAGTGGCTGTTATACAATGGGGTATGCAGATGGTATTACTATCCTAATAGGCAGAAAATTCCCAAACACTATCTCAGAGCTTCTTCAGGAGGCTTTTGGTGTGGTACAACAGTGGTGTGGTAGAACTCTGTTGTCTGTCAGGCCACAAAAGATGGTAATAGTACCAGTCATAGGAAGAGGGATTTAAGGGGCCTAAAGGAACCCACCCTTTCTGGACAAACATTGCAGCTGACTACCAAAGTCAGATATTTAGGACTTATTCTGTAAAAGCAATTGATATGGAAGGCACAGCTGAAAAATGTGATGAACAAGGCCTACAGGGCGTTTTGGACCTGTAAGGGTACATTTGGTGAAACTTGGGGTCTGAAACCCAAAGTAGTGTACTGGATGTACTCCGTGGTGATGAGACCCATGTTGACCTATGGTTCCACACTTTGGTGGCCTAAGGTTACATACAAGGTCAGCAGGACAGAACTCAATAAGTTACAGAGGTTAGCCTGTCTGGCCATCACAGAGACAATAATGACGGCACCAACAGCTGCAATTGAGGTCCTTATGGGACTCCCTCCTCTTCATGTGATGATTGAGGTACAGGCCCAGGCAGGGATCTACAGGCTAATGTGTGACCAGCAGTGGAAACCCAAATCCACTAACTTTGGTCACACCAAAAAATCTCGGGATATGGAGCACGAACCCATCTTACAGATGGGGACTGACATGATGATACCAAGATATGTGTACCACAAGCCATTCATGGTCAAGTTCCCTGACAAGTGTCATTGGTAGAATGTGTTCAAAACCAAATATTAAAGGGGACCTGCTCAGGTACAGGTCCAAGGCCAACAAAGGCACTGGTGCTGGGATGTGTAGATGGGGCTCGAGAAGGGGGCATTGCTTCAGCCTTGGGCTCCACACCACAGTATGCCATGCTGAAATACGCGTACACCATTAAAGCATGTATAATGGAGAATATAGAAAAGGGCTACACGGGTAGGTACATCTATTTTTTTCTGACAGTCAAGCATCGATTAAGGCCCTTGACAATTTCCAGATGAATTCTAAATTAGTCTTGGGCTGCCATCAATCCCTGGTGAAACTGGCAGAACATAATAGGATTCAACTGGTATGTGTGCCAGGACAGGGGGGGGGGGGATGGAAACAAAATAGCTGTCAGTTAGCCAAGTTTGCTTACTTCCACTCATAGGATCTGAGCCTGCCCTTGGCATATCTGCAAAGGTTGCCAGAGCAGTGACTGTGGGCTGGACAAGCAGGAAACATGAAGAGTATTGGCAGTCTATTCGTGGACAAGGGCAGGCTGAGGGCTTTCTTAAAGGACACACTGCTGAAAGAGCTGGGGAATTACTCAACTTGAGCAGAAAAGTAGTAATGACAGGACTGCTATCAGGACACTGTCATTTAAAAGGGCATCTATTTAAACTGGGGCTGGTAGACAGTCCTGGATATGATAGATGCAAACAGGCATCTGAAACAGCCTTACATGTTCTTTGTGACTGAGGCTCTGGCAGTATTAAGATAAGGCACCTGGGCCATCATTTCTTGAAATCAGGTGACTTTGCTGACATCTCCGTCAGCAAGGGATTGCACTTTGTTCAGAGTGCGGGGTTCCTGAATGCTTAAGCAAAGGGTCGCACAAAAGATCGGAAATGGTGATGGTGCAAGGGTCACTGTGGTACCCGCCTCACTCTCCTCTACTCTACTCTTCTGGGGGGTAATTGGGCACTGCATCTCCATTTCTTTTTAGAAAGTTGTGTTTGTCGCTTCTTAAGTAGGCGTATTGTCGTGCTAAATCTGACACTGTTCCAAATCCGGCCTCATGCACTTGATTGTTGGTAACAGATATTTCTGCACCTTTTGGGTGGTCTTCACTGTTGACATCACTAGCATAAATGCCTTATGAATTATCCCTTTGGAACTGAAGAATGTGATCAGCATGGTTTTGATATATTACAGTATTTCTGAAAATGAGTCATTTTGGTTTTCATGAGCTGTGTAATTGCCATTCTGCACTCTGTCTTTTCATCCCAGAATCATGCTGGAAGCACCATGACTTATATCCAGTAATGATGGTTCCTGAAAACTCAGGTTCACCATCAGCTGTTTTCACAAAGTCTTTGCAGGCATTCAGTTATTGTGAGTTTTTCTCATCATGCACATTGTATGGCACCTACATTTCAAAACTTTTCCTCTTATCCCAAGTCTTTAATAATTATGGACCTTATTGATTCCTTATTTGCATTCAGTTCACTTGCCATCAGCAGTCTCCTGCAAGCAAAATGCACATTTTGTCCACAGATTCTTGCCCTGTTTTGGTTATTACGTGAAATTGTTTCATTCCACATCTCTGCCATCTTGAAAATGCTTAAACCAGCAGAATGTTTGTGCTTGCACAGAACCTTAGCCCCATGAGCATTCATAAGATGTCATGTGTGTCAGTGGGGTTATTCCCTAACTTTACATAAAATTTGATCATGATGCATGAACAATGCATCATGATCAAATTTTATGTGTAGCTTTTTGACAGCACAGTAAAACTCAATTTACCAAGTCCATACAAAACATGATACCATCTGGTCAGAGCTTACCGGACTGTCAAGGTGACATGTAAGTGCGTCTCAGGTGGCCTGTGGCGGAATTATATTCATGCTGCATATTTTTATTTCATTTGTCTAATTACATTCTTGCCACATTGTATGTAGGACAGCTGCTAACATAGTACATTGGAACCCTGTTAAGAAGTCTTTCAAGGGACCAGAGGATTAGGGACTTCTTAAGCGGGAAGACTTATTAAGAGGGAAAGCTTATTAAAAGCCTTTTTCCTCATAATTCCTTTGACTGTAGTTACGGGCATGTTCAGCCGCTTTGCCACTTCCACTCGGGTCAAGGTACAATTTGATTCCACTTCTCTAATCACTCTCAACTTCTCTTTCAGTGATAAGGCTTTGCGTTTTATTCCTTTCTGGGTCATGATTACTGCAATAACGATAAATATAATGAAAAAGTAACCAATTAAAATACAAAAAAAGACTCGTACAAGCTGATGACTGCAGTTATTAAACAACGTACACACCACCAACAGCATCTAAACAGACAATGTAATGCACATAACTTACCGTAATTGCAACAATTTTTTGGGGTGTAGGATTCAGTAGTAGACGTATGCAGATTGTAATACACAGTAGCCAGCAGTAGCACCCATCAATTGGTTCAATTGATGTAACCAGCGTGTTACTGTTCAAGACTTAAAGCAGCGTGTTGCTGTGTTGCTGTTTGGGGCACCTCGGTAGAGATCGATCGCATCATAGTATATATCGCATATATCGATAGTCTTATATATCGAAACTTATTAAAAGGGTAAAATTTCATAAAAAAAATCATACTTTTGGTATCATGAGATTTGACTTCTTAGGTGGGAAAACTTAATAAGCGAGAAGCTTCATATCCGGGAAAAATTAATTTACTCCTTATGGATTTTATTTCGGGACTTTAAAGATCAGACTTCTTACAGGGGAAGACTTTTTATGCGGGGACTTCTTATCCGGGTTCTACTGTATATGATTCCAAAAGCTTCTTCAATTCCTCCATAGGTGTTGCTGGATGATATTTACATGCTAGCACCTGATCCAATTCTAAAATTGGGGAATAAACAAGCCCATGTGCTAACAGTACTGTAGTAATGCATAACTGTAAACAGGTTAAGGGGGTTGTGATTTTGGATGTGTAGTTTGATTGAAGGAAGCAAGTGGCTACAGAAATTTGGTGTGTATTCTTTTATGGAGAATAAGGAAGATATAGGATGATATTAACCTGGATTGTTGGTAAATGTTAAGAAGATGTTGCTTAGGACTGTGTTGTTGAACTGTGAGACATAATTACCAGAGAGTCCATTGATTAATATGATGTATTCTTGTTGCAGGCATTTCACTGTCAACAAAACAGTGGCAGAAGCTGAAGAGTGTGATAAGTGAGGTGGATGAAGCTCTCAAGCAGAAGTGTTGAGTGTGTATGTGTATTTATATTTGTCAGATACACCTGTAAATTTTATTTCTCATATAATGCAGATTTAAAAATTTGTGTATAAATTTTATGAGTAAAGTACCACAGGTAGAAGATGGATGTGCATTCATGAATATCATGCTCTTTTCACGTGTTCTAAGCCAGGAAGTCAGGTGTTACCCTTTTGTTAAGCAGAGCTGGCTTTAGCCATTGTGGCACCATGTGTCAAATATATTTCAAGCCCACCCTTCCACTAATCCTACGTTATTTATGTGTTTCATGCCATTTTAATGGGTGCGTAACAGTCTTAATAAATACATGCATCTATAAACATTAAGTATATTGCCTTGAATAGAAAAAGTGTGAAGTGTGGAAAAATGGGTACTTACAGACTGCTTCATTGCAAACTGACTTTTCTTGCTTTCATGTCTATGAAAACCTTTTACCAGGGTGGATAGATTAAAGTATTGAGTGATGGTGTTCCAGTTGGAAAGGTACCTACAGAACTCAATCGATTTTCAGACGTAGATGACCTTATGTAAGTCTTAATGAGTTTAAGTTCAGAAAATCTCTCACCACCGGTGACAGAAACTGGCATGGTTGTACTAGGGTACAGGTCTTCAATGTTGAATTCTTTATTAAATGTAAAATATTAGTGCCTTCGGATTTTTCAGCTTCTTCGTGAGATTGTGAATGCTGATTAATCACTCAGAGGAACTCGTTCGATATCTGCATCTGAAACAATGGTTAAGGCTAACTGAAGACCTGAAAAGTGTCACATTTTCAAAGAAGAGAACAATTGTGAAGCATTGGCATTTGCATAAGTAAACTATATATATATGAAACCTTATTTTGACTGTCTGCTAAGGTATTGTTATTCTTTCAAAGTTGGATATAGCGATGAAAGAAAGAAATGAAAAATGGCCCATGGTCTATTTAAACTCTATTTATACTCTATTTATGGGGTATGAACCCATTAACTTGTCTTAGCTTACTTTTCTAGGTTAAAATTTTGTCTTTTACATCTTGGTGTAAGGTGCATGTTGGCTTTTGATGCTTGGTGGTGACAGTTTAATTGTGTTGGGTGTAATGAAGGTAGTTTTGATTCTACATGTTTTATCCTATCACGGTAGCCTTTTAATCAGGCTCAACATTGACTTTCCCGCTATTTAGCGGGAAATTTTTTCTACTAGTGCGTGGTTTTGGTTTTTTGTTTGTTTCTCTTTGTTAGGGGTTTTATGTACGTGGTCGTGTGCTTCATGCCGTAAGCGTATTTATATGGTAATATGAGATTAATTTCAAATACATCAGTCTGTAGGATGTATCATTCATTATCCTCAGTGATTTATACAAACAATACGATCTTAAATAATATACAATTTACAGTATAGCAGGTATAGCTACCTAATAGGGAAAAGAAGAGGTATTTAATATTCAACACTTATGTTAATACAATCGTTCCCATATCTCGGATTATCTATTAAAGATAAGCAATTTTATTATCATTGTATAGAAAAATACAATTATTAAGGAGATGAAAAGCTATCATTAAGTCGATTTAATGATAGCTTTTCATCTTTATGTGTAAATTCTTACCTTCAGATAATTTTAATGTATTGTGTGAATCTAGTAGAACTTACAATCCTAAACTTATCTGTGAGTTAGAAAAGATAAGTTTAGGATTGTAGGATCTACTAGATTCAGGGAAATTTACCTTAAGCCCAAGTGGGACTTTAGTGGGAAATTCAATGTTGAGCCTGAGTAAAGGGCTATCATGATAGGATAAAACATGTAGAATCAAAACTACCTTCATTACACCCAACAGAATTAATCTGTCACCACCAAGCATCAAAAGCCAACGTGCACCTTACACCAAGATGTAAATGACAAAATTTTAACCTAGAAAAGTAAGCTAAGACAAGCTAATGGGTTCATAGCCCATAAATAGAGTAAACACTCTCTTCTGTAATGCCCAGTAACTCAACCAAAATCCCTATTACTAACTACTCTAGTAAGAGGTGTGTCAGTGTCCGTGTCCTCCAACTCATGACTTGGTGCTTGAAAAGCAAGTAATGGCCTCTTAAATAAGTTCATGATAATCTAGCAACTATCTCTGATGACAAAGGATTAGTTAATGTCTTAATATCAGAATGTCAGACTGAAGTAATCAACAAATGATATTGTTTTATACCTCAAATAATACCCATAGAATGAATAGCACTATACATCACATTTCTAGCAACGCTTCTAATATTCAGTATTATAAACTACTTCATACAATCACCAAACAGAAAAACAAAAAAAGCATCAACGTTAACAAGATAAATTGAAAATGATAAGAGATCTATTCTCAATCTTTGATCCAACCACAGAAATCAATAGACTACCCAGAAACTGAACAAGAACAATCGTAGGATTACTACTAATCCCAACAAGAATTTGATTAACCCCATCACGAAACAGAGTAATACTAAACCTACTAATGAATAAACTACACACAGAAATAAAAACAATCCTAAGAAAAGGAAATCAGAACAAGGGAAATTCATGTATCTTCACTTCATTGTTCCTTATAATCCTAATTAATGACTTCCTAGGACTATTCCCATACATCTTTACTAGAACAAGACACTTAACACTTACACTAAACCTAGCACTGCCACTATGAATAAGATTCATACTATTCGGATGAATTAAAAACACAAACCACATATTTGAACACCTAGTGCCGCAAGGTACACCAACAATACTAATACCATTCATGGTCATTATTGAAACGATCAGAAACCTAATCCGCCCAGGGACACTAGCGGTATGCCTAGCAGCAAACATAATTGCTGGTCACTCACTACTAACCGTACAAGGAAGCAACGGACCTACAATAAATCAAACATTACTAATCATACGAATTACCACACAAATCCTCCTGCTAATCCTAGAGTCAGCAGTAGCTATTATCCAATCATACATATTCGAAATTCTAAGAACTTTATATTCTAGAGAAGTAAACTAATGTCAACCCACGAAAACTACCCATTCCACATAGTAAAAAAAGACCATGACCACTCACAGGAGCCATCGGAGCAATAGTTACACTGATAAGAATAATTAAATGATTCCACCAATATAACAACAGCCTACTAAGAGTAGGAATAACAATTACCCTATTAACAATAATTCAATGATGACGAGACATATCCCTGGAAGGAACATACCAAGGCTCCACATAAAAATAGTTACAAGAGGATTACGATGAGGAATAATTCTATTCATTATCTCAGAAATCCTATTCTTTGCATCATTCTTCTGAGCATTCTTTCATAGAAGACTCGCCCACAATCGAACTAGGATCAGCATGGCCACCCACGGGAATCCAACCATTCAACCCAACACAATTTTCCCTATTAAACACAGCAATCCTTCTTGCCTCAGGAGTAACTGTAACATGAGCACATCACGGCTTACTAGAAGATAACTTCAGACAGGTAACACAAGGAATATTCCTTACAGTTCTCCTAGGAATCTACTTTACCGCACTACAAGCATACGGATATATTGAAGCACCATTCACAATTGCAGACTCAGCATATGGGTCAACCTTTTTCATAGCCACAGGATTCCATGGACTTCACGTAATCATCGGAACAACATTCTTAACCACATGCCTACTACGACAAACAACCCTACACTTTTCATCAAACCACCACTTTGGATTTGAAGCGGCAGCATGATACTGACACTTCATAGACGTAGTATGACTATTCCTATATATCTCAATCTACTGATGAGGAAGATAACATATTTATCTAATACAAGTAGAGTATACTTGACTTCCAATCAAGAAATTTGTGTGAAACAAGATAAATAATATTGTATTGTATTGTATTGTATTAATAGTTGTAACAGCAGCAGTAATAACAATTACAATCTCAACAGCCATAATGGTACTAGCAATCTTAATCTCAAAAAAAATTACGAAGAACGAGAAAAAAGATCACCAGCCGAAAGCGGGTTCGACCCCAAAAACTCAGCATGACAAACATTCTCATCACGATTCTTCTTAATCGCAGTAATCTTCATAATCTTTGATGTAGAAATTGCACTATTACTACCAGTACTAATTACTACCATAGTAACATCAAACATAAAGTCATGAATACTAATCAGATCCTTATTCCTATTAATCCTAATTATTGGACTATACCACGAATGAAACCAAGAATCACTAGAATGAAGAAACTAATCTACAAAATGGAACTATTGTTAAAAATAACATTTGAGTTGCATTAAAAAAATACTACTTAAATAGTTGGTCTCACAAGTGAGAAGCAAACCTTGCAATCAGTTTCGACCTGATCCTAGATTACTTTAAACTTAACTGAAACCAAAAAGAGGTATATTATTGTTAATAATAAAATTGAATTAAACGTTCTGGTTAAAGAAGTGAACAGAAAGAGTGAATGCTGCTAACTTATCACTATAGCAGTTAAAATCTTTACATTTCTATTTGCATAGTTTAAAAAAGCATTACATTTTCACTGTAAAAACAAAGACAAACTTTAATAAATAACACTTAAAGGAACATAAATCCTCATCGACATCTTCAGCGTCACGCTCTAAAACATAAGCTATTCAAGTAATAAACCAACGCAAATAGTAAAACAATAACCTACATAACAAAAAACCTAAAAATAGCCTTAAACTTCTAAGCTGAATCCATTGATTGGCCCTACCAAGATTAAAAAGAACCCAACATAAACCCTGACCACCAAAATACTCCATCCAACCAGAATCAAAAACTCGCATCGACCTATAACCAAACCATAATGGGCCAAAAGAAATCCCATAAGTAGAAAAAAATGGTATAAACCACATAGACCCAGAAAATGAAGAAACCCCATAACAATAAATAGAAAGCAAGCAATCACCATCTAGCCATCTCATAACCAATTCAACCACCCAAACCCACAACAAAAAGAGAGTAAGAAACCTTAAATAATAAGGCAAACAAATGACTGAGGGGGTAGGACAAATCAATCATATCAAAACACAACCTCCATAAATTGATAAGACTAACAAACCAATCATACCCAAAACCATATTATACTTAGTCTCTATTATAAAATAAGAAGAAACAAAATTAAAATCGCCACAAAAAACAAAATAAAACAAATGAAAAGAATAACAAACTGTCAAACCAGTGGCAACAAATAAAAAAAAAAGAAAAAAACACATTTACATATCTCATAGAAATCATCTCCAAAATAAAATCCCTAGAAAAAACCCAGCCAAGAACAGCATGCCGCAAAGAGCGAAATTAGATACCATCAAACAAGAAGATGTAAAAGGCATATAAATAGATAACCCACTCATAGAACGAATGTCCTGAGAGTCCCCCATAGAATGAATTACCCTGCCAGCACACATAAACAATAAGGCCTTAAACAATGCATGAGTTAACAAATGAAAAAAGGCCAGGCCGGAAAGACCAATAGAAACCGTCATAGTTATAAGGCCCAATAGTCTAAGAGTAGATAAAGCAATAATCATATTCAAAATTAGCCCCAAGACCAGCTATAAATATAATCAACCCAGAAACCAACAACAAAACAGTATTTAACAAACAACTAAATGAAGGGCTAAAACGAATTAACAGATAAACACCAGCCGTAACCAAAGTAGAAGAATGAACCAAGGCAGAAACAGGAGTAGGAGCCGCCATTGCCGCTGGCAACCAAGAAGAAAATGGAATCTGAGCACTTTTAGTCATAGCTGCCAAAACAACAAGAAAAGAAATCAACTCCATCTCAATAGAACCTGCCAAAAACTCCAAATAATAAATAAAATTCCAACTACCAAAATTAATCATTCAAGCAATTACCATCAACAAAGCCACATCCCCAATACGGTTAGACAAAACAGTCAATATACCAGCACCATAAGACCTTACATTCTGATAATAAATTACTAAACATAAGACACCAAACCCAAACCGTCCCAGCCCAACAAAATACTAACCATATTAGGACTAATGATCAAAAGTATCATAGAAACAACAAACATTAAAACTAACAAAACTCATATTCCTCATATTTGTTGCTAAATCAAGGTATTACCCACCATATTTATGTAAGAATTAGTGTTGCAACTTTGTGCTAATTGGTAACGAATCCAACTATTAATTACAGGTAGGACTCGGTTTACGCCGGGGTTAGGTTCCTGATATTTCCGGCGTAAAATGAAGCGGCGTAAATTGAAGCAAAAATATAATGGGAACATATGTAAATACATTAGGTTCCGTTCCAAAATTTTCAGTAATCAACACAAAATACTTGAAAAATGTTTTATTTTATGAAATTTACGTATTGAAAATTGTATAATATTTAAGATAATAATGTTTAAGAAAAACAAAGAAAATTTACTGCTTTAAAAACGATAGAATAGATGACTCTTTGGTTATCATCTTTTCTGATAATAAGTTATAGTATGACTGTAGAACTGTCTTAGTTCCTCTGTTAACGGTTGAGCTCCGCTCCCAGTTGGGGTTGTTGCTACAAAAGTTCTCACATCCCTTGTTAATAAGAGCAATAGCCTCTTGCATTGATTTCACTATTAGTGTCCTAACCGGCATTGCAGAGTCAGCTTCACTTTCCTCTTTGTCTTCTTTGGACAGTTGTTCAGCTAGCTCTTTTAAATCTTCCGTTGAAAGCTCTTCACCGTGACTCTCAAGGAGCTCATTTATGTCACCACATTCTACATCTTCTAGTCCTATTTCCTTTGCTATCTCTGTCACATTCTCTGTTCTGTTCTCTAGACACCAGTGCATGTTTCAGTTCACTTGCAGTTCTTAGTCCGTGGTTAATGTAATTTGCTTTTTCTCGTCGCATTTTATGTTCCGTTTTTTGTTTAATTATTTAAATTTGAGGCCGTATTTTATCATTTAGTATTATAATTTTATTACAATGTAAGTTTTGCCCCTTTGTTGGTATCTTCACCTTGCCGTGGTAGAGGGGCTTGTGAGTTCCAGTGACCCTGAGAGCTAAGCCGGCGGTAGTATTGCTACCAGTAGGGTCTCCCAAGCCGGACAGATCAAAAGGGTAGGAATCAGACGAAGAGAGATGCCTAGGAGATGGGAAACCGAATAAAAACTCCCCTGATGCCGGAAGCAGCGACATCAGTAGCGACATGAAGCACAGAGCAAATGATGCTCGAGATGGTTCATGATCGTGTAGCAACAGTCGTGACCAGAGTGGTCTGAACGGCTGCTGTACTGCGATGTGGAAAGCAAATGGAAAAACTACCACATTATTACTTTTCCTGGATAGTCTCTTCCAGAAACAGAGACAAATGCCAAATGCGAGATGCTTCCTCTGGAGACAAAACATTCCGGAGGTAAACTACTCCCCCATTCGGATCTCCGGGGGGGGGGGGGGAGTGTTTCTAGGGGAGACACCACGCGGTAATGACTACAGACAAAACATAGCTTTGTATGGTGCTGAAACGTGGACACTTCGGAAAGTAGATCAGAAGTATCTGGAAAGTTTTGAAATGTGGTGCTGGAGAAGAATGGAGAAGATCAGTTGGACCAATCGTGTGAGAAATGAAGAAGTATTACACAGAGTCAAGGAGGAGAGGAATATACTACATACAATAAAAAGAAGAAAGGCTAACTGGATTGGTCACATCTTGCGTAGAAACTGCCTTCTGAAACACGTGATTGAAGGAAAGTTAGAAGGAAGGATAGAAATGACGGGACGACGAGGGAGAAGACGTAAGCAGCTACTGGATGACCTTAAGGAAAAGAAAAGATACTGGAAATTGAAAGAGGAAGCACTAGATCCCACCCTGTGGAGAACTCGCTTTGGAAGAGGCTACGGACCTGTCGTAAGACAGACTACAGAATGAATGAATGTAAGTTTTATTACAATGTCGGGACCACCTGTGTGTAGGAAGTCGGGCAGAGTGAAGACTCATCACCCCCTCCAATCGAGATCTATGAGAGGCGCAAAAGTGAAGCGGGCGTAAACCGAGTACTACCTGTTCAGTACAACTGTGTCATAAGCTTATAATGTATCTGACACAAAAAATGCGATTTAATTCCCTGCATAAAGTTGCCATATGAAGTGGCATCCTCCACTGGCCGAAGCAGGACATGACAACTCGAAACGTCTATGATATCCGAATCACATACACGGAGTAATTTGTGTAACTTAAAGTTGGCATATTCAAAAATGTGAATATTTCTAGACATTTTCAACACTTTAACACAGTAATATGATGTTACATTTTTTTTAGAAAGATTAAAATCTTCCCTCATTATGCCATAATATTTTGTTACACATAGTAAAATATTTTAAAACTACTTCTGCTGCTAGGATTTTAAAAGCTGATTTGCGTAATGAAAATTGGCAGCCTCACCTCCCAGCCGCTTTATCGCCGGGGGAGAGACCCCAGGACCCACTGGGGTCCCCGGAGCCGGTCTGGATATTTTGGAGGAGAGCTGAGAAAAATCTGTTGCTTTTACCAGAATTCGAGCACTTCTTCTCCCAGGTCATAGCCTATTCACTGTATTGACTGCTTTATCCTGGCTCTCATTTATATATGTATAATGCAGACGTTGCTCTTGAGTGGGGTTTAGTTTACGCGAGGTCCTGTGTTTAAATCTCAGCCCAGAAGTCATCTACTCTTATCGAAGTTATTGTATTGTATTGTATTATACTTTCATTCCACAAATCCAAAGGGTTACAAAACCACTGGATATAGAACGTGTCAGAAAAGTACAATATAAAGCATAAATATACAAGAAAATAATCTAAAACACATAAATATACTAGAGACCATCGAGGGCCCCAGACAAGCACAACATGATACACAAGTGCAAACACTTTTGAGGCCGTGTGTTCAAATTTCGAATAATTATGGGAGAAATTCTTTCTCGTGCCCATGGGGATTTTGAAAGTCTAGAAGTCTTTCAACATAATCAATCATAATGCATTTTAATTATTATATTTTATATTACTATATAATAAGATGATCCTCGAAGAATGCGATGCGGAGGAAAACAGGGAAGCACCTGAGGCAGTTACTACTACTCCATACTACAAAAGATTAACACAATAAATACTCTTTCTTATATTAACTTCAATATTTTTTTTTCTTTGACTCGACAGCCCCTAGGGGGCCTAGGCCTCCTCGTTTTTCGAGGTTTCCCGATCACATACTTTAGACACCCACACTCGGTAGGACTCCTCTGGACGAGTGACCAGCCCATCGCAGAGACCTCTAACTGACAACACACAACATTCACAAGAGACAGGCATCCATGCCCCCGGCGGGAACTTCAATATTAGCCATATATATTATTGTTATTGTAAAAATTATTACGTAGGAAGACAGAGAAAACAAAATGCTTGAAAGCATTCCTAGGACGCCTATTCAGGCAAACAATAACGCTTCAGAATTATTTTACATGAGACAGTTATAGAAATTAAATATTATTCATAATTACTACTTCAACAGAGACAAAATCAATTACTGTAGGACCAATAATAAGTTTATGGAACGTGTAGTTCTGAGTGAACCCCTTCAGGTATTTCTTGGTACAGTTTACTTGTCGCAAATCTGCTATAACGTAACAATGTTACATGAACACAAATTACTGACTTTATAGGCTTAGTCTAAGGTACAGACAATCTGTTGTAGAGACCTATTAATTTTGAAAATAAAAAGAAATTTAACGATTCCCCAACACAGTGAAATTATAGCATTCTCTAACATAAGGACAAAAGGCACTGCAATTTCTGTTCCTCCGTGCACTCCTGACTTGTACCGGCCGTAAAACTTGGACATATGATTTGGTCCTACGCTGTTAGAGCTGTTCACTACAATGCATGGTTTTTTATCGGTGGGTATTGTCACGGTCCCTTTGATCACAGAGATATACCCTGTAGCACAGATTATCTAGTACACAGATAGGCAAGTCAACGATGAAAGTAGGCAATGCGGCGCGTGCCATCTGTGTACTATCTTTGATCGCAGATATCTATAGGGGGGGTGAGACTGAAGTAGGGGTATTAGAAGCATGCAATCGCGACATCTTACCGTCGTCAAGTTCAAACTTGTCAAGAACGACAACTACATTATCTCCTATTAATCATAACAGATGTCGCACGAAGTCGGAAGCCACGTGAACTTCTGAACCAATCACAACGAATCGCCATCATTTGAACTCGTTTGTCGCATCGTGTGCAGATATCTGTGGTTATGTGGTTGCTGATGGAGTGACATCAGAGAGTTGCTGGAAGCCGTCGGGGGTGGACACGCACCTGCTTGCCTGCCCAGCATTTTGCACGACTAGAAGTATATATAGGGCGCTTGACAAATTTAGTTACAGTAAGTTGTGTTGAATATGCGATTTGCAAGTATATATGATTTGATTTTAATTAATTTGTGTTTATATTTAAAATAACTGATAATTAGCAGGAAGAACGATTTGCAATGTTCGTAATCATTTTGGCGCCTTTTATATTTAGAAAATACAGGTGCACATTTGGGGTATTCTAAACAACATTCTTATTAGAAATTAATAAATATTTATTCGTGAAATATAACAATCATATCGCATCTGTGTCAGCGTGGAAATGTATTTTATAAAGCTAAAAACTTATAAATTAATATGCAAACGTTTGTAGCAATCTTGGATTTACAGTTTCTTGGCGTCCATTATATTTACCTGGATTATAATATTACGAATTCATGGTTACAATATTTTATTAATATCACAATAATTTTCTAAAGTGTATTATCATAAATCCAGAGGTAATGTTGGTGAATAGGAATCTGTAGACTGGGTTATGAAATTCATAGGCATATTTGGCGCCTCATGTAAAGCCTCAAACCCTCGTAGACGTCTTGGATTTCCACTTTTTTTGGCGCCCATATAATTACTACCATAATTTGAATTATATTATTGTACATTAGCAGTTATAATATTTTATTAAATTAACAATAATTTTCCACCGTTATTATCATAATTCCAGAGGTAATTCTGTTCGTGATTAGAAATAAGATGAATGTCATGTACAGTTCATAGACATTTTTGGCGCCTCATGCAAACGCTGGTAGTCATCTTGGATTTACAGTTACTTGGCGCCCATATAAATATTAACGATTATTTAACATGTAATATTGCACATCAAGAGTTACAACGTTTTATTAAGTTCGTAATAATTTTCTGAACATTATATTCAGAATTCCAGAGTTATGATTTTTTTAACCGGAAATAAACACACTGGTTTTTGCAGTTCATAGCCATATTGGCATCTCCTGCAGAAGCTTGCAGACATCTTGGATTCTCGTGTTGCTCTGCACCCACACAGCAATCCTGCTCGTCACACTGCTTTAACAGTTAAAATATTGCATTAAGTTCATTAATAATTTTCCAAGTTTCGTTATCGTAGTTCCAAGGTAAGTTTCGTGGTGACCAGAAATACGAAGAATGAGCTGTAAAACTCGCAGGCAGTTCGGCTGCCTTTACAGTTACGCAAGACTGTGGCATACTTGAGGCTTTATAAAAGGAAGAATTATTCTGCAGGTAAAAGCTACCTTTTTTTCTGACAAATCATACCAACTCCCACACAGCTTGCACTATTTGTTTACATATTGAGTAACATGATATTTTCATTACAAATATTGGTAGGCGCCTCCGGGT
The DNA here is from genome assembly GCA_021186555.1 of Reticulitermes speratus. Lineage (NCBI taxonomy): Eukaryota > Metazoa > Arthropoda > Insecta > Blattodea > Rhinotermitidae > Reticulitermes > Reticulitermes speratus. Next base: position 1,149,579 of record JAJKFL010000004.1, read on the forward strand.
TTTCAAGGTTCATATCACCGAAATGAATATTAAAGCATTTCAGATTATAATTTTTTACATTAATAATTAAGATGTTTTATGAAGTTCATAATTATTTGTTTTTCCAATTTTTTTTACAAATTTAGGGGTAAGGTTATTGGCAACTAAAGTTTATTAATTTTTACTTATGAGTTACATAATAGAACCGAGTGCATTCTTTGTAACGTCGTAGCCATTTGTGTCTTGGATATTATCATTCAGAAACTTGTGCCGTATTCCAGCCATTATTTACTATTAATAAGCCATAAATTCATTTCTTAACTTCAAGCACCGCAGGTGTTCATTTTCAAGTGAACAGTTATAATGGGTATAAGGAGATAATTCAATGTTTATTTGTAGATATCCTGAATTGAATTTTCTGTTCTAAAAAACAATAAAAACTCTCTCTGTTGGCATTAGGATAAAAGGATGAATAACAAGCATTTCTAAGTATATTTGTCACATATTAGAGGCATAAAGACATTGACATCAGGCAGGAAGCTGCTACTGCCAACAGTGTTTTAAATAAAGCTGAAATATTTGTTCGCTGAAGGTAGGTCTGACACTTGGCGTTTGTTCATAGAAAGTAACTGAACACTTTTGTAACAGGTTAATGTAGACACAGCTAACTGCCATATCGACAGGTTGTCAGGTGTAACAAAACGCAGCCATCCCTTTTTGTACCATTTTTTGCGAAATAGAAAAGAAGGTTTTGCAGACCATGTCAGTACGTCTGTAAGTCAGTACGTCTGTCCGTCCAAATACATGTGATTGAATATGAGCGAATAAACAATTTAGCTGTTTTCATAAAATCTGCTATACAAGGCCTTCATAAAAAAAGCACATAAACGTGAGTTTCGTGAAAATCGGCTCATTGACGGTCGTACGTTTCTTGTGGGCGTAAACGGATTTGAGTCAGTAATTTTACACGTTCTTCAACTGATGTGGTTAAATTCGGTAGTTACAGAAGGTTTACAGATGATAGCCTCCGCAGTTTTGAAGTTTCGTGAAAATCGATACAGTGAAAACCATGCTCCACTACGGCATAAATGAAAAGTTGCCAGTATTTTCTACACCTTCTATCCGACTTGGTTTAAAAATTCGCTAAGAATAAGTCCACAAAAATGTACTCACTGGTTGTGAGATTCATTCAAATCGGCCCACGAAAGCCATAATGTACTTAAGTGCGTAAAATAATTTCTGTCCCACTCCCCACATTTATTCTCCGATTTGGCTCACTTCCGGTACAAGACATCAGAAAATAACGCTGCTAGACTGTTGTGAGTTTCACGAAAATCGTCGCAGGAAAGAACACACTTTTCTTAACGGTGTAAATGAGATTACATTTACGTGTGCACAGTGAAGCCTTGTAACGTGACGCAGCAGAGTTGTCTTTCAGAAGCTAATGCACCTTCAGTTATTCAAGAAATTCCCAGCATTTTATAGAACCCGAAGATTTGTTTCTGTGTTAGAAGACCCCACAGCTTATCTACAATAGTACTGAGTCAGACGAAATTCAATGCACATTCATTCCTATTCCTTCAAGACCCACTTTTTAACGTTCTCTCATCTAAACCCTGATCTTACAATCTTCTTATTTTCGTCCTTTTATACACTTATACCTTTGAATCAGCCACGACAGTCTTTCTTTGCCCATCCAATCGTGTTTTCTTAAAGCAATCGTCTGTTTATACCACATTTCCCAAAATTTGGCCTGTTACTGTCTTTGCAAAATGAGAAAGCTTCATATCTGCTGAAGTGCTACGTCAAGTGTATGCATTGCGTTGCTCTGTCATGTACTCTGTGTGCCTTTCCAGTTTCTCCTGCAGTGCTGTTTTAACAGTATTACCACTGATGCTAACAACTGTGTCACATCTTCAACTTGAAGTTCGTTTGACTAGCTGCGGTCTTACAATCCACGTTCAATCTGACACTTGTCTTCACCACTGTGTTTGTTTAGGGCCCATATTTCAATTCTGTATTGTGCTGGTAACGCAGTTTAGTTGGCGACATATTTTTATTAAATATTCTGTTCTTCATTAACCTAATTCGATGAGGCGGAGTGCTTCCTCAGCAGCTAATAGTGTCTCAGCTTGTCGAATTGTCATTTTATTGATCACAAAGTTCCATTCCTGGCCTGTTTCAAATTTCTGTACAAAGAACACCTGTGCATCTCTCTCTCCTCCGATGCGAGCTACTTGTTCCGCCCCTCTCAAACACATGCAGCCAACTCGCCTACCGATATTTGCCGAGCAGCATAAATCAAGCAACTGCTAGTCCAGTCGTCTTATCACTCCATCCATGCACCGTCCACACGTTTCATTAAGGACCCTGTTCTCAGGCAACCTCAGTCTGCCTGCCTGCCTGTCTGTCCGTCACATTACCTCCCCCCAACCCGCACAGCACACAACTCACAGTACGTTCATTCACGTACTTCTCCCTTCGTAACATAGCTGCATTCAGGACAACCCCAATCTTTCGTCATTCCCATTTATTGTTGCTCTTTTAATTTATTTGCTTCTGTTTGGTTTCTTCCGGTAAACAGAACGGAAATGATCGTGGCCTGACATTAAATAACATGTGCTTCGTTTAGCGTCCTTAAATAGATGAAGCCAATACGTCAAAGAACGTGGTTCTTTTTAAAGTCTGAAGTCTTCGTTGCCCAAAGCTTTTCAAAGTAACTTGATAAGAGCAGTCGATGCAAGTTTAACCAAAGTAACGCCATGCATGTGTCCTCCCGTGTGAGGCAACGATTCGATGCAGTACAAGTAAAGAGGGCCAGCGCTCTTTGCTTCCAAACAATTTATGTCCTGTTAAGTTTTTTCACCCGTATACGTGAATGCCAGTACGGTAAATATATGTTAGAAATTTAATGTTACGCGAATAGAAATCGTCGTAGGTCAAATATTTTGTACGAAAGTATCCCAGGAATATTTAAAATGATAAATCTGTCCACTCTGTTATTTATACCAAGCAGTGCCACTATAGAATCATTTTGATAAGTTCAAAACACATTTAGCCCTTTTTAACAGCGTAAAAATCATTTAGTTTTTTTTTCGGTCTACAGCCATGTTGTATCCTCATTTTCACAACAAAAAATGACGTCATAGTTTTTATAGAATGTATTTAATGGCAATTACCACATATGATCGTACAAATTTCTAGTATTTCTACACGACTAACGTACTGTAGCACTAACAGAAGTAACGCTTCTTTAGTATTCTGCTTGTAGGTTTACGTCTATCCTTGTGCATGGCCGACAAACACTAACTAACACAGTTTGTACGTTCATATGTGCCCATTGGCATTAAGTTTAGGAAAAATAAGTTATTTGAATTCCCCTTCTCAAAAACTTTCACGTGCAGGAATTACGTGAATACGAGTTTATTTTGATTTTCCTTACTAATACGTAGTAATTTCTGGAAAGTGGCTTTCAGTTACACCATTTTGGCTCGGACTGTAGTAGGCGGGTATCAAAACAAATTATTTTTTAACTCGTCTGTACATTTCAGATATGGTGATTTTAAATTCCGAGCTAAGAAACGTTTCAAAATATTTGGTAAAGACAATGTTTTGTGCGTGACACACTTTGACCTGTATTGTTTACTGTAACAGCGCTGTGCATTTGAACTGCCAAATGTAATATATATATATATATATATATATATATATACATTCCAATGTGCTTTAAACTTCAACATTATAAACTCTGGTTTTTACATGACGCCGTGTAACGATCTCCGAACCCGTTAATATTTATGGCAATAAACCTGAATTTAATATTTCAAGCGGTGGCCACAAATGACCAACAGGTCGGTTCATACTAATTTTAAACACGAATTTTAACCCAAATTTTCGTTAATAACATAAGGAATGTGACAGTTTATAAAATGTGAATGAATAAACTTCCTCACAAGGGCTTCTTTGTTGGTTTTTTTCGTAGAAATTAACAAAAACGTATGTCAAATATTTATGAACTGAACCTTACTATACCGAGTATTCAGTTGTCCTCCTGTCTGTCCTCATCTCATTCTGTAAGGATCACGCATTACAACATTATCAGAATATCCCTCCTATAAGGTCCTTGCCCTTATCCTGAACTGTTACCATCGCTTTCTGTAAGAATTCCCACAATACGTTTCAACAAATGATAATGGACACAGAGTGGCTACGAATCGCCTTCTATTATCGACACCAACAATAACAATACAATACTTCATCACAGTTAATAATCACAGCCTTCTAACGTGGCCGTTTTGCTGTCACGATATTCAGCAGCAACTAAGCACTAAACTGTGCACCTACACCTCACACTCCGTCTGTCTTGTACTGATTTACTCCCGTTTTCCTCCAGTGCTAGTTATTAGATTTACTTTCGTTAAACTTCAATGAATGCAGCTCTTAGTGTGGCGTTTTTTGTTGCGAAGAATTTTGTCGTGGCCTGTCTCAGCAGCAGTAGCCGTTCGAATGTTTCATAAAGTATTCACACACATACACAGCCCTTCCCCCTTTAGGGCCCTGTCATTCGTCGTTTTGACGTTACCTTCTTCAGTAACAATTACGAACATGTAATGTTAAAGACAACAGGCACTCTACAGGGTGTTTGGTTTTCCTTTGAGGTTCTTCACAGTTAGCAACATGACCTCCCATATAATCTTATTAAACTTTTTTTGTCTTAGTGTTCTATGTGAAATTCACAAACAATTACCAATATAAAATTCCATTAAAGTAACGACGACAGTCTTCCTGTATGGCGTCCTTTTGTCAAATATAAAGCCAGCATAATAATAATGTACAACAGTGCACACCATTCCAAACTAGCTCTATCCATTTAATATCCTGCAACTTATTGCCTTAATATTAACTTTAATATTATCATTACAATTCTCGCTGTCTTTTTCAAAATGTGTCCTCACCCAAGACACGTGTTCTCTTCGTGTTTACCTGACCTAGCCAACTGGCCAGCCCATCGTAAAATTATTGATTTTTCTACGCTGTCAGTGCTCGATAGATGCATCGATAGATCGACAGACGGCAGTCAACTGAAGTCAGGTACTCTGATTTAGAGCAAACTTTTTTATTCTTCACGTGTTTTAAACACGCGTAATGTTTGTTTTCTGACATAAGCAGTCCTGTCACGTAGCCTTACAAAATTCATATAACATGGCTGGTTTATAGGAAACAATGTAAGTAGGATGTAAAGTTTGTAAATCGGTAAAAGTTAAATACAGTTCTTCTATGTACTTGATCTTATATCCCAACCTACTTAAAATACATATTATATCGCTATCAATGGTAGTTTATTAAATTACTATATTTTGGTTGCAAATTTACATCGATATATAGTTGTGGATGTCAAAGGCAATTTATTGAGTGCAATGGTATGAAATATGACAAAATTTTATTGTATTAGTGGAATCTTTAAAGTACAGTCGTTACTTTCCCAGAAAATTCATACGCGGAATTGGCACAGTAACTCTCTTAACATTTGGACACTCTGTATAAAGAGTCTAGAATATATTCAGATAAAGTAAGAGGGAAATTAAAAGCTAATGGAAAGATTTGTCAAGCGAAAGGAAATCAGAAGGAGCAGGGAAATTGTAGAGGGACACGCTTTTTAACAGTTTGGGGAAAACATTCACGAGGAAGAGTTAGTATATTAAGGAACTGGTTATTTTGCTATTATTAGAGACTAACTGCTATACAGGGGGGATTTGTTAAACGTAAGAGTAGAGAGGGTAGTGTTTCTGTAAGCAGAACAAGTGTGGATAAATATCTGTCGACAAGTGATGTCGAACGTATTGTGGATTTTGAGAAGGCTTCCAAAAACTTTGTGGTTCAAATGAGAAAAACAGGGGTGAGAATGTGGCAAACAATTTGTGGGGAGAAATAAATTGTGTGAGGTGCAGGAAGAGCCAAGTATCTAGCTGTGCCCCGCAAATGAGGGGGTTAAGACAGGGTTGAGGCTTGAGTGCCTAGCTATTTAATATTTCTGTAAGTGACATTCTGGAATAGAAGTGATGTAAAGGGGGCTTCATGCCCCTGTAATAGGAGGATTATATATTTTGTAATCATTAATTTAGACTACAGGGCTGTAGAAGGGGCTTCATGCCCTGTAATAGGAGGATTATGTATTTTGTAATCATTATTTTAGACTACAGGGCTGTAGAAGGGGCTTCATGCCCTGTAATAGGAGGATTATGTATTTTGTAATCATTATTTTAGACTACAGGGCTGTAGAAGGGGCTTCATGCCCTGTAATAGGAGGATTATGTATTTTGTAATCATTATTTTAGACTACAGGGCTGTAGAAGGGGCTTCATGCCCCTGTAATAGGAGGATTATGTATTTTGTAATCATTATTTTAGACTACAGGGCTGTAGAAGGGGCTTCATGCCCCTGTAATAGGAGGATTATGTATTTTGTAATCATTATTTTAGACTACAGGGCTGTAGAAGGGGCTTCATGCCCCTGTAATAGGAGGATTATGTATTTTGTAATCATTATTTTAGACTACAGGCTGTAGAAGGGGCTTCATGCCCTGTAATAGGAGGATTATGTATTTTGTAATCATTATTTTAGACTACAGGGCTGTAGAAGGGGCTTCATGCCCTGTAATAGGAGGATTATGTATTTTGTAATCATTATTTTAGACTACAGGGCTGTAGAAGGGGCTTCATGCCCTGTAATAGGAGGATTATGTATTTTGTAATCATTATTTTAGACTACAGGGCTGTAGAAGGGGCTTCATGCCCCTGTAATAGGAGGATTATGTATTTTGTAATCATTATTTTAGACTACAGGGCTGTAGAAGGGGCTTCATGCCCCTGTAATAGGAGGATTATGTATTTTGTAATCATTATTTTAGACTACAGGGCTGTAGAAGGGGCTTCATGCCCCTGTAATAGGAGGATTATGTATTTTGTAATCATTATTTTAGACTACAGGGCTGTAGAAGGGGCTTCATGCCCTGTAATAGGAGGATTATGTATTTTGTAATCATTATTTTAGACTACAGGGCTGTAGAAGGGGCTTCATGCCCTGTAATAGGAGGATTATGTATTTTGTAATCATTATTTTAGACTACAGGGCTGTAGAAGGGGCTTCATGCCCTGTAATAGGAGGATTATGTATTTTGTAATCATTATTTTAGACTACAGGGCTGTAGAAGGGGCTTCATGCCCTGTAATAGGAGGATTATGTATTTTGTAATCATTATTTTAGACTACAGGGCAGTAGAAGGGGCTTCATGCCCTGTAATAGGAGGATTATGTATTTTGTAATCATTATTTTAGACTACAGGGCAGTAGAAGGGGCTTCATGCCTGGTAATAGGAGGATTATTTACTTTAAATTATATTTTAGACTGCGTCTATATAGAAGGGGCTTCATGCCCCAATAATAGGTTTATGTAGTTTAAACAATACTTTAGACTGCGTTTATGTAGAGGGGGTGTCAGGCCCTGGAAATAAGGAGGATTACATATTTTATCAGTGACATTTAGAACATATTTTTGTGCAGGTAGCCTTATGCCTATCAGTCGTATGCCTATCAGCCGTATGCCTATCAGCCTTATGCCTATCAGTCGTATGCCACCTTACGAATTACGAATTTCCAAAAGCTATCAAACGTGAGAATCTGCGAAGTCCAGTAATTTCCGAATTATCAGGCAAATTATCTGTGTGGCAGGCAGTGTGTGGTTAGTGACTTTGACTTCGTGTGTTTGTGACATCTTGCCTGGGAATGTAGAAGGCGTGTGAAAGTAGCTATTTGTGCAGTGATACAGACTTCTTTTGTTACGGATTTTAAACCACCGTTCGGGTCAAACACTTTCGTTATTTCTCGTGGGGTTTTTGTGGATGTGGAATGAAGTGTTGTGATGTGTGTGTAATAGCAGCGACTCTCTGAGTATCCGTCAAACAGTGTTGTGTCATACTCTCAACGGCAGCAACATTCCAGTGGAACAAGCAGCAGGCTGTGAACCCAGGACCAAAGGACACGGAGCAACGCGCAAACAGTAACGTTAAAACCAAAACAGTGTCGGCTGAACCTTTAGCGGTCAGGACCCATCCGCAGGAGGATGGGCAGGGTACTCGCAGCAAATCAGGTACGCCATAGCACCGACACGAGCTTATCATGATGTCAGTCCGGCCCCAGGCTGGTCATGATAATTACCGCCGTGCCAGGCAACTCTGTATTTCATGCGGTAGCCACCATGACTCAGGGCGTAGGTTAAGGTCGAGTTGACAACCCTGTGGAAGTGATTTTTTTTTACTTAGTTTGTAAGTCTTGTCCTCCCTGTCCTCCCCGTTAGGTGCCCCAATTAGGATTTCTGGATAGGATAGATCGCGTGAGTTAGCGCCATGTGACAGTAGGGCCGTTCGTGCAGGAGGGTTTATGTGTTTATTTGTATATTTATGTGTGTGTGTGTTTTTGTTTACCGCAGGGTGTCAACTTGACAGGGTTCGGTCGGCACACCAATGATATCAATGCGAGAGGGAGAGAGATAAGAAAGATGCTTTAATAGTTTCTCCCTGTCAACAACTCGTATTGGAAGGGCAAAGATTCAGTGAAGCAGAAAGTAATTCTGCTTAGACCCGTCTTTCACTTCAGTGTTGAAAGGCAAGTTTTTGAATCTGTAACAACAGGCTGTACACAGTGGAGAGTGACATATGTAAAGTGACATGTTGTATATGTTTTTGTGAGTGTGTTGTGAATTTATTGTACAAAATAAGGTACAGTTTCAACATTAGAGAAGACATCGACAGCTAACAACAAAAGGTAGGTCTTCAACATCAACTGTCAACAATGAAAGCTGCTTCTTCTACATCGACTGCTATCAACAAAAGGTAGGTCTTCAACATCAACTGTCAACAATGAAAGCTGCTTCTTCTACATCGACTGCTATCAACGAAAGGTAGGTCTTCAACATCAACTGTCAACAGTGACATCTGAGCCTTCTACATCGACTGCTATCAACAAACGTTCTGTCTTGCACATCGATTGTCAACATTAAAGCTTAGTCTTTGACGCTGTTAGGCCTAATAATGGACAAACGTAAACAACAACATTTACGTTTGACACGTCGATAAAAGCAGACGCACTGCCGTCGTAATTTGTACTTCATATAAACAACAATTCACTTGACAGAATTTTGTATGTGTGTGTTTAAACGGTTATGTTGGAACTGAACTGAACTTCTTGGCCGCTAGATTTTTAATTTGGCCTGAAATGACGAATTATTTCCACAATCTGCAAGTCGCGTAAGCGAGACGTCACCGAACGGAACAAGCATGCCGTCGTTTGGTTTCCGACGTGAATGAAGCGTCTTTCGAGAGCGATACTTTGAGTTACAGTTTTAACAGAAGAAGACGTCGATATTTTATTTTCCCGACCATTTCTCACTACTTCATTGAAGAAGACAATTGTGGCTTCTTTTCGCCTTCTGTTTTAATTCCCTGCACTAGATGGCTTATAACCCAGTATTTTCGGTTTCATTCAGTTGTCCGTTGTAATACGTGCAGCTGCGATGAGCAAAGGTACACACAGTTATATGCCTTCCATGATCAGGTTATTAGAACGTGCAGCGTCTTGAATCTGGAAGTTTACATGTAACTCGAGAATACGTAACAGAAGACAGTAGAAGAACGCCTCGTGTCAAGGTAAGTTTTGCGCTCGTTCCGTTAATTAGGCCCTGCAGTTCGTGTTTGTTGCTGTTGTTTACAGAACATGTTACTAATTATACTTTCTTTTTCAGGTCCCGCTCATATCCTGTGCCTCACCGTGGCGAGCGGGTGAAACAAAGAACGATGCACGCCCCAAATTCAAAATTTCGCTAAATAAAACCTCCATTTTTGCATATTTTGTTATGTATTATATGCATTCCGTTTCGGAACTTCAGATATTTATTCCTCTCTCTAACAATGCTTTAACATATATTAATTTCCGTATCTTTGTCGGCCATTTTGCAAGATAGGTTTGATCTCCGTAAGTTTTTATGCATAAATTTCGAAATTATATTCCTTACAGAAACTTACGCGCCATTTTTAATTCCAGACCGCACTCACCTGACGTATTACAGAACCCTTTAAATACGAACATTAGTCTGATTTATATTTAAATATTCAGTTCGTACCGCGCAGTAAACACACTCCGTCTCAGTTAATACAAACCAGTCGGTTAATGTTGTACAGTGAAATAATCGCTGTTTGTTCTGAGATCCACACAAAACAATAAATACAGTCCGTACCCCGCAGTAAACACACTCCGTCTCAGTTATACAAACCAGTCAGTTAATGTTGTACAGTGAAATAATCGCTGTTTGTTCTGAGATCCACACAAAACACATAAATGCAGTCCGTACCGCGCAGTAAACACACTCCGTCTCAGTTATACAAACCAGTCAGTTAATGTTGTACAGTGAAATAATCGCTGTTTGTTCTGAGATCCACACAAAACACATAAATACAGTCCGTACCGCGCAGTAAACACACTCCGTCTCAGTTATACAAACCAGTCAGTTAATGTTGTACAGTGAAATAATCGCTGTTTGTTCTGAGATCCACACAAAACACATAAATACATTGTGTGGGCAGAACGTAGAATTTGTGAATGTTAAACATGGTGGTACTATAGTAAACACTGGGCTTTAAAATGGTTGATGTACTTTTCTTTAAAATTCCCATTGTGTGGTCACATATTTGTGTTTGTGAATCTTGTAACTTGATATCATCAGTTACGGCAGTGCATCGTTCTTTGGCCAAACAGGATAAGCTTAATGAAGTGCTAATTTTGCGTTTGTAATTTCCTAGCCACTGAACCCATTAAACCCATTCCTCAGCATGCAGCACTTAACTGTTTAATAATTGCCCTGTTGCAAATACAAGAATGCTTCTCAAATCCAATTCGTAAGCTGCCATTAGAATTTGACATTTAAATATATCAGCTTTAAACCTATTTTATATTCAAGTTTTAGTGCACAGTGTTAGTGACTGATTGACCTTACATTTACGTCGACGTTTCCCCCAGTAATGTTACTTACCATGCCGAAACTGAAATGTTATGAGAAATAAGAAATCAGGGAAATTTGTAAAATGTCCACCTTTAATACCATCTACATCCGTGTTTATATAATGTTTTCTTCTCCGACATCACGTTTTCTTTAAAATAAATTACATATCCAAAATAAGAAGATTGCAAATGCTGTATCGTGACCTAACACAGAATTTACTAACCAGTTCTATAGTTACAAAATGTCATACGGTTTCATGGTACACGTGCAAATTTCATTTCTGTTGCACGTTTCAGAAAGTACGGCCTTACTTTCCCTGATTTTGATGAAACTCCTACATGTGCAGCTTCGTAATCCCCAGACGCCTTATACCGAATTTCACCCCAATCGGTCAAAAGTGTGCGAAGTAGCATAGAAATACTTTTAATTCACCACGCAAAGCACGGCTTTGACTGAGCCGTTTCCAAAAAACTCAGTCACTTTACAAACTGTTATGCATATTTCTGTACCAGTTCTTTCTTCAAACCGGACAAAAACGTTAAAAAAACGGGCTACATTTCATTTACGCTGTTAAATAAATTGTGGCCCATTGAGCTGATTTTCACGAAGATTGCGCTGGCTTGACGTCTCTTTGTAAAGAAGCCCTATACCAAATTTCATAAAAATCCGACTGACAGTTCACTTTGTGGCACACAATTCTAGACGGATATAACATTTACAGTAACTGCCCTTTTGTACTGCATGACGCCATAAAGGGTGGAGGTATAGCTTCACTCATTCTTATACTTCCCACTAGAGGGACGTGAGCGGTCATCCTCACAACCTGGACGCTTTACCCTGGGGAAAGAAACGCTGATACCCATTGAAGACCAGGCTGGGTGGGCCACAGAGCTGCCCTCGACGTTTCGGAGAACAGAAGCTCTCTTGTCCCTCCCGGGAATCGAACCACGACCCCACGGTCGTCCAACCCGTATCCCAGTCACTATACTGACTGAGCTATTGAGGCTCCTCACATTCTCTTGTAATCATGTCCAGTGACCAGTACACGCTGTCACACAGACACAAAGAACCACCAATTTACATCTTATCTTATCTTACATTTACAATTTACAACTTACACGCTAAATCTCAGCCCCAGTAGCTACTGCTTTACTCCCAAAACAAGCGCCCCTCTTCCCATCCGACAGGTGGCCAAATGGGGCTCATAACATGCCTTAATGGGCCACAAAATAAAAATCTCATTTCTGCCGTGACGTAAGATTGAAGTGTTACATGGTCACGGTAGTGAATGTTAAGATTATACTACCCTCAATACGGTGGTAGCAGGTTACTCCTAAACGTCGGTTTATATCTACCAGACTACACGCCTTCATTCGTGTACCCTGAAGATGGAGCAACAGCTTCTTCCGGAACGTCGGTACCTGTCTACCGAAATACACGGCGTGCCGTGCACACCACAGAAACGTCGGCAACTAAACCATTCCACACGACATCGTATCCCAGAACTGTTCAATCCTAAACACTGCTGTGGAAACCTCAAATGTCCAAATTGTAAAGAAGTGCCAATTAAATTTATTTCGCGTACTTTAATTCTATCATAAAGTACGGAATAATTTTTTGGGGTAATTGCTCTAACAGTAAGAAGATATTCACATTACAGAAGAAAATCTTCAGAATTATGGTCGGTGCACAACCAAGTACGGTCGGTGCACAACCAAGAACTCGATGCAGAAGTCTGTTTAACAAATTTGAGATTTTACCTATTGAATGTCAATATATATTTTCATTAATGAACTTTATTTCAAACAATCAATAAAATTTTCAAACAAATCCATCTACACACAGTACAGACACAGCAATAAGCACCACCTGCATGGATCAAATGTCAACCTGTCTTGTTTTAAAAAAAGTACAGTCTATGCCGGTATCAGAATTTTCAACAGACTCCCTCTGAGTCTCATAAGTCTTAAGAATAAAAAGACAAAATTTAAAGTAGCATTAATCTGGATGTTATTCCTTCTGCAAAGTTTTGGCTAATATATATTCCAACACTGACAAGAAAGCAGCCATATCCTGGACAATGAACAAGTAAGTGCTCGTACTTCGTAGGGTCTTCAGTGACAAAATGAATTGGAATGGGGACGTAGCTTTAGCTTGGTGCATAGTACTATAGCATTTGCCACAGGGGGCTGAGTGGGGGCAATGTAAAAGGCAGTGGGGATAGCTGGTGTCATGCTGATACAGTGGAAGTATGTAGGGGCAAATAATGCAGTTACTGTCTGGTGCAGCATATTGTATCTGCAGTGCTTATGGTCAGGGATGCGAGACGATGGACTGCCACTGTCTGTAAGCAAAATTTAAACCATCCTTAATATACTGAAATACTGCTAACCAAAAAAATAAATTCAGATTTTGCTGTCCATTATCAATGTGCCTTCCCAGCAATGTATACTAACATGGTAATGCGTCAATTTTATTATTATTATTATTATTATTTCATATGACATAATTTATACATCCAGTTGTAGTACGTCATTACATACTGATGAGATCTGCGCTCGTGTGGGATATTACACAGCGTCGAGTGGTACGTTCTCCCGAAACGTCGGCAAAGGATTGCCACTCAACACTGCGTAATATCCCAGAAAGGCGCAGATCTCATCAACATGGGTTAAATGAACGGATTACAGACGGGATCCGTAATGAATATCAGTAAAGATTCCGTTTTGCCCACTGATACTGTTGACGTGCGCAGCACAGAAGGCAAGAAGTTTCTGCTATGGATCAGAGGTTAAGTGCGACGGTAGTAGTAATCTGTGGATATCTATGGCGCGTGATGTTTTGTTCGAGTGTGTAAAGGAACATTTCTGTGTGACCGTAAGTTTCAGTTTAAGTGTGGAAGTTTGGATTGTATTGTGAATGTTTAGTTTGTTACGCATGTGATGTACGTAATTATATATTTATATGAATATTGTGTTCCTTCCAGGGCATAACCCAACCAAGCCACGTGCTTACTTAAGGACCGTATGTAAAGGAACATTTCTGTGTGACCGTAAGTTTCAATGCCATAGGCTATTGCTCTTATTGATAAGGGATGTGAGGCCTGTAGCAAGGACCGCAACTGGGAGTGGAGCTGAAACGTTAAGAGAGGAAGTGAGACAGTTCTACAGCCATACTATGACTTATTAGAAAAGGAGAAAACCAAACAGGCATCTATTCTATCGTTTTTAAAGCAGTATTTTGTGTTGATTACTGAAAATCTTGCAAGAGAACCTAATATATTTACATGTGTTCCCATTATATTTTTGTTTCCATTTATGCAGCTTCATTTTACGCCAGAAATCTCAGGAACGTAACCCTGGCGTAAACCGATTCATACCTGTATATGATTATTCCCTTGCACACTTACAAATATGTAGTTTATTTTCTGAACGAATCCCTATTGTGGGATCATCAGGGACTTGGATTGTGAATTACACAACTTACAAATCAACAATAATGGGACATTTTAAAGGTACAAAAGTTACAATGTAGGGTATGTCAGTTGTTCTCTAGGTGCACTGTGCATGAGAAGTTTTGTGTCTAGACACACAAGGTTGTGTGCATGGAGTGTGCTCGGCGCTTTTACAGAAGTGATGATCCATTATTACAACAGCAGCGTAGCCTTTTAATCTGTTAACATTCTATTTTATGAACTGTCACTGTGAACTAGTGTGTTTTTCTACTTTGTAGTGCATGATGGTTTAACATGTGGATGGATGCAAAGTTCTTGTGGACCTTTGTTTGAACAGCGTGATGGTGACAAAGACCTGTCAAAACATGTAGGGGTTCTCCCTAATACATGCTGTATATGTATTTGTAATGTGCATTTGTTGGTGTTAAGTTTATGACAGGATGTATAAACTATAAAACTGAATTTTTAATGTTTAAAAATGAATCATAATATGTATATGTGTGTATAATCTACTAATTTCAATACAAATGTCTGTGATCGAAGGATATTTCTCATTGATGATATCCCTATATCACCTGTGCTTAATCATTATAACTATTAAGTTTTTTTCTGTACCGTAGTCCAATTTCAGTAAGGGGAGTTGTGGACTGCCGTGAATTAAATGTTTCTTCACCTGCACATGCTTCTGTCCATCATATGGAGAAGTTACTCTGCAATGTCAATATTTCACATGTATTCATGAGTCTGACAGTGATAAAGTGACGGGACATAGCGGTGAAATTATGATGTACATACCGTGTAGCTAGTATAATTCTATATTGCACTTACTGACACCCTGCAATTGTATGTGTTCTGTGTACTGACTGCATTTTGGTGCTGACTGTTGCATCATCATCATCATTAGTTATACATCTTGCCATTTGTAGGTGGGTGCATTATTTGTGCTTACTGTGTTGATGTTTTGCACTGTTGCACCCAGTTGTTTTGTCTTGTTGCTACTTGTTTTACTACATGTGTTCCATTTCTTTTATTGTAACTTGTTCACTTGTTGGTTGTCCTGTGGCAGTTATAAGTGCAGCATCCAAAAAGTGAAAATGCCAATCTTACATTAGGGAGTTACAATGAAAGAAGTGAATGGAACAGAATTTCATATCACAAGTGCAACAGGAAGAAAAACAGTGAAAAATATAAAAACTATGCAAATAATACAGCATATGATAAATGGCTGTGTGTTAGGATGATACTGAAGATAATGCAGTAGTTAGCATCGGAACGTTTTTGTCAGTAAGTAGGACATATGTGTAGGTTGTTGGTAATTACAAGAGAATACTGAGGGTTGGATAGTAGTGGCTGTTGTTACCGATTGACGCAGTGAGGCATGTTCTGTTAGTACCAACCTTGGGCGTAGGTGTCGAAATCATCGTTACGGGCGTGTTAGTTCGAAAAGATAGTACACAGATGGCACGCGCCGCGTTGCCTACTTTCATCGTTGACTTGCCTATCTGTATACTAGATAATCTGTGGTCCAGACACCACATATTACTACTACACAGTTTATATTGCAATCAGAAAGAGATGGCACATGCGCATATAACAGATCTCGTTCGCGTTACTAACGTGAACTTTGCATCTAGCATTTATTAATGTATTTATTTTAATTTATTTTAGTTCCTTTATTTTATATTAATTTATTTGAATTAATTTATTTTATATTCCCATTTTAAAACGAACCAGTCGTCTTTGATTGGTAGTTACGTAACTAGCCACCAATGAACGACGCAGTTTGGACGAGTCCATGTAACTCGGCGGGGGGTGACAGTTCAATCGATTATTTATATAGGTAGATTTTTGTAGGTCAAGAATTGAATTGAATTTATTTGCGTTCTATAAATCCGAATACAGATTATTACATTTGGATGTAGAACAGGTAAAAAAACTCTTAACATAGAGCTGATACTGTACAATATAATTATCTAGAAACTGAACAGAGTTTAATAAACACTTATCAACCAACCGACGTGACATCTTCGCATCATAGCACAGTCAACGCAGAACAATGAATACAACCAGAAAACCAATACCATAATGTATTCCCACAGCGAAGCGGCTCAACATGCAACGATCATCATCTTGGATATACATCGTAACCCCTGAATCGTGAGCCACAGATTATCAAGGAGTAAGCTGTCATGACCCGTCATAGTTATTATACAGATATTTACTTCAAAACGAGCAGTTCGTGGGCCAAATTCATCCCATTTATTTTACATATCTAGTACACTGCACGAACGGAATTCAGAGAATGGTACTTTCTCAAATATCACACAACTGTAACATAACTTCACTACATTTCACGTTATATTCACCGTGCATAAGTTCGTAAAAAAAATCCCTTAATTATAACTTCACTACATCTGAATAAAAATTACGTGTAAGTTTTGTACTACATACCATTACAGTAGATTCGTGATAGTAGCGCTAACGTTTGATTCGTTCACAACAGTAGCTCTCTCAACGCACGTCCTACCTCCAAGCCGTCCAGACACACACCATACCACAGATTATGCTCTGTAGAGAACATGCCGGCAGGAATTCTAAACAGATCGGATGTGATTAACACAGATACGTGCGGACAATTTGAGACAGGTTTCATGGCCGAAGGGAAGGCGGTGGGGTGCGAAGGAACATGCAAGATGTGGTTCGATGTAAAGTGTGCGGGAATATCCGCTGGTGAATTTGACGTTCTCTCCAGGAAGAAGTGCAATGTACTATGATTGTGCCAAGAGTGCAAGGTGTCACTCATGGAAATTAAAGTAAGCAACGACATTCAGGGCATCAAAGAAAAACAGAACTTTATTCTGCAAGAGCTGAGCGACATGAAAAGGCTGCTAAAAGATAGAAGCCCAAAATAAGGAAACTGCAAACATGGGGCCCCCAGTAGAAATTAAAACATGCTAAGCAGCAGGCGCTCTGTCAATATGGAAGTCCAACAGGATCAAGAGCAGAGCAAGGCCACCGAGAACAAGAAACCATCACAGGACGCCCACAAACTAGAAAACTCCCAAACGAAGGTGAGCCCGAACAACGATAAGAGTAACGAAGCACAACTACCTCAGACCGAATCTTCTGAATACCCCTAGGAGGGAGATACAAATGACGAACGGGAAATCATAGAAGTGAAAAGAAGAAGGGACAAGAGGAAGAAACAAGTGTCTTCGAACCGCAGAGCAGTGGACGAGAACAACAATGAAAAAGAAGGCACAGGTATAAGCTACAAGAGCGAGAGGCAACGCAGAAAACAGCTGCGAAGAAGGGAAGGCATGGTGGAGAAGGGTACCCGAGTAGAACCAGTCGAAGGGCAGACGATATTGCAAGCAAGCACCAGAATTTCTTGGCGCTACGTAGGGAAGTTGGACGCAAAGACAAGGAAAGAAGACATGGTAAGATATTTGCAAGGCAATTGAATAAACGGTGGAATTGAATTCGAGGAGCTGAACAGCTTAAGCAAAAACAAAGCATTCAAGATTGGGTTTCCAAGCTCATTTGCCGGGACGGTGGACAAGGAGGAATTTTGGCCAAAGGAAATACTAATAAGGCCTTTTCTATTTCGAAGGTGGGAGGACAAGCAAGGAATTGAATTACCCCAGCGCCAATAATACATACGTTACTGTCCACAAAAGCCTGATTCCAAATGTAACTAAGCAGAATACAATCGGAACATGGAACGTGGGAAGCATGAATATAGGGAAACTAGAGATAGTTAAGAAAGAATTGGAAACTGTTGGCATAGACATCTTGGGTATAAGCGAGCTAAAGTGGCGGACAAAGGACACTTCAGCTCAGCCGGATACAAGGTATATTACTCTGGACACGAGACCAAAAGCCTGAATGGGGTGGCAATAATAGTTGTTAAGAAAATGGTGGAAGCTGTACAGGAATACAAGCCTATCAGTGACAGAATAATATGCATACGAATCAGAGCCATTCCAGAAAACCTATCTGTCACTCAAGTGTATGCCCCAACCTCCGAGGCTAGTGAGGAGGAAATCGAACAGTTTTACGAACAGCTGCAAGACGTAATATCAGAAATCCCACGGAACGATGTATCATTCATTATAGGTGACTTTAACGCGAAAGTTGGAAACCAAATTGTCAGGGGCATAACTGGTAGATTGGGCCTGGGAACCAGAAACGAAAGAGGGGATAAACGCATTGAATTTTGTATGGAAAACTCTTTGTTCGTTGCCAACACCATGTTTCAACAAACAATAGACAGACTGCACACTTAGACATCACCTGATGGTAGATACCAAAACCAAATAGACTACATTTTAGGCACACACAGGTGGAAAAGCGCCATAAAAGTCTCGAAAACAATACCAGCAGCAGACTGCGGGTCTGACCATGAACTCTTAATAGCAACTACCAGGGTTAAGTTAAAGAGATCTAAAGACCACAGACGAATGAGATCAAAATTGGACTTGGAACACATACCAGAAGAATACAAACATGCAGTAGGCAAAGGGTTCGAAACATTGGAAACATTGGAAGTGACGAACCGAGACCCAGATAATTTCTGGGAAAAGATAAGAAGGGTTATAACAGAAGCTACCATGAAGAATAAACCCGAAAAAAGAAACAAGAAAGGTCCCAAAATACTCACAGAGAGAACCCTTAAGATTGCAGAAGAGAGACGGGAAGCAAAAGAAGTAGGAAACAGGGCAGAAGTAAGAAGATTGAACCCTGAGTTTCAAAGAGAAGCTAGGAAAGATAAAGAAAGATTCATAAAAGAAAAATGAGGCGATTTAGAAGAGAAAGCCCGGAAAAAGAGGCCCAGGGATATGTTCAGGACAATTAGAGAGCTCACTAGGCAGCTTATCCCCAAAACAGGTGCACTCAAAGGCAAAAATGGAGAATTAATAACGGAAAAGGAAATATTTTAGAAAGATGGAAGGAGTACGCAACAGAGTTGTACAAAACCAATGAACAGCCCGAAGACTTAAACAGCCCCACATACGAGAAAGAACCGTGGATTCTGGAGAGTGAGGTAAGGTGAGCTTTAGATCAGCTGCCTTACAACAAGGCCCCTGGGTGTGACAACATACAAATAGAATTGTTAAAAGCCATCAAAGAAGAGATCATCCCAGCAATGACTATCTTGTGTAATGAAGTATGGGAGAAGGTGAAATTGGCCACGAGAGTGGAAACGGTCTGTCTTCTTACCTCTACCCAAGAAAGGAGATGTCAGAGAGTGCTCGAATAATCGCACCATTACATTATCCCGCACGCAAGCAAGATCCTACTGAGAATAATTCAGAAACGGCTTGAACCATATATAGAACGTGAAATGCCAGTGGAACAAGCAGGATTCAGGAAAGGGTGAGGGACAAGGGACCAAATCGCCAATGTAAAATGGGTCATGGAAAGGACCAAAGAGCGCAACAAACCTGTATATCTGTGTTTTATAGACTAAGCAAAGGCGTTTGATAGTGTGGAACATTCAAAGATGTGGAACAGCATGAGACATATGGGAATACCCGAACATTTGATCTGATTAATAAGAGACCTATACACAGAACAAGAAGCCAAAGTGCAAGTCGAACAAAGCGCAACAGATTGGTTCCCAGTACAAAAAGGCGTAAGGCAAGGCTGTATTTTATCTCTGGGCCTCCTTAATATATATAGCGAGCACATCATAAGAACAGCGGGGTTAGAAGACATTGAGGCAGGTGTCAAAATAGAGGGCCGAAAAATAAACAACATACGATATGTAGACGATACAACCCTACTTGCAGAAAACAAGGACGATATGGGCCAACTGATAAAAAGGGTCAAAATCAGTAGTGAAAAGGCGGGCCTTAAACTGAACATAAAGAAAACCAGAGTAATGAGCATTGGGGAACAAGGAAACATATTAGTAGACGGCGAAGAAATAAGGACTGTAACAAGCTACAAGTTTTTAGAGGCTCTCATCACCAATAAGGGCTATATCCTTGAAGAGATCAAGAGAAGAATAACCTTGGGCAAAGCAGCAATGGAAAAATTGACAAAAATTATGAAAGATTCAGGAGTTTCGACCAACACAAAAGTTAAGTTAGTGCAGACAATAGTCTTCCCAGCAATGCTGTATGGATGCGAAAGCTGGACGTTAATGAAGGCAGACAAAAGGAAGCTAGAAGCCTTCGAGCTATGGACGTGGAGAAGACTGCTCAGAATACCATGGACAGCAAGAAGGAAGAATGCATCGGTGATGAAACAAATTAAACCCAGGCAATCCCTAGAAACCTTAGCAGTAATAGGCAAATTGAAATATTTCGGACACATAATGCGCACGTCAGATTTACTGGAAAAAGATTTGATGTTAGGACTGACAGACGGCAGTAGAAGAAGAGGAAGACAGCGGACAAAATGGACAGACGAAATACGAAGAACCATGACGATGAACTGGCATGTCACCATCAATGCCACGCAAAACAGAACGCAATGGAGGGATCTGATATACAAGGCCGTGGAAAATAGGAAACGACAAAACGAATACGACTAAGAGATAGCAAGATCCTGTACCTCTTGCTCAGAAAATCCAATGGGATCACCAGGTTTCGCTTGCGACCTGAAGGAACTACTACTACTATTGTCACGGTTGTGACAGAGTACCTGGTGCGTGTTATCCGTGGTTCTTGTTATGTGTTAGGTCTTGACTTTTATCATCCGTGGGCTTGACCATTGACCGGCGGTAATCTATGGACTGAAGTTTGGCGATTGTTGCAGAACTGGACATGTGATTGTGCATGTGAAATATATTCTAGAGGCAATGGCCAAATCGTTAAGTGAGTTCGTGCCAGCCTTCGACCGTCTGACAAATAACCCCGAAGATTACCTGAGGTATTATAGTAAGGTTTAATGTTTAGTCAAGGCATTGGTTTAGTATCTTATATTGCTTAACGTGTATTCTGGCGTATTTTACATTTATTCGGAAGAGTATGGTAAAAGACTAATTTTGTGGCAGTAGTTGCTGCGAATTCATTGCAACGTCTGTGTTTCGGTGTCTGTGTCGAATTCTTGTATGGCATAATGTAACTTGATTTGTCATAACCATGTTTGTGTAGGATGTAGTTTATATTGTGGGATTCGCGTACGTGCGACACTTCTGCCACAGAAGTTTAAGACACGAAAGAGAGAGTAGGATTATAATTTTAGAGGAGGAGCTCGTAATATCGCTTTAGGGTATAATCTTACGTTTTAGATTAAGTTTCATTGGTTGGGATTGGTTTCCTTTATAGTTGTATACATTAAGTAATTTATATAATTTGCAATGAAAGTGAGACGCTGGAGCATTGTAAGTCTGGCAAGATCTGGAATGATTTCTTATGGCTCATGTCAGAGCTTTAGCACACCAGTCAGGTGCCTTGCTTGTTGGTCATGATTCAGATTGGAAACTTGGCATTTACAAAGCAGGAATATGAATCAGTGTAAAATGAAATATGCATAAATAGAGACACTGTGTTGTAGTAGGAGTGAGGTTATTGTGGCAGTGAACGTTACAGTCTTCTGGGATGTTGCACTGTCTAGTTGGCTAGATAGGTACCAACTGCCTCTCTTCTCAGGGCAAACAGATTAACATCCCAGAAATTATCTTAAGCAGTGTGTGACTTTGCTGTTATCATTCAGGGTGCAGGATAGTATTGCCACAGATGTGAGAGAATTCTTGAAGAGGCTTTATGACTTCATAAAGTGTGTGGATAATGGCCTTCCATCTGGTGATGCTCTCCCAGAATTGATTATACAGGGCTTCGATGAGGAGCAAATCTGGCAGGAACTGGAACTACAGAATGAGGGACGGAGCAAAAGTCTGGAGGCAGGTGTGGCATCTGTTGTGGCCTGCAAAGATATCTCCAGGTTTCCTGTTCAGTTGAACAGTGAACAGAGAGACAATGAGTATGTAAGCAGTGACAGGGAACTGTGGAAAAATGAGGTGGATGATAGTCTGACATCAGCGTCAGAAAACAAGGAAGATGACATGGAACCTGCCACCAGGAAATGGGAAGGTTAGTTTTTTATTTATATCTCTACCCATAAATATGTGTTATGTAGTTGCTTTGTGGCGTGATATAATATTGCTTTATTTATAGCAGGGGTGCACAAATACAGAGTGCCTGGTTGACTAAATTTTGTACTGTGGCATGTAATATTTTTCAGCATAAGTATTGTAGTTTTTTTTACATACAAAAGTGTGTGTCAGTTCACATGCACAGAGTACAAAGCACCAGATAACAGTGTGGTTTATGGGAAATTCCAGACTTTTGGGTGCTCATTATGGAACTTACTTCATGTCACCTTTCTGGTGCCTAGAATTTGGAGGTTACTTCGAGGTTTTTGGTAATTTGTGGATCTGCAATTTATAGGTTAATTAAAGATGCCTGTTAGGAGCATAGGTTACATCATGAATTAGATGAGAAGATGATTATGAATGTGAGTATGATTTGGAATGAGTTGGCCATGGTCTGTGTGAAGATGTTGCCCTGTCATTCATCTAGTAAGTCTGGTGCAAAGCAGAGAAACCTTTATTTGAGTTCTGAGACTGTTACCTTTTGAATGAAAGTCCGCAGTATTGCAGTCTTATTGCTACTCCATGTATGTTGCAGGAAACAAGAAATGGTGAAAGTATTAGTTAGTACTGTTGACAGTATTAGGTTAGGTTAGTTTAGTTGAGTTTACTTTCTGTTTGTCATTTAGAGCTGGGATAATGTAGTCAATATAAACAGTAGGCTATAGGCAGGATAATCTGGGGCTTGAGTCCTGGCAGGGACAAGAGATTTTTCTCTTTTCCAAAATGTTCAAGTTGGCTGTGGGGCCTATCAATGGGTACCAGGGTTCTTTCCCAAGGCTAAAGTGGCCAGGACATGAAAGCTGACCAGTCACCTCCATCTGATGTTGAAGTAGTGAATGAGTGGAGCCATACCTCTGCTCCCCTGTATGCCTTCATAGCATGATCAGGGACAATTTCTGTTCATCATTCTAATCCTTATGCTTTTCTGGGTTGCATTCATCGCACTGCATTCACTTTTACAGTTAGGTTTTTTAGAGGAATGAGCTGGAAAGAATATGCGGCATATGTACCTTATGTCGAAGGGACACCTCCAGGCTACTGAAGGAGCAGGGCATAGTTACTGTTTTGATACCAATCAACAAAATGCATCCATGCTTTTAATCCTTGAAGGAGAGACAGCCACTGACTCATTTAGCAGGTGTGCACAAGATCACGTACTCATACTGTGACATATATGTCTGCCATAGTGGCTGCTATATTTATGCTGAGATCTCCAAGTACATTTGAGACACCAGAATGGAGGACCACTGTTCAGCAGTTGATGAACAGGATAGAGAGAGGACATAGTATCAACTTTGACAAAGCAGAACATCCATGCCTACTGACCACATGTTATCAGAGAATCTGTAGGGATATGTAAACACCCTCACAACTTTAACCTGCAGGATGGATGCAGATGAAGTAAAGTCTGGCTGTACCTGTACTACTCCACACCTTCTACTTGCTCACCTCTGAACAACAGTTAATTGCCTCCTCTGCAGGCCACCCACAGATCTCTGGTGCTAAGAGGAACGTTCTTCGCCTGTTTTTATTACTACCAGGTTACAGAACATCTATTAGTCACTTATTTCAAGTCCTCTGCCTGTCTCACATCTCTTCCTCACCTCTTAATATGACTTCAACAAGTTCGTAGGAAAACCTTGTCATCACCTTGTTTCATTACTACACATAAATTCTATTATTGGGTGGCACTGGCATCATCTCCTAACCAAACCAGGCTACCAGCTCCTATACCCTACTTAGTGCTGCATCTGTGTATGGGCTCCTGCATGACAGGCGGTAATTGTAATATCTGATGGAATTTTGTAATACATTATTACCGTGTACGCGAATCTAATGAAATTCTAATGATTTCATTCTTTGTATTTGTATTAGGACTTTTATATTTAAATGTATTCATTTCTATTAATTTTATTGTTGCTTTACTTAGTGGTCTTAAGGATCTTTCTGTGATGTTGGTGTTATAATGACTAAGGAGTAAAAACGTATTAGCTTGTAAATAAACAACTTACATATGTGTATAAAGAGTACCTGGTTGGTTATACCAGGAGGTCAGTTGAAAATCGAACACAGATGAATGGCAAGCTTAAGCCTTGTATTTCTTCATAATATAACTTACAGCATGTTAGACCAGGTGTTAGAAATTACATAGGTCGTTCAAATTTAAACGAGAATTCGTTTCTAAAAAATTTATTCACAATAAAATGGAAAAATCTTACACACTACTTTTCAATGTATGCCCTGTTGACTGCCACACACTTGTGCCAAAGTTCTGGAAGCTTCTTAATTCAGTTTCAAAGAAGGTTTTCGGTTGCTTGTGTATCCAACTTTGCACAGCTGCAATGACCTCATCATTATTCCGGAATCTCTTGCCTCCTAAAACCCTCTTCATTGGTCTAAACAAATGATAACCAGATGGAGCTAATTCTGGACGCATGAGGCAGGACATCCCAATTCAATTTCAGTAGAGTTGCCATCGTTAAAGTCGCAGTGTGAGGACGAACATTGTCCTGGAGGAAGCAAACTGAATCCTGCCTCTTTCTTTGCTTTAAGCGGATTGCCGACTTCACTTTTTCCTTCAGGAGAGTTGAATAGTACTGCACATTGATGGTTTCTTGACCAGTGAGGAAGTCCAGGTGAATGATACCCTTTGAATCCCAGAACACAGCAGTCATGATCTTCTCTGCTAAAAAAATTGCTTTGGCTTTTTTTGGGGGTGGAGAATGGGTGTTTTTGCACTACTTGCTTGCTCTTTTTGATTCAGGAGTGAAGTAGTGGATCCAGGTCTCATCACAGGTTAATTGAGTCCAAAAATTTGGTTCCTTCTCTCTCGTATCGTTGCAAAAGTTGAGTAACGGCCACTAAACGTCTTTCCCTGTGCTCCGGTGATGAGCCGTGGGACCCACCTTGCGTTCACTCTACTGACTTTCAACTCGTGCAGAATTTCTTCAACACTCCCTGCACTAATTCCTACTTCGTGTGACAGTTCAAGAACAGTTATGCGACGATTATCCTGAATAAGTTCACCAATTTTCAAAACGTTGTCTGGATTGACAGAAGTTCTTGGTCGCCGAGCGTGACATTCATTTTCAACACGGTCTCGTCCTTCTCGAAATGATTTCGC
This sequence comes from Reticulitermes speratus, assembly GCA_021186555.1. NCBI lineage: Eukaryota > Metazoa > Arthropoda > Insecta > Blattodea > Rhinotermitidae > Reticulitermes > Reticulitermes speratus. Next base: position 1,175,292 of record JAJKFL010000004.1, read on the forward strand.
CCAACTGAACAGCCTTGGCCGTGACAAACATTCATCCCCAAACTGTGCTTGAAGCCTGGTAAAGATTTCAGAAGGAATGACACCTTCCTTTGTGAGAAATTTGATAATTATACGCTGCGCAACATTGTTGGGTACTGCTTGCACTGCCATCTTGATTGCACCTGATGGTTGAGGTGGAGAGGGACCAGACTAGTGTGGGTTGCAAGTTTAAACATGTCATAACTTGTCAGCGCAAGCACGTTCATACAAGTTGATTTGTGCTCGAGAGGGAACTAAATTCTGGTTTAAATTTGAACGTCCCATGTACCTCCTTCAACTCTTGAAGACATGCTTGACACCTCGTGATCAGGTTACTAAATACTGTTTTAAGTTATTGTCTAGAAAATCTGACATTGCATGTCTGGTGAAATTACCACTTAGTGACTACCTTGCCAGTTTTATCATGTGTACCCTTACATTGTATCAATTTAGTCACATAGTCCAGTTTAATCTGCTGTGCGACAGACATGTGCACCACAATGTAACATAAATTTGTTTCACTTGTGAGTATGCAGTGCATTTAATACAGAGGGTTTTCATTGTGGAAACCTATATAAGGAAGAAATTATATGAAAAGTGTTGTAGGAAATTACAGTTGGTTTCCTGGTGTTTCAGTTCCTTTGAAATGAAGTATGTCTGAGAATGGGATTATTTCCTACACCAACTGTAGCATGCAGCAAGTAATATTGTGTGCATATTATATGATACAATATAATATAACTTAATTTAATTTAATTTAATATACAGGATCAATGAAAAATGTGCGGCCAAACCTACAGAAGGTGAATCTACACCACGATACAAAAAAAAGCTGTATGTACATAGGGCTTCTGAAGTGTGGTTTCTGAGTTATGGCTTCCCAAAGATTAAAGACAATGCTCAAAGTGTCCACCTTGAGCTTCAGCGCAGGATGTTGCATGTCTGAACAGTTATTGTGTGGCTTGCTGGAAAATTTTAAGTGCTGTACGAATCATCTCAGATTCTTAAAATTATACATATTCCGGGCAGTTGTTATGTATATATAAGTTTATTTATACCAACTACTGCACATCAATTACATATGTTCATTCTATATACTCCTACATGTTTGGGATTACATTCTCGTCCATCATCAGGGAGTCCTGTTCTATAGACTTATGCAGCATGCAGCTTGTTATTGAATGGTAAAATATATACACATATATTACAGCCATAGTTATAAAATTCAGTAAAACCTGTTGTGTTGTTACATAAAATATTTGGATATGAAACGTGTATAATTGTTTCCAAACATCTGGCACATAACAACTTGCAATTTTTTTGGGTGAAGACCTGTAATGTTATACAGTCGATTTAAGTGATTTCAAATAATTTAATTTAAATGAATTCTGAGTGATTTGAAAAGATATGAAAAATTTTTTGAATTTGGAAAATGACTACTTATCAGTATATGAATAGACCAAATGTATGTCTATACATACCCCTGGCTGTGGTACCTGAAGTTATTCGCTGCGTAATATCTCTGTACTGTGTGCTGTAAGCAGGTGACTATGGATCAGTACCAGGTTTGTTAGTTCACGCGTGCCCACTAGGTTGGAATATCTTGTGCTGTGCTATACAAAGGGTTCACCTCACCAATGCTCTGTTCCTCAATTAATAATAAGCCTTTTTGTTGGTATAGCTGTATATAATATGACTCCAGACAATTGATACGTGTACTTTTTCGTGCGGGTCTTAGTATTTCCATTATTTCTTCAATGGGTCCATATTGATGAAGGTGGTTAAGAATATGCAGGACATATGCTCATTGCAGATTATTGGTCTTTATATATGAACAAAAAGGTTTATTAATTGAGTAACAGTACAACAGTAACAACACAACAGGTTTTATTGGATTATATAACTATGACTGTAATATAGTATATGTATATATGTGTATATATTTTACCATTCAATGACAAGCTGCATGCTGCGTAAGTCTGTAGAAGAGGACTCACTGATGATGGCTGAGAATGTAAGCCGAAACATGTAGGAGTATATAGAATGAACATATGTAATTGGTGTGCAGTAATTGGTATAAATAAACTTATATATGCATCTCACATTCATTCTGTATTTGTTGTTGCAAGTCCTGAATGTAGCTGACTTCAATCCAAGCGATTTAAATCAGGGGAAGAGTAGGCCATGTTGTTGGTTGACCTTGTCCTATCCATTGTTCTGGAAACACATTCAAGAATTACTGAACTGCAAGAAGAAATGTTGCAGAGTACCATCATGCATGAACTATAAATGAATCTACATATGTGTTGCAGTGTCAAACCGTCCATCAGTGGTGGATGATCGTTTCTTTAAGTTGAGTGAGATGGAGCATTTTCTGCAGTATGAGGACAAGCGAGAGGCTGACCAACACAACAGCAGTGATGAATCTATCAATTTCTTCCAGCCCACGGATGATGGTCCTGGTGAAGTATGTGTTTATTCATTTAGTATGAGATGTAAGTCTACTGAAGCATCTTTCTGTATTTTTGGTGTCTTTTCGCAATAAATGTAAAATGGTGTCTTAATCATAGTATGTTTATATATTTATGTTTGTGTAATGACACCGTCAGTAATTAAGATTGCAGTCTAGGGTGTGATATCACGTAGTGTGGTAGACAGGTGACCTCCCAGGTTTCTCTTGATAATGGACGTGCATGGTTGAGTGCTTACTGATACCTTTTAGCCTGTGTGAGAATTCCTGCTGTAAGGCAGAGTGACCAAGCAGTGCGACCTCAGAGGCAGAAATTGCAGAGAAAACTGACAAGAAAATTTTATATCTATGGTATCACTACTAATTCTTCACTGACACTTATAACCCTTTGTAGTCTAGGTGTTAAGGCACATGACTTCCATTCTGAAGGTTTTTGGTTTGCTTTTTAATCACACATTTTTTATTTTTAGTTATCCTACTATTATATTTATTGTCCTTTATATTATTTCAATGCTAATTTGCCATACAAATTTATCTTTTACAAATGCTGTGAGAATACTGGCCTAATTTATGAGGGTAAATCAAATAGTGAAGGCAGTTTGTGAATTAAGCAAGTAGCAAAAGTGATAGCAGCCAACTGATTGTAGCCGACTGTAAATGGAATCTGACAGGTTTTAACATGCATCGCACAGTGCTCCATTGTCATTCTGGTTGAAGGAGTGTCTGTGTGAACGTGGACACTCCGCTTTCTGATTGCACCATTCGTGAATAATGTGCCATGATAAGATTTCTTTGAGCAGAAGGAGTCAAACCCACTGATATTCACTGAAGAATCTTAGCATGGTATGGTAGTGGTAGTGTTAACTGTATGAGTCAGAGAAAAGTTTATGAATGGGTAGAAATGTTTAAATCTGGAAGAACAAGTGCATCTAACAAAGCTTGATCGGGGCGCCCGTCAACGTCACGCACTGAACACCACATCGAGCATGCTAACATTCTCATTCAAGAAGACTAATGGATTACTGTGTCTGAAGTAGCTGAGATGCTAGACAAGATACAAATTGAAATCCGAAATTCACAACAAAAGAAGAGGACTGCTATCAAAAACTGTTCTCTTGCACCACGACAGTGCTCGACCCCATGTTGCAGCCTTAACAATACAGACAATTTGAAACCTCAAGTTTGAGGTACTGCTGCATCCACCTTACAGTCCCGACGTTGCACCTTGCGACTTTCATGCCTTTGGTTCACTTAAAGAGGCATTACGTAGTTGCCAGTTTGGCTGTGATGAAGAAGTGAAAGAAGCGGTGCATATGTGGATTTGGGAACAACCCAAAACCTCCGTCTCTGATGGAATTAGGAAGCTTGTGGACCGCTACAAAAAGTGTGTGGAACTGCAGGGAGACTATGTTGAAAAATAATAGAGGTGTTATGTACATTTCAATTTCTTTGTGGTTAGTAAAGGTTATTGCCTTTACATTTTTATTTACCTACGTATTTTCATTTTAAGTACTATTAAATACATATTTACAGAACTGTAATTTCATTATTTAATGTGCTGGTTCTTTTCTCCCTACATTGAGAGTAGGGTGATGGTTACAAAAGAATATGTTTATCACTGTTCACAAACCAGTTTTTTTATGCCAGTTTATTCCATTGGTTCTTTGGCTGTTGTTTCTGATGTACAATAATGAAGGAATGAAGGTGGTAATTGTCATAGAAGCAGGTGAAACAAAGCTTACCCAGCACCATGCATATTGTATCAAGGCAACACTATGACACTGACAGTAAGCACTGATGAAAGATGGAAAACATAGATCACTGACATTCAGGAGGAATGATATCTCATTTGTCAAATTTGAAGTTTATCACGCATAGTGTAACATGTTTTCAAGTATGGGTGTACTTAACTGATAGTGCAGCAACAATTGCAGTTTTATTAACATCTTTGTGTGATGCAGTTTCACATACTTCTTGCAACAAGTGAACACATTTCTGCAGATGTTTCATTAAATTTTTAATCTGCTGGTAAAAATAATGTTACGTGGCTGGCAAAGAGATGTACATTTAGGCGGAATTACTGTTATGTTGCACAGAGCTTCAACATCATTGTTGGCAAATATTTCTTGTATGAAGGTTAAACAACAATTGTGTTACGAAAACTCTGTTGCAACATGTCTGTGACAATTTCATTCGTGGATATTATAAACAATGAATTATATTTGCATATTACAAATATTGTTCTGTAAAGGATGTATGTTTATGGCAAATTAGCATTGAAGTAACATAAAGGAAATTAACTAAGTTAGTAATAGAAAGTCAAATATGAAAGAAATGTATAAATGAAAAAATAAAAAAAATTGACAAAGCAGGAACGTGTAACTTTCAGACTGGAAATCATGCACCTTAATCCCTAGGCTACTGTATTTTATAACTGTGAGTGAAGCGTGGGTAGATACAAAATATCCCTGTCAATTTCTCTGCAGTTTCTGAATATTAGACTGTACTGCATGGTCACTTTGCCTTACGGAAGAATTCTTTATCCTCACAAAGTTTGATAGTTTGGGCTCTGCACTGTTAAATTTAATGATGACGTGGAAAGGACGTAGAAGAATTGGTCAGTGCCTAATTTTGGGTAGTGTTCCAGCTTTTGACTGGAGGGACTGAAAAATCATGAAACACTTTAGGACAGCTAGTCTCCTGCCAGAAATTTGCACCTGAGATTATCTAATTACACAGCAAGTGTGATAACTATTTGACAGTGAAGTTTGGTCTGAAACCTGCTAGTGTTGTTCTCAAGAGACTGATAATGTGCAGTAAAGTACTGTGTGGAATTTACAAGTGCTGAAGCTGTCTGTCCATTATGTTGTTTTCTAATGCAAGAAACTGAATGTGTTGATACAGATCACTGAGTGTCCATGAGTCTGGCCTGATTATTGATAAAGAGGCTTTTGTATACAATGTTGACGGTACTGTAAATATTCATCATACTACCACGAAAATGTAGATCATCAAAACTGAGCTTGATTTCTCTTCCAATAATGCTCTTACTTGTGATGTTTGGTTTGAATGTTAGTCCAGAAACTTTATATACTGAGTGAGGTTTTTTGTGGTTTTCTTCAGTCCTTCCAGGAGACTTGCAATAGTGCCTCGAATAAGGCCATGACCACTTCATTGCACATTCTTTCCAGCTTGTTGTTCACTAATGAACCCTACAAATTGATGCTGCTTAGTCAGAGCCTGACATTGTCATTAAATAAACTATAAATAAATAATAAATATGCATTTGAAAGTTATTTAACTTCTTGCTAACATAACTTTGTTCTGTATAGTGTATTATATCAAGCAGTCAGCAAACAGTTTTCCTAATTTTACCTTTCCCATCATCCAAGTCACCTGGACTGCCCAGGGTTGGTCCCATGTGAGCTTGAGAAGCTTTCTGGTAATGCTCATAGGTGTGTCATTTCTGAATTACGTTAATTTTTAGTTGGCATAATTAGTGTAGATGGTTTTATTTTATTTATTTATTTATTCATTCATTCATTCATGTGAGATGTGATGATCTTATGTCAGTGTCTATGACAGTCATTTTTTCTGGGACATGACATCTTGCATAATGTTGGCAGTTTACTGATTACTGGAGTAGAGGGATTTTCTGTTCTAAAACTGCAGGTAGCACATTGCTCTGAAACACTGTAAATTTTTGTTAGATTATGTAGTGTCACATTCCAAGGAACAGTAATCTTCTATTTATTTATGATCCATTTCATGGTGTTGCAAGTAGCCCAGACTGTAGTTTTACTTTGTTAGTAGCCAGGTGAGACATTGCCAAATAAGCAGACTTTAAAATGCAAGTTTCTTCCCTGTGTTTGCATAAGGTTGAGGATCTGCACTATGGTGACTTTTTTGATGCACCACAAGAAGGTGGAGATGACCAGGCTGTGCAGCTGGAGAGTGACACAGAGTGGGGAGGACTGGAAGAGGAAGAGGGAGATAAAGATGTCCCAGATGGAATGTCTTATGAAGAAGATACCTCTGTGAAGAATTTTCGGTGAGGAAATTTACCAGACCTCTGAAAACTTTATTAGAAAATTTAGTGTCTGGAGTGCCAACCATTGTATGCACTCACTGATGTCTTCCCTTTGATGTACAAGTACCTTTAACATAGATCATTGTTCTGGTCTTTCATGGACAGTGGAAAATGCACTTACAGGCCTGATGCCATGTTAAAACAGTACCGTATATTCTCGAATCTAATGTGCACCCTTTTTACAGTTTTAGAGGGCTAAAAAATCAGATGCGTATTAGATTCGCGTGCGGATTAGATTCGCGGTCTAGAGCTGGATTTTGGAAAAATGATTGAGCTGCTGTACGTGCCGTAAGAACAATACAATACAATAATCTATTATTTTATTATTTATTATTATAATTTATTATTCATCAGACTCGCCGTCATCACTCATAACTGAATCGTTATCCGTGCTCTCCACCCAGTCACTATCATCTTTATCTTCAACATCGTCCTCCCATACAATGTCATCTTCGGTTCCGTCCAAAGCATTGCTTATGCAACACTTCTTGAAAGATCTGACGATAATGCTCTCCGGGATGGCTTTCCATGCAGCCGACACCCACCGCGCCACTTCTGAAGAAGCTGCGTCACACCCGCTGATCGCTGCCTTGTGTTTCCGCCATAGTCGAACGTTGCTTTCATTAACTCCAAAAATAGCAGCGGCTTTGCGGTTTCCATTCTCCTCTGCGCACCGAATAATTTCATGTTTGAACTTCGCCGTATATGAGAGTCATTTAGATTTCAGGTGTCCCTCTTCCATAACTACGGTACACGACAAATTGGAACAAGCACCTCCCACGTTTCAACAACTAAAGCTCAGCTGGCTTCAGACGAGATTGCGCATGTCTGTTGAGAAAGGCCCCGCCTCTATCGGTATGACTCATCGGCCACAGGCGTAGCGTCGGATTTTAATGCATTGGTAACATCCAATATTATTCAATCAGTCGCCCCGTGGGCAAGGGTGGTTGAAGGAAAGGTGCGGATTAGAATCGCGAACTAACTTTTTTTTTTTTTTCGTTTAAGAAGTCGCCAAAAACTGGGTGCGCATTAGATTTGAGAATATACGGTATCTTATTATCTCACTGGTATGCTATAGAAGAATTTGTATCAAATAAAAATTCCTACTTATAAAGACACATAAGAAAGAATGGTGCTGGTTGTGTTACATGCTTTTTTTTTTGTGCTCTAACACTGTAAGAACATATTGTATTTATGAAATATAAGATGACACCCTTCACAATCTTCAGTTTTCAGGAAAGTGCCTATACAAAGAGATTTAATGCTATGTACAGATATAAGGCAACTTCACATTTTAAGGTGATGAAATGAGAAATGATTTTCACCTTGTATTCAGGTAGATACAGTATATACTGTGTATTTATTTTTATATTTGTATCTGTAACTGTAACTACTGTGTTTCTTGCATAAGTCGTTCAACGGACCAGTATCAAAGAGCTTCTTAAAGGGGATGTCTTCTTAACACCTAAAATACAAGTCCAAAGTCATTTGTTGTTAGCAAAGATGCGGTTTTTGTTTGCTTACCTCACTTTGTGTCTTCCACCTTAGGGCTCTTTTAACACAGTTCTTCAGTGCTTATGAAGTCACAGCACATTATTTATTCCAGCAAGATTTTCAAAAGTACATTTGAAGTTCAGACATTGATGCATCATTTCTGTGATTTGCTTAAGTTAGTGAAAAATGAAATAAAAATCTTGGGACAGCAAACCACAGTCAGTACGTTATAAGTAAGTGGTGAAGTGGTCTGAAATCTCTTATCAACTGTGGTACACCTTGACCTTGAAGAACGCATAATAGTTGTAAAGATTTTTAAGTGCATTAAATGGGAAATTTTTGTATAAAAATCCAGACTGACTCTCTAAAGGAGGGAAATGTCTTACATAAGAACTTTAGATGTGGGGAAAATTTAACACTATCCTTATGGGAGTTTTGGTAGGACTTTAAAAATCTTGTAACATCTTGTGTGGGAAACCTTTGTATGTGGGAAATGCTGTAGTATTGTTTTTGGTCATTATTTCTGCATTGCCTAAGCTGTGCTGAGAAATAGGAATATAAGTAAATTTTATTCTATTCTATACATGAGTCTATTTGTTAAGCTGGTTCAAGGTTAGTTGGCTTGTGAGTACTTGATGTTAATGCACCAAGTAACATATTTACCAAGATGTAAGGTGACCTCACAAATAAACACCTGTGTGAAAGGAAAGTTTACTGATCTAAATTGAAGACACCACCCCCCACCCAGTAAGATGTGTAGTGAGAAAAATGCACTTTACTATTAACTTCGTATAGTTAACACAACAACATGTGAGATTACATCTACCATTACCACACAATGTCACTCTCCACCTTCATTGTTTGCAGTGTCCAACTGCACAGTCGGTGCCTTCATATTCCTGACACTCACTACTACTATTCCCAACCTCTTTGCTGTCATTCCACAACATAACCATCATCAGACCCATCCACTGCATTGGATACACACCACTTTTCAAACACCTTCACAGTCACTTGTTGGAGATGTGCTGCCATGCTGTGATGATCCACTGACAAAGAAGAGTCAGTGGGCTTTGTGGTTCTTCCAGATGGGATCCAAGCATGGTCCCAAGAGCCATGCACTATACATCTGCAGTGGTGGTCTATGAATGCCTTGTTCACCTAAATGTCTAACACCTGCAGTTGTGAGGTCACCTGCCAGGGTATGTCTGTGTTTATGGAACTGATTGTGGCTTTTATTTCTGGTCTTAAATGTCCTTTAAATACATCCCAAACCAGCATCCCCCATTTTGTCAGGAGCATCTGTGGCCTTCTGTTCCACACGCAGCCAACCAGTCCTTTGCAAGTTCACTGGTCATCCAACCTTGAGGTTGGCATCTGATAATGATTCCTCTAGACAGTTGCTGCTTAGCCACTGTGCGATTCAGATTTGTGTATGGTGGTGACTTACTACCATGTGACTTGCTACCATCTGCTGATACCACAGCTTTCCATTTCCAGATATTTTAATCACCACACATCTTTCCCAGATGTCATCAACAGTACAATCTGATGGTATGTTGAGTACATGGGTTTCGTTGGCACTCCCTGTTTGGCTCTGGATGTAATTATTCATATTGCAAAGTCCAATCACATGATGCAGAAAAGCATCAAGCTTTTCCTCAAAGTCTGCTGCAAATTTCTGGCAAAGTGAAGTTCTTTGATGAAGAGAAAAACTGTTTCTCCATGTAATACATGCACACGAACCTGTACTGGCTTTGAACTGATGCCATGTGGTGTTCTGTGATTTGGGAAGTTCCTGTACATTCTGTTTGATCACCTCACACATAATTGGCTCTCCAGGTTTTCTTTTTAAGTGCACAAACTCACCAGCTGGTTGTTCTGGTTACTAGAAACGACTTAGCTTGTGCTCACTGAAACATTTTCAGGTGTTTTTTGCATCTGTCAACTTCATTTCTGGCCTCTACCTTCAGACATTGCTTCCAAAACCCTAAACTTGCCTGCTGCATTACAGTTCATTTTTTCACTGTGGTTAGTCATAATTAGTCTAAAGCTGGCATCATAACTTTGATTCCAGTCAGTGTTTTTGACTGTTATAATGAAGGAACTATAGATGTTCTTTTCTCCCTTTCTGCTACACTTGTGACAATTTTGGCTGTAGGGTCCAGTTTGATGCTTTGTACACAAATTCAAGGTGATGCCATTTATTTACATAACAAATTTAAGGAAAGACCTTCATTGCTGGTGTTGCATTGTACCAACAGGAGAAAATTCCTATTATTATTCAATTGCAGTTTCTTTAAGGAAAGGTCTTGTATTTGGGTAAATATGGTATGGAGCTACGTAATGTTGGATGCCTTGGGAATCATTATGTATAATGAAGTGCGAATAAGTGTGGAGGAAGTTTCGTACTGTAATTAACCATACTGTATTTTCTTGACTACCCTGTGAAGTTATTTTTAAAAACGTGACGTGTAATGGGGTCCACAGCTGTTTGACAAGAATGGTAATCCTATTCATTCTGAGTGCCATCTTTGCTTTTCACAACTTCCTCTATCTGTTACATACCCATGCCCAACCACAGTGTATGAGTGGATGTTAATGTGTCACATTCCGTGTATACAGTATTTTGCTCCATATGTGTTTATTACCTTCATAATTGGTTACAAACTGAAAATAATTAAATGGGGAGAACAAATTGGAATTTGAGCTCCTGGTAGAAAGGACAGCATGAAGGACTGGAGAGAAAAGAATGGCATGTACTTTATAATACCTACTAAATTCATATACACTTTTTAATTTTTGTTACTTAAAAACCAGGTTGCACAGATTATTCAAGGATGCAGAATATTCTATGAAGTATAGTATTATCCCACAGTCTGCCTAGAATGACTGTGAGACACCATGATAGAATCACGGTAAATGTGCTGCATGTTGGCTTGGCCTCAGTACATGTCTGAAGCCTGTTATCATGTGTTTCAGGTTGGATGAAGCAAGGATTTCTGAAGAGAATGAGGCAACTGGAACCAAGTCGAGTCTGGAGATGAGACAGGAGCGGCTGCGGGTGAGGGTAAACCAACTTGAAGAGCAAGCATTGGCTGAGAAACCATGGCAACTGAAAGGGGAGGTCTCTGCTTCTACCCGACCACATAACTCACTGCTAGAGGAAATGGTGGAATTTGATCTGACTACAAGAGCAGGTGAGACAGTGAGAGGTGCTGACCCCAGGAAAAGGCTGCAGAAATGTGCTACCATTTGGTTAATTACTTAGTTACACATTTAAAGGAGAGTGTGTAATGTATGTTGTTCACTGAATATTTAGATCATCTTTGTTTTAACAATAGTATGATGGCTTCCTTGCTGCCATGTATTTGCACTGTAGTGAGTGGTTGTACAGTCAGAAGGAAGCATTTTAAGTGAAGATGTAGTTATAGTGCACCATTTCTTACAGCCCCCATAATTACGGAACAGACCACCTTGCAGCTGGAAGACATTATCCGACAGCGTGTGAAAGATCGTGCATGGGACGATGTTGAACGGAAAGTTAAACCCATAGAGACCCCTAATGAGTACAAGAAGAAACTTGTTCTTGATCAAGAAAAGAGTAAACTCAGTCTCTCGCAGGTTTATGAGCAGGTTAGTGCTGCAGACTGAACATTAGGCCTTGAATTTTTAACCTGTAGGAATGCAGAGAGTGGGTCAGTCTGTCCTCTGATGTAGCAGTTTCAGGCAGTTGATTGTTTTCATGGGACTTAGTATGAAGGTCTTGCATCTTGAGGCCACCATGTTCTGTACATTCAGTATTTTCATTGGATGTGTGTGGGAGCAGTGTTGGCCGCATATGATCTTGAAGCGTGTAGGAAATTCTTATACAGTGATACCTCGGCTAACGAAGATAATTCGTTCCGGAATCACATTCGTTAGCCGAAACGTGAGCAACTTTCTGCTTCCCTTGGGTTTGTCGCTTACTTTTTTTGGTTGGTGGGTCTCCCCTATGTGATGTGGTCAGCTCATTTCTTTGTCACACACATACAGACGGAAAAGATAAGCTCCTGGAATGGCCCGACCGTTCATGTTTGCTGCTTTATGTTAGCGCGAGCATCCACTAAAAACCAATTTCATTAGCCGAGTTATTGAAAAACAGCGAAAAAAATCTTCGTTAGCCGAAAAATTCATTAGCAGGGTCACTCGTAGCTGAGGTATCACTGTATTACATTATCCAGTTTTTGATGTCCTTAGTGTTTGCATGCTTAATATTGTGGTATTAAATAATCCTCAGAGTTAAAATATTGGAGTATTATTGTAATAAACAGTTAAAAACACATTAATGAGTCAAATAGTCACTGCCAATACTTTCATATCTAGAACAAGAGTTTCCTTCATGATCTTCTTCCCACAGGACATCTGTTCCATTTATGTCATTTAACACACAGCACTTTTTAAACTTGACACTGGTTTCTGTTGAATTGTCATTCGAAGCAGTCTTAATCCACTGCCCAGGCAGTGCCTTCAGATGGTCTTATTGTTTGCTGTTGGTGTTAGTGGGCAGTTCTCAGATAGTAGCCATTCCTTTTACAGGTGATGTAGTGGACCCCTGAGTGGTTTGTTAACTGCCACATGAAGAACCTGTGACTGGAACTCCCAGTGTGATCATGAGATCATGTTTAGATTAAAAATTAGAGTTTCTACTTTTCTCTGTTAACACATTATTCAATGGGTGTGATGCTTTGGCTGACTCCCGGGGAACTGTATCTGCAAGCATGTTGAGCCTAAACCTATATTATTTAATTAAAATTCTAAAAACTCTTTTGTAAATTAATTTAGTGTTTGATACTTCGTGTAAGTAATCACCAGAATGCCCAGTATTGGTTGACTGTGTGGTACCTCTCAAAGCAGCTGCCTTTATGGATTGGCACCATGCAAAGAGTGAAGGTGTACCTCATGTCCTTCCCTTTACAGGGTGCAGTACATAGTTGGCAAGGTTTCTGGGATACATCTTTTTCCCTGACCCAACATTTGGCTACATTATGTGTTGTCCTTTGTAGCCAGAATGTTGCTGTGGTGGATCATGGCTCAGGACATGGGGTGCTAGAGGTCTTCTTCACATCTTCTGCATCCTGAGTGTCACTGTCTCCTCCTCCTGCTTGCATTCCTGCCCAGTAACCTGCTATTAGAGCTCTCTGCATATCCTCTTCATTCTGAGTGTCACTGTCGCCTGCTTCTGCTTGCTTTCCTGCCCGGTAACCTGCTGTTTGAGCTCTCAGTGCAGCATCTTCATCCTGAGTGTGTCACTGTCTCCTCTGTGCTTGCATTCCTGCCCAGTAACCTGCTATTAGAGCTCTCTGCATATCCTCTTCATTCTGAGTGTCACTGTCGCCTGCTTCTGCTTGCTTTCCTGCCCAGTAACCTGCTATTAGAGCTCTCTGCATATCCTCTTCATTCTGAGTGTCACTGTCGCCTGCTTCTGCTTGCTTTCCTGCCCGGTAACCTGCTGTTTGAGCTCTCAGTGCAGCATCTTCATCCTGAGTGTGTCACTGTCTCCTCTGTGCTTGCATTCCTGCCCATTAACTTGCTGTTAGGGCTCTCTGCACATCCTCTTCATTCTGAGTGTCACTGTCGCCTGCTTCTGCTTGCTTTCCTGCCCGGTAACCTGCTGTTTGAGCTCTCAGTGCAGCATCTTCATCCTGAGTGTGTCACTGTCTCCTCTGTGCTTGCATTCCTGCCCATTAACTTGCTGTTAGGGCTCTCTGCACATCCTCTTCATTCTGAGTGTCACTGTCGCCTGCTTCTGCTTGCTTTCCTGCCCGGTAACCTGCTGTTTGAGCTCTCAGTGCAGCATCTTCATCCTGAGTGTGTCACTGTCTCCTCTGTGCTTGCATTCCTGCCCATTAACTTGCTGTTAGGGCTCTCTGCACATCCTCTTCATTCTGAGTGTCACTGTCGCCTGCTTCTGCTTGCTTTCCTGCCCGGTAACCTGCTGTTTGAGCTCTCAGTGCAGCATCTTCATCCTGAGTGTGTCACTGTCTCCTCTGTGCTTGCATTCCTGCCCATTAACTTGCTGTTAGGGCTCTCTGCACATCCTCTTTGTCCTGAGTGTCACACTCTCCTGCTTGAATTCCTGCCCAGTCACCTGCTGTTAGAGGTGTCTGCACATCCTCTGCATCCTGAGTGTTGCTGTCTCCAAATCCTGCTTGCATTCCTGCCCAGTAATTTGCTGTTTTAAGAAGATATTTCTTTTTTTTTTATTTTGCTCCCAGGATATTGGGCCTTGTACAGTTTGTATGGCCTGAATAGGGCACAGCTTATAAGCCACAGTACAACCTTTTTGCTCCATTTCATTATTTTTCTGAGAATGGAGTAATACAAGAGATAACAGGCTGCTCTGTCAGCTCTTATCATGTACTTGTTGCACTCAGTGACACAGGATGGTGCTTTTTTTTCCCCCCTTTTCCACATACGTGTTCAGTGTGGCTTGCATTGTAGCATTGTGGACAGTGCCTACCATTCTCATGTCATTCTTTTCTTTCCAAAGGCGGAGTAACACTTCTTGGCAGGACATACTGTCCCCTCTCTTCAGCTTCTTCCCTTTTCTGGACAAATTGGCAGTGATCCTTGTTGAGCTCTAATATTACCACACACCCTGATACTTTTGGAGAGCGATCTTTGTGGTATTGTTACACTGCTGTAATAATTGTCCTGATACATACTGGGTCACAGATCCAAGTTTGTCTGCAACACAGAAAAAATTGTTTTTCCTAATGTATTTCTAATGTCTTGCCTCAGCAGTGTAGATTTCCATATTGTTTGCATATTCTGTGGCAGCCTCGTATCATACATACAAGTATTCCATACTTTCCAATTCTCCACAGATTATGGGTTCTAAATCCTAGATGGCTCCTTCATTGGATCATGGCTTCATCTAGTGACAACTATTCTGCTAGCTTATATATGGTTTTTTACTTTTCCACATGGCATACCTAAACTCACCTGACTTTAAAATCTGCCTTATCATCTAATTCAGCTCTGACACTGTGGCGCCAAAAATTCCATACTTGCTCCCATCTATTTTTACACCAAATGAATTTTCCTTATTGATACACACCAAAGAAGATCTGGCTAAGGTAACACTTCAATTTTGCATGCATGTATCATCTATCCTATGCATGCTGCACACCCTGTTCATCCCATGCTTCATTTTAGCACCATGTGAATATTTGGTCAAGAATGCTCCTCATTCTGCAGTTGGCTCCAGCCTTGTCACTTCCTCACACTCTAGTCCAAATCTTCTCTTCAGTGCCCTCTTCACAGATGCTCTTAACCTCTTTATGCGAGAAACCAAGCTTTGCACCAATATTTAGCAACAGATAGAATGAATTAGTAAAATTATGCTCTTGTATGTTTTAATCGTTGTTTTAAAAAATGAGAAGTCAGAAGATCCAAACCAAACTGAGTTTAAGCTGCTCTTAACTTCTTTGTTAATACAGTTTCGATTTGTTGTAGTCATCCCAAAGAATTGGATATTGCCACATTATTTAATCTTTAGGAGACTGATTTAAATGCCACTTGATGGCCCAAGTCTCTCTGGCTTAGCACAGAGATTTAAATTGCTACCAAGCAAACATACAGAAACCAGCATATGACATACTGGGCCATTTGCCAGTACATTTTAGAGACCCACATGTGGTCTCTTAGGATGATAAAGGTTAAGAATTTATTAGCCCTATTTGTGTTATGCAGATTGATAACTTTGCAGTACTTGCTGCAATTACATAAGTGGTGTAGCCACTGGGTCTGGCATAACATGTATGGCTGTGGTTACAAAGCATTGTGTGATGTCACCAGGAGTATATTCAGCAACGTGAAGCACAGGAAGCTGCTGGGGATGATGGCCGCCCACAAGAGGAACCACCTGAACACCGTGTAGTGCGGACCATGATGACTTCCCTTTTCTCGATGTTGGATGCACTCTCCAATTTCCACTTTACACCTAAACCAGTAAGTTCATTGCTGAATAAAACAGCCCGTGGCCCTGAGAGGTCCTATTTTTTTACTCTTCCTCCTGTCAAGAAGATTTGCTTTCAGAGTCTGCAGTTGCAGTTGGCCTGTCCCAGACTTTGTTTCCACTTTCCTATCCGTAGCTCGGATCAGGCATTCGTGTCCTCCATGACATGATTTTTCCTCCCCACTATTATGTGACCAGCCACTTCACTCACTTCTACCCTGAAGGTGGAGGCAGAATGATCTTCTGAAGTGTGTTACTCACCTATCATGCTGCAGAGTGTTGTAACTCAGAAACTGTGAGGTGAAACTGTGCCTTAACCCTCTAAGGACAAAAGAGCTTACAGTCTTTTTATACTAAAGCATTTGTTTCGTGAATACCCTCATCCGTCTCTGATACATATTTGGATGCAGAGAAGGCTTAGTCTTGGCTGTTTGCACAAAGTGTGCTCAGTATGTGTATACCCAGCCTAAAGTAATGTTGCTATTTTGACTTGCTTGGTGTTACCAAATATTGTGGCTGCTTTGTATTTGTAGGTTCTGGGTTCAGGGACTTGCTATTTTGACTATAAAGTTTTTCTTGATTTTTCTCAGGCCCCAGTTGGTTGGATGGTAGGTGAGTTGTTGGCCAGGTGGATAGTAGAAACTGAACTTTATCGGGTCCAGGCAATTGTCAGATAACAAAACCCTAAACCTGTAAAGAGGGATGTTATATTGTGGTAGCAGATTAGGCCTGTGGGCACCTTAGAGGCATTTGGCAAATGTATCTAAATGTTTGCAGGAAAAACCTGAACACTAATCATAATGTCACTTTATATAGTATATACATTGATTTGAGATTGAACCCATGTCTCTACATTGAGATGTGTAGTGTGATTAGCTGTGACATTGTCACTGAAGATTAGTAAATATATTAATCTGTGGAGGTATATGATCAGATGCTGCTAGAGTGAAATGTACTTGGTGAAAAGGATTGCAACTGTAATGTACACAGGAATGGAAGAACTTCATATGACACATCTAAACCATGAAAGCTAGAAGCACACTTCAGATACAGGCCATGAAAACCTAGGGGCTTGAATGAGAAGTCCGTATTTCCCAGACCATAGGATGCACCTGACTCTAAGACACACGAAGATTTTGGAAGTCAGATTTAACATAGGGGGGTAACCTCCCCCCCCCCATCTTTGAAGTACACATCCACAAATACTTAAATCAAAATGGCAGTGCAGTATGAAGTTTCCACTGGTCATAGAATCCTGTAAAGTCTCCATCACCATTACACTCATCGTTAGTGTACCATTGCTCAAACTTTCTCTTTCATTATATAATGCATCGTCTTCAGTACCATTACTGATCCCACATTTCTCGAAAGTCTTCACAGCTGTGTCATGTTTCACAGTATATGCCTTTTCATAAATCTGTAATATCAAGAAGTTGCCCCAGCAAACTTAGTGATGCTCTATGAAACAGGTCATCTTCTTGCTTGAGACATGATCATTTTTAGACAGAAATTCTGTTGTTTCTGTGGTCTCTTGTCCAGCTCTTCACCTCTGCTTGTTGGTCAGGTCATTTTGCAATATGTTTACAAAAGTAGTGTTTATTTTTCTCTACCTTCAGTAATTCTTCCTCTTGCCTTCTCCACTGACACATTTTGTCATTTGCAGAGGGACCCAAATGTCTTTTGGCTCCATATTACCATGCTCTGTGGCACACTTTTGTCACATTTAGTTTGAAAAATCCTTGCCTGTTTGCTACACATACCATTAGAACAAATTGATTTTCAAGAAACAGGTTATCTCTGCATGCTACTCAAGAGACATGTGCTACTGAGCAACTAATGTCAGGAACAATGAAGCCTCCTCGCCCTCCAAGGGTGAGTCATGATAAGCCACTGTTATCCCTCAGTGACTGTCGGAATCTCAGGTGTGTTGAGGGTCATAAGTGATAAGCCACTTATCCCTCAGTGACTGTTGGAATCTCAGGTGTGTTGAGGGTCATACTGACACACTGTTGGACCATAAGTTGCTGGAGAATTTTATACAGTATTGTCCAGAAAAATTGTTTCATATTTTCTGAAAAATGTGGTCTGTTGAACTTTTGTGTTGCAGCTGGCTCCAGAAGTGAAGATTGTCAGCAACCTGCCAGCCATAACCTTGGAAGAAGTTGCACCTGTGGCCACCAGTGATGCTGCTCTACTAGCACCTGAGGAAGTAAAGGGTAAACATGCTGAGTGTCTGTTTTTGTCTTCTTCCTTTGATGTTTGCACTTTATATGAGTTATTTAAAACATCCTCAGTATACCAGTTCTTACACTACATTCTGATGGGATGTTACTCCGTATGGTTTTGTAGATGGGATACCAACTTTTGGAGGAAACTGCTGCCTCCATTGTGATCCAGACTGCACAACACCACATCTCATGACATTGTAGTGTTGATCCTCACCATTGTAGAACCTCTTATCATATGTTCCAGTTCATATTTCCATTTCAGGATTCTTGTGGGGGAAACTAAGCCCTTGAGATATTGGCATGTGTGTGCAGAATTTATTGCTTAGGCTCACACCATCAAATATGGTACACTTATAAGACACACAAAAGTGGACCGACACCATTTTACATAGTATTCGTTTAGAATAAAGAGCCAAGACAGTCCAGTCCAGAGATTGCTGTGAGCTGAACAACCTGGATCCAGTTCCTGATTTTTCTCTTCCTCACAACTTTGTCCAAATCAGCCTGTTTCCCGCCCTTCTAGTGATTAGTTACAATGGGCACTTTTCCTGATATTTCTGAGGTGGCGCTGAGGTGATATCAAGAACAGTAGGGACCTAGAAATTAAAGTGGGCTTTGAATAACACTAAATTTTGCCTTTGTTAGATGTGAAGATATTGTTGAATAAACAGGAAAATTGACATACACATATGATTAGGGACTAATTCACACACCTCTAAATGGAGAGTCCAGGGCCAGCAACTTACCTTTTCTGTCTGGGGTTGAGGTCTACAATGACTGGAGTTTTAATTTGCATAAGTGGTATTGTGCTTAGACAAATGTTGGTGTTGACTTAATATTTATATAACCTTCTGCAGTTTGTACATATTGTTATTAAATATCCTCTGACACTGACACTGTGTTGTCCAGGAGTACCCATTTATATTATGCTACATTGTAACAGAACGACCCAAAGGGGATGTGATCGGTAAGGAGGAGCGTACCTCTTCTGACAAGAAACGAGAACGTCGACACAAGAAGCTCAGGCAGAGGGAGCGGCAGCATGAGCGAGAGAAGAGGGAACAAGCCATTGAGAAACTGCGGCCAGGTCTAGGGAACAAGTACAGCAAGGAGAAGGCAATGCGAGACATGGAGAAAGTTACAAAGAGCAGCAACATCACACAGGTACATTTGGCATTACAAATGGTAGTTGTGCTGTGTTTAACTAAGGTGATATTTTTGACTGCTGTGCAAGGACCTCTTCATCCACAAGTGCCAAGTACAGCATATGCAGGAACTGTCAGTCTGTTTTGTCTACAAGTTAGGAACTATAACAATCCTGGCACATCTGCTCCCCCTTTTTCAATTATAATGAAAATATGTACTGGTCATGAATGTGTTCATTTTTCTCTATATTTTTTGTTGGACTCATTTTTTGCTCCCATAAATATATAATGAGTTATGCTTGAGATGTACACAGGAACATGTAGATCTTCATATAAAGTGTGTATCATTTTATGATTGTAATCAGAATTGGACAAAATTTTGAATAATTTTCCTGCTATCAAATTTTGTGGAAATCTGTTGAACAGTTCTCACTTTGTTATATGTGGAACAATGGACAGACAGGCATGGCTAGTAGACGAAGTTTTGAAAATATTCATTGCTAAGATGCGAAATAATACTTACAAGACCTCTGTGCACAAGATAGGAATGAAAAGTTTTCTGAATCAAATATTTTCTGTGCCCTTAACATTGCATTCCTTCCCTTTCATACCTTCATCTCCTTCCATTCTTTCACCTGCATTCATTTCTTGTGGTGGAAGGGCTTGTGAGTTCCAGTAACCCTGAGAGCTACGCCAGCTGTAGCATTGCTACCAGTAGGGTCTCCCAAGCTGGACAGACCAAGAGGGTAGGAACCAGATGAAGAGAGGTGCCTAGGAGAAGGGAACTCTGATATAAATTCCCTGATGCCAGCAGCAGCAACATCAGTAGTGACTTGTTGAAGCACAGAGCAGATGGTGCTCGAGATGGTTCATGATTGCATAGCAGTGGGCATGACCAGGCTGTTATTAAGAAGATTGTGTGTAATGACAGTATCATTGCTATCAAAACATGGTTTTAAAAGCCTAAGAGAAGATTGTACACCTGGAAAGCACCAGGAGATCAAAATTGACATCAGTTGGACTATATACATGTGAAACAACGATTCAGAAACAGGGCGAAGGATGTGCAGACACTGCCTGGAGCAGATATTGACTGTGACCACAACTTAGTAGTTGCAAAGACTTCCAGTAGATTGAAGAAGATCATAAGGTTCCAAAAAGGAAAACTAAGATGGGATTGGGAGAAGTTATATACTCAGTGACAGAAAGTGCAAGACAGGGGGTGCACCCGCAGCCCCCCCCCCCCCCCCCCAAACCGAAATTTAAAAATCAGAATTTGTAGATATTATGATATAAAAGTTTTACATGATTTCTCCTCCAGCGGAAATCAGCCACTGAAATTGCTGATGACTAGTACATTAGAATTTTAAAAATTAAATTAAAAAATTAAAAAAAACAAGAAGATGAGACACTGTGATTGAGTCATGGAGCATGTAGGTATATTTGTGTGTATATAAATGAAGTTGCTGACAGCATTATGTTGTACTCACAACATGACTTATATAACATAATTTTTAAAATAAAACATAAATTATATATAGCCTCAGGGTCACCCGGCCCCCACCCCCCCCCCCCCCCCCCCCCCCCCCCCCCAAAGGAAAAATTCTAGGTGCACACCTGGTGCAAGATATTCTAGAAGAAAACTCCTTGCAACCTAATGAATGTGGCAGTGCAGTGGAACAATATCAAGTGATATGTGTCAGACACTATGAGTGATTTGGTTGGGGAAGTCTACAGGAGAGCAAGAAAGCCAGGATTGTATAGGAAGGATCAGTAAAATGGATGAACAAAGGAGGTGGAAGAATGTGAACAATGGAGAACAAAGGAACAACTACAGAAGACTGAGGAACGAATTGAAAAGCGCCACAGGCGAGGCCAAGTATGTGACAAGACCATGAAATTTCAAAGACTAGGTCATTATGACACGAAGACAAAGGAACTAGGTTGGAAAGCAAATCATGGGATTCAAAACATTCGCATTGAAGACTCTCAGGGCAATATAACAGTAGATCACAGACAAGTACTGAAAATTTGGGAGAGTTATATTACAGAGCTGTATGATCAAGCTAATGGACCAGAAAACCTAGAAGTCGAACCTGAAGAGGAAGTACATGCAAATGAGAAAGGCCCTTCCATCTTGCACAGTGAAGTGGAAAAAGCTATCAAGGAGATGAGGGGATAAGAAGGCCACAGATGACGACGACGACGATGATGTACCTGGAGATGTACTCAGATTGCTGGGAGAAGGTGGTCTCAAACTACAACATATATGAAACTGGAGAGTGGCCCAAGAATTTCATTGAAGTTACAATTATTGCCTTACAGAAGAAACCAAAAGCTACAAAATGCAGCGACCATGGCACAATCAGCCTCGTTGCACATGCAGCCAAGATGGTAGTGAGGATACTTAGAAGAATGATTGAAAAGGAAATGGAGGATGTGCTTTCAGAAGATCGGTTTGGATTTAGAAGAGGAAAGGGAACTAGGGATGCATGTGGGATGCTGAGAATAATATCAGAATGAACAATGAACATATATGAAGAGTTGTGTGCTTGCTTCATATACTGGCAGAAGGCGTTTGACTGTGTAAACTGGCCAAATTAATGCAGATCCTAAAGGAAATGGGTATCAACTGGTATGAAAGAAAATTGATCAGAAAATTGTAAATGGATCAGAATGTGAAAGTACAAATGGACCAAGGGGAGACAAGAAGTGCTACTGGCTAAGGCAGAAATGGTACTACAGGGCATGATTGATAGACTAATTGAAATTGGAAGATGCTATGGGATGGAAATGAACGTGGAAGAAACTAAGACATTGAGAATCTCAATGAAACCATCCCCAGTACAGATTATGTTAGATCAAAAACAACTGGAGAATGTGGAATATTTCAACTATTTGGGTAGTATGATAACGAATGATGCAAGATGTACATGTGAAATTAAATCCAGGATTGCCATGACAAAAGCAGCATTCAACAAGAATACACTTTTCACCAGCAAATTGGACGTAAATTTAATGAAGAAGCTAATAAAGGTGTTGGAAATCATAGCTAGTTTAACTCCACTGGTGTTTCAGTGGGCCAGATTCCAGCGATAAGTGATCGGTAGTAATGGGTGAGTGTACGGGTGGTAACACTGGGGCTAGAGGGAGACAAACAGTATGGTATGGTGTTCGTGGCTGGCCTACGTAAGTTTGTGTTGTAGACAGAAGAAGATGCAAAATAAACCGGTAGTGGAGAATAAAGAATTGGGTAAATTCTTGTAATTCTCAACAAAAGTGCTATATTTGGAGCATAGCTTTGTATAGTGCTGAAACATGGACACTTTGGAAAGTAGATCAGAAATACCTGAAAAGTTTTGAAATGTGGTGCTGGACAAGATCAGTTGGACCAGTCATGTGAACAGTGAAGCTGTATTACCTCGAGTCAAGGAGAAAAGGAACATCCTACATACAATAAAAATAAGGAGAGCTAACTGGATTGGTCATATCTTGCATAGGAACTGCCTTCTAAAACATGTTATTGAAGGAAAGATGGAAGTGATGGGAAGACGAGGAAGAAGACGTAAGTAGCTCCTGGATGACCTTAAGGAAACGAGAGGGTTACTGGAAATTGAAATAGAAAGCACTACGGAGAACTCGCTTTGGAAGAGGTTATGGACCTGTTGTAAGACATACTATGAAATGGTCATAACCTCTCTCCCCTCTCTGCCTCTCTTATATTAAAATGATTTAGGTTATTTGATCATTTGTCAGACTCTGAGATTAAGTATGTCCTCTCAGTCAATATATATGACCACAGGGTTTTCCTCTGAGGTCCTTACCCTCTCTGAGCACAAATATACATAAAACTTGCACTTTTATATATAGGATGGCTGTGATATTCATATGGTAGGTTAGTGCACCTCTTAAAGTCCAAGGATCAACAAAGCTTGCATGGGTCACTCAAACCTTTTGCCCCACATTTTTTATCTACCACCTTGGATAATAAAGGTTCATTAAATTCTGCCAGGAGGCATGGGTATAATCAATTTTCAAAAGGGGTGTACTTGAAGTGCATCAGAGAGAGCTGTCATTAGGTTTTTAACAGCTGAAATGGAAGCAGTGGGGAATAATCATAAATTTCTTTTTAAAAAGTTTACATAAACTGCACTGCTAATAGGAGCACATTTGGATGCTGGGTGAAACATTTGAGACCATCAGAAAGAGGGGATTGCTAACCTGAATGATTGCCCACATTTGGCCTTGGCAACCATCAGTATGCAGTTTGCTGATGAAATTATTCAGAGACATGTCACTTACAGGAAGTTCCCATTTCAGCTTGGAATCGGTGAGGAAGTGTGAATTTGATGGTGCAGGAATTCTGGGATATTTCAAGTGTTCAGGTTTGTTCCACTATCACACACACCAGAGCACAAGGTTCAGAGGAATCACATTGCTGCTGAGTTGGTGGGTTGGCATGAGACAGATGGGGATGACTTTCTTTCACGAATTGTCTCTGGGGATGATACATGGATTCACTACTTTGAGCTGGAAATGAAACAGCCATCCATGGAGTGGAATCAAATGACTTATCACACAAGAAGAAATTGAAGACAGGTCCCTCAGCAGGGAAAATGATGGCAACTGTCTTAAAAGGACATCAGGGGGGTGATTTTGGTCAAAATTATGGAGAAAGGAACATCAGCAAATTCGAGGCATGTGTCGCCACCCTGCAGAAAGTCCAGAGGCACATGAAGCAAGTTTGACTAGAGTAGAAAATGCAAGATGTTTCCTTGCATAATTATGCAAGGCTGCCCAACTTGTGAACAATAGGCGTCTTTGTGAAACTGCATTGGGCTGTGTTGCCCCATCTACCATACAGCTTGGATTTTGCCCCATCAGACTTCCATCTGCTGTGTCTTGTGAAGCATGCCATTCGTGGATGAAAGTTTATGGATCATGGCGAGCTTTTTGAGGAGGTGAGGGTGTTGCTTTGACAGATCCCATAGTACTTCTGCTAACAAGGAATACAGGCTCTTGTTTCCAGGTGGTGAATGTTTTTGAGTGACCCACATACATCTACAGACATACCTTCTCCTGAGTACTGTATTTTCCTGGCACTGTGTGCATGAAAAGTGTATAAGAACCAGATTTGTGGCTGAAGTGTATTCACAATAACAAAAATTCTTTGCACATACAAGCCACTATTACATTAACATGAATTTAAAAATTCTTATATGTATTGTCGTTAGTGTTTTGTGGTCACACATTTTCACTCCAAGTTCAGTACTAACTTAAAATCATTCTTGATAGTTTGACTACAGATGTAGTGGTTAAAGCACTGTGACCTGGTTTTGAGCGTCATGTATGTAATGTTGAAGGTGAGTACTAGATGCTTTAATAGGCAGACCTTCACCTCTGTTTCCTCTCAGTTATAATATTGCTGCTTACAGTAGGCTGAACAGTTTTAACTCAGGGAACTGTGTATATATTCAACCTACATGTTTAACTACATTTTCTTGTTGCCTCATACAGGTCGTTGAGAAGGCTAATGCAAAGTCTGTGCAGTCATCAACAGCATTTTTCAACAGTCTACAAGAAGAGGTTAAGAGCCACATCAGGAGGAAGGCTTCAGGTGCCATCCCTGGTCAGCAGAAGAATGTGAGGTCTGCCAAGAAGCTGAAGTTGTGAGTTGCTAGCTGGTTGTGTAACATCTCACTAGCATGTCTGAAGTTCTCAGAGCAGGGATTAGTGACTGAAGATGGACCGTGACACTATGGAGTCTGGTATAAATTTACCAGTTTCAGAGTAATTTTCTACCCAGAATATGAAGGCAGTAAATTCGACCACCCCACACTGTTAAATGTCTATGAATGTACACACTGTCACATTCAAGAATACAGTATTCTTCATATTGCAGGTTGGACACACAGGCCATATTGTTATTTTTGTATGTTAATTAAACTGAGTGCGGCAGCTATGGGTCTATGTCTTTACATCCTCACTTTCCCAGATAACCTCAGTGAAATAGAACAGTAAGAAGAACTACTGCTGACCCTATTTTTGTCCCTTTCCCTGCCCTGTGAATTTACAGGGGCAATGAAGCTGGTTTTTGCTTTGCCATGAACCACTGTGGCCAGTGCCTTGAAGCTGTGATTGGAGGTTGGGGGGCAGTACAGGTAATGTTCAGTATTGTTCTTTAGTGTGTGTTTTTGGGTTTATTTAATGTCATTAGTTTTGTTGCTGTGCTGTCTCTCTCTGATTTCTTTGACAGAAATTTAGGCATGGGAGGAGGAGGGGCTGCTTCATATCTGGATGAGTACAGAGTCAAAGTTGGTAAAGTATTTGTGTTTCAGTAGTTTTGTTAAGTTTTCTAGTCTAATGGTGAGACTACAGGTCAGCCATTTAATGGTTGAATTGATTAGCGCAGCAGCTAATAGAGGCCAGCTGTAATGTTGAGTTATTTTGTTTTCTTAGAAGTATATGAATTCAGACAGTTATTTTATATTTGTAATACTACATTCAATATGTTACTATAATAAGTTGCTTTGAATGACATTTTGTTTTCTTGATTGTAACCTGTTCCATAGATGGGGCTTGGTCCTCCAAATGCCAAATGGCAAATTGGACATTAGAAACTCTCATCTGCCAATGGGGTAAGGTTCACCCTCATCATGCCATGTTGCATTAACTTGCTCACTGAGCAGCACTAGTATAATATTCACACAAGTTATTAGCACAGTTATAACATCAAAATGAACAGATTTTATTCTGGAAGTGCCTGGCATGTACTAAAAGGAACTGTAAACACAAAGAAACGCATCTCAAGGACTTGTGATAGAAAAATACGACACAAGAAGGGCCATTGCTTTGATTATTTTTTAAGTGAAGCACTTTCATGACATACATAAGCCGATCACGTTTCATGACTTTTGAATAGAATGGAGCACAGTGTAGCTTGTTGGTTCATCAGTAACTTTTATAGCATCTCGAACGTCATGTCCAATCAGGATTATCAGAACTAGAAAATGATTATAGTTCATCAATAGAAATACCTGGTTGTGGAGTTTTGTCTTTCTGTCCTTGAACGTGTTGTTGGTAGTAACGATTTGGCTCTACCAAAATAATGTTCCATAGTTCATCTGTAAACATTAGTCAAAAACAGTCTAAAAGGTGAGGAATCGGCACTGTTGTGAGGTGCAGCATGACAATTCACACCTGGGTTGGGAGCACTGAAGCAAGGTATTTTAGCCCTGTCTTCACTTCTACTATCACTTCCAAACTGATCTGTAAGACCACTTGTCAGAATCCTCTAATAAATCATCAGCAGCTTCAACATCAGAATCACACTGTTCCTCACAATCAGAATCACAGATCAACTCCTCAATCACACTCGCAGCAACATAATGCATGCATTTGCCATGGCGCTAGAAGCTGAAATGCTGATTTTGAGATGCATTGAACAGAAGCTCACCTGCATCAAAACATAAAATTTATGTCACCAATGCACAGCTGCAGATCTAGGAAGTAACACAGTGCACTACACATTAAGAGGATTCAGTTTGTATGAGACAGATATGGAAGGAGTAGAAGTTATGTAAAACAGATAGTATATTAACCGCTTGTCCAACTTAGATCGCAAAGCTGCTAGTTAGTAAACTGACTGCTCATCCAGTATAGGACCTTTAACATGTGGTCAGTAAACTAACCGCCAGTCTTCAAAGGGTTAATTACTGAACTTAAATTAATGGGAAAATAGAAAGATGGGGAAATCGCAACTGACTCTACATAAAAATATGCCATAAGAGCAAACTTTCAGGTAAACAAAATGCTGGATAAGTGAAGTTTACTGTACACACATTTAATTTTCTTCTCACATTTGCATAATAGTGAAAAAGTCTTAATTTTCACTGTCTTTTTAACATCAATAAAAGTATTAACACACTAAATGGCCGCCAATACACCACAACTGTTAAGCTATGCATATATCTTCTAACTTCAATATACTGTTTAACAACAGCTGAGTGTATGGTGTAGGATCCTCCCTGAAAAATTATTCACCTGGTCAAGAAATTCTAATTCTGAGAGATCTGGGGAAAAAGAAAGAAAGAAAAAAGTAACGGAACATTATCGAAGCCGGTAACCTTGTGTATAACTCTATACCAGCTGGTTGCAGGACTATGTAAGTCTTCGTTAAAGTGGTTTCGCGAGACCTTTTCGCAGAACGTGTCTTTCCTACAATTCCCACAAATAATCATCTAAACTTACACAGTTGTTCAGCGTCGCTAAACTTCACTTTATATTCACCGTGCATCTT
Source organism: Reticulitermes speratus (assembly GCA_021186555.1). NCBI lineage: Eukaryota > Metazoa > Arthropoda > Insecta > Blattodea > Rhinotermitidae > Reticulitermes > Reticulitermes speratus. The sequence continues at coordinate 1,203,038 of JAJKFL010000004.1, forward strand.
TTTATAATTGATTATTTGCAAAAATGGGCAATATTCGAATATCACAACCCTGCAATACATAAAATCACTAACATATTCAAGAATACTGATTTACACGACTGTGGTCTCACATATCGATAATTTATTCATGTTTCCCGCCATACAGAGACGTCAACAAATATCGAACGATTGCAGAGAGAGTATACAGAACGAACATTAAACAATAAAAATTAATTACTAATTCCAATAACAATACGACAGTACCACAGCAAATACTCCTGTGGTCTCACATCCAAAATACACCTCCTATATGGTTGAATACGGCGCTGTCCAGCGGTCATCCCGATGCAAGTGTAACAGTAGATTACGAACATGACGACTGAGCAAGCGCAACCGGCCGAGGGCCGTGCGACCTCAATTACCTTACAAGTGGCAACACATATTCCTCAAATTCTTCTGTCCGCATACTCGGACGGCTTACATAATCCATCTGAAAGTACATGTATGAAAACTGTATTTATTTTCAATTTTATTGTGTTTATCTTCTGACAAATACCCACTTCGCTGTGTCGAAACACTAATATATTCACATCACACATTTCCCCCATTTTATGTTTATTTAATTTGTGTCTTCAAAATTAGCACTTAAATATCAATTTACTATCTTCGCAGATAGGTGCAAAGGATTTGTAATTTATCAGGCTGCGAGAATTCAACATTAACAACAATTCTATTTATTTAAAAAAAAAAAAAAAAAGGAACACTGTTACTCACTCTTCACGTTTGGTTTGAATCATTCTTGGACCACATTGACTGGGAAGGAGAAATCAGAGAGGTCAAATGCTTACTGACTTTTGTGAAGGAAATGGACTTCTCATCACCAACACATGGTTTTAAAAGCCTAAGAGAAGATTGTACACCTGGAAAGCACCAGGAGATCAAAATTGACATCACTTGGACTATATACATGTGAAACAACGATTCAGAAACAGGGCGAAGGATGTGCAGACACTGCCTGGAGCAGATATTGACTGTGACCACAACTTAGTAGTTGCAAAGACTTCCAGTAGATTGAAGAAGATCATAAGGTTCCAAAAAGGAAAACTAAGATGGGATTGGGAGAAGTTATATACTCAGTGACAGAAAGTGCAAGAACAGGGGGTGCACCGGGGGGGGGGGGGGGGGGCCGGGATGCAGCCACCCCCCAAAAAAAAACCGAAATTTAAAAACCAGATTTTCTAGATATTATGATATAAAAGTTTTACATGATTTCTCCTCCAGCTGAAATCAGCCACTGAAATTGCTGATGACTAGTACATTAGAATTTTAAAAAATAAATTAATAAAATTTAAAAAAACAAGAAGATGAGTAATGGAGCATGTAGGTATATTTGTGTGTATATAAATGCAGTTGCAGACAGTGTTATGTTGTACTCACAACATGATTTGTATAACATAATTCTTAAAATAAAACATAAATTATATATAGCCTCAGGGTCAGCCGGCACCCCCCCCCCCCCCCCCAAAGGAAAAATTCTTGGTGCACAAGATATTCTAGAAGAAAACTCCTTGCAATCTAATGAATGTGGCAGTGCAGTGGAACAATATCAAGTGATGTGTCAGACACTATGAGTGATTTGGTTGGGGAAGTCTACAGGACAGCAAGAAAGCCAGGATTGCATAGGAAGGATCAGTAAAATGGATGAACAAAGGAGGTGGAAGAATGTGAACAATGGAGAACAAAGGAACAACTACAGAAGACTGAGGAACGAATTGAAAAGCGCCACAGGTGAGGCCAAGTATGTGACAAGACCATGAAATTTCAAAGACCAGGTCATTATGACACGAAGACAAAGGAACTAGGTTGGAAAGCAAATCATGGGATTCAAAACATTCGCATTGAAGACTCTCAGGCAATATAACAGTAGATCACAGACAAGTACTGAAAATTTGGGAGAGTTATATTACAGAGCTGTACGATCAAGCTAATGGACCAGAAAACCTAGAAGTCGAACCTGAAGAGGAAGTACATGCAAATGAGAACGGCCCTTCCATCTTGCACAGTGAAGTGGAAAAAGCTATCAAGGAGATGAGGGGATAAGAAGGCCACAGATGACGACGAACTACGGACGACGACGACGTCGCACGACGAAGACGTACGACGACGACGACCACGACGTCAGAAGAAGATGACGGACGACGAAGACAAAAACGTACGACGATGACAGAGATATATCGCCTTCCTTGGTTTGATCCGTCAAATAAAATTTTGGAGAAGCGTACAAATAGCAGCATGCTCATTATACAACTTTTAGTCGCCGTTTCTTTCCTGTTTAGGTCAAAGTCTTATCCTTGGCAGAGTTTCTCAGACACTCTGTGCTCTTCCCTTAATATGACAGACGAAGCTTTAAACCACCACAGACTTATAAGTGATAAATTAACTAACTTATGCGCTTAATACAATACATTCAAAAGTAAGCATAAATTCGCACATGTTTCGGCACCGAGGTGCCATCATCAGGGAGTTATCTAACAGAGGAATACACGGTCAGCACGCTTATGTAGGAGTTTAAACTTACTTTTGAATGTATTTAATTAAGTGTATACGTTGGTTAATGTATTAATTATTAGAACATACACGGTATGAATGACAGAAAAAACAACACAGACTTGTAAGTAATACACTTCTGCATGTGTCAATCTTCGCTTGCTTGGGCAGAACACGAAAATATATGACTTGGAACTGAATACTTGCAACTGGAAACTAGCTGTTAACTTCGTGCTTAAACGCAGTGTTGATTTAATTACATGGCTGTGATTGGCCGAGCTGAGAGACCTGGCGATGCAGTTAGTAGTTGCGTAGTGATAGAGTGCTAAACGTTGAGGTTGGCAGTGGTCGTGGTTGAGTGCGAAGGTGTTAGTGTTTGTGGTTTTTGGTCAGACTTGAGGGTATTTCAGGCATTTCAAAGTTCAGGTGAGAAGTTGTTACTTTGTTAGTTATGTTAGCGTGTAATCGTGGCTGTGAGCGTTATGTGGGGAATAAGAAGCCGCGGATTGCACTGGCGTAGCTGGGTATTTTGTTGAAGCCCGGGGCGAGCAATAAAAATCGGTGCCCCTGACAGAAATTACAGTTTAAAAACTCACATTTATTGAATTTCCTTTCTCAATAATTTCAAACTTGTTGAGCGAAGAAAACTTTCATTTAAATATTCATTTTACCGCCCGCGACGGCCGCACCACTGCCTACCCCCCCCCCCCCCCCCAAACTACGCCATGGACTGACTCCCAGCACATATAAATTAAATGACTGTTACAAGAGTAAGAGATTAGATAGACTGTTGGTGGGGTAAAAAAGGTAAAGCAATCCCATTACAGGCCTGGACAGGTCCTGAGGGTTCCAGGAGGTTGAGGCTCCAAGATTTCTAGACAATCGGCACATGAAGGTGGTAAGGTTGTCAGCCCTACGCACCGACCGCCTTTACCAGGAAATATTCCTGGTACTCATTTCTATTAGAGGCTGAGTCGATCCCAGGGCCATAGTGTGACTGAAAGGATTATGAAAAATTCGAATGACACCATCGGGAATCGAACCCGCGACCTTCCGGCTTGTAGCGCACTGCCTCAACCAACTGCGCCACTAAACAGAAGGAAGTTTTGTTCGGATTCTAATCTGTAATCTTGATGATAAATTCTAAAACTTAGAGGCACAACCGTACTTTATAAGACAAACATGCGACCTATTTTCCTTGTTTTATTTTAATGACTGCATCTCTGGAATGCGTATACCGTTAGAACGAAAGAAACGTGTCACAACTTAAAAAATGTAATTTATGAGTTCTATAAAAGAGTAGGCTGCCAAAACTGTGAAAATTCGCTTGTTCTAACAGGAAAAGTATTACAACTAATATTAGACTCTTAGCCGTGAGGAGGCGCTAGTGTCACTGTTCTTGTTCCTCTGAGCGAAATAATAACCAGGTGATTGGAAAACAGTGTCACATGTTCAGTTATGTATTTTTGGAGTTGTCACTTTTGTTGCGGACTGCGATATGTTGATGCCTGTCAACACCCTAAGATCTTTAGCTTGCATATACATATCGTACATGCAACACATTGTATGTATTGTTTCGTATTCATAAGAGTCGACCTGAGGACGGCTTAACAATATAAGTAGAAACATGTGAACTTATACTAAATACACGAATATAGTTGTCAGCTGACATGGTAGTTACCAACACTACGGATGCATTATGGTGGAAGTTACATCAGTGTTCAGTATATTACATCACTGTTTTAGTTTTGGGTTCAGTACGGCACAAAAAATGCAGCAGTTTGTGTCTCACAATTAAGAAGAATTCACTGCACTTGATTTAGGCTAGCTAATTTGTGTTTCTTGATGCCTGAAGTGGATCCGTGCATACTTGTGGCACCACCAACCGTTGTAGTCGAGGACGTTCATTGACAAGTTTAATAACGAATATTTTGCTGATCGAGAGGTTCCGTGCTGCCACGGAACGGCATATTTCGTTGCTAGGGCTTTTCGGAACTGGGCAGGTGATGTTCAGGCATCGGTTGCAAGATGTCAAATTAGCGATTCATTACGCAAATGCCGAAACTTCTAAAGATTTACCGTATTCGATATAGGTAAAATTGTGGTGTAGTGGCTCGTCTGCCTGTGTATTTGGAATGGCGTTAGGAGATTCGAATCGGCAGAGCGAGAGTGGACAAGATTTAGCCAAACTGTGTGGTGTGCATACAGGTACCATTATATGTAGCGAGAAAGTAAATGTGTGATGTGTTTGACAGAACTGTGCAGTTTCCAGAAGGCCGTATCGAAATTGAGATCCACAGTTTTGCACATAGTTTCAGCAAACTATGCAAATTTGTTATGCGTCTTTGAACACTGTCAACAATATCGGGCAATCAGGTGTCACTGCGGTATGAGTGACGTCAGAGCAGATTGTCCGTGGCTCGGATAACGTATTGCTTTTTTTATTTATTTTTATGGTTATTAGTCGGAATCAGTATAGCTCAGTCAGTATAGTGACGAAGATGCGGGCTGGACGAACAGGGGTTCAAATCCGGGCAAGGGCAGGAGGGTTATCCCTTGTCCGAAACGTCCACAACGGCTCTGGGGCCCAACCAGCCTCATACTCACTGGGTACCGGGTAATGTGGCCGGAGCTTGAAGCTGACCACACGCCTCCATTTAATCTCGACGTTGAGACTTGAGTGGAGGTATACCTCGACTCCACCTATATGCCTTTGCCTTTACGTCTATAGTTTATTTAATAATGCTGCCTATAGCTCTGACAGTATGGCGTGGAATTGTAGGAAATTGCAAATAATGCATTGGAAAGGAAGTAGAAGTGAATTTTCATAGCCAAAGTGAAGGTGGTACCAAAATGTGCCTGGTGGGATAGGAAAGTCATCGGATAGTCGGTTTGAATTGCCACAGCCTCGGCAGAACCGAAATTTGCAGTCAGTACAATCGATCCGTGTATAAAACAACTATGCAGTGTTCAGTTCGAAGTTGGGTCCTACTTGGTCTGATACATGCGCATTAAAAGGCGGAGGAAAGAAGCTCGGTAATGTACGTACGTATAACGTAACATTGTGGCGCGTTCGTGTAATGTTTATACTTCCTCAGCCATCCTAGCCTTATACAATTTCACTCGAAAATAGTGCTTTTATGGCGATTTAATGTCGCTGGCAAGAATAAAACGTACTCAGGTCTTCATGTAAAATTTCCGATATTTTTTTACGATTTCAACCAAATTCGGATTTCCTCGACAGGGTTTTCTGAGTCCCTAATATCACATTTAACAGAAATCCGTCCAGTGGGAGCCGCGGTGGTACATACGGACGGATCGACGGATATGACGAACGTAATATGCGCTTTTCGCGACTTTCGCGACCTCGCCAAATATCAAACGTAATGACGTCATCTTGCGGTGTTGAAGGGAAAAAGGAACCGAGCGCCCCCCCCCTACCCAAAACCAGTTCATTGCTGCTGTACATATTTTGGTACAGTACAAGGTTGTATTGAGTTTCGTATGTAGGCGTGTGTGTTTCGACCTGTCATATATAAAGCCAATTTTGCTTTTCCATTATCAGACGTGCAGTTGACGTTGGTACTGGGCCATGTGATTTTATGTGGTGAGCATGAGGGCAGGAGAGGGTGGGTGGTAGCTCGCACGCGCGTGTGCGTGCCACACATGTAAGGTGTGGTGTTATCTGTAGTTGCATGTGTGTGCTGAGGGTTGTGTGATTCACTTTTTTATTTTAATAAGTGTTCTGAGTTTTTTTAATTCTCTTTCTTTCGATCCCCCACACAGATATTTCCAAATCTTCCCAGTATGTCACTGTTGGAGGCTGCAAGCAAACTCCACCAACCATCGACATGGGATGACATGCCTCCAGGAACCGAAGTTGCTCTTTTCAAACTGACTGAGGGTATCCGGGAATACGAATCAGTCATAAGCAAAGTTGATTTAAGATTTAAATTTTCGTCTGGCCCTGAAAAAGTTGTAAGAGTTCAAAACCCCTACCTCTGGGGTTGCTATCTGCTGAGGAAAGCTGAATGCATCGAACGCAGCAGATATCCTGTTACCGAGAAGGTGCTTTTCCATGCAACAAGACAAAGCAATATTGACTCCATTACAGAGAATAACCTTGATTGGAGACGATCAATTCGAACAAAATATGGCTGTGGAGTGAGTTTCTCACCTTCTGCAACATATGCTAACACTTGGTGTAACAGGAACATAGGGTCTAGTCGTGCCCTTTTTGTTACAAGGGTACTGGTGGGCAGGAGTCATGGTGGCGGCTATTATACAGAGCTACCTAAGGAAGGGTATGACACGACAGATGGAAATCATGAACAGGTTTATGTAAAGTACTATGACCATGAATTTTACCCAGAGTATGTGATTTATTATTCGAATAATGTCGTGCATTAATACAGTATACTTTGTATACAGTTGAATGCATGCTGCTTGCCACTACACGTTAGATACACTTTATACAGCTGAATCCATTCTGCTTGACGGTACTAGGTAGATACAAATTAGAATAGAGTAGAGAAGCTCTGGCCATTTAAAAATATCAAAGGTATTACTACTGTATGTTCATCTGTTTCCATACTTTTGTCATTGCTGTACCTAATCTGATTCCTAATTACCGAAAATGAAAGGCAGCGTTTGTGCAAAGTGTATTAAAATAGCAGGGCAGAGTCTCTGGAAGGCATGATTCAGTTCATGTGCTGCATATGAATAACTGTCTTCTCAGTCAGTTCTGTTATTCCACAGTTAATAAATTAATTTGTTAATAATGTGTTATGTGGGAAATTAGTTTATTCTTAATGTACACTTATACTTCACACAAATACACAATTTTGGTCGTTTGTTATATTTTTGTTCTTGAGTCATGGAGTGTAACATTGAATTTCGAATTTCATTCATACTCAGTGTTGACAATACCAAATCTTCACTTGAAATACTGAAGAGGCTATATAAATATCCATAATTCTTTACAGGAACAGACCTTTCTAAATGTAAAGTGTATGTGTAGAAGTTTATTATTCTGATCCTTGAAAGGTACTTTTACAAAAGTTAACGTGCAAATTGTAAAGGATATGCACATGGTGTGAATCAAAACAAAATAGATAAAATGCCAGATTTGGTTTTTTGTTATTTGTATCCTTACATGTGTTTGTGTGTTCTTAGTGGTCACGTACACTTATGTATGTAGTTCATTGTGGTAACAATTTCTGCAGAGGTGTCTGTAATGCTGTGGTTTTTGGCTCCAATTGTGTACAAGCTGTTATTACCCAGATATTTGTTGATGGCACACACACTGTTGGTTGATGTATGCTGTGTACTTGGTTTTGCAGCCCCTGAATTACTGTATTATTCTGAAAACATGTTGTAAAATTTATGTGTAATTCCAAGGTTAATTCGTTTATCCAAATCATACCTTCTTGTTTATGTTATTAATTATATGTATCCAGTAGTTGTGTGTTCAGATGTTGTGGCTGTTTGTGTTCACTGCAACCGGGTGACGATTGTGTGTGGGGTCAAGGGTTTATATTTCAGAGACTGGATTGTGTCTGTGTGGTTTTCATTTAGATGAGTTTTTTTTGTTGCAAGATATGTGTGAAATTTTTCTATGATATTGATATGTGGTCCTTTTTTTAGTGCTCTGTTGTAACATTTATAAAATATCTTGGAATGTTCACATACTTGTGTGCACAATTACAGATATGGGTGGTGAAGCTGCATATGTCTTTATTATATTAACTTTTTACTAGACATTTTGAAATCATATATTTGTGCTATCATAATTAATATTTATACCAGTGGCTTTAATTCACTCCAAGAATTTGCTGGTACCACCTGGTCATGATGTGTCCCCATTTTAAATTGGCCCTCATGTTATTTTCCATTGACATATGACTTCATAACGAATTAGTGTAGAAAGGTGACACAGATGTACATGGTTTATAATAACTGTTAGAAGTCTAGAGAAACTGAATTAGTTACACATGTTTTTTTTTTTTTATTTTGCAGAGCTTGAGTTCTTGCACAGTTTTGCACTTCAGTTTCCCACAGAGATGATCAGAGTAAGATATGGGGCCTTTGCTGAATATTGTGTTATGTACATGTACACACAGCAACCATGGGCATGTCTGGACCATGTGCAAATAGCCTGATGTGGCTGAAAACACGCACATGGAATGTCTCCATGGAACAGGGTCGTCCTTGAGAAGCTGATAGGCACCTAGTCAAGAAATTCCCTACATTGTGTAGAACCTGGAGGTTCATTACCGCATCCACAAGAGCCCAACACTTGTCCCTGTCCTGAGCCACGTCAATCCAGTCCATCCCCCCCCCCCCCCCCCGCCAAATCCTGTTTTTCAAGATCCATTTTAGTATTATCTTCCCATCTACTATTACGTCTTCCCAGAGGTCTCTGTCCCTCAGGTTTCCCCACCAAAACTCTGTATGCATCTCTCCCCCATACGTGCTACATACCGCTCCCATCTCCTTAATCTGACCACCCGAATAATATTTGGTGAGGAGTACAAATCGTGACGCTTTCCATTATACATTCTCCCCCACTCCCATAAAGGCCCTGAGGGGCAGTGGAGGTATAGCTCTACTTTTTCTTTAACCTGGCGCTAGATGGGGGTGGGTGGTCAACGCTATGCCCCGCCCATTTTCTCCCGGAAAAGAGAGCCGGTACCCATTGGCAGGAGGTGGGTGGGCCCCAGGTCCGGTCTGGACGGGTGCGGAAAATCTTGTCCCCACTGGGTTTCAATCAATGGAATTTCTGTTTCTATTTTGGTATGGAAAGTATCTTGTATGGTCAGTAATACAAAGTATCTTGTATGGTCAGTAATACAAAGTATCTTGTATGGTCAGTAATACAAAGTATCTTGTATGGTCAGTAATACAAAGTGTAACTGCTATTATATTGTTGTACAAATGCGGATAAGATTATATATTTTTCGAATTTCATACCTTTTGAGTTTCGTGTTACTTTAAATTAGAAAGCTGGCTGCATTGCAAAGGTGGGACGGCCGCATTTTGCTCATCGCTGGTCTAGACATTGCCGAGAACCGAGTCTAATATACCGGCTACTGAGTAATGAGTACCACTGTAAATAAGTAATTGTTCATATGCTCCTTACAGACTAATATAATAGAAATAATGCTGATCATTTGGCACATCTCTTGTTGCTATAAACTGCACGCAGTTACCAGCAAGCACGACCGAACACTTGTATTGATTCTCCGTTTAATTACCATCATTGCTCTAAGAATAGTCTTTCTATCAAATGCTAAGATTCAAATCTCTTTCTTTGTCACGGCAATCATTTAACAACAAAATAAAACTGGGCTCAAAGGCTGTGACTGTAACGTGAAGCAGTTCGGGGGCAATCCTTGATTCTTATTGACATGGTGTCTACTATACAGTAAACTTTACGCACATTTGGGCCACAAATATTCATGTCCTTCGCTTCTGTATAATGATGTGGGTGAGCAGGAATAGCGTAGTCGGTATAGCGATTAGCCGACGGCAGAGGCGCCCCGCGCAGGGTAATAATTTGGCGCCCCTCAAACCGATATTCTTCAAGCTTTTGCGGCCTAGAACAGGCCTGGGGAATATTTTTGGGAACGCGTGCCAAATTGCGGATAATTTTCGGAGAAGTTTTTTCGCGCGTGGAAAACGAGTTTACCAGCACCCTATTTCTGATTACTCCAGTGACGTCTTAGCGCCGCTTATATTTTAGCAACCCGGCAGCTGCCCGGTGGCCCGCCTCTTAGACCGGCCCTGGCCTAAGGCCTGGACGATCATGAAATCGTGGTTCGATGTCCGGCAGAGGCAAGAATTTTCTCTTCTGGAAAAAGTTCATACCTGTCCTGGGGCCCATCCATCCTCTCGTTAAATGGGTAATTGGGCTGTTTCTCCGCGGATCAGGCCGCAGGTGGTGTGATATTAATACCTCACACCCTACCTAACGCCGAGATTAAGCATGCCTCCCTCAAACGTCTTCATGTCTTGCACAGATAGAGCCGTACCTTACAAAGATACGCCCTGTAAACACGGTGCACACTTATCCTTACTGGCGATAGTGTTTGTTTCGTTGGCACGTCAACTCGTGAAAGGGGACGAGAGGGCATGAAGTTACACAATGAGCGATTTGAGAAGCCGCTTATCGGAGGAGAAATGCCTTCCATTTCCTGTCATTGCTGTACGGGAACAGTACGGCAGCTGCAGTATTAGATTTACATGTACCGTTACGACGTGGCATATCTAATTCGGCAGCTAAGGCATCTCTGCAATGTTACTCATTCGTCACGTTGACTATTTTCAAAGAAACCCATCGTTGTTTGTGGAGAGTTGTATATAGATTTTACGGCATACTTCAATAAAATATAAGCATTTATTGTGGTAGTAGAAGCTTTGTGATTCATACCTCATTATGTTTGTGACCACATTACTGGGTACGCGAGTGAACAGGGAAGCTGGTAATTGGGGAAGCACTGAGAAAGCACCGCCAAGTGTTTTCCATCAGTTTCAAAACCATCAACGATGATTGAAGCTACTGTGTACTCCAAATGGAGTAAATGTTTTTTAATGAGGTGTAAGACTGCCTGGCCGTTCCGAGCTGAGCCTAGCAGCGACCACGTCGAGCCGACTGCAGCTATGTATAATGTTAGGAGCACAGCCAGCAAGTAATGCGGTCGGTACTAGCGCCCTACAAACGCATGCTGGGATAAGAACTTACCTCGTATTGAGTTTCGGGATTCATATTGTCTTTAACGCCCTGCCTCCATTTCTACTGGTGCAGAAGGCATGAAGACATGACGTATTAAACCACGCGTATATTTTAGTTGCAAATTAAATGAACAGAATAAAACTCGTAAAGAAGTCATGTGAGGTTTTAAAGTTGAAAGCGATTACAGTTTCAAGAAAACAGATGAATATTCAAGTCTTCTGGAATGTGGCAATTGACCCTAAACGTCGGGAAATACTAACCCAACGACACGGCGTCACATCCAAAAACAACACCGCTGTGACAACGTCAAATCACGCATTGCAGTTAATATAATTACTGATAAATAGGCCTGTGACTACTGAATTATAATCAGATTAATTGAGGTACATTTTTAAATTTAAAAGACTTCACAGGAACTATTTACGACAAGCTGTCAAGATTACAGCTTCATCGTGTGTGTGTGAATGCATGTATGTGTGTGTAGGTAAGTACAAACTTGCATATAAGAGAGTAGACTCCTATAGCTACTTGCTGCTGCATACAACCGGGACCGAACTGCGCGTGCGTCGTTACTGTGTTGGTTAAACTTCGTAAACTGTTTACGAATACTCAAAAAATAAATTTCGTAATTTTGGTATATTATAGTCAGTTGCTAATAATTACGCCAGATACCTTTAATATCTGAACGGCCAAATAGCTTGCGTTGGGCTCTTAGCAGCTTTCAAAATGTTTTATATTCCTATACACAAAATTTAAGTATATATATAATATATAATATATACATTTGATGGTCACTTCAGCTTTGCCTCGCTCCGTAAGGAGTTCACGATATCTTTGCTTTTCTCCTTTCTTTATAGTAAGCAACGCTTCAGGATATTAAAGCAAAAGAAACAGAACTGAGTTTTTGCCGTTCTTCAGACACATAATTTTTTAAAAGAATTAAAGTTGATTATTTTATGACCTGATTGCAGATGGCAACAGGAATAACGTAGAAGGTACAGCGGCTACGCTACGGGCTGGACGGTGCGGGGTTCGAATTCCGGCAGGAGAAAGAAGTCTCTTCTCCAAAATGTCCAGACCGGCTCTGGGGCCCACCCAGCCTCCCATTCAATGTGTAGCGGGGGCTCCTTCTCCAGGAGTAAAACGGCCGGGGCATGAGGCTGACCGGTCACCTCCACCTAGCGCCGAGGTTAAGAATGAATGACGGTTTACCTCCACTCCCCCTATATGCCTTCACGGTCTGTAAAGGGGCGACATGTTTACTTTACCTAATCACAGGTGGAATCGCCAACAGCACATCCACTGCTGCCACGTACCGTGTTTTCTGCAGCAAACGTCGTTTAAGTACCAAGTGAGGCAGTCTTTAAAAGCAGAAAAACAATCACTTAAGCAACTGATGTAGCATGTGTGACAGCGGGCTCTTTTGTTCACACGTTGTTGGCCTTACGAATTGGAGCACGCCGGCAACAGAGTCGCAATTTTACCATCTGATTTTGTTGCTACTTGAGACAAAGTTATAAAAAAAACGTCATAAATTTGTTAGTCATCAGACCAGAAAGATGGAACTTGACCGGCTGCCTCTCTGAAACTCCTTTGCACGAAACCGGAGCCGAGTTCAGACCGTATTACTGTAACAGCCGAGGGGAATGCCTGGGGAAACTCCGGTAGCGTCAAGGGGTATGTGGTACTACCCCCAGCGAAATACCATCTCGTTACCCAAAATGTCAAGTTAACTAAAACCTACACCACGACCATGATGTAGGATAAGCTAGGAACTAATTTCTTTCTTCGCCATGCCATTTGTCGGTTTTTTTTACATTATTTATTGGAGATTACAATTAACAGTATGAACAATGTACAAGGAACATAACAAAATTGTACCTGTAACCAATTTAACTAAAATGAGTACATGAATGTTAGTTATAAATAGGGAATAAATAAATATGAAAATAATATTTATTCGGTTCTTTCCACGCACAAGACGAGGAAATGTGGGAGGGAGCCACGTGACGTCATCTTGCCTGCGATAACAAATGACGTCTGCGATCACGTTTCTGCCACGTACCGATAAACGCTGTTCGATTTTAAAGTCTGTTAGAACGAGTAACACAAATGTTACCACTCCTACTGCTCTATCGTCGATTACTGTTACCTTTTAACAATTATCTTCTAAGTTACTTTACCTTGATGTTCGATTCTGCCAGGTCAACCCGAAGTAGCGTTTCGCCTTATTGAATTTGTCTCAAACCCCATGGAATTTTGATTGCCATATGTTTGGCTATTCTGAACAAACATCCATTTGAGGCTCACCTTAAGCAAACTGTATCCACCATTTTATATCAAAGTACAATCAGCCATCTTGTGGCGCTGAGCACCGTGGCTTTGCTGTAAGTTACTAGCGTGACAACAGTTGCAAGAATTTCTGGATGTCTGAATAAACCACATTCATTACCTTAGTGTTAAGCCATGCTGGTTTTCTCTAGGACGCTAATGTGAATTTCGTATGGTGACTGATGCAACTTAATTTTACCGAAAAGAAACCTACTCAATTGAATAAAAGCTGCATACCCCCATCCTCCACGCTTTTCCAAATAAACTACTCAAATAGGAAAATATCTGCCAGGTGCATGCTGGGAAGCTTTGTAGGAGCAGGTGAGCAGGTGATACACGTCAGTACAATTATGTAAGTTAAAATATGCCATAACTTGCTACATCGCTGCATTATGAATATATATATACATATATATATGTTCCAGCCGAACGTGGAACCCCTTCGTAGATTATACAAACCCTCTTATAGCTAAATTGCTGCGTATAGGCTAATGACGTCACGCGCTCTACACTGCTATTTCCCGAGTTGCACATTAATATGACAGACGAAGCTTTAAACCACCACAGACTTATAAGCGATATATTAACTAACTTATGCGATTAATAAAATATACTCAAAAGTAAGTATAAACTCGCACAAGGCCAGCACGCTTATGTAGGAGTTTAAACTTACTTTTGAGTGTATTTTATTAAGTGCAAAATTTGGTTAATGTATTAATTATGAGAACATACACGGTATGAATAACAGAAAAAACAACACAGACTTGTAAGTAATACACTTCTGCATGTGTCAATCTTCGCTTGCTTGGGCAGAACACGAAAATATATGACTTGGAACTGAATACTTGCAACTGGAAACTAGCTGTTAACTTCGTGCTTAAACGTATTGTTGAGTTATTACTGTCGTTTATGATTATCTTACATTTGTCACTTATCCAGTAGTCATTTCTTAACTGTATATTACGATTTTGCCCCGTATTCTGGTGACGAGACACAATCATATTCGAAGTTTTCATTCAGCTGAGAAAACGTCGTTAAATCAACGAATCATCTGTTCATCCAGTCAGTTTCATTTGAACTGGACCCGTCGTCGTAAAAATACTCCCCTCGCCCTAATGTGAGAGAGATATTTTGATGCACATTCCTTTTCCTTGCCTTACTTTGATTATAGCAAGATAATTCTTTTCCGCTTCAAAAAATGTTAATCAATTACGCGCCCATTTTGAGCCCCTATAACAATGCTCAGACTCGCACCGCTCTAGAAGTGACTACATACAACGTATGCATTCCGTCTTGCTGTTCGCCAGCTGCAAAAGCGCGTCGCGGTGGAATCACGTGTTGTCATCTGAGACGTAGGTAGATGTTGGGAATCCCCATCAACTTACATGGCTGTGATTGGCTGAGCTGAGAGACCTGGCGATGCAGTCAGGAGTTTCGTAGTGATAGAGTGCTAAACGTTGAGGGTGAGAGTGGTCGTGGTTGAGTGCGAAGGTTTTAGTGTTTGTGGTTTCTGGTCAGGCTTTGAGGGTATTTCAGGCATTTCAAAGTTCAGGTGAGAAGTTGTTACTTTGTTAGGTATGTTAACGTGTAATCGTGGTTCTGAGCGTTATGTGGGGAATAAGAAACCGCGGATTGCATTGACGTAGCTGGGTATTTTATTGACGCAATGGGCGCCCCTGCCAGAGATTAAAAAACTTACATTTATTGAATTTTCTTGTATTTGTCTAAATAATTTCAAACTTGTTGAGCGAAGAAAATTTTTATTTAAAATATTCATTTTACCGCCCGGGACGACCGCACCACTTCCCCCCCCCCCCCAAGCTACGCCATGGACTGACTCCCAGCACATATAAATTAAATGACTGTTACAAGAGTAAGAGATTAGATAGACCGTTCGTGGGGTAAAAAAGGCAAATCTATCCCATTACAGGCCTAGACAGGCCCTGAGGGCTCCAGGAGGTTGAGGCTCCCAGAATTTCTAGACAATCGGCACATGAAGGTGGTAAGGTTGTCAGCCCTACGCACCGACCGCCTTTACCCCCCAGGAAATAGTCCTGGTACTGCTGTTAGAGGCTGAGCGCGACTGAAAGGATTATGAAAAATTCCGATGACACCATCGTGAATCGAACCCGCGATTTTCCGGCTTGTAGCGCAGTGCCTGAACCAACTGTGCCACGCCGTGCCCTGCTTTGAGATACATTTTCACGTGTACATGTGAAACAGGCTGTGTCAATAATTTAATCACGTGAAGAGGCGCTAGTGTCACTGTTCTTCCGAGCGGAATAATGACCAGGTGATTGGAAAACATTGTCACCTCTTCTTCTTCTCTCTCTCTCTCTCTTTCCCCTCCCCCCCCCACCCGGACTGCGATATGTTGATGCCTGTCAACACCCTAAGATCTTTAGCTTGCATATACATATACGTACATGCAACACATTGTATGAACACTATTGTTTCGTATTCATACGAGTCGACCTGAGGATGGCTTAACCAATATAAGTAGAAACATGTTCTTTTAATCATGTGAACTTATACTAAATACACGAAAAAGTTGTGTCAACTGACATGGTAGTTACCAACACTACGGGATGCAATATGTTGGAAGTTACATCAGTGTTCAGTATATTACATCACTGTTTTAGTTTTGGGTTCAGTACGGCACACAGAATTCAGCAGTTTGTGTCTCACAATTAAGAAGAATTCACTGCACTTGATTTAGGCTAGCTAATTTGTGTTTCTTGATGCCTGAAGTGGATCCGTGCATATTTGTGGCACCACCAACCGTTGTAGTCGAGGACCTTCATTGACAAGTTTAATAACGAAGATTTTGCTGATCGAGAGATTCCGTGCTGCCACGGAACGGCATATTTCGTTGCTAGGGCTTTTCGGAACTGGGCAGGTGATGTTCAGGCATCTGTTGGAGATGCCCCACGGAGTGATGAACACGCATTTAAAGGGAATTATTAAAAGTAGAGTAAAAGGGGGTACTTAGAAACAATTTTTATATTTTTCTTCAAGAGCTGTGTTTATTTTAGACTGAAGTTTAAATAAATGAAGTAAGAACATAATCAATGTGGTCAACCAAATTTGCAATTTTTCAGAACGTGTGTGCATGTTGCAACGTCGCCTAAGTTTCTGGGGCTATTTGCATCACGACTTGGTAATTTCAGTGCCGACGAGGGGGGCAAGCCGGTCCGGAAGGGGGCCCAGGGTGTGACTATGTTGCATACGTTATTGTCTCTCTCGGTAGTATAATCACAAACCAAGCCAAGGCAGTCTGCAACTGAGAGTCAGACTTTCCGATTTAGTTTAAAGATTTTAGCCGGTCCGCCCTTGTTGGAGGGGCCCGAAAAATTTTTTTCATCGGGGCCAGAACCCGCTTTCGGCGGCCCTGTGTAACACCCAATTTGTCGGTAACATAGGGTTCTCTATTAATGCACTTGCAAGGGGGGGGGGGGAGCTCTCTTCCAGTACAGTCTCAGGGCAGGAACATTGTACATTCTGTAAGCTGGACCTATTTTTCTTTTAGGAGCATTTTTCACAGCACAGTGTACAAAGTGTTTCTACGTCCTTATGAGAAGTTATAAAATTCAAAAAACGTCTTCCGCCAATTTTGCCTTCCCCCTTCCTTTCCCTTGCCAACTTATTTTGTAAAGTGACTTAGGTATTTGCTGTTTCTTTCTGTTCTTTTCAGATGGGCCGGTATAGCTTGGTAGGTATAGTAACTTGAATAAGGGCTGAACGATCAGAGGTTTGAATCCCGGCAGGGGTAAGAGATTTTCTGTTCTCCAAAACGTCCAGGCCAACTCTGAGGCCAGTCTAGCCTATTCAGTGGGTGCCGGAGGCCTTCGCGAAGGTAAAGGTGCCGGGCCGTGAGGCTGACCACTCGCCTCCATATAGTATCGAGGCTAAGAATTACTGGAGCTATACCTCGACTCCCCCTGTACGCTTTTGGGTGACCAGAGGAATTTTTTTTTGAAAACGACTTTTCTGCCTAACCCAGGTTACATATACTTACAGGTTTCAATGGCTTCATCATCCCTTGTGAGTTCTGTATTGTCCACTCACAAGCCGGTATCTTTGAGCTCTATGACAGCTGGTACAGAGGTGCAACTTCTAAAACTGGCTGCTGACAGCCCGGAGTTTGTTGCAGCCAGGAACAAAATTCGGCGACCGCTGGGAGTAGATGTGGATCGAGTAGAGAGAGTGCAGAATCCGTATCTTTATGGTAAGTATAAACGAGCAGCCTTATAAAAGATGCGCTAGGTCTGATAGGTGCCTGGAGGGGTCAAAGACTGATCAGATCATGTCAAGATTCCGTGTGGAGTTTTAACATACATGACACCGTAAATATGTAATACGAGAGTGCAGTAGCACATGTCAAGTGCTTGGGCCTTCTGATTGTAGTTAATTGTGTTGTAATAGTGACGACGATGACGATGATGATGATCATCATCATCATCGTCATCGTAATCTTGGGATTATCAACTTCGTTATCATTTACCTGTAGTTTGTAGCTGTTTGCTATAATCGATTCTTATCCCCAGACATAATGGCTATAGTTAAGATAATGCTGTTCAGTTTCTTAATTTATGCACTTTATATGAGAGAGTACATCAAATTTATGAAATTTTTGTCATTAATGTTAGGGGGGGGGGGGTTCTAAATCTTGCCCATCGGTCATGGACATTATTTATCTTAGAGTTCCCACTTGGAATCTCCGAGACTTGTCTTTGTTTCATGTTAGTAATCTTTCAAACATCGTCCCTCCGCCGGATGTGTCACTGCAGTCAATTCAGACTGTAGCAATTTTTATGTCTCCAGAAGGCAAATTATCGCACTTAGTCACATTTGATATTATTATTTTACTATTACGAGGTGTTCTAATTAATATATAAATATTCTTCTGTTTGTTTCTTTGTTTCTTTTTAGTGTGTCTTGTTGGTAGTACTGACTTCGTATCTCATGACTTGCCGCACTGTTTTAAATGTTTTATACACGTGACTGAATTGTTTTCAGGCTGTTACCTTCTGAAGAAAGAAGAGTATATAAAACGTTACGGACGTGTTACGGAGATGGAAATGTTCCATGCTACCAGTGCCTTAAATGTATTATCTATAACCAGAAACAATCGCGATTGGCGACGAAGTGTACGCACAGAAGTTGGTGAGGGTGTCAGTGTCTCCCCAGATGCAAGATACGTAAACCAGCACTGCAATCGAAACAATCCCACAAGGCGGGTCATGCTTTATAAGAAGGCCACAGATGACGACTAAGACGACCACGACGTCGACTACGACTACGACTAGACTAAGGCTACGACGACGAACCCGGGGGGCTGCCGGGCTGCAGCCCCCCCCCCCCCCAAACCGAAATTTAAAAACCAGGTTTTTTAGATATTATAATATCAAGAGTTTTACATGATTTCTCCACCAGCTGAAATCAGCCACTGAAATTGCTGATGACTAGTACATTAGAATTTTAAAAAATAAATTAATAAAATTTAAAAAAACAAGAAGATGAGACACTGTGATTGAGTCATGGAGCATGTAGGTATATTTGTGTGTATATAAATGCAGTTGCAGACAGCATTATGTTGTACTCGCAACATGATTTGTATAACATAATTTTTAAAATAAAACATAAATTATAGCCTCAGGGTCAGCCGCCCCCCCCCCCCTCCAAGGAAAAATTCTAGGTGCACACCTGGTGCAAGATATTCTAGAAGAAAACTCCTTGCAACCTAATGAATGTGGCAGTGCAGTGGAACAATATCAAGTGATATGTGTCAGACACTATGAGTGATTTGGTTGGGGAAGTCTACAGGAGAGCAAGAAAGCCAGGATTGCATAGGAAGGATCAGTAAAATGGATGAACAGAAGACTGAGGAACGAATTGAAAAGAGCCACAGGCGAGGCCAAGTATGTGACAAGACCATGAAATTTCAAAGACCAGGTCATTATGACACGAAGACGAAGGAACTAGGTTGGAAAGCAAAGCATTGGATTCAAAACATTCGCATCAAAGACTCTGAAGGCAATATAACAGTAGATCACAGACAAGTACTGAAAATTTGGGAGAGTTATATTACAGAGCTGTACGATCAAGCTAATGGACCAGAAAACCTAGAAGTCAAACCTGAAGAGGAAGTACATGCAAATGAAAAAGGCCCTTCCATCTTGCACAGTGAGGTGGAAAAGGCTATCAAGGAGATGAGGGGATAAGAAGGCCACAGATGACGACGACGACGATGATGTACCTGGAGATGTACTCAGATTGCTGGGAGAAGGTGGTCTCAAACTACAACATATATGAAACTGGAGAGTGGCCCAAGAATTTCATTGAAGTTACAATTATTGCCTTACAGAAGAAACCAAAAGCTACAAAATGCAGCGACCATGGCACAATCAGCCTCGTTGCACATGCAGCCAAGATGGTAGTGAGGATACTTAGAAGAATGATTGAAAAGGAAATGGAGGATGTGCTTTCGGAAGATCGGTTTGGATTTAGAAGAGGAAAAGGAACTAGGGATGCATGTGGGATGCTGAGAATAATATCAGAATGAACAATGAACATATATGAAGAGTTGTGTGCTTGCTTCATATACTGGCAGAAGGCGTTTGACTGTGTAAACTGGACCAAATTAATGCAGATCCTAAAGGAAATGGGTATCAACTGGTATGAAAGAAAATTGATCAGAAAATTGTAAATGGATCAGAATGTGAAAGTACAAATGGACCAAGGGGAGACAAGAAGTGCTACTGGCTAAGGCAGAAATTGTACTACAGGGCATGATTGATAGACTAATTGAAATTGGAAGATGCTATGGGATGGAAATGAACGTGGAAGAAACTAAGACATTGAGAATCTCAAGGAAACCATCCCCAGTACAGATTATGTTAGATCAAAAACAATTGGAGAATGTGGAATATTTCAACTATTTGGGTAGTATGATAACGAATGATGCAAGATGTACATGTGAAATTAAATCCAGGATTGCCATGACAAAAGCAGCATTCAACAAGAAGACACTTTTCACCAGCAGATTGGACGTAAATTTAATGAAGAAGCTAATAAAGGTGTTGGAAATCATAGCTAGTTTAACTCGACTGGTGTTTCAGAGGGCAAGATTCCAGCGATAAGTGATCGGTAGTAATGGGTGAGTGTACGGGTGGTAACACTGGGACTAGAGGGAGACAAACAGTATGGTATGGTGTACATGGCTGGCCTACGTAAGTTTGTGTTGTAGACAGAAGAAGATGCAAAATAAACCGGTAGTGGAGAATAAAGAATTGGGTAAATTCTTGTAATTCTCAACAAAAGTGCTATATTTGGAGCATAGCTTTGTATAGTGCTGAAACATGGACACTTTGGAAACTAGATCAGAAATACCTGAAAAGTTTTGAAATGTGGTGCTGGACAAGATCAGTTGGACCAGTCGTGTGAACAGTGAAGCAGTATTACCTCGAGTTCAAGGAGAAAAGGAACATCCTACATACAATAAAAATAAGGAGAGCTAACTGGATTGGTCATATCTTGCATAGGAACTGCCTTCTAAAACATGTTATTGAAGGAAAGATGGAAGTGACGGGAAGACGAGGAAGAAGACGTAAGTAGCTCCTGGATGACCTTAAGCAAACGAGGGTTACTGGAAATTGAAACAGGCAGCACTACGGAGAACTCGCTTTGGAATAGGTTATGGACCTGTTGTAAGACATACTATGAAATGGTCATAACCTCTTCTCCCCTCCTGCCTGTCTTATATTAAAATGATTTAGGTTATTTGATCATTTGTCAGACTCTGAGATTAAGTATGTCCTCTCAGTCAATATATATGACCACAGGGTTTTCCTCTGAGGTCCTTACCCTCTCTGAGCACAAATATACATAAAACTTGCACTTTTATATATAGGATGGGCTGTGATATTCATATGGTAGGTTAGTGCACCTCATAAAGTCCAAGGATCAACAAAGCTTACATGGGTCACTCAAACCTTTTGCCCCACATTTTTTATCTACCACCTTGGATAATAAAGGTTCATTAAATTCTGCCAGGAGGCATGGGTATAATCAATTTTCAAAAGGGGTGTACTTGAAGTGCATCAGAGAGCTGTTATTAGGTTTTTAACAGCTGAAATGGAAGCAGTGGGGAATATTCATAAATTTCTTTAAAAAAAGTGTACATAAACTGCACTGTTAATAGAAGCACATTTGGATGCTGGGTGAAACATTTGAGACCATCAGAAAGTGGGGATTGCTAACCTGAATGATTGCCTACATTTGGCCTTGGCAACCATCAGTATGCAGTTTGCTGATGAAATTAAACAAAAAAACTATAAAAACAAAGAAACGCATCTCAAGGACTTGTGATAGAAAAATACGACACAAGAAGGGCCATTGCTTTGATTATTTTTTAAGTGAAGCACTTTCATGACATACATAAGCCGATCACGTTTCATGACTTTTTAGTAGAATGGAGCACAGTGTAGCTTGTTGGTTCATCAGTAACATTTATAGCGTCTCGAACATCATGTCCAATCAGGATTATCAGAACTAGAATATGATTATAGTTGATCAATAGAAATACCTGGTTGTGGAGTTTTGTCTTTCTGTCCTTGAACGTGTTGTTGGTAGTAACGATTTGGCTCTACCAAAATAATGTTCCATAGTTCATCTGTAAACATTAGTCGAAAACAGTCTAAAAGGTGAGGAATCGGCACTGTTGTGAGGTGCAGCATGACAATTCACACCTGGGTTGGGAGCACTTAAGCGATGTATTTTAGCCCTGTCTTCACTTCTACTATCACGTCCAAACTGATCTGTAAGACCACTTGTCAGAATCCTCAACAAATCATCGTCAGCTTCATCATCAGAATCATCTGAAACACACTGCTCCTCACAATCAGAATGACAGATCAACTCCTCAATCACACTCGCAGCAACATAATGCATGCGTTTTGCATGGTGCTAGAAGCTGAAATGCTGATTTTGAGATGCATTGAACAGAAGCTCACCTGCATCAAAACATAAAATTTATGTCACCAATGCACAGCTGCAGATCTAGGAAGTAACACAGTGCACTACACATTAAGAGGATTCAGTTTAGTGTTAGGATGATTATAGAATATGCTGTGCCAAATGTAATTAACACTGGTCCACAGGAAAGGGGTCAGACAATAACAGCCGACACCTTTGGTGTGAGGGAATCACCCTTCATTTCCGTGATTAACACTGTTGCTGTGTCAAGTGCAAGTTATGTACTACTACCCAAGAAACAGTTGGGCTTTGAGAATATTTGCCATGTTTAGCAGGTGTGTTCTGTGTGAGTTATGTGCTGAGGAAGAAGAAACAGTAGATTAACATTGATTGTCATTGATTGCTTCCTGCTCTTTGTGAGGTACAAGCTTAGGTTGAAGAAACAACTGAGCATTGACAGATCAAACAGTTGAGCTTCAAGCATGTGATAGAGCATAACACTACCAGGTGGTAGCAATCTGTTATGTGAAATTAATGCCTGGTTTGCACTAAAAGGAATGACTTATGAAAGAGGCTGTGGAATAGATTGTGGCAGCATTAATGGACACTAATCAATGTTAATCGATCGTGATCAATGCTAATAGATAATCAAAACTGAATGGTTAATTATAGCTCCAAATTGAAAAAAAAAATTGTACATAGGGAGGCAATATGAACAGCGTATTGTGAGTTTTTAATAATGAGAAAGAGTAAAATGTTAATGTAATGTTGTGCATTACGAGATTGGGCCACTGACCACAGTTTGTCACCTGCCCTAATTATTGCAGCAGTGTACACCATTCTACTATTGAGCAGAATGTGTAGTTCCTTGTTGTAAGTAGACTGGACCAAGTTATGAAAGACTGATGTCAGCAGGCTTCCGACATAGCAATCAGAAAAAGTGTTACTACGACTAAGAAACAGAACTGCAAGTGCAGCAAAATTATAATTTAAAACCCTATGGAAATGGCAATTAGGAGGTCAGAAAGCACTTGATGGGGGAGGCTATGCCGGTCAGAGGTCCAGAAGTTGTAGCCATTATTTACTGTACTCTACAAGCCTAAGTGATGACACCACCTAATGGTTTCTGCCATTATAATAATCTTGATGGTCTGCAGTACCTGGTGAGTGTGAGAATTGGTACTAACCAACCTTCAGGCTCTGATCCCGCTAGCAGGAGGTTTACTGTGTGAAGTCAGGTAAAAAAGGAACGTGTATAGGGTTACTCCAGGAAATATTACAATAATATAATTTGCAGTAAGCAATCAAAACTTGATTTTTTGAGAGAGAATGCACCTACTGTCCCCTTCCTCAAATTACTACCCATAGTCTTACCCATGGCATAATACTGGGCTACGCTACCCAGCATTAAGTCACGAATCCAAGGGAACCGTGGACTAGTTGGAGCTAACAAGTTTTGTTTCCTCCGTACACTAGTTTATTAGGTGGTCAGTAGTGGACTATCATGTTACAGGCCATGTTGTTTTAGATGGAATCCACTGCAAGGTACCACCACAGCAATTAAAGGTTTTCATTTATTCATATTTAGACTTAGGGCATGATGGATACTGTTAACATCTGGTTGGCTCTGAGAAGCGAAATGACCAATGAAAGATGCCATGCAGTAACACGTGAATATTATATTAAAAAAAGTGAAGTTTTCCCTGTCCATGTCATGAAGACATAGGGGGAGTAGAGGTATAGCTTTACTCATTCTTAACCCAGACACTAGTTGGGGGTGAGTGGTTAACATCATGCTGTGCCTGCTTTACCCCTGGGAAAGAATCCCAGTAGTGATTAAATGGGAGACTCCATGGGCCCTAGAGCCAGTTTTGACATTTTGGAGAAGAGTACAATAAAGTTAAGTTTAGTGTGAGAGGCCAGTTGTTGATTATTAAAATTTGATGATTATTTTAGCTGGTCCTGGTGGCCATGCTGTCTAAAGCTTGGGTCTGTGGCCGCTCGCTCGCTCGCTGGGATTGCCAGGTAGAGGTCTCTGTGACAGGCCGATCCCTCGTCCAGTGGAGTCCTACCGAGAGAGACAGAGAGAGAGTGTGTGTGCGTGCGTGCGTGAGAGAGAGAGAGAGAGAGATCAAGTGCAACAATAACCCTCTGCACCTAGAATGAGTAGGTAGAAAGAGGTCAGAATAAGAAAGAAAGATTATTTGATTCAATCCTGCAATTAAGGCTCTGCCTCATGGCCACATACTGTCCTGTTGTATCTCATTCCTGACACTGGAGATCCAAGTTCAGTTCCAAGACATTTTGATTGAAATTTGTCGGGGAAGTCTGTATAATAATTGTTTCATTTCCTGGTGCCATTGACTGATGCTTCATATTTATATATCACTGCCACTGAGGTGTACAGTACATCTACACATAGAGTGTATCACAGCCTGAGACTTCAGTTGGGATTTATTTTTAATATCCTGCAGCTCTTGACTAGACTAAGAGCACAGAAGATTTTGATATACTTGGTAATTAAGTGTATGGAGCAGAGTCCTGATTCAGAAGCTAGCATTTCCTTAGTAAAAAATTTGTGTCATTTTATGGAACCTGAATTTTCAGTCCAGTTTGCAGAAGTGGTTGCCACTGGTCACAATCCTGAGCCACACCGTGACATTCAATTTCTGTAAGATACATTGTAATATTATCCTCCCATCTGTGTCGAGGTATTCAGAGTGGCCTTTTTTAACTTCTTTCCATCAGAATCCTGTATGCATTTTTCCTCACCCAAGCATGTCACATGCCCTGCCCATCTCATTCTCCTTCATTTGATTATTCTAATAATGCCTGGTGAGGAGTATAAATCATGAAGCTCCTCGTTCTACAGTTTTCTCTAGCCTCATCGTTTTCTGTACTGTCCCCATGGAAAATTTTCATCAATGCCAATGACCAAGATGCATCACCAGGTTTATTTCTGAGGTTGCTATGATCAGCAAGAGAAAGTAAGGACCTCACAAGAGGCAGTTTGCATGAAGTGCTGGTATTCCTGCATGATAATGGCCTAGCATGAGGGGCATAGCGCGGGGGAGGGTGGAGGGGAGGTGCAAGTGTGGCGATTGTCCTAGGCAGCAGAGTACAAGGGGCAGCAAAATGGGAGAAAAATAGGTAGTTTAAATGAAAGAAGCTGATTTTCTGTGCTTAACCAATTTTAAATTATTTTTCCAAATACAAGGAAAAGCCATAAGCAATTGTGACCTTTTTTTAGGTTCATAATTTCTGTTTATTCATTCATTCATTGTGATTACTTGCCCCAGCCACAAAAAGCCCAGCTACGCCACTGCCTGGCATATTGACTATCAAGTGCAGAAGTGCAGAGCTTTCCTACCCATCCTTTTTTCATGACCTCATGCTGTGCAGTTGATACCTCTTTCCACAGATGAAAGCTGGCTGAAGGGATGTCACTCTAAAGATGTAAAGTGGTATTGAAGATTGAGGTGTGGGAGGTGCGTTGTAGTGGCAAGAAAACTTTCAAGCACCTGTACAAATGGTGGCAAGTATGTGCTGGTGCTGAAGGGAAGTGTTTTGACAGCCCTTAGAACCACTGGATATGTGTCTTCATTTACTTAACTTGTATTCTACAGCTTGAACTATCTCGAATTGCTTCTTTAAAACACTATTGAGAATTAAAAGTACTTGATAGATGCAGAGAGAGTTGAAAAGTTGGTCCTAAGTTGGGTATTTCTCTAACTATGTATGTGATCAAAATTGCGGATGCTGTTGTGCCTCAATGTACATATCTGATTTTGACTTCCTTTGAAAGATTTAATATGCACATCTTGGAGACATCTTCTATCTGCAGATTTTGCATCTAAAACCATTTGACTTGAATGATGATTAGTGTGTGATGTAATATTGACAGTTGGCAAATTTAACTGTGGTTGCACTGGCTGATTAGAACTGTTTTATAAGAGGAGGTCAGAATTTTCTTACATTTTTTATGTAGACGTCTAATCAGAAGGTATCTACCCATTTTATGTAATGGAAAATGTTTTACATACTGACTGTAACTTTTGCCACAACTACTGCCAAGTCATGCATCAGCTGTTAATGGAGTTTGAACCTTTGTAAGCCCACACACGAAACCGTGTTTTCATAATGTGAATTTCGGACATTTTTCCAACATGGCTAATTTCTTATGTTCAAGTAAGTATTCAGGTGGAGGTGGTAGAATAACGAAAAAAAAAAAGACCATACACTACCGTGGCTGTCAAGTCATTCGGATCATATTGCCGGTTTTTCCCAGCAACTAAGATGGGTTATGACATTGGGGGTTTCGTGATTTAATGCATTTATGAGAGGAAGAATAAAAACTTTGGAAGGTTGGTGCTACTGAATTGTTGGGAGCGGCGTAAATGTTTCTGTGTACTGCGGTTAGGTGTCGGGGTAAATAGCAGCGTAGTCTCGTTGTTTCACGGTACTTACGATAATATCAAGATGGCTTCTATGTTGCTGTAAACAGAAAGTTCATTATATTTTAGAAAAAAAAACTGCGTGAAAGTTAATAGGCTTCTATTACGTGTATAAAAATAGTTTACGTGTCTGTGAAATAGGACAAAATAACTTGTAACGCATGAATTTTCACTCAGATGTCTGCTGTAACTACTCAGACTGTACCAGGTAAATCGTGCGGTATTGGCCTTGGTTACAATTTTATATGAAATGGGAAAATGTCAGATCTTTTGTTGTGGTCCGTTCTTAACTGCCTAACATTCAAAGAGTGATTTATGTGGAATTGTGTGAGCGCAAGTCGCAGTAAAGTGTCATTCAGTGTTTTGGTGCCGGAAATCTGTTGTTCAAAGGAACAGTTTGATTTTGTGTTGGGTGAAGGTTTTGTTAGGTTATGGTACAGTGAAAGTCCTGTAGTCGTAGGTTTTCATAAAGAACACAACAGAAAATTGTTGGTCATAAGTTTAGTCTGACGTACAGTTTCATCAGAAGAACGCTTTTCCTATCATTGTCTTATTTATGACGCAGCCAACGATCTCGTTCTAATTTGAGTGAAGTCAACCACAGTTCTAGTTAGTCTTAATGAACTGAATACGGTATTTGAATATTCGATTACAGAGTTTGGTATGGTGCACTGCATATCTTGCTTTAGTGGCACAGTGTATGATAAACGTATCTGAGGATTCTGGTCTTCTGAGAAGTGGTTTCTAACATTTTGAAGGAACATATAGCCTTCATCTTTCAGGGTTAAGGCGACACGTTCCTTCGAAACGTCGGGAACTGCTTATCCATCGACGAAACGTCACATCCCAGAAGACCTGAATCATGGATTATACTGCTGTGAAAACCTCAAAACTCATATAATGTTATACCTACTAAAGAAGAGTGTGGAATAGCTTAATGATTTAATGTTGCTGCTATGCTGCATCATACACAACAAACAAGATATTTTAAACTATCATCATACAGCTTACCTGATTTATATTTGAGAGTGTGGGAGCCCAGTCACTCACTTTATAGTAGTAATTGTTTCCCTCCTTGTTCCTTCTTCACTTGATGCATCTCAGACCTCTGATTGTGAATACAAAGATTTGTTTTAACCATATAAATTTATTGTTTATCCATTTTATCTGTGACCAGTTAAAGTTGAGCTGTCATTTCTGTTGAAATTTAATTCACAGTACTGAAACATTCTTCTTCTTCTTTGCTTCCTGGATTAGGCATTAATGCCTGTTCCGAACTTATACATCAGCCCTCAAGTTCACTCCATCTGCAATGCGACTTACACTTGGTCAGTACTGAAACATAGTGGTAAATTTTTTATACATACGACAGTGGAAGCTCAGTAATGGGAGGCAACAAAGTACTTAACCAAAGCTATCCTAAAACCTTCCCCAATATAATCTCATGCTCACAACTCCTTTTGAAATTAAAAATACGATGAGCTCTGTCAAATCAAAATATTCATGTGGTTGTGATTAAATATCACCAAGATTACTCTACAGTACACAGATTACATTTGTCTGCCATTAAGTTATCTGTGCAATTAATGCCAGTGAGAGCTTTCCCAGAATTACGTACATATTTGGAAGAGAAACCATGGTATAAAGAGGGTGAAAAATCCTGCCAATCCACTTACATACATGCAAAAGGTAAAGTTCTCCCTAGAACAGGCCACGAAAGCCCAGAGGGGGAGTAGAGGTATAGCTCTACTCTTTCTTTAACACTGGCACTAGATGAGGGTGGGTGGTCAACTCCACGCCCCAGCCGCTTTACCCCCAGGAAAGATATCTGGTACCCATTGTATAGGAGGCTGGGTGGACCCCAGGGCCGGTCTGGACGGCTGTGAAAAATCTCGCCCCACCAGGATTCTATCCCTGGACCGTCCAGCCCGTAGCGAGTCGCTATACCGACTACGCTATCCCGGGCCACGCTTACATACATGTTTCATTATTAATAGCATTCTTCAAAATACTTCAAAAAGTTATGTGTAAGAGAGTAAATAATTACTGATACTCAAGCACTGTCCTTGTTGACGAACAACTTCGTGTTAGCATGTTCACTGCCAGGCATTTAAATCCCTGGCGGTGTTAAATTGCCAGCGATTTTTTGAATGTTAAACAGCTAGTGCGTCATCTTATAAATTATAAAATATAATTATATATAAAATTATATATAAAATGCATATATTTTTTCTAGTTGTCAGCTAGGGATTAATAAAGATGTAAAATATGTTTCCTGAAAGAACTTATTGTGTGCGTGGCCTATTTAAGGCAAAAGAGCAGAGTAAACTTTAGATCGACTAAAGTCGACGCTGGCAATTTAAAACGTAAATACCTAAATCGACCATGGTCGACGTTGGTAGTGAATGTGTTAAAAAAAAACCTCAATAAAATAAGACCCGATTCAGTTTTACAGACAAAAGCTTAGGTGCTCTTAATAAAATGTCTGCTGGTCTTGCAGTCGTGATTTAAACAGTCAGTTCTTCAGCTTTTGGTTGTTTAACCATCAAATGACCTACACATATGCAAGGGCATGTAAAAAGCAAGCGTAGAAGTTTGTTTTATATAGCCTATTTAGGAAACAAGGAAATTTACTGACTTTGTAAGACATGCTGCATGATCTGTGTTTTATTTTCCACAAAGTGCTGTTTATTACATAATTTTATCTTCTTGTCTTCAAGTAATACATTTTTCATGAACCATGTACTAAAATTTAAATACCAACCCACTTGTTCAAAGGTTATTTGAGGTAGTGTTGGACAATTATTTAAATTGTACGAAGTCCTTAGTTTATCAAGGGCATATCATTGGTCACTTGTAAGACCATTCTTTTTGGTGGCAGGCAGTACAGCACTCACTGATGTTTGAATTAGATGTGAGTCAGAGTCAACAACACCTTTTAGATCATTGTACTGGTCTTTTTTTTCAGCATATTTAATGAAGATGCTGGAAAGTTTTAATTCAGTACTTTGCAGTTAATGTTAGGTTCTTTACTCACCATATTTAAAGGACGTGCTGGAAGTGGTTTCCTTTGGCTTGCAGATGTGCCACACACATAACAAACATGTTCACTGCATGTAGAAGTTCTGCTGATAAAATTGAAAACACTGAATTCAGAATGCTGTCTTTCAGATTGTCCTCCGTACAAGGATTATTACTATGCCCCATGAATAAAAATTGCACAATTTCGGATCTGATTCGTTTTTGGACAGGTGTTCAAAAAATTGCACCAGCATATGACAACTTACCAGTGTGAATTTATGGTCTCTGTAATCAGACATGTCCAGTATTTGTATTTGCACTCATAGCACACCACACACCAACCTTAACATAATGTCATGGCATTTTGAACCAATGATTTTCTAGGAGATGCGTCCAGTCTAGTGTTGGTTTTGCCCCGTTTTTCCTCAGCACGTGTTCTCTGTGTTCTCTACTGTCTAGAATGCAGTCTTGTTGCTCCGAAACTTCTTATGTACTTGCAAATTGTAGTTCTGTCTGCAACAGGCTTATCAGGAAAATTTTATCAAAATTTGTGACCACTTGTTGTAGTGACTGTACTCGGCACATGTTACACTTGAAATCTACGTAGTGAATGCAAATGACTTGTACAGACCTTCATAAAATTTAGGATGTGGTTGTGGTATAATCAAGGTTTATCCTGGCAATTGCTTGGAGGACAGAGAAAGATCATAAAAACCCTCAATGAGGATGTCTGAAGGCCCAGTTGAACTTTGAACCAGGCATCTCCTGAACTCAAGCTTAGATAATTATCACTGCACTGGTTTTGCTTGCAAGACCTTGTCAGTTTTTGTCACTGATGAATAGTGTTAATCTGGGTGCTGTTTACATGGTATTGACATTGTCTTTGAACTGGGTGCTGAGGATAATATTTGGATAGAGAAGATAGAATAATGAGGAGTTTCATGATTTTTATTCACTAAATACTATAAGGGTGGTGAGGTACTGGAAGATGGTAAGGGCAGGAATTGCAGCATATGTGGGGAATATAAGGTATGAAAAATTTTGGTTGGTAACTCTGGACAGAAGAAGGAGATAACTTGAGGAATGTGGATGGAAAAGGATGTCAGTATTAGTATTGATTTTAAACAAATAAGATGTGAGGTGTTGACTGAATTTATTTGACTTAGGATTGGGACCATGTTGGGCTCTTGTATGTAGTTCTTTGTTTTCCATAAAATTATGGGAAATTGGACCACTGTTGGTATCTCAGAAACTGTTCTCATTGGTGCTATACTGTTTACAAAGGTCATTGAATGTGATTTGCCATTTCACCCTTCTGTTTAAGAAAACAACCAGATATCCATGGGTAAGCATATTTATGTCTGTGTGTCTGTGGCAGTAAGCAGCACCCATACATTTTTGAATAATTGCCCATGTTCCCATCATACCAAAAGTAGAATTATAGGTTATACAAGGCCTGTGTGATTCTCATGATGGTTACTTTGAATCTTACTGTCTTCTGGGACGTGATGTAGAATGGTTCAGAAAGAAATCTCCTGCCTCCCTTGCAGGTTAAAAAAACTTAAGATGTTGGTACCTATGTACCAAACGGCATGGTGTCAGATCCGTGAAGACAGTAATGTTTATATTTGTTGCCATGAGCCCTTAAGAACTAAAAAAATTTAATGTAGTTGTTTAATAACGAAGCAGTGTGATTCACATTAAAGAGTGGTGAGGTTTAGCTTGTGGTTTTATTTACAGGGACTGACCCCAGCAAGGTCATCCAGAAACGCCGTGCTGGCTCCATAGGGTAAGTGAATGCGGTTTTTATAATTATATACCTGCACACCCTGCAACATAACCACTCAGCTGTGACTTTTTTGGGTGTCAGTAGGTTGTGCAACAAGTAGGGTTCTTTTGTCAAGTGTACATCATTTATGATATAGTGGATTCATGATCCAACTGGGATTGATGAGAACTATCTGCTCTTAGATGTTTGGTTTGCAAAGAAATGTATGTAGAAACAAACACAAATATTGTACAGTTTTAACATGATTTTAGTAATTGTTTAACATCAAATATTGATATTTTAACCATTTAATTTCATAATGTATCACCAACCACATTCCATGATGACATGTTTTAGTGTCAGATGCTCCTTTGTGTAAACATTCTCCCTGGGGATGGCTATTATCATTACCTGAAACAGGTCAGAGGAGTAATAATGTCCACATACCAACAAATCTGCAGTTACTTGGAAATAAATGTATTCTTACGTATATCTCTTGCGTGAAAGGTGTATAGTATCAAATTATGGAGTTTGATTTGTTTAAGTATGTTATAGTTTATTTTACGTGGGCCGGAATGGCGTAGTCTGTATAACGACTTGCCATGGGCTGGACGGCCCGGGGATTGAATCCTGATGGGGGCAAGATTTTCCACACCCGTCCGGATTGGCTTTGGGGTCCACCCAGAATGGGTGCTGGGTCTCTATTCCAGGGTAAAGCAGCCTGGGTGTGGCATTACCCACCCACCCTCATCTAACACCGAGGTTAAAGAAAGGGTAGAGACTATACTTCTATTCCCCCTCTGGGCCATCATGGCATATTCTAGGGTGAACTTTACCTTTACCTTTTATAGGTTATTTTACCTTACACAGTTTTTTTATAAGTATTCCCTCACTGTAGGCTTTGGGGTAGATGGCTGGAGAACCAGTGTTCAGTTCCTGAGGGCAGAGTTTTCTTTTCCCCACCATGTGGAGACCAGCTCTGGGGGTCCACACAACCTCCTGTTTAGTACATAGCAGGAACCCTTTTCCTGGTATAAAATGACCACAGTGTGAGGGTGGTCACCATCTCCATCTGCTGTTGAGATTAAGGATATGTGTAGCTATACTTCTGCTGCTGAGGTTAAGGATATGTGTGGTTATACTTCTGCTGCTGAGGTTAAGGATATGTGTGGTTATACTTCTGCTGCTGAGGTTAAGGATATGTGTGGTTATACTTCTGCTGCTGAGGTTAAGGATATGTGTGGTTATACTTCTGCTGCTGAGGTAAGGATATGTGTGGTTTATATGTTGTTCTGCTGCTGAGGTTAAGGATATGTGTGGTTATACTTCTACTGCTGAGGTTAAGGATATGTGTGGTTATACTTCTGCTGCTGAGGTTAAGGATATGTGTGGTTATACTTCTACTGCTGAGGTTAAGGATATGTGTGGTTATACTTCTGCTGCTGAGGTTAAGGATATGTGTGGTTATACTTCTAGCTGCTGAGGTTAAGGATATGTGTGGTTATACTTCTGCTGCTGAGGTTAAGGATATGTGTGGTTATACTTCTACTGCTGAGGTTAAGGATATGTGTGGTTATACTTCTGCTGCTGAGGTTAAGGATATGTGTGGTTATACTTCTACTGCTGAGGTTAAGGATATGTGTGGTTATACTTCTACTGCTGAGGTTAAGGATATGTGTGGTTATACTTCTGCTGCTGAGGTTAAGGATATGTGTGGTTATACTTCTACTGCTGAGGTTAAGGATATGTGTGGTTATACTTCTCTGCTGAGGTTAAGGATATGTGTGGTTATACTTCTACTGCTGAGGTTAAGGATATGTGTGGTTATACTTCTGCTGCTGAGGTTAAGGATATGTGTGGTTATACTTCTACTGCTGAGGTTAAGGATTGTGTGGTTATACTTCTGCTGCTGAGGTTAAGGATATGTGTGGTTATACTTCTACTGCTGAGGTTAAGGATGTGTGTGGTTATACTTCTGCTGCTGAGGTTAAGGATTGTGTGGTTATACTTCTACTGCTGAGGTTAAGGATATGTGTGGTTATACTTCTACTGCTGAGGTTAAGGATATGTGTGGTTATACTTCTACTGCTGAGGTTAAGGATATGTGTGGTTATACTTCTACTGCTGAGGTTAAGGAATGTGTGGTTATACTTCTACTGCTGAGGTTAAGGATATGTGTGGTTATACTTCTACTGCTGAGGTTAAGGATATGTGTGGTTATACTTCTACTGCTGAGGTTAAGGATATGTGTGGTTATACTTCTACTGCTGAGGTTAAGGATATGTGTGGTTATACTTCTACTGCTGAGGTTAAGGATATGTGTGGTTATACTTCTACTGCTGAGGTTAAGGATATGTGTGGTTATACTTCTGCTGCTGAGGTTAAGGATATGTGTGGTTATACTTCTGCTGCTGAGGTTAAGGATATGGTGTGGTTATACTTCTCTGCTGAGGTTAAGGATATGTGTGGTTATACTTCTACTGCTGAGGTTAAGGATATGTGTGGTTATACTTCTCTGCTGAAGTTAGGGACGTGTAACTGCTTCTGTGACTGAGGTAAAGGATGGATGTGTATAACCATACATCTACTGAGTTTAAGGACATGTGTAGCTATACTTCTACTGCTGAGTTTAAGGACATGTGTAGCTATACTTCTGACTGCTGAGGTTAAGGACATGTGTAGCTATACTTCTACTGCTGAGGTTAAGGATGGATTTGTGTAGCTACATTTCTGCTTCTGAGTTTAAGGGTGTGTGTGACTCTACTTCTGCTGCTGAGGTTAAGGATGTGTAGCTATCATCATCATCATTTTTTGTAAAATTCCAGGGATCCAGTCCAGGCTGTTAGTGCCTGATGGATATAGAACCAGTCAACAAAGTCAATACATCATTTTCACAATAAGGTGTTCTGTAATAATAAATAGTAACATGACATGAAGTTAGTAACAAGAACATAATAAGAATATAATAACGTGTGTAATAATATATGTAATAAGATATATAAAATATGGTATATGAAATATAGAATGCTTTGAATCTGCTGCTAAGTTTATGTAGTCACAAGCCGTTGCGTAAACGGCTGTCCAATGTTTACAGTTTTCTCCCGAAAATTCCTTAACAAGATAGCTAATTGAGTACTGTGTGACGTAGTACACAGACTTTGCAGAGGCGTTTTTTTATTTTAAAATGTCTTGGTTCTGTGGGAAGTAAGTTATACCTGGTATACTGTGTGCTGATGATCTAGCAGTAGGATCTTGTACAATAAGTGAATTGCAAAAGGGTATTGATCAGATAGTGGGATTTAAAATGATTTCTCATCGTATTTGATACTGCATTGATGGTGGTGGTTATGATGATGATGATGACGACGACGACGACGGCACGATCACACGGTTCACGGTATACGCGTAAATGTGCTGTCACTTACTGCCATAAGAAAAGTACAGCCTTTCGTGCGCACATTTTCACGAAACTCACCAGCGCTCAACAGCATTATGTGTAGAACTGTCGTATCGAATTTCACCCAAATCAGGCGATAAATGTGGAAAGTGCGATTGGTAACTATTTACGCCCCCAGGTAAAGTATGCGTTTCACTGCGCCTATTTTCACGAAACGGGCACCATTTGTATGGACATTTCGTGTACCGAATTTGATCTAAATCAGACAGAAATGTAGAATATGCAGTCAAAATTTCATTTACGTCCTGAATTGAAGTATTGCTTTTGCTGCACCTTTTTCACGAAACTCGGAGTTGTTTAACAGCATGAAGTGGAGATCTGTACATGTATCACCCAAAGAGGTGAAGAAATACGGAAAGTACATGTACGAGTAGAAATGTATTTGCTGCTTGAAGTATGACTCACTGATCCGACATTCACGAAAAGCATCCTTGCTCAACGACGTTTTACAAGTAAAGAACTCGTATACCGAATTTCATGACAATATCACGGTTTAGTCGCTGATACAGGCCTATAGACGGGCGGGGTCTCCATATGCCTTTTTTATTTGTAAAGAATGCCCAACAACGTGAGTTTCTGACATAAGCGTGCCGTGCAACATGGCCACGGCATCTGATAGTTGGTGCTGCATACAGAGACGGCGCAACAGGGTCTTCCCTGTTGCCTCCGTGTCGCGTTAAGAACGAAGGGAAACCCCCCCCCCCGTCGCGCACACATTTCCACCACCACATCCAGACTTCGACCCCGAGTATCGTTACGTTTTCTTCCTCCCCTCATTTTTACGAATGAATGGATAAAATATAGAGGAGTGAAAGGCGTTACTTGCGACGTGGGGCGAAACGTGCTAGCTGAATTGTTGGCGACAGATGAACCTCACTTTTTCCAGGCTTCTGATATCCTGTCCGGTAAGTAGTTACCAATATTTCAGTGGAAGCGCATCTTCACAATAGAAGTGTGCTTTGTAAGTGGAGGCAGCAGTTTCCTCCTGAACGCTGGTAACTACCTACTGGAGCACCAGGCCTCATACAAATTGTGTTCCTTTGCTTTTCTTTAAATATTCACTTTATCGA
Organism: Reticulitermes speratus; assembly: GCA_021186555.1. Lineage (NCBI taxonomy): Eukaryota > Metazoa > Arthropoda > Insecta > Blattodea > Rhinotermitidae > Reticulitermes > Reticulitermes speratus. The sequence continues at coordinate 1,239,375 of JAJKFL010000004.1, forward strand.
AAGTGAAAGTTGTGGATCTTGATGTGAACTCGTACACAGTGTAGCTTTTGTCACACTTTTCTGTATTGAAAGGCGGGCTTATGGAATCGTGATGGTGATCATGTCTGTGTCATCTTCCCATTATGCTTCGCTTTGTGCATTTAGCACTAAGAAGGTGGATGTGGGCCTATGGAAGTTCGGACCGCAAGCCACATAGCTCCACGCTGCAGAAGAGGACGGCCCTTTAAAAGCCGAGATTGATTTCTGGGATGTTTAACGGCGCTATTAAATTGCAACTGAACGTCGCCGTGGAGTGCGCAGAACTTTGCTGGTTTTCGGGGATCCCAGGTTCACTTCTTGGCACGGAAACCGGCTATCCTGACAGGTTTTTCGTGGTGGTAAACTTTCCCGTTTACTCAGTAATACCATTCTACTGATAACGTCGGTACATCAGTCACAAGTAATTTAATGGGTTGATTATGAATTTCAAAGTTTCGAAATGACCGTGACCTATTTTAAGGCACTAGCACAGCGTTTGCCAAGAGGGAATGAACAAGACAACCCGACCAAGATTACTACCCGAAACTTCCCGAATACGAAGCAGTTGGTGTAGCGTCGTCCAAGCGGCGCGTTTTTACACATGCTGCTGTTTAATTAGCTGCTGCTGTTGATGGATCGCGTCAGCCCGACCGCAGTCATTTGTCTCCCGCCGTTATTAATGCACTACGTGTTCTTAACGATCCGGCTAACCGTGGTGGTCGCGGTCCTTAGACTGCTGGAAGCACGGGGAAGGTGTTTTAGACTTTACATCTGACGCTCTGATCATTATCATTAGCACATATTCATTTTAATCTTATCCTTGGGGTTCAAAGTGACCACCTGGTCGCGTTTCCTCTTTCTCCGGGCGAGATGCGTGTTTTACACTGTAATTAAACTATGCTTTCTCGGTTTTGGGTGCTGCAGGTTCACACCGACATGTCCGAGGAACATGGCAGAGTTGTCCCTCTGCACGCCATGAAGGCGTATGGGGGAGTGGAGGTATAGTTTAACTCGCTCCGAACTTCGACACTAGTTTTGGGTGAGCGGTTAACTTCACGACCCGACGGCTACACCGCAGGGGGAAGAGCCTTCGATACCCATTGAATAGGAGACGGGGTGGATTCCAGAGCTGGTCTGGACGCTTTTGGAGAAGAAAAGATCACTTGCCACTTTCGGGGATCGAACGACGATTCCTCGGACGTACATCTCGTATCCTAGTCACGATACAAACTACGCTATCCTGGCTGCCGTATATTTGGGGGGGTGGTTAGAAGTCAAGTTAACGGAGTCGTGTCATTTGAAAGATTCCATGGAGTAAAGCATTTCTTGAAAAATTGATAGTGGCTCAGCTAGAACTCGGAACCTTCGTTACCGTATTTATGGAAGTTCGCAGTTGAATTCTGTACTGTCTGTTGCATCGGGGCCACACATCACACGCTGCGTTTTTCATCTTTTTGAAACCTGCTCATTTAAGCAATATAAACGTATAACAATTAACGTGTACCTTATAATGAGCACATTGCATCGGTTAATGCTGTCTGGGGAAATAGCTGTTTATTTTTAGAACAGTGCGCAACATGAATACACCGCGTGGACAAAATGCAGTTTTTAAATGCCACATATCTAGCTCCAGTTCTTAAACACAGACCATCGCCATTACAGAGACCAGCTGATGAATGTTGTTTGGAGAAATAACCGGTGTTTTTTCTGAGAATTACGAAATACGTAAATACACCACTGTGTGGTCTAAATGCAGGGGTTCTCACCGTTACAGCTGGTGCCACATACAGTTAAGTACAGGGGTTAGACGGTTATAACAATAAGTTATTCACATCTAGCGCCTTGTTGGTTCGGCAACTTCTCCGCCACTCCAGTGCAGCAGGTGGCAGATCCATACAGGCGTTTTGTTCCAATCAGATGGAACTACGAGTGTCCTCTCGAAGAAAGGGAAGTTGCGAAACACGAACAGGAGCCCTTATTTTGTGATCATACAGCGAAATATGTTATTGGTGGCTACTTTTTTGTCTGAAATGCTTATAAATGGAATCATGTCGTAACAAATTCGTACACATACTTTCTTAAGCTGAGGTTGAAAGCTGTGGCTTAGTGGTTGTACAATTTATCATAATTCCCGTTAGTATTGATTCCAAGAGACGTTCAATTTGCCCCATGACTGCTTCGCGTCATTTCTATTTTTATAATTGTGCACATATAGTAAAATTAATAAGAATATTCATGATCTATTCATTTGCTGGACAGGCGGAGAACTTTATTCTGACTTCGATGGCACGTGGGTAGTAGATGATACACATTAGACCTCCACATAGTCACAACTGACTTTTAAGCTTTTGTCTCACTGGGACACCAAGGCTTGGATCCCGGCGTAAAAGAAAACGGTATCAAGTGTCTCTAGTCAGGAGGTGACAGCTTGCTTCATATCGTCGTGTGTTGCAAATTGCTTCGACCAGGTCGTTTGTATGGGGTCCAGAGGGGTGTAAGTCACCGGACGCGAGGCTGGAAGTGCAGGAAGGGAGGTTCATATTCTCCCAGCCGTAGCGCCGTAGCCGGTCACATGTGCTGTTTGTGTTGTCGAACCTGGCATTGTCTTGCGAAGTGATAATGCTTTGGATCAGCAATCCAGGCCTTTTCTGATGAATGGCGTGCCGTAACCTCTCAGTTGTACCACAATCACACTTGGCATTGACAGCGTAATCACGGTCAAGGAAATCTACAAGAAGCACACCTTTGTGGTCGCTAAAGACAGTTGTCATGATCTTCCTTACTGACGGCGTTGCTTCCAATATCTTTGCTGGGGAAGATGATTTCTTTTTGTTTCGGATGTCGTGTGATTATCCCATGTTTCATCCTCTGTAACAGTTTACTGTAGGAACTGCTCCCCATGATCCTTGTAATGTCAGATGCATGAGAGAGAGTCCGATACGACGAGCGTTTTGTGGTCGTCTGAGATCCTTTGGTACCAAGCGTACACACGCGTTTCTGTCGTCCATTTGGTCTTGGAAAATGCTGTGTGTACTGCGCCGTGTCTAGCTGTCGAGCGATTTCAGTCAGTTTGATGTGTCAGTTCTCTCTGGTAAGGGCATCTGCACGACACGTCATTCTTAGTGCATGGTCTTCGTCCAGAAGCTTCTCGCCAAAAACAAAATCCGTTGGTTCCGTAGCCACTGTACTGCCCTGATCTCTCTCCAGCAGACTTCCTATTTCCGGAATTGAAAGGATGTCGTTTGAGTCAGCAGAGGAAATACCGGAACAAGACAGGCAATGCACGTATAACGTAACCATTGTTGCCGTGGAAAAGCAATAAGTATTACATAATCTGAATGTCTGTTTGTAGCCTTAGTTATCCAGCATGTAATGCGCATGCGCCATATTGTCATCTGTGGCCTGTCCGGCTGTACAATATTTTTCCACGTTATCTCATATACGGCACGATTTTCGAAAAAAAAAAGTTATTGAACATAAAATGGGTGTTTTGATTTTCTCTATAACTTTTGTCTGAAACATTTTTCATTCTAAGAAGAATTGAGCGAGATATGATCATAAATGTATGTTGGTATTCATGTAAAGTTCCCGTTATTCTTGTCAGATTTTAATGAAACTTGAATTTTCTCTACAGATTTTCGAAAAATATTGAAATAACAAATGTCATGAAAATCCGTCCAGTGGGAGCCAACTTGGACTTTCCTTTGTTTTGTATTTATTTGTGGTTTATTTAACGATGCTGTCAGTAGCGTCGAAGTGGTAGGGTGACTGGTGAATAATAAATTTGAAAGGATGTGAAAGGGAGAGGCTGTGGCCAAATTTGAGACACTGTCCCGGAATTTGTCTGACGGAACTGCATAAGAAACGTGAAATCGTAGGACAGTCGGTGTTCTGGCCGAGATTTGAATCGGGAAGTTCCCAAATACAAGTCATACATGCTTGTGCCAGCTTGGTCTTAGTTCATTCGTCTAGTGAGGGCGGTTAAAATATAAAGTTGTTCCTATGCTTAATTAGCCGCACGTTATGACAGAATATGAGGGATTTGAGATAATCTTCACGCATTCGTACCTCGGTACTTGATGTAGGTGAGTGGTAAGCTTCACGCCCCGACCGCTTTATCTGTTTAGAAAGAACACCTGGTACGCATGGTATATAAGTCTGGGTGTAGACCCAGAGCTGGTGTGGACGCTATGGAGTAGAGACATCTTTGCAGGGAATCGAATACCGGTACTCCGGTTGTCCGTCCTGTAGCCTAAGCACTGTTGTGACTGAACTGTTCCGCCTGTAATAAGGCCAGTGTGCTGTAAATGCATTTAGGGCGTTATGCAAACTTTGGAGTTCCAGGTTTCTTTTCATGGTGCTCAAAGAACATTCTTGTTAATTGGGAAATGCCCGGCAAGTCATTGATTCACTTGTCATTAGGATGCGACGCAGCCCGGGGTCGAACTGCCGCCCCCACCCCCAAGCCATGTGGTTAACCAGTCACGCACAGTGGCCACAGATCGTACTAACGATGGGCAGCTAAGATTTGCTGTTTGTACTGTGTCTGTGTCTAGTATGAAGGGGTTTCATTCCGAAGTCACCTGTATATATCTGCATTCAACTTCAGTGGCCCTGTCTTGGTGCTTCTAAATAATTAATTTGGTTGTAACTTTAGAAATAATGCTGGAAATTTTGTACAACTGTAAATTATAAAAACTGAAATTGCGCGACAATTTTTCGCTAAATTCTCAAGCATTATTATGAATATCCTGGCAGCGATTTCAGTAGGTACCCCTAGGGGTGCGAACGTACCTAAAATAACTTCGGGGGGGGGGGGGATTGGCCAGAAGGGGCAAAAATATTTCTGTTCTCCGCAGCGTGGAGAACGGCTTTAGGGCCCACCCAGCCTCCTGTGCAGTGGGTACGGGGTGTTATTTCTCCAGGAGTAATGTGGCCGGGGCGTTAAGCTATAACTCATCTATCTGGTATCGAGGTTAAGAAGGTGTGGAGCTGTAACTCCACTACCCCGCATGTCTTGATGACGTGATGTTAATCTCTGTACAGAGACAACTCTGCCGAATGCCCTGGCGCAGGACGAGAGGTTAATATTAAAGTACTAGCCATGTGACCTTACGTGACGGACTGCCGTAATATTCATCCACTACTGCACCGAAATTTTCTAACAACAGAAACCAAACACGCCATTGAAACTGGTAACTATGTAACGGGGGAAACCCAGTAACCGTGGATTACCATCGATTACTGTCAATTATTTTTGATAAAAATTGACCCAGGGTGTGACTCAGATCACAGAAGGATATTCTACACAGTAGTGCAGGGTATGGGAATTTATGTGGTTCGATTTGGGGACCATGGTCGGGCTTTTGTGAACATGGTATGAACCGTCGGTTTCCATTAAATGCGGAGAAATTTGTGACCAGCTGAGCGATTCTAGCTTTTCAAGAAATACCTTGCCGTGTGTACATAATGAAGATGATTCAGTCTGAATTGCATGTAATACCTGGAGTGCTTGACACATAATTTTCGGAATTATTATTTGGCAGTGTGGTGTACACGCTAGAACGGCGTATGTTTATAGTGAAAACGTCTTATTCTACCGATTATTTGGTCACCGATAGATGCCGATGCTAAGCATGCTCTCCTTTGAGAGATTAATTTCCAAAGTCCACTGTGCTTATTAATCCTACAGCATTCCCGTACACTAAGTACGAGTATATCAAACAAACAAAGCAATTTAAACTGAAGCTGCAAGAACCCCGGGCCCCGGTAGGGTAGATTCAACACGGAACGAAGTCGAGTTTTCAGAAGTGTCTGATGTAGTTAATAAAATTTGCAGGGTAGATTAAATACACAAAATGTAGTCTTCAGCCAGTATGTTTTATCTCGTTGCGAGGTCGTACAACTCGTTTGCATTTTACCACGGAGTTTATCACACCGCACTTGGCCTGGGTTAGCCTGCAGCTCTGAGAGACTGGTACAAAGTTCATGCGTTGGTAGCGCATTTTTCTCGTTAGAGTTTGTGAAACATTGGCGTGTGTTTTGTGGCTGTCTTGACAGCAAATCCTTGCGTCGCACGCGCTGCTCTCGCCACGATTGGTGACGCCCTAGACACTTCAGATTCATGCCCCAGTGTTGGCAGTAAGTGCCTTCGTCTCTGCCGCGTCGCGGTTGGCAGCACGGTAGCCAGTTTTGTATAGCTGTGTTGACAGACGTCCTTGTGTTGTTAGCGTATTTCTTTGGTGACCGTTGGCTACACGCTAGTGTACATTGTGTGGCAGTGTTGGCAGCGCGCTACATGTGCGTGTTCGCTGTGTCTCGCGTCAGTTGTTATTTTGCTGTCCGTTGGAGCGGTTGCTATGGTATCGCGATGACGCTTTGATAATGTACACGTACGCTGCCACCGCCGGGGGGACGCCCCCCCACTACGCACCGCCACCTACGTATCTGGCCGCCCAGCTGCCGCCCCCACCGCCACTCCCAGGAGGAACCCTGTCACCGCATTCTAAAAGGAGAAGGTAATTTTTTTTAAAGTAAATTTCCTGAACGCATTGTGCGTTTGTCTTGAACTCAGCGCGTAGCTGTATTCTCTGTAGAGAATTTTACGTTTTTGATACTTGGCACAGTGTAATTATCAAATTCTAGTTTGCATCAAGTGCGAAGCGTTTCAGGTTTATCGAATTTTTATGGTACAGTATTGTTTGATGCGCAAACGTTGCGCTGTTTGGTTTAGAAGAGAATACAATAGTACTTTATGTGTTCTGATGCAAATACGTGTTTGCGCTGTGCTTGTATTCTGTCGAACGAAAGTGATTTCTGGAACGCAGTACTGCGGTGTTTTTTGTTATATGTGACGCAACGTTGTAGTCTGGTAGGTGGAGGAGGAACATATCTCCTCCATCATCAGGTTTGAGGTGTGCCGTGTTGGGACTCTGTCATAAACGGAAGACCTTACGTAAATCTTCACTGCCGTGGCAATTTTATATAGGTGTGTAGAGTAGGGGTCATTGTTAGAGTTCCTCTAAATACGTCATCGGTAGAAGAAAAGTTGTAGACATCTCGTCGTTAGCACTCGTGTCGGTGCTAAATTTTCTTTTTGAGCCGCGATGGATACACCTAGTCGACCGGGATTCGATTCTTGGTGTGGACTTTGCAGTTTTTGCTTTTAAGTTCAGACTAGTTCTGAGAGTAGCCGGGCCTCCTGGCCAGCGGTCACCAGCATATATTTCTCTGAAGTTAGTGATCGGAGCTTGGCTGTAAGTTGCCGATGTCTAGAATACGTTTGTTGTACCTGCATGACCCTCTAAACTTTGCCCTGGCGTGCTGTTGAGGCAGAAGGGTTTTTTTTTTAACTATGCATTTTGATACATTTACAACGTAAAATAATCACATTTGAATAGTCATAAAAAGGGAAACGCTGTGGTTTTACGTAAATTACTACAGTCAACCCTCTCCCAACCTGGTTTTTCCCACGGTGGGTTTAACGACACGCTGCTGAAAATAATTACATACACGGGGAACGCTGAAAATTTAAATATGCGCGGATAAACGCGGGTGGTTACTCATCCGCCGCGGAAGCCAGCAGCATCAGCTACACAAGCACTGCGTAAATATTTAATTTCCAAAAACGCGTGTATTTTAAGCACTGGGGGGGGGGGGGGGGTCCGTAAGATTCCACGATCACGTAACCTTATTTTTCCCATAAGAAGTTTTGCTGAACGCGGTTTTATCCAACACGTCGTGATCGCCCCCAAACCCCCGTCTTAGACGTGGGATCACTCTGTTTGTTGATGTATTGCACTTAGAATACTGCTTCCTATATCGCAGCACTAATACAATACATGAGACTGTATTCACATACAAATGTAGTCAGTACGTTATACTTGTGCATCAAATAAAACTTGGTTGGGGAGGGATTTCCTTAACTGCAGTCGGCATTTCGTTAGTGATCCTTTCCCACAGCAGGTGTGATACTTGCCTGCTGTTAAGCTGTCGAGGTGTAGGATATCACTAACCGATAATAAACTGCCGACTGTTACGTTGTTACGTGTTTTGTGACAACAAATTAGGTATTCTAGTGCAATTACCGCTTCTTTTTATGGTCCTGTACTTGTATTGTGTTCCTTTGCCATGTCTGATGTCATGAGGTTTAGTAGGAACTGCACAACGAGGACCTGAATAATTCATTTCCTCTGATACTGTTGGGGTGATCAAGTCACCGACGGAGACATGGATATGGATGGGGTATGTGCCACTCTTGGGTGAAGGTCGCACTTTGTCTGGGCCTAATCACCATGCTCTGAAGGTGTATGGGTGCGTAAGGAAATAACTCCATGTATTCACAACGTCAGCACTAAGTGGAGGTGAGTGGCCACTGTCACGGTTCGGCTGCCTTACCGCCCAGAAAATAGCCTCCCAAGAAGCTTGTCCAAAAGTTTTTCGACCTTACCATTAGGACCGAGAAAGGCGAGTAGTACAGCTTTCTCCCGCTAGGTACTGTATTATCGTTATCTTTGAGTCAGTATAGTGACCTTTGCAGCCACAATCCTCTGTGTTGCTTCTCATCGGGTGTTTATTGTGCGTGTTAAGTGCGATCCGCGATTTTGTAATGGCTGGACAACGCATTTACGATCAGTTTTACTTAAAACTTGGGAAAACGGCATCTGAAACGCATGAAATGCTCAAAACAGCTTTCGGTACCAGTGCCGCTGGGGAGAATAGGCTTCTGAATGGGTTTCTGTGTTCAGGCGTGGGGACGTTTCGGTTGAAGAGCGTGACCCTTCGGGTCGTCTCTCCTCAGGTCATACTCACAAAAGTCGTCAATAAAACCGACGAAGTGCCATTTCGGAGATTGCTGGCAGGTTAGGCCTCTCGTGTGGAATACGCCAGCGAATTAGAAGGGAGGTCTTGAAGATGCGGCGTATCTCCGCGAAGTTTGTGAAGAAGCAGAAACAGTGTTTGGGCGCCAAAACACTTCTGTGTACCCCGATCTTTCTTACACACTGATTTGGCCCCTTGTGATTCCTTCTTGTTTCCGAGAATGAAATCACATCTACAAGGGCGCAATTTGCAGGATATGCTTGAAATTAGGAGCAATTGCTGACTGCCCTACACACGATTCCAAAATGTCAGTTCCAGCGGTGCTGTCAGCAGCGGCAGAAACGCTGGACCCCCTGCATAAACTAGGAAGGGTACTAACTGCTTTTTGCGGAACAACGACGACCAATAACAAAGCGTATGTTTCGTCACCGAAGATGTCTGGAAACTTTTGAATACCCCGTCGTAGATAGACTGGTGTGCTCCAGAGTCGGCCTCCTCGTTATGGTGAAGTCACTCATATAGGGATTCGAACCAAGTTCGTCCATTCCTAAGTTGTCACTGTACTAACGAAACTATCACTGCCTGTTTTCCTTCAAAGACATGCCGATATCTTGGCTGCGTTTTGTGTTGCTGTTTGTTTAAATTGGCATATAAAATGAAGGATGCAGAAAACATTTAATGTGTGTGCAGTTAATAATAATAGGAAGCACTAGATCGCACCCTGTGGACAACTCGCTTTGGAAGAGGCTACGGACCTGTTGTAAGGCGACTGCAGAATGAATTAATAATAATAGCAGTAGTGATGATAACGATATTTTGTTGAGTCCTGAAGAACATATTTCGACGGATGTGTCTACTAACACAAGGTTGACTGCAGTACACATTCCTTATACTGATGTTAATAATCTATATCGTTTGTCATGTATATTCTGAGTATACTCCTGCCGTCTCTGTTGACAATAATTCGTCTTTCTCCTTTTCAATGTTCTTCACTTGCATTTTGTGTTATATGGAAATGTATGTACGTTTTCCAGTTCTGTAGTGTTTGTGCAACTAATTATTTTCTCACGCTATTTCATCGTTTGTATTCTGCCATTTTTTGTTCACGAATTCTCCCCCCCCCCATCTTTACTTTTCCGCACATTTCAAAAGTATGTGTAACTTATTCTCTTCATTACATACAGGACATCTTCCTCTTTCTGCTTCTCTTCTGAGTTTCCTGTTTCCAAATCCCCAATCTGAACCACACTGTCCCATTTCTCTCATGTTACAACAATGTATGTACAGTTCTGTCGCCCACTTTTTCTTCATATCCCAGTTTGCAAACAGAGATTTCTTTTCCTTCACTTTCTCTATACTCGTCTGTCTTTGCATGTCGTTGCATCTGGTTTTAATAAGGGCATATTGCCTCTACATCCCTGTCGTATCTGTTTTCCGTTAGAATATGATCTTAGGATACGTGTGCAAATTCCACGGAGCAGTTCTTGAGAAAATAATCGACACGTCGTCGTATCCCAGAAGTTATCAAGTCTTCCTCAACACTGCTGTGAGAACGTGTCATGCCCATCAGTGTGAACCTATGCTGAAGTAGAGGAGTCCAATCTACACACGTACACACGAACACCCTGTATCTAAGAACATTTGAATATTATCCGAATCCGCCTCTTCCCTTCAGGTATTGTGGCCAAACTGTTTTTTGCAGTTCTGAGTTTCTTTTCCGTTCTGTATGGCCCTACGGAGCCGCTCGCTATTTAATGTTCTCCTTCCTCTGATTTATGTATGATTTATGTAACAACATTCTTAGCAGCTCAGGCCTTATAACACCTAACGATGGAATTATTAGTGAAAAATGAATTGGAAGGGATGTGAAAGGAAGCGATCGTGGTCTAATTTCAGGCAAAACCCCGGCATTTTCCTGGAGGGGCCGAGAAAAATATGAAAGACGTCAGGATAGTCGATTTTGAGGTCGATATTTGAACCCGGTACCTTCCGAATGCAACGATGCGACGCATTCGATTTTAACATCACGTTTTGTATCTAGATACTGTCGTCAGAAATTTATTTTGGAACACCCTCATTTTCAAAGCCCAAGTTTCACACCCATGACAGTGCGGTCGGTCGACGCCCTCTCTTCACCTTGAGCGAGTTGTTACGCTCCAGCGACCTCTTCGTACTCTTTACGGGTCATCCCTGGCTTCAGTTGCTGCTATTCTTAACATGGGTTTCCTTCATCTTGGAATATGTGTACCAACTTAAATATTTTGCCTTCCAAAGCTGTACGAATTGTAATTGCACTCCGAATATTTGATCCATTAAATAAATAAAATTAGGGTGAGAGGTTGTGGACTGCGTTATTTTGGTTCAGTGTAGGCGCCAGTGGCGGGCTCTTATAAACGCGGCAATAAAACTTCAAAATTTTTTGAATAGCCGAACGACTGTTACTTTTTCAAGGACTCTGCCGCATGGAGGCAGTTTGGTCGGCTGTGCTTGTTGGAACGTACGGTGCACGGACATGTTTTATCTGACAACTGTCGCTGGTCACTTTAAGTGGACGCGCTTAACTACAGAACGTCGACATGCAGTGAACATGTTTATCACAAGTGACGCGTGTCTGCAGCCAAATGAAAACATTTCGAGCACCTTCGTCGAATGTGGTGAGTAAACACGTAATATTAACTGCAATGCGTTAAACTAAATTGCGCGCACGCCCACTTACGGCAAATTGGAATAGCGGCGAGCGCTGCGTTGAGGGAAGTGTGATGCAAGCTGTCGGATGAAACAATGTCCCTGTACAGTGGAGTGCTTTTGTATTTTTTCTGAATATCTTTTACGTGCAAGTCCGAAGTGACATAATTTTAATATTCATTGGTAAATTTTATGCTGTTCTGTGTGTAGTAATCATAAAAACGTAGGACTTGTTCTGAATTTTCTCCCGTCTCCCCTACAGGTATGTAGCGATGGCAATATTCAATACAGAGGGTAATCTGGAATATACAGAAAGTAGGTTGTTAACACTGTAATGTAGAGGAGTTCCAGATTGTTTACACCGTTATCATATTTAAGTGCATTTCTGGATTGTAATCAAACAGTGAATTACGTGGTTTAATTTCGTACCTTGAAAGCGTATTATGGAATAGCAGACTGTTGTAAAGTTTCTTGTTACACATAAAAACAATGACCTCCTATTCCTGCAAATAACAGAACTCCACAGGGTACAAACTCGCTGTGTCGTAGCAACAGCATTGTACATGGCGAACTCACGCTGCCTGTGTATCACCAAACAGAAGAAAAACTGGTTAATGGCCAATTTCGTAATACTCGACTTTTTTAAAAATAAATTTACATTTCCAGATTTCCGATATTCTGGGGATTTCGGAGTAACGTATTTCTCACCATCTTGAGGGTCGACCTTGAAGACGGAAGCAGTAGATTCCTTCGAAACGGTGCCACAACCAAGAACATAACAATACACATTTCGTGGAAAAGCCCGAATCATATATACATTTACTGCATACTTAATACGAGGCTCTGGGAGAAGCTCATTTGTCACTAATTTTTAATTGGATGATCCAAATAAGCAACAGGATATCGGTCGGGTGCGGTGTTCTACGCCGTGGCCAATTTCGTTTCGTTATAATGTTTTTAGAGTTTTATTGTTTGGGGGTGGGGGAAGTGTATGTAGCTCACGAGGAGTAGATATATTTACAAAATGTTCGTGGGAAAATCTGAAGGTAAGAGACTAGTTGGGAGATGAATGTTAAGTAAACTAGTTGTAACAGTGAAGTGCATTTGAACGGAAAAGTGTACGCGTTTGTGGTGACGTGTTTGACTGTTTAAAGTTACATAATAGAGCCTGTAAAGAATGCATAATATTGAGCAGATTGCGGTCATTGGTTCCTTGAAAGTAATGGTCCACATTACGCCGTCTAAATGTGATCTTCCCGCATGCAGAGACCCGCATGTGTCCGTGGGAACCTTCAAGGAGTCAGCCCTCCACCTCCTTCGAGATGCAAGCCGGTGCATCTGTTGGGGTAACTTTCACAAGGTAGTCATAAATTGTATTATATTCGAAGCGAATCAACAGTAGAGATGTTACATTGTATGAGCAAATTATTGTTCTTGTATTAAAACCTACGCCGAGTTAGTAAGTTACGAAACGTAAAGACTATACGTAGAGTATGAAGCCTGGCCCGTTCGCTGTCTTGTATGTAATTGTCTGGAAAACGGTAGGACTTACAGTAAGAAGTACATCAACTAACTAACTAACTAACTCCATGGAGCAGAGTCCTTCTTGAGAAGCTAACAGGTCCTCAGCCAGTCAAGAAATTCCCCGCATTTTATGGAACACGAAGGTTCATTACCGCATTCACAAGAACCCGCCACCTGTCCCTATCCTGAGTCATATCAATCCAGGTCATGCCCCCCCCCCATACCACCTCTTGAAGATTCATTTTAATATTATCCTCCCATCTACGCCTGGGTCTTCCAAGTGGTCTCCTTCCCTCAGGTCTCTCCACCAAAATCCTGTATGCACCTCTCCCGTCCCCCATACGTGCTACATGCCCTGCCCACCTCATTCTTCTTGATTTGATCACCCGAATAATATTTGGTGATGAGTATAGATCATCAAGTTCCTCGTTATGTAGTCTTCTCCACTCCCCTGTTGCCTCGTCCCAGAAAGAAGTACATTGGGAATTAAATATGAAATTATTATTATTATTATTATTATTATTATTTACTGCAATTGGGTTTTCACCCGGTGGCAGTAGTCCTTACACTAGTACACACAATACAAATGGACATATAAATATACATAAAATTAACAATACAAAACAAACTATACACAATTACAAAACAAAATACATACAGTAAATACAAGTACACACATTATAAAAACATCCACACCTTGCAAAAGCATCCACTCCTTACAAAAGCATCCACACCTTACAAAAACATCCATACCTTACAAATACATCCACACCTTACAAAAACACCCATACACATACAAAACAAAATACATACAGTAAATACAAGTACACATATTAGAAAAACCCCGTTCACACCTTACAAAAACACCCATGCACATACAAAACAAAATACATACAGTAAATACAAGTACTCATATTAGAACACCGTACACACCTTACAAAAACACCCATACACATACAAAATTAAATACATACAGTAAATACAAGTACACACATTAGAACACCGTACACACATTACAAAAACATCTGCACCTTACAAAAGCATCCACTCCTTACAAAAGCATCCACACCTACAGGCGCGTCTGAAAAACAATTGCGAAAGGCGACTACTAGTTTTGTCATGCCTGTCGAACTGTCTGCATAGCACAACTCGGTTCCCACTGGAAGGATTTTTGCAAAATTGTATAGGCCTACGTGGGATTTTGTAAAAAAAAAAACTGTTGACTTGGTCCATTTCCGGTTAAAATCTGACAAAAAATAACAGGAATTTTGCATCAATACCTCCGTGTATTTATATCTCGCTCATTTCTTGGGTTCAAAAAGAGTCGGAAAGCAGATAAAACCTAAGTACTAATTTCAAAATAGCAAATGCATTTCTTTCTAAACTCATGCTGTTTACGAGATTACAAGAAAGACGACAGGGCTGAAGGGGCCAAAGAAATACTTGACAGTCTAAATACAATATGGTGCCACGTCAATGCAATGTGCATGCGGACAGGCCTATGAAGAGCGAGAAATTACGCAGCCAATAAACTCGTTACGATCCTTGCAGCCGCGTTCATTAGTAGGCCGTGAATGAGCACTGTTTCCATTTCTTGAATGTTGGTACCGCCTACAGAAGTAAATGCCAGGAATGTGTGTGTGTATTAGTCTGAATGTTGGTACCGCCTACAGAAGTAAATGCCAGGAATGTGTGTGTGTATTAGTCTGAACGCTGTTTCTTTTCAAAACAGGTACACACCAAGTGGACAAATCAGGATGCGAAGATTTTAACGTGCCTCATGTTAACATTATACGCGCTTCTTGTCTTCTTCTCCTCTACAAGTTTTGTTCGAAACGTTTTTCACTCTGGTAAATATTCGCGATTTATGCCTGAGATGCGTACAGAAACGCATGTAGGGCGTCTTGTAAATTGTGCATTGTCGTCTGATTTTAACCAAAATTGGAAGGTACTGACAAATTTTAATAAAACTCTTCTATGTGTCTTGTTTCATGGAAACCTTGTTCAGCCATTCTCGTGTTAGTATTTACTTTCAGACGGACATGGCGCAACGATTGGTAGCATTTCTGAAAGTTTTAGTTGCGAACGAAACAAAAATGTTTCAAATAATGATACTTAGATTTTTTCGAACCCGGGAAAGTGTACATCTGAAGATGTTTGCACGTGTTGTACCGTCTTTCGCCTCCTGTCTATGTAAAAAACAAAATACAAGTGGAATTTTACGTGTTCTGTTATATGTGCGTGAAACTTTGTCTCGCAGAACGAGATTGAAGGTGCTAAGCAGAATATTCGGACCTAAGAGAGACGGACTTGCGAAAATTACATCAATCGAAGGTTCATAATTTGTACCATTTTATCTAACATTGCTAGGGCCATTGAATCAAGAATGGTAATATGACAGACATAATATACACAGGTGGAAGGAACAAATGTGTACAAAATGTTTGTCCACATCCCAAGGAAGGAGACTAGTTGGAAGAACTAAGCATAAGTGAGAAGATGTGTGAAGGTGTGGACTGTACTGACCTGGCTCAGATGGAATAGAAAGGCAGACTTCTATGAACACGACAATGGATCTGTGGTTTACATAAACCAGGAGTTTTCGAGCAGCTGTCGGGTTTTAAAATAAGGACTTGGAGTTGGTTCGGGCGCATTTAGGAGTCTATGTCGAAACCTAGGTAAATCCCATATTGAGCAGCGTGTGGCGTAAGGTGGTCGTGAGATCCGATCCAAGGACTTCCTGTTGTGGGGGGAGGGGTATGTAACGCTTGTAATCTGGTTTACGTGCCGTGCGCCCCCGATAAAGGGCTCATTAGTCCCTCGTGTGGGGGATAATGGAGACGGATGGCGGGGACGCGCGTCCGCTGATTGATCGGGCTCGAACCGCAGCCCCCCAGATTTCACGATCATTAAATAAATACAAACGATTACTTCAGAGGAACCTTGCGCATTGCTTGCACAATGGAATCTACGTGAAACAACTTGGGCGAAATTTGAGGGCGGGGAGGAATTGAATTTTGGTCCGTTTAGGTCGAGTATTCTAGGTGTAGATGAGTAGATAAATAGTAATATTGATTTCAAAGCAGTAAGGTGCGAGAGTTGGGACTGTGTTAATCTGTATGAGCTTTGAGATTCTCACTGGCGACTGAGATATGTCACGCCGCGTACTTTAGTAGGTGGGTACCAGCGTTTCGGAGGAACCTGCTGCCCCCGTGTTGGGGGTAGAAGAATAATTTCGTAGACCTCGGGGGTTTGGACAAAACTAGCTAAGTCTCTGAAGTGCATGTTGTAACACCCCGTTCGGATGATCGTCGTATTGTTCACTGCCGTGAGAACTCAGATCTGAAGTACTGTAACCTAGCACCTGCTTGGATGACTGCCGATAAGTATGGCTACAGAACAAGAAACGTTATGGCAGATTATTATTGTCGAATTTTTTTTATTTCCTGTCTTTTTCGGCGGTACACCTAGTTTTACATTGTTTTTGCCCTGTTCTAGAGAGAAGTCTTGAACTAAGCATGTTTCCCCGTTACGCATATTTTTGTATGTTGGGACTGAATAGAACGTCCCAAGCAGAGACGATGTGGCAGTTGTGTTACAGTTTATAAAGCAGAGTTATAATGACCTCGCAGCGCGGCGAGGTCAGTGTTTTGTTTTGAGGGGGAGGAGGACAATGCTGACTTCGTACATCTAGCGGGAGTAACCGGAACTACTGGACTTCGTGACGGCCATCGAATTACAGGTCGTCACATGTGCCAAGGCCTTCTCGGGGATGTCCCACTGTACTAATGAGTGGAAATATAGTAATACTGTTTTCTGAGATACGGCGTCATGTAGTTTGGTAGGTAGATACCTACGTGTCAGACGAACCTGCTGCTTCTTTAAGGTACGATTAAGATGGGGGTGCAGGTTCCTTCGAATTACTACTTACCTACCAAGCTGCACGGTGTCACATCTCAGAAGACAGTAATATTAATAATCATCGCCACGTCAGCGTTGTCTGGAGCGGAACAACAGTAATGCCTGTTAAGAAGGGCGTTGATTAACCCGAAACCATATTTTTCACTGGATGTCCGGAGAATGTAGGATTGGAAACCTTGGCAACAGGTGGCGGGTCGTCATCTTCACGCCCCGACTGCTGTACCCCCGGAGAAAGATATCTCTGTACCAATTGAATAGGAGGCTGAGTGAGTCCCTTAACCGGCTTGGACGTTTTGGAGACAAGAAAGATTGCCTTTGCCGGGAATCAAACTCCGATTCCTTGGTCGCCGTGACGACTGAGCTAACCTGTAAAAGACGGAAACTGTTGAGCTCGAAATCACAAACGATAAACAATAACCGAACAAAAATTAGCCGCATGAATATTTTTTGATTTGTGTTCTGGACTGTCTCATGAGGTCTTACCGTGTTGGGGTGTGGAGTGTGTAATGTTTCTGTGTTTAGCATTCTTAACTGCTGTATTTATTTACGTTTTCCAGTTTAGTGATTGCGTAGTTATTCAGTGTTTATTTTCTAAGGGACTGTCTTTACTGTACTGTTCGTTTCAGGGTTTTAAACATTGTAAGCTAATTTGTTGTTTCAACACACTGCATTGTGCAGTCCTTTCTGGTTTATTTTTACTTCCTCTTTACGTCTACATTGTTGTGCATTAAAAGTAGATTCAGGACTAACCCCTACAATTTACAATAGGCCCATTAGCGGCCACAGTACCAGTGGAACCCAGTCTCACTCCACCCCCAAGAATAAAGAAAGAAACCATACACCCAGCTCAGTGCTTTGTTTTGGCGGTTCAGAACACATTAACAGTATGTAGGTACTAAATCCATGAAGCAGAGTTCTTCTTAGGCTCTTCTAGTTGCTCAGTTGGTCAGGGATTCTTCCGTATTTTGTGGAACCCGGAAGTTCCGCACTCCTTTTACAACAGCTCGCCCCTGGGCCCCACCTCAGCCAGTCAAATCCAGTCCATACCTTCCATCCCTATTTCTGTTTGAATGTTAGGCGAGCCGGAATTGCTGATTCCGTATATGACTAGGTTACAGTCAGAACGACCGAGGAATCATGGTTGCAGTCCCGGCAGGGGCAAGAGATATTTTTCTTCACAGCGTTGCAGACGAGCTCTGGGGACCACCGAGCCTTGTAATCAGTGAGAACTGGGGGATATGTCTCTGGGCGTAAAGCGGCCGTGGCGCGAAGCTGACTACTCAACTCTATCCAATGCCAAGATTAAGAATGCCAGGAGATATACCTCTACTCCACCATACGTCATGACGACGCATATTAAGCATAGGGACAACTTTACTAATTTTCTTAAATACTGTTTTTTGTAGGACGCAGTTAGTTGAATCTGTCGTGGTCAACACGCGGCCATTTTCGTTGTAAAGCGGTCGACGAATTAAACTGACCTCTGATTTCCGTCTCGTGCCGAGATTAATTAATTCTTTTGTTCATTTATAGTGTAAGTCATCTGTCAGACTCAGGCTATGCTACGGGCTGGGCGATCCGGGGTTCGAATTCCGGCTGGGGCAAGAGATTTTTCTCTTCTCCGAAACGTCGATCCCAGCTCTGGGGCCTACACAGCTGTTTCCGCGGGAGTAAAGCGGACGGCGCGTGAGGTTGACCACTTATTTCCAGTGCCGAGTTTAAGAATGAGTGGAGCTATACCTCAACTCGCTATGTATATGCCTTCGTGTCATGTACGAGTACAAGGCATCCTTATCCTTACCTTAACCCAGCCTGTAGTCCTGCAGTGTCGAAAGGTAAGATGATCAGTCAATAATGAATTGGAAAGGATGTGGAAGGAAGCGTTCGTGGCCAAATTTGGAGTAGTCATAGTTGTCGGGATGGGCGAGAAAAGCCTCGAGAAAGTTCGTCATAATTCTTTGTCTCCGTTCTGAGATTTGAACCTGGCACTTCCTGAATACGAAGCACTTTGTTAACCATTCGGTCCGCGATGTTAAGAATGCATTGAGCTACGGGTGTTAACTCCAACCGTACGTACGCATTTGTGGGCTGATGCAGGTTGTCTGGGCCATTTCAAAATTTTACTGCCATTTTCCGCTCCTGATAATATTAAACCGTTCTCCGATTTTTATGAAACTTGGTTGAATGATCACGCCATAGCAGGTTACGTGTTTGTGAAACTTGCCACCAGTGATAGCAGAATGACAGTCGTGCGAACTTCTGAATTGGGACAGTGTATATTTAAGTGTAAGAGCTTGAATTGTGTGAAACATTGTGTGGAACATGGTGGTCGATTACGGGAAATTGAGGTTGTGATTGAGTGGGTGTGTGGAACGGATGGGAGAAGTATGAACTATGGACCTTTGGAATGTGTATTTTCACTATTGCGAATCAAGGAAGGAAAGTGAGTTGAACATTTTAAAGTTGTACATACCGTGCAAAGCTTGAGATAATTATAACTTAAAACCAACAATATTGCACTTATTTTATATATGTATATTGCAACCCTACATATGTTTCGGCTGTACTTCAGCCATCATCAGGGGTTTTCCTTGCAGCGTCCACTAACTGTATTTCTCACTAACATTTGATTCCTATTGGTTTTCTTAGTAACTAGGTATTGTGCATTGTCTTATTGTCTAGGTCCTATATTATTCACTTTGTACACTGATACACTTTTGTATGTGGGTTTTTTTGCACTTTTTAGTTTGACTTTTTTCTTGGTCCGTTTTGGGAACATGTAGTTTTGGCCTATTCTGGAGCATGTCTGTAGCCTTCGGTGTTCTTTTTTCGGTCCTTCTTCTTTAGTTGTATGCAGGTGTCAGCCATCTTGTCACTCGTGATGGCTGACACCTGCATACAACTAAAGAAGAAGGACCGAAAAAAGAACACGAAGGCTACAGACATGCTCCAGAATAGGCCAAAACTACATGTTCCCAAAACGGACCAAGAAAAAAGTCAAACTAAAAAGTGCAAAAAACCCACATACATAAGTGTATCAGTGTACAAAGTGATCAATATAGGACCTAGACAATAAGACAATGCACAATACCTAGTTACTAAGAAAACCAATAGGAATCAAATGTTAGTGAGAAATACAGTTAGTGGACGCTGCAAGGAAAACCCCTGATGATGGCTGAAGTACAGCCGAAACATATGTGAGTTGAACATGTAACACGCGTTGGAGAGACGAGGAAGACATACCAAATGTTAGTTGGAAACCCTCAATGAAGCTTTGTTAGAGACGCGGGTGGGGAGATGATGCTAAAATGTGCCTTAAAGAAGTAGGGCGCGAGGGTGTGGACTGGATTCGCCTGGCAAAGCATACACACCAGTGACGGGCTTTTGCGAACACGGCAATGAATCGTTCCGGATGGGATTTCTTGACCAGCTAAGGGACTGTCGACTTGCTGGAGGCGACTTCCCATGGAAGTTAGCTATGGTGTAGTATGCGGTGTGGACTGCAGTGGCTGGGGGCCTTTTAGCGATTCTGTTAGCGATTCGTAGCCCTTCATTAGGAGGTAATTAATTTTTCACGTATATCCAGATAACGTGTCTTCTTTCTCGGCTTTACGTCACGATCTGTATCAGTGTCGTGTAACGGTCTTCTTGTGCATTAGCAAATTGAGAGGAGTAATGAAACAGCACACCAGTGGCTTTTAGACTGGCTGTGGGACCTACGCATTCACTTACCCAGTGGGCATCGTGGGCTGTTCCTAGGGTTTAAAGCTACCGGGGTGTGAAGCTCAACACTCGGCTCCATCTACCGCCGAGATTAAGAATGCGTGGAGTTAGAGCTCCCACACGTTAGAGTTATGGCGTTATATTTAATAAAACACAGGGACAACTTTACCTTCATTTTAACCATTCTAACACTATCATACTGTCAGCGCATTTGTCTTCAAAGAGATTTCTTCCCATCAGGTTTTGCGAATCGGATGCAGGTCTTATCTGCATGGACGTTGCTGTGGTTGAGTTGGCAACACGTGCCAAAGTAGGATGAGAGTCGCGGTGTGCTTGCACAATAAGCACCACTTTCACTGCTCACAGCCCTGAGAATTTGTTCAGAATCTGCAAATGATTTTGCATACCACATGTATGGCAGGCAGAGACAGTGAGTTGCGTTGCAGACCAGCTGAAGTACGCGTTCTACGTCCAAGATATGGCTGCCTTTCCTTGTTCTTATGACAATGTATATTACAGATACAAGTTTCAACAAGGAATAACATTCAAAATGAAATCCGTCGATCAGACAGGCGATGACAGAGATACGTTTTACGAGATTTGAGGTTCCCACAGTTGCGTTGCCTTCGTCTTCATGGTCAAGTAGTGAAGACTTGAATCTTCGAGATATTTTTTCACTGCGCGACTGAAATAGGGAGGTGCTCAGTACAAAGGCAGTCGCGTTGCATTGAAACGGTTGCGGCAGTTTATTGTGGTAGTTGCCCACAGTATTGACCATCCAAATAACCGGACCTCAGTTCCCTGTATAGATTTTAATATGTGGGGCTCATGAAGGATCTGGTGTACCAGCAAAAAGTGGAAACACGAGATGTATTGTGAGATGTCAGCTCTGTGTCCTTGTGCTTAATTAAGCACTACACCATGCAGTGGCATGGAGGTGTGTAGGTATAACTCCATGTGTTAACCTCGGCAGTAGATGGAGGTGAGTGATCAGCTTTATCTCTAGTGAAAGAGCCGCCGGCACCCATTGGATGGAAGCGTGGGTGGTTTCCAGAGCGGTCTATGGAAAAGTTACAAGCTCTGCCCCTTCCGAGAATCAAAACCTGATTATCCTGTAGCCACTACTGGCGCAGCTAGAAAGGCTAAAAGAACGGCAGTAGGCAATGACGGAACGGAAACAAGGCTCAACTGTTGTTTACAAAAGATGGCACAAAGGAACGTTAAATCCCGATAAACAAAAGACCGAAGGCCGTCATGATGACCTCAGCCGGCCTGGTGCGTGCTTCAGTTTTGCTGACTGCACAAACATGCATTGCCGCCAACCTGACAGGAGTTGAGGACTTGAGGCTGGGTGGGTCCTGCAGCTGCTGTGGCCGCAGTGATGGCGAAGAGATGCGTACCTACCCCAGGCAGGTATCGAACCTCGACTTACTATCTGTAGCAAGGTCCCGTTGGAAATTGCTAACAACGGTAGCAGTACGGTGCCCTTCGGTGTGTCTGGTACATTGACTGTCATTGCACTTGGACGGGCAGTGTCACGAAACCAGCTGACATTAAGATAGTGAAGTGTGGTGGTATTGCACTAGAAGACCTATGAGACCTACCTGGAGCGTCTGAACTGCCCATTTTAATTTCGTAAGCGCTATACAGTGGAAGGCATGAATAAGAGAGTGGAGGTAAAACTCCGCATATTCTGCTATGGTGTTTGGGTTATGACACCGTATAGCCTTGTACGATTTTACCAACTTTTCGGAGAAATGTGCATGCTATATAGGCGAAGGGGCAAGCCTGCCGCGGCGGGCAAAAGTAACTGGTTGCCAAGGGGCTGATTGCAGCGCCACTATAAAACTGATACCGGGGAGGGTACAGCGATCTGCCCGTGGCCAGGTTAGGAATGCATGGAACTGTACCTCCACTGTCCCATACGTCTTCATGGAATGGTGCACTTACCACACTACATATTGTCATAACCCAGAAGACCGCAAATTAACCCTTTAAAGCCGATGCACCACCAGGCTTAACGTTCAGAAATTTACACTCTGCCCACATAGTGTGTTTATGTGTTTTGTATGGGTCTCAGATTAAACAGCGATTCTTTCTCGGCACACCTTTAACTGATTGGTTTGTGTAACCGAGAAGGATTGTGGTGACTGCGCGATACCAGCTGAATATTTAAATATAATTTAGGTTAGTTTTCGTCTTTAAACTCGCGGAGGCTCGGGTTCGATCCCGGGTCATTCCGTGTGAGATTTGTGGTGGACAAAGTGGCAACAGGACAGGTTTTCTCCGAGTACGTCGGTGTTCCCCTATCAGTGTCATTCCACCATTGTCCACCCATTTTCGTCTACATGCTGCCCTTATCAGAAGAACAAACTTCAAAAGCAGTGTTCTTTGAGAAATCAAGGAGTATTAGCTGGAAAAGTACTTTCACTTCTTTTCGTCTGTAAAGGATTAATAGTTACCGTTGTGGAACCGCACGTCATATACTCACATTCAGAGGCATCGTCATTACTAGGCGGGTACCCGGTTACTTCACGCTCTGGTCGCTTTGTTCGAGTACAGGTCCCTTCGCTGTGTGGGCCGAGTAGCCCGTCGGGATATAATGACGGCGAAGAGGAGTATCTTGTTCCGGGAATCGAACCCCGTTCGTGCCACTCGTAGGCGGATGGAGCGAGAAAGTGGCTCCGGGCAGCGCAGGCGCATTGCCAGCCAACCAAACCAAGCAAACAACTAAGGGCGGAGACTTGCGCGAAGTTCTTCTTTGGCATCTTGATCCTTGAAAAGAGGACCGATACGCTGTCCCGAAACGTCGGTGACAAACCAACCCACGCCGCGCAACAACCCAGAAGAGCAAATACCCCAACTACACCGCAGTGAAAGCCTGATTTACTGCTTATGCCACTAATCTAGTGCTGAGGCAGGAATGTATGGAGCTATGGCTCCACTTTCCCAATACATATTCATGGCGTCGTACTTAATGAATCATTCGAGCCCCGATTCCTCGGTCATTCATACCGTAGCCTAGTCACTTTAAACATACCAGTTTTTGATGAAACGTGACAAGATACCCCACACTTTACATGTCTCTCTACCCACATCTGGCTGAACGTTAGGCGGGATGAAAAACATTAGACAGAAGTTGAAAAAGAACATAACAAGCATTTCATGCGATTTACACATTTCCCGTCTTTCTTTCAGACGTCGGGTTCGAAAGAAAAGTGCCCGAAAACTCCAGAATTTTTAACGTTACACGTACATTTTCTAATTTTATGTTCGTGTACAAGGATTTTGTGCGGTGGTGGTTATGCGGAAAGCTGACTGCTGGGTTGTGTCATTAGTTGGCGCTCTAGAGAAATAAAAGGAGACTTGCAGAAAGCAGGTGTCAGAAGTTGTTCAGTGTCTCAGGTACAGTGATATTGAAGCCGCCCTCTTGCTTGTGAGACGTAACCAGCCTCCATAAAACAAGCCGTAGTTTAGATAAGAAGAACAGAACTGTGAAATCGTGATGCACACACAACTTGTGCTACTTAATGGATCAGAGGTTATTCTGCGTAAGATGTACAACGGCTTCTTTCCCGTATTCACAACTACCGCTGGTGAAATGTAAGTTGAAATATTAACAGGTACCATCTGTAGCTGGGAGCTGGGATAGCGTAGTCGGTATAGCGACTGGGCTTCTGGCTGGACGGTCCGGTGTTCGAATCCCGGCAGGGGCAACATTTCTCTCTTCTCGAAAACGTCCAGATCGGCTCTGCGACACTTCCGGCCTCCTGTTCGGTGGGTACCGGCGTTCCTTCCACTTGAGTTCTTTACAGCGGGTAGAGCGGCCGGAGCATAATGTTCAACACCCACTACCATCTAATTCCGAGGTTAAGAATGAGTGGAGCTGTACTTCCACTTCGCGTATATACCTTCATGGCGTGGTCAGGGACAACTTCTTTTTACCGTTTACTATACGGTTTCCATAGACAACCGTACCATTGATCCACTCTCATACATTACAGCCACTCAGCGACACTGATAATTGGATTTCACTGAATATGAGCACTGTGTAACTTCGAGGAATGTAGCGACTGCAGTGTCTCAATGCAATTTATTGCTGTCACTTTCTGGCTGTGTTCGTAACTATCAGTGATCCGTATTCCTGCACACAGCATACACAGAGTCAATCATAAACTCTTCTCGCTGCATAACGTCACCAGTTGCTACTATGTCGCTAAATTATCCACGAACAGCAAGACGAAATGTCTCTAGGTACTGGCAGTGTCGACACTGAAGTGCAAGAGCATCTGTTGAATTTATTAATAAGCACTTGTTTCTGTTTTTCCTTTCTGACTCAGGGTCTGTATTTGTATAACGGTGTATAGTGTTTGATGTTAAGATGATAGTGAATATGAATTGGATGTGGATACAAGCGGTTGTGGACTACGTGTTGGTGCTCTTATGGCTGTGGTCTGGAGGTTTCAGAAAAGTATGATTGGTACTGTATTTATTACCTACTTTAACAGTAAAATAAACTCAGGATTTTGCCCACACAACGTGTGTGTGTGTGTTCCATATGATTCACACAATGAACTGCGATTATTTCCCTCAACAGCATTAAGCGGTTAGTCGTTGTAGCAGAAATGCAGAATGTTTTCTGCGTGGTAGGCTTCAGAGGGGTGATTAGGGGATGAGGTAAAACATGCTGTACTTCGTCTGTAAATGGAAGAGGACAGCTACACGTTTCGGCCGCTCTTCCTCGCGGAACAGTCCGCCGGTATCCATTGAGTAGGAGGATGATTGCACCCTTGAGTAGGTCTGGACGGGAACTGAACCCGAGGATGAAGGTGAGTAAAGCAGAGCTTGAAAATTCCTGTAGTTTTACGTGGTTGAACTGGCGAGGCAGCACCGCACTGATAACTGTGGCTGCTGTCTTTTGATTTTGTCTGCGAACGTGACCAACCGCATGTTTCACGAAGAAGTTGAAAGCGGATTAATTGCTATCATTCAGTTCAGAACGTTTTGTCTTAACATTCCTATCGAAGACGTAAAAGTTTAAACTTAAGAAACAGTAAATTTGCTGGGTACGTGTTGTTTTGTACAGGTGTGAAAGTGGTTGATTGAGAACGGGGTGTTGAGAATATTTAGACCTACGATGAAGTGACAGGAGGATGGAGAAAATTGCATAAAGAGGAACTTAATGATTTGTACTCATTACCAATTATCGTTAGAGTGATCAAATCAAGGAGGAAGATGTGGGCGTAGCGTGTAGCGCACATGGGGAGGTGAGAAGTTCATATAGAATTTTGGTCGGAAAACTTGGAAGGAAGAGACCGCAAGGGACGTGGAGTGTGGTCTTGTGGAGTGGATTGATCTGGCTAAAGATAGGGACCATTGGCGGTCTCACAACACTGAACATTCAGGTACCATAAAAGGCGGGATATTTCTTGACTAGCTGAGTGACTATAAGCTTGTCAGGAAATACTCTGCTCCGTGAAGTTACTTTGGAGTTAAGAGGAAGAGTTGCTGCAAATAATGCCTGCGGAAGGAACTTGTGGTTTGCGTAAAGGGTAATTTCCAAAATGTTGCCCGGCGGTGCTTGTCAGGCAGAATAGTCTGTCTCCGCGCCGACGTTTGTGAACCTAATTGATATAGTGTTGTGAAACAACCATCTCAAACGCCATGAATATGCCCAGCGCGTGCCGTCATTATGGATTGTTGGTGTGTCGCGTGAGGCGGCGTTAGACGTCGCGGCGCCAACACAGTGTTGGATCACCATTAGCCTCTTTTGTGTTGCGTGTTACAGATCCGATGAGGACGACCCCAGTGGCAGCAAGTACAGCCGTATGGAGGAGGACAGCATCCAGGACAAGGAACGCTTTGCGAGGTGAGTTGCTAGACGGAATACCGGTATGTTAGGTGCCCATGTCCAGTTTAAATCTTCACTGAAGTTTCGTGTTGAACTTCGAGTAGCGGAGTGTCACCTAGAAAATACATGTTGTGGGATGAACATAGACGGAGGGTGTCTGAGAAATGGTTCCTGAGGGGAAGAGAGAGGGGTGACAGGAGAGTGGAGAATATGACATGAAGAGGAGCTTCATAAGGTTTAATTTCTAAAAGGTACTGACAGTTGGTTCATTACACTTACTTGTACTCGATTTCTGGACTGTGTCCATCATGTGGTATTCAAAACGAAACACAACGTTTCAGAAACTGATATGTCCTCATACGAAGGGGTGACCAGTGATTGAGACCAGAACTTTCTATCGGACGCAGCAGAGTAGTTAGTTGGTTCTTCATCCTTACGCCCGAAGACGAGAACAGATCCAGTTTCCGAATCACCAAACTCCGTAATTTGTGCTGTTCATCAGATACAGCAGACCAACGCGAGTGGTCGGAGTTAAGAGGAACCGCGGGCTCTGTCAAACATTCGGTTTTAGTCGGAAAGCTGGAGAGATGAGGCCACTTAACGAGATGGAGGCGTAGCTGGGAGAATATTATTGAAGTTAATCGTACGGAAAATGGTGTGGCTGAGTGGAAGCTACCGATTTGTTCCGTATGTATACAGATTTGTAGCTGCGGTTGGTGACTGTTGGTGTGCTTGTAGTTGTCAGATCAAGGAGGTGAGGTCGGTGGGGCCGTCAGCGTCGACGGGGAGATGAGAGATTCGTACAAAATTGCGGTCGAAAACCCCGAAAGCGGGAGAACCACGTGTGAGATCTAAAGATGGTTTGGAAAATACTTTTAAAAAAGGTACGGACTGGATTCATCTGGCTCAGGCTAGGGTCCAGTGGCGTGTTGTGAATACAGTTTCAATAAAAAGTTGTAGAATTTCTTCACTAGTTCAGGCACGGTCAGGTTCCCAAAAAAGATTCAGGTCCATACAGTTAGGTTTTGTGATTCATTTCCGTGAACTGCTATAAAGGTGAACTACGATGGTTTCCTTTCTCATCCCTTCATATTCACCATTCAGCCATTCTGCCGTATTTCCTAATGGTTTGTCAGGTCTCAATTGGAAACCGAATCTGTTTTGTGACGTCACAGTTTCGTGAAAGAAAGTGTACAGTACATATTAATTAGAGGCTGTGCTTTGTCGTGACCCGTCCGTTTCCCACGGTCCGTAGATAGATAGATAGAGAGAGAGAGAGAGAGAGAGAGGCGCCTTGGGGCTACATCTGACTGCAGCAGGAGTGCTCTATGCAGACCGGACATCTCAAAATTCACCGTCTACTGTTGACAAAGGAATCAAATAGCTATAAAACTAGCCCAGGAACCTGCCTATCAAACTCGAAACAGGTTGCGGGCAAAATCCGAAATCCAGTTTGACAGCTTGGGCCGCAACATGTATCACATTCCCTCGTCGTCGTTCATTTGTAAATTTTAAGTGTAGAAAAAATAAAGGATGTAAAATACTCCTTGTATTTTATTTTGCAGTATGTTATGCTTTAAATATTATGAGAGTAAAACATGATAAGCATTACAACGTGAGCGGTCCACATGCTAAATTCTGCATCCCTCGTGTGTGACAGGCCTGTTGTAGGCAAAAGCGCACTAAATTCGCCGATGTACAGACAACTAGACAAAAAATGTAATGAAAATATACACATGTATTGCTGGAGTTATAGCAGACAATTTATAGATTGATAGAGGCCGGATTACGTATTCCGTATAGCTACGGGCTGGACGAACAAGAAACCGTGGTTCGATTCCCGGTCAGAGCAAGAGATTTTTGCGTTCACCAAAATGTCCAGACCGGCTGTGGGGCCCATCGAGCCTCCTGTTCAGTGGGTATGGGGCCTCGTTCCCCGGGGACGAAGGTGCTGGGGCGTGAAGCTGACCACTCACGGGGATAACTGTACTTGTACCTGGTGTAAAGCTTCTTTCAACGGGAAGTTGCTGATAATAAAGTCTGTTGAGAAAACATTGTGCATTCGCAACATTTATTTTCCTGCAGAAACAATCCATTATGCAAAACTTCAATGAGGAGCTTGCAGTCCGCTGTAATACCAAGCGTACAGTGAGGCAGCTTGCAGTCCACTGTAATACCAAGCGTACAGTGAGGCAGCTTGCAGTCCACTGTAATACCAAGCGTACAGTGAGGCAGCTTGCAGTCCACTGTAATACCAAGCGTACAGTGAGGCAGCTTGCAGTCCACTGTAATACCAAGCGTACAGTGAGGCAGCTTGCAGTCCACTGTAATACCAAGCGTACAGTGAGGCAGCTTGCAGTCCACTGTAATACCAAGCGTACAGTGAGGCAGCTTGCAGTCCACTGTAATACCAAGCGTACAGTGAGGCAGCTTGCAGTCCACTGTTATACCAAGCGTACAGTGAGGCAGCTTGCAGTCCACTGTAATACCAAGCGTACAGTGAGGCAGCTTGCAGTCCACTGTAATACCAAGCGTACAGTGAGGCAGCTTGCAGTCCACTGTAATACCAAGCGTACAGTGAGGCAGCTTGCAGTCCACTGTAATACCAAGCGTACAGTGAGGCAGCTTGCAGTCCACTGTAATACCAAGCGTACAGTGAGGCAGCTTGCAGTCCACTGTAATACCAAGCGTACAGTGAGGCAGCTTGCAGTCCACTGTAATACCAAGCGTACAGTGAGGCAGCTTGCAGTCCACTGTAATACCAAGCGTACAGTGAGGCAGCTTGCAGTCCACTGTAATACCAAGCGTACAGTGAGGCAGCTTGCAGTCCACTGTAATACCAAGCGTACAGTGAGGCAGCTTGCAGTCCACTGTAATACCAAGCGTACAGTGAGGCAGCTTGCAGTCCACTGTTATACCAAGCGTACAGTGAGGCAGCTTGCAGTCCACTGTAATACCAAGCGTACAGGTTATATGCACACCGATATGCCGAACATATTGCAATGCCACCGATTCTGACATATCTTCCAGTGCTGTTTGTTGCTACCGTCTTCTGGTCTTGTTCGTAATCACAGTAATCCCTTGACCGCTGGCAGACGTAACGTAACGTAACGTAACGACAAAAGAGGAAGGCATATGGTGTATGTATTTGGGTGTGGGTACGTGCGTGCGCGCAATTTGTGCCTGACGTGATGGAGCGCTGGTTCTTCATCGCGGAAACTCCGGTTCAGTTCCGGGGACTAAATGTGAGATTGCTGGTGGACGAAGTGGTACTTGAACAGTCCGGCCCCCCCCCCCCCCCCCCCGGGTTCTTCGGTTTGCCGCTTTCAATCGTTCCACCATTGCTGGAGGGGGGCAGCAGTTCGTCATATAGTGAGTCTAAGATGGAGCTTTATTTCAGGCCGGACGTGTAGCTGGTCTCAGAGTGAGGAAGTTTAGCCTGTGTTTGGTAAAAAGTAACCAGAGTTTCGGAGGAACGTGCTGCCTCCATCTTCAGTTTAGAAGAGGTGATAAAAAGGAGCCACAGCAACGTGGACATCCGTACTTCTGACAACAGTTATTATTAACACGGTACATTTATACTGCTTTTAAAATTTATGTCATTATGCTTTAAGTACAGCTGATACACCTTTAATATTAACTGTAAAAATGATGGATTAATTACTGGAAGTGCATATTTTATCAGGCTGTTATTTTGCAATGCAGCACGCGATTTTCGTGGTTTTTGCAATAAAATGTTCGCCGACACACGTCACCGTCATTCTCTAACTAGTTCATGTGGATGGGCGAAAAGATGTAGACGCAACCGGCGTCGCTTTCGCACTCGGGCCATGCGCACATGCTGCCACGCTCATTTTGACTAGATTCATGTACACCTGCGACTTCATTTATTCTACTTACTGGTTATCTTAGAGCAACAGAGTCTGCGATTAATCAGCCAAGCTATTTACAAGCATGTTGTTTTGTTTTCTGAATGTGTCCCACACTTCAACAGTCCCCTCTTCGCTGCATTTACGATTAGTCTCCACCTTAGGCTCCTCGTAACGATGCCGTTGCCCTCCAGACCATAACCCCCTTCAGAACACCCCCGTACCTGTTGTACCTTTGCAGAACTCCTGGGAAGGCATTTAATTGCCACAACGAACGCCATGAGGCAGAGCACATGATCAGTCAAGAAATTCCCCGCATTTTATGGAAGCCGAAGTTTTTAGCCTGTTTACATGAGTCCGCCACTGGTCCCTGTCCTGAACCAGGTGACTAGCCCACGCCCTTCCATCGCATTTCTTCAAGATCAGTTTTAATGTCATTCTACCAAGTACGCCTAGGTTCTCCAAGTGGTTTCTTTCCCTCAGGTTTCCCCACTAAAACCCTGTATGCATTTTTTGTAACGAAAATGTTTATTTGAACACACGATGTTTGAAAAAGATGTAGTTCGGAGCTGTGCCAAAATAAAGGTACGTTCACTTAGGAACTAGTGTCATAAAAATCATAAAATCACCACAGTGATTGGCACAATTTAACAGCTACATGAGATTGTATCAATGTTACAATTTTATTTATTTCAATAAAATTGTAACATTGATACAATGATACATTGATATATATACACATTGTGATCTTTGAGAGAGCTCACAAATGATGTGATGATCGATAACGATCGAAACATGTAGCGTTAAAGCGAAATTAAGAAAATGTTGTGTTAGACGGAGTAGCGTGTATTTATGTACCTGTATGCATTCCTTTTCTCCCCTATACGAGCCACATGCCCCGACCATCTCATCCTTTTTGCTTTTATCACCCGAATAATATTTTGTGTGGAGTACAAGTGGTGAAGCTACTCTTCATGCTGTTTTCTTCAGCCCCCTTTTACTTTGTCATTCTTAGGGCCATATATTTTTCTCAGAACCATATTCTCGAACACCTTAGGCCTAACGTTTTTCCCTTAATGTGGGAGACCAAGTCTCAGACCATACAAAACAAGAGGTGACTGTTCCCCGAATTTAATGTCTTAAGTTTTTCATGCATGCAATTTTGATATGTGTGGTCTGGTTCCTTAATATTTTAACTTTGCCACATTTTTAAAGGATGTTATGATTTTGTCCTGCATTCTGTTGGTGAGACAGAAACATATACTGTATTTGTTTCTCTAGTATATACTTCTGAAGCAGCATTCGTACAGGCAAGTAATAAAGCGTCTGTATTATTCTTTACAGTATGTATGTTGAATCATCAATGTAGACCAGAAAGTAGTGTGTGTGACTCGGTTTCAGTTTCTCCTGGTTTACTTGGACTTTCCCAGTGGCGAGGCTGGAGGCGTTTGTCTCTGTAATCGCTTTTCAGCTAAAAGTTTAAAATGTATCCCCCCGGGCGAGGTGGCGTCCATTATTGCCTTATTATTATTATTATTATTATTATTATTATTATTGTTTTGTTGTTGTTTTTCATGGGGGCGAGTAAAGTACAAATTTTAGGCATTTTTGTAGTCAGCTTGATTGAGGACATCTCGTTATGCTTCTCATGTTCAGTAAATAAGCGGTCAAATGCCGCCTGATTCAACTGTGTATTTTCATGTGCGCGACATGTTTCGGTCCCTTTGGTTCAAAGTTTTTTGGCTGAATAAAAATTTTTGGCTTTAGCAAGATGTAAAGACGATCAGCAATATAAGTGTACCTACAAAGAAGATGTACAAAACAGATAACGAAGACTGAAATTGTAATAAGTAAAATGTAATTGTGCGATCTCACAAGAAAGTATATATGTATGTCGTGCTTTTGCCTTCGTTTGAAGGTTTTGTACATAGAGACTGATTAAGGTCTAAAATGACAGAAACATGTAGCTTACATGAAAATACATAGTTATGTCAGACGGCATTTGATTGTTTATTTGTTGAATTGTTGTAATGCCCTTTTAAATTTGTATCAGAAAATATTGTCAATATTTATTATGTCACTTTTCTTGTCATATTTAAGTCAATGAAGTAGTTGTCCCCATAGCCTTTACAGAACATAGTCACATCCAAAGGAAGAAGAAGGGTCGCGTCATGGACCCGCCACTTTCTCCATTTTAACCTAAGGTAGTTAATTTTAAAAGATAACCTACACAGATACAAAGGAACTTATCAAAATCAGTGAAAAAAAAACACAGTTGCTCCAGTCACGTCGTGCAAATAAATAAAATCTGTCCCAAAAATGTTTCAATTTAATTTGAAGATGTAAGCAACGCTTGCACCCGTAACGTGGACCCATCGCTCCTGTACCTTCCCAATGGCAAAGGTGAAAATCAATGGCGATAGATCAGCGCCTTGTTTCGGGCCATTCTGGATGGGAAATGCATCAGACAAACGGTTGCCTGTACAGACTATACTGTGGGTTGCATTTAAACACATTTTAATTAACGTAACTAGTTTCGTGGGTTTACCAACCTCACTGAGAATATTATACAAAACCTCCTTCCTGTCCGAATCTTTGGCATTCTTGAAGTCTGTAAATAGCTGATCCCCATTAATTTCTTCTACATACAGAGTTAACCTTGAAATAAGAATGTTCGAAAAATTTTGTATGTAATAGATAACAGTGATATGTGTTGATAATTACTACACTTCTTATAAATGGGTAGAGTAATAGACTCTTCCCGCCTCTGCTACGAGCTGATCATTCGTTCAGAGGAGTCCTATCGGGTGTGTGCGTCCAATTGTGTGTGATCTATAAACCTCAACAATGAGGCGGCCTAGGCCCGATTTGGACTGTTTCGCCACAGAAAAAAAAATAGACTTTTGCCATTGTTGAGGCAGTTCTTTCTCATTAGAGATACAATGTATAAGTTTATGTCCCACCTCCAGCTTGAATCAGTTCTGCTGGGATTTGATCAGTACCTATGTCTTTTCAGGTATTCAATAGCCATCTTGACCTGAACGGCACTAGACTCAGGTACTAATAACTCAGCTGCATGTATTTCAGTTTGCTATACATCATTAACGCCATGTGCAGTCAGCAACTGACAGATTTGATTCCTTGGCCTATTCAAAGCACTGTGGATCTGCAAGCAGAAGAGCCTTCTCTTCTTTTATTATGTTAGTTCTAGGTTAGTAATCCTGTTGCTGTTGTGTAGAACAAATCCTGTCCGTAAGTGATCCTCGTGAACACGTGCGCCTATTATGTCTCTTACAGAATTCCCGTGATGACCTTTGCTTGTTTTTACTTCCTACTGCAGGGAGAACCACTGCGAAATCGAGCGCCGGCGCCGCAACAAGATGACAGCCTATATCACTGAGCTGTCCGACATGGTGCCTACCTGCAGCGCGCTGGCTCGCAAGCCCGACAAGCTCACCATCCTCAGGATGGCCGTGGCCCACATGAAAGCCCTAAGGGGTGAGTTACTTCCGCTTTTACCTTTTCTTAACAGTAGATAATTTTCTTGTTTCTTTTGTATTTTTCCTGTGTGTGATTATTTTGGCCCATTCGTAACGACAGTTTGCAAAATTGCGCCATTAGGGTTTGCTTTATTAGGCGCTTTCGCAAAATTGCGAAAAGCGACTATTGGCTTCGTCATGTTTATCTGTCCGTCCGTCCGCCCGCATGGAACAACTTGGCTCCTACTGGACTGTTTTAATGAACTTTTATATTTTGAGTATTTTTTGAAAATTCAAGTCTCATTAAAATCTGACAAGAATAACGGGCACTTTACATGAAGACCTGTGTACATTTTTTATTAATATCGCGCTCATTTCTTCTTAGAATGAGAAATGTTTCAAACAAAAGTTGTACACATTTTATGTTCCGTAACTTTTTTTCCGAAAGTCGTGCCGTTTTTTAGATAATGTGGAAAAATACGGTAGAGCCTGACAGGCCACTGATGACAATATAATACGGTGCTTGCGCTTTGCATGCTGGGATAACTATGGCTGCAGACACACACTCAGAATATTTTGGTTGCTCGAATGCGCGTCAGTGTTACGTTTATATGTGCATTGCGTGTGTTGTTTTCATTTGATATTGGAAGGTCTAAGTAAATTTTATCAACATATTTCATATGCGTTTGAAATCGGACGATAACGAGCACTGCATGAACACCTGCATGAGCTTCTGCAGGCATCTCGAGTGCAAGTCGCTAAATATTTATTGGGACAAAAAATGTTTCGAACAAAAGCTGTAGATGAAAATGACATGGGTTGTTGTATACCAAGTTTACTTTTTCCATAAGTCGTACGGTTTTCGAGATAAATAGAAGCGAGCGAATGCACGCGACATTTGAGGATGTGCTTGCGTTTCCTAGCTTGTTTCGTTTATCCCTTCTGTCTGTCTGTCGTCTGCAGATCGGGAAGAATTCAGGCGCGGACGGAAGTTCAACATCGGCAGAGTCAGACGGCGCTGCATGGCTGTGTGCCGTACTGAATGTGAATTGTATGCAGGAGACCGACTTTCCTAAACCAGTTTTTCATCGTTTTCGTGTTTCCAGGCAAATCTTGGGATCGTTCCTTAAAACAGATCGTGGCTGTTTCCATTCATATCCTACCCAGTTCATTTTACAAGCGTCCTGCCATGCAGCGGTGTGACTGCGTGACGTTGAACTCCATAAATATTTGGGCTTGGCTGGCAACATGACGGCAGAGCTGTTAAAGACTTGAATTAGAACAAAAAGAATCAGCATTGCGCCGTCAGTGTGTGACGTCGACATTTACCGGGAGGGACCTTCGAAGACCACGTAAATCAGGATAGCTGGTGTTGCGGCCGAGATTTGAAACGGGCACCAACCAAGTACAAGTCAGAAGTGTTACCGCTTGAATCGACTTGCTCTGTTATTTCTAAAGTAGGGGCTTCGGACGAGCCTCACATCATTGGGGATGCAGAACTCTAAATGCCTCGCATTTGTACATGCAGGAAATGAAGGCTGCTTAATGTGAGTTCGGTAAGACAAAAATTGTGAAAGTAGGCCGAGTTATTTTAACCGCAGAACTAATTATAATGTAATGATAATGCAGACACAGCTCAAATGTGTTTTGTTGCCGCTGGCCAGATTGGAAATGTTCTTGGTCCTGTCCTGGGAACATCGAATGACGGATACTGTGTGGGAGGGCGATAAGAAAGCAGAAGTCTAGGCTGTGTTCGAATGGGACGCCTATTGTAGTGTTATGGACAATATGAATTCAGAAAGATGGGTGTTAGGTGTGTAACAGTTGGGATGAGATTGATCTGGCTTAGGAGATGGCCCAGTGGTAAGCTCTGTTGACACGAATCCTTGTGGTCCAGAAAATGCAGGAAAATTCTTGAGTAGCCGAACGACTGTTAGCTTCGTTTTTGCTCAGCCCATCTGATATTCCCGTTACACGTTGCAGCTTACAGCCAGCACGTCCCGAATATTATTACAAGTTGATAAAATATGGCGGCCTTATCTGCGCGTCGCTCGCTTGCTCGTGACTGCACGGTTGCTAGGAGTCGTCACCCCGTGGCGGTATCTCCATTCGGCCCGCGTTCTGCAGTTTTCAAGACAATGGTGCTGACCGGATGTGCCCGCCGCACGCAACACCGGCACAAATGCGTACGATGTAGGGCGGCATTTGAATGGAGGGACCGGAAAGCCCGTGAAAAATTTTAGTCGCAGTAGTTGATGAATTGGCCGAAATTTGAACCCCATACCTCTCCACATCCCTCATTTAATCCGTTGTATCCAGTGGTGCCCGTTCATGATTAAACAAAACTTGCTTTACGTCACCATAATGCAGTGTTGTAGGTGCGTCGGCCCTGTGAAGGGTAAGTCCATGGATAGTGTGGTCACTCCCGGCAGTCCATATAGGTTTGTAGTTAAGAGAAAGCTAGGGAATGATCAGGGTTTTGGAAAGTTTTATACAAAAGTAGTGCCAATGCCTGTTCTGTACTCTTACAGTAACTGAGAGTGAAATTACCTTGCTTCTTTATTATGACTGCCTTATGAATATAGTTATATTTCTGCTGACCAATTTTCTCTTCATCTGGTTACTACTATTGTGCCACATAATGATAGCTTTGTGAATTATATTGTTGCCAGAGATGTTTGTAGATCACGTCATGTACTTTTTTTTAAAAGGAGACGATTTTGATCAGCTAGCAACCAGACCAGAGGTGGTGTAAGGCAGATGAATAAGTGGATATGCTGTATAGGAGATGAAATGGGAATGCAGAATTGTTTGATAAAGGGTTAATTATTATATCAATGAAAACATGCTAATTGCACTGGTTGCACAGTCAGTGGATCTTTGACAGGAAATAAAAATGTGAACTGGATGGAAATACTTTATATTAGTGTCCAGTGGCAGGCTTTTGTGGTTATGGTAATGAACATTCTGGGTTTATAACAGTAGGCTCTCTATGGATCAGCATAGTAGCAACTGACCATTTTTCAAGTTCTGACAGTGATGTGACACAGTGAAGACTTATCTATTGTTCCAAGTAGGAATTCTACACATCCTGTCCATTTGAAGGCAGAAATTGAACCAGTTGCCAGAAATGTTATGTTTTATATAAAGAACTGAGTGGCTGAGTCCAAATAAGTAGCCCTAAGTAACTGCTTAGTTAGGTGTGTGGTTAGTCCTTCAGATACATCAGCAGGACCCCTCAGAGCACATGAACCTGTGTTGCACAAACCTCATGTTTATGAAGACACAGCTACCTGTGTTTACGTGAAGATATGTATGTTGAAGCATTGCATGATAATGAGCTGCTGTCAGCTGCGTTGCTGTCCCTTGTATCACTGTTTCTCGACCTTGCTCGTACCACAGACCCATACAGAGTCTCACTAATTTTGATCCACCTGCCTCCAAAATTATCTCAACTTCCAGATCCCTTAGACACACTCATGCTAACATTTAAAGTTGAAATATTTACAAATAAGAAACATGCTTCATCTGTAAGTATCTGTACAAAATCAGTAATTTTTTAGCAGTAATGACAATAAAGCTAAAATTAGGGAAAGTCTCAAGGATGAAAAGCCCTGCGTTCTTCTGAATAGAATCTCCTCATCTCGCAAATTCCTGGTTGAGAAACACTGTCTTAGATGATAGCAGCTCTGACTTTCAGATATGGTTTCTTCAGGAACATTATTATTGGACTCAGCTGACCCATTCTTCTCACCTATTTGCATGTGACCTTCAGCATATTTTTCCCTGTTGTGATGTTTTATAATTTTTGTGGAGATTTTCTTGCAGTTTTGAATATTTCGGTATGTTTTTTACAATTTCTGTTATAGTGTTTTGTAAAATTTGTTGTTAGAGAAATGTGTAATCATTTTTATCTGTGTACAGGACATAATGAGAAACTAAGAATGGTAGCAGATGGTTGTGACTTTAAGCATTTGTTGTGTGAAGAAAATATGATAATTCTGCTTCTGAATGCATGGGGTTTATGTCTTTCCTAATATATTGGAAGTACGCTATTGTTTTGCTTAACATCACCATGTAAGATTCTGGAGCACTTGGTTTGCTTTCTTGAAGATTGATGAGAGCAGTGTTGAAAGATGGGTAAATCACTGTGAGAAGCAACAGCAAGTAGCCACTGTTGATTTGAATGATCATCATTTTGCAAGCCTAGAACATAGAAGCAGGCCACATCTCTCCTGTCTGATCCACCCTTCATTGGTTCTGTCACATTGTTGCATACAGAAGTTGCAGGAGAAGCAGGGGATGTATGAGGGAAACCCAAAAAGTTAAGGCAGCTTCTGTGTAAAAATAACCACCCATATCAGAACACACTCCCGAGGCGATTGTACCTACAGCACTGGCCAGTGTACACATCTTGCCAGTAGCCTGTGTTTGGTCTTACTTTACTGTCAAGGTGTAGTAATGTTGGCTGTGCTTCTCAATTGCACTGCTTGTGAACAATTTGCTGTAATCACATTTTTGTGGTCTGGAAGGGTCAAACTCTGTACAGAGAAGGTGTAGTCATGCTAGTTCTGCTTTCCAATTGCACTGTTAGTGGACATTGTGTTGAAATCAAATTTTTGTGGTCAGGACAGCTCAGACCCTTGTGAAATTGATTGTATGAATGGGTGGAGAGGTTTGTAAATGGTAAAAAAGTATGGCCTGCTGGTTGGTACCTCCACCTCTTTGAAGGTATAGTTATGTTGGGTTACGGGGGTAGGTGTGAACCAGTGAACTTGAAGGCTATACCAGTGGCAGCCAACCTGTTCGTAAAGTGCTTGACAGATGCCAAGCGAATTGACAGACAGAGAGAGGTACCCTGGTCTTCCAGGTTAGGGGTGTGATGTGGAGCTATCAACCCCATCCCCATAAAAAAAAATTCATGTTAAGAATTTTCAGAGTATGTTAAAAGAGCATACTCGTAGTTTTAGGTAGTGAAGGCCTGACTTTGGCTGCAGTACCATAGGAGAAGAAAAAGAAAGAATAAGTATGGTGGATGAAGACTGTTTGGGCTGTCTGAAATCTTCGGCAATGGTAGAAACAGGCAGGTGGATGTTTCTGCTATTGCTGAAATGTATGACATTAACAGCATGTATTGTATCATATGTGACATTCTTATATATCACAAAGTTTGTGCAAGGTGGACCCCCAAACATCTTTCGTTAGACAGTATTAAGAAGCCTGTGCATCAATATTAGAAGTGTTTGGAGAAGGAATGGGACTGTGTTGGAAAACAGTACTAACATTTTTTAAGCTTCCTTTTCTTGACTTAATAAATAAATTACCTCCTCGCTTTGATTTACCATCATATATCTGCTTAGTGTAGTGGTCCACATGCAGCGTCGTAGTAATCAGGCTTTACCGTTCGGCTTGCAATGAATTGTTGGATTAACAGACTAATTCTTTATTATTAGAATCTGAAAGCTCCATGAGCACCAACATCATAATAAGTAAATTCAGATGAAGCTGGTTTAGTAATATTAGTAACAAAAATTAATTGTACTGCATGATAGTTGGTCATGCATGGCCAGCAATCACGAGGATTTTTACAGCTTTGGAAGTAATTGCGGATCTGAAATCTTTTTCTCAACCTGAATTGTGCGAGAAAGGTTTTCCACTTTATGCTTTGGCTTGATGAACCAAGAAGGTGAATTATGGGATGCTTTCTAAACTGCCTTAAGTAACTGGTTGATTTACTCCAGGCAAAACAAGGTCATGGTGCATGCACAGTGGCATTGTTGTCAGTGCATTTTGCAGTACAGGTTACATCAGTAGTAACCGTCTGTTTCCATTCATCATGTAAAAAATGCGGCAAGATATAGGTTGCACTTACTTTGAGCCAGCAAATCATTGTATGTGTTAATGAAGACACTAGATGCTGGAGTCACCTGTGTCTTTTGATGTGTGACAAAATCAACCTCTCCTTAAGGTGTGAGTGAGTGAGTGAGTGAGTGAGGTTTATTTTTTGTGTCAACTATGGGTTTTCAATCTTACTTCTGTTTTTGATAGTAAACCTGAGAGTAAAGGAAATGCGTTTATTTACACCTGGACACAAAATTAGGTGTTGTGCTCGTATAAACTTGATTATATCTAAATGAGCACAATGAACCCCATGCTCTGCAGTTCTGATATGTAATTGAGCACAGCATACCTAATGCCCTGCAGTGCTTGATATGTAGATGAGCACAACAAATCTTATCCTCTGCAGTTCTGATATCTAGTTGAGCTCGACAGACCTCACACTCTGTGTTTCCTGATATCTAGATCAGCACAACAAATCTCATGTGCCGCATTTCTGATATCTAGTTAAGCACAACAAAACTTACGCTTTGCAGTTTCCTCCAGTGCACATTCTTTCCAGAAGAGAAGTACAGCACTGTTGGTGACCATGTGAACTTTGTAAGAAACAGTAAAACATTATCACTTCTTGAACATTCTTTTCCAATATGTGAGGATGATTTCGTGGCTCCTAATAAAAGTATTTAATCACATGGATTATGTATCCAGAAAGGTGAAAGTCTTTGAAAAGCTTAATTCTACTAGACTGCCACTACCACAGTGTTTAGGAATGGCACAGAACCAGGTTGCGGGCTTACGACTGGCACAGTTAGTCGATGTTCGGTTCACAAACAGCTTTAAAGTGGAATGATATTCCATTTAAACTTTAAAACATTTCCTCTAAAGAACATTATGTTGTGATGAGAAAGAAAGAAAGAAAGAAAGAAAAAAAAAAGATTTGTAAAAGGAGGCTCAGCGTTATTACTGATGTACTGCAAAAGAAAACTGTGATAAGAGAAATGAAGTTGCCCAAATATATATCATAGGAGATTGAAGTCCACAAGGTTTTGTGCAGAAGCATTGAAAGATTTCCAAGATGCAAATGAAGATATCACATATGTCATGAAGATGAGCCATTTCTGTGATTTTCTACTGTCATGTGTATGTTTTGTAGCACTGTAGTACTGGGTAGTGTTGCATTTGTGATACCAAATAATGAAGTTCCAGGACTGATGCTACCATGCAAGTATGGTTTGGCACATAAATTAATTGGAGCCAGTTGCTGTCAGTTCATGGTATGACCAGCAGGGATTAGTGAAAAGAAAATTTTAGCTCAGTCAGCTCATCCGCAGCAGCCCCACATGTTAAGTTGTGCTTTTCTTTGTTGTCATGGAGCAGTGAGCATATGTCAAGTTTTGTTTCAGACTGGGGAAAACAGCTACAGAAACACAGAGAAATGCTTGAAACTCTTGGAAATGAAGCTGTCTCTAATGTGCATGTTTTTGAATGGTTTAAAATATTCAGATAAAAATATGAGAACCTTGCAGATGATTAAGGAGTGTATGGGAACAAGCATTGCAAACGTTCATGAACTGGTGGCCAAAGACTAGGAAATGACCCTAATCTTGATAGACGATCAGTTGCACATTAACTGGGAGTGATTTGGTCAGATTCTTCATGAAAGGTTGAGAAAGAAGATCTGCACACAGTTTTTTCTACACTGTCTCATGGATAAGCAGCAGAAGCACAGAGTCATAATCTGAGATGAGTCTTGGGTATTTCAGTATGGTACTGAAAGAGAATGTCAGAGCAAGGAGTGGAGAGCCAAGTTATCACCAAGGTCCAGATAGATTCACTTGAAAAAGTTGAGGTTGTAAGTGGCAATCACTTATATAAACAGGGTGTGATCACAAGGAATTTGTGCCTGAAGGAAGAGCAGTGAATAGTGATTTCTGTGTCCAGTTGCTGGAAAGGGTATTGAAGCAGATGTTCACTGTGAGACTGCGATTTCAAGAGATGCCCCTGTTCACTCTGCTGTGATGGCAAAGCACTTCCTCGCATGTCATGGCATGGTGATCAGCCACCCACCTTATTCAGTTGACTTATGTTAGCCAACTTTTTCTGTTCCTTAAAGTGAAAATTGCCCTCAAAGGAAGAAGATTTTAGAATGCGAAGGATGTCAGGAAGACAATAAATACTGAATTAAATGCAGTTCCTTTGGACACCTTCGATGTCTGTTGTGTGCAACTTTAGAAATATATAAAAAGTGTGTTTCAGTCACTGGAGATTACTTTGCATGTGAGCCAAACAATATGATTTATTTCTAGGAAGTGTTCTTATTTTTGTAATGGACTCTGCAAACAAAGGATTACTGAAGATGAAAGTCTCCTGGGGTATGACGTCGTGGTGATGGTAACTGGGTACCGACGTTTGGGACGTGATTGCTGCCTCCATCTTCACTGCAGTCAAGAAGAGTCAGTTGTATGAAAGAAATGGTTGTGTTACACATGGAAGAGCAGATTAGATGATTCTGTGGGTAGAATACAGAAAGGAGTGTGCAAATACAAAGAACTAAGGAAGAAGGAGAGTCTGGGTCTGTTGGCCATTTTGAGGGCCATTTTTATTACATTTGAAATTTGTGAGAGGAGGCAATTGAATCTCCACCTATTCTGAGGGTTCATGGCATTGCTAAGAAGAGCTGATAGCCTAGCAATCAGCGAGTCTTGAACCCAGGGTTCAATAGAATAAACAGTGAGGGAGGTCAGTCTCATTCCTAACAGTTGTTGCCAGAATTGGTTGTTCCCAAAGTTCTGGGCAACCATTGAAGATTAGTCAGGATTCTTGTAAAAATTATATGGCATATTTTTTTCACCAGAATTGGAAGCACTTATTGCAAACCCATTCATAGGAATGACATGATACATCACTTTATATATAATTGTGAATTCATTGTTTCAAAGTTATTCAAAGAAACAGCACACGAAAAATGTAACTCCATATTTATAGCATTCAAACTGATGTCACTGTACAAGTGACTGTGTTTGAGTGCCAATTTTTAATGAAAGAATTGTGAACTCATAAATATAATTAAAAGGACTTAGATGAGTTATATTGTACATTATTGACACGAAACAGCCAGACAGAAATGTAATATATATCTCTGCAAAGTGAAAAATTATTAGTAGCGAAATGTAAAGCAATTAGTGCACGTGTATTTATTTCGTTAATTGAAACTTCTACTATATAATGAGGCATCCCCATATCCCTAAGAGCTACATGTGCTAAGAAGAGCTCATGATGAAGGCTTAGGGGTCTTAACCTTGTCACTACATGAAGCTTGTCAGTGTCACAACCCAGCCTCCTTACCACAAGAAAGAGCCCCAAATGCTGATTTAATGAGGCTGGTTGGCCTCAGAGATTGTCTAGATACTGTGGAAGATAAAAGAATCTCTTTCCCCTGCTGGGGATCGTACGGTGATGATCAGTTGTTCAGCTCCTAGCATAGTCAGTGCATCACCTGAGCTTTCCTAGCTCCCATCTGTTGGGTTTTGTAAAATGAAAACTTTTTTTTTTTCTTTTGGTTTATGATTAAATGGGTGTAAATAGGGTCTGAGACTGTGGTATGGTTTAACACACCAGTAGTGTCCAATGTACACAGTAATGAACTGTCACATTCCATAAAAGGTGGGCAATTTCTCACTTGAGGTCACAGTATTCTGGGATATGACACTGCAGTTTAGCAGACAGCTTCAAACATTTTGGAGGAATCTGCAGCCTCCATCTTCAATGTAGAAGAAAATGTGCTTCTAAATGTTTGGTATCTTTTACCAAGTCACATCACAGAAGGTTGTGACCTTAACATTCCTCACCACTATAACCTCAAATAATGCAAATTACTAGACTGCTTGAGCAACAGTTAATTTGTCAAGAAGGACTGTGTTTATTGGAGTTGGTTTGTTGTTGATTGCAGTGTATGCATTTAGAACTTGCTCAGAACTGGTTTATTGCATGCCATGGAAATTAATTTCAGTAAATGATGAATTTTTGGTAGTGATTTCCAGTAAAATACAAGCCATTTTGAATGTGTATGAATGTACTGTGCAGTGAGAGGGATGTGGATATTTGGGCAAACATATAATGCTACATCTGTTGAGAAACTGGCCCATTGCAGCTTTCTGACCATGCTCTGTTCGTGACTCATACATTACCTAAAGAGCGATGTGAAAGTCATAAGAAATCTGTGTGCATTGTGGTGGCATCTTTAGAATTACAATTGTTTTATGAAAGCATTGTGGTGGTACTTTAATGAATGACTGGTTCAGGTAACAGGAACAGGAGTCATGTCCACACCAACTGTACAATGACATGAAGGGCTTTAAAAAAATAAAACATGACTGTTGCTTCTTCATTTGTCTTCATTTGTGACCACCTGTTACTGGACATGATCCTGAAAGAGTCACATGTGCCTCCCACCTTTTTTGAAATTCCATATTAATGTTTTCTCCTTTGCAGTCCTCCA
Organism: Reticulitermes speratus; assembly: GCA_021186555.1. Lineage (NCBI taxonomy): Eukaryota > Metazoa > Arthropoda > Insecta > Blattodea > Rhinotermitidae > Reticulitermes > Reticulitermes speratus. The sequence continues at coordinate 1,283,601 of JAJKFL010000004.1, forward strand.
GGTGGCAACTTAATAAGCCATTTCTTTGCCAAAAGCAGTTTCCATGTTTCCTTGTCCTTCTCAGATCTAAATATTCTTATCAGCCTGCTGTTTGCTGTTTCAGGCACAGGCAACACAAGTACTGATGGCACGTACAAGCCATCATTCTTAACAGACCAAGAGCTGAAGCATCTGATATTGGAGGCTGCAGACGGCTTCCTTTTTGTTGTGACTTGTGACACTGGCCGTGTCATTTACGTATCAGATTCTGTGGCCCCAGTACTGAATCAGCCACAGAGTGAATGGTTTGGTTCATGTATCTTTGACAATATCCATGCAGAGGATGTTGAGAAGGTCCGTGAACAGCTGTCTACACAGGAGCCACAGAACACAGGCCGGATCCTGGACCTTAAAACTGGAACTGTGAAGAAGGAGGGCCACCAATGTGAGTATTGGGCTGTAACACATCTTTTGGCTGGCTGCATGTGTTAGTGGCTGCTGCAGAAAACTAATTTCAAATTGAAGGTGTTACCATGAGACAGGTTTGCAATGAAACCATAAGACAAATGAATCTGTTAATTCTTGTCTGAAGGCTGCATCCATTTGTAACAACTGATCTGTGTAGTTGAGTGCAGTGTATACTGAACTCTAGCCACAACCTGTATGTACAGGCCTGCAGACATTAAACTGGCATAAAAAGTACAGTAGAATCCCAATTTAAGGTTTCTCTGGGGGACAAGCTTTTTATACCTTAAATTGATAAAAATCTTTAGTGGGGATTGTGTCAAAATCAAACAGAAAGTTATTACTGTAGTTACAAAAGCATTATTTTCATTCTAAGCGTGAACCTTACGGTGTTTTTCTTCTATCCGTTTTGTATTTATACTTTTATGTTAATTTTGTGGGACATGAAAAAACACTTCAAAGTTAGGGGTTCACTCCACAAGACATTATATGAGTCCATTCTTTTGTCAGTGGATCTTGAAAGACAATAACACTTGACAGTGCAACAAGGCCCTTGATAATTGTGTGGCCTATGATGACCAGTCACAAGGTAGTTTACATCCATCATTAATGATCATATAATAGGAGTGTTGAGTTAGAAACATGTTTATATACAAATGGCTTCTGCTGTGGGCTTTTTGAGCAATAACATATACTGTACATTGTAACTCTTTATATTCGATAGTACACTGACATCACTCGACTTCCATTGTGCATAGTGATTGCAATGTATATAACCAAAACTTGTAGCTGTAAACACAGACCCAAAATTGAAGCTCCAAAATAGTGTAGGGACCATATTTTTGTGTCATAAATGCAGGAAGGAACTTACCGTATATTCTCGAATCTAATCCGCACTTTTTTTACAGTTTTAGAGGGCTAAAAAATCAGATGCGGATTAGATTCGCGTGCGGATTAGATTCGCGGTCTAGAGCTGGATTTTGGAAAAATGATTGAGCTGCTGTACAATATAACAATAACGTAATTAATAAACAACGTAAGAACAATACAATACAATAATCTATTATTTTATTATTTTATTATTATAATTTATTATTCATCAGACTCGCCGTCATCACTCATAATTCGAGGAATGTTCAAAGATCTGGCCTTCTTTATCGCCTCCTCGCGAGTAGATCATAACTCACAAACAGTCCAGTCTTGCGTCTCTCTTGAAAAAACGTGAAGACTGCATCATCAATTTCAGGAAATCGTCCTTTCTTGGGTCCAGTGAATTTCCTTCGTGACGCCTCACACCCGCTGATCGCTGCCTTGTGTTTCCGCCATAGTCGAACGTTGCTTTCATCAACTCCAAAAATTGCAGCGGCTTTGCGGTTTCCATTCTCCTCTGCGCACCGAATAACTTCACGTTTGAACTTTGCCGTATATGAGAGTCGTTTAGATTTCAGGTGTCCCTCTTCCATAACTACGGTACATGACAAATTGGAACAAGCACCTCCCACGTTTCAACAACTAAAGATCAGCTGGCTTCAGACGAGATTGCGCACGTCTGTTGAGAAAGGCCCCGCCTCTATCGGTATGACTCATCGGCCACAGGCGTAGCGTCGGATTTTAACGCATTGGTAACATCCAATATTATTCAATCAGTCGCCCCGTGGGCAAGGGGTGGTTGAAGGAAAGGTGCGGATTAGAATCGCGAACTAACTTTTTTTTTTCGTTTAAGAAGTCGCCAAAAACTGGGTGCGGATTAGATTCGAGAATATTCGGTACATTGAAAAACCTTGAATTGAGAAAAATTATACATTATTTGTATGGAGATCTGGCATGGACCACAAAAATGAACCTACAATGCAGGAACATCTTAAGTTAAGAAACTGTAAATTAGGATTCTCCTGTGTTTCTGTTTACGGTTTGTTTTACAACTCTTAGCATTGAATGACAGGATGATTAGTAAATGCTGAATTGTTAATTAGGTAGAGGGACTCTGGCTCTAATTTAAGATACTATTATGGCATTTGCCTGGAGTGACTTAATAAAAATGACAAAACACCACACTTGTGATACATCTTTAAGGTCTTCACATGTTACTGACCACCAGAAAGGTGTGACAAATGAAAACTGAGGCCTCTTTTCTTCTGGGACTTTTGGACCCTTGAAGGTGAGACTGCTGTATTGTCCCAAAATGTCAGGTACCAATCACTCAGTGACACTGTGCCACATCCCTGAGAAGTGGAGGCCTCAACTACACCACTGCGAATGAAGAGCTTTTACTTTGGCATTATTCTGTGCAGTGTAAAGTAAGCTTTATTCTGTACTAAGATAATAGCAAATGAATGATGAGTTGTGATAGGCTCCAGAGCTTTAGTGTTTGCATTCTCACTGAGTAATGTGTTTATGTGAAGAAGGATACCAGTGCACAGACCCCCTGTTCTTTTGCCCTGAAGGTGTGAAAACCTGATGTTTGGATTCCTGGTACTCCACTGTTATAAAAATGGGTGGCCTGGGTCCTTTATCCCATAGTGAGACAAATATTTTGGTTGCTGAAAAGTGGGTCATGAATTCTGCCTGGTGCCTTGTTGTGGCTGTTACTTTTTACCAGAGCAGGATTAGTTTCTTCCTTTTATTTCGGTGTTATCTATTAAACACCATAGGCCAGGCATAAAATAATGGCAAAGGAAATTGAATATACAATGACTGATGCTGTGTCAGGAGTAATCAGGTGAGATTGCCATAACTCTGTAAACCAACTCATTAACAGAAAACAGGAAATTGAGTCACCAGCCAAAAATTTTGTTTATTATTGGTTATGAGGCAACCATACTTTGTAAACATAGTAGATTTACTAAAATAGAACACTTTATTTTCCTATTGGTTGTGAAAGTGGTAACACAAAAATCAGGATGTGCCAGTTGATCTGACTCACCTTTTGACTAACATCTGTTATCCACTGTCTTGTTTGAAAATCCCAGAATAATGTACAGAAAGCTGTTGTGTTGATCTTTGTAAATGAGAAGTGTGTGTGTGCTTACAAGGTTTCTGCACCAAACATTATTGACAGTTTGTAGAAGTGCCCTTTATTTTGGAGGATCATGCTGCTTTAGTCATCAGGGTAAGAGACTAGTGACAGTAGTTTCTGCAGATCTTGTACTTCCAGGGACCTACACTGTTTGCCCTTTGTTTGCAGCCTCTATGCGCCTGTGCATGGGGTCACGGCGTGGGTTTATATGCCGCATGAAAGTTGGGAACATTGCTGCTGACAACATGGCAGTAGGGCACCTGAACCGTTTGAAGCAACGCAACAGTCTTGGTCCATCCCGTGATGGTCAGAACTATGCAGTTGTTCACTGTACGGGCTACATCAAAAACTGGCCTCCTTCAGGTAGGCGACGATTGCAGTTTCTTTGACTGCTTGACTGTGGCTGGAGATGGAGGCACTGTGCTTCTCCAAAATGCTGGTAAATATGTACCAGCCAGCATGGTGTAATATCTCAGAAGACTTTGAATCTTCAAGTTTCAACTTTCCTTGTAGTTTAAAATATCCATGTGCACTTTGATGGCTGGATAACTGTGGGTGTGCACAAGGTAGGAAGAAAGTATATCATCTGAAAAGGCCTTGCATAAACTTTTTATCAACTGATTCTGAAATTTTGAGCTTTAAAATTTTATTTTAACAACTTGTAAAGTTGAAGGAAAAGTTGTTATTGTACTTAATTCAGCACCATGGCATGAAGAAATGAAATGGGGAAATGAAGGTATAGCTCCACACTTTCGTAACCTTTCACTCCTGTAATCAGTTGCACACTTTGACTGTTTTATCCCACAAGGAAAGAGCCTTTGGTACCTATTGGGTGTGGTATTGTGTTGGTCCTAGAGCCATGTTGTGGGAAAGTGAAAATTTTTTTTTATATTTTTGCCCTGCCAGAGATCAAACTCTCACTCATCAGCCATGCAGTCCATAGTGTGGTCACTATACTGACCAAGCAATTCTAGCTCTGTATAATGTTTTAAGTAAGGAAGTGATGATAACTTCAATCACAGTGCTAGTGTGTCACAACTTTGCATTTTGAAGTCTGTACTTCATTTGTGGTGTGGTTATTGTAGGCAGTAGTTATGCCAGCTTGGTGTTTGTGTACGTAGAAGTTGCCTGGTCATTCCTCTACACTGCAGCCTATCTCACTCACATGTGCGGATTACTTTGGGAGTTGTCAGTAGCTTTTTCTTTTAATTACAAATTAGCCAGTTCTTTAAATCATAAGATTGCAGGCCTGCATGCTGAATCTTGTATTTTGTTTAATTAATGTTTTTTTGCTACATTGTCCCCAGAGAAATATTAACTTGGCTTAACTGTTGCAGGAGTGCAGATGGACCGAGGGGGAGATGATGATGGTCATGCTTCTCACTGCTGCCTTGTGGCCATTGGACGCCTGCAAGTAACATCAACACCCAACACCAGTGACCTTAGTGGTGCCAACAACAATGCTGAGTTCATCTCTCGCCACTCCATGGAGGGAAAATTTACATTTGTGGACCAGCGTGTGATGGCCCTTCTTGGTTACACACCACCTGAGCTGCTTGGGAAGTCGTGTTTTGACTTTTTCCACCCTGAAGATCAGACCCATATGAAGGAGAGCTTTGAGCAGGGTGAGTGTGTGCCATGTCATCAGGATCTATGTGCTGTTTCAGTTTGCCATTGCCAAGTATGGTGCAAGTTGGCACTAGCGATTGTTCTCTGATTTTAGCAGAATGTGGAATAAAATTTTATTACAGTAATTGCTGGTACATTTTTTGTATGTTTGACTAAGCTTGCAGACTATCTGCTTCCTTCTCCACCCCTCCCCCTCCGTCATTTCCATTTTAGCATTTGATGAACGACCGTCTCCAGTCTCTTTGATATCCAACAGTCTTCCCTTTTCAGTTTTTAGGCAACTCTTTCCTCTCTTCCACATGTCTTCCTATATTTAGGTGAACAATCTTGCTCTCAATCATCCCTTAAGTCTTTCCTGTACAGTTTATTTGTATTTCCCTTCTCTGTATCATTGTTACTATCCATTCTTTTTACAGTGCCAAACCATTGCAGTATTTTCACTCTGTACCCTGTTAACAAATTCTGAATCCCAGCTTCTTTTATAGAAATATAATTTCTAATTTTATTCCTTCTTGTCTTTGCTTCTTTGCATTTTTAGAAATTTAGGATTTTGCATTTGTTTCTCTGCCAGGGTTTTATATTAACTCAGTTTCTTCCAAAAACCTGATGAAAAATTGGCTGTACATTATACTTGTGCATGTTGTTGTTGTTGTTGTTGTTGTTGGTTGGTGTTTTGTGTTGTTTGTTGTTTTGTTTTGTTTTTTGCTCTTTTTTTTTTTTTTTTTTTTTTTTGTGGTGTGGTGGTGGTGGTGGTGTGGGAGTTTAAATTGAAATAACAAACAAGGTGGAACGTAACATGAGTTTAATTGTGCTGTGATTTTATCAGTAGGTGCTTTAAGGAAAACATATTATTGCATGTGGTATTTGCAAAGAACAGTGAGAAGTAACATGACAGGCAATGTACCTATTAATGTAACATTGAGGGGCCTTTATGTAACCATTGTTGCCATGGAAAAAAACAATAAGTATTACATATTTTGGATATGTGTCTGTAGCCTTAGTTATCCAGCATGCACAGCACATGCGCCATATTGTATTGTCATCTGTGGCCTGTCTGACTCTGCCATATTTTTCCACATTATCTTACAAACGGCATGATATAAAATGTGTGTTTTGATTTTCTCAATAACTTTTGTCTGAAACATTTCTCATTCTGAGAAGAATTCAGCAAGATATTATAAATGTACATATGTCTTAAGGTAAAATACCTGTTATTCTTGTGAGATTTTAATGAAACTTCGAATTTTCTCAACAGATTTTCGATAAACTGCTCAAATATCAAATTTCATGAAACTCCGTTCATTGTGAGCTGAGTTGTTCCATGCAGACAGACAGACAGATGGACAGAGACAGACAGACATGACAAAGCTAATAGTCACTTTTCGCAATTTTGTGAATGGCCTGAAAATTATGAACTGAGAATTAGCAGTATCAAACTATGATGAACTTCTGTGTTCATAAAAATCAGATTTGCAGTTCTCACAGAGGTGACTATGAAGATAGCCATCTTCTGGGATGTGACACCGTGTGGTCTGGTAAATGTGTACCGAGAGGGAGGCAGCAAGTTTCTCAGACACATATACATATACCAGACTACATGGCATTATATCCAAGAAGATGGTTTTCTTCATAAAAATTGATGCTTTTTTGATGATAGACTTGGTACGCCAGAGACTTGGATTAGTTCTTCATGGGTACCCAGTGAACTGCATGTATATTCTGTGTTTGTTGTTGCTTGCAGTGCTCAAGCTGAAGGGGCAAGTGATGTCCGTCATGTATCGGTTCCGTGCCAAGAGCCGAGAGTGGGTGTGGTTGCGCACATCTGCATTTGCATTCCTCAACCCGTACACAGATGATGTGGAGTACATTGTATGTACCAACACCAGTGCCAAGTGAGTCACATGTCTCTTGGTTGCTCACATTGTTTATTGTGTTTGACTGAGATGAACCACAGGGACTGAGTAAGTTGGCCAAAATAGTTGCTTTTCTCACTTATATTCAGGTGTGTCCTGGGACACTGGCTATCCTGATGGAGGATTTTGCCAGTCCCTCCGAGCAGATGTAAGGACAGTACTTTATAGGCCACCATCACTTCCTTCCATATACATTCCAATTCATTATTCATTAGTCCTTAATTTGACAGTATGTAGGCTGATCTACTGCCAGCATATTTAAATAAACCCCAAGTTCTGTGCAACATGTGTGCAACATGTATAATGTTGCCTGGACATACCTGTAAATTCTAGTCTGTAAGTCATATAGTTGTGTGAAAAATGGTATTGAAGAATATGTGTGTTATGTTTATGTATGCTATGTTGCAGGTCACTGCACTCACAGCAGGCAGATGGAACAGGAACTGAGCCTGGGGAGCAGGTGGCTGCATACCAGCAGCCAGGCCTTGACTATAGCCTGCAGCGACGAGACACCACACCTGTGTACCCCCACATGATAACGTCCACGCAACACATACAGAGTGAGTATGGCAAATGTGATAATGCTCCCTGCCTTGCAGATGTTGACAGATGTTTTCTGAGGTGCAAGCATCCATGAAACAGTGTCTGCCGTCCCCATGGGTGTGATGATGATTGGCAGAGGGGACGTACAGCTTACCGTAGGCTCTGAGCGAGAATAGAGGCTGGTTTTACTTTATCAATGCTGGGGGGGGGCGGGGGAGAAAAGGCATATGGAAAAATTAATATTGGACCCAGTTGGTCTTGAATATGAAACATATGGGACAGAAATCGGCACCTTAGTCCTGAATCACCAACTCTCCTTTGTTAATTTTTACAGCTGATGTGTATGCACACTAGCATAATAAAGACATTTTGGGAGAAAATGTAATTGGATGTTTCCTCCTCATGAGTGGACAGAGACAACTGTAAATGTGGTACCCTGATCAGTGTTTTAAACTTATCTATTGCAGGTTCCCAACAGCAGCAGCCGACAGCGGCTGCCCGCCCGGGTTCAGCGAATGTTTACAGTAGCTATGACCCAACACATTCACCAATTGGCTACAGCTCCCCTACCACACAACAGACCACTTCAGGTGCTGTGCTGAGTCGCATCAGTAAGGCCAACACAACCAGCCCCACACCTGCCCAGGCTGCCTGGAGCCTCAGACAGGTCAGTCAGGTTCTACACTTTTCTGTTGTTACTATTCCAGGCTTACTCATTCTAGCTGTGAGTTCATTTGTCAAACAGTTTATACAATGAAACCATTTTGGTAACAGAAAGTATAAAACTACTGCCCTCTGGTGTTCTGTATGTGAACTACTAAAAGAGTTATCAAATAACAGAGCAAATATAAAACACTTGGCATGGGATCATTATGTGGTGATAAATTCATAAGGTTGCAGCCACAGGGCTTCTGACAGGGTAGGGAAGCATTCAGGAGCAAGTTAGTGAGAAGTATGCAGTTGCATATCTGCATCATTTGTAAATCTGGATGGTAGAACAAAGCAGCAGTAAAGCACTTTCTGGACCACCCTGCAGTTGTCCTTTCTTTTACATTACAAAGTTTGTAGCATTAACAAAACTCAGGTTTAGTATTAATTTATTGTTTATAAAAAATAATATTACACAGTAAAATTGTGTTACTGAAAGAAGCTAATTAATGCAGTCTTCTTTGTATTTATTTACATGGTTTAAAATAATAGGCAGGGTAACACAGTGTTCTTGTGTTTACTTGTAGCTAGCTGTCTGTGGGTAAGCATACTTATGGCAGTCAGGATGCATACATAAAGTAACCACAAAATGTATCTTGAATGAATTTCCCAGGAATTTGGTTAGGGCAATGGCCTCCTGCTTAGCAGGGAGAGCTCGAGAAGACCTCACCAGGGGAGCTAGTCCTGGAGAAATAGATGTTCCAATTCCTGTTGGAATCTCCTTTGGATGTTTTTCCACTATGAACCAATTTGTGCCTCGTGTGTGCTCTGTCCACCAGTCGTCTTCTTGAAGACTTCCAACCACCTGGTATTCGGTCTTCCAAGATTCATTTTCGTGGTCCTTGGCTCCCACATTGTAGCTGCATAGTGTCCATTTTGATTGGCCCATTCATGCTACATGTCCTTCCCATCTCCACTTGAGCATCTCTGCTCATTCATCTGCGTTTGTCATGCTGGTCATTTTTCTAACGTAGGTGTTTCGAACCTTTTCTTGATGGTCATTCCTAAAATATTCCTTTCCATTTTGTGTTGACAGACTTCTAACATTTTCGTGTTTTTACCAGTGAGGGACCATGTCTGGTCTCCATAAAGTATGGTCAGGAGCACACAGCATTCCACTACCTCCTCCTTTGTTGCTGTTGTTTGATACTTGATAAGATATACTTAGGCTCCAGAATTTTTTCATGCAAGACTGATTCTTCTTTTGATTTCTCTTCCTGGAGTCCTGTTAAATGGTATGACTTGTCCAAGATATACCGTATCTCGAATCTAATCCGCATCCGAATCTAATCCGCACCCAGTTTTTGGTGACTTCTTAAACGAAAAAAAAAAAAAAGTTAGTTCGCGATTCTAATCCGCACCTTTCCTTCAACCACCCCTTGCCCACGGGGCGACTGATTGAATAATATTGGATGTTACCAATGCGTTAAAATCCGACGCTACGCCTGTGGCCGATGAGTCATGCCGATAGAGGCGGGGCCTTTCTCAACAGACGTGCGCAATCTCGTCTGAAGCCAGCTGAGCCTTAGTTGTTGAAACGTGGGAGGTGCTTGTTCCAATTTGTCGTGTACCGTAGTTATGGAAGAGGGACACCTGAAATCTAAACGACTCTCATATACGGCAAAGTTCAAACGTGAAGTTATTCTGTGCGCAGAGGAGAATGGAAACCGCAAAGCCGCTGCAATTTTTGGAGTTGATGAAAGCAACGTTCGACTATGGCGGAAACACAAGGCAGCGATCAGCAGGTGTGAGGCGTCACGAAGGAAATTCACTGGACCCAATTATTATATTATTATAATAATAAATAATAAAATAATAGATTATTGTATTGTATTGTTCTTACGGCACGTACAGCAGCTCAATCATTTTTCCAAAATCCAGCTCTAGACCGCGAATCTAATCCGCACGCGAATCTAATCCACATCTGATTTTTTAGCCCTCTAAAACTGTAAAAAGGGTGCGGATTAGATTCGAGAATATACGGTACTTATTCTGGGACATAGTTGAGTGTTTTTCCTTCCACCACAATTGGGACTGCCATTCTGTTACGAGTAGTCATGACCATTATTTTCCTGGCATTCATCTTGAGTCCAGTTGCTTTGCTAACAGTGTGCAGCTCTTGAAGCATTTTTTCCAGTTCCATTCCCGACTTTGTGAACAAGACAATGTCATCTACAAACCGTAAATTTGATGACCCTCTGCCACTTATATTCAGGCCATAGTTCCTTCTTCAATTCAGCTTCCTAAAAACGTCTTCCAGAAGGTATGTAAACAGTTTTGGTGAAGTTGGGTCACCCTGTTTCACTCCTGTCTATAATTTGAAGGTTTCTCCTTCCTTATCTGTTCTTACTTTGGCAGAACTGTTCTTGTAGATCATGCTCAGAAGCCTGATATGCTTATTTGGGATGCCTTGGCCATTTAGTGCCTCCAGGAGGCGCTCTTGCTGTGTGGAGCCAAAGGCTTGGTTTAATCGATGGATGTAATATATAAGCCCATGTTGAATTCTTGCTTCTTTTCAGCACTTGGTTAATTGTCTGAATGTCATCCATTATGCTAAATCCTGTGCAGAAGCCGGCCTGTTTGGCAGGTTAGTTCTCATCAGGTGTCTTAGTTAACCTTCTTATGATGACTTTCAAGAACTGTCTTACAAAAAACACTTCTGGCTTTGTGAACTGTGAATTGTCAGATGGTTCCAGATATTAATATCTGTAATCACCAGTGCCAGCCACCGTATCACACAGTGCCATTCTTGTTCCATACCTGGTGAAATGTATCGCCTCTGCTAGATGCAGCAATTTATGAATTCTAGTTCAGATGGCATGCAAAGCAGCAGTGGTCTGACTTGGACATGAACATCCTCATGACAGAAATATGTCTAGGGTCCTTAATTTATCTAGCCCACATCATTGATTACTTTCTCTCTGCTTTGTTATTGTATGGAACTTGGCTGACTGAGTCAGCTGCGTACACCCAATCTCTTGCAGAGGTTGGATATGTGTAGTCATGAATTTGGTTAGCTTTCAGTTGCAGTGTTAGTACCAATGACTGTAAACATGTCATCATTTGGTCTGCAGTTGCAACATTATGTGCTTCTGTATGATGTACATGTGAAATGGCAATCCTACGAGAAACATCATAAATTGAGACAGAAAGTTTCCTGATGCACATGTTCCAACACAGAAACAGTGTGCAAATAGGTGAAAAGGCTTTGAGCAGCTGATTCAGTTCTAGTCAGGAAGAAAACATGCAGAAGACACATGCTGAGGAAAAGCTTGAAATTGATGCTAGATTGGTGACATCTCCCAGAAAATAGTTGGTTCGACTTGTACAGCAAACGGCTGTGTCTGTATCTTCAGCGCGCATTGCAACAAAACTGCTGCTACAACACAGATTGTGAAACAAGTGAATTTTGCAAACTGTTACCTGTGTGCATTGCATGATGCAGAAATAGACCCCATACTTGTACTGTTTAGCAACAAAGCCTGGTTTTCATCTCGGTGGATACATGAACTCTCAAAATAACAGGTATTGGTGTGCAGAAAATCCGTTGTGTATCCACAAGTGTGATTACATGATGTGAGGTTGGTGTGTGGTGTGCTGTGAGCGCAGCTGGGATCATTAGGCCTCCTTTCTTTCAGGAGATTACAAATTCACACTGATGTGATAACACACATTCCAGCACCATTTTTTTGATTACCTGTTCTATTACAAGAAAGCGTATACCTTTTTGTCATCAATACAGTGCAACAGTGCATGCAGCAAACAATTTTGTGTGTTGTTGAGGATGTGTTTTTGGTGACAGAATAATAAGCAGGGGATTGTGGCCTCCACATGTACCAAATCTGAACCTGTGCAGTTTGTACTTATGGGACATGTTAAAGGGTAAATTGTATAGCAGTAATCCTCACAATGAAGACAGCCCAAAAACAAAAATCATTTAGCATGTACAGGTAGTTCTCGTTTTACGCGATTTTGTTTTAATGCGACTTGAAAATTTACACCACTTTTTTAATTTACGGTTTAACGCGATTTGGCATAGACGATCCGTGGTCGCGCTTATTAAATTTACGTGATAATTTTCGGTTTAACACGATTTGGCCTAGACAATCGGCAGTTATGCTTATCTTCTGTAGGAGCTAGCAGGAAGTGACTTCACCATCATGCCATCGGTCACGTGTATGGATTGATTACATTAGTGATATAATCACGCGGCTCATTTAGTTTCCTCTTCAACAGCATAGGCTCTTCTTACCAACATGAGTGATAAACGTAAATCTGCATCACCTAGTGCAATCCAAGTGAAAAATTGGCAAATGACAATCAGTATTGAGGAGAACTTAGCCGTAATAAGCCAACTGGAGAAAGGTGAACAAATTGTTGACAAATGCCGTAATGTTAGACTCGTTGATAGTAGCGTACATACAATTTGTGATAATGCTGATAGAATTAAAGAAAGTGCTAAGTCAGGAACTAAAGTATCTGTTTGTATAGCAAGACTGTAACAGTCCTATCGGAATGAACCATATCAAAAACTATGGATGTGAGTCTCTTACATATTTATTGCATTACAAATAAATAAATAAATAAATAAATAAATGTACTGTATAGAAATGTATACAGAAAGTCCCCGACTTACGTAAGTGGATTGTTCCGCAACCCTATGCTTAAGTCGATTTTTACGTAACTTGGAGCCATGTTTTTTTATATACTTTATACACAATAATAATTGATATAATAATAATAATAATTTTAATAACAATTAATAAAAACATAGTAATAATTAATAATCAGTACTGGAGTCACTGTCGTATTCAATTGAGGCAGAGGCAGGAGTGGGTGTGGTGGTGGTAGTGGCACAAGAAGTTTTTTTACGTAAGTCCGGATCTACGTAAGTCGGGGTCCGTCTGTATATGCTGTATATACAGTACATATATATTCTATAGGTCCGTATGTCTACTAGTGGTATAGTTATACACTATATAGGATGAGGTTGTCAGTGCACTAACCCCCAGGAAATACATTGTTTTAAATGGGAATTTTGTGTTTGATTTACACGACATTTTTCAGGAGAGTAACCCTGGCATAAAGCGAGAACTAACTGTAGTGTCTTCAGTTTCACCAGCAGAACATCTAATGAGGATCAAGTTTGTTAGGTGTGATAGCAAGCCAAAGAAAACCATTTCCATCACCTTGTTTAAATGTGGTCAGTGAAACCTAATGTTTACTGCAATACAGTGAAATAAAATGCAGGACCCAGACTCATGGCAAATTTTGATACTGCTGTACTACCTGCCACAATGCAGAGTGGTCCATGGAATAACCAACAGTATGGGCCAGACAGACTAATGACCCTGTATATCCAGCAGGTTTGAATGCATCCAGAAAGTTAAGTTGGGTGATGTAGAGTAAAACCCCCATTCAAGGTATCTTTCAGGGAAGAGACTTGAACACTGAACTGAGGAAAATCTTAATAGTAGAACTACTGTGAGAATGTTAAAGAGGGGAAATCATTAAATGGTGGTTTGTTTTTTATGTTACTAAAGGTGAAGCCTGTAATTTTGTGGGCACAGCAGGGACACCATATTACAGGTGCCTGTAATAATATGTGATCAGGTCATAAAGGTTAATAATATGCTTCCACGGCCAATGGCATTTCTGGCAGCCCCCCCATTGTGTGTAAGTTAATGACAGGTTCTTATTGCTGCAGCCTGTGACGGAGGGCTACCAGTACAGCCAGCTGAGCCCATCACGGTCACCCAGTGGACCCACTTACACCCAGTTGAGTGCAGGTGCCCGGGGAGGGCCCTACCATGCCCCAACCACTGCCCCTGGCAACACTGGTTAGTATGGAGCCATTGTCATGTAGTCTGTTATATACATCACTTGATGTCTGCCTCTGGTAGGAGATGTTTATGTGTCTGCTATATAAAGCAGTCATCAGACAGCTTCTTCAGGAACAGATGTTGCTGCTTACAGTGTTAATGTCTGTGACTTGTATCGTTATTTGGTAAGATGCATGTTTGATGTTCTGCTGTTTCCTAGTTTTGCCACTGGTTGACTTGTTTGCTGTCTGTGCCACTTGAATGAACAGTTATTGAAGTTTGACACTGGTCGTACATTTATAGAAAGCTTGCCTGAAGGAGACTGTTGTGATGATGTGTTGCAGGGATGTGGGCCTGGCAGGGTTCTGGTCAACCAGCAGATCCTGGTCCAGGGTCTAGTGGATCAGCAGGACACACTGGGACTTCTGGAGGTTCAGTCACTGCAGGTGGGGCAGCATCAGGCCAGGGGTCTGGGGGTCCTCCACAGCAACAGCAGGAGCTCTCAGACATGCTACAGATGTTGGATCAAGGAGGTGCCACTTCATTTGAAGACCTGAACATGTTTAATACAAGCTTTGAGTAGCGCAGACTTGACATGTGTTACAAGGTTGTGGCATGGACTGTCTGATTACTTCATTCCCATCTGTAGCATGAGACAGGTGTCAGCATTTACAGCACATGAATCTGTTGCACAGGATTGCCAGGCATTCTAGCGTAGTTACATAGATGCTACATCATTCCAGTCCCATTCCTAGAGATCTGTAAATGGTCTGGAAGATGACAATCAAGGTCATGGTGTCAAGGTACCAAGGCGTACAGGAAAGTAAACCTTTGTCACATCACAGCCATTTTACCCTTTTGGAAATATGACGTAGTGTCCATTGGATAGGAGGCTGGGGAGGCCCCATGGCCTGTCTGAATGTGATGGCAAATAGAAAAATCCCTGCACACGCTTGAATATGATTCTGTTCAACTACCAGCATTATAGACAAAAATTTATAAATTCCAGTATGTACAATCTCAGGCTTTTCAGACTTCATCATTTTGATGTTTTCAAGATCATATCCTAACTTTATTTTAGAGGTGAAGGCATTCAGTCTGTGTCAAATCAATCTGCATGCATATCTGATGGGGTATTGATCTGAGATTCCTCTGCATGAGAGTCGAGGATCTTATATTCCGAGTCTACTGGGCTCCCCTACAGGTAAATGATGACTTACATGAATGTGTGTATCTTAGATTGAGGTTTTTCTGGTAGTGGCTATGAAAAATACTGTTATCTGGGATTTGATGCTGTGTAGTCTCATAGAAATTTACCAGCATTTGAGGAGGAACTTGCCTCTCTCAGGATAGAGAAGTATACTGTGTGGCATCACATAAGACAGTAATCTTCTTGAAATGTTTGTTCAGGGTGCAGACATGCATAGGTGCAGTGGTCATGCTTGCCCAGGATGGAATGTGTTCTTGCTCCTTGTCAGTGCAACTCACTTTTCAGATCTATAAGAAATTACACTGGACTGCAAATTGGCAACCCTGTGCAAGATGAGCCACGAGAATACTGGTCAGTGTAAGTGACGAAGTCTACATATCTTGCGTAAATGTTTTAATATTGTAGTGTTGTAGTCCACAGACATCTCTAAGCTAAACTGTGTCATCATGGCAAGCCTGTTGCAGGATTGGCTGTGGTGTGCATTCATTTAACGAAGGAAAAACATATTGAATTCCATTTTTATAAACCAACTTCAGTATTCATGTTGGCAGGCTGTTGTAATTAAGGTTTGTCCAATTTAGGTTTTTCCATAAATGAACTGGTGTGGATATGCCCTTTCAGAACTGTTTTACTAGGAAAAGTGTTTGGACATCTGGCCTGTAGCATTTCTTAGGTTTATCAGTAGCTTACACTTCCTGTCTCATTTGATGCTAAATTACAGTTGCAGTTGAATGAGCAGCATTAATGTCCTATCACCTGATATTGTAGTTGTGCTGTCTCAGATTTTATTCAGTCCCTCCCAGTGAATGCCTGTATGGGACACAACTGCAGTCTTCCATTCAGTACTATGACTTGATGTAGAATTTGGACCATTGTCCCTACACTGTTGAACAGGTCCTCGTATTGTCAGTTTCTTAGCTAGGTGAAGCCTGTGTTCTATATTGGCATGGATGAGAATTGACCTTTGTTGTCTGGGAATAATGATTTGGAAGTCTGCTGGTTCTACAGGGCTGATGACACGTGTTAACCTACAGTTGACAGTGTTGAAAAAATGCAATGCTCAGCCAGCTGGACCACACATTCAACGTTGAAGTAATGCAAGGCACAACCAGGAAAGATTAAGGAAGACTTTCGCAGAAAATAAATTGCACCTGTATGGAATGTAGTTATAATATTGTCTGGAAGGTAACCGTTTTGACAGCCATCCAGCCAGTGTGGCCTGCGTTACAGCAGACATGTGGGCAAAATGAGATGTGACCTGGCCAAGCCTGCAGCCTGCCATGTAACTTGTGCTTTACATAGCAAACATTTCCGTTTCATTGACATGACATATAACATTCTTTGTGGCAGCAGTCAAGCCACTCACTTTACAATAAATTATTTTTGTGACTTGCTACAGTTGTGTTTATCTGTATTTATACCACACTATTTTATTATGAGGAAGGAAGTAAAGGATTCTTTGTTTTGCATTGCTCATAGTGATTAACCTTTTTATGAAATGTTGATAATTTGTACAGTAAGATTAATTTTTTTTATGAACAGAGGAACACATAGTATTGAGGTTTTATTTTGTACACGTAGAGGGAAGAAATAAAGGACCAGAAAGTATATATACATGACACACTTCTCCCAGCTTCCTTTCTTGTCTGTAGAATTGTGGATTTTTTGTCCTGTTGGTGTTGATGCACTAGTGGTGTTGTATGTAGGTGAATGAAGCTGCCTCCTGCCAGACCAGAGAGATGCCTGACCCCAGTATGTAGTGACAGTGGGGTTTATGTTAAAACTATTGCACAGGATGGAGGCAGTTTCAAGTTTAAATTATCCCAAATTCACTAGTGCAGTATGGTACGCAGTGGCCGGTGACAGTACGATGTGCAGAGGCTGGTATTGAAGGGTTAATAGAAAACATAAGTACATTTTAGCCCCTGTGTTAACCTACTGTGTGTATATATATATATATATAATATATTTTTCCCCCCCCCCCCCCCCCCCTCCCTAGGCTCGACAGCCCTATATGGGCCAGGGCCTCCTCGTTTCGTCGAGGCTTCACGATCACACACTTTAGACACACCACAGTCGGTAGGACTCCTCTGGACGAGGGACCAGCTCGTCGCAGAGACCTCTACCTGACAACACACAACACTCACAAGAGACAGACATCCATGCCACCGGTGGGATTCGAACCCACGATCCTAGTAAGCGAGCGGCCGAAACCCACGCCTTAGACCGCACGGCCACCGGGATCGGCAACCTACTGTATATACTGTACCTATTTATTATTCTGAAGGGCAAAAGGCAAATTATTACTTTCATTGTAGTGTGTCCCTAGTGTGGGTTACCTAACTAAACTCGATATCCATCTAAAGAGGTTCTACCAGTAGTGTAGCTTTGCAGCCTCACACTGGCTCTGTCTTAATTCTACGGCATCTTTTACTATAGTGCTCCCACCAGTCAGTTTTGTAATTTTCAGCATATTACTGACAACTGCTGTGCATAATTTATGTCACCACATGTTCTACATAACTTCTCTATTTAAACAAGTACTTAAAGTTTTGCTGCCACCACCTTTGGGAATGTTAAACTAAACTGAAAACATTCATATTACCATCTATCCAAGTTACTTGGTAAATTTTGTCTGTCTTGCAACTCTTACTGTACTCGTGCAAATAATGTGAAAATAGTTTCCTCGAAAGCTCATTGCTGTGGTTGGTATTGTAATTTCCCCGAAAAGTTAAGCAGTTGTAAATTTCAGAATTTCAACTGGGTTTAGTACATCAAATTTCCAACCATAATTTTACCTATTCTCCCATATCTACAACAATCTAGTTATGGAGGTACTTGGACTAGAATATGTCTTCATCTTTCTTACAGCTTAGGTCCTAGCGGACCGCAGACAGACACTGGTTACATCTTTCTAAAATTGAATCTATATTCTCATCTATTCTATTCTACACACACACATATATATAAGTAACAGACTAAAGTTTCCATTTTTACACTTGTGTTTGCTTAGGTAGTGGGGGTCGTAACAACACTAAGGCTGGATCATCTTTATATTCTACTTAACCCGTCGTATTTCAATGTTAAACTAAATTTGGGAAAAACTATATTGGAACAGTTTACTCCATGTTGCACAATTTCACATGCAACACACACCACTCACCTGGTATGAGCTATCAAGCTCATCTAGGTTTTTCTCAAAGCACTCGGTATTTGCTTCTGTTCTTGATGCAAGCTGGAACACAGAAGACACTGTCGGTGCTAACAGCCCTCACGCGCTCGCCAGAACGTAGCGCTGTCTAGTTCACTTAGCAACAGCATAAAGCAAACCCAACAAGCAGCTGCTGCTACTAAGGCATGCAACATGATACATCCTTCCTGTTGTTAGCACATGTAACTCAACCTAGCTTGTATCATAACTAAAGTTCAAAATTTATCATTAACACTCCAAATAAAATTTAGAAAAATAATTTTGCGTAGTTACACAAAACACTACGGCACTACAATTTAATTGTTGTTTATATCCACTGAGTTGTATACAGTGCTGTTGGCAGCATGTTGCCACTTGCTGCCATATCTATCATATAAAAGTGCAAAATATGGTGCAGTGAAATCTGTATTTATGGAATAGTTACGGCAAGCAAGGGCTCTACATCTACCAGTTGTGCTTGTAAAAATAAAGTCTTGTCTTAGGTACAGGGGCCGGGTAGCTCAGTCGGTATAGCGACTTGCTACGGGCTGGACGGTCCGGGGATCGAATCCCAGTGGTGGCAAGATTTTCAGCACCTGTCCAGACCGGCCCTGGGGCCTACCCAGCCTCCTGTACAATGGGTACCGGGTCATTCCCGGGGTAAAGCGGCCGGAACCTGGCGTTGACCACTCACCCCCATCTACCGCCGAGGTTAAAGAAAGAGTACAGCTATACCTCTACTCCCCGTCTTGGCCTTCATGGCCTGTTCTAGGGAGAATTTTACCATTACCTTAGGTACAGGCATGTGTCAAATTCAGTAGGAAGGTAAAGACGTGAAATGTGGTTTGGTGGTGAAAAGTATTATTTAATGTTGAATTTATATGGAATAATTACCTTTTCACTCTTGCGTTTGAAGAAATTTTTCCAGCTCAATAAGTTTAATTTGTTGAATTTTTCCAAATCTCTCTTAAGAGGGTTTCACTGTAAAATAGAAATTAGAGTTGAGATTTGATATTTGACATGGGGGTGAAAAATTTGACTAGTCTACTGGGTCATGACGTCACGTAGTCTGGGAATTCGGTGCCAACATTTCAGATGGACCTCGTATTTACAGACCTGGTGCCATAACCCATATGGGAGCTTTCTCTCCATGTTTCAAACATCATGGCGGGCAACGCTTATAACACCAACGCTCACACGACCCACGCGGTAAAGCGGCACCGAGCGTGATCGGGTGCGGGTGTACACCCAGAATTTTTCCTTGGGGGGGGGGGGGGTTGGGGGCTGACCCCAAGGCCATATATAATTTATGTTTGATTTTAAAAAGCTATGTTACGAAAATCGTGTTGTAAGTACAACATAACACTGTCCGCAAATGCATTTATACACATACGAATATAACTACATGTTGCATGACTCAATCATAGTGTCCTATCTTCTTGTCTTTTATTTATTTTTCAAAATTCTAACGTACTAGTCATCAACCGATTTCAGTGGCTGATTTCGGCTGAAGGGGGAATCACGTAAAACTTTTTTTATATCATAAAAACACAAAATTTGTGTTTTTTTAAATTTCTGTTTCGGGAGATTTTGGGGGGGGGGCTTCAGCCCCTTCCTTGGGTGCGCCCCTCATCGGGTGGCTTCAGGGTCGGGAACGAGGCATCAGCATTCATCCCAACGCCAAGCCAAAGAGCTAACTAAGGGCAGAGTCTTGCGCCAAGTGCAAGTCGACGTCCCTCGGTGTGTTAAGCCATTCGTGCGTTTGACCGCATCGCTGGGCACAAGTAACGCACACCTTATACTATAATTGGTTATTTCGCTTACGTTAAGGGTTTGCAGTCTCGGTTGAAAACCTCGACTTGGGCCTAGTAAGATCTACAGCTTAAGAAGCACATAGCCTTCTTTATTTGAAGGGGTATACTTTGGCTGAATGGCTCGCTGGGGTTTGAACCCAGAGTTGCGTAATCGAATGCTAAAATCGTGCGATTGTGAGCAGGCACTGTGAAGCCGCCGTACCCAAGGGGGGAGGAGTGCGGGCCATGCTCCGTCTTTGTATTATACCCTGACGTCCACCTTACAACTTAGGAAAAATCACGGAAAACCTCAGTCAGGGTAGCCGAAATTTGACCAGGTGATGAGTGCTGGGCGCGATACGGTGTCGATGTGGCCACCGTTTCACGGGTGACCTCGACTAGTCTGCTGACCTCAGTCACCTTAGCTTGCGCGTTAGTCCACGTGCTTCAGCCCTCGGTCAGCGTAAATATCTGCTGAGTTCCCGAACTAAGGGGTTCCCCACACCAGCTAACTTTGAGTCGTAACGCTCGGTTAGAGCTCTGATGTGTTCGGCAAAGAACGGTACTCCCAAAGTTCTCGTGAACTTGCCTGTTACTAATGTACCTAGATGCACCACTAGCAATGCGAAGACACGAGGACTGCAGCTTCCTGACGGGTGCGAGCGGCGGACCTCCAGATGGGGCACGCGTAGTCCATCATTTGACGGATGAGCTACTTATACAGCAGAACCTCGTTTCTGATGGAGAGAACACTCCTCCTGTATAGGAGAGGGCCCAACACTCACAGTCTCTGGGCAGCTTTCTGTCTTATCTGATCGACATGAGGCGACCAGGTATACCGTGTATCAGAGGTCATCCCCAAATAACGGGCTGTGTCGGCCCAATGATTGGCTCCCCGAAAAGCTGTACTGGTCGGCCAGCCCGCACGCCGCGACGGGTAGATGTGGCTGGTTTGAAGGACGCTTCAAACGTCAGAACATGCAAGTAAGACGAGATGGTTTTTACAAGGTGCGAGGGGAAGTTAAGGACCGTCAGCTTATAAAGGAGAACATCGAACCATACGGTTTCGAAGGCCTTAGCCACGTCTAGGAAAACCACGCCAGTTGGCCTCTTCTCGCCAAAGTTCCTGGGTCACCCTTTCAACAAGACAGGCTAGCTGAAGAGAGGTGCTGTGTTTGGACCTCAACCCAAAATATTCGTCGCGCAAGAGCCCGCGCCCGCCTTTGTCACTTAAGATCCTACTGAGTTGTTTTTTTGAGCAATTTGCCGATAGTGTCCAGCAAACTTATAGGACGATACGACGAGGGCAGTGCCGGGTCCTTCCCGGTCTTTAGTTTGGAAATCACGCCTGCGTGTTTCCGTACTTTTGGGAAATACTGCGTGCGAAGGACCGCGCTGAATATCTTTACCAGGAGGGAAAAAAGCCCTCTGCGGAAGGTGCTTCAGAGCGTTCGTTATTCGATATACCGTTTGGGCCTGGAGCCTTGCCGGCCTTGAGACCCCAAATGACATCCTGAACCTCAGCGGGGTTGGTTAAATTGGGCTCACTTGAAGGGGCAAAAGAGTATGCTCGCAAGGCCTCGTCAAACATCTCAATAACTGCCGGATCCTATGGGTCATTTAGCGGCTGGAACTGAGCCTCAAGACTCCGCCAGGACTTCAGCTTTCTCGGAAGGTGGTTTACCTCAGCCTTCAGAGCAGGGTCCCTAGTTGTTTGCCACTACCTCCTCAGCCGGTTCTTCAGTCGTATTTCATCCTTGCCGCAGCAACGATAAGAAGCCACCGTTTTTTACACACCATTGTGGACGGTGCGTAAGAATGCTCATACCAATAATGTCACTGCACATATTTCATTGGCCAGCCGCTCGCAGCGACACCATCACATAAAAATAGCGGTTCCGGACCACCGAGGCATGCATTCATAAGCCGACAAGCAGTCGACGCAGCGACATACAGAAAACAGCCAACTGTTCTGCAGAAACCAAGACCGGCTCACCAGGCAACGGCCAGCGCCACCACGGGCCTACGCACTATCAGCCTGTACTAGTTGATCACAAATATTGTAACCGTGGAACAGTATTTATCATTGTTACTACCACTACATCCCAAAACCACACCTAGAAAAACACAATGCAAAAGAAAGTATATCTTCTGGGATATTACGCGGCGTCGTGTGGCAATTGTTTACCGACGTTTCGGGACAACGTGTCGGTCCCATCTTCAAGGGTCAACAGCTGGGAAAAACGTGTATGGAATAGAGTAACAGTACAGGAGGAAATAAAATACAAATAATCCAACAGTAAAAATTAAAAATACAAATAAATAAATAAATTGGAAGAAGAGAGAATCAAAACAGCGTGAGGGGGGGGGGGGGGGGAGAGACACGTAAAGTGGCTACTGGGATACCTGGGCGAGAACCGGTCTGAGTGTGGCCAAGTACTGCCCTTGAGGCAGGGTGAGAATAATGGGAGAAACATTTATGGAACGCAACAGTAACAAGGAAGGGAAGTAAACCAAATAAACGAAAGTATTAATTAAAAAGAGGGAATTGTAACATAACTAAGGAAAAATTAAAATAATAAAAGTAGAAGTAGAACAAATGAGGAATAAAAATACATTAAATATAAGAATAATAATCATAAAAAAATAAAATTAAAATAAGCATGAATTAAAAATAAGAATAAAGAAATAATTAAAACGGAAAAGTAGAAAATAAAATAAAAAATAATAAAATAAATAACAATCAACCGAAACTAAAAAGTATAAAAATAAATCAAAATAAACAAACAATAAAAATAAAATAAAAACAAAAAATACGAAATTAAAAATAAAAATAAGTGATAAAAGTATAAAAAGTAAAAAAAATAAAAATATGGAATATAATAATGTATCGAAATAAATCAATCGATAAAATAACAAGGCGAATACAAAGAGTAGGAATAAAAAGGAAAAGGAACCAGACAGCAGATTTTGACTAATATAGCGCTAGGTAATGTAACAACTCTTTTTTCAGCTTAATATGTTATTCAATGATAAATGAGCAGGTCATTGTGAGTGACGGATTAGGAAGGATGTGGAGTAGTCATTGACAATTTGTGCTATCAAAACTGCATTGTAGCAACTCGTTTGAAGTTAACTTTTTCTGTGATCTTGCTATTTGGTACTATAAAAACATTCCCTTTGAGTTTGGTTTTATTAGGTTATTGAAATTTGTACAGAAGAAAATTTCAAAGAAACATTGAAACAATAAACTGCTTGGAGTGCTGGCAAGAGTTGCAATACCCATAAGAGAATTGGACACAACTCCCTGTAATACGGACTTTCCTAAGATTCAGTCATGATCCACTGTTAATGGTGATACTCTTTGGATGTGTTGGCACAATGCAGCAGAGAGGTATGTTGGTGACATTTTGGAGAAACATTCTGCCTCCATATGGAGGGTTTCTAAATGGTTATTACCTCATTGGAATGGAATGCTTGGTGAATCTGCCTTGCAGGGTACCCATTCTTCTGAGGTAAATCAGTTTGCTTTATTGGTTTTTTTTTTATCCAAGCTATTAGCTCTGTGTGTGTCGGCATCCTGAAGACTTGGAGGAAAGTTCCATTGAAACATCAGCAGCACAGCCCACTGACAAACAATACTAAGACACCCAAACAGGATGAGGATTTAAGGGCTCTTGTGTTAGAGAATGCAGTAGTATAATAGATACTTTATTTTGAAAACTGTAATAATACATGTCACAATGCCTCTACAGGACAACATTAAAACACAGTGGCTGTAGACTTCTGTACATCACTGATAGTCAGCCTAGGCTGCACAGTAAATTCTGTTCTCTGTATCTAATTAAAAATACTGGCCACATCCGAACATGCTGCATAAGTGCTACACAACATGACACAGAATGACACTTGGAATATATAAATACCCGTTAGTAAGTTTATTGGAATAAAATATGCTGTTGTCACCTGAAGACATTTTATTGCAGCAGAGAGGGTGGTCCTCATGCGAGGTTTTTGCAGCATTGGTCCGACATACCAATCGTTTATATTTATACTTTGGCACAGTGCTTTTTTGTTTATGGCTACTAGCATATACATGAGACCACTTGTCTGGCATACAGAGGGATGTAGAGGTGGCATGGAGGTAAATCTTAATATACCAGTAACCATTCAGTAGGAGGTTTTGTGGTCGTGTGGCTTGTCAGTCTGTCGCGAATCAAGTGGTAGTTACAGAGTAAATCCCAAAGCCTACATTGGTTATCAAACTGAAGTCTACGTAGTCATGTAGAAGTAACTTACACGAAAGAAGCTGTGACGCCGTGGAGTTTGATATACAGGTACCCATACATCAGAGGAACGTACTGTCACCATCTGCAGCATACACCAAAAGTCAGGACATTATCTGTGCTTAAAGAAGCACTATGGCATCAAGACGTATGGCAGAGTGGAGGTATGTGCCCATGTATTTTGAACTTTGGCACTACAAGGAGGTGGGTGGTGGTCTTCACGCTTCAGTTGCCTTACCCCCACGGGGAAGAGCCCTCGCTATCATTTCGATAGAAGGCTAGGTGTGCTCCATAACCGACAATTTTAGCCCGAAGCTGGAGGCAGCATGTCCCTCCGAAATGTTTTTATCCGTTTACCAAACTACACATCGTCACATCCCTGAAGACCCAAAATCAGGAAGGAAGAAGATTGATGACAGTTCAAATACATTTCATGAATTTCTTTCCGAATTAAAAGAAGTCTGTATTAAAGAAAACAAGGTAAACTTGTCCTTGTACTTAATTAAGCATCACGTTATGAAGGAGTACGGGGAGTGGGGCTTTAGCTCCACGTATTCTTAACATCGGTCTAGGTACAAAGGGGAGTCAGCTTCATCCCCTGATCGCCTTACGTTGTAGGAATTACACCCGGCATCGATTGGACAGGAAGCTGAGTGGGCCCGAAACCTGACACTTTGGAAAAATTTTAATTCACTATAATTAATTTTATAAGACCATAGCTTGCGCATAAATACATATACGTGATTATATCAGTCACCTCCTACAGGTTTCGGCGGCCAACCACCATCTTCAGGGAGCCACACCGATATTTAAAACCTAATGAATTATGATACAATTTGCAGTCTTATAAAATAATATGAAACGTTGGAGTAATGTATCGGCCTATATCTCGTTTTTTGGAACACTGTAGAGGATATATGGCGATTTTGTTGTTGGCTATTTAACGATGCTGTCATTGGAATGGCGTCGGAAAACAGGGTTATTAATGAATGATGAACTGGAAAGGATTTGCAAGGAAGTGATCATGGCCTGAAAGAGGTAATGTCCTAGCGAGCACCTGGAGGGACAGAGGCAGTTCACGCACGCTCTCAATTAGGATAGCCGGTGTTCCATTCCAAATTCGAACCCGGAACTGCTGAGTACACATCAGTGTCGTATCAGCTTTATAGTTTGACTGTTACTACGCATTGCGTGACGTGATAGAACAAGCTGTTTTATGTACGCTACAAATTTGTAATAAACCTAACAGTGACAAAGGTAATTAATATGTTGATGTTTTGCACTGACGTTGTACACCTGTATTTCTCAGGCTTCTTAAACATTTTAGTGTTCACACGTAAAACTAAACAAAATTGTAATTGTATTTTCGAGTATCTCATTGGATCCCATGCCTGATTGGCGGATCTATGCAGAAAGAATTGGAAAAACGAGTAATGAGCCTGGTAGGAACACCGCCAACCTTCAGATGCAGTACAATATCAGTCACGAGGAAGAACGTGTCAGGAAGACGGAAAGATTCCCTTTTCAGATAACAGACTAACGGGGCCCAGTGTTAAAGGACGATTTGCAGTCCAGTGACAACACCCTCTATTGTGGCTCCATAGCAGTAAGAATCCTCTGAATATCACTGCATTGACTTAACAAAATAATGTATTTTCTCTCGTTTATGAAAATATATAAATTGCCCCGCTCTGCGGCGTCTCCTTGTGACGACGGCTAGTCAGCACATTCGGACGTGGCCCTATCACATCGACAGTTTGGTGTTTGCTTTATTGTGAGAGCCCACACACTGCTGCACGGTAATGGCGCCATTCACCCGCCAACCGCGAGTATAATCTTTCCGCCACACCGGATATGAGGACACAGTGTATGGCATGTAAATCTAGAGAATTACAACAGTTTGTAGTACCTTCAAAATGTTGCAGTTACAGGTCTGAAATCACATTCTGTTTACACCGAGAAAGGAACCGAAATTAATGCGCCCCTTAATTTTGGATGTTGAAATAGAACATAGTTACTGATATCATTTTTCTGTACTTGATTGGATAGTTTCTTAAAAGAGCAAAGAAATATCAGTTTATTAAATATATGCGGAAACGCTTCGTCTTATTTCATGTTTAGGTTCAACGTGTGCAAGTGTACTGTTACTGTACGTTGTAGTACTTGGAAGGGAAAAATGCGCGTTATATTCGGGAAAAGGCAGTACTGCGCAGATCCGTAAATTACGGCTAATACTTCACTTTTTCATAAGATCTTCAGAGCATCTAAAGATTTAGACGGCACATGTAAAAAAACCACCACCAGAGGGAACCTGAAGTCCGTTCTGAGTCTTATCGCTAAACCTGTTCCTCAATTAAATACAAGACTGTGTTTGTCCCAGGGCCTGTCTGAATACAGTGGCCATTTTTCTCAGATTTTCCATATGCAAGAACTGAACAGCTGTGAATTTGGATCATAAACGTTTGCTAACTATCGTAGAAGTTCGTATGTCTTTCAACCTGAACTTTATTGCAAAGGTGTGTAGCATTCTACTTTTGTTTCACCACCACGAGCCGGACATTTTCCACCGCTTTAGAAAAGGGTGGTGTTTAGTAAAAGTATAAAAGGTTCTTTTCTATCGCCACACCGAGCAAGGTAGATTTATCGCACACGAAGCCTGCATCCGCTGGAGCATTCCGTGACAGCTGCGGTGATGAGGACAAGGATGAAATAAACGCACTGTAGAAGTATGTGGATTGTTTTTGTTTGCTTCCGGATTAACATAAAAACAAGACCTGTTATCTTGCACACTGCAACACAGCTGATGAAATACTCGTATAAATTACACTTCCACGGAACTTCATTATAAAGTGCAAGTAAATACGAAACGTGATATTTGACATCTTAACTAGTTGCCTTAACAGGGCTCTGCTTACTCCAGTTTATTAAGTGAACAGATTTTGAAAGTTTTAATCTAAGAAAAATGTTATATAAGTTATACGCTGTACGAACACTACTGAATAGCCCTTGCACACAATAACGACTGTGGGGTACAATTTTAACAATTTTAATAATAAAGCTACTTAAAAAAGTGGTTTTAGTGTGCATCAGTTGGTCTGTAACTTAATTTAATTTAACGACTGTGGATGTCTAAGAACTTCGATGATTCATTTGAATGCCTAAGCATAATTATTGGTGTCGGCGGCCATGCAGATACAATGTTTCTTCCTTGTGTGGTTCAATAATAGTAGTCGGAATTGAATTCCACGGATTATGTTGCAAAACACACATATGTATGCCTGCGTTCAGGCTAATAGAGTACGATATACCTATCTGTTATTAACTGTGTGTGTGCTATGCATTATTCTGGATCATTTATACCAGTGGTATTCAACCTGGGGTACGCGTACCCCCGGGGGTATGCGAAGACATCTTAGGGGGTAAGTAAAATAAAGAAATAAATATATTGTTTTTTGATAAACACTGAATAGTCAGGGCCAGATTTAGGGTTAGCCACAAGAGACCCGGACGTAAGGACATGCGATTTGGGAGCGCCATTTCTATCTCTCTCTCTCTCTCCTTTATGCGATTCTTATCTGGGCGGCTAGTTTCATTTTATTCCACATAGTGCATATAATTTTGCTTTGCTAAAATACCTTTGTTCCTTTATTAATTTTTATATGATAGACAATAATATATTTGTTATTTAATAGCTTGATTCTCTTTTTTTTTCATTTAAAACTTATAATTTAATACATTATTTTGGATGTAATTTATTTAACTTATTTTAGATGTAGATTATAGACTGTGTATAACTTGAATTATGCACCGACAACTTTATGGGTACAAAGTTGAAAAAATATTATATGTGGGGGTAAGCGAACAAATAAATTTTGAATACCACTGATTTATACCAGTTAAGAATAGGACCATGAGATGCCAGAAAGAAAGAAAGAAAGAAATGACAGATGCCCGTGTGTTTAGTCAGTATTTCAGTCTCTATCTTTTTTTCAGAAAGTTAAGGTGCATATTCAAGGAAATCGTGATATAAAGGTGTCCCTCAAAGGCTCTAATGTTTAAGAGTGGATGCATGGAAGATTTGCCTGTGTAAATCGTGCCTATATATGGAAACTGCCAGATTTCTTGTTTAATTTTTGAAGGGAATTTCATCAATAAAAGAAAATTACCAATTTTAATAAATTTTATCGTCTGTTTCCCTCTTTATTATTTCGGAGATCACGATATTTGTATTACGTTTTCTTCGGTGATGAACCTTGGTTCCAGTTCTTCATGAAACGCTCTAACATCCCCCAGAAAGTTGGAGTATGATGTGATGTTTCATGTTGCCGAGTGACTGGACTGTACCGGAATTTAGTACACCAATTTCTTGAGCTAGTGGACGATTTGGAACGCCATTGTTGGTTTCAGCAAGATGTAGGCTGCGCGACTTTTGAACCACCTGCACCTGTATATGGACAGGGGCTGGCGATAATTGATGAATATCGATTGTAGTGGACTTACCGAATTTTATGGACGTATAGACTCACGTAGTGTCTAACATAGCTAATTGCCAGTGTGAACGGCTAGGCTAGCGGAATATATTCTGTGTCTAAGCTCTTCTCACTATTGTGTCTTATGTATGTATGTATTTATTTATTTATTATGCTGTCTTTCATTCGATGTGACTAAAGACGTGAGCCGAAATACAGACTATTTCTAATCCTGGCATCGAACGTAGGAAAATACTATGCCGGCTTACTGAAGGGCTCAACCGACAGGCGAGACGAGCGTTCAGGCAGGTGTTATTAGTTATATACAGTGGGTGGACAGTGGGAATGAAAAACGCATTCTGTTGAACGAAAGTGTTCATTTGCAATATTTTGCTTAAGTATGCGACATGAAAAATATGTCGCACAAATTTTTTTTAAGAGAAAATGCCGCCTCGACAGTGCGGAGTAAAAGAACACACTATAGAGAATACTGGAAAGTTTCTAACAGCAAGTTGCGTGCTATACGTACAGAAAATACTAAAACATTATGTCTTAGTTGAAGATAAACTGGATGATATTGGCGCTCGAATGGAAACAAAATCCAGAAAACCTTTGCACCGGCTGGTCGTTTATACTGCGGTGTCAAAATTCTCAGATCACAGGCAATAAAAATTTTAAAACTACGCTCATATAAAATTAAAGCAGCACACTCTTGCCTCTCTAGTGTAAAGCAAGCAGCCGGTATTGCAGGTGGTTTGAAGAACAGGTAGCCTTCTTATTTTTTTGACCCAGAAATCGTGCTGTTCTCGAAAGGAGCGCAGTTTACATTTAAATGGGCATATAAACTGCTAGCACCACAGATAGTGTTGTCCCGAAAATCTCTATGCAGTTCACGAACTTTCTTTGCATGGCTCCTAAAGTCGGAATCTGGTGTTTAGGAAGTGCATGCAAAATATTAAGGCCCGTGTCTTGCGAATAAACATTAAATAACTTACAAATTTTGGTCTCCTACATATCCAGATTTGATTGCGTGCCGTTTTTGTTTTTGAGGGACCCTAAAAGATGCAGTTTATGTGAACGATCTTTACAAGAATCAAAGAGAGCATTCCAAGAGACGTTGCTCATATTTCACGACAAGAGCTCCGTTGCAGTTACAGAAGTTGCTCATATTTCACGACAAGAGCTCCGTTGCAGTTACAGAAGTTGCTCATATTTCACGACAAGAGCTCCGTTGCAGTTACAGAAGTTGCTCATATTTCACGACAAGAGCTCGTTGCAGTTACAGAAGTTGCTCATATTTCACGACAAGAGCTCCGTTGCAGTTACAGAAGTTACTCATATTTCACGACAAGAGCTCCGTTGCAGTTACAGAAGTTACTCATATTTCACGACAAGAGCTCCGTTGCAGTTACAGAAGGTGCGAAGACTAATTAGAAGCTGAAGGCCGGCCCTTCGAGAATATATAGGGAATATATATAATAGGGTAAGCTGAACTGCAGAGGAAAAACGTAATCCAAACTCCCGGTGGATAGAGGCTTCCTATGCAACAAAACTCCCGCGACAGCTGCCGGACTCAGGGATACGGTTAGGCGTACAAGGTGTACTTTCGTCTGACCACCACCACACAGAGCACACAGCTGAAAGCGTGCTGCTCAGCTATTTTAGAACGCCTCTTCAATTTGCAAATTTTGCATTACAAATTCCAGTGTGAAAATAACAAAGTTTACACAAAGCACACACTGCGTATGTTAGGCCGTGCCCGACAAAACGGCATTATTGACAATTTCGGAGAGGAGGTTGGTTGGTAGCATTGAATAACGCCTCAACGGTGCAGCAGCATTTGAGCAATTCCAACACACCCGCCATTACATCATTACAGGCAATAGGACGGCGGGCACATATGTTGGTGTGAGTACATGGTGCGCTAGTGTCTAACAAACAAGGGAACAAGTATCGTTTTATTGCTTTGCATTCAATATGTGCAGTAAGAAGACTCGCTTTGTCACCCTATTATGAGACTTATGTAACCCGTACATAAGACACACAGTCGCTAGGAATAATATTATTTGTAGTAAGTAACAGTAACAAGTTACCTGTGATTGGTGTTTAACGAAATGTCATATCTGAAATCCCATCCGGGGCCGAACTTGCAGCTCGACACTTGAACTTTGCCCTTATGCACAAAAATCCATACACTCTGTAGTCATTACGTATGATTTTGCTTCCCAAAGCAATAGAACATTTGGAACAAGCCACTACTTCAAGCAGCAAATCATAGCAAAAGCTCCGATTTCGAATTACTGCGCATGCGTTACACAAAATTATAATGTCATAATGCGATCCCTTGCGGTTCAAATCTGTGGTCAAATATAACGAAAGGAGAAAGGCTGTTTTTCTTTAGATAAGAAAGGCCTGACTATTTAATCAGTAACACAACATTTCTCGCGACAAATTGGTGAACTTCCATTCTACCGCCCATCGTGTAGGAATTAATATAAATATGGTTATAGTGCCAGTGTGTGTAAGAGAGGTCCAGTATCAGACTATAATGCTATGGAACTGCGCTAGAGGGAAGAAATTTCTTCAGAGATTTGTGTGAATCCTGTAGTTTATGCAAAGTGTTACAAGAGGCCGCCATTTTGACAGTGATATACACAACGTTGTGCCGAGGCGCCATAAATGTTTTTGTGCCATTGACGTTGACTATGTGCGAATCTAATCGTTCTCCTTTATAGGCACGATAGTTGTCCAAATTCTGTCTGACTGAACAGATATTTATTAACTCTGCCAAATTCATCATCGATTTTCAGTTTTGGTCGTTAAACAGTTTCAGGTATAAAACAAAGTGTAGCCTACTTGTCTTAACACATGCAGTTTCAGATATAGAAATTGAATTCTCATTCGAATATTTCAGTCAGATTATGGGTTTAACACAGAAGTTGTATAAAGTGAAGATAAAACTTTATGTTGCGTTAGACATAACCGTAGCTGGGTGTTGCATATGCAGCTCGCCAGTCCGAACCGCTAAACGGCTCCTCTGATCACACATTCTAAAATTCGCACGCGTCGTTTCTCTCTATGCTGAAATAGGCCACAAACGATGAAAGACTTGCGGGAGGCTTAGCCGAACCTCATGTGAATATAGCGCTGTTGTCAGGTTGACGTCACCGGTCTGTGTTTTCGGAAACTCTACTAGGAAAGCATAACAAATAAATAGACAGATCTAAATGTAACCAAATGAAATGGCTGAAAATTGTTTGTTTAGTGGTATTAATAACGGTATTTAATTCATCAGCTCTACCTGAACATTTTTGTAAACAATAAAAATTTAATGGGAATGATTTTGAAACGAGTTAACAATATTTTCAAACCGCCGTAAACATAGTAAACAGAGTTAAATATCTTTGAGAAATCTGAGCTTCGAAATCAACTCTTTAAAGTCTAGTGGTTACTTTATGTCCCACCAGGTTTAACACTAAAGAATTATACGTTGTGCCCACAGAGTGTGCTTCTGATTTGCAAGGTTCTCTGAACAAACAGCCATTACTTCTGAGGGAATTATTTCATTGTTTTATATAATGGAGACGGAATATGCTTACTGTACGGTACGAAAGGAACCTTTAGATATAATTGAGACTAATAATAATATTTTGAGAGTCAACTTAGGTCGCGCTTGCCCATCGCAAAAACTGAAATATTTTACGTAATGCATGTATCACATCTCACCTCAGAGTAATGAAAACACAGCGCTCACAAACAGTGCGTGGATCCCTTTTATGACGCACAAGTTGTAATGTTTTCATACGGTAATCTGGTGCGATGAGCCACAGCGAAAAGAACCCATCACAATCACGCACATTTATAAAAATTTCCACTTCGTAAATAATCTTCACAGCTTTTAGGGTTACCATCTGACAGAGGATGTGTGTCTGACAGTCGTAATATATCGTCTATGTAAGTACATTGCCATATGGGACAGTTGTTAGTGTGGATGTAGGACATGCCACTCTTCCCTGGAAGAAGGTACAATTGTCTTTTTCTTTTCAGCGTTTTAACGAGTTATACTGACAAACGTGTAGTGTGTTACTGACTGAAACATCGTTACTGCATACTGTAGCTTCACTCTGAAAGTAAACCTTCTCGTTAAAACGAACAGCATTATAACGAATTTCTCTGTCTAATGGCGTCATTGGGTGACTGGAATAGGGAGAATTACGACTACTGCAGTTAGGAAGGCGAGTGTCATAACGGTTTCTCCATTCTAATGATGTCTTATCTGATATTTTGGGAGAAGTGCTACGGCGTTATAACGGCATTCCCACTCATCACAGATAGTTTGGGCGACAGATGCAGCAGAAGCTGCCCATGTTCTTGTAGAAAGATGCGCTGCGATTCTTCTTGGTCCAGTGCTGCCCTCCTGTGTCTTCCCCAGTCAGCGCCTGGTTCCGCTCTGCAACCAGCAACATATAGCCTGTTGTGACACGCTTAGCATGCTTGTAATCATACTGTACAGTACATATGCAAACACAACATATATTCTGCAACACAGTACAGTACATTAGTTTCATCAAAGAACGTTTGTAACCATCTCGGCTTTAGGCACTGCTAATCTACTGCATTATAATCAATAGGTACATGGGGCTGCAAAGGCTATGACTAAATATTTAAAACACAATGGTTACTCAATACATATATATACACATACACACAAAGCACATAAATACACGGTGTGTTTAAAGTGTATTTATGTGTTTTGTATGAATCTTCACATAAACAGTGATTGTTTCACTAAACAGCAGTAACCGGTTGGTCTTTGTAGTGGAAGCGGACTGTGTGTACTGTGAGATAGAAACTGAATTTTTATATAATATTTGGAAGATTCTAACAAAGGGATATCTGAACATGTGAACATCTGAAACAATCTTTAAATATAAACCTGCTTTCAGAAAGAAAATCCAAAATTTCTAAAAGTAAACTCTCTCCGTATTCACTGAACACTAAGCATCAGAAATGATATTAACGGTAAAACAAACAGAAGGACAAGTAAAGGTGGTATTGCTATGCGCGTCATGCAGTCATATGAGGCAGTAAACGTATCCTCAATCTCGGCGCTAGATGCAAGTTGGTAGTCAGCTTCGCTCCTTGACCGCTTTACCCCCGATACCCATTGAATATGAGGCTGGGTGGGCCCCATAACCAGTCTGGATGTTTCGGAGACGAGAAAAATCTTTCTGTTCTACAGCTAATCGGAACACAGAAGAAGGAGTTTGAAAATTATGTGTTTATAAACAAAAGGCAGAAATATTTATATGCTGTGTGACATGTAGAAAACTACAAACCAAAAGAGTGAAAAGGAATATAAAGGTTAACAAGGAGCAGAGAGACAGTAGGAATAGGAGGGATAAGAATATTAACGAGAGAGGTGGTAAAAGTGAAGTACGGAGAAGAAGAAAAATGTGAGAAAAAGGAGGCAAAAAATACAAAAAAAGGGCGAGAAGAGACATCAGACCCGTGTTGTTCTCCTGCTGTGGCATGAACTCTTGCATGTCCTGGACCATCCTACGCACATCCTGCGAGTCCTTGGTGATGGAGCACAGTTCCTCCTGCCGGAAGTCCGGTGTTATCTGTTTGCACAGCAAGATCTGGCTGATGACGTTGCCCAGGTTGGACGGACCCGGTCGGTTCTCTGCGGCATACGAACACAGGATGAGTAGTGAATGTGGAAGGATGCGGCCTAATTTGAGGTAAAGCCCGCCTTTTTCCGGAAGGAACTGAGGAAAATAACGGATTCTCTCCAGGCCTAGATTGAGCCCGAGGCCGCCCGCATGCGCAGGAGGAATGCAAAGTTGGAGCAAGTGCAGGATGCAGATTGTGTGGCCTTGTTAATAAGAAATTAAAATCAAATTGTTTAAATTAAATTACCTTGACAGGATTTTGCAAATT
This sequence comes from Reticulitermes speratus, assembly GCA_021186555.1. Taxonomy (NCBI): domain Eukaryota; kingdom Metazoa; phylum Arthropoda; class Insecta; order Blattodea; family Rhinotermitidae; genus Reticulitermes; species Reticulitermes speratus. The sequence goes on from JAJKFL010000004.1 coordinate 1,318,567, forward strand.
AAGAAGTTGTTCTCCTTTACTTAGGCCATCTTACGTCTAAATTTCCTCTTTAACATTATGTCCCTCAACAATATCACAGTCTAACTACGAATAAAACAGAAAACATAGATCACATAAGATTATTTATGTTGCTGGTACTTGCTTTCCGAATCCTAATTGAGGTTCCTGGCTATCAGCCCATTATTATTATTATTATTATTATTACTATTATTATTATTATTATATTATTATTTTACAACTCCCCTCGTTGAGTGCTCGCGTCAGTATTTATCGCTCCAAACGTCCCGGCGCGGGTCTTACGCTGTATAGAGCCTCGGCACCGTGTTACCCCAGTGAACTGTAAACGTACGTTTGTACTTTCACTGTATAGCGTTTTACAAGCACACGTATCGCTTTTACCAAATACCTATTTATTTGTTGTTTATTTAACAATGCTTTAAAGAACTCATATAATAGCATAGCGTGGAATGGTGGGATGGCTATTAAAAATGAATTGAAAAACATTTTGAAAAAGGGGCGGTGGCCTAAATTAAGATTTGTAAGGGGGTACTGAGGGATACCACGAACACTTAAGCCGAGATAGCTATGTACAGACCAACATTTCAACCCGAGAACACAAGCACATGAAGCAGACGTGCTTGTGTTCAGTGCATACTTGCTCCGACAAACTCTTCGTCCAGAAAGCAGTTTTCTGCCTTTTTGCACGCGAAACATCATCAATCGTCCATAGCTCGTTGAGTATTTATAATTAAACACTTCTCATACTAATTTACAACAGTATGGTTTCGCGCTGGCATCCGGTTAGCGAGCGGTCTGCTTTGAACCGGGCTTAGGAGCACAGACAATGATAGCAGTCGAACGATATATACTATATATATTATATTACTTTTCTGGTTTTATATGACCATTCTCTTGCGCAAAGACACAGTTCTCTGTACCTGCGCTCTCGCCTTATTTTCGTTATACAGAAAATAAACTAGCATGGAGCTATGGGACTCTATTACTACGTCGCAAATTGACTAGAGAGTTATGGTAGAATTGCACGTGCACGGTTACTGGGATTCACCGATCGTTACAAGAGGGAGAGGGACAGAGAGAGAGAGAGAGAGAGAGAGGGAAGCTGCTGGTAGCACGGATGATAAGCTCAGCTGACATCTGTGACCTGTGTGCGACTATACGACGTGTGTTACATACGAATCATGAGAAGCAATACGGACTTTCGTATTTCTGAAACCGTCTGGCGTCCTTACTTTCAGAAACTTCAAAGTAAGGCACGTGAATCGAAAATATTAACTGTCAGTTTATGGCGTGGATTTCAGTTTTTTGAAGATGAAGTTTAAATGTTGAAAAATAAAAACAACGAATCGAGCAATGCTGTAGGCCTATTCGATTTAGGTAAAAGCCCGATCATTCTAAGGTTCGACGACATGTTCTGGCTTCGTGATGTTGGTAGTACTTGTCGGACTGTAATCTAATGTGGACGGCTTGTTGAATTAACTTTTTCTTTTCATTTACGTAACAGTTTCTGTTTCAGAGCTGAAATTGTTTTCTCGTGGGAACGTGAGTACTTCTCTATCTTTGGCTGTTTTCCCTGTTATAAGACTGGCTGATTTTTATTTCCTGATTGAGTTTATTGTGTCGGGTCAAACTGCTTGGGCACGGATTTTCCGATGCCATTAATGGTTAGTCCGTGGGACAGTCACTGCCATCTCCTGACACAGTTTGGTATTAATCGGTTATTTCTTGTATTGCACTCCAGTACATTTTCGATCAGTATAATAGGTACAATTTCTATCGGAAGAAAAATGTTTTACTAAATTCATCCCTACTGGCCACAAGCCACAGAAGGCACAAAGTAATGTAGACTATCGCTTGCATGTGGAGGCAGAGGTCATTCGGCCGGATTGTTCCAAACCAAATCCACCAATAAAGTTTCTAGTATTTTTTTTGAGGTGGAGGGGTGGGGGGAGTTAGAGAGTACGATATTTATTCGCTTTCTTAAACACAACTTGATTTTACAATGCTTTATCAGTAGGGCCTGACTGTGAAGGGGCTTCAAATTGTAACAAATTAGAACTGTGCCTTCGACTGTGCCCTTTGGTGTCGTGGCGTGTATAGGTGTAGATAAATGACAGTGAAACCACTGGAACGTAGCTAGACACTAACGTTAACCAGAAGTGAAGCCCACCTATAATGGAAATTGCTGTTGGAATTGTGATAGAAGAGTAGTAATAAATTCGAGGTGCCTTAGAAATGTAAGACCTTGCCTTCAGCACTGTACACGAAAAATTAAAGAGCATGGAAGAAATGGCAGCAGGGTTAAATCCACGTGTCGGGGACAGGATTTGTCATCCAACAGTTCTCTCTCTCAGCCCTGAAAGAAGCATGAGTTGAGAGAACTCTGTATCTTGAAAATAGACGTATAGAACTAACACCCATTCATGTGAAGAGGGCTGCTTTTTAAATTTAGCACAGGTGAGGTAATAAGGTTCCAGGGACAGATTGGTTTCGAGCTTTTTAAGAAGGCATTCTAACCTGAGCTTTCGAAAATCTGAACGGCTTTCACGTGCTACAGCTTTTTAAAGGAGATGTGGCTCACTATTTTATTAACTTCAAAGAGATGTCTATTAAAGTGTGTTTCGCTTGACTGGCCGGAAAACCATGAGAAAGAATTAGGAATCTGAAGGGAGTAGTCAGAAATGTACTTTCCTTTACCTGCATAGAGTGACAGCAGTAAAAGTAAAGAATATAATATTCTGTTAGGAAACCTACCTAAACGTTTGTGTACAGTAGCGTGCACTTTAGATTTAAGTTCACTTTGTAGCTAAACGGACTTTCTGGAGGCAAGTGTTGGAAGTAGGGTAAAGTCATAAGCCAGCAGCCTTTTGTTTCCTTGCTTGCGGGGTGTCCTGCAGTAACTTACAGCTGGAAAAATATAGAGTTTGGTGTTTGTGTGGTCAGTGACAAAGGCTTTTTCTTGTGCAGCAGAAAATTAACTTGTGGGCGAATTTACTCCTTTCTTTACAATGTTGAATGTGGGCTGTTATTACTCAAAATTCATAACGGTTCTTATTTTGTAACTGCATAATAGTTATGGCTATCAAAGACAGAGATAGATGGCGAAAGTGTAGTTCAAGAGCTGAAAAAGTCATGAAATACGGGTAGAGGAAGGCTTTCTGAAAACCTCGAGAGGTACATTAGAAAATTACGAGTGGTGTAAAGTTCTTCACGTGAAGAACAAGCAAGAGGATTGATGGCCTTTGCTACACTTCAGGAACACAGAAAAGCAAAGGGTAAAGGAAACATTACTGTTGCCAAGACCAACGCGATTTGTGCTGGTATTGAAAGACACAGATATAATCCAAGCAATTTAGCATATTTGTTAGACTAGAAGGCTGTTCACATGTTCATTGAAAGAGGTCGTTTACAAATATTAAGTAATGACATTGATTTTCCGAAAACTAGTGACAAATGACACTTTCCTGACGAATTCTCCACGAGAAAATTGTCAAACTGAGAAAGCTTTCAAACAAACGGCTAGTATACTCTAAGAAACCTAATGTCGCTTATTTTAATTCTGTTGCAAATTTTACAGTTCAAAACGGCAGGTACTCTGGTAAAGAAAGGCACTAATGATGTGAATAGCCGAGTGTAAGGATGCGATGTAACAAAACACAAAACTAGCAAATTTTTAATGTATCTAAATGGATTTAAATACAAAACATAAATCGTGGAAGAAGATCAGTATATATATATGAAAGAGACGGAATACTGGCCAGGCGTCTTGACGCTCGTAACTGCAGTGTGCAATATATAGCTGAGTATTGTCTAGCATTTTGCGGAAGAAATGCAAAGCTATATGGAAAATACTATGGTATTTTCCAAATTCGAGCCACACTGCAGGGGGGGGGGGGAATGTGTGAAGCATCAACACCGAAGAAATCTATGATCTATCTATCTATCTATCTATCTATCTATCTACATCTATCTATCTATCATTTGGTCCCCGTATCCAAAACGGACTAATCTCAATGACGGCGGTGTACGTGAAAAAAGAAAGCTGTAGACAAGTTGAAAATGGGAAAATATTTTTCACCGACTGTACGTCAGACCTGAGTCACCAGAAGCAAATATCACTTGTGCTGCGATACAGTGTCGTGAACACTGCGGAAGTGAAGGTGATTGAGAATTTTATTGGCATTATTCCGGTTCAAGGTCAAATTGGTAAATGGGCTGTAAGATTCTCTCCTGGCTTCAGTAAAAGAATTTGGCCTTCGTATGAGTAAATGCAGGAGCCAAGGATGTGAGCATTTTCACTCACTGTGGCTGTCATAACATAAACTTAATGTTGGGAGATGCTGCAAAGTGTATTTCAGAGCCAACGTCATTTTCCGAAATAATCCAAAGAATTCACACGATATTCGCAGCTTCAACGAACAGGTAGCAAATATTAAAGGCCAAAGCGCCCAAACTTAACTCCACAGCCTTTGTCTGACAATAGATGATGTGATGCTGCCGACCACAGTTTATGAAGCCGCTCTGATATACGGTTACTTGTGTAGCAGGCGTGTTCATCTAACACCCGGTAAAGTCGTGGCGACCAGGACATAACAGCCTAGTCCAATGTTTGAGCTTATTACTCTCTGTATGTGTCAAAATGCTAGAGTAGTAAAGAAAGAGGACCCTCGACTCAGCATCTTTTTGAGTTAAGTACCCTGAGATATGAAGAGAGGAAGTTCCAAAACAGGTATCTAAAAGAACCTATGACCGCCGAAACTCCAAATTTACATGTCGAAGGATTGATTACATAATGACTGCAGTTATTTTGGGGTCACTATGCTAACAATCAAATTATGCTAGAACAGTGGAAAAGATGTGTGGAAGTGCAATTTTAAAAATTATAGAGCGACTGTGTCTTCCTACTGTAGATGGTCACGCCAGGGCCAGGTCAGGCGGTGTTGTGGCAAACCCATTATCACCCCGTAAATACTTTCCCTAAATTATATAATGTACTCTGTACATAGGCTGCCCCTGGGTGTCAGCAGCGAGTCTGCACTCACCACCTTATTACCTACGCCCAAGAGACGAAGCCGATATTGAACTGGTCACAGGTCGGGCAAGCCCCCCCCCCCCCCCACGAATGGACGATTATGTTAAGCATAATACTAAGGTCGTTCAAATTTAAATGAGAATTCGTTTCAAAAAAATTTATTCACAACAAAATGGAAACGTTTTACACACTACTTTTCAATGTAGTCCCTGTTGACTGCTATACACTTGTGCCAAGTTCTGGAAGCTTTTAATTCAGTTTCAAAGAAGGTTTTCGGTTGCTGTGTATCCAACTTTGCACAGCTGCAATTACCTCATCATTATTCCGGAATTCTTGCCTCCTCAAACCCCCTTCATTGGTCCAAACAAATGATAATCAGATGGAGCTAAGTCTGTACTGTATGGTGGATGAGGCAGGACATTCCACTTCAGTTTCAGTGGATTTGCCATCATTAAAGCCGCAGTGTGAGGACGAGCGTTGTCTTGGAGGAAGAAAACTGAATTCTGCCTTTTTCTTCGCTTTGAGCGAATTGTCGGCTTCACTTTTTCATTCAGGAGAGTTGAATAGTACTGCACATTGATGGTTTTTTGACCAGTGAGAAAGTCCAGGTGAATGATGCCCTTGGAATCCCAGGACACAGTAGCCATGATCTTCCCGGCTGAAAAAATTGCTTTCGCTTTTTTTGGGGGTGGAGAATGGGTGTGTTTCCACAGCTCACTTGCTCCTTTTGATTCAGGAGTGAAGTAGTGGACCCAGGTCTCATCACAGGTCACAATTGAGTCCAAAAATTCGGCTCCTTCTCTCTCGTATCGTTGCAAAAGTTGAGTAACGGCCAGTAAACGTCTTTCCCTGTGCTCCGGTGACAGGAGCCGTGGGACTTAACTTGCGCTCACTCTACTGATTTTCAACTCGTTGTGCAGACTTTCTTCACCACTCCCTACACTAATTCCTACTTCCTGTAACAGTTCAATAACAGTTATGCGACGATTAGCCCGAATAAGTTTACCAATTTTCAAAACGTTTTCTGGATTGACAAAAGTTCTTGGTCGCCGAGCGTGACGTTCATTTTCAACAGGTCTCGTCCTTCTCGAAATGATTTCGCCCAACTGAACACCCTTGGCTGCGACAAACATTCATCCCCAATCTGTGCTTGAAGCCTGGTAAAGATTTCAGAAGGAATGACACCATCCTTCGTGAGAAATTTGATAATTATACGCTGCACAACACTGCTGGGTACTTCTTGTTCTGCCATCTTGGTTGCTTCTGATGGTTGAGGCGAAGAGGGACCCGACTAGTGCGGGTTGCAAGTTTAAACATGTCATAACTTGTCAGCGCAAGTACGTCCATACAAGTTGATTTGTGCTCAAAAGGGGACTAAATTCTCGTTTAAATTTGAACGACCCACGTAATTCATTCGCTGGTGACGGGAGTTAGTTCAGTTTCTTAGCCGAAAAATGGCTACACTACCCGGTGTCAAAAGCGGTTCGATGCGGCAAAAAACCGTACAAGTGCTCAGTGGTAGATTGGCTGAAACTGTAGCACACCCGTTTGGCCAAAGAGTGGGGCCAGAAAGCAAGGCGTAATATGGAGTAGAGAGTGCAAAAGAAATCCCTTACCAGATAAATGAGATCAGGAATGCCTTGGTTGTATTCGCCGAAAGTTCCGGGTATTCGAAAGTTAAAAGCAAACCTGAGTCCCTAATAAATGCCAAAATTGAATTTCTCGTAGCAGTTGTTACGTGATGTGACTTTCTTTTTGCCTGAACACCGTAAGGAAGACACTTCAAGATCTTCGTTCTTCTGGGTTGTTACGCAGTGTATGTTCGTAGCTGCAACTAATATACACTGCCTAACAAACTGGAAGAGCGAAACCCTCATCTACACCGCAGCGGAACCCTGAAATCTAGCATGGCACTTTCAGTCCAGTAAAATACAATTCGATGTGGCCCTCACGCAAATCGTAGTATTCGTAATTTTCTGCAAAAGTACAGAGAAGTAGAATTTACCTCCGTCAAGATCGCAGCATTAGAAATTACCTCTAAAATGGACATTAAACCGAAGTTCAGAGAAAGGGTTTTAAAATAAAAAGAAACGAGAATATGATAAGAAATTCACCCGAAAAAGTTTTTGATACTGAGTGCGTTTTAGTTATCGTCGATCGGGCTGTCAGTGCACTTGCTGCACGATTGAAACAAGTGGCTGAATATGCCTAACAATTGCAGTCTTGTTTACGATCTTAAGAAACTCAAAGGCGTGAAAGAAGACCTGAAAGTGCGGTATATGAAAGCGCACATTGCCTAGCCTGATTACAATTTTCACAACTTTAACGGAGTGTAACTTTTCTCCAAACTTTTGGTTTTACCGTAAACCATCTCTGAAGATACCAGTACAGCACTCCAAGCTCTGCAATTCCTACAATCATTAAAGGCTCATTTCCGAACACAGAAATAACTTATAGGATAATGTATACAGTTCCAGTTAAGGTGGCGAAAAGGGAGCGAAGTTTCTCAAAATTGTAAAAAGTGCTTGAGCACAACAGTGGCTCAAGAGATGCTGGGGGGATGGTTGAGCACAACGTGCTCAGGAGATGCTGGGGGGACTGGTTGAGCAAACAGTCACGAGTGGGGGCTGTGACACGGGTCAGAATGCTGGGGGGATTGGTTGAGCACAACAGTGGCTCAGGAGATGCTGGGGGGACTGGTTGAGCACAACAGTGGCTCAGGAAGATGCTGGGGGGACTGGTTGAGCACAACAGTGGCTCTGGAGATGCTGGGGGGACTGGGTCTTTTGTCCGGAAAGAAAGAAGTAGCATCCAACGTCGACTATACTGACCTCATCGCAGAGTATGTGGTTGGATCTCGATTAAGGCGTATTTCGTGTAAGCAGGGCGATCGTGATGGTTGAGTCGTACTTAAAAATTTATTTAAGAGGGATAACTTCATTGTAATCTAAAAAAAAGAGAGAAAATGTGTTCTTTAATACGTATGTAGCAAGGTGCTATCATTAATATTACATTTACAGGTTGCGGGAATTTAATTTTTTACTTAAAGAAAGGAAGAGGCTTCGTAGAGATTGCTTATCCCCGGGTACCGCATCCCTCTGGGACGGCTCTGCCACGGATCCCAGTAAGCTAACAATGTTCGCCACCAGCTAGTCTGACTGGCTATTCTTGCCTTCGTCCGTGGATGGAAACTGCACACTAGACGGGTTTCTCTTTGACCGCTTGGAGATAATTTGTTTACTGTGGTTATGAATTATTATCATTAACTTTTAACTCGTTCCATTTTGGTTTTAACATACGATCCTTCTGCTAACTCAATTTGTGACAGGAGAGCTGTAGTGTGTGTCTGGGTCCAGAAGGATTGAAATGAAACACGGAGATGTGGAACGAAAGGTGAGAGGGAAGTAAGAAAGAAAGGAACACAAGAAAGGATACAAAGAAATGAGATTAGAAATGAAGGACTAACCATGGTATTCACTCTCACATCCGCTGTTTTATCGTAGAGCGAGGGGCTCAATTTCGCGACACAAGGAACAGTTAAATTAAACTGAAATGTTACAAAAATGTAGTTCTGCCCGTATCTCCTCATGTACCAACTCGTGAATCACTGAATGAATTTTCATTAAGCTAAATACTGGGAAAGCATACAAACATATGAAAACAAATTCAAATGTTGGTGAAGGTGGGGCGACAGTAACGGATATTAACATGCAGACCAACATGTGTTTCTGTACCCATCTCGAATGTAACTTGATATAAATATTTATAAGAGTGAAACATGTGTGGAACTAAAGCTGTAGTGGAAAACGAAGCACAAATTTTATATCATGTAACATTTTCTCTATAATTCCTTCATTAATTCGATATGAATAAATAGAACGAAGCGAAAAAGCCAGAATTGTTAACTTTTGTTTACATTTCATAAATGGTTACGCCAAAAGCCTTCCGAGTTACGTACGTACAACCTGACATTGTCAAAGGCAACATGCTAGCTGCCCCCATTTTATGTACCAGAGGGTAAACAGTAAGAAGTTCGTAGCCCACTCTTCTCTAACTTTATCTTCAGCATTCGTTAGACTAGTAAACAAAATAAAGCTATTTATTTTTCACGATCCAGGAACAGAAGTGATGCCCATGCCTAAAAATATCTTATTTGGCTGTATTATTGACTGAAATGTCAGCGATATTTAGGTGCCACTGGACAAACAGTTGCGAGCACTTCAGACTTTCAGACTGAGGCAAGAAAGTGATAATGTCGGTATCACGTCTTTATATCTCTTATATTATTTGGTTTATTTTGGTTACATTCTGTGCATTTGGTCTCCAGAAAAGGAGTTTTCGGAAGAATATTGAAGGCACATAAATTTCAGCGCTTCCATTTTTTTTAGTAATTACAAGTTAACAGTTACAATAATTGATGCATTTTATTATCTGACAAGCCCCAAACTTCGTCCCGTGTTTTAAATTTAACACAGAGAAAGATTTAATGTAAAACAATTTTATGTTTATGGGATAGTTACTAATTAATTCATTACTGCTACTAACGGAGGGCCAATTACAGATTTCGCGTGGCCAACATTTTCTTCTACATTTTACAATGCAGGACCGCGAACAAAGGTTTCATATTCTTCTCACACGTTACATATCAAAGAGCTCAAATGTCACTGCCAATAAGCCGCCTTGATAGGAAATTAAGAAGTTAAGAAGTGGGATTTCGCCCGTTGGCATCTTTTTTCCATACCGTAACAATCCCTAGAGGGCCAGAGCCTCCTCATTATCGAGGCGTCACGATCACATTCAGTCGGCACACCACAATCGGTAGGACTCCTCTGGACGAGTGATCAGCCCGACGCAGAGACCTATACCTGACAACACACAACACTCACAAGAGACAGACATCCATGCCCCCCGCGGGATTCGAACCCACAATCCCAGCAAGCGAGCGGCCGCAGAATCACGCCTTAGACCGCGCGGCCACTGGGATCGGCACCCATTGGCATTACTTTGAACCAAGTTTCATAAAGATCCGTCCACTGGAACAAAAGTTATTACACATAACACAATACCGGACATTGCAGAAGCAATCAGATTTTGAGCCACAATAGTCCACAAGTATTCCCAACGCTTTGTTTTCTTCTCAGAAGCTGGAAAGGGTAAAAAATATGACAAGCCGTTAATTGTGTCGTTGGCAGGCCTGTCGCTTATCAACAGCCCTCAATTTCTTGTTCGAGTGCAGTAAAGACACTCAACATCTAGTTACGGCTTTCGTGGTGACTTCTTCAAGGTTTCACTCTTAGCTACGGTACGTGTAATGGGAATGCTTTTCCGATGCACCTCCAGATATTGGACACAGGAAAACAGGAACAGAGTCCCTCTTGAAATACTAATAAAACACAGGTTTATTTGCTAAGTTTGTCAAGAAATTCCGGGCCTTTTGTGGCACGCAGAGGTTCGTTACATTATTCACAAAAGCCTGCCGTTGGTACCTATCCTGTGGTAGATAAGTTCAATACACAACCTCCTGGCCTATTATTTAATGCCTGTTTTAATATTATCCTTTCACCTGGTCTCTCTCAGGTTTTCCGACCGAAATTTTGTATGCATTTCTCACTTCTCGTATGCGTGTTACATACTGCGCCTTTCGTTCTATGCAGCTACCAGTCGACATGACATGCTTACCGTAGTACCCAGACATGTCCATTGGGATGACCTGCACCAAGCGGTGACACTTGGCTAGCTCTCTCAGGAACAGTTGCGCGATGAAGAAGAGCAGCACGAAGTGAGGGTTGTCTGCAGGAATGCCCTCAGCCACCGCACTGCAACAACAGACGTCTTCCAATGTTAATGTATACACATATTTATATTTATAGAGCTGTCAAAACTAAAAGCAAAATGGTAAATGTATGTACCCCCTAATTTAATTTTAAAAATATCTGCATCTTGCCCACACAGTGTGCTTTCGTGTTCCGTATTGTTCTCCAATAACCAGCAATTATTTCCTAAATACCATTAACTGGTATTTCTTTGCAATGGAGACGGAATATTCTCTGTAACAGTGTGCCGTGCGAAGGTCTCGATATATCATGAGAAGTTTCCGCTGGACGATACCTGCCACCCCTTGACCCACATTTAGTTGTACATTTCCCTTCTCCCCTACTGCCCTCTTGGTACGTCCCACAATTTACCTGTTTGGTTTGGGTACCTTCCGTCGTTACTCAGCAACCACTCCGCGGGATAAACATAAAATTTAGTTTCGGCTTATTGTATTTCAAAATTGTGTTTCGGTATATATTAATACATCGGGGGTTGTTGCAGTCTTTGGTAGTGCTGGGGTCGGATTTGTGTTATTGGTACCAGCACAGCACTGTCAAGTTATTGCTGGTCTGTGTGGAGTCTCTCTTCAATGTGGTATTCATATTGTTTTGATGTGTTGTTCATATGTATTTCAAACTACGTCATTCTGTAAGTATTTGCGATTGTTTTCTTTAAGTTGTTTGTAAAATAAATTGGTGCCTTTGATTTTGTGTAAATCATTCGGCACGTTGAGTTAATGCTGGCCGCTCCACCAGCTTGCATAATAGATCTACGTAGAGTACACGGAGCAATAGGAAACAAATTTTTTGATTATTTATATGAACTTTACACGTACAAAAGTCGCACCTGTAGCCTCTTCAGATTTGTCATTGTCTGTGAACAGATTCTGCAAAGGTGGTGTTTCAGGAGGGTGCAACAATTGCATAAGTCTTACTGCGATCAAAAAATTAATGACCTCGCTTGATATTTATTTGAAAGTTGTCTATGTCTGGGATGTGACACCATGTAGCCTTGTAGAAATGTACCGACGTTTCAGAGAAGAAGTAAAGTTTTATACTCAAGACAGTGAGAACCTCAAATTTCGCTTTGTTGATGGTATACTAGACACATGTCCAGTCTTCGCCCAGGCTGATTACGTTCTGCTTAAAACAACAACTTGGAACAAATCCACAACTGTATAAAAACTAAATTAAAAACTTTAATCCATTTATGCATTTGTATTATTAAACATGCAATGAGTTTTTATAGCTCTTCTTTGAATACAACATTGATAGTTTTCTCCCATTTTCAGCTAAAGTACATAGGTCGTTCAAATTCAAACGAGAATTCGTTTCTAAAAAATTTATTCACAACAAAATGGAAAAGTCTTACACACTACTTTTCAATATAGTCCCTGTTGACTGCCATACATTGTGCCAACTTCTGGAAGCTTCTTAATTCCAGTTTCAAATAAGGTTTTCGGTTGCTTGTGTATCCAACTTTGCACAGCTGCAATTACCTCATCATTATTCCGGAATCTCTTGCCTCCTAAAACCCTCTTCATTGGTCTAAACAAATGATAATCAGATGGCGCTAAGTTTGGACTGTACGGTGGATGAGGCAGGACATCCCACTTCCGTTTCATCGTTAAAGCCGCAGTATAAGGACGAACGTTGTCCTGGATGAAGCAAACTGAATCCTGCCTTTTTCTTCGCTTTAAGCGGATTGCCGACTTCACTTTTTCATTCAGGAGAGTTGAATAGTACTGCACATTGATGGTTTTTTGACCAGTGAGAAAGTCCAGGTGAATGATACCCTTTGAATCCCAGAACACAGCAGTCATGATTTTCCGCGCTAGAAAATTGCTTTCGCTTTTTTTGGGGGAGGGGGGTGGAGAATGGGTGTGTTTGCATTGCTTGCTTGCTCTTTTTGATTCAGCAGTGAAGTAGTGGACCCAGGTCTCATCACAGGTCACAATTGAGTCCAAAAATTCGGCCCTTCTCTCTCGTATCGTTGCAAAAGTTGAGTAACGAGCCACTAAACGTCTTTCCCTGTGCTCCGGTGACAGGAGCCGTGGGACCCACCTTGCGCTCACTCTACTGACTTTCAACTCGTTGTGCAGACTTCCTTCAACACTCCCCTACACTAATTCCTACTTCCTGTAACAGTTCAATAACAGTTATGCGACGATTAGCCCGAATAAGTTCACCAATTTTCAAAACTTTTGTGGATTGACAAAAGTTCTTGGTCGCCGAGCGTGAGGTTCATTTTCAACACGGTCGTCCTTCTCGAAATGATTTCGCCCAACTGAACACCCTTGGCTGCGACAAACATTCATCCCCAAACTGTGCTTGGAGCCTGGTAAAGATTTCAGAAGGAATGACCCCTTCCTTCTTGAGAAATTTGATAATTATACGCAGCGCAACACTGCTGGGTACTTCTTGCACTGCCATCTTGATTGCACCTGATGGTTGAGGCGGAGAGGGACCCGACTAGTGTGGGTTGCAAGTTTAAACGTGTCATAACTTGTCAGCGCAAGCACGTTCATAAAAGTCGATTTGTGCTCGAAAGGGAACTAAATTCTCGTTTAAATTTGAACTATCCACGTATTTTTTGTGTGTCGCCTGCTCTTGAGCAACCAGCAGTGGAGTTCGTAGATGAATACCAAAAAATTTAAATGCTTGCCCTTGAGATTTATTGATTCTCGTGGCAAAATTGAGTCCCATTAGAAAATGGATTCTTAAAGACCTGGAAGTTCCAATTGTATTATAGGTATTTTTTAAAAGACTACATTGTCTCCTGTAACGTGGCCTTAACGGTCTTATCTTCGATGAAGAAATTATACAGTTCATTGACTATAAATACTAGCCCAGTTTCAAAGCTTCGCTGGATTCAGGCTTGCTAAACAAAGGACTGGTGCACCAATTTTAAGTTTTACCAATGCTGTGCTATGTTGCCTTGATGCTTGATGCTTACGGAGAACCCGGTAAGTATAGCACGTGCGGAGCTACGACACCTTCCCGTTGACCGACTACTTGCGCGTCATTTGACGGTATTACCACAAATTTCACGCGCTGCTACACTGCAACACTGTACCACGAAAACCAGAAAAACCAGCTCCTGATGTTGGTCCATTTTTTTATTCCTAGAGCAAACGAAGTGTTGATTTCAGTTATGAAAGACTGCATATGCTGTGATTATCGATCACTATGTTATTGTCTAATACTATCGATTATTATTGATTAACGTCAATTAATGTCAGTTATTGTCGCCACGCATTATTCAACAGCCGCGCTATTACTAACGGTCGCCACCGATTATTATCGATTCGTGCCCATTACTACTGACTCTTACCGTCACGCTATAAACGGACGGCTTCTTTTCTCCGCTACCACCTGATTTCGCTTTCTTGTATTATGTCCTCAATGCTCAACTGCTTCTTCGGCCTCCGCCGCAGCTTACTGGAACATAACCATGGCATCTCGGGTGTAAAACTGAATATATGCTCCAGTTTCCCTTGCAACCCGGAAAGCATGGCATTTAAGGTAGCATATGTACGGGAAACACCCCGATCGCTTCGACAAATTTTGATTAGATGTGGCAAGGCACAACCTATAATCATCCTCAAACCATTCCCAAAATTTCAAGTTTCCATCTCTATTTCCTGATGAGTTATGGCTGCCACAGACATACAGACTCCTCCTGTTTTGTGTAAATAGGTTCAATAACCCTTTGAATAGTTCCGATTAAAGAGCGCCTATTGATGATTTGATTCGTGAGTAACGACATGATACGTATGTGGAAGAAAGCGTTTGTATCATAGGCCAAATTTGAGATACTTTTAGAGCGTTTAACAGGAGAGATTGAGGGACAGAAAGATTTGAAACCGCGGCTTCCCGAATAGAAAGTAGGAGTGCCACCCACACCACCAAGACTTTCCGAGTAATATGTTGAGGGCACTGAACTTTGACAAGTGGCGTTTATATTTTCGCAACTACTTTGTGCAAAGCGAATCCCCACTTTTGTCGCCAGTGCTTGGTCCATGGTACTGTGAACGGAGTAGAAGGTTGTAGTCTGAGAGAAACTTCTAATAACGACGCTGAAGAAACAAGTAGCTCGGCGTCACAAGTGGGTTGATTGGTGCGAGCAGTCTCAGCAAGCGGCCTTTGTGAGCACGTCTGTACTTTTTGTACAAGATCCATCAATCCTTTAAAGCACCGTGGTAACAATACAGTGATCCCTCGTCCAACGCGGGGGTTGGGAGGAGTGATCACGGCTTATTGGGCACAACCGCGTTGCAAATTTATTATAGGAAAGACGGTGCTACCTGAATACGGAGGCTTATGGACCCCCTCGAACGCTGAAAAAACATAATTTTTTGCACGTTGAACATCTAAACATGGTGTGTTGCCAGCGTCCGTGGAATTTGAGTGAGTAACCACCTGTGTTTATCCGAGTGTATTGAAAATATTTGGCGTTCGGCAAATTTTCCCCAATGAATCTAATTATTTTCAAGTGCGTATAGTCAAAGCCACGCTGGGGCAATCCGCGGTGGCGAGGGTCTGCTGTATGTAGCACTAGTTGTAACGTAACAGAACTGTACACGTTGCTCACACAGTGTATTTATGCATTTCTTTTAGTTGTTACAATAACAGCAGTTATTTCGGTATGCATGATAAACCGGCCGGCCTTTATGACGGACACGGGTTGTGTGTATTGTAAGGTACAGTAGGAACTGAATTGTTACACATTGTAGAGATAAAATCCAGGCTTTAAAAAAATACTGCAGTAGAATTTTAATTTGCAACATACATGCTTTATCGCAATCGCTTCTCGACGCGGCGCATTATATTGTTTTACAAAATGCAGTCCTATGTATAATGTAACGCGTGTTAGATATATAAATCAGATTTCGGGCGACCCTGTTTCTATTTATCTGATCCGTAACGCAACAGCCTGTTTGTTATATCGACCGTTTTCATTTAATACAGTTTAACCTGCTGACGTCATTTCTAAAACACGCTAGGGCAAGTCATAGGTAACATAAACTGTCATTTTTATTGTTTGTTTAACGACGCTGTCAGCTCAGCCTGCTTAGCTTCAGATGGTACAATGACTACTGACTCATGAATTGGATTTAGAAGGAAGTGGCTATAATCACTATCCCAGCATTTATCTGGAGGGACTGAGAAAGAAAGAGAAAGAAAGCGTCGGGTTTGTCAGGATATTTGGTATCCCCGCCGGAATTAGAACCGAACGATTCCCGAGTACAAATCAGACGCATTATTGCTCGCTGGATTTCAAATGTTGTCAAAGCAGTTGAGCCAGATTGTGGCAGCACAAAATGGGGCCTGATGCCAGCCAGCAAGCTGTCGTTGTTTCAGCGTGCTGTACCGTGCAAAGTGGCAAAGAAATTAAATGTTCCCTTGTAGATTACCGACACTGGGTTACAGTGTATTTATGTAACTGTTCTGTGGTGCTAGTAAATGAGTGCTGCTCACTTGTGTTTTTCCGTGAAGTTCGAGGGTTTTGTTTTCCCTGCAGATGATAGGAATTGCATAATATGAATGGCAAGTACATTTATTTGGGTTCGAACTCGTGCTTGCAACAGCAAAGTTAACATTTTTCCGAAATATTCTTTCTCAGATGAAAGATGATTGTGTTGGCACTAATCCGCTATCATTAGACCCCTATTATTTTCGTAGATATAGAATGTCCGACGGACGGTTAGTTCCTTTCTTTCTCACATTATCACTATTCTGTTGGACAAATATTTTACCTGTCCATTTACTCCGCTCTGTAATAACGGTAACAATGTATTCTGAACACTGTACATGCTGTACAAACATATGTCTGAAGACAGAATCGATTCAAGGGGAACTCGGTAACCTAATTGTGATAAAGCTCCGGTTGCAGTGAAACATTAGTCATGTCGTGGCTGCCCTAAGGTTCTACTCTCACGCTGTTGTTTTGATGTTTGGGTAAGAAGTACGGATGAAATTCTAAAGAAGTGTAGAATAAAACAGTTGAAGAGAGAGGGTACAAGAGAAAATAGAAATCAAATATAAACATAAAACAAAAATAATAATACAAGATGATTGCATAAGTTGTAACAAATAACGAAGGATTCCAAAAAACGGTCTGACAATTAAACTCAAAGGAAAACGCCAAACAGGAAGACTAAGATAAAAAGAGAAAGGAAAGATTAGGAGAGATGTCACACAGAATGAAGTGAGAACAGGGGAGGAAATTGAGAAGGACGACGAGCAATGTTGGGAAGACAAAGGCTGATGTGGTGTCTTGGTTGCTGGCGGTCCACATTGGATGGAAGTGTCTAAGAACGAAGAAGGAAGATATGAACTGGGAATAGCATGGAGCAAACTGGCTGTGGCCTATTTTAACGTTTTATCTTTGCAGTTGTCAGCAGCACTTGCTCCCAAACTGATCAGTAGGGGTCATAACGTAAGGCACAGTTGTCCCTCTGCATGCCGTGAAGGCGTACACCTGAAGTTCAGTTATAGCTTCACTCATTCTTAGCCTCGGCGCTAGATGGGCTGACTGGTCAACTTCACGCCCCGGGCGTCTTCCTCTAGTTACCCTTTGAATTGAAGGCTGTTTAATACGCTTAATTGTGTGTCGATGAAGATTAAGTCAAATCCATAAAGAGTTATGCGAGTGTGGACAGGATTCAGTTAGCGCAGCGATAATGAACCTTAAGATTCTAAAGAGTTTAGGAATGTCTTGACTAACACTCAAGCTATCGGCTTTAAAAGGGTACCTTGCACCATTGATTTAACTGGGTTATTAGTTCATTGTTTTGTTTGTTAATTAGCTTTGTCCTGAAGCGTGTCTAAACGTGTAAATCACGTGAGTGGCCAAATCTGTACCAAAAATGAACTACAAATTTTATGTTGGCAGCGCTATGATAGGTATCGCTCCGCGCCATATCGATCGCTCGTAATTTCCGATACTCGATGCGTCTTCAGGTAATGGCACTATGCAACAATGGGGCCAGCACAATACTGGAATATTAGAGGTCACGGTAATCCGACAAAATTAAAGGTCGTGTGTTGGTTCTGCAGGTTGCTGCGAAACCCAGCTGCAGTTGCACGTGTACACGGAAAGGTATTATTATTATTATTATTATTATTATTATATTATTATTATTATTTATATTTATGGACGCTGTCGGTAGTCCAGCTGTATAGCGTGGAAGGTGGGATGATGATGATGATTGTTGATGATGTGTTGATGATGATGATGTGTTGATGATGATGATGATGATGTGTTGATGATGTGTTGATGATGTGTTGATGATGATGATGATTATGATAATGTGTTTCTGTTGTTGTTTAGTTTGTTGTTTTTTGTGGTTGAGTTCAGTTGTGAATACAAAATTTATGGGACTCTTCACCGATTAATTCCGGGTTGTCACGTTTTGCAGTTCCCTCCATAATATGCACTATTATTTAATTCTTTTAGCTTTTTTTCACTTGCACCTTCTTTGGCCTAAGTATCTTCCTACACTTCTTATTTGTATGTTATTTATAAACTTTATTATATTTCTGTTTTCTAATTTCCTATTCATATCTAACCGTTTTTACCCCCAAAATAAATTGCATTTACCATTTTCCTGTTTCCAAATAAATCAGCTACTTATGTTTAACATCTTCATTGCCTAAGCATAGAAAATAGCTTTATTTATCCACTTCTCTGACAATTCCCCTTAATTTCCAAACTACTGCTTTCAACCAAAATGTCTCCTTTCTTTCCTTCATGGTACCCCATTCAGTATACTCTCCTCTACTCCCTCTATGTTTCGTATTTTTTAAAACATTTAGACGCCATATTCTGCTACTCTATATCATGACATGTTTCATCTTGTAACGTACTTCTTTTGCTAAGTATTCCCCTCCAAACTCTACCAAAAAAGTACAAGGCCTATACAATCCACCTCCTTTTTCATCTGCTTCCCTCTACTTCTCCTTCACATATTACCTTCCTACCATTCGCAATATTATCTAACAGATTACATAATCCTCTGCCAGTGTAGAACTATCAGTCACGTAGCCATCCCCCTACTGCTATCAATGTCCAATTCAGTAGCTACTGTAAAATTAACCGTGCATCTAGGTAGTCCTAATAACTTCTCACAAAGCTAATCATGCACTTTGTCAGTTTTTTCTTCTATTATGTTGTCTAATGCCATTAACAATAGCCTGTGACTACTAATCACGAGTAATCCAGTCTTAAAGTGTTGTAGGATGATTAGTTACTAAAGAACTAGAGAGTATTGGAAGGAAGCGGTATGAGATCCGTTCTCGGCATTTGAGTACAGTGACTGAGTAAAACTGCGAAAAACATTTGGAATAGCCAGTGTCCCGAACAACACTGGAACCGACCACCTCCCGAATATGAAACAGGAGTGCTGCCCGCTTCGACCGCAACGTCGGTCGAAGAATAACATTAAAACGGGTTGTATATAAATCATGTTGCCAGGGTCGCTCAGTTAGTATACTGACCGGGGTTCGATTTCCAGCAGATACAGAATTCTTTTGCCACCATTCTGCGCTTGACTCAGCCTCCTCATCTGATGGAGGCTTTTTGACCAGAGAGAGGGGTAGTGCTGAGGTTAAGAATGTGTGCAGCTGTACCTACATTTCCTCATACATCTTCATGAGGTGATGCTTAATTAAGTGAAGGTACTTTACATTACAGAGGTACGCGGTTGTGCAGTTGGTTGAGGCACTGAGATATAAGCCGCAAGGTCGCGTGTTGGATTCCCGATGGGGTCATTGAGATTTTTCATTGACTTAATCCTACCGGCCGCACTGTGGCCGTGGGTTCGACTCAGCCTCTAACAAAAATGAGTGCCAGGGATATCTCCTGGGGGGTAAAGGCGGCCGGTGCTTAGGGCTGACAACCTTACCACCTTCGCGTGCCTATTGTCTAGAAATTCTGGGAGCCTCAAACTCCTGCAGCCATACTGGCCTAGCGTTTACCTTACATTACAGATCTACAGTTGCTTGTAGCTCCTTTGGTACCAGGTTTATGTCTCAGCACAGCGATTGGCCCCTTTATGATCGTCCTCAGTTCCTTCAGATAATGCAGGGATATTACTTCAAATTAAGCCAAGACCATTTCGTTCCACATTCTTCCCAATCCAATTGACAGTATACGCTCTAAACTACTGACAGTGTCAGTAAATAAACCATCGTTCCTGCAGTCTACCCTGAAGATGAAGTCAGTATGTTCCCCCGAAACATTGACATTCACCTACCGGACTACACGGTTCATGGCGCGCAACACTGCAGCAGAAACTGTAATATTTCGTCTATTAATCCTACACTGAATCCCCGCTACAGGAAATAGACCTACCTTATTTTGGCACCACTGTGACGCCATTAGCGCCTCGCTGTGCAACAGTAAATGGGCTTGCTGTAAGTTGGCACCTTTGTGGCACTTTGAGAGCTTCGCACTGCTACAGTGTGTAGACCTAGTGCATGTTGGCACCCCTGTGGCACTTTGAGAGCTTCGCACTGCTACAGTATGTAGACCTAGTGCATGTTGGCACCCCTGTGGCACTTTGAGAGCTTCGCACTGCTACAGTATGTAGACCTAGTGCATGTTGGCACCCCTGTGGCGCTTGGAGCGCCTCGCAGTGCTGTTCTAAGGCGACTCTCACACAATGGACACTACTTAAGATGAGATTAGCTTGCGGTACGACTCTACCTACGTTTTCAAATGAAATCTCGCACACTCTATACGATACGATAAAGATATGTTCACGAAGGGCCGATGCGATAAGATGACGACTCAGCAAGGTCTGTCCTCTATCGCTCAGTCGTAAACATATCGCCTCCACGGCCGCCCCGGGCAGGCCAATAATTTGGCGCCCCGGGGAGGCTAATAATTTAGCGTTACTCAAACCTATAGGCTATTCTTAAACTTTTCCGGCTTAGAAGAGGGCTTGCGAATAATTTTGAGGGCGCGTGCCAAAATTGTGGATAATTTTCGGAGAATTTACTAGCACCATATTTCCGATTATTCCAGTGACGTCTTAGGGCCCCTATAGGTTGGCGTCTCGGGCATTCGCCGGGCTGATCCGTCCCTTAGTCCGGCTCTGATCGCCACAGATGTACGATTTGTGTCAGGGAGACGGAAGTGTCAAGGGCTTCACAGTGCTGTGTTAGGTTATGCAAGCATGAGTGAGCAAACAAAGGTACAACTTGTGGCGCTTGTTGGGGAACACACCATTCTGTATGACTGGAAAGACCCTGGTTATACAAGAAAGGGCAACATTGATCTAGTGGGGGGAAACATCGGGAAAGCTTATATGATCAGGTAAGATAATTTATTGCTAAATATGCTGTAATTTATTTATGAACGTAAGGTGGGCTTACTTTCATGGGTACTCAAAGATTTTTTAAGTTACAATTAACGACATGTTCTTACTGAAGCAGTGCATATAATCTGCGTAGATCGCCTCATGTGTGCGAGGCCCGTATCGTGTCGTCATCCAATCGAAATCCCATTGAAATTGTGTCGCAAGTAGCGTTCTATATAAGAGCGGCCTAATTAGAACTACCTACTGTATGTTGGCACAACTTTGGCTCTTTGAGCGCCCCTCCAATTAGCCTTAAGGACGCGTCGCTCCAATTAAATGCCGCAACTCTAAACCGAGTGTCCACACACGGGGGTGTAAATTAACCACGGAAATGAACTGACGCCATTGAGCAGACTCCTTGTTGAGAAGCTAACAGTTACTCGGCTAACCAAGAAATTCTTCATATTTCATAAAAACCCGAAGGTTAATTACCGTGAGCTCTACAGCCCGCCACTGGTCTCTGTCCTGAGACACTTGAAGTTAGTTCATTTCTTCAAGATGCGTTGTAACATTGCCCCGCAAACTAAGCCTACAACTCCTTCACGTCTTCAGCGTGTCACAATTTGTACTACATTGCATCCTCCTTTTTCCCCAGATATCGACCCTGACATTAAAACATATCGTTAACGTTCCTTTATCTTTTTAAAGTGTGTTTACAGTTCACTGGAGTTCTTGTCACACGGGCTGTACAATGCATAAAGGTCAAGAATTGACACTTCAGCCTACCATTCGCCTTGGTTTTCATATGGAAGGAAGTACTTATAGCTCCAGTCTTTCATAAGTGTCGACACTAGAAGAGAGAAGACAGCACGGGCAGAAATCTTATAAATTCATCTGACCCGGCCAGAGGAGCTTTCGACTCGGCCCTCAAGTTTACCGTCAACTGTGTTACCCGTACCACGCCGCGGCACACTTTCTTTATTCTAGCCCGAATAAAGCCCAACCTCTTCGTATTTCTTTAGGACCAGCGGATCACAGAGTAACCATCGGAGTAATAAAAGGTCATTGAACCTCGGTGTAAGGTTGCCAAAAATTGGATTAAAAACAGTGATAATAGGAAGGTGGATAAGTGGATATTGAAGTAGAATAAATCGTAAGAGAAAGAGAAACTATCGAAGACTTAAGATCTGGCAGCAAAAAAGCCACAATATCCACCGTTCAACATGCAACTTGTAGCCTGCCGTATATCAAGTAACAGCACATAAAAAGCGGCTATCCAGTTGCTCGGTTTAATAATAGGCTTAAAAAACAAAAGATTTTAATTTGATTTTAACGTATTTTAATTAGGAACTGTTATCCTAAAATGTTCGTAAATACAAACATTGCACTCTTTGTATCTATTCGACACACATTCGAGAATTACAAGTTTATTCTAATATATTCTTTACATCATTTGTGAGATCTCGCATAGTTATTTGCATTTCTTCCTGTTTTTAAGACGCATTGAAACGCCTGAGGATGATCAGCTTCTGTTCGAAAGATGTAGTGTAATACTAAAGGGCTGTGTCTGACGGAAATGCGCTTGTTAACGTGATTGTGTGTACACAACGCGATGGCTAATGTAGAACAAAGATTAATACACGTTTCTTCAGATGTCTGAATGTCAGTAGCTCTTGAATGAATAGCTGCAAACTTCTGATATATTTTGGCGTTTGAGGAACGATACGTAAATATCAGACGTCAATTGTAAGGTGTGTTACCTTGAAATATAGCTGGGGGGGGGGGGGGGGGGGGAAGGTGGGGGTCTAAATAAATCGCCGACAAATTCAAGTGTGTTTGCTTCCGGGGCCCGAAGGAACGAAATTTCCTAAGCTTAAACTATATTTATTTGTTATCACAACAGGATGTTTAGAGTAAAAGTTATCCTAAGCTTAGTCTCTACACAAATTCTCACATGCAGTGCCGTCGCGACATTGCGGTTATTTCGCACAGCAGCCTCACATCTCAGTGTACTATTGTTATTTATGTGACAGTTGCGAGCATCACATAAACACAACCATTCTTATAAATAAAGTTTTCTCTACGAAAAAAAAAAAAAGAAAAGAAAAGAAAAGAAAAAAGAAGAAAAAAAGGAATGATCACAGAAAACCCGGCATATTCTATACAATCTGTGATCGTCTTTATTTGAGCCCGAAATCGAACATTATATGTGCTGCCAGGCCCAAGCCCACGCCCGAGCCCGTGCAGACTTCTTCTACATGCACGTGAGTGGTTACCCTCACGCCCCAACCGCTTTACCTGCGTCAGAAACAGCTTGGATTTCCCAGCTTTGCCTGCACAATATTGTGACGAAGAGAAATTCTCCTTCTCCGTCTGGAGTTGAATCCCCATTTTTTATCTCGTCAGCCTGGAACCTAGTTACTTTAGCGACTGAGTTACCCTTCTTCTCACATTTGTATGTTTATTTTAAATTTTAAAATATATGAATATAAATTAACAATAACAATAACAGTGCTTGCGTGGTTTTGGGCATGTGACCACCGGGACGACGGGCTTGAAAACTGTTTGGTTCAAGGATGCGTGTTCACGTTTTCTATCTTGTGTTGCCTTGTGTAGGTAGACACTTTACTGTGGGCACTACCGTACATTTGCACCTGTATTTATTTATGGTTTATTTATAGCGGGGGCACGCGGTGGCGCAGTTGGTTGAGGCACTGCGCTACAAACCGGAACGTCGCGGGTTCGATTCCCGATGGTGTCATTGGAATTTTTCATTGACATAATCGTTTCGGTCGCACTATGGTCCTGAGGTCGACTCAGCCTCTAACAGAAATGAGTACCAGGAATCTTTTCTGGGGGGTAAAGGCGGCCGGTGCGTAGGGCTGACAACCTTACCACCTTCATGTGCCGATTGTCTAGAAATCTGTGAGCCTCAACCTCCTGGAACCCTAAGGGCCTGTCCAGGCCTGTAATGGGATTGCTTTATTTTTTTATTTACTAGCGCTCTCAGTAGCTATGGCTACACAGCACCGAATGATGGAAGGATAAATGAAGAAGATATGTAATATACGTACATGCTTATACCTCCTCAGCTATCTAGTAGCCTGATAAAATTTCAGTCGATGGCAGCAATATACCGTACTTACGTCTTCATGTAAAGTTCCAGATATTTTTGCCCAATTTTGACCAAATTTGGACTTTCTCGACAGATTTTAATTAAAGGAGCCAATACCGAGTTTCACGAAAATCCGTTCAGTGGGAGCCTAACGGACACATGCGAATAGACAGAGAAACGGACGGACGAAGAGACGTGTGAAGCTAATAGTCACTTTTCGCGAGTATGCTAACGCGCCTGATAACGAATTGGGAAGGGTAAGAAGGAAGCAATCGTGGCTTAGTTTGAGGTACTATCGCGGCATTTGCCTGGAGGGATTACGAAAAACATAAAAGACAGTCGGGATAGGTTTGTGCGGGCGAAATTTGAACCCGGGATCTCCCGAATACGAAGCAGAAATACTCATTGCCCTAAAAAAGCGGTAGAAACCATACACACAGGTCAGCGACACCTGCAGAAGAACAGGTTACAATTAATTATGAAATTCGTATCGGTCCTGATCAAAACGGCACATTATACAGTTTGCCCGGATGCAGACACGAGTTTCACGGGCTTGTTCGTGTCAGTCCACCATGAAACCAGACACCAGCCCAGCCCTCTCCACTGCCCAGCAGACCGAAAACCATCTGATTAGGAGAGCGTAAAATACGCGTGAGGCCAGCAAATTTCTCCCCCCTTCCCCCCCCCCCCCCCCCCCCCCCCCCGCGCACACGACATTTAATCACATCACGAAACAGCAACAAACTTCGCATTCACTGGCTCACTCAGCACCATTGCTACGGCCACGAAACGAAGTCCTGTGGATGGCGCTCCAAGCTTCTCACGTTCTTCCTGTTATTGTGTTGCACTCTGACGTGTGCCAACCAGCCCCAAGCGCTATCTCTGTACAGAATGGCTAGACGACTAGAAATAGTGAAGTACACTGGAAATAGAAGGGTAAGCTCTCGAGAGGGATGTGGATGGTCGATACAATGGACTTCTTTCCACGACCTCAGTACAGTCAGTCGGTAATTGGATGGGTCTGTTAGCTTCACAACTGGGCTTCGATTCCCACAAGTGTCCAGGCCGGCTTTGGGGCCCCCCGCACTCCTTTTCAATTTGTGGGAGGGCTCGTTACCAGGAAAACAAAGGCGACCGTATGGTGACGCTAATTACCTCCATATACATTTATAGAGGTTAAGAAGGCGTGACGATAACCTCTACTCCTCCGTACATCTTTATGGCATGGTGCTTCGACACAGAAATTACTTTTTTGTTAGTGGTTCCTAAACGAAAATTTGCAAATATGAGTCTATTAGTTCCGCCATGTCTGCCCTTCCGTTTTTGGGCACGTAATAACTCAAAAACTACTTTTTGATTTTCGTTAAATTTGATACTGGAGAGTTTGACGACAATTTTTTGACAGACTCTAATTTTGGTTAACATCGGACAAGTGTAACGGACACTTTACTTGAAGACTTGCACGCCTTTCTGCAGGCAACTCAGTCTCAAGTCGGTGAATATTCATCGTAACGAAACCGTTTCGGGCAAAAGATGTAGCGAAAAATAAAGTGTATTTTATAGGCAATACACTCTTCCGCAAGTGCTGAGGTTGTCGACGTAATTACACAAAGAGCGCGATTGCGTGAGAAATGTTACGCGTGTCTCCTAAGTTGTTTATATTTGTATGGCAGTCTTTTTGAAATTTTTGAAATGTGCTGCTGAAGACGGATGGAGAAGATCAGTTGGATCGACCTTGTGAAAAATGAAGGAGTATTACACAAAGTCTAGAAAGACAGGAGCATCCTACATGCAATAAAATCGAAGGAAGGCTTTTGACTTGATCATATATTGCGTACGAACTGCCTGCTAAAACACGTTATTGAAGGAAAGATAGGTGTGCGAGGACGAGGAAGAAGACATAAGCAGCCACTGGATGACATAAGGGAAAGGAAAGATACCGGAATTTGAAAGCCGAAGTACTACATCGCACCCTCTGGAAAAATCGCTTTGGGAAGAGGCAATGGATCTGTCTCAAGACAGACTAAGCAATGATTAAAAGGATTTTTAAGGTTGCTTAGTTCATTAGCTAGGTTGTTCGGCAGCAATGTAGCTACCTCCTGATTATAATAAGTTGTTGATTGGATAGTGAAGTTGGGACGTTACATCACGCCCTTAGCAAGAGCAGTAGCAAATCAAAAATACACCCTTGAAGTTAAGTGCTGCTCAAATTAGGGGGATGCTTAACACCGTTCAGACAGATTTATTTTAGTCGTCGTCTCACAAATATCAGCTGTTGTACGTGATTGGTGCAATTCCTCACAGTACGCTTCAGCTCGATTGAGCCTTCATCATGTGGAAGAGTACGCCTACAGAATATCTGTAAAAAAGATAAAGGTACAGCAATCCCATTACAGGCCTTGACAGGCCCTTAGGGCTCCAGGAGGTTGAGGCTCCCAGATTTCTAGACAATCGGCACATGAAGGTGGTAAGGTTGTCAGCCCTACGCACCGGCCTGATACTGATTCCTGGTACTCATTTCTGTTAGAGGCTGAGTCATAACGAGGGCCATAACGATTATGTCAGTGAAAAATTTCAGTGACACCATCGGGAATCGAACCCGAGACGTTCAGGTTTGTAGCGCAGTGCCTCAACCAACTGCGCCACCGCGTGCCCCACAGAATATTTGTATATATACATAATTAGTTACTAATTACAATGGTATTTTGTCTTTCAGCGTTGAGTCTATCACTAATGGACGCTACCGTATTAACACCTGCTTTTAAAGATACTTCAATATTAAAATTAACCTTGGTGTAGAATAAAGAAAGTATTTAAATAAAGTTGCTGTTTCGATCAACATAGTCAATTTATTACAAAAATGCACGGAGTGAAAATTTTTAAATTTGCTGTATCGATGTTAACTATTATTTTTCACTCTTAACGCTTTAGGATTATTAAGACTGAAGCTAACAAGATTGATTAATTCAGTTTCCGTGTCGCTGTGTGTCGTTCTGTCACTATATGTCACCTGACCTCTCACATTGTACATTATTATTCAGCATAAAGTCAGCCTCGACATCATCATGTTATCGTGTATAAATGGTAAAGCCTTTAATTTTTTATATTTATGGTGCTTCCTGCCTTTGCATGACTGTTGTGTTGTAAGCCTTGACTCACGTATGTTCGTTAGTGCAGTTGTGCACCTGTGTGATACGGAGCATACGTCACGCATGCAGCAGTGTGTTGCAGGTGCCGGGCGTAAGCCGTCAGAACAGAACTGATATTAGAGGTAGGCCTACTGGTCGTAATATATGAGTAACCGAGAGCGAGTTGCAACATATTAAAATATTGGCTAACATACAGTTCAGAATTATGCTTATAAAAACTATAATTTTGCCTGTTGTTTTGTATAGATATGGGACTTGGTCTGCCATCTTAGGGAAAAAACCAAAGCTGGGGGTATTTTAGAAGAAGGTTCTGCGGAATATGATTGGACCTAAGAGGCAGAAGTGATAGAAAGATGGAGAAGGTTGGATAAAGATGAAACTCATTACGCGCTGATACAATTTAGAAGGAATTACATATAATAATCATTATGCTGATATAATGCAGCAGGATAAGATGGGCAAGTCACGTAAAACTCAAGGGAGGTACAAGACATGCACATACCGTTTTAGTTGAGAAATTTAAGGCAGGCAACCGCTTGGGAAATTTAAATGTAGATTGGATGACAATAATAAAATGGGTCTCAGAAACATAAGCTGCACGGTATAGCCTGAATGTAGGCCAGCGGTGGGCTCTTGTGAACACGGTAATTAAGATTTGGTTTCCAGAAATGCTGAGAATTTCTTGACTAGCTTAGCAGTTATTAGCTTCTCACGACAGAATTTGCTCCATGCAGTTTCAAGTTACGAATTGGATTCAACTGGTTCAGCATAGTGTCCATTTCTCCGAGACCTCTTACCATATTCTTGCCAACGGCCCCAACTTCGCCGATCCGAACGGACCGCCAAATTAAAATGTTCCGTCAGTAGTGGCATCTGACAAGAACAGAGCGTGTCTGAAGTGTCAGGGAAATAGTTGAACACATCATCAGAACGCGCTGTGCTCGACAGCAATTCGATGCGTGTCATCCGTAATTCCTACCTTTTTCTGTTATTTATTTCGATTTATTTAACGACGCTTTCAACAGTTCAGATCTGTATGGCATGAGTGGTGGGCTCATTACTGAACAATGAATTGCAGATGATGTTAAAGGAAGCAGCCTTGGCCAATTTGAGGAATATCGCGTCATTTGGCTGCAGAGACTGACGAAGACAACGAATCTGCGGCAGGATAAACGGTCTCGTGACCAAGACTTGAAACAAGGACTCATCGAATACAAAGCAGGATTAATTACTGCTCGACCGTGTCGTTCGGTGTGTTTTACTGGCAGAAAGTGTGTGGAAGATCAGTCTTGCAGCAGGCGCCACTTTGCACTTAGCGCCAGGAAGAGCAGATGGGTACGGCTCGCCCCCGCCCACCCAAACACAGGACAAACCGAGGTAAGGTTAAGTCAAGTGAAGTTTTACCTATGCTTAACTAAGCACCATCCGTGAAACTGTATGCGGAGAGCAGGTATGGATCTTCTCATTTTAATCTGGACATTGCGTAGAAGAAAGTGGCCAGCTTCACGCCCTTTGCTCCCAGAGAAAGAGTCCCTCTTACCAGTTGGATAGGAGGCTAAGTGGTTCTCAGGATCAGTATGGACACTGTCGTGAGGATTAGCAACCTATTTGTGCCACAATTAGAGGTAACATTGAGAGGGGGCCTGTAATATTGTTATGTTGCATATGGAGACGCCCAGGCCTGCTCCAGGGTCCACCCAGCCTCCTATTCATTGGGTACCGGGAGTTCTTTCCCAGATGGTAAAGCGGGCGTGGGAATGGCCGCTCACCTCATCTAGTGCTGAGGTTAAGAAAGATTGGAGTTGTACTTCTATTCCCCCTATATGCCTTCTTGACGTATATAGGGACAACTTTATCTTCACCTTTACCAATGTGCTACGTGCTTACCAACATTTCGGAGCAATATACTAACTCTGTCTTCACGGTTTATCATTATAATTTGTGATAACCCAAAACAGCACATGACACTTCACCACCGTAACAATCTCAAAACTTGTATTTGTATCAGCAATGAATAAAATGAGAGGGAGAATGGATGAGGTCAAGTATTGCATTTAGAAAATATCTGTAGGCCTCAACATAAAACATTTAAAGCACTGTGGTAAATATCTGTACCATCAGCTTTAAGAAAAGCAGCAACGTTTTTCCCACAAAATGTATTTATATGTTCCCTTTGCCTATGACCATAAAGATCGGTTATTTCTCTACCTGTATACACTTAACTTCGCCGATGTTTATGCTGTGGTTCCGTCGTGGATCGAGATGAATTCCTCCTGCTTTCGGCTTTAGAGGGACACTGGTCACAAAGTAAGGTGTGCTTCTGGAATTAGATGTCCAGTGTAAGACGGACTTATTTCTTGAAGTAAGGTGATGAGGTTTTCAAGTCGATGTCGGCGAGTTAAGGTAGCTGTCGATTTACACAACAGGCAAAAAGACCAGTAAATTTTTATTTATTCGAAGCTAGTAACGCTTAAAAGCTAATGTCGTCACCCTGCAATTGCTTGTTTGTTAGCTGATGTTAATCTTTCCTGGCATTCAAACTTTGGTTTACTACATTTCTAATTTAGTGTCTAAGACACAAACCTAATATTTCCAAACAGCAGATCGGCTGCACTCGAAAACCAGAGAGAAGCGTGTCGTAAGCCGGTAAAACCCGCCAAGACAAAAAATTTTGAAATGAAGCAGGAATTCGGTAGACCCAGGTAATCACCATCCAGTGACGTATCCCCACAGGAACCAACCTCTTCGAATTTCATTCGCTGTGGGTGACGTCTGGTAACCCCATCTTGTCAAGCATTTTCTCCATACGGTTTACCACAAGATTTTCTGAATACAGAAAGCAAATTCCTCTCCTTGCTTGGGTTTTTCGCTGAGAGTAACCTACAATCTTTTAACATTTATGCTGCCTTTACAAAATGTTTCTTTTTTAGAAATAGGTATTAATTCAATCACTTCTTCATTTCCAATTCCTAAATGTGCGTCCTAATGAAGAACACATACTTGTAATTACACCTCCCCGTCCTTTCATCTCCAACAACCGGATTTCTCATCACACACTGCACGTTATGTTCCTCCACCTTGGAATGGCTCCCTCGTGAAGTGAAGGCAGTAACGACCAGTGGTATTTTCCTATGAAATGTTTAACTGATTGGTTTTCGTAATGGGGACATGGCGTTTTTTGTGACGTAGGAGCTAAATGTAAATATCTAATTTACATGAATTTCAGGTTTCGGATTGACGATTGCAGAACTTCTGCAATTTACACAACGTTGTCCCGGAATCGCGCGACCAGCTGCAGTCTACTGCACCAAGGAGTACGGGAGATGTGTGAAAGGGGTCACGTGAAAAGGGAAGTGTTTACTAGAGATTCCCCCACCTCCTCTCGGAAACCAAATCGACTTCTCACAGGTAATCACATCCTGCAGTTTCCCACAGCGCTTACTCAAGTTGGCAGCACTGCATCTACAATTCGATTAAAGCTCTTGAATACCTCAGAGGGAAAATGTTGTAACTGCAGCTTTATAGTTTTCCATGCAGTAAAAAAAAACTCTAATTACTATCAATGTAAAGCACAAAAAGGAAGTTCTTCTGAGAACTTTATTCTGTGCATACCGTGTGGCTTTGAATAATTTACTTATTATTAGAGATCCAGCAGCCTTTATACCCTTACGACGTTGAATGATTACAACATATGATTTTGGTAACAAGACGAATACACCACAAAAACTTGCAGTAAGCAAGAACGAGCCTTCATAAATCAGATCCACAGGAAAGCCACAAACGGATATTTCAGTGAATAGTGAAAACAGTAATCTCTAAACAGTGCAGTGAACAGAGAGGCAGTACACACTAAGTGAAACAGTACAGTGAATAGTAAGGGTAGTACACATTAAGTGAAATAATACAGTGAATATTAAGGGTAGTACACACTAAGTGAAACAGTACAGTGAATAGTAAGGGTAATACACACTGAGTGAAACAGTACAGTGAATAGTAAGGGTAGTACACACTAAGTGAAACAGTACAGTGAATAGTAAGGGTAGTACACACTGAGTGAAACAGTACAGTGAATAGTAAGGTTAATACACACTAAGTGAAACAGTACATTGACTAGTAAGGTTAATACACACTGAGTGAAACAGTACATTGACTAGTAAGGTTAGTACACACTAAGTGAAACAGTACATTGACTAGTAAGGTTAATACACACTAAGTGAAACAGTACATTGACTAGTAAGGTTAGTACACACTAAGTGAAACAGTACATTGACTAGTAAGGTTAATACACACTGAGTGAAACAGTACATTGACTAGTAAGGTTAGTACACACTTAGTGAAACAGTACATTGACTAGTAAGGTTAATACACACTAAGTGAAACAGTACATTGACTAGTAAGGTTAGTACACACTAAGTGAAACAGTACAGTGAATAGCAAGGGTAGTACACACTAAGTGAAACAGTACATTGACTAGTAAGGTTAATACACACTAAGTGAACAAGTACATTGAATAGTAAGGTTAGTACACACTAAGTGAAACAGTACAGTGAATAGTAAGGTTAATACACACTAAGTGAAACAGTACATTGAATAGTAAGGGTAGTACACACTAAGTGAAACAGTACATTGACTAGTAAGGTTAATACACACTAAGTGAAACAGTACATTGACTAGAAAGATTAGTACACACTAAGTGAAACAGTACAGTGAATAGCAAGGGTAGCACACACTAAGTGAAACAGTACAGTGAATAGTAAGGTTAATACACACTAAGTGAAACAGTACATTGAATAGTAAGGTTAGTACACACTAAGTGAAACAGTACAGTGAATAGCAAGGGTAGTACACACTAAGTGAAACAGTAGAGTGAATAGTAAGGGTAGTACACACTAAGTGAAACAGTACAGTGAATAGTAAGGGTAGTACACACTGAGTGAAACAGTACAGTGAATAGTAAGGTTAATACACACTAAGTGAAACAGTACATTGACTAGTAAGGTTAATACACACTGAGTGAAACAGTACAGTGAATAGTAAGGTTAATACACACTAAGTGAAACAGTACATTGACTAGTAAGGTTAATACACACTGAGTGAAACAGTACATTGACTAGTAAGGTTAGTACACACTAAGTGAAACAGTACATTGACTAGTAAGGTTAATACACACTAAGTGAAACAGTACATTGACTAGTAAGGTTAGTACACACTAAGTGAAACAGTACAGTGAATAGCAAGGGTAGTACACACTAAGTGAAACAGTACAGTGAACAGTAAGGTTAATACACACTAAGTGAAACAGTACATTGAATAGTAAGGGTAGTACACACTAAGTGAAACAGTACATTGACTAGTAAGGTTAATACACACTAAGTGAAACAGTACATTGACTAGAAAGGTTAGTACACACTAAGTGAAACAGTACAGTGAATAGCAAGGGTAGTACACACTAAGTGAAACAGTACATTGACTAGTAAGGTTAATACACACTAAGTGAAACAGTACATTGACTAGAAAGGTTAGTACACACTAAGTGAAACAGTACAGTGAATAGCAAGGGTAGTACACACTAAGTGAAACAGTACATTGACTAGTAAGGTTAGTACACACTAAGTGAAACAGTACAGTGAATAGTAAGGTTAATACACACTAAGTGAAACAGTACATTGAATAGTAAGGGTAGTACACACTAAGTGAAACAGTACAGTGAATAGTAAGGTTAATACACACTAAGTGAAACAGTACATTGAATAGTAAGGTTAGTACACACTAAGTGAAACAGTACAGTGAATAGCAAGGGTAGTACACACTAAGTGAAACAGTACATTGAATAGTAAGGTTAGTACACACTAAGTGAAACAGTACAGTGAATAGTAAGGGTAGTACACACTGAGTGAAACAGTACATTGAATAGTAAGTTTAGTACACACTAAGTGAAACAGTACAGTGAATAGCAAGGGTAGTGCACACTAAGTGAAACAGTACAGTGAATAGCAAGGGTAGCACACACTAAGTGAAACAGTACAGTGAATAGTAAGGTTAATACACACTAAGTGAAACAGTACATTGAATAGTAAGGTTAGTACACACTAAGTGAAAGAGTACGGTGAATAGTAAGGTTAGTACACACTAAGTGAAACAGTACAGTGAATAGCAAGGGTAGCACACACTAAGTGAAACAGTACAGTGAATAGCAAGGGTAGTACACACTAAGTGAAACAGTACATTGAATAGTAAGGTTAATACACACTAAGTGAAACAGTACATTGAATAGTAAGGTTAGTACACACTAAGTGAAACAGTACAGTGAATAGCAAGGGTAGCACACACAAAGTGAAACAGTACAGTGAATAGTAAGGGTAGTACACACTGAGTGAAACAGTACAGCGAATAGTAAGGTTAATACACACTAAGTGAAACAGTACATTGAATAGTTAGGTTAGTACACACTAAGTGAAACAGTACAGTGAATAGCAAGGGTAGCACACACTAAGTGAAACAGTACAGTGAATAGTAAGGTTAATACACACTAAGTGAAACAGTACAGTGAATAGTGAGGGTAGTACACACTAAGTGAAACCATACAGTGAATAGCAAGGGTAGTACACACTAAGTGAAAGATTACAATGAATATTAACGGTAGTACACATTTTTTTATACAGTGCAGAGCAGTGAAGAATGAGGACAGTTTACACCAAGTAAAAAAAGAGAAAGTGCGGAATAGGGGTAGGTACATAATCGTAATGAACACAAACATAGTGTTATATTCTTTGCTAAACTCATGAAACTTGACCACCATAACGCAGGGACACTGATGATGCGCAGATATGGGCGTCGAAGCACATATGTTGTAAATTTGCGAAGGTCGTAATTGTATAAAGGTTGTTGCGTCTCTTATAATACGTACCTATTTCTTGTTATAGTTGAACACATTTCCTTCGTAGACCGATATCTGTCGGACATACCACACATTTTTGTCTCGTCATTTTATTTACAACTGTTAACTACATGTACTTAATTCCATTACGCTGAGAACTCTTTGAGAAGTTACTAGTCACTTAGCAACACAAGAAATTATCCACCTCTTACGTAACCCGAAAGTTCATTACCGTGTTCAAAAGAACCCGCCAGCGGTCTACGGCCTATGTTGTTCCAAATAATCTGTTCAAACTTGGAGCACTATTTCATAACATGTTCGGGGAACTATACGAGGAGGGGTTGTTAGCTTTTCGCCAACGCCTAGGTTGGAGGACTTCCTTTGTTGTCTATCCTCGACTGCTTATTCAATACAGCTGCCCAGCTTAGGGCTGCCTACAGAGACCGCGCCATGTCACGGTGGCAAGAAACACGATGAAATTCGGTTTATTTTGCTCTAGCTCCATTTGAAGAATCTCTTCCATCTCCTAAATTACCCAACGGCAGCCATATTTCTACAGCGTGTATCTTTTATCGTGCAGCTTTCACAGGATGTCCTGACGGGTGGAAGATTTCTATGCGATAAAGCTGTCGGGCTCAGGGACACGATAAAAGGTACGTCTTCTATTATGGGACGTACGAAATGGAAAACTATGTAATCGATTATTCCCATCTCCTGGGTTGTGAAGCTGTGTTGTTGGGCAAGTAGTTCCCGACGTTTCAAAGCATCGTAGTGCCTTCGTCTTCAGAGTTAAGGAGTCCAAGACTGTTTAAGCAAGTAGTTGCCGACGTTTCGAAAATTCAGTCAGGCTTTGACTGCTTGATCGTTAAGATGAAGGCACTATGGTCCTTCGAAGCGTAGGGAACTACTCGTCCAACGACACAGCGCCACATTCCAGGCTTGAATCTTCAGCACCACCGCTGTTAAAACCTCAAATCTCGCAGTGTATAAAACTAGGGTGCGCCATAGTGGCTTGCTTTTTATACCAAGTTTTATAAAAGTGCGCTAGTTGTTTCGAAAACTATTATGGGCTGATTGTGATAACATGTATCCACAACAAATAGCGTATTAACGTTTCTGCGTTGCCCATGCACGAATTACACCGTCGCAAGTGACGGAACGTGAATAGCCTACTTTTTGAATTGGGCAAAAGGTTTCGGACAACACTGCAATGACGTTTTTAGGATAGAGCATTTAGAAGAAAAGTAATATTAAACAAGATCTGAAAATAAATATGGTCGGAGTGTGTAAACTGGAATCATCTATCTCTTCTAAGGGACCAGTAGCGAGACTTCCGAATGCGATAATGAATTTTTGATATCCATAAAAGTTCTTAGATTTCTTGATCCGCCCAGGGCTCCTGCAATTTAGTTAGTTGTTTGGTTACTTGGTGACTGAATCCCACCAAATGTCTAAATGATTTATTGCTTCAGAATTAATGCTCAGTTGCAATAGTTAAGTGGATCAACTCTGCGACCTATGTACATTAATGTATTTAATTACTCCTTCTTGAGAAGCTAACAGGTCGTCAGTCAAGAAATTCCCCGCATTTTATGGAACCCGAAGGTTCATTCCAGCACTCACAAGAGCCCGCCACCTGTCCCTATCAAAGAATCAGTCCAGGTCCGAGGCTTTGTGCTGTGTTTCGTAACAAGATAATTTTTTACGGTGAGGAGTTGTTAGCACCTTGCCCAACCCCCAAGCTGGAGGGCTACCCCTTGTCGGCTGTCCGCGACTGCTTATTCAATTTATTCGCAGCTACACTCCATATTCGGAGGCCGTTCCTCCATCCGCAACCCGAGGACGTGCCATGCCGTGGTGACAGGGAACCACTAATCATTAGTTAGTTAGTTAGTTAGTTAATATTTATTTAATTATGCGCTCGGCATTTCAGGGTATAGATCGTCGAGATCGTTGAAAAAATGAACAGATCATGGTTAGATAACTGCTTACTTATTTGGCTTCCCACACTGTGGCCACAGAAAGAAGTCTCATGGATTAACCCCTCCGCATCTGCCACGAGATGAGACGCTTACCCCACTCCGGCGTACTTTCTTATATTCCCCTCAAGTCATCTAGCCAATACGTTCACACGAATTTTGGCAGTGATAAACTGTAATACCGTTTATTAGAGATACGTTTTGTGCTTGTTGACAAAGTCCAGAGGGAATGGAAAGAGAATATAAGAGTAGGTAAAAGGGGAAAACTTGGGCGCTGCCAGCCCCACCATCAGTGGGGCTTCTTTCCTCTTCCACAGTGTATTGGGTTGCTTCGTTCATTCATTGGTTGGTTGGTTAGTTTGTTGGCTGGTTACCTATTCAGCTGCTAGCTGGTTACTACGTATTTATTCATTTGTTTAGGCTGTGACTTTGTTAATTACTAGTTAGTTAGTTAGTTAGTTAGTTGCTCATCACAAGCGTTCTCCCTGTTTATCGCTTTCCCCAAACATCGCATTTTGCAATGACCTTGGCACCTTTCAGGGTTGTTACATTGCGAGGTACCGGTTGTGGGATGATTGCGGCTAACTAATTAACTGACTGACTAACTAACTAACTCCATGGAGCAGAGTCCTTCCTGAGAAGCTAAGAGGTCTTCAGTTAGTCAAGAAATTCCCGCATTTTATGGAACTCCAAAGCTCATTACCACATTTACAAGCGCCTGCCACCTCTCCCTATCCTGAGCCAGATCAGTCCATGCCCCCCATCCCACTTCTTCAAGAATTATTTTAATATTATCCTCCCATCTAGGCCTAGGTCTTCCAAGTGGTCTCTTCCCGTCAGGTCTCCCCACCAATGCATACATACATACATGCATCCATACATACATGCATACATACATACATGCATACATACAGGCGTTCTTGCTTACATGCGTACATGCATACATACATACATACATACATACATACATACATACACACATACATACATACATACAAAGTTGAGATTCTTTTTCCACAAAGTCTTCTTCATTATCAACACAGTTTTCCACCTTTGCGTGAGACGCTGTGTGCCGATCGAGTGAAACTCTTTGCTGGAGCGTCGGAGCTCTTCACGCACCCTGTGTTTTATTTCGTCGTCTTCCGCAAAACGGCGTCGTCGGAGTGCGTTCGTCAGGGGCCCCAAGAAGATGGGAGTCCGAGGGTGCAAAGTCGGGACTGCATGAAGGACGAGGTAAAACAGTCCACCCCATTGTTGCAAATGCCTCCTTTTTGCACAGACTGGGGTGCAGTATGGCGTTGTCGTGCAGAAGGACATAATTCATCCTGCTGTTTGGCAGAACCCTTCGAATTCGTTGTTTTAACTTCTTTAATGTCTGCACATATCACTCTGAATTGGTTGTGGCAGCTAACGTTAAGGTGACAATAGTGTTTTGGTAATGACGGAGATTTGGGGAAAAATAACGTCAAACATTTAAAGGATGTGCCCACGATATATGTAAATTTGATTATAATTATAATTTTAGTTTATGAGAAAAAATAGAGGAGGTTTCACATTCATACCGACCTTCGTATATACATATTCATATACACATACATATGCAAATATATGCATAATTTATGTTGTTAAATTTTGTGTGCCAAATTTTAACCTATGTAATGACGCAGCACACGTTCATAAATAAATACTTGATGGTTGAAATATATTGTGGCTGTATTAATGGTTTGATTCGGTAGAGGCGTGTAGGCCTCTTGGTGTTGGGTTTCACGGTTTATGTATTTTCCTAATTGTGTTAAATATCAATGGTATGGAAATGAAATTTAAAATCTCCAATCAACACAATGCATGCTCTTCCCGTTTCTTCTTGCGTGCTACATGCCCTGCTATTTCATCATGAATTTCAGAATCAAATAAACCAAAAACGAAAGTGTGAGATGTGAGGTTCCCCCGGAGGTGCATATGAAGCTTAAGGTCTTCTGGGGCGTAACGCTGTTTATGTTGGTGGATATGTGTTACGTTTCTATGAGACTGCACGGTGTCACAGCCTACACGCTAGTAATCTGTGGATCTGTACTACTGACCTGCGCACTTGAGGCAGCAGCAGTTGGCTCGTGTGCCGGCAAGCATCCACCACCGTTCGCCGCAGTTTGCGGATTTTCTCCCGCAGCTCTGGGCAGTCCCGGGCTTGTCCCACGTGGATCAGCAGGTCCCTGAACAGAGCCACCTGACTGTTGATCTCCACAATTAACTGCAACACAGACACACGAGTTTATTACGTGCAGGTTGATTTAGCAGAAGTCTGCCAACATTTTGTACGTACATTAGGTAAAAACAGCAGCATTAACGTGTGTCCAGCTAGAGATGCTTGCTTTCTGAAGCATGAAATATCCCTAATTCAGTACTGAACTTACAGTAAACACAGGGCATCTAATACAAAGCCAACCAATTAATGGTGTTTATAGGAATAGTCGCTATTTGTTGCGACAATCACACAAAACATATAAATACACGGTATGGGCAAAACACAGAGAATTTTATTGTCAAATCATGAACTGCGTGGATTTGGAACTGTGTTTTGAAGGGTTTAACAGTAATGGAACTTCCAAAGCAGCAGGTATACGTACTAGAAATAAGAGTTTTAATATAAGATCAAGCATTACCTTCAAGATACAATTAAAGTCACTATTTACATATACCAACTGGATGCAACTCTATTTAAAAAAAGTGTATATTTTTTTAAAACATATTTAAAAACTTTATAAAACCCGACATATGTTTCGGCTCTTATAGAGCCATCTTCAGGGGTTTATTGTCGTTAAAACTGCATATATTAAAACGTCTTTTTCATTGGTTCATTGGTACGACCCAATGAACAAGGTATGTCATCCATATTGAGATATAATAATATATTAATATATGAAAACTAACACCTATAATTGTTCTAATTACTGTAATTATTTACAGATAAACCAGTACCATGCATCAAATACAATACCTACGAAAATATTAACATATTATTTTAGCACGAATAACAAATAGTGTCTGTGCATACCAAGCAGTGAAAAAGTGAAAAAAGAACCTTGCCTAAAAGTGAACCAATGAAAAAGACGTTTTAATATATGCAGTTTTAACGACAATAAACCCCTGAAGATGGCTCTATAAGAGCCGAAACATATGTCGGGTTTTATAAAGTTTGTAAATACGTTTTAAAAAACTATACAGTTTTTTAAATAGAGTTGCATCCAGTTGGTGTATGTAAATAGTGACTGTGACAAGATGCACGGTGATTACAGAATAAAGTACAATTAAATTGTTATGTAATAATAAAATGTAACACACAAAGTGACGAAAGTACCCCCATGCTAAACTTATATGCACATTTCAGCACAGTAGTACCAGCCACTTCAGTGACTGGCCACTGACCCCCTGTTTTGAGATAAAATTTCTGTACAGGGACAGAACCCGGGTTTCTCCACAACGAAGCTTCCTATAACCACTGAAACATGCAGTTCTCTTACACTACGCTTAAAGCCAGCAAGGGATATTTTAACCTCTGATCTTTCTCTTCTCCAGTGAGTCCCCACCAGCTCTTGGTCCGAACAGGCTCCTATCCAACAAGCACTTGGGGATTTTTCGTGGGTTTAAAGTGGCTGGAACTTGAAGTTAACCACGCACCTCCATGAATGCACGGATATGTACCTCCAGGCTTCCGTGTGTCTTCATTGCGAGATTCTTAATTAAGCACAGGGAACTTTTTCTTGTACAGGGCATACACAAAAGAATGGTGCGGTTTCAAAAGTGAATAAAAAATTTATTTCTCACCTTACACGGGCACAACATACACCGTCAGCGGCAGCAACTGTCCAAGTTTCTCATTTGGTAATTACAATCCTTCAATGTTGCACCCTGGGTCACACGACACACATCCACACGGTAATCAAACTCATCCCAGACCCGGTGTAGCATGTCCGCTGTAATGGCCTGCAGTGCATGCGTTATCCGATCACGAATTTCATGGATGGACGTGGGCAATGGTGGTACATAAACGCTGTCTTTAACGAACCCCCAAAGAAAGAAATTGCACGGTGTAAGATCTGGCGAACGGGGTGACCAAGGGAGAAGGTTCTTGTCTCCATTTGCAGCAGCACGTCCGATCCAGCGCTGTGGAAGAACACGATTGAGAAGCACTCGTACATTCCTGTGAAAATGGGGGGGAGCTCCGTCCAGTTGTAGAATGTAATCGTCATAATTGGTATTCAGTTGGGGTAACAACCAGCTTTCCAACATGTCCAAAAATGAGTCGCCAGTCACAGTTGCTTCAGCGAAGAAAAATGGGCCGTGCACTTTCTCGCGGGACACCGCACAGAAAACGTTGACTTTTGGAGAGTCACGCTGGTGCTCAATCTGTGCATGTGGTTGCTCGGTTCCCCAGATACGGACATTGTGTCTGTTCACCTTGCCACTGATGTGGAATGTGGTTTCATCGGAGAAGATCAGTCTTTCTACGAACCCATCTTCCTCCATTTTCAACTGCATCTCCTCGCAAAAGTCACGCCTTTTCACTTTGTCTGCTGGTTTAAGGGCCTGCACCAATCGCATCTTGTACGGTTTAAAACATAGCCGCTTACGCAACACCTTCCACACCGTAATTTTTGGCATGCCCAATTCCCTGCTTCCTTTCGCCACTGACTTGCGGGGACTTCGCTGAAACGCCTCACGCACTCTTTCAATGTTTTCATCAGACACACGAGGTCGACCAGGACTCTTGCCTTTACACAAGCATCCAATTCCTACAAACTGTCGGTACCACCTGCTTATGTTATTCTTGTGTGGTGTGTCTTTTTTAAACCGTGCACGAAACTCACGCTGCACTGTAATCACAGATCTGGACACCTCAAAACGGAGCACACAGAAAGCCTTCTCCTGCTGCAACGCCATCTTTGAAACTGGCCACGCAGTAAGCATGAGAAGCGAACTGCTGGTAGCGCATGAGAAACTTGGACAGTTGCCGCCGCTGACGGTGTATGTTGTGCCCGTGTATTATGAGACATAAATTTTTTATTCACTTTTGAAACCGCACCATTCTTTTGTGTATGCCCTGTATTTAACTTTCATTCAGATTTACAAAACTACCATTACGAGACTAAATCTTGCACCGAAAGACTGGAAAGCCTGTACTCCATAAGGCAGTACACAGAACTGGAAAGCTTGTACTCCATAAGGCAGTATACAGAACTGGAAAGCCTTACTCCATGAGGCAGTACACAGAACTGGAAAGCTTGTACTCCATAAGGCAGTATACAGAACTGGAAAGCCTTACTCCATAAGGCAGTACACAAAACTGGAAAGCTTGTACTCCATAA
This sequence comes from Reticulitermes speratus, assembly GCA_021186555.1. NCBI lineage: Eukaryota > Metazoa > Arthropoda > Insecta > Blattodea > Rhinotermitidae > Reticulitermes > Reticulitermes speratus. Next base: position 1,360,220 of record JAJKFL010000004.1, read on the forward strand.
GGCAGTATACAGAACTGGAAAGGCCTTACTCCATAAGGCAGTACACAGAACTGGAAAGCTTGTACTCCATAAGGCAGTACACAGAACTGGAAAGGTCTTACTCCATAAGGCAGTACACAGAACTGGAAAGCTTGTACTCCATAAGGCAGTACACAGAACTGGAAAGCTTGTACTCCATAAGGCAGTACACAGAACTGGAAAGCTTGTACTCCATAAGGCAGTACACAGAACTGGAAAGGTCTTACTCCATAAGGCAGTACACAGAACTGGAAAGCTTGTACTCCATAAGGCAGTACACAGAACTGGAAAGCTTGTACTCCATACGGCAGTACACAGAACTGGAAAGCTTGTACTCCATAAGGCAGTACTCCTTTCTGTGTAGTTTATTGAGCTTGCTCGCGGCCGGTTTATAAAATTTCATAAACGGTTTATTACGAGTCGGCTACATAAAATAGTGACTTTATAACCTAAAGTAATTTGGAATTCACTCTGGGTCAATATGGCTGAAAATTGGGACTGCCTGACGTCGTTTGGGCAAAGTCTGCCATTCGGAATTATAAATGCTGTCCAAAAGCTTAGAAGCTGACAGTGCGTCACAGACAGACAGACGGGACTGACCTACACCACATTCATTCTCTTTGCTTTGTAAAGAACGCCTAAGTGGTGACTAACATTTTACAAGGGTTAATTTGTGAGTGTGCGGTAGGTCGTTAAACTGTGCAAACTAATTTGTTTTTATGTGGTCATCAAAAGGGACCTCATGCTAACACAGTGTGAACTCAGCGAGCTGTTTCCATAAAACTGAGAACATCTTCATCATCTAAATGATTCTCAACTGCAATGGAGTCATCGAGCCCCCTGCTCTATGGTCACTATGGTCACGAAGGAAAGGACGGAGCATTTAGCTGACCACTTCCACCTCAGGGTCAGAATACACTGAGTTTCACCTCTACCAAGCCCTGAACACCTGAAAGGAGACGCAAATTTCATTTCTCTACGTATACGACACGGGTGTAGGCTCATCTTGAGTCAGAAACATTCATGAGAGAACGAGCTGGGAAATACAAGTTTAGCGGAAAGCATATGGCGCGTAAATCGCATCTGTTTAATTGTCTGAAAAAGCTCAAGACTCATGAAAGGAAGTGTGTTGGACATAAAATTCATGTTTCATTCCTCTCTACAGCTTTTATCCGAAACATTTTTCGCTCCGATAAATATTTGGCGACTTGCTCTGTGACTGCGCGCAGAAACGCAGGCCGGTCTTCGTGTAAAGGGTCCATTACTTTTGTCCGAATATAATCAAAACTGGACGGTGCAGAAATGTTTTAGTTAAACTCCGGAATGCCACGTTTCATTCAAATCTGTTCCGCGGTTCTTCAGTTCTTACTTGCCGACGGACAGCCGGGCGTGGTGAAGCTAATAGCAGTTGCATTGCAACATTTCGTTGCGGACGCTCTAAAAAGAAAACAGCGACCTCGTGTTACTGCATACTGTTTGTGTTTTTTGTCATACAAATAGAATAAAGCAAATAGCACAACATTGCATAGTCACACAACACACTGTTTTCCTCCTCCCCACACTCCGTCCACCTGCTCCAGCCTTGCCGTGTGGCACAAACGAACCCCCCTCCATCCCGCATGTCAACTGTTTGCGCAGAGAACATGTGACACAGCACCGCACTCTTAAACATTATGAAGTTCTGATGAGAATACTAAAAATGGTACAGGATTAGTGAAAATGATGTAATGACGAAATTGTTATGGTGTTAAGTGTAGGCGATACAGCTGGGCGGGGCATCCCGAGAATCAATAAACCAGGCATGAGTATGTAGCAGCAGATGAACCATTTAAAACATAGTGGTAAGTATATTTACCGCCTTTTCTAAATATTAAAGAGCCATAACTTACATTTTCTCCACACTGTGTATTTAGGTGTTTCCTACTTTTCTTGTAATAAACAGGCTTAAAGGTTAATCCTTGCAATGGACGAGCCGTGTCTTTACTGTAAGATACGAAATATTTTATGTGAAGGTAGGTATAATTGCTGCTTCAGCGGTGGCTGGACGCTATCAGAGATCATGAAGTCGCATGTCTACTCACTATGGAAAAGTTTGACTGTAGAATTTATAAACTTGCTTCTCTATTTATACGGTTTTAACGCCTGACAATGCAGCCACTTTTGTACAGGGGCTTGGGGGCTAGGTCACGACTGGACTCGAATCCTTAAGGGCCCCCTTCTGCTCTCAGACAACCAAATTTTATTTGTAAGTGTTATTGGTTTTGCAGCTTCTTTCGTATTTCTGCTTCGTGTAAATTTATGACACCAGTGTCCACGTGTTTGCCATCTCGTACCTAAACTATTTATTACGCACTTTTCATTGCCCTTTTCCCTTGCAGTAAAGCGGCCGGGCTGGCCTTTCACTGTGAAGCTATGCCTCTATTTCACATTTTCATCATATACCTTCAAGGCGTGGTGCTTAATTAAGCACAGGAAGGGCTTTAATTTTAAGTGTTGCTAGGTGATTGGACTTTCGTAAACGGTCTTTGTATTTAAATTAGTGATGATGGGGTTGTGAGCATTTGTGGTGTATTTGGAAGGGATATGGCAGTGCGAGACATAACCAAGTAGTGGAGCCGTCCACGCCCAGCTTTGTACCGAGCTGCGTTTGCGCACACTGAAATTTAAACATCTTGTAACTTTACCTGCTTATATTTATCTGCGTGTGTTACAAGAATACAGCGCACTGTCGTAGTGCAAAAAGTGCCGTACCGTGCGTGTGCAAGCTACTGTTCTGTGCCTCCTGTAGAGGGCCCGCAACTACTGGAGTGTCTGAAAGAGGGAAAGATCGGCGGGAGGGGGGCAGCACGTGGAAAAGTACGAGAGTAATTTTCCATTAACAGAAGCTGTCAAAAATTTTTATATAGCAGTGAATGGTATAATTTGGTGCCTTCCACAGCTAGGTGTTTAATTTTTATGAAACTGAGTCCGGAGAGCTGCATTAGAAGCAGGCAATATCAGCATGCCCTTCATGTCCGAGCTTTAATATCAGAACGCGAATAAGGCCGTGTTAGACCGCGCAGTGAATATAACAAAACTCTGCGAGTTTTCAGCCCAGCGACAATAAGCCGCAGCCATATTCCTATTTCGTTGTGTCGGGGGCATTTTCACTGGAATGGGATTTGAATCCGTGTCTAGTGTTACTTGAATGATTACGTTACGATCGCGTAAGGAATGTAGAGGAAAGTCACGGTGAAAAATGATCATGAAGAGTGAGGCAGCAGCGACTGGAAAGCAGTCACCTGAACTGCAATACAGTTCATATTACTCGGCCATTTCATTACGACGAACGGAGGTGGCGCACCTGGTGTCGTAAGTGCGATCTCTAGGAGATTACGGTGTGAAGTATGAGCGAAGTTTTGACGGTGTAATTAGCACACGCTTGTATCCTGTGATGTAAGCTGATTCTAATCTGGCGAGCCACAGAACCCCGTCTGACTCATCCTCCAACATAACTTATTTATTATTGTCGCTAGAGTTCGCTCTGCGGCTCTGTACCACCTGCCATAACACTACTGCCTAAATGAACTTCACTTTTCCAAAGTTTGACAGCTATACCTGTGACTACATATTGTAACGAAATCTTAACAAGCAGAGTCATCAGAAGCTGACTGTCACTCAGTGAGTCAAGAAACTCTCCACTTTTATGAAACCCGAAGGAATACTTCCAAGTCTGAGCCATAACATAGGTCCCACTGTAATTTACGTTGACTGGCTGTTAGTCATCACCGAACACACCGATGATGAACCACCTAGTGTCGGCTGTTCACGACAGCTTATTCAATACAATATACACACGGTTACCCTGCATATCTAGAGTTCATCGTCTGAGACGCACCATTCCGCTAAGACAAGGGACTCATTGAAAATAGAGACGCACCATTCCGTTAAGACAAGGGACTCATTGAACATAGAGACGCACCATTCCGCTAAGACAAGGGACTCATTGAACATAGAGACGCACCATGCCACTAAGACAAGGGACTCATTGAAATAGAGACGCACCATGCCGCTAAGACAAGGGACTCATTGAACATAGAGACGCACCATGCCGCTAAGACAAGGGACTCATTGAACATAGAGACGCACCATGCTGCTAAGACAAGGGACTCATTGAACATAGAGACGCACCATGCCGCTAAGACAAGGGACTCATTGAACATAGAGACGCACCATGCTGCTAAGACAAGGGACTCATTGAACATAGAGACGCACCATGCCGCTAAGACAAGGGACTCATTGAACATAGAGACGCACCATGCCGCTAAGACAAGGGACTCATTGAACATAGAGACGCAGCATGCCGCTAAGACAAGGGACTCAGTGAACATAGAGACGCACCATGCCGCTAAGACAAGGGACTCATTGAACATAGAGACGCACCATGCCGCTAAGACAAGGGACTCATTGAACATAGAGACGCACCATGCCGCTAAGACAAGGGACTCATTGAACATAGAGACGCACCATGCCGCTAAGACAAGGGACTCATTGAACATAGAGACGCACCATGCCGCTAAGACAAGGGACTCATTGAACATAGAGACGCACCATGCCGCTAAGACAAGGGACTCATTGAACATAGAGACGCACCATGCCGCTAAGACAAGGGACTCATTGAACATAGAGACGCACCATGCCGCTAAGACAAGGGACTCATTGAATATAGAGACGCGCCAGGCCGCGATTATAAAAAACGTACTGCACATGAAGACGAGCAATGCCGCGGTGACAGTGGACTCACTGAAAATGGAAATGCGTCATGCCACAATGACAGTGGACTCGCTGAACATAGAGACGCACCATGATGCGATGAAAAGGGACTGATTATGGAGACGCGGCGGTCGGCACTGCATCACATTCTAGTTCGCTCTGCTTGAACACATTTAATTTATTCACGGTGTATTTAACAACGCTGTCAGTATCTCAGATTAAATAGCGTCGAAAAATTGAATAATGACTGAGATGTGGTTGGAAGTCGTGGTGGCCTAAATTTAGGAGTAAGTACGGTCTGGACATTGGACTGGAGGGACTGAGGACAGGTAGGACAGGAGTAAGTACGGTCTGGACATTGGACTGGAGGGACTGAGGACAGGTAGGACAGGAGTAAGTACGGTCTGGACATTGGACTGGAGGGACTGAGGACAGGTAGGACAGGAGTAAGTACGGTCTGGACATTGGACTGGAGGGACTGAGGACAGGTAGGACAGGAGTAAGTACGGTCTGGACATTGGACTGGAGGGACTGAGGACAGGTAGGACAGGAGTAAGTACGGTCTGGACATTGGACTGGAGGGACTGAGGACAGGTAGGACAGGAGTAAGTACGGTCTAGACATTGGACTGGAGGGACTGAGGACAGGTAGGACAGGAGTAAGTGCGGTCTGGACATTGGACTGGAGGGACTGAGGACAGGTAGGACAGGAGTAAGTACGGTCTAGACATTGGACTGGAGGGACTGAGGACAGGTAGGACAGGAGTAAGTACGGTCTGGACATTGGACTGGAGGGACTGAGGACAGGTAGGACAGGAGTAAGTACGGTCTGGACATTGGACTGGAGGGACTGAGGACAGGTAGGACAGGAGTAAGTACGGTCTAGACATTGGACTGGAGGGACTGAGGACAGGTAGGACAGGAGTAAGTGCGGTCTGGACATTGGACTGGAGGGACTGAGGACAGGTAGGACAGGAGTAAGTACGGTCTAGACATTGGACTGGAGGGACTGAGGACAGGTAGGACAGGAGTAAGTGCGGTCTGGACATTGGACTGGAGGGACTGAGGACAGGTAGGACAGGAGTAAGTACGGTCTGGACATTGGACTGGAGGGACTGAGGACAGGTAGGACAGGAGTAAGTGCGGTCTGGACATTGGACTGGAGGGACTGAGGACAGGTAGGACAGGAGTAAGTGCGGTCTGGACATTGGACTGGAGGGACTGAGGACAGGTAGGACAGGAGTAAGTGCGGTCTGGACATTGGACTGGAGGGACTGAGGACAGGTAGGACAGGAGTAAGTACGGTCTGGACATTGGACTGGAGGGACTGAGGACAGGTAGGACAGGAGTAAGTGCGGTCTGGACATTGGACTGGAGGGACTGAGGACAGGTAGGACAGGAGTAAGTACGGTCTAGACATTGGACTGGAGGGACTGAGGACAGGTAGGACAGGAGTAAGTGCGGTCTGGACATTGGACTGGAGGGACTGAGGACAGGTAGGACAGGAGTAAGTACGGTCTGGACATTGGACTGGAGGGACTGAGGACAGGTAGGACAGGAGTAAGTGCGGTCTAGACATTGGACTGGAGGGACTGAGGACAGGTAGGACAGGAGTAAGTACGGTCTGGACATTGGACTGGAGGGACTGAGGACTGGTAGGACAGGAGTAAGTACGGTCTGGACATTGGACTGGAGGGACTGAGGACAGGTAGGACAGGAGTAAGTACGGTCTGGACATTGGACTGGAGGGACTGAGGACTGGTAGGACAGGAGTAAGTACGGTCTAGGACATTGGACTGGAGGGACTGAGGACAGGTAGGACAGGAGTAAGTACGGTCTAGACATTGGACTGGAGGGACTGAGGACAGGTAGGACAGGAGTAAGTACGGTCTAGACATTGGACTGGAGGGACTGAGGACAGGTAGGACAGGAGTAAGTACGGTCTAGGACATTGGACTGGAGGGACTGAGGACAGGTAGGACAGGAGTAAGTACGGTCTGGACATTGGACTGGAGGGACTGAGGACAGGTAGGACAGGAGTAAGTACGGTCTGGACATTGGACTGGAGGGACTGAGGACAGGTAGGACAGGAGTAAGTACGGTCTAGACATTGGACTGGAGGGACTGAGGACAGGTAGGACAGGAGTAAGTACGGTCTAGACATTGGACTGGAGGGACTGAGGACAGGTACAAATCTCTGGTAGGACAGACGCTCTCTGAGCCGATATTTGAACCCGGGGCTTTTCTCGAATACGAAGCAGGAGTTGTCTCTCAAAAACACCTCTACTTAAGAGGGTGGGTCTTTCGGATGACACTAATATTTTGACAGGCAGCACATATTTGGAATGTGGCATCTCAACCTTCAGAGCAGAAGAACCTGAAGTTTGGGGTAATTTGGTCCGAAGCATTGATAAATATATACCAGAATTATAATTATAACTTAAAACCAACAATATTGCACTTATTTTATATATGTATATTGCAACCCTACATATGTTTCGGCTGTACTTCAGCCATCATCAGGGGTTTCTCTTGCAGCGTCCACTAACTGTATTGCTCACTAACATTTGATTCCTATTGAATTTCTTAGTAACTAGGTATTGTGCATTGTCTTATTGTCTAGGTCCTATATTATTCACTTTGTACACTGATACACTTTTTTATGTGGGTTTTTTTGCACGTTTTAGTTTGACTTTTTCTTGGTCCGTTTTAGGAACATGTAGTTTTGGCCTATTCTGGAGTATGTCTGTAGCCTTCGGTGTTCTTTTTTCGGTCCTTCTTCTTTAGTTGTATGCAGGTGTCAGCCATCTTGTCACTGCCGTCTTGATGTTGTAGTGTGCCAAGATCGTTCTAATGATTGTATTTTCCATGGTTTTCTTTACGCGGTGTTATGTTGTCTGCTGTTTGTGGTGATTCCAAGTTGTCTTCGTGTTGTGGTCACACTTGGGTTTTGTGCTTACTGTTGTCGTTCCTTATGTTGTTTTGGTTTTGTGACCTAAGTTTCCTATTTTTGGTTGGTTTATTGCGTTGTAGTTTTCTTGCTGGTTTTTGGATCTTTGATTAGCATGTTGTTTCTGTGGTTCATTTCATGTTCTTTCCATGTTCGGCCTACTGTTTTGGGTGCTATGTTCCTTTGTGTTGCTGTTGTTCTTGTGGTCCGGTTCCTTTAGTTTTGTATTGGTAATGAGCCTGAATAGTTGGTTGTTTTCTCCTGCATGTTGCTCAGGAATCAGAGTATTATCTTCATGTGCTTGCTGTATGTAAAACCGTTCCAGGGTGTTCAATTTCTTGCTTTTTTTGCACGTGTGTACAAGGTTCATTGTTTGGTCTATTGGGCCCCTTTCATGTCTGTTGTTTAGAATGTGGAGGGCGTAAGCTGATTTTGGGTCGTTATTCTTGATGTAGCGGGTATGTTCAGTGTAGCGTTGTTTTATGGATCTGCCAGTTTGTCCTATGTATTGTTTTTTACATGTGTTGCAGGTGAGACTGTATATTCCACTGAGGCTGTGAGGGTCATGGTTTTGAGGGTGTGTTTGCAAAATCGTGTGTGTTTTATTGACTGTGTTGAAGGTTATGTTTAGATCAGTGCCCAAAAATCCGACCCATTACCAACCTCTTCAAAGGCACTGATCTAAACATAACCTTCAACACAGTCAATAAAACACACACAATTTTGCAAACACACTCTCAAAACCATGACCCTCACAGCCTCAGTGGAATATACAGTCTCACCTGCAACACATGTAAAAAACAATACATAGGACAAACTGGCAGATCCATAAAACAACGCTACACTGAACATACCCGCTACATCAAGAATAACGACCCAAAATCAGCTTACGCCCTCCACATTCTAAACAACAGACATGAAAGGGGCCCAATAGACCAAACAATGAACCTTGTACACACGTGCAAAAAAAGCAAGAAATTGAACACCCTGGAACGGTTTTACATACAGCAAGCACATGAAGATAATACTCTGATTCCTGAGCAACATGCAGGAGAAAACAACCAACTATTCAGGCTCATTACCAATACAAAACTAAAGGAACCGGACCACAAGAACAACAGCAACACAAAGGAACATAGCACCCAAAACAGTAGGCCGAACATGGAAAGAACATGAAATGAACCACAGAAACAACATGCTAATCAAAGATCCAAAAACCAGCAAGAAAACTACAACGCAATAAACCAACCAAAAATAGGAAACTTAGGTCACAAAACCAAAACAACATAAGGAACGACAACAGTAAGCACAAAACCCAAGTGTGACCACAACACGAAGACAACTTGGAATCACCACAAACAGCAGACAACATAACACCGCGTAAAGAAAACCATGGAAAATACAATCATTAGAACGATCTTGGCACACTACAACATCAAGACGGCAGTGACAAGATGGCTGACACCTGCATACAACTAAAGAAGAAGGACCGAAAAAAGAACACCGAAGGCTACAGACATACTCCAGAATAGGCCAAAACTACATGTTCCTAAAACGGACCAAGAAAAAGTCAAACTAAAACGTGCAAAAAAACCCACATAAAAAAGTGTATCAGTGTACAAAGTGAATAATATAGGACCTAGACAATAAGACAATGCACAATACCTAGTTACTAAGAAATCCAATAGGAATCAAATGTTAGTGAGCAATACAGTTAGTGGACGCTGCAAGAGAAACCCCTGATGATGGCTGAAGTACAGCCGAAACATATGTAGGGTTGCAATATACATATATAAAATAAGTGCAATATTGTTGGTTTTAAGTTATAATTATCTCAAGCCTTGCACGGTATGTACAACTTTAAAGTGATATACCAGAATATACGATGTCACAACCTATAAAACAAATTACTGCTGTGATAAGTTCGAATTTGATGTTGCTTGAATTGTCAAAATAATCAATTAATTCACTCTTTGAGGCATGCGCACTGTGGTTTCCCTGTAGATGACACATGTCACCTTCAGCTTCCCAGAACGCCCACAGCGCTGTCAGTGTCGCTTAGGCTCTCAGGGCACAGCAGATGTTTTTCATCCAAATCAGATATATAACGTTATTAGTCGTATGTATTATGAAATCTAAGTAGGCTGAGGGTGCTAGAACAGGGAACTGAGTGGAATAGTTCACCTGAGAGGGAGGAAGTGGCAGGAAGATGCAGAAATTACATGGGGAGGACATTCATGATTTTTGCGACTTAACAGTATTATTAGGATGATAATACGAAGGAACATGAAATGGATGGGGCAAGTAGCACGTATGGGATAGAAGAAAAGTGATGGTGTAGGAGAGTTTGCTGTCGATTTGTTTGGTTTAAAACAGAGATTACTGACGGGATCTTGTAAACACGATAGTGATCTTTAGGGTTCTCTGACAGGCGGTAAATTTCTTGACAATCCAAGCGACGTTTAGTTGTCTTCTTGGGCATATCTACCCTTAAAAATGAGATCGCCGCATTTTGTTTAGTCAGGATCCGTTTACCCAGCGACGCCGCGTCATATCCCAGAAGAAGGGAGACCTCAAGTTTATCTTTGTCCTTATTTTATTATAAGCAGTCGTGGACACTCGACAAGGGGTGGTACTCTAGGTTAGAATTTGGACAATAATGGAGCCCCAAGGACCTCGGAGAGTACAAAGAAGAACCCCAGTTTGTTAGCTTGCAACCCATTAAAACAATCGATGACATGATCTTCCAAATATGAGTCCGGAGAACGAGATTTTAGATTCTCATAGCGATGCTGAGGAAAATTCAAATCGTGTAGGTTGTTACGTCTTGTCGCCTAGTTGCAGACTTTTCCGAAGAGCTTAGTGCCTCCATCTTCAGGGTCAAAGAGTCAAAGAAGACATGGAACGTATGACTAAGAGGATGGAGGTTCTACGTCCCGCCGACAGCTCGTTAACTGCTTACCAGTCAACAAGACGTAACGTACCAGAAGAGTTCTGACCATCACACTGTGACATGTCACTCTTGGTGGTATCCATGTACACGTGTGTGTGCCTTCACTGTGGAAATGACTGTTTTGCCAACTTTTGAAAGGAACTTTCTGCCTCCATTTTGATGGTCTAAGAGCGCTGCCTTAAAACCAAGGGTGGTTAAAAGTCCTGGGTTCGGGCCATTAACAACGGTGAACAGGCAGTTGTAAAAGTCACATTTTTCAGTTCTGTCACGTGAAACAACCTTGTGCACTTTGAATAAAAGTGCAAGCAGCAGCTTCTCCACAAACTTCACAAATACAATCCACTGTCCTTCGCTGCCAGTCCCCACAAACGAGATTAAAATCATATTAAATTATCATGAAAGCTTAAAACCAGTAATTACTTTAAGTTAAGTTTTAAGCTTTGGCTTGACTCGTTTACTGCGATGACAGCAGCGAATAATCATTATTGTGTAGTCAATTTCAGATCCATTAATCAAATGAGATAGCACAACTCAATAAGTTAGGAAAGATGTGTAAACCAGAGGAATTCTGAAGCGTTCTTTTTCATTGCCATTGGATCTTTAATTCTTAAATGCAAACATTTGGAACTGTTTTGTAAACACACTGGATGGAAGAGCAATAATTTCCAGTAAATATTTGATCAAAATCTGTCCAATGGTTCTCACTGCGTAGAAGTCCCTTTTAATCATCTCAAAGAGGTAACTTTACGGAAAAATGTATTTAGCATAAAATGTGTGTTCCATTCTGCTATACAAGGTTTGTCCGAAATAGTTTGGGATCCATTAAACATTTTGCGAGTTACGCTCGAGATGCGAGTAGAAACGCCTGTAGATCTACTTATACAGTGGTCGTTAAAACAGAGATCTAATTCTGAATTCAAATTACTCGACAGTTCACTGTAAAATTATCCAATAATTCATTTTATAAAATTCTTTCAGCGGTTCTCCATTAGTTACACTGACACATACGGACGGACAATAATTTAATAAGCTCTCCGCAGGTTTTCGAACTCGCCTACAAGTGGGCTCACCGCGACAAATTTCAACATAAAATGCCAGTAACAAATTTGTATGTAAATCCGTTGAGAAATTGCGGAGGTTAATATAAACGCCTTGTGAGGAGGTAACTTGGAGTTAGGACAACTCAGTCAGTACGGTGACGGCTACGGGCCGGGAGACCGTGGAATAGGTCTTCGATTTCCTGCAGCAGCGTTCTGTGGGCCCACTCAGCCTCCTATCCAATAGGTACGGGGGTTATCTGCATGGGGGTAAAGCGGTCGTGGTGTGAAGCTGTCCACTGACGTCCATCTAACACAGAGGCGTAGGAAGCATCTAGCTCTACCTGCATTTCCCCATTGCCGTCATAGCGTGGTAATTAATTAGGCACAGAAACAACTTTGCCTCTTATAAGAAAACTGTTGCTACATATAAGTCGGCAGTCACACTGAAATCTAAAGTCAATTGATTTTTAACTTTGTATGTACGAATCATCCAAATGTCTGTATCATCGACGTGTTTCTCCATGTACTCGTAATTTGCTCGCCTTGCACATGCGGCCTCTTCTCTGTCTCGTCCATGCAGCGTGTAGTCTGTGCAGACTTCCACAGGCGCACTAGTGCAACGCCGTACGTTGCTCGCAGTATTTCGTCTTGACATGATGGCAACGAGAAGTTACAACAGCTCTCCTGTTAGTTTTGCCACGTGCTTTCCTGTCCGTTTGTCCTCATGCAACAACTCCAAATCCGATTAAAGAATTTTTATGGAATTATTGTTTTTTAATTTTACTATAATGTGTCGACACATTTCATTTGCGGTTAAAATCGGACAAAAATATCCGAAACCTTTTGTGACGTCCTGCGCGAATCTCGAGAGTAAAGGTAAAGCAATCCCATTACAGGCCTGGACAGACCCTTAGGGTTCCAGGAGGTTGAGGCTCCCAGATTTCTAGACAATCGGCACATGAAGGTGGTAAGGTTGTCAGCCCTACGCACCGGCCGCCTTTACCCCCCAGGAAATATTCCTGGTACTCATTTCTGTTAGAGGCTGAGTCGACCCCAGGGCCATAGTGCGACCGAAAAGATTATGTCAAGGAAAAATTCCAATGACACCATCGGGAATCGAACCCGCGACGTTCCGGTTTGTAGCGTAGTGCCTCAACCAACTGCGCCACCGCGCGCCCCCCGAATCTCGAGAGTAACTCACTAAATATTTGTCGCAGCAAAATATCTTTTGAACAAAATTAACACAAACACATGAAGAACGCACATTATGCCAACTGTGTTGTATGCAGTTCTTACGGATTCGCAAAAACAAAGCGAGCTAACATGCCATGGCACATTTCGTACGTAACACTTTTTCGGCAAGTTGTAATGGTCTCGACATAATTAAACGTAATTTTGGAACCTAAATTTAAACCAGGAGTCGGCAACCCGCGGTTCGTGGGCCTCATTCGGTCCTCGCTCCCATTTCGTCGCGCCCGCGGCCGCCGGTCATCAGCCGAGACATTCCAATTCATAAACCGCTACATGCAAAATAAGCACAGAAATGAACAAATTGTTTTACTCTTAATCAGCGCATCAGCACTCGCTAAAGTTTAGCTTCAAAAACATAAAGTACTACACTTTTTCTGGACAAGTCCACATTGTTCTGCAACGTATCAATATGATCGCAAGCCTTCATTTAGTGTTACTGTGTGCACAGATGTGAAACATTTCTTTACTAGAGGTGTGTCCAGATAAATTACGTTTTGAAGACGTTGGCGTCTCTGCTCAAACATGTGCAGAGCATTTTTAAGAAAGGACACATTTATTTGAAAGACTTCCATTGCACAAAATGTCATTTGATTAGTGTGCACTTGCAACGCACAAAGTAATGACACTGCAGGCACTGAGCAGCTGACGGTACAGTAAACCTTCGATTATCCGTCATCCGATTATCTTACAGTTTCTATTAACCCTCATGGTGGCGAGTGGGGGGGGGGGGGACGTGTAGGAGGAAAAGCGCATGCGTTGCTTGTTACTTCATGTGTAATGTGAAATTAAGGTAAAATTTTTTTTTTCGAATCTTGGCCTATTCTGTAAAGTTCGCATGTAAATACATATACTGTAGTGTGTGATAGGATAAAAATATTGTTTGTATTACGCATTGTGTAATTTTTTAAGAACCTCTTCCATTATCCGTCTATTCTCGTATTCGTCATTGCTTCGGTCCCAACTCCTGACGGATAATCGAAATTTTACTGTATTTATTCTTGGTACTGATAGCGTCTTTCATATCCATAACGAGCTAGCTAGATTATGGGACTTGAAAGGTACTACCACTGGCGAACATTTTTTCTTGAAAATAAACGAAGCTTTTGCTTATTTGGACTTGGGTTGGGAAATATTGACAAAGGTGAAGCCCGATGGCAGATATACGTATGGTTCTAAGACCGGCGTGCTAGGTTGAATCGGCGAGGAAATTATGTACATAAGTTCTGACAATCCGGTAAGTTTCCCAGATTTATTCACAAAGAGGCACTGTGAAGCAACATTTTTGATTTGAAATGTAAGGAGTTTAGGCGACGGGAATTTTAACAGTGGGCTAAATTTGACGTAATGGTTTCAACCAACGCCACTACAAAAGTTTTTCAAAGAAGCCAGATTAGTTTGCTATGATGTTTTCTACTGCTGCGCAGGGATATTGGTGAGTCCCGGCCAGGGTTAAGTAGATTTTACTATTTTCGAAGTGAAGTAGGCATTTTCATGGTGGGAAAGGGTAACACTGTACTACTGTTATCTGATGAGAAATTAGTGATTGCTGTCGCGTTATTGTGCGCATAACAGCTTATTTTAATTAATTCAAGATGAAACGTAACGTCAAAGTAAGTTCCTGCGTGATATATCTTCCGATGTGAAGGCCTTTGAAGCGCAGCTGAGCCTGCTGCACATACATATCAAAGGAAGTGTCGTATCAGCTTCGCACCTTGCACAATTATTTTAGAATCTTCCGCCTCCCCACGTGATTCCAGAGGCTGAAGCTCTCTTTGGCAGCAGTAAACTGCTCCAAAATGATTTTTTGAAAGTTTGGAGATTTCCGTGAGAAGAGAAATGATATTCCGATGTTGCAAAATCCTCTTTTTATTCGCATGGATCAGGTTCCAGGAAGCGTGCAAGTGGAGATCAGTGAATTACAACGTAAGGACTCTCTGCAAAATGTCATCTGGGGAGATATAGGTCTACATCAGTTTTGTGGGAGCCTACCTGACAATTGCAGTACCATCAAAACTTTCTCAAACAGAATGCTGAAAGCGTTTATCAGTGCCTATATCGAAACAGAGGGCTTTCGGTCACGACCTTTCTTTCTTTCTGTCTTAGTCTGACCTCTTTTACCTAATCGTTGTATGTGTAGAGGGTTATTTTTGCATCTGGTCACACTCAAGGCCACACACACAACACACACTCGATAGAACTCTCTAGACGAGGGATCGGTCCGTCGCAGAGACCTCTGCTTTACAACATACGACACTCACAAAAGACAGACATTCACGCCTCGGAGAGATTCGAACCCGCAGTCCCAGCAAGCGAATGGCCGCAGACGCACTCCTTAGACCGCGCGGCCACCGAGATAGGCCATGGCCTTTCCAAAGAGTAAATTTTGTTCCTTACTTAGTGGTGAACACTTTCAAGTTACGTTAAGCACATCTTCTTCTTGATTAACAGCAGACATTCGCAAATTTCCAGCCAAACTCAGATATCTGTCTAAAGAGTGTGATAAATTGAGGGAAATATTTTCCATAATAGTGTGGTTGAAATAAATAAATTTGTTATATGTTAATCCGTAAAATAACTTTATACGTGTGTATATATATATCTGCTACGTCATCACCTCTCATTTCCTGTTCAGAATGCTCGTATTTATTTTGGTATCCATGTAGCCCAAGCTAACGTCCTGCTTTATGAACTCGGAAGTCGAATGCGATCCCTGTACTAAACAATCAACAATGCTGTTTAATGTTTTCCTTATCCCTGCAATAAACTGATTGTATAGCATTTAATCCAACAATTGCACAATCAACAATAAACATTTATCACTTTACGATGTGCATCCTACATGTTTCCTTCTCTACATGGCCATCCTCAGGGAGGTCTCTAATAAAGAAATGCAATAATGACAGATTCTGTTAAAGATTTTCATATGTGGAGTTAAAAATACAACGTTTTTAATTATAATTGCTAAAAATATTTAAAATGTAGACTATTTACAAGTAACATTTACATAAATACTTTGTTTTCTCTGAGTACCTACCTATCGTTGCAGAAAAACGTCCATATGAATATGTCATCTTCATTCCGTGTGTTGTCCGTAAGTGCTTGTTTCATAATGGATGACTGAGTGCTGTTAAGGCAACATTCCATCTTAGCGCTCAGCAGCGAAGCCCTGTACTGTCACGCATTATATGAAAGTGAACGCGCCTGCTAACTGTAATCCGTATGCTTCTATCCTACACGTGTAGGCACACTATAATACATGAGGTTCTTAAATGAAACTAATAAATAAATAAGTTATTCAGTACATCAGTCAAATCTTGTTAACTTAACCCACGAAGGACTTAACTTATTGAGAAATTGAAAGTCGCTCAGCTACTCAACGAAGTTGCCACATTATGTAACATTAACATTCAGTACCGTGTTCACAAAAGCCCACCACTATCTTGAATCAAGTTAATCGACTGCGGACACTTACAGACTAATTTTAATATCATCTTCTCACCTACGCCTAAATATTCCCAACTTGTCTGTTCCCTCAGGTTTTATTTACATCAAATTATTTCGCTAATTTCTCTTTAATTCCAGAGCCATATTTTTTTTTTCAAAAGAAGAGCAGTACTACATAATAAATTATACATCCACCTAGTATTGTACAAGGGCTGAGATAAAGCAGTATAAGACCAACAAATTAAATTTATTTAGTATAATATGAGAGCCGGCGTAGCTCATTCAGTATTATAACATTAGACTACGGGCTGACCGACCTATTTTCGATTATTGGCAGGAAAAGAAATGTTTCTTGTCTAACGGTACCCGGGGGGCCCTTTCATCGGTAATAAAACAGACATGGCACGAAGCTTACCACCCACGACCCCGTAGAGCCTAGATTAACCCTTTGAAGACAAAAATTAAACTGAATTATATGTATAGATGCAGTTCGTACCGCGCAGTAAACACAATCCGCTTCGGTTTAAAAAGGATTCGGCTAAGGTTGTACAAGGAAATAATCGCTGTTTGTTCTGAAAACCACATAAAACAGGTATAAGTGCACTTTGCGGGCATAACGCAAAATGTTTTAGTGTTCAACCTGGTGGTACGTATAGTAACCACTAGGCCCTAAATGGTTAAGAATGCATGAACCTACATCTCCAGTCCGCCACACGTCTCCGTTATGTGGTACTTAATTGAGCATACGAACTACTTGGCCTTTCCATTACGCTGTCTGTTGTTCCCGAATGAGCAGGATATTCGCCAGTCAGTGGAATTGTTTGTCACCCGGATGTAAACGGCTGATAAGTAAATTTCCGGGCCGCTTGTGGCCGTATCTTACGCGGCGCGCTGCTTTGTTTTATAGTGCTATAAGAAAGGCTCCTCCCCATGTACGGCTCACAGCAGGTCTGAACATATGTGCTACCAAGACACATTAGTAGCAAGGAAAGACAAATCAGTAAAAGCTGCGATAGCCGGCACCTCCGTGACCAGGCAGTTGCCGCAAATCGTAACTGCCCGGATATTAGAAAGTTAAACGTAACGTACGTCTCAGTGTACGTAGCAACCTCATGAACAGACTTAACCACTCAGTTTGTCAGTAGATATCCTGTCCTGTTTGCCTGCTGCACTTCCTCTTTGCTTTGCGTCACGACTTACGTAAAGTGACGTATATAGTTCACCTCATGAAATGCCTACACAGGCACAGAAGGGAGGCAAGTGTTATAGCCCCAAACCATTCGCAACCTGGCACTAGAAGGAGATTGGTGGTCAGCACCACGCTCCGGCCGCCTTATCCCCAGGAAAGAGACCCAGTACCCATTGTGCAGGAGGATGTGTGGGCTTCGGGGACGGTAGGGACGGCACGAAAATAAAGTGGTGTATATTTAATGTTAAAACAACAAGCCACCAACAATTAACGGCCGAACTCTCGGAATCGGTGCTTGGTGCTGCCGCTGATGGAACTGTGAAATGTATTGGGCTTCCTAGTTTCCGGTAAATAGGCTTTCCGGATCATCCAGTGCCGGATGTCGCAGCTTTCACTGCTACGCTAAGCTCATGTTTATGCAAGCGTTGATAATCCTCAGTTGACCCGCTGTGGTCCATCTCTAATCAGTAGTTGTGTCACCTGCTTCATATCTGGGCAGCATCGATTTGCAGTCACTGTTTGGCCACCAACTGCCCTGACTGATGCTGCTTCTCGATACTTTCTTCAGTTCACTGACATCAAGGCAGGGAAATAATCTAAAATTGGGCCGCCATTGCGTGCTTCCACTTACTAGATTGTCAATCAGTCAATCCTGTGATTCGCTCATGTACAGTTTGAGCTACTGACAGATTCGCTGTGTAAACCGTAAATGAACAATATATACATACTTAAGGCAACACAAAATAAATCAGAAACACCCATGCGGTATTATATGTCATGAGACTGAAGTACTAATCTTATACGACCTTTCATAACCCAAGCACCTGATGTAAAGTAAAGCAATAAGCAACTTAGTCAACTGAACCTTGACCTTTTCGATTGGTGTTCATATGGACTGTGTTAGCTAGAGTCCACACTGCTGTAAAGAAACTAAGAGCGGAATGAAAGTACAAGATAAACAAATAACTAATTATATAAAGTAAATTCGAATGTAAACAGTGTAGGCCTTTGTAATGAATACAGGCGCGGTGCGTTAGTGGTGTCCTCTTGCAAGAGCGGTACGTTAGTGGTGTCCTCTTACAAGAGCGGCACGTTAGTGGTGTCTCTTGCAAGAGCGGCACGTTAGTGGTGTCCTCTTGCAAGAGCGGTACGTTAGTGGTGTCCTCTTACAAGAGCGGCACGTTAGTGGTGTCCTCTTACAAGAGCGGCACGTTAGTGGTGTCCTCTTGCAAGAGCGGCACGTTAGTGGTGTCCTCTTGCAAGAGCGGTACGTTAGTGGTGTCCTCTTACAAGAGCGGCACGTTAGTGGTGTCCTCTTACAAGAGCGGCACGTTAGTGGTGTCCTCTTGCAAGAGCGGCACGTTAGTGGTGTCCTCTTGCAAGAGCGGCACGTTAGTGGTGTCCTCTTACAAGAGCGGCACGTTAGTGGTGTCCTCTTGCAAGAGCGGCACGTTAGTGGTGTCCTCTTGCAAGAGCGGCACGTTAGTGGTGTCCTCTTACAAGAGCGGCACGTTAGTGGTGTCCTCTTCCAAGAGCGGTGCGTTAGTGGTGTCCTCTTGCAAGAGCGGCACGTTAGTGGTGTCCTCTTGCAAGAGCGGCACGTTAGTGGTGTCCTCTTGCAAGAGCGGTGCGTTAGTGGTGTCCTCTTGCAAGAGCGGCACGTTAGTGGTGTCCTCTTGCAAGAGCGGCACGTTAGTGGTGTCCTCTTACAAGAGCGGCACGTTAGTGGTGTCCTCTTGCAAGAGCGGCACGTTAGTGGTGTCCTCTTGCAAGAGCGGTGCGTTAGTGGTGTCCTCTTGCAAGAGCGGCACGTTAGTGGTGTCCTCTTGCAAGAGCGGCACGTTAGTGGTGTCCTCTTACAAGAGCGGCACGTTAGTGGTGTCCTCTTGCAAGAGCGGCACGTTAGTGGTGTCCTCTTGCAAGAGCGGCACGCTAAAATTCTGCAGATCGAAAAGCACAGTATTGCTTCTTGTGTTTGTGAAATATTCATATCCGTGTATGTTTCGATTAAGAGCCATGGATCTTAATCAGATGCACATTTTATATCCGCCAGTCTATATTCCGATGAGACTTCCCGAGTAAATCAATAACATTTGCATTTATCTTCATCTAAATTAAGGGTCTTGGCGCTTTGGCTAAGGTAGAATAAAGACGTAACAAGTCAGTGCAGTATAACTTACATTGAATGTATAATGTGTTACAGTTGGAAAGTGCAGAGCTTTAAGCAATTCTTGTATCACGATCGATCCTCGCTCTGTTTACATCTCCTTGACCTAACCTAGAATGTCAAAAGGATAAACAGAACGTCTGTACAACATAAACGATGGACTGAATTGTTCGACCGAAAACATAAATTTTAATGCTGAAAGAAAGTAAGTAAATTCTGTGCAAAATTATTTGTTTCCAGAAAAGAACAAGAGAGGAAAAGTATATAAAGTAGATTCCGGTTAATTGGGCCATCGGTTAATCGGGGCAGCCATTTATATGGGACAAATCTTAAAGAACAAAACCTAATCGAGAAAATTGCCAGGGTTTTCTTCGCTTATTTGGGACAGCATGCCGCTTAATTGGGAAAGGAGTATGCGTGGCAGGCAGGAAGCCTGGTTTTGGTACTCTCGCTCTTCCTTCTATTTTCCCTCTGAACCTTCCCCGTTCTTCTAATGGACGTTTGTAAACGACTCATCAGCTCACCAGGAAGCTTGGTTTTGCATATTCTGTCTCTTCTTTCTCCTATGACTTTGTTCCCCGAGCTCTTCTAGGTGACGCATGTGAATGACTCCTCACTCGTCTCAGCGACTCAGGTCCTACAGCGCATTGCCTTCTCAGAGCGAACATTTCTAACTAGCGTCAGTTGCTTGCACTTGTGTCGTCTTTCATGGTGAGCCAGCGCCGAATCAGGAAGTGTAGAGATTTTTCAGTGCTCTGATTTTTGATAATTTTGTTTTTAATTTTAATTTTATACAATTTGGGACCCTTTCCAAGATGCCACGTAAAGATTTGTCACTAGCCGAAGAAATTGCCTTACTGGAACAAATCAAAGGCCATTCGCCCAATACCAGTCATCGTCGTCTGGCAGAGATAACTTAGGTACCGAAATCTACGATTGCACGCTTGATACACCAGCAAGATAAACTGCGAGAAGAATGGACACACGATGGGAAACAAGGAACATCCCAAAAACGGAAGCGTAAAGGTAAGGATCCTGACGTTGAGGACGCCCTACATCAGTGGTTCTCCATTATACGAGTAAGTGGACGAGGAGTGCGCGTCAGTGGTCCAGTGTTAGAAAAGAAGACAGAGGAGCTAACTAAGAAGCTGGGTCATGATGATTTTAAAGCAACAGATGGTTGGTTGTCTCGATGGAAATGTAGGCATGATATTAAATTCAAGAAAGCACACGGCGAAAAAGATAGTGCTGATGTATGTGCAGAAGAATGGAAATACAAGAAAGTATCCGAATTACTTGAGAAATTTTGTGCAGATGATATCTACAGTGCTGATGAAACAGGCCTGTTTTATCGTGCCACGCCGGATGGTTCTCTATGCTACAAGCATGTACAATTGTTGGGTTCTAAGAAAGCAGTGGATCGCATAACTGTGTTATGCTGTTCAAACATGTCAGGAACTGATAAAAAGAAGCTGTTGGTTGTTGGGAAAAGTGCTGAGCCTTGATGCTTTAAGGGGCTAAAAATGGACAGGTTACCAGTCGAATAATATGCTAATAAGAATGCATGGATGACTTCCGAAATTTTTAAGAAATGGTTAATGAAGTGGGATGTGGAGTTACAGGGGAAATCAAGAAAAGTTCTTCTGATTCTTGACAATTGTACGGCACACCCTCAGTGTTCAGAGTGTTTGAAAAACATCCAGCTGAAATTTCTGCCTGTCAACACTACACCCTTGGTGCAGGCAATGGATATGAGAATCATAAAAAATTTGAAGATGTACCGTGAAAAGTTGGTGAACCACATCCTAGATGCGATTGAAGAAAATCTACTGACATTATTTTCCACAGCCAAGGAAGTGAGTTCAAAGGTTAATCTTCTCCAGGCAGTACAGTTTGTTGCCGATAGTTGGCGAGAAATAGGCAGTAAGACAATTCAGAACTGTTTTTCTCACTGCGGTTTGAAGCATTCAGGCTTGGGGTTGCCTGAAACAGTCAGAAGTGAATATAAAGCCACTTCAGAAGTGCAAAAAGTTAGGAACTATGAAGAATTTGAAGGTATAGACAATGTTGAATGTTACAATGAAAATGAAGATTGTGAGGATGAGACTGTTGAAAGCATTCTATCAAAACAGCAAGACAAGGAATTAGAAGGCGAGGAAAGTGATAAAGATGACACATCTGAACTTGAACGAGTGACTACACAGGATGTCGGTTACGACGATACTTCATGCAGGAAGTCAGTGAAGGCAGTCCATTGTCTGCACTAGATGTCTGTGCTGATTCTGTTCACTCACGATCAATCAACACAACACGGCAGGGTACACTGGATAAATTCTTCCGGCAATGACTGTTAGGAACTACAAGTATAAAAGTAAGTACGCGCATGTTTGTTATATAAATTAAATGTTATATAACGTTTAAATATCAAGTATTTTCTCTAATTTGTTGTGTATTTTGTTTTAATAGGATTAGATTGGAGGACTTTAAGGACAACAGACTTATTCTCGGACAGGTCGTTAACTATGTTGATATTGACGATGTGGGAAAATGGAAAGAGTTCAACGTGAATAATATTTAAATATTAAATACATATTTCGCTATTGTTTCTTCTGTAATTCATTTGTTGCTCAGTGAAATGTTAGTTTGTCTTTTTATATCTTTTTAACTATTTACACGAAACTTCGCATAATTGGGGCGGCCGCTTAATTGGGCCCAAGTGTTGTGGTCCCGATGTGTCCCAGTTAACCAGAATCTACTGTATAACGTAACTCTAACACGCATTCCGATTTTTGCATCCTGGACTCTTCTCAGACGGCCATAACGGTTAATCCACTGTGGTCACACATTTTTTTTTTGTTCACAATTTTACGTGTGGTACATGACATTATTACAATTATTACAGCCTATTATTGTAGGAGTATTTTTTAGAAGAACTCATTATTTATATTGTGCCGTGACAAACTTTGTGGCGCCCCCTGTGCCAGTTGTAGCACGCCGTGTACTACCTTTCATTTTCTACCTTTCCTTTACCCGTCTCCCGACGCTGCCGACGTGATCCTTCATGTTCACTCTAGCGTTGTCCGTAGTCTGTAAACATCTGGTAGTCTCGTCTCACTTCTCATTTTAAAATTTCTGTTTCAGTCTAGCAAGCGTCCCTGCATGGCGCTGAGAGAAAGACGTCGTTTTGTGACTTTGGTTCTGGCTGCCAACAACGTTGTTGTTTTGACCTCGTTTCACTCGTATTATGTTGTAAAATGAATGGCAGTATGCAGCCGATATGTATATTTAAGCACAACCTGGTATATGTGAGTAAACGGGGACGTTTGCAATAAATGATTATTTTTTTTTACGTGGTGAAGGGCCCCGCAGCAGACGCTACGGACGCACCACAACTTTAAGGCTTTTTGTGCAACCCTGTGATGAAGATGGGCAGTTTTTTTTACCAAGTTTTACAAGTAATGGAGCACCAGTGGAATGAAATTGACAGGGGGAAACTGACAACTCGGAGAAAAACCTGTCCCAGTGCCACTTTGTCCACCACAAACCCCACATGGACTGACCCGGAATCGAACCCGGGCCTCCGCAGTGGAGGCCGGCGACTAACCGCCTGAGCCATGGCACGGCCTAATAAATGATTATAATAAATATGTGTATTATTTGTTTCATGAAAATGGCTATCACCAACATGACTATCACCAACATGACTATCACCAACATGACTATCACCAACATTTTCTCGCATCCCGCTATTTATGTTGCTTGCACATCTGGGCCTTTTCATACAGTTGTCATTGGGATGACAGAAAGGCACAAATTGGAGAGGGGGCGCAGGGCACTATGTCTACATTGATTGTGTCTGTGTCATATTTATCAATAGCACATATCTCCAAATTCCCACCCAGTTAAAATATATTGCAATTTCTGGCTTAAAAAACTATTTTGTACGCAATTTGTAACTGTAATTATAGCTCCCGAGAAAAAAAAGTAGCAAGCATACTTTCGTACGGCCCCTCGTATTTCTTTGGTCTGTTTTGCTGTGTCGAATTTGTAATTATCTCGTAAACGTCACGATTTTCTAATATATTTATACACACACACACGTATATGTAACATAAAATGCCTATTTCGATTTCCTTTCTCCTACATCTAAATATTTTCTTAACCGAAAAGATTTCAGCGAGGTATTATCATAAATTTATATACATCTTCACGTAATATGGCTGTCACTTTTGTCCAATCTTAAGCTTTAAATTTCTCGATATACTCGTAATATAGTAAAAGCCTGCAATATAAAATTTTACGAAACTCCGTCCAGCGGATGCCGAGCAGGCAGACAGGCATGACGAATTTAATAGTCCTTTGCTGAAACTTTTCGAAAGTGCCTAAGAATTTGAAAATACGATTACACCATCACACCCAATCGGTATAACGACTCACTACGGGCCGGAAGTTTCGGCGTTCAAACGTCGGTGCGGGCAAGATATTTTCTCTTCGCTGTCATCCAGACCGGCTCCTAGGCCCACCGAGTCTCCTATACAAAGGACACCCGGAATCTTGCACGATGGTAAAGCGGCCGGAGCGTGGCGTTGACCACCCACTCCCATCCAGCGCAGAGGTTACGAATGAGAGCTATACTTCTACTTTCCATCTGTGCCTACATGACGTGTTAGGGCGACCTTTACCTTTACTACAACACCATAATAAGTGTAGCCAAATCATGCACAGATACGTTATCCCCTTTCTTTATAATCATCTGTTCCACTTCCCTGTTTCAGCTGAGAGTGCAGAGAAAGTTTAACCCTCGAAGTTAAGTTCAAATTCGCAGCCTGTAGAAAGAGTGTGACAGTTCTGTTCTCTACAATACTCTTTCGAAATCCGAAAAAGCATTGCTTTGCTTAATATTCCCAGGATTCGCCTTCTTGTGCTTGTAAGAGTTGTATGAAGATGAGTAGAGACATAGGTGGACTGACACCAGTAAGGCAGAACAGAAGTACTCGGAGAAAAACCTGTCTCAGCGCCACTTCGTCCATCGTCCACTAAAAATCTCACATGGAATGGCCAGGGATCGAACCGGGCTTTTGCGATGACAGAATGCCGATTAATCGCCCGAAATTGCACCTCACAGAAAACACAAATCGTCTTAATTACAGATATCAACCAGTTCATGCTGTTTACCAAAATAATCCGTGTTTATTGCAAAAAATAATATGAAACATGAATACATTCAATGGGCAAAACGGAGAATTTTTTTAGTGTTAGAAGCAGTTGGTAAATATAGAAACCCATTGTGCTTCAGAAAATTAATATTTTAGAATTTTGAAGTAAAGAATGCTTTCAGGTATTCTTTCTTTTAAGAAACCGACACAATAATAGAATTCAAGGTGTCCAGACATGTACGATGTGCTGAAGTTTGCATTTATGTCACGCGTCAGCAGCGGACCTGTACACGTGTCGCCTGGAACGTGTTATAAGTTTGAAACGTCCTGTCGTGCGAGATGAGTCATAAAGTAATGTGACGTCAGACGCGTCGTTCTGACGGACCGCCTCATGCATGATTTAGAGTCTAGAGGACCTGGGTTCGAGTTCGATTACTCGATGGCACTTTCGTATATATGCTGTGGGGTGTGTGGAGGTAATGGAGGATATTTTTAATATTTATATTTTGGTGCTGGGTGAGTGAGTCAGAAACCAAATTGAATGTCATTCCTTGTATTCTTTTGTGGTTTATTTTAATAACTTGTCAGTATGTTGTTATAGGATGATTACTGACGAATGATAAACTGAAGAGGATTTCGAAGCAATCAGTCGTTGCCTAATGGAGCTACTGCCTATGCATTTGTCTGGAGTGATTGAGGAAAAACATGAGATCTAAGTTAGGACATCCTAAAATATGGCCGATATCCGCCCAGGAATGTCCCGATCATCACATCTGCAGCACCCCTTAAATCCTTCCTTTCTGAAGCCTGTTGATTTTATCGTAGGACATTTAACGACCATGTATCATCAACTGAAGTGCCACTTAATGTCCATTTGTATGAGGAACGATCGCATTCGGTTAACGTGGCAAAAATCGTGGCCTATTTCAAGATAATATCCCAGCACTATCACAATCAACGTAAAGTTTATGTGCAAGAGGATCTTGGTTATACAAGGACGAGCGGGGAAATATCTAGCACGCTTGACAGAAGCAGTAATCACATAGAAAGTGTCGTTTGAAAACTTAATGGGAGGACAGGACTTTTAAGACACTGTCGTGGATTTGAAAATCACAGAAACAAGCCAGGAAATGTCCGCAGACTGTAACACTTTGGCGCTTTCACTATATCCTTGTCCTTAAATCCTCGGTAATTCTGAGGAAAAACACAGACGATATTAGTGCCTAAATGCCCATGTTTTGCATAACACGCGCTAAAAGTTTTCTCCTTTTCCTATAAACAGTTTGTGGTTTTCTATAATCGTTGTATCGATAGCAAGGAGATGTCAATCATAAGCAACTTTTATGTTCAGATCGTGAACTTTCTTCGTCGACCTCAGCCCATGCCCCACAGAGAAGACAGTCTGCCTAGAAAGTGAAAGTACTTTTCAAGCCAATGTTCCCCGATTTCCAAAAGTGTATGGTTTTTTTTAAGGTTTCTAGGCTTCGCTGTGAATAAACATACGTACGAAACATTGGTGGAACGGTAGTAAGGGGGGAAGTCGAATTGCTCTGAGAAATTCCAGTCCCAGTGCCACTTTGTCCACCACAAATCCTACTTGAACTGGTCCGTGATCGTACCCGGGACCCTGCGGGACAAGTGCCCCTCAAATAACCACCACAGCCATGGCCGATTAGTCAGCTTCACATCGTACGTCATAGAAAACACAGCCTGTCTGAATTATAGGGACCAACCAAGGCAAGAAATTGGCCGTGCCATGGCTCAGGCGGTTAGTCGCCGGCCTCTCACCACGGAAGCCCGGGTTCGATCCCAGGTCAAGTCCATGTGAGATTTGTGGTGGACAAAGTGGCACTGGGACAGGTTTTTCTCCTAGTTGTCGGTTTTCCCCTGTCGCTTTCATTCCACTGGTGCTCCATTAATTGTAAAAGCTTGGTAAAAAACTGCTCATCCATCTATCAACATCATCATTGGGCTTGCACAAAAAGTCTTAAGGCTGTGGTGCGGGGGCCCTTCATCACAGACGAAAAAAAAAAAAAAAAAAAAAAGGCAAGAAATTACAAACGCAGTTACGTTGGTCTTCATGTAAAATGTTACTTTTTTCGAGTTTTAGCAAAAATCGGGAATGTGTAGAAACAATTTAATAAAATTCCAAATAAGAAATTTCACGAAAATTCGTTAGGTGGACTCCGCGCTATCCATGCGGACAGACGGACTTAAGGAGCTAATATTCGCTTTTTTCAACTGCTTTGCTAGCGCGCCTAATAAGGGTCTCTGAGAAATAGGATATGAAGCTGGGACACAGCTGGCTCAGGAAAGTTTCAATGGCGGGCTTTTGTGACCACGATAATTAACCTTCAAGTTGCGTAAAGCCAGGAGATTACTTCGCCAGTTAGCCGGTCAGTCGGGTAGCTGAGTACTTACACTGGAGTTGACAGTTCGCTCGCCTTATATCAGATTTCAATCTCTGCTTCCAGATTCTCGTGTAGGATGATGGCGGATGTTGTATGGAATTATTGGACTTTTTTTATCCCGTTTCCTTTCCATGTTAGTAACTAATCCAGCTTCGACCATTTCCAATACTTTGACCACGAGGACCTGCCTGCAACACTGTGTACAGTAAGGTGAGCAATGCACGGGTAGCGAAACGGTTCCGGCGCTTTCGCTCGCTTTTCTTTAACCATCTCTAAAAAAGTAAGATTTACGAAATAATCGTACTGGTGATGAAATGCGTGTTTTCTTTTTTCGTTCGATCGAAAATTTTATCGCTCTGCCTTATGTTATTCGTCCGCTTGTGCATTTATACATATATCGTGCAATAAGAATAATGTCGAGGACAACTAGAATATTTATTAAAACCCCAGAAGCATCTTTCGGATTCTTACATAAGCCATAATCAGGCTGTTTAGTAATTGAAAGATCCAATATACGACACGTATAAAATAAAATTAAATCAAGTGTGATTTCAACTTACTATACGTTCCATAATTATAATACATTAAAATTACATTTTTATTATTTCGAAGATGTTACAGCTTAAAATATATTTTTCACGTACGTCTTGTTAAGTAGAGAATCAATAAAATTATTAAAAATTAGAAGTAAATTGAACGGTAGCAATGATATGAATTTTCCAACATGTGCGTGGCGTGATTTTCGAGTTGTGTTAGACGCGCTACATTTAAGCCTTCGTATCAACGAAATAATATAAAAACAACACGTATTTTCACCAACCCACATACAAAATTAAAATAAAGTGTATAGAAACTTCACAAGAGTCGCGACATATGTCACTATGTCAGTAAGTCGTGTTTAAACAATGTTTAATAACTGAACTTGTGTATTCCGTAGCACTACTTTTGTCAGTGAACAACTTTCAACGCTTCAACAACTGACATAAGATCTCAATATACTGCTTCATTAAGTGGCTTTTAACAATTTTAATAACTGGGCTTGTGTACTTTTAAGTGTTCAGTGTGTTCCCCTTGAAGATGGTGTGTTTAGCACGCCGAAACACGTCGGGACTCGTGAAGTTTCTATACATTTTATTTTAATTTTGTGTACGAGTTGGTGAAAATACATGTTTTTTGTAATAATACGTACACGGAACGGACAATTTTAAATTTTCAAGTAATAGACATCGAAATTTAAATGAATTATGAATATGAAACTTGTAACAAATCAAGCTCCTACTTGATTTTATTCTATTTGATACATGTTGTACATTGAAACTTTGAATTACTATACAGCCTGACGATGGCTTATAGAACAAGCCGAAACATGTAGCTGAGCAATAAATATACTACTTGTGCTCGACTGTTATTGATGCGGTATATCTATCGTTCTGATTACAAAATGGCGTATTGTGCTTGAGATGTGCGCGGGAACTCATGTCGGTGTTCATGTACAGTGCCCTTTAATGCTGCCAGTCTTGAACTAAAACTGAAGTTTATTCACTTATCTCAGTGAAAGTCCCCAATAAAAAGTCCCATCAAATAAGGTCAGGGGTCCTCGAAGTATAGACACGAAGACTGAAGAAGCTGATATGCGCATTTTTACATCTTGTTGCAAACGCGGCAAGAGGAAAACCGTTGACATTGGCCGTAACAAGAAAATGAAATGTAATGTAGGGTCATAAACATGAATGCTGACATACAGACGCCCAAAGACAGTATACGGTCTAGACATTTAGGCTTTGGCCGATGTCGAGTCAAGATTCACGGAACAAACGACCGCGTGGACTACGCAGCGGGTGAGTCTACTTATTAAATTGCGTTACTTGTCCATATCAGTGCTTTGCTCTCAATGGCGTGGCAATGCCCAGTTATTACTGCAACACTACCAACTGGCTACAACTATCTGTTGGCCTATTTCCCCTCCTAAAAATGAAAGACATAGGCTAATGACTGATGTTTATGAAACTTTGTATAAATATTAATAATAATAATAATAATAATAATAATAAAATAATTATGCCATTAGAGAACACCCCAACGCCACACCCTGTACTTAGCAACATGGCGACATGTGAACACATGAGGCGGTGTGACAGTAGCTCCAATTACTTTCGGATCCTGAAGTGATGTATGAAAACTGATATCCGAAAAGTATGGAACTCTTTCTGAGGTAATATTTTTGTATATAAAATAAGACATGGCAGCCGTGTAAAGTTCATCTGCAGCTTTCGGTTTGGTGGCGACAACTAACCAACCACTGAAGCTAGGCTTTTAAAATGTGGTACGGAGATACTATGTATAGCAGGGGTAGGCAAACCGCG
The DNA here is from genome assembly GCA_021186555.1 of Reticulitermes speratus. Lineage (NCBI taxonomy): Eukaryota > Metazoa > Arthropoda > Insecta > Blattodea > Rhinotermitidae > Reticulitermes > Reticulitermes speratus. The sequence continues at coordinate 1,389,913 of JAJKFL010000004.1, forward strand.
GCTCGCGAGCCACATGCGGCTCTTTGACATATAATGTGCGGCTCGCGGAAATATGTTGGCTGAGCTCCTTTTTCCATTACAATTCATATAAAACGTTAATAAAAAATTGTTAAGCTCTATAATTATTTACCGGTATAAACTGAGAGTCCGCTGGATTAAAACGTAAGTTTAATGTTCATGGTGAGTAAATATATTTAAGAGTTTTTGTAACAAAATGTGCGTGTAACAATAAAAACGCGTGTGTAATATTTGTTTATGTCTTGCGGCTCTCAAACATCTTAAGTTTATCGTATGTGGCTCTTACGTTAAGCAAGTTTGGCCACCCCTGATGTATACATATTACATTGCACGTGAAATAATGTTTGTGAGTCAACATTAAAAGAGGGTTATGATACGAAACTTTGAGGTTATGTCCGACAACTGTAACATACAGAGAATGTAGGCTTCTGCTACACGATCTTCAAAAGAGGTGAAAGAAAACAGCACTAGTAGTACGAACTAGAAAATACGTAGCAGGACAGTTCAGTGTGACAGAGAAGTAGACTTTGAGTTCTGCTGGGAACTGCTTGCAATAAGGCGCGCCAGATTTAGTGCAGATTTAATTAAATACAAGTACATATGATTCATGACTCTCCACTTGTGTTTCTTCGGTTTGAACAACTTTTTGTCATAGGCCTATAGGCCTACTCGCAGAAGGGTCTGCGCCCCTTGCCGAGCTGGCCCGCTGCACGATATGGAGTACAGCAGCACCTTGGCTGACGTTCGCTGGAATTATGTCGATGTTCAATTCATTGTATCCAGGCAACAGCGCGCCATTCGACAAAACAAATTCCATAAAGGCGAGAACTGTGTCGCATAACTCGAGTTAGCGCAACAAGGGCACAAATTAACTCACTGGTTTGCTATCTTAAAACTGACGTAGTCTTTGTAACACATGTATTACTCACTGTGGTAGGTCTAGCTTTAAGCTTCGTAACTTTTTCAGTATTATTAAAAACATCGAAACTCTTTTTAAATTAGAATCGCAAGGCGGCCTTTAATAAGGCATGCTGACAAAACAATTGTTTTGTCTGCACAGACTAATAAATTAATTGTACTGCTTATACAGGGCATACACAAAAGAATGGTGCGATTTCAATAGTGATTCCTATTTAAACCGCACCATTCTTTTGTGTGTGCCCTGTATAAAGTCGCCAAACTGAAGTTTGTAAAGAGAAGCGGACGTGATGCATGTTGTTCCGACTGACGGTTGTTGTAGTTTACCACCGTTCCTCCAGGCACTTGTTCTGACAACAGGTTGGCCGTAAAATTGATCACACACGCTTCCATTCACATCCTTAACAATACAGTACTGTATTTACTAACATCTCACTATCCTACGTAACATAAATTCAGTTGAAAAGTCGCAGTTAAACACAAGTAAAACAACACTCGGAGGCTCAGTCACTACACGTACATAAAGCGCTTCATGAAGTAAGCAGCGTCCTTGACGCTTAAATCAATTATTGAGAAATTCTCGAACTCCCCATGTTAATGTTCAAAGTCACAAAGTCGCCAAAGTCCGAGGAAATGTATACATGAACGGGACACACACACACACACACACACGCGCACGCACGCACGCACACTACACACACACACACGCACGCACGCACACTACACACACACACACACACACTACACCATATTAATGCGACACTCAATCTTTATACACTACATTAACCCAACATGTACTTTTGTACACCGTATTAACCCGTCATACTCCTAGATGTGGTAACTAAAGCAAACACGTGCACACAAGTTCATGAAATTATATTATGAACGTGGTAATACCGTCTACATGTTTCGGCCACTCATGTGGCCGAAACATGTAGACGGTATTACTAAGTTTATAATATATTTCATAAACTTGTGTGCATTTTTTGGTTTTAGTTAGCACATCTAACTGTTCAGTGCACAGTTATGGATCACTTAAAACCGTCATACTGCAGTAATGCGACGTACATTATTGTATTGAGGCGACATGCACTCTCTCTCTCTCTCCCTCTACAGTACATTAACACTACATGCAGTGTTCATACACTATACTACAGCGACACACACTCTCTCTCTCTCTCCCTCTACAGTACATTAACACTACATGCAGTGTTCATACACTATACTACAGCGACACACACTCTCTCTCTCTCTCCCTCTACAGTACATTAACACTACATGCAGTGTTCATACACTATACTACAGCGACACACACTCTCTCTCTCTCTCCCTCTACAGTACATTAACACTACATGCAGTGTTCATACACTATACTACAGCGACATGCACTCTCTCTCTCTCTCCCTCTACAGTACATTAACACTACATGCAGTGTTCATACACTATACTACAGCGACATGCACTCTCTCTCTCTCTCCCTCTACAGTACATTAACACTACATGCAGTGTTCATACACTATACTACAGCGACATGCACTCTCTCTCTCTCTCCCTCTACAGTACATTAACACTACATGCAGTGTTCATACACTATACTACAGCGACACACACTCTCTCTCTCTCTCCCTCTACAGTACATTAACACTACATGCAGTGTTCATACACTATACTACAGCGACATGCACTCTCTCTCTCTCTCCCTCTACAGTACATTAACACTACATGCAGTGTTCATACACTATACTACAGCGACATGCACTCTCTCTCTCTCTCCCTCTACAGTACATTAACACTACATGCAGTGTTCATACACTATACTACAGCGACACACACTCTCTCTCTCTCTCCCTCTACAGTACATTAACACTACATGCAGTGTTCATACACTATACTACAGCGACACACACTCTCTCTCTCTCTCCCTCTACAGTACATTAACACTACATGCAGTGTTCATACACTATACTACAGCGACATGCACTCTCTCTCTCTCTCCCTCTACAGTACATTAACACTACATGCAGTGTTCATACACTATACTACAGCGACATGCACTCTCTCTCTCTCTCCCTCTACAGTACATTAACACTACATGCAGTGTTCATACACTATACTACAGCGACATGCACTCTCTCTCTCTCTCCCTCTACAGTACATTAACACTACATGCAGTGTTCATACACTATACTACAGCGACATGCACTCTCTCTCTCTCTCCCTCTACAGTACATTAACACTACATGCAGTGTTCATACACTATACTACAGCGACACACACTCTCTCTCTCTCTCCCTCTACAGTACATTAACACTACATGCAGTGTTCATACACTATACTACAGCGACATGCACTCTCTCTCTCTCCCTCTACAGTACATTAACACTACATGCAGTGTTCATACACTATACTACAGCGACATGCACTCTCTCTCTCTCTCCCTCTACAGTACATTAACACTACATGCAGTGTTCATACACTATACTACAGCGACATGCACTCTCTCTCTCTCTCCCTCTACAGTACATTAACACTACATGCAGTGTTCATACACTATACTACAGCGACACACACTCTCTCTCTCTCTCCCTCTACAGTACATTAACACTACATGCAGTGTTCATACACTATACTACAGCGACACACACTCTCTCTCTCTCTCCCTCTACAGTACATTAACACTACATGCAGTGTTCATACACTATACTACAGCGACATGCACTCTCTCTCTCTCTCCCTCTACAGTACATTAACACTACATGCAGTGTTCATACACTATACTACAGCGACACACACTCTCTCTCTCTCTCCCTCTACAGTACATTAACACTACATGCAGTGTTCATACACTATACTACAGCGACACACACTCTCTCTCTCTCTCCCTCTACAGTACATTAACACTACATGCAGTGTTCATACACTATACTACAGCGACACACACTCTCTCTCTCTCTCCCTCTACAGTACATTAACACTACATGCAGTGTTCATACACTATACTACAGCGACATGCACTCTCTCTCTCTCTCCCTCTACAGTACATTAACACTACATGCAGTGTTCATACACTATACTACAGCGACACACACTCTCTCTCTCTCTCCCTTACAGTACATTAACACTACATGCAGTGTTCATACACTATACTACAGCGACACACACTCTCTCTCTCTCTCCCTCTACAGTACATTAACACTACATGCAGTGTTCATACACTATACTACAGCGACATGCACTCTCTCTCTCTCTCCCTCTACAGTACATTAACACTACATGCAGTGTTCATACACTATACTACAGCGACACACACTCTCTCTCTCTCTCCCTCTACAGTACATTAACACTACATGCAGTGTTCATACACTATACTACAGCGACACACACTCTCTCTCTCTCTCCCTCTACAGTACATTAACACTACATGCAGTGTTCATACACTATACTACAGCGACACACACTCTCTCTCTCTCTCCCTCTACAGTACATTAACACTACATGCAGTGTTCATACACTATACTACAGCGACATGCACTCTCTCTCTCTCTCCCTCTACAGTACATTAACACTACATGCAGTGTTCATACACTATACTACAGCGACACACACTCTCTCTCTCTCTCCCTCTACAGTACATTAACACTACATGCAGTGTTCATACACTATACTACAGCGACACACACTCTCTCTCTCTCTCCCTCTACAGTACATTAACACTACATGCAGTGTTCATACACTATACTACAGCGAACATGCAGTGTTCATACTATACTACTACATACACTCTCTCTCTCTCTCCTCTACGTCTACACTACATGCAGTGTTCATACACTATACTCAGCGACACACACTCTCTCACTCCCCCTCTACGTACATTAACACTACATCAGTGTTCTATAACACTATACTACAGCGACACACTCACTCTCTCGACTCCTCTACCTACATTAACCTACATGCAGTGTTCATTAACACTAACTACACGACACACACCTCTCTCTCCTCTCCTCTACAGTACATTACACTACATCAGTGTTCATCACACTATACTACAGCGAACATCCTCTCTCTCTCAGACTTACCTACAGCGTGTTCATACCACACACGACACACTCCTCTAAGTACTAACAACATGCAGGTATACACTACGCGACACACCTCCCTCTCTTACAGTACTAATTGAGGTTCACACATCTACAGACACCTCACACTCTCTCTCTCTCTCCCTCTACAGTACATTAACACTACATGCAGTGTTCATACACTATACTACAGCGACATCACTCTCTCTCTCTCTCCCTCTACAGTACATTAACACTACATGCAGTGTTCATACACTATACTACAGCGACACTCACTCTCTCTCTCTCCTCCCTCTACAGTACATTAACACTACATGCAGTGTTCATACACTATACTACAGCGACACACTCTCTCTCTCTCTCCCTCTACAGTACATTAACACTACATGCGTGTCATACACTATACTACAGCGACAGCACTCTCTCTCTCTCCCTCTACAGTACATTAACACTACATGCAGTGTTCTCACATATACTACAGCGACACACTCTCTCTCTCTCTCCCTCTACAGTACATTAACACTACATGCAGTGTTCATACACATACTACAGCGACACACTCTCTCTCTCTCCCTCTACAGTACATTAACACTACATGCAGTGTTCATACACTATACTACAGCGACAACACTCTCTCTCTCTCTCCTACAGTACATAACACTACATGCATTTCTACCTATACTACAGCGACATTACCTCTCTCTCTCCCCTACATACTAACACTACATCATGTCTACACTTCTACAGCGACACACACTCTCTCTCTTCTCTCTACATACATAACACTACAGCAGTTCATCCTTCTTACTACAAACACTCTCTTCTCTCTCTACAGACATTAACACTCTGCATGTTCTACACTATACTACAGCGAACACTCTCTCTCTCTCCCTCTACAGTACATTAACACTACATGCAGTTACACTATACTTAACATACGACTCTTACTAATTACTCATTAACATAACCGACACTTTTATATAACAACATTATTAAGCTATTAATATAGGACACTCCTTCCACACATTAACTAAACGCGACACTTTTACATATAAACAGCATTAACAATACCGACACATTCTCTTACGAAACATTTAATACGCAATTTTGCATAAAACATTTTCATATAAAGCGACATCACTTTCCATATACCACCATTTAACAATACGACAATTATACACATTTTTCCATTACACTTTCAAACCCCTTTTACTATCACCTTTTACTTACGACAACTTTAGTAATACACTCATTACTTTACGCACACTTTTACATAACACTCATTTACTATATGCGACACTTTCTATACACACATTTACAATACCGAAACATAAACACATAATAAGCGCACATTTCATAAATTTAACATAAGGACATCATTTTCTTACGCACATACATTTACTATATAGCGACACTTTTAATCCTATAGGACACTTTTCTTATACCCATATTTACTATACCTCTTAGTATTAAGCGCATACATTAGCAATACCACATCATTTTAACTATACACATTTCTTAACAATCTTAACATACGATTAAATACACCACTTTTTATACACTAAATAGGTATTTATAACAATATTACAAACGTTTCTAACACTTTACATACGACAATTATATTACCACTCATTTTAATTATAAATTTTTTACTATATACATAATTAGAATTTTTAATAACGATATTAAAAAGGACTTAACAATACCAATTTACAAAAATCTTCATAATCATCATTTAACTATATACGGAATTTTACAATTACTACAATTTAAATATAAAACCCATCTATAAGTAATTACGAATATTTCTATATCGGACAACTTTCCAAAATTACATAGCATTACTTTGACACATTTCTTTTTTGCATTACATCATTATAACATATTCGCGACATATTTCTTTCCTTAGTATTAACACAATGCATTTCAAATATTAAGCGAATCTGCCTCCACATTAAGTTTAAACACTCATTTACCTATAAGCGACAACATTCCTCCTCTTAATAATTAACAATGCAGTTTTACTAATAAAACACTTTCTTTCAGTACATTAACCACATATTTTCCCAAACGAAAATTTCTCTTTCCCTACTACATAAACAATCATTTAATATTACGCGACAATTTCCTTATATTACTCATTAACACACATCATGTTCTCACTTTATAGGAACACACTTCCTTTATTTCGTATACCTACTCAGTGTATACACTAACACGCGAACATTCTCTCCCTCTACGTACATAACCTAATGCGTGTTCATACACATCTACAGCACCTTCTTCTCTACAGTCATATCTGCATGTTCATCATATACACCGACATACTCTTTCTTTCCCTTACAGTATTACAAATCAGTTCATACATAATACAGCGACACATCTCTCTCTCTCCCTACGTACATAACATACAGAGTTTCTACATAAATACAGCGACACACTTTTCCTTCCCTCACAACATAAACTCGCATTTATACACTATACTACAGCGACATCACTCTCTCTCTCTCTCCCTCTACAGTACATTAACACTACATGCAGTGTTCATACACTATACTACAGCGACACACACTCTCTCTCTCTCTCCCTCTACAGTACATTAACACTACATGCAGTGTTCATACACTATACTACAGCGACATGCACATCTCTCTCTCTCTCCCTCTACAGTACATTAACACTACATGCAGTGTTCATACACTATACTACAGCGACAGCACTCTCTCTCTCTCTCCCTCTACAGTACATTAACACTACATGCATGTTCATAACACTATACTACTAGCGACAATCACTCTCTCTCTCTCGTCCTCTACATACATTAACACTACATGCATGTTCATACACTATACTACAGCGACACACTCTCACTCTTCTCCCTCTACAGTACATTAACACTACATGCAGTGTTCAAACACTATACACAGCGACAACACTCTCTCTCTCTCTCCCTCTACAGTACATTAACACTACATCAGTGTTCATACACTATACTACAGCGACATCACTCTCTCTCTCTCTCTCTACAGTACATTAACACTACATGCAGTGTTCATACACTATACTACAGCGACATACACTCTCTCTTCTCCTCCCTCTACAGTACATTAACACTACATGCAGTGTTCTAACTATACTACAGCGACATAGCACATCGTCTCCTTCTCCCTCACAGTACATTAACACTACATACAGTGTTATAACATATTACAGCGCACACACTCTCCTCTCTCTCCCTCTACATACATTAACACTACATGCAGTTTTCATACACTATACTTACAGCGACATCAACATATTAAACTACATGCGACATACACTTACTTAAGCGACACACATCTCCTTTACAGTACATTAACACTACATCATTTTTCAAACTATATAAGCGACATCATCTCTCTTTCTCCTCAACGTACATTAACAGCGACATACAGTGTTATAAGCTATACTAACAGCGACACACCTCATCCTCTTTTAAGTATATTAACAGCGACATAGCAGTTGTTATAACATATATACAGCGACATACATTTTTAACTCATATAACAGACATTAACACTACTTTAGCAGTATTAACCGACATACATTAAAATTTTTAAGCATATAAGCGACATACATTTTAAGCTATATTAAGCGACACTACCATCTTTTACATAATTAACGCACATACATTTTTAACCTATATTACAGCGACATACACTCTTTCTTTAACCACTACATAACAAATTTAAAGACATAACATTTTTAAGCTATATAAAGCGACATACATCTTCCTTTACCCACTACAGACATTAACACGACATACATGTGTTATAACTATACTACGCGACATACATTTTACTTATTAAGCCATACATAACATTAACGCACATGCAGTGTTCATAACTATATACAGCGACAACCTTCTTCTCTACATCATTAACACTACATGCAGTCGTTCTACACTGTATTAACGTGATCTAAACCTTTATACACTGCATTTCCACAATATTTATAGTTGTTCAACTTGTATATTAACCATAGTACGTTCAAGGTGTAAGATACGGACTTAAGGACACGCGGAAAGGCATTCTGCAATACAACGTAATATTCGTACGGAATGACACGTGTTCTGCGCTATAATGTCGGTACAGCGGTGCAGATGCTACACCACAATGTGCGTACAGTACGACAGTTACTTTGCGGTACTTACATGTGCATATGTGTCCTGTGGCTGCCATGTTTATGCATTCAGTTATTATAACAATATTCCCGTACTATTTTAAAACAGATATGTGTCTCTAGCTTCAAAGTTTAAAGCAAATTGAAATTTTTCAGAAATTATTTTGCGAAGAAGTAGACAGGATAATCATATAGCAATAACGGAGAAGTTAGCAGCGCTTCGAAACATTTCATTGTAATCCTCATCATATGCGCTAAACATTTCCACCTAAACTACGTAGACAATAATATTAAAATGTAAGTTATCGTACATAAATAAATTTCGACTTTCCAGTGATGTGGTCTGGTAGCAGGCTTTGGTGAACACGCTGATAAATCCTCGGATTCCCCAAAAACAATAAACGTGTTCACCAATATTATGCCCATCAGCTACTAGATGACAATCTGGTGTAATGGTAATTGTCTCCATAAATTAAACCTTTAAAGCACTGTGGTAATGATAATTGCCGTCTGACTTAACATTCAGAAGTCTACATTTTTCTCACATTGGGTATTTGTGTGTGCCATATTATTCTTTCGATATATAGCGACTATTTCGCCAAATAGTATTTACAGATTGTTCTTTGTTATAGAGATGAGTTGTGTTCTCTGTGAAGTAGGAACTGTGTTTCTGTATGTTATTTAGAATAACTAAGCGTACGAGGCCGTTCCAATAACACTCCAAACTCATCTCCATCTCATTTTATCAGAAAGTAAGCGGGTGAAGCCTGGGAATGTTCAAAGCAAACAAAGCTCTTTCGGATATTGACGAACTTCAGACAAAAAAAAAGTATTTTACATTCAAGCGACAGATGGCTAAGTAGCTCAGAATGTGATATGGTACGAGTGAACAAACGAAAGGAAATTCTGCGACCTGTGGCGTGCGGACGCATCGAAATGCCAAACAGGTGCATCAATACACATGGCAGTTGGCCTCCATTGTAACACACAGTGCAAAGGGAGAAAGTACAAGCCCCACAATAAAAAACAATTAATCTTAAGGTGATTCATCCCCGTTGTGTTTACAATACAACAAAAAAATTCAAAAATATACTCGGTCTAAACACAAGTTTATTTTGCAGACAAAACCAGCGACATGTTTCAGCTAATGACAGTGGCCATCACCAGGCTGATCACAAAACTATAAAGAGGAAATATTTACAGCCGCATTTGTGTTAGAGGTCTCGAATCTTATAAATGTAGTGTTACACAGCGTGTGCAACATAAATACGCAGCTTCGGAAGTAATAATCTATAAAGGATATAAACTTGTACATTTTTATAACTTATGAATTTGAAATAATTGTAGTTGTGTGTTGAATAGACAATTTAATATACAATTAATATCGACTGTTGCCGTTGATGATAATAATGATCATAAAGATATTTCTATTTGGTTTATCAATCAGGAATGAAACTCACTGCTTTGTTTACTTTTTATTTTCATTTGATGTAAATTATCTTTTTTATTAGTGCACTTATTTACTTGTGTATGGAAAAAATGAAGAGCTAACCAATAAAAGCTATCCCTATAAGGCCTGAACAGGCCCTTAGGGCTCCAAGAGGTGGAAGCTCCCAGAATTTCTAGACAATCGGCACATACATGTGACAAGGTTGTCAGCCCTACGCACCGGCCGCTTTTACCCATCAGGAGATACCACTGCTACTCATTTCTGTTAGAGGCCCAATCGACCCCAGGGCCATAGTATGGCCGGAATGACCCCATAGGGAAGCGAACCCGCAACCTTCCGGCTTGTAGCACAGTGCCTCAATCAACTGCGCCACCGCTTACCCGCGAAAAAATGAAGAATGGAATCAGATTGTAATGTAACCTCATGACACTTTAATAGGGTGTTCAATCACCAAGCCCATTTACCTAAAGTTTGTTTCTCTTTTGTGTTTTTTGTGTTTCGTTTGTTTCGAATACCTGTGCTGTATTTGTGTATTTACGTGTTTGTGATGGTCTTATAATTGGCCCTGTGCTGTTAAGACTGCGCGGTAATGGATATAATTGAGACTAAAGTATTATTATTATTATTATTATTATTATTGTATTTTTGCCCTTTAGCGTCACGTTGTGATACTTGTATGGACTGCAACTTTAGCGTCACGTTGTGATACTTGTATGGACTGCAACTTTAGCGTCACGTTGTGATACTTGTATGGACTGCAACTTTAGCGTCACGTTGTGATACTTGTATGGACTGTAACTTTAGCGTCACGTTGTGATACTTGTATGGACTGCAACTTTAGCGTCACGTTGTGATACTTGTATGGACTGCAACTTTAGCGTCACGTTGTGATACTTGTATGGACTGCAACTTTAGCGTCACGTTGTGACACTTGTATGGACTGTAACTTTAGCGTCACGTTGTGATACTTGTATGGACTGCAACTTTAGCGTCACGTTGTGATACTTGTATGGACTGTAACTTTAGCGTCACGTTGTGATACTTGTATGGACTGCAACTTTAGCGTCACGTTGTGATACTTGTATGGACTGTAACTTTAGCGTCACGTTGTGATACTTGTATGGACTGTAACTTTAGCGTCACGTTGTGATACTTGTATGGACTGTAACTTTAGCGTCACGTTGTGATACTTGTATGGACTGTAACTTTAGCGTCACGTTGTGATACTTGTATGGACTGCAACTTTAGCGTCACGTTGTGATACTTGTATGGACTGCAACTTTAGCGTCACGTTGTGATACTTGTATGGACTGCAACTTTAGCGTCACGTTGTGATACTTGTATGGACTGTAACTTTAGCGTCACGTTGTGATACTTGTATGGACTGTAACTTTAGCGTCACGTTGTGATACTTGTATGGACTGCAACTTTAGCGTCACGTTGTGATACTTGTATGGACTGCAACTTTAGCGTCACGTTGTGATACTTGTATGGACTGCAACTTTAGCGTCACGTTGTGACACTTGTATGGACTGTAACTTTAGCGTCACGTTGTGATACTTGTATGGACTGCAACTTTAGCGTCACGTTGTGATACTTGTATGGACTGCAACTTTAGCGTCACGTTGTGATACTTGTATGGACTGCAACTTTTCTGTACCATCTCTACCAACAATGAATACTGTACAAAAACTTACGTGCCTAAATCGCAACAGTATGTTTTCCTCATTCTAAGCTGCACATTTCAAACCTACCGGGTAATCATCAGGATGTGATCTATGCAATAAAATATATGTAAAATATACTGTAACTAGTAGCTCAGTAGGTATAGTGATTAGGCTTAGGCTGGACAATCGACGAATCGGGGTCCGATTACCGATTCGAGCAAGTGAATTATGCTGTGCTTCTGAAAATTCAAGCCTCCTGGGATGTGAGGCTGTGTCGTTGGACGAAGAGTTTCCGACGTTTCGGAGAATCGCATGCCCTCATCTTCTGGTTGGACTGCTTGGCCTTGAGGACGAACACACTGCGGTCTTGCCAAACGTCGTAACTGCTCACTGCGTCACATCCCATACGACTTGAATCTCAAGAAATTTTTTACTTCTTCAAAATATCCAAATTGGCTCTGGGGCCCGCTCCTTATCATATTTAATGGGTACCGGGGCTTTTTCCCCGCAGGGATAAAGCGGGTGGGGCGTGATGCCGTCTACTCAGTTTCATGTAGTGCGAGGTTAAGTATGCGTGGAGCTGTGCCTCTACCATCACAGTGTGGTGCGTAATTAAGTACACAAACTCTTTACCACTACCTTAATTGGTACTGTGTGTAATCACTGTTTATATTCATATCCTGATGGTGACTCAGCAAGGTTGAACGAGTCAGCATATTAGGAAGAAAAAATCTTACTTTGCCATTTACGCATGTACGAGTTTGTGTGAGTGTGTATAGTGCAGGCTGGTTCGGACACACATGGGAACTTGTCTACTAATTAGGAACGCCACTCACTATGTCGACTGTATGTTCCCGGGAGTGGAAGACGTATTGTGTCTTCACTGTGCCGGAAGTGCGTCAAGCTCACTGCCTTAAAACACACGAGGTCAGGCCCAAGAGCGTGCGGAGTATTTATTGCAGAGAAACGCGCTACAAGCAGGAGTGATTCGGAACTAGACTAGCGAAAGGAACAGGTTTGTGTGATTTTGCTTGCGGGAGATACAGACTTCGAATCTCGACCAGGTTACCGCACCAAATCTCATTTCAGAACCTGTTTAATTAAATGCGTAAAGTTCCCGCGGTTTTTTTATGAAGGACCCCGCAGAAGATGCTACGGACGCACCGCAGCCTTGAGGCTTATTGTGCAACCTGTGATGAAGATGATTAGTTTTTTTCGTTTTTCCGTATAATGGAGCACCGGTGGAATGAAATTGACAGCGGAAAACCGAAGTACTCTGGTAAAAACCTGTCCCAGTGCCACTTTGTCCACCACAAATCCCACAAGGACTGACATGGGATCGAACCCCAGCTTCCGCGGTGAGAGGCAGGCGACTAACAGCCTGAGCCATGGCACGGCCATGTTCCCGTGTTACTGGTCAAGCACAAGATTCAGAGTGCTCAAACCGAACATACAAATCTTCTTGCGTTTACTTGGATGGTGTGTGTTCTGCACCTTGACAGGACAGGAACATTGCTGCCTTGAGTAATGCTTTCCCTTGTTTCCTCCAGGCAAAGTTCCGTGCTACTCTCTCAGATTAGACTTTCCACATGATTTCCAATTCATTATTCACCAGTCAACCTGATATTCTACCTTATAATTGAAGCTCTGTTACCCTCTTCATATAAACTATAAATATGTCTTAGATGCCCTCACGCGTTAACTCCATGGAGTCTTTCAGTTAGTCGATAAATTTACCGCATTTTATGGAAACCGAAGTTGCATTGCTGTATTCACAAAAGACCACAACCGGATCCTAGCCTGAGCCAGATGAATCCAGTTCAACAAACACATTTTTTAGGCCGTGATATGAAACGTTTAGATTTCTGTAGACAGATATGCCCGTCGTCTCGTCAGAGGCGACGCTCCAGGATAATGAGAACTTTAAAAAACTGGTCGTCATCCCCACTACAGACTCGACACCAAGACAGACTGGCCGCCAGTCGTAAAATAACTTCGTTTTGAACCTCGTACTTACATATGCAAGAGAAGCGAAAAAGCAACCAGTGCTACACCTCTAGAGACAACATGTCCCTGTTTATCCCCCGCACACGTCTCTTTAATTATCGCAGAAATGTTAGGTTGCAAGGAAAACATTTATTGGGCTAAAATGTATGTCTTATTTTTTCTGTCAGTCTTATTAGGAATTGTTTCAAGCAAACATTGTCTGATGCATATCCTTTCTGAATGATCCGTAAAAAGGACATGGTTATGGACCAGTGCATTCCATTTTTGTTATATAAGGCTCCAAGAAACGAGGAGGCTTTGAAATTGAAGGGGACACATCAGTTTCTGGTCTAGGCTGATGATATCAACTTACTGGGAGAAAACACATATAATATAAATAACAAGATAGGCAATGTACGCATAAACATGATATTGTGGCACTTTCGCGTAGCCACTATTACCATCAGAAACTCTAAAAAAGTCTCCTATGTGTATTGTTGAGCTACATGTAACACTGTAAACAATATAAAAGTATTGAAACTGATGCCTTGAAAAGCAACAATGCATTAGCTTTGCGTTGTTGAGTCACATGTTGCTGTCAACAATAGAAAATTGTTGATTATTGCAATACAAAAGCAACAATGATTTCCCTTTGCACGTTTGTCGAGCTATAAAGTATTTCGTATTGAAGTCAACAATATAGGCCTAAGCGTGCATATAGGTCTTCATGTAAAGTGCCTGATATTTGTTACGATTTTAATCTAATTTGGATTTTCTAGACATATTTTTATAAACGTCTCCAATATCGAATTTCACGAAAATTCGTTCAGTGGGATCCGAGTTGATACATGAGGACAGACGGACGGATAGCCGTGAAAAAGCTAATAGGCTTTTTCGCGACTTACTCGAAAGCGCCTATAAATATGGAACCTTTATTAGTCTCTAGTAAGGACATTGTTCTGGAGCAAATACTAAAAACAAAAATAAGGAAAAACTATAACATAAAGACAGTCAAAAAATCATTTGAAAATGTGCCAGATTTCACATGTGTGGGAAAGACACCAACACATCAAAATTGCATGTATGGAGCAATTAAGAGAAAATTAAATTCAGGGAATTCCAACTATCACTTGGCCCAAAATATTTTGTCTTCGCGTTGCTGTCTAAAAACTTAAGGTTTAAAATGTAAAAAAATATAATTTTGTCTTTCGTTTTATATGGGTGTGAAACTTGGTCTCTCTCACTGATGGAGGAATATAAGCCGAGGAACTGATGTGGGCCTAAGCGGGGCGAGGTAACAGGGGACTGGAGGAAACTGCATAACGAGAAGCTTCATGAGCTGTACTGCTCACCAAATACTCCGGTGATCAAATAAAAAAGAATGGAACGGCCAGGGCGTGTGGAAGATAAGGGTGACAGAAGAGTTGCATACAAGGTTTTGATGGGGAAAACTGAGGGAAGGAATCCACCTGGAAGACATAGGCATAAAAGAGAGGATACTATTAAAATGGATATTCAAGAAATAGGATGTGGGCTTGGTCTAGATTGATCTAGCTAAGGATATGGACAAAGGACTGGGAGTTGCGAAATCCGTAAAAACCTGTCGGGTTCCATAAAATGCGGGGAATTTCTTAACCAGATAAAGACTTGTCACCCCCCTCAAGAAAGACTCTGCTCCATGGAATTAGTTACTTGGTTAGTTAGTTGTTTGGTTCTTTGGTTAGTTAGTTTTATCAGAAGTAAACCGATCGTTAAAACACATATTTGATGCCCATGCCAGAAGCTAATTTTAATACTCACATTTCACATGTGGTGCCTTTACCGTGAGCTGACAGTGGTCCTTACATTACGCATTTTGTGCCTTTACCGTGAGCTGACAGTGGTCCTTACATTATGCATTTTGTGCCTTTACCGTGAGCTGACAGTGGTCCTTACATTACGCATTTTGTGCCTTTACCGTGAGCTGACAGTGGTCCTTACATTACGCATTTTGTGCCTTTACCGTGAGCTGACAGTGGTCCTTACATTACACATTTTGTGCCTTTACCGTGAGCTGACAGTGGTCCTTACATTACGCATTTTGTGCCTTTACCGTGAGCTGACAGTGGTCCTTACATTACGCATTTTGTGCCTTTACCGTGAGCTGACAGTGGTCCTTACATTACGCATTTTGTGCCTTTACCGTGAGCTGACAGTGGTCCTTACATTACGCATTTTGTGCCTTTACCGTGAGCTGACAGTGGTCCTTACATTACGCATTTTGTGCCTATACCTGGAGCTGACAGTGGTCCTTACATTATGCATTTTGTGCCTATACCTGGAGCTGACAGTGGTCCTTACATTACACATTTTGTGCCTAAACCTGGAGCTGACAGTGGTCCTTACGTTACGCATTTGTGCCCACACCTGGAGCTGACAGTGGTCCTTACATTACGCATTTGGTGCCTATACCTGGAGCTGACAGTGGTCCTTACATTACGCATTTGGTGCCTATACCTGGAGCTGACAGTGGTCCTTACATTACGCATTTGGTGCCTATACCTGGAGCTGACAGTGGTCTTTACATTACGCATTTTGTGCCTATACCAGAAAGTAACTCTGATCTTTAAATGACACATTTTCGATTTACGCTGGAAACTAAATCTGATTCTTACCTTACACATTTGTTGCCTATTCGTCCAGCTACTTTGCTCTTTATGTTACAGATTACGGAATAATCTTAAATGACATGGCACTGGATCCGACGGCATATTGGCTTGTTTTTTTCCGGAACGGGTGATATCTACGAAGCAGCGGACAGGCAGACAATAACAAAGGCCCATGAGATGTCAAGGAAAAGCTTGCAAGCCTGTAACGTCGTTAGCTACAAGTTTGTGATCACCGTAAAGGAACGCCCGGAGCAAAGCGCTAATACGGCAGGGAATACGGGTTTGGGCTGAAGGCATTAATCTGCTGCTGATGTGTTGTGACGGCGGTAAGCTGGTGTTATTGCAGTTCGTCTGTTGTTCCGAAACACCGTTAGGTCCGACAGAAAGCGTTAATTTTGGTGACGGTGTGCTGCCTAATGAGGCGTTTCACAGTCTGCACTCTTCACAAAGTATTTTTGGTGTGTTTGGGTGGGAGGTGTATGTAGTCACATATGACATGTGATGATCTTTGGTATTTGTTGTGTTGAAATTTTATGTTCTGCTACCGGAAAGTTATTGAAATAATAGTCCCTAATATGGACCTTTGCCGATCCCAGTGGCCGTGCGGTCTAAGGCGTGGGTCTTCGGCCGCTCGCTTACTAGGATCGTGGGTTCGAATCCCACCGAGGGCATGGATGTCTGTCTCTTGTGAGTGTTGTGTGTTGTCAGGTAGAGGTCTCTGCGACGAGTTGGTCCCTCGTCCAGAGGAGTCCGACCGACTGTGGTGTTTCTCAAATGTGTGTGATCGTGAAACCTCGACGAAACGAGGAGGCCCAGGCCCATATAGGGCTGTCGAGCCATAGAAAAAAAAATATTGACCTTTGGGAAATAGGTCATGAATGTTGGAGATGGAAGGAACTGTCTCAGGATCCTCTCCACTTGTGGGCTTTGTTACTAGCAATGTTGGAACTTCGGGTTTGGCTCTAACAGTTGTAATAAAACCCTTTAGAAGTAATATTGAGATCCAGGAATGTATGCACTCTTATGCTAAAATTGTCAGCAGGCCTATGTCAAAATGTTTTCTATGAACGACATATTCTCATTTCCATCTGTTACCTGAAACGTTTTATCTTACGATTAAGAGAGACCGAAAAGAGGATGCGACCTCTTCCATCGCAGCGCCACGACACCTTCCGTTTTTGCGGCATGCCCTCTACATCTCCATAGGTTCATGTTTTTATTATATAACAAGCCCATGCTAAGTACTCGTGTTTCTGGAGGTCACGCCCGAGTAGTTACTTTTCGAATTTCCCAGCATATAATCACCCGGAAAATGGGATAACAAAGATATGTTACAACAAGATGTGGTCGTGATGAAGCTGGCAGAAGTGGATCATCAAACAGGGTTTTACGAACAGCTGTTGATCTGTTCCATATCATCTGCGAGTTAAATCGCCTTGAAACAGATATGTTCCAACGAAACTGGAGCTCAGTGGCCACATATACACACCATTCAAAGAATGTTTCACTCTTTACAGCCTGGTGGTAAGTACATATACCACACACTTTAACACTAAAAACGCTGCATCTTGCCCACACAGTGTATTTATGTTTCGTATAATCTTTACAATAAACAGCGATTAAACCGTCATTCGTATTGTGCACCGGACTCTGGCTCTGAGATGGACTTCAGGATTCGAAAGAATAAATTTTCAGCGAAGGTCAAACACGTCTTTACAACGTGTGTTAACCGGGCTGCAAAACATAATCTCTCCTTTTGTTATAACTGCCTGGCTAGACAGATGACGTTCTGAAAGTTATTCTTTCGCAGTTAGGTGCAATAAAGCCCACTGAAATTTCAGCAGGAGAATTTGACAGTCCGCGTCTCTAGTGACGGTTTAAACATATAAACATTCCATTGATCCATTCTTAGTAATATTCAGACCTTGAGGGACTTTTCATATTACGATTAAATTGAATATGCATGTTTTGAAGAACATGTCAAGAATGTAATACCGATGGTAGCATAGTTATTTCGCGCTTCCCTAGTTTCTACGACCTTATGATCCTATTCGTAATATTTAACAACTTTTGTTTTTACATAGGGTATAGCGGCAGAATAACGGCAGGCAGAATGACAAGTCATATACGCACATATTTCACAGAGCTTCCCACTAACCGGACTTGGGCACAGCAGCTGTCGCAGAAGCTTTACCTCCTGCGAAGCTTGCTTCCGCCGGGGATTTTAGAGTCCGTTTGCCGCGGCTGTTCAACGTCTCGAAGTGCCGACTTCCAGCTTCCAAGCAAGCCTCGCATGATCTGAAAATATTTCTGAACACAAGACGGAACTCTTTTCTTGAAATATGCCTATTAACAACTTCACTTCGAGTATAATTTTCCAGTTCTTGCTCCCACCCTCAAAAAAAAAAAAAAAAGCAATGGATTCTTTATATAAAATTTATCCTTCAGTGCCCCCCACAGACAGCAATCACACGTTTCAAGTCTGGACTCCTAGGTCGCCATAATCCGGAAGTTACGTTTACACGTATTATTCTTTCCAAGAAACGCGGACCCTATGATGTTGCGCGCACTGACGGCACACCAGATCAAAGGAACTTCATAAACTACAAGAAATTTTTGGAACACCAGTGTCTATTATTCGGCTGTTTACATTCCAACGCCATGTAAATCATGCCTCATCGGAGAAAACACACGATTTCCGAATTAAAAAGTAAAAAATCTATCTGTTCTTGATGACATCTGCAGTACGGGTTCTTGCTTCCCCATCTAGAGGCAAGATATGTTGCACAGCTCTGATTTCACATGGGCGTGGTTGTAGAAGGTTTTTTTTTTTTTCCTGTTAGCTGAGGATTTAACACTCCACTATGAAGAACCAAGTGGTGCAAGGTGTTCTGGTGCTTGTCTTCGTTACAGCGCCAATATCGTTCAATACATCTTTAGCTAAACACATAACGTTTACGCATTTTCTTTTCGTTTAGCACTGCATCTGTAATTCAAAATTTTTCCACTGTTCTGATTATTTTTCTTTTACACGGCACTGAGGAAGCGGCATATTTTTTACAAAACTTTCGGCGACGTATTTCCATGGTGCTTACTTTGCAGACGCATTTCAAGTGAACGCTCTTTGTTCAACAGACAGCATTTCTCACGCGCACCGAAGACTTTCAGAAACACAACGCTTGACTGGGCATCTGTCTAAACGTTCCAGCGCCGATAAACGCGGTAGACTAGCATTGGCTCGTATTTCCCTAAGTTAGCGCACGTGATCAATTGGATGCTTCTTGTACATAAACACACATACACATGTATACATATACATACACGTATATATGTGAGTGTGTGTGTGTGTATACGTGTGTTTGTTTGTTTGATCTTCCAACCAACATAATATATACTGGCAGAAGGTTTACAGAATTGAGAGCTCAATCAGACGGTTATCAACCCGCGACCCAGTGGCATGTTTCTTGCGCCTCCTGTACATATTTGTAATATCTTGTGACCTTATATAGTGAAGACCATTACCGCCTAAGTTAATTTCAAACCGAAGACAATAATTAGTCCAAATTAAAAATGTACAAACTTATTTAATCAAGTTACTGAATACTTGTAAACCTCTTCGCAACATGTAGTAAGTTATCAGCAGTTTCAAATAGTGTCATAGAGTTTCAATTAATTTGTATACACACACACAAGCATTCACTACATTGTTACTTATAACCCGATGGCCCACGAGTTAATAAGCAACTAGGGATGCAGGCCCAAGAATTAAAATGTTGAAATTCCTTTTTAAAGATTAATCAGTGATCTCCAAGCAAATACATTACATCTCTGTTTCTTAACTTGATTGTTAAAGCATGTAGATTGCTTGAAATAACAATTTCCCTTTCCTGGAAAACAAAAAGGAAATCCAAAGTACATTCACCGTTATAAACAAAATATCAGATTAGTGACCATTAACGCACGTGGTACATGTATTTACCACTTTCCTAACAATGTATAAAATACGAAACGTGTCCTATTGCTTAACAATTGCAATTTACGTCCCATGAACTAACATTTACACCTTTAACAACCTGCACACTTAAAAGCAAAACAAATGACGGCATTTTAAAATCTGAATATCAACAGCCAACTCAGTTAACATCCAGTGTAAATAATGAGCAACGAACCGCGTGCGTCTTGGTGAAGTTGGGGTCCTCGTGGTGATGATGGCCAAGCCCCCAGTGGTGGCTACTGGTGGCCATGTCACGGCATAATATCCTGTTTGTTGTGATTGACGATAAGGTCACAAGGTGGCTCTGTCTTCGCTATGTATTCGCGTTCTGATGGCCGAAAGGCGACTGACAGGTCGCGCGACAGGCGTGTGACTAGCGTACAACCGGCGCATGCGTACAACAATCGATTGTACGTCTGTTGAGAGATGTCATCTTTAGTCTTCAGTTCCCATTCACAAATTAATGTCACCCTATTGTGCACATTGTTGGTAATTTTCTGAATACGAGACACAATTGCCGGGCGAAAATATAATTATGTACAGCATAAACTAATTCAAATGAAGGGAACAGACACCCACCGTCTTATCGCTATTATAGACGTGTCAACGTGTGACATGATGTCACTGCCACGACACGAAGGTGCATTCTTAACCCGTTAGAGCACAGTGGTAACTATAAATTGCCACCTGCTGTTACATTAAAAACCCTGCATTTTGTCCACGCAATGTGTTACGAGTTTCGTAGGATTTTCACATAAACACCGAACCTCTCCCTAAAAAAAATAAGCTGTGGGTCTTTGTAATGGAAATGCAGCGTGTTTTTGTGAGGAACGTAACTAATGTTATTTATTATACGGATTAATTACAGGCTTCAGAGGGCTAATATTCATTTTAGGTGGAAGACAGTTGCAATCTTCATGTTCCAGCCACTTTGCTACCGACGGTACCGCCCCCAGTACTCTCTGCACAGGAGACGGTTTGCGCTTTAGAGCTAGTCGGAATACAGTGGTGTCGAATAGGAAAATTCCTGGCCTTGTCGGGAATCTAATCCCCGTCGTCCAAGCCGTAGCCAGTCACTGAAGTGACTCTCTTTTCCTGATAACGAACAACATAATAAAATAGCCTCTTCGTCAGTCCGCCGTTACCACTCGCAACCCGCGTATCAATTGTCATTAAAGTGGGCTTCAACATCATATCCACCATGGTCCTTCTTAACGTCGTACCATCGACACCACTAATATGGCGGCTCTGCGAATTCTGAGATGGGATCAACACCGCTGTCACCAACTCATACCTCACAGAGTAAGAGGAAGTTAAAACTTTAAGATTCTCAGAAAGCCTATAAGTGTCAGCATAAGTGGATGCTGAGTTTTGTTTTAAAGTTGGATATTAGAATGTATTCCTACTCATTACAGTGTAACCCCAGCGTGGCTGTAGCTAACTGCATGGATATACCTATCCGAAATGCCATAATAAGCAGCCTGAAAATATTTCTTGGGGCAGTTTGTATAATTACGGAGGAAACAAACAGTTCTTCCAGGAAATAACGCACATGCACTTAACGATTTCCGCTTTCCACAACGAAAATTTCTTTATTGCAAGACTGTCTTGGCTGGACCGCACAACACATCCAGACTTCAGTGTTTAAATCCTCGTAGATTTATCAAACAATAACAGCAGCTGGCTGGAATTAACACCATAAATATGATATAGCTAATTTTATAGGTTTCACGACGGGGATTGTTCAGACAGGTACCGACGTTTCGGAAGAACACACTGCATTCATCTTTAATGTCTTTCAATGTCACATTACTGATCCTTCAACCCTGAGTATGAAGGTAGCACGATCCTCCGAAACCTCGGGATCCACCTACAAGATCACAATCTAAAACATCACCATCTATCAAAAGCACCATTAGCATTCTCAAAGCCATCACTGCACAGCAAAGAATTTTACGCGTGCCTGTATAACTCGTCAGGACTTTACTCCGATCTGCTTCTCCACAGTGCTGAAGTGTTAATTTCTGAAGAGGAGAAATTAAATATGATCTGTATATTTTATAACGCTGCCAATTGCTGAGATAATTAGCGTTGAAAGGCCGGGTTATCTGTGAATAATGAATCTGAAAGTGTTTGGCGGAAACTAAGAGCAGATTGAGCTAGGGATTGGCTGCTACCATTCAATCCAGAATATTTTGTCTTCATATTTGCTATGCAAAAAATATAAAGATTAGAGTACACAGATATATTATGTTGCCTGCTGTTACATATTAATGTGAAATTTGGTCTGTCATCTTGAGGGAATAACACAGACTGGGGGTGTTCAGAATAAGTTGCCGAAGAAGATGTTTGGGTCTAAGAGAGATGAGGCAACAGGAGAAGCGAGAAAATAGCATAAAGAAGAACTTCATGATTGTAATCTTCACAAAATAGTGATACCGGGCGTTTAAAAAAGATGGACCCGATTTAAAATCGCTAAATCTCTGCAACCACGAACCGCCCATAAATTAAACTCTTACCACTTGAAAGGGCGGGGTATAGAGTTTCCAATGACACATTGGCACCGCAGGTTCGACGTTTTCTAAATGACACATTGCCTCAACTTTGGATAGGTCGCACGGTACCCCAAGACTTGGCGCTACACTCTTGGCCCCCAAGATCCCCAGACATTACACCCTGCGACTTTTTCTTGTGGGGATATGTCAAAGACCGTGTTTTTGTGCCACCATTAGCGACTAATCTGGTTGACCTCAAAAACAGAATCACGGCGGCGGTGACTTCAGTGGAAGAAGACACTCTGAGAAGCGTTTGGGACGAATTCAACTATCGTCTGATGTTGTTTGTGCAGCAGGTGGAGAGCATATAGAGCATTTATGAAATGGTTTGTAAAACTTGATGGCTCACTAAACCGTTTGTAATTTTTTGTGTAATTGTAACATGTTGCCATCGTGAAATATAGTGGTTTGAAATTGGGTCCATCTTTTTGAAACACTCTGTATAATAATAAATGGATCTTCAAGAAAGAGAACAGGGACATGGACTGGTCTGTTCTGGCTCAGGATAGGAAAGAGTGACGGGATCTTGTGAAGGCGGTTTCATAATGTGCCAGGAATTTCTAGGCTAGCTGAAAAACTCTTAGTTTCTCAAAAAGGGCTTTTTTTATCCATGGATTTCGTTAGTTGGTTGGTGGAAGTATACGCGGCCGTGGCCTAATTTGAGGCCCTATTCTAACATGTTAGTGGAAGGAACAAGGACAGCCACGCGTTTTTCAGTTGGGACAGCCGATTTGTGCTGGAGTACGGCCCGTTTGATCGCTAGATGACAACCGAATACCAAAAATAAAGAATGTGAACAGGCAGAGCAAAATATTTTTATAAGAACGTGCATCCGTTTCGGTTATGCTGTTTTTGTGAAGTTCCTGGGTAACTGCTGAATTGCACAAACGCTTTGTGCAGCTGTAGAGATATCTGCAGAGACAATGCAGAAGCTGTTAATGCGCCATTCGTAAACACGGCAATCTAATGAAGAAATGATGCACACAGAATATACTGTCCTCAGACTGCACAAAACATGTACAGCCTACAAACTGCAAACGAAACGCACTGTATTCACACTGCACACAAAGCATGTTCTCTTCCTCTGCATACAGAAAACACTCTCTTTGGCTGCACACAGAACATACTCTCTTCGGACTGCACACAGAGTACGATTTTGTTACAATGGTCTTGTAGTTAATATAAGAGATTTTTGTTACGGTACAATTGTTTTTACACCACTAGAAACTGCCAGGAAAGGCTCCAGAGGTGTCTTTATTTTATTCTTGGGATGTGCTGAGAATGAGGCCCTTGGTACAGTGGCCTCTAATGGGCCTGTTGTACCAGTCCCTGACGACAGATAAGCATGAGGCATTGGCGGAGTGATCAGTGGCAAAGAAACCCGAAGTACTCGGACAGAAACCACTCCCAGTGCACTTGTCCAACAGAAGTTCCACATACATAATGTCCAGGGACTGAACACCTGCCTGTACGGTGAGAAGCTGGCGAGTAATTGCCAGGGCTATGACACGAACACTCAGAGATCTTAAACAGCTTCTTCGGCAGAGGTTTGTGCTAACATACATTTTCCAATACTAGTCCGCTATTATACTGTTCTAAACCTGATGTATATATTATTTTTAAGGTAAACTTGTTTATGTTAGTTACAAAAGGGCTCAGAACATCAGGTGCACAATTTTCGCTACTTTATTCAGAAGTCAGATTTAAAACTCGTATCAACAGAGCAAGTTGGTTCAATCAGCAAAGCTTCTAGCGAGAATTCCGAAATGGCAGGCCTCTGGAATAAGAAACATGAGGATGTCCCTAAAGCACGTCCTTCTTAGCAAACACAAGACATCTATTTATATTAAGAACGAGAAATGGTGTCTTTGTGAAGCATTAGAAGCTATTTTAAAATGACGGAACTGAAAGCCTCTAGAACCGACTTTATTCATCTGAAGCTCCTGGTCTTATTTACGGAGCTCAAAGCAGAGAAAGATGGAAAGCTCTTGGATACCAACAATGGTACAAAGCAAATCATGTTACAGAGCCTTTCTTTTTTTTTTGCCAATTTAATTTTTGTTAGCATTGTTAGTCTTATGAGCAGTATTTCTTGAAGACAGGCTTCTCTTTACATAGTGTACTTTACCAGTGACTGGTACTAGTGTTTCCCTGCGCAGATATGACCTCTGCAGGACTCATTGGTGAAGATACATAAAGTAGGTGATAACCATTGAGTTCTCCTTATCAAGTATTATTGTATTAAATAAGCTTGCCATATTGGAGGAGAATTTAAAACTGATGTAATTTGGTATCTATATTTCCAAAATCTTGGAAAGAAACTAGTAAAATCTCAATAATACATAAAAAATTTATTCAAACACAACAATTCTTATAACAAGAACAATAACTTTCATATAATTATTACATGTTTCGACTCGATTGGTTTATCATCAGGCTTGTAAAATGTACAAAGTGTGGCTAGCTGTATAAATACAATTATCGTTATGTGGACAGAGATCTCTTTGTCACAATTTTATTATAATTGGATTAATTGTATTAAAATTAATTTTAATTTAGCTTAAAGAGTATAACAAAATCTTATTTATGGTTCTGTCTATTGTTTGAAAAAGCTTGGTACGTTCAAATATTTCTACTCTACGATTGTATTAAAAACAATAAAATCTTTTCTTCATTCAATTTACTCTAAGTTAAAACAGAATTTGTCTCCTTTTATTCACTTAATGTTTAATGCTAAATAATATCTTTATAATTACAAAAGTGGGTACGTGGACCTTGCTTAAATATTACCTAAATTTATTATTTTAATAATGATGATTATAGTCTATTAAATTATGTTCTAAACGTGATTGTATTCTTTTTGTTTCCTTTTCTATCTCCTTTATCGTCTTGCGTAGGAACTGCCTTCTAAAACACGTTATTGAACGAAAGATAGAAGGAAGGATAAAGGATAAGGGAAGACGAGGAAGAAGACGTAAGCAGCTGTTAGATGACTGTAAGGAAAAGAAAGGATAGTGTAAATTGAAAGAGGAAGCACTAACTCGCACTCTGTGAAGAACTCGCTTCAGAAGAGGCTACGAACCTGTCGTAAGGCAGAGTACGAAATGAATGCATGAAAAATATTTATCAAAGTGTTGGATTGGCCGTGCACTAAGGGCAATATTTGGATATCAATACAATCATTCGTTACCAAAATAATAAATTTTTATATTATTAAAGCAAAGTCAACGTGCCCACGTTTGTTGATATAAAGACATAAGATTGAATTGAAAATGAAATAAATAAAAGAAGAAGATTATTTCTGTTTCAACTCCGAGTAAATTTAATTAAGCAGAGATTATATTGTTGTATTACAATCCTAGAGTAAAACATTTTTCATCGTCAATTTAAATACACTTTTGTAGCCAAAAAGTACAAAGCTTCATCAAACAATGAACACAACCTTAAACACAATTTTCTAATATTTTTAAGCTATATTGAGTTGCATGTTAATATAACTAACTAACTAACTAACTAACTCCACGTAGCACAGTCCTTCTTGAGAAGCTAACAGGTCCTCAGCTAGTCAAGAAATTCCCCGCGTTTTATGGAACCCGAAGGTTCATTACCGCACTCACAAGAGCCTGCTACCTGTCCCTATCCTGAGCCATATCAATCCAGTCCATGCCCCCCAATCCCACTTCTTGAAGATCGATTTTAATATTATCTTCCCATCTACGCCTGGGTCTTGCAAGTGGTCTCCTTCCCTCAGGTCTCCCCACCAAAATCCTGTATGCACCTCTCCCCTCGCCCATACGTGCTACATGCCCCGCCCACCTCATTCTTCTTGATTTGATCTCCCGAATAATATTTGGGGATGAGGCTACACAATGGAATATCTTATAAGAAGCAATTAACATCTCAGTCATGAGGCTACACACATATATTTGGACTTATTTTCTAATATGCTGATAGTATGTATTTACCAATCAGCATGGTGTCATATTCCAGCATTTTTGAATCTTCAAGAACAAATGAAATTGACTTAAACAATTTTTGTGGCTTTCGCAATGAAAATTGCAAAATGTGCTTAGTGCCTGTCTTGCTGTTCTCATGTACATGTAACAACTTAAGGAAAGCTGAATGAGTTTTCATGAAGAGTGATATCCAAACGTTCTTCTAATCACTACAGACTCATTCCAATTTCGAGTAAAGTCGGACAGACGTAACGAAAGTTTTGAATGCAGACTTGCACGAATCTATGCGTGCCTTTCGAGCGCAGCTCACTAAATATATAACGTTTAGTAGTAAACTTGCACAAAGACACACTTAATATCGAAAAAGCTTCTCCGTAAGTCTTAGGTTTGTTAAGACAAATAACGAAACAGGATCGATCGCGTCAGAATTGTTAAGCTATGAGTACTTGTACTAAGCTGTTATCGCATGGAACAGAAAATAATTGTTAAGTTGATGCCAACATAATAATTAACACCAAATTAAAACAAAACAACGTCACTATTGTGAATCTGTATAAAATAGTCCTAGGTATTGCTGTCATCCTCCCTTGCCCTTTGCACAACTTCTGCAGTTGATATACTGTCATTAAAAGCGGCAACAAACCCCAGTAGGCCACTCACCATTCTGGTGCAGCCGTCAAACACACGGCCACTGAAACGCGATGCGCTAATGTCACGACACTTCATATCGCATACTGTTACATAATACATCATATTACTGAGGTATTCGAATGTCCGTTCTTTTTGTTTGGTTTGTGCTGCTGAGTCAGTCATAAGTCCTAGGGTTGCTTTAACAATACAGTGAAGTAATTAAACTTTACAAAGGTGCAGTTCTTTTATTTGCAACAGTTGGCAACAATGTGGTTACATTAGCTTTTGTTTCTTTTGTTAATTTCTGCTGGTTGTTGGTAATAAATAGAGTAGTGAGTAGTGTTTCGCTGCTAAGTGAGTGTAATTAAGGTAAGGCGACATTAGGACATCCAATGTTATGTACATTAAACTTTACCCGTGTTTGCACCAATGCTCTCCGCTCTTTAGGCATGTTTGCAAAATTGTACTATTAGTTTCGTCGTGTCTGTCTGTCTGTCTGTCAGTCCGTATGGAACAACTCGGCTCCCACTGAACGGATTTTCATGAAATTTTATATTCGAGTATTTTCCGAAAATCTGTTGAGAAAATTCAAGTTTAATTAAAATCTGACAAGAATAACGGTACGTTACATGAAGAACAATGCACATTTATGATAATATCTCGCTGAATTCTTCTTATAATGAAAAATGTTTCAGAAAATTTTGTAGAACAAATCAAAACACAGATTTTATGTTCAAGAAAATTTTTTTTTTTTTCGAAAATCGTGCTTTTATGAGACAATGTGGAAGAATACGGTACAGCCAGACAGGCCACCAATGACAATATAATACGGCGCATGCGCTTTGCGTGCTGGATAACTAAGGCTACAGACACACACTCAAAATAAAGGTAATTATTGCTTTCCCACGGCAACAATGGTTAGGCGAACGCGCCTCAATGCTACGTTGTACGTACATTGCCTGTCTCGCGTGTTTCTGGTCTTGTCGGTAGGCAACGACCATAAGCAGTTGTATGGTGCAGAAGTGCTGTGACATGTCACCCGAACTCTTCAAAGCCTAGTGGCTGCTTTATGTACCACCGAGTTCGACATCAAAACATTCTACATCATGCCCATAAAGTGCATTTATGTGTTTTGTACGGCTTTCAGAACAACGAGCGATTACTTCATTATACAGCGTAAAATTATTGGTGTCTATAAAATAGACGGGGTGTGTTTACTGTGTGGTACGAACTGAATCTTTACATGTAATGCAGACTAATCTTAGTCTTCACCCAGTTTCTCGTTGTACGCTTTTACGTCCGTATCCATAGATCATTTCTCGATTAGAATATTCTGTGTTCTGTGCGTTAACTTCACATGACACTCAAATCAAAATTTACAATGGGTGCCGGGTCATTCCCGGGGGTAAAGCGGCCGGGGAGTGGCGTTGACCACCCACCCCCATCTAGCGCCGAGGTTAAAGAAAGAGTAGAGCTATACCTCTACTGCCCCTTTGGGCCTTCATGACCTGTTATAGGGCGAACTTTACCTTTACCTCAAATCAAAATTTATCAATTTACTCAAAGACGCCTCATAGTAGGAAAGTTTTGTACATAACATAAAATATAGATCTCATTAAGACTTAGAACTTATGTTTGAAACACTTCACGTTATGGCAAATGTTTAATAAAATACGTAGAAAATATTTTGACACTTATAAAGCGAGATTAGCCTCGCCAGACTGGACATGTCTGTAGAGCACACAAGGCAGTACAACGTGTAATGTCGCAATGAACGCTTAATTTGTTTTCACTTGTTACCACATTAACACAAGTTTGCAACACAGCAGACAGCGTCATAGCAACAAGAAGTATGGTGGGCGTGGTCCGCTCCGTATTTTGAATTCCGTTAACTGTGACTGCGTGACTCAGGTTGCGTTCCCGGCCCGGACATTCAGATTTCTCTCTTTGCAACCACTGTGTCTAAAAGTGCATTGTGGTAAACTCAGTCCCATACAATGGGTACTGGTTGATTTATCGTTGTGGGTAAAGCGACCGGAACGTGAAGCTGACCACTCATCGGCCTTCATGTCGAGTTTGAACATCACACTATAGGGATGTTGAGTCACAGCGAGAGGATTACTTGTGTTTGTGGTGACAGGAAAATATTTCATACACATAAATCTTCAAAACGGAAAGGGCAACTTAATTTGTCTAGCTGGTTGCACTTACCCGCACGGGGTCCTGACACGTGACGAATAAGAGCCCCACGGAACTGCGACGTGCGAGTAGTGATCGGCAACCAATGGAACTGCTGCGCCGGCCAGCCATGGCCCGCTACATCATGGCGCCGGCTGCGCGCCTATAAAAGAACCACACCCATTACCTTGTAAATGGATCCTGAACCTCGTCAGTGTGAGAACAGCCTGGTCTGAGATACGAACCAGAGACTACGTACCGCGAGGTGTAGTCTCCACCGAGATCTGAGAGGAACTGAGCCTCAGACGCCAGCGCAATTGTAACAATCGATTGCGGGCGGGCTGCCACCCCCACACCCCAAACTGCATCCACTAGAGGCATGCTGCAGCGCGCTGCTTACCAAACTGCAAGATGCAGTACATTCATGAGACGGAGCGTCAGACTCCCAGGCCCACGATATCAGAGCGCTTGTACTTGGCGACAGGCGGAGGAGAAGACGGCGCAATCCTGGAGAGGTGTGGGGACGTGGAGACAAAACTCCGTCCGTTATGATTCTCAGCACTGCGTTGAGTTTAGTTCTGAGCTTTACGCGACCAATCGCTTCGCCTTAGAAAACTGCTACCGTTGGCGGGTCAAAGCACCGGCCTGGACATAGAAGTGACTGAAATAGAAATCTCAGCGCCCCTGTAGGAATCTGAGAGCCTGGTCAGCAGTCATTTTGCTGACTGATCCATTATATGTTATCATCAACACAATTATTGTTATTATTTATTACTCGCATTGTCATTATGTTAATTGTATCTATGTCTTCAAAATCGCTGTAAATACAAAATTTTGACAAGAAAAGCCGACGAGGGGACCACTTGAACGACCTAGGTATAAACATAAGGATAATATTAGTCTACGTTGGTAGGGGGTGTGGATTGGATTAATGTGGCTCAGGATGGAGATAAGTGGTCCGCTGTAGTGAACATGGAAACGAACGTTCAGGATCCGTGAAAGGCTAGCTGCGTGACTATCAGCTGCTCAAGAAGAACTTTGTTCCAAGTAATTACTCTTTCCTCTCTTTTCCGGTCTCCTCCTCTACCACAACGAAATAGGATAGCTCAGTCACTATAGTGACTAGGGTACGGACTGCACGACTGTATTTGGGGCCCACCTAGACTCCTGTGCAACGGAAAAAGTGGGTCCTACCGTGGGGTTAATGCGACCGAGGAGTGAAACTTGTCACTATTCCATCTAGTACCGAAGTTAAAATGTGTGGAGCTATAGTCCACTATCCCATACGCCTGCGTGGTGTACATAACGACTTTCCCTGTAGCCCCGCCCGCCCGCCAGACAGTCAGGACCGTGAGTTCTGCTGGCAATCAAACCTAGGGGCGCAGTCACTACGTCGCCTAACGGCATGCTAGCCATATCCTGGACCCTGAATTTCAGACGGCCTACTCTTTTTCGGGCACCATTTAGTCCATGTGTCTCTCACATCGAGTTGTAATTACATCATTTATTACCTAGTAACCATCTCCAAACACGTCCACTTCGACTGTGGGGCCCACTTAGCCTCTCGTCCAGTGGATATCGGGGTTCTTTCCTGAAGATAAAGCGGCCGGAGCGTGACGTTGACCACCCACCTCTATCCAGCGACGAGGTCGAGGCTGAGTGGCTATATACCTCCACTCCCCCTCTGTGCCTTCATGGCACGTACGGAATAACTGCACCTTTATTAATATTAATTCCGAACTTCTCTAAAATAATGTAACTGAAATTGCTTGCGATTTAAAATCTTTATAACTGACATGTGAGCCCTTCTGTGGGAGGTGATAGGGCATAAAGGTGCAGAGGGGGCCGAACTGTTAGGTTGGCCTGTCCTGTGGTACTGAACCATTTGTTGCAGGATGTTTTTCATGTTTTCCTCAGTCTCTCCAGGCAATTGTGGGCCAGTACCTAAAATTAGGCCACGACCCCTTCCTTGCACATCCTTTCCAACTCAGCATTCATTAAACATGCCCTTCAGCACCCTTCAGTTTCCCTGCCGCCACACGTTTAATACCGACCTACTTGCGAAGGTCAGACAGAGGCGCTCTTCCAAAACGTACGCTCGTAGCGTCTTGCATAACATGCAGCTCGACCTGGCGGACAGACTTTGAATCAACCCGAGGCATAATCAATACTTAGCTGCTAGACTTACGGAGCCACAGATCAGTTCCTGACATGGTCACCGCGGACATGACTGTGTCCAGACCGCTTTAGGATCCACGAAGGACGTAGGGACGGGGGGCATTTCACTGGAGTAAAGGCGGCCGGAGCATAAAATAACCTCTCAGCTATATATGACTGCATCAAGGTAAATTATCAGTTTCACATCCTAACCGTTTTATCTTTAAGAAAGCTCCGGTGTCCATTGTGTAGTAGATTTGGTCGGTCCCAGCTCTCGTCTCTGCTCCAGCCCGAAATTAAACTTCGTTCTTCAGTTGAGCTGTGTCACCCTCCTACTTACCAACAGTCGCTTCGCACAAGTTTTAATGTAACTCACGCTGTTCATGCCAAACTTCCCTCATGCGCAACCCAGTAGTCACGACTAAAAATTCGGACTGTATGTAATATTCGTTTCACAGGAAGGAATTTCTTTAGCAGTTGGTCCATATATAGCGTTCAAAGTTAAAAATGTAATATGTTTAATAATGTTATATGTTATTCGATATTCGTGTAGTCTTTAAAGGAAGCTGAGCATGACGGGAAGGGCGCGTGTAAAGACACACGGACACATATGATCGTATATTTCTTTACGCATGCGTACACGCGGCTCGGATGCATCTCACACGGTTGAACGTGGTTGCAATCCATTATAACGAGATATGTCCCGAAGGACAGCGTTACGAGAGAGTTCACGAACGAAATAATGGAGAACCAACATTGGTCCTAAAAGAAAGGCTTGCATCAAAGGAATGCAAGTTGAAGTCGTCTTCTCTTTCTTCCACTAGATTACACACAACTTGACTATCATCACGACGTTGAGGGATCGATGCAAAGTAACTCTGTAGTTCAGTCCCTTAAATATATTCAGTGAAAACCTCTTAAACATGTACTTCAGTAATTGTAATTAATTACGTAGGATCATAGCACTGCAGAATGTTTTTTCTGCTAATTATTAGAGATGGTGACGCGTAGCATGCACATGAGAATTGGAATTGTGTACAGAATTTTGACCGTGAACCAAGAAATAAATTGCTTGGGATGTCATTACGCATTTATGAGGATAAGTTCCTTAACACTAGCCGAGAGTTCCGATTGAAAGTGAGGTGGCGTGGGGAGTCCTTTATGTGTCAAATAGGAAGTGATATTGCCTAAAGGGGGCCGATAGAAATCGGCTGAGGCTGCTGGTAAGAAGTAAATGTGGACACTCCTTTATATTTTAAAGCACCTAGCATCTAAATCGAAATTTTGGTATTCTGTTAGGCGCATATATATATATATATATTACAGATATCCGGTTTGAACCATTACAGGGGAAAAACTCAAAGTTTTCTTCTGAATACTAACTGTATTAGTATATTTCAGTGTGGGCAACTTCAACTGCTGAAGATACTTCACTTTGACCTGGTAGATAAAGTTATTCATAAAAACCCATAGGAAAAGTCCAATGTAGTTAAGTCTGGTGAACTAGGGGCTAGGCACTTTGGCGTTCCTATGCTTATCCATCTACCAGGCATCGTGTGATAAAGGTGATACCTCACTCCGTCTACCAGGTCAAAAAAAAAACGACCTTCAGCAATTGAAAGTCCGCAAAAAGGACGATATCGATACAGTAACCAACAACATTCTTCAAAACAGGCGGACAGAAGTCGAATATTGTCTGGATGTTAGTCATACAACCAGCGGTACCCACATTAAACTGTACTAAGGTAGTTATATTCAGGAAAAAAGTTGATACCTTCCGTTTGTAACTGGACAACGTCACTATGAACAAATTTCGAGATATCGGTTCTTCTTTTGAGTACCTATCATCGGGACATCCCATGATCAGTGGGTCCCCGTCATTAGGTCATGGCGGGTCCTCGGATGGAGAAGACGGTCTCCAGACATGGAAGGTAGCTGCAAACGTAGTGAATAAGCAGTCGCGGACAGCAGACAAGGGGTGGTCACCCAGTTTGGGGGTTGGGCGCGCTTCTAACACCTCCTGGCCGTTTACGACTTACCATGTAACGAAACATTTCACAAAGCCTTGGACTTGGTCTGATCCTTTGGAGCGACGCAAGCAATGCACACTGGACATGAGATTTGGCACTTGGAGCGTAAGGGCTTTTATATTTCAGGGTCACTGAAGACAGTGGCCAGATAATTAGTGAGGGATAGATTAGATTCAGTGAGAGTGCAAGAGGTCAGATGCAAAAAGGGAGGCCCTAAACAAGCTGAGGATTATACATTTTTCCATGTAAAATGAAATTAAAATCATCAATTGAGGACGGGATTTTTTGTACATGAGAGAATCATAACAGCAATTTAGAAAATAAAGTTATATGTATTGCTGAAAGTCGCTGGTGTGATATTATTGTTCTGAATGCATATGCCCTACCTGAGGATAAAAGCAGTGACTCAAGGACAATTTGTATGAAGAAATACAGCAGATACCTTATCACTTGCCTAAGTTACGTATGGCAATTCTTTCAGGACATTTTAATGCAAAATTGAGGAAAGAAGATAATTTCAAACGGACAATTAGGAATGAGAGTTTAAAAGAAAATAGTATTGATAATGGTGTCAGAGTAGTAAACTTTGCTACATCAAAAAATCTAGTTGTTAAGAGCACAACATTTTCACACGGAAACCATAGATACACCTGAAACACCCCTAGTGGGAAGAATTACAATCAGATTGACTACATGTTAATACATAGAAGGTAGCATTCAAATATATTTCATATATAATGTTTCAGCGGAGTATATTGTGATACTGGTCACTGTCTGGTGGTAGCAAAAGTTAGGGAGAGACTTTCGGTAAATAAACGAGCAGCACAAAAGTTTGATATGGAGAGATTCAATCTGAAGAAGCCAAGTGAAGTGGAAGTTAGGGAACAGTATCAACATAAAATCTCGAAAAGTTTTGCAGTTTTTGAGAACTTAGAAGACGTAAATAGGGCGTGGGACATTATTAAAGAGAAGATCAAAATCTCAGCTAAAGAAAGTCTATGTCAGTAGAAACACAAGCAGCACAAAACGTTGTTTGTTGAGGAATGTTTAAAATTTGTAGATCAAAGGAAGCAGGCTAAACTGCAGTGTTTACAGGATCCAAACCGAAGTAAAGCAGATAATCTGAACAATGTGAGATGTGAAAATATTAGACATTTTATAAACCAAAAGAGAGAATATCTGCAGGGTGAAATTAATCAACTTGGAACAAACAGTAAGAAGAACAATATTAGAGACTTGTAGAGAGGTATCAATAAATTTATGAAGGGTTACCAACCCATAAATAATTCAGTAAAGAATGAGAAAGATGTTCTGCTTGCAGACCCGCACAGTATTTTAAACAGGTGGGAGGAACATTTGTCTCCGTTATTGAATGTGCATGGATATAGTGATGTTAGGCAGACTGAAATACAGTTGAGTCACAAGTGCCTGAGCCCAGTACTTTTGACGCTGAGATGGCAATTTAAAAGCTAAAAAGTTATGAATAACCAGATATTGGTCAAATTCCACCAGAACTGATTAAAGTATGAGATAGGAAAATTCATTCTGAGATCCTAAAACTTATTAATTCTATTTGGAATAAGGAATAATTGCCTGAGCAGTGGAAGGAGTCAATCGTTGTACCTATTTATAAGAAGGGTGATAAAACAGATTGCAGTAATTATCGAGGCGTATCACTCTTATCAGCTACGTACAAAATTTTATCCAACATCCTTCTGTCAAGGTTAACTCCATAAGCAGTGAAACTTTTGGGGATCATCAGTGTTGATTTTGACATAACAGGTCAACTTCTGGTCACATATTCTTCATTTGTCACCTACCAGAGAAGAAATGGGAATAAAATGGAGTAGTGCACCAGCTATTTACACACTTCATGAAACCCTAAGATTCAGTTAGTGTGGAAGGTTTGCACGGTATCCTCATTAAGCTTGATATCCCTATGAAACCAGTTAAGTTAATAAAAGTGCTTTTAAAATGCAAACTATAGTATATATACGTTTCATATTAACAATGATTTGATGCATAAAAATTCTTTATCACCATTACTTTTCATCTTTGCTTAAAAAACATGAATTGCTTAAAGAACATTCAGGCATATCAAGATGGACTGAAACTGAATTGTGTATATCAGCTTATGGTTTACACTGATGATGTTAACATAGTGGGTGAAAGCATACATACAAGAAGGAAAAACTTAGAAGCTTTATTAGTCGCAAGTCTGGAGATTGGTCTAGAAGTACATGCTGAGAAAAGTAAGTATACGATCATGTCTCATGAAAATAATGCAAAGTAATAAATCCTTTCAAAGTGGGCAAAATTTGAAATACTTGGAAACAACCCTAACAAATCAAAATTGCATTCAC
Source organism: Reticulitermes speratus (assembly GCA_021186555.1). NCBI lineage: Eukaryota > Metazoa > Arthropoda > Insecta > Blattodea > Rhinotermitidae > Reticulitermes > Reticulitermes speratus. Next base: position 1,426,703 of record JAJKFL010000004.1, read on the forward strand.
GAATAAAATAAGAGCAAATTAGACTACAGAAATGCCTGCAACATTTCTGTCCAGATTTCTTTGTCTTTTTATTTGTCTTTTCAAAAATAAAAGGCCTGGACAGGCCCCTAGGATTCCAGCAGGTTGAGGCTCCCAGATTTCCTTACAGTCGGCACATGAAGGTTGTAAGGTTGTAAGGTTGTCAGCCCTAAGCACTGGCCGCCTTTACCGCCCCCCCTCCCCCGCGAAGGAGATATTCCTGAGTCGACCCCAGGATTAAATTCCAATGACTCCATCGGGAATTGAACCCGCGACCTTCCGGCTTGTAACGCAGTGTCTTAACCAGCTGCGTTATCGCGTGCCCCGTTTTCCAACAATATGAAGATTAAAATACACAGAAATATAATTTTGCCTGTTGTTTTATACGGGTGTGAAAATTTGTCACATTGAGAGAGGAACATAGGCTGAGGGTGTTTGATAATAGGGCGCTGAGGGGGTATTTAGGCCTAAGAGGAGCGAGGTAACAGGGGACTGCAGAAGACTGCGTAATGAGTTTTATGATCTGTACTCCTCACCAAATATAATTCAGGTGATCGAATAAAAAAAATAGATATGAGGGACACGTGACATGTATGGGGGGAGAGGAGGGGTTGTACAGAGTTTTGGTGGAAAAGGCAAAGGGAAAGAAACCGCTGGAGAGACCTAGTCGTAGATGAGATGGTAATATTAAAATTGATCTTCAATAAATAGGATGGAGGCAGGAATTCGATTAATCTGACTCAGAATAGGGACAGGTGGCGGGCTGTTGTGAATACGGCGATGAACCGTCGAGTTCCATAAAATGCGTGGAATTTCTTGACTAACCAAGTAAGTATTAGTTTCTCACGAAGGACTCTGCTCCTTGGAGTTACTTATCATCCGGACACTCGACACTTTTAACAGTTCAGGACACAATGACGTAGGTCAGTGTTGCCCAACCTCTTTGAGCCGACACAGATTAAGCCAGTGGCTTTTGTCTCGCGACCCCAGGAGTTAGAAAGGCAGGTCTAAAATAAAATAAAAAAGAATCCGAATAACGATTTGACATTTTAATGACTTAATGAAATGAAGGCAAACATGTATGTTGCAAAATCATCATGCGTATCATGGTTTCGTGACCCACTCTGAAATCTTCGCGACCCACAGGTTGATAAACGCTGACGTGGATCTAACGCCACTAGCGGCACACACGCAGACAATGCACCTGCGCCTTGACTGAACTCTCCTGCCATCTACTGCTAGCCGCTAAAATTACCAAGTAACGGTTGCTGCCGTTATGCGTCCTGTCCGACCGTGTCCGCCTTACCTGCTCTTGAAGTACAGTATCTGGAACACTAAATATTTTTAGTTATACAGTATCTAAATATTTATGAATTTATGTTTCAGGTTATGGGTTTGATGTAGAATTTAAACGCCTTACCATTAACTTAACCAGCGCAATGAAAGAAGTCCTTCTCTGTAATCATTAATAAATTCCCCGCCTTTTGTGGAACCCGACGGTTCATTTACATGTCACAAGGGCCTACAGACGTCCCCTGTATGATATGACATGATACGGTATACAGTGTGTACTGATTATGTGTGTCATACACGCTATGAAGGCATATAGGGGGAGTGGGGGTATAGGATCACTCATTCTTAGCCTCGGCACTAGATAGAGGCGAGTGATAAGCATCAAGTCCCGGCCGCTTTACCCCCAGGGAAATAGACCCTGGTACCCATTGAATAGGAGGCTCGCTGGGCTGCGGAGCCGGTCTAAGCGTTTTGGCGAAGAGATAAACCTCTTGCCCCAACCGGGATTCAAACCCCGAAACGCCCAGCCCGTAGCATAGTCATTATACTGACTACACTATGGGTCTCCAACAGGCAACCACCCAAGTTGTATTATGCGGCCGGCGGCCAAATTTGTAAATTATGTATATAGTATAAAAATTACATATTAATTTAGTGGTTAAGTATACCACGTATTGTTGTTTTTCAACGTGCGACCTTTGAACCAGCCCACAATAACGGGTGTGGCCCTATGCCATGAAAGGTTCGCAGGCCCATGGTCTACGCTATCCCGGATCCTACTTAAGGTAATGAAAAGAATATTGTAGCTGTAAGTGTCAGTCTCAGTCTTGCCTAAAATGTTACACAGCCTGCATATTCAGTGAAATGTTAACATCAGAGTGTCATTCACGAGCTACGTGTACAAGAGTGATCAATTAACGGCCTGCCTGTGACAACCGTAGCTAGACATGGGAACTGTTAAATGTTTGTTTTGAATTGTCAACGCGCAGTGCACCGACTAAACAGACGTGGTTAAATTTCATATGCTGTGTTTATTCATTGTTTATTTAATGATGCTCTCAGCAGCCCAGAATTCGTAGCGTATAGTTTTAGGGTGATTGGTACATAACGAGCTTTAAAGGATGTATAAAGAAGCAGTCGTTGCCCAGTTTGAGGTATTACACTTGCTTTCGTCTGGAGGAACAGAGATAAAAAAGGGAAATCCTCATTCAGGATAGCTAATAACTGGGCCCAGATTCAAGCTACGTTTCCTAAGGCTAGGCACGTTCGTTCAGGTATTTCGACGTACTAAATGATTCCCTTCAGTTGTTTGTACAACTGTGAGCCTGTCCCACCTGGTGAACCACGTGACGAAAAATGAAAGCAATATTAAAACTTCCCAGTTTCCATGTACAATAATCTTTAGGTTGTCAGTTCATTGCAATATTACCTTGCTACTTCCAGTTACAGCCTGGTATTCTTGCAGAAAAGTTGTTGCATAGTCATCCATGTTTAGAATACAGACATTTCCGTCAGATGGCAGCAGTCGTATAGATGAAACTGACGCCTGATTTCCTCTCAGTGTAAGATAGGTGGTTGGTGGGTGAGGTAACACCAGTGTTGAAGCTGGTAAATATGATGCACCGTTTCTATTACATAATAAGTAGACTAAGACTTGCTTGCCTGCAGATATATATATTAGCAAGTAGTTATACATAAGAATAGAGGAAATCCAGGGGATGTCAATACACAGGACCAAATGGAGAAGTTTCACGGAAGCCCTATGCTCCGCAAGGAGCGAAAGGAGTTAATCAATCTTAATCTGTCAAGCAGTTAGACATAAGGATAGAAGGTGGCAGGAGTTTACCGTGTGCTTGCGTCGGTATTAGTGTATTAGTGTCCAACATTTAACTGAATAATTCCATTAGCTAGCAGCACCGTGTAGTGTACATTGTTGTTCTCTCAATTTGGTTCACAGGAATCTCTTTAGTGCAAATGCAGGACCTGAAATATTGGAAATTTCTTTCCAGACTTTTCACGTTATTGAGGATAAGTATATGTGACGTTCGTGTTTAATAATTTCCAGTTCAATTTTCAACGAGCTTCGTGCTGTCTTCTCACATCCCATTCGACGGTAACTTCTGGAAATAATTTGAAGTCTTTAAATATGATCTACGAATTAACAATATTGAAGTTGCGAAAATTGTTAATAATGAAAGCGTGATTAGGAAATTGATTACTAAAATGACATAGATTTGAAATGCAATTTTGTTTTTGTAAGTAGTTAGTGTGAGAAAACAAGTTAGGAAACGTCCGCACGGCGTAACATTTCTGGCGTGTTTGTTCTGTTATTGTTCCTGTTATTCATATTGTTTTCACAAACATTATCCGTGGATGTTGTCAATGCAGTCTAAACGGAAACACTAGTTTCTTTTGTATTCTGCGTGAGATGATATCCCATGTTTGGACTGACAAATGTTTCACCGGCCTGCCTGGATTGTACTTATCTTGTAACCTTCGAGATGTCTTACTTCTTATACTTGTCTCCTAAACAGCAAGATATCGTGTTTTTGTACGTATTTCATAAAGAGCGAGAAACCTCATTTCCGGTAAATGTCTCGTAAAAGGCGAGATATTTAGATCAATTTTTTCTTACGCCTCAGTTGGCACCTGACAGAGAACGCTCATTAACAAAGAAAATAACACAAATGCACGTAGGTCTTCATGTAAAGTGTCTGTAAATTGATCCCATTTTGACTGAAATCGGAATATGTCGACAAATAGTAGTAAAAATCCCAGTTATGAAATTTCACTAAAATCCGTCCGGTGGGGGTCGTGTTGTACCACGCGGACAAACTGACGGACATGATGAAGCTGTTAGTCACTTCTCGCAGCTCATTTGCGAAAGCGCTTATTGAATAATTTGAACCAAGGAATGTTGATCGTTAAACGGTAATATCGATGGTGTTTTTAAGTGAACGTACTGCATCTTCGAGAGGCTATTATTTTCTAACTTATTCCCATTTTAAGACAGAACAGCAGTCTTACGTGAAATGGCAGGGAATTGTTGCATCACAGTCACGTGTTACGATTTTCTAATTGTTTAACCCCATTCCTTCTCAAGTGAGTAGCCAGTTATATATAACAAGGAAACAAACTATTTACAGCAGGATGTATTAAAAAATATAACTAAATTCCTCGAAACCGCTGGTTTCTACAATTCACCTTTTCACTTATTTTCTTTGTAAATAACCACCATAAGAAGCGGCGATAAGATACTGGTTCAGTATTGTGGAAGCGATTTCAAATGAAGCATAGTGAACATGTCGGCGATTCGATGTAAACATTAACGTCCCCGGCTCCTGGTTTCTTTTTTAACCGATGCGTGGTTGCAATTGGAGACCGAAAGCCATGGAAGGTGTATTATACTTCCGCTTCGTAATACAGTTGTGTTTACACTTGAATTCAGCACATTCTTACGTCTCTAAGAGATGTCTTTGGGTAAGCGATACATTTAGGAGAAAATATACCAGCAAGCACAAAGATTGATTCGATCTTTTTTCCGTAATCTGTGTTCCTTACAGACTCTTCGTACAACGCGAGCCACTAACCCAAAAATGTGTAGCTGTAACATCTGTGATAGTCACGGAATGTATAGTTGTGCAGGTAGTACACAGTGTACTCTGCAGACAAATATGCAAACCATAAATATTTGTTTCGGTCATGGGAACACGAATGGCGTGACGAAACGAAGCGTTTTAAGAGTAATGATTAATGTTTGGCATATTAGCTACGCAATTGAATTATACTGCGTGACAAAGCTTATTTTTCTTCTGTATCCTGAAAAAAAAACAGACTAAATATACACAACACGATTTACTGCGCATCGAAAAGTAAGCACGCTGACAAGTGGCGCGATGTGTGGGAAATGTAGAACTCTTCCGAGGTACATGTCTGCTTGGTGCTGCTGCAGTTGGTCGCGTTGGTAGAGTGGTGAACTGTGGTGTAGCATGTAGGGTCTTTCGTTGCAGCTGGTAGTGATTTTAATTGTTTTTTGTTGCAACTACGGGTTGTGGAAATTACTGATGTAAATGATCAGTGGTGTGAGTGATCTAAATGCGTTGCAAGTTACTATCACGTCATCATTTTTGAAGGTAAGGTACTGTTTCGAACGTTGTAACGTTAAATACAACGGATCGTGCCGTTGTAACAGGAATTTTTGTACGAATTGTAATTTCTGCTTAGTTTGTTATAACGTACGAGACCTCGACTTCAATGAGTGAATTTAGGCCAGGTTCATGTAGCGTAACCCATTTGAGATAAGTTAGAAGGGGTATGGAAATACGTTTTAAGGCTGATTGGATGGCAGAATGCCACGTTTCTAGTGTGTGTGTGTGTCAGTGGAGAACTCATTCATACGCCTAAATCTTAACGCGCCATAGGTGCTAGTGGCGTAGTATGATGTGTGTGCATTCCGACCGACAGCTGCTGTGACGCAGTTTAGCTCTTTCTCGGTTGCAGCTACGTCAATAGTTGCGTGGCTGCTTTTGGAGCGATCCACCCCATGCTTCGCGATAGTAGGTAGGGTGAATTCCTCCCTCATTGCGAGATTTGAGATTCTGACAGCGGTATTGGTGTAGACTGTCTTCTGGGATATGACAACGTGTCGAATGATAAACAGTCATCGACTTTCGGAGGGGCTTTCTGCCTCTTTGAGGATTTAATTCCTTGGATCCTGAACGTGGAGTATCAGGGTCCAAGAACTTCGGTCTTGAAAATGCGGGCATCAGGCTCTTCCGAAACGTCGGTAGCTGTTTACCAGTCGACACGATGTTACATCCAAGCAACCTTGATTCTTTATCTCCCATTGAAACACTAAAAAAGCTGCTAGCGCTAATGAAGTCGCGAGATTAACAGCTTCTCCCCTCGCCTCCTGTCGGGTAGAATTGAATTGTACGTAGAATGAAGCATGGTAGCAAGTCTGTCGAAAGGCCAAATGAGGCAGCGTTCACAAATCAAGTAATGTTTAAACGGGCGGTTCCGCCTTCGGAATGTAATGGCTTGTAATCAGATCGCCCAGAATGGTACATGTTCATGTCTGACCCACACATGTAAAGGGGTGTTTGTGATTTTTTTAAATAAAGTAGATAAATTTACTTTCATCGTGTTTATCAACTTCAGATCGCATTTATCCAATTGGTTTATCGGATAGAGAAAGAAAACTTCCCGGAAAAGAAACTCATATTTTTGGGAAGGAGAAAACGGTTTTATAGCGTTGATTCCCTTTTTGGAGAGCAGAAGAACATGTTCTTTTCGGGTGGGGGGGGGGGGGGGGGGGGGGTTGGTCGTGAGAATTTCCTACTAAAACGGTTTTAAATACGAGTATGAAAGAGTTTCAGGAGTAAATTGGGTCTGCTGTGCAATTTTATAGAAGGGTTAACACAGCAGTTGTTGTTTTAAAACAACAAAACCAAGGTCCACTGTTGGCGCCCAAACGACCTCGGCTACCCACGCAAAGCCCGCATTATTATTATTAATCGTACGAATGCAATCGAACCATCACCACCAGCAGTAGCAGCAGCAGCAGTGGTTAAATATCTCATAAATTGATTTTTATTAATATTAATAATAATAATAATAGGTGCGTTCAGCTCTGTATTTGCGACAGTTCCTGGTAAATATACCGACGTTGCGAAGGAGTTCCTGGTAAATATACCGACGTTGCGAAGGAACTTTGTGCCTTCACGGTCGAGGTCAAACAGTCCAAGACCCCGCTTCACCCCAAAGAAGAAGGCTCTGCGTTCCTTCGAAACGTCCGTAATTATTTACTAGTCGACAGAGTGTAACATCCCAGAAGACTTGAATCTTCAGTTCTGTATTTATTTACTTGCCGACTTACGGCGAACTACAGGCAACATAGAAGCACAAGACAGTACGAAAACAGTGCATTTTACGTAATTGTAATGAGTACAGTTGCGCCCCTCATAACGAATGTAATGAATAGTATTAACAATAAGAAACTAATAACAATAATAATAATAATAACAATAATAACTAACATCCCATACTCTTGTACTAAGCATAGGTCTGAATCATTGTGTCAGCTGCTGACTGACTTAACGTATGCAGCAGAGCCCTTCTTGAGAAGCCGATAGTCGCCCAGCTTCTTGTATGGAACCGAACGGTTCATTTCCGTATGCATACGAACCCGCTACATGTACCAGTGCTGAGCATGTTGAATTAATTCCACACGCTTCCACCCTGTTTCTCTATATTCCCGCCAGGTTTGCCAGACTAAATTTTTAGGTAGTTTTTGCCATGTCTCTCTCTTCCTCTCTACCCCCACCCCCAAACACATTCCGTATTCACCCCTCGGTGTGAAAGATCAAGTTTCATACAAAAGAAGTGGTATCTCTATAGTTCCGTATACAGAGCGTCCATTTGAAAGTGGAACCTACGCCAGCGGCGGCGTTTTCCGCCGGTGTATGACTCATTCCCTATAGTTCGATTGCCACGAGTTCGCATCGTTGGCAGTTCTATAGGCTTAGCCCCACATATCAAGAAGTGTTCAGAACAGTCCGGGTTCACAAGGTGCACGTAACACATTTCAGTGGTTTATGTTGTCCATGAATATGAATAGTGTAACACAGAGAGTTTGTATTGTGACGTAAATTGTTTTTGTTGTTGCTGCTGCTGCTGCATGAATATGAAATGCAGTGTAATACAGATGGGTTTATTGTAGAAACATATACAAAGAAGAAGTATAAAAAGTTTCGTAGCAAACTTAGAAGTCGGCTTCCAGGTGTTCCAGTTCCGTTTTGAGTACATGTCCACGAAGGCTTTGTTGCGAGGATGTAGAGTTTTGAAACTGGTTTTGTGAAGCAGTGTGTAGTGGTGCAGTCGTTCCATTGCTGACTTCTTTTACAGATGAGTTTACTGGAGCGGTCACGTAAATACCCAGAGTAACACATACTGGTCGGAAGAAATCTCAGATTAATACATGAGGTGCTTCTACCTGATATTAAAAAGTTGAAGTATGGTGTGCTGCTACTGCAACAAGAATAACCGGACCCATCTTTTCGGATACAGTAAATTCAGAGGGATATACACAGGCATAGAGCGGACAGGTTTTCGCGTCATGTTTTAAATTTAAGTGATGCGGAGGAGTACGGCTGCTTCCCGCAATGCGCTGCAGCCGTCCATGCAATAAAGCATGTCCGCCGAACGTAACATTCTTGGTATCGAATACTTAGTCGTTCTTTATGGCCCGCTCGTTCACCCGATCTGACGCTGTGTGACTTATCTGTGGAGATGTTTCAAAGACATTTATAAAAACAACTACATGCACAGAGGACGACCTTACAGAAATTATCTGGTCTGCAGTATCGGCAACTGCTAAACAAAAACATCGAGCAGTTTCTGATAGTACGTTCACCGTGTGTCAAGCATGCCTGAGAGTTGTAGGTGGTCATCTGCAATACCTGTAACATGCGGATGTGGTAAGTTATGTAATAGGACCTGTTCATGTACATTCTGTGGGCGGTTTGCTGATTATGTGAGTGGGTTCCGCTTTAAGCTGGACACTCTGTATTTAAATATTTAAATGTACATTTATTGCCGACTGCAGTTCTAGTAATATTTGTGTATTAAAACCCTTTTGTTTAGGGGTGCACGAATTTTCCAAAAATCAAGGAGCCGCCTCAAAATTCTAGATGCCAGAACGGTGACAAGAAGCAGCTTCCATCTGAAGACCCACAAATATTAGGCACCAACTACAAAATTTAGTCACCGTGGCTACGCGGATCCCTTGACTTGTGAACCTCTGTACCGCGCAACACTGATATAAAGCATGATGGTTACCATATGCACCACCTTCGGTAACAATCAGAAACTGTAGTTTTTCCACGGAAGGTAGTTTAGCGTGCTTTTGTCTTTAAGCAGCAGTTATTTGTCTGCACAGCATTAACGGGCTGGTCTGTGTAGTAGAGGAGTATTGAGTGTTACTTGTGTTAGGTAAGAACTGAAGATTATGTCTTATGTAGATTAAGTATAGGCTTTAAGGTTTTGATCATTTTTACTGTTAAACTATACATTGGTCTGTGATTGTCTTCATCATCATCTTCAGACCTGTTTGGTGGGCTTGTGTTGACACGAATTTTACGTAGGTCTGTGCTATTTCGACCAATTTTTATAAATGTGCGATTGTTTTAACTGACAAAGTATTAGTTTAGGAAGGGCGTCAGGTGGCTGAAGACCTTTGTAGCAGTTAAAGAGGGCTAATTACCGTGTTTGGAACTGTGTAGAGGCATTACGCTTTTTTATACATTTAATTCTTCACAGCTTACCAATTTTAGTACAGAACATCCAATTTTATATGTATTTTAAGTGAATTTTAGTATAAAGCAAACGCTCATTAATATTAACATTGATATATTTAAGATGACGCTGAACAGAATTTTTAACGTAATGTGTAAATAAATAAATTAAATAAATAAATATCGATTGTAGGTGAAGTGGGTTATTGTGTGGATATCTGTTTCAACGTATAGTAGTCAAATGATGCGAAACGTTATGTAAATCATCAGTAATTCCTTTTTATTTGCACGAACTCCCTCATGGTGACCAAGCTTGGTCGAAATGTGGGTCAAGACACACAAATATGGTTCTTATGTATGTATGAAAGTATATTTTGATGGTTGATATTGACAGATTTTTGCGCCTTTCATCCTTTGAAGTACACACTTTTGTAATAAATATTTAAAAATTCGCACATAGAAAACATTGCGTGTCTGTTACAAAGACGAACCAGTCAAATGCTCTTCAGGGAAATAATTGCTGGTTTTGTGATTATAATGCGAAACTCACAAATACACTGTGGGAGCAAAATGCAGAGCGTTCTGAATGTTAAAGAAGATTGTATTTATATTGACCACTGTGCTTTAATAGAGGGTTTATATTGTTCGTAAGTGGAAAGGAAATACGGAGCAAATATTTAATCGTCTCTCTGGGCACTGGGAAATTCGAGCCGGGTTACCGAAGGCTTGACTGCACTGCTGCGTGATACGGCCGCTCAGCTGTGATATAATTCGTAAAGCGCAGGTTGTTAGTGCGAGTGAAAAGTCTATTCCGTTGCACAGAGAGTGTTCGTTTGCATTAGGCCTACTTGTGCCAAGTACGTATGTGTCATGGAAAATATGGCGCCGAAAGTTCTGCAAAAATATCCGGCGTGAACGGTATCGTGGAAACGAACAGTATACAGATGGCGGGAAAAAAAATTTCGAGTCACAGGTTTAGTACTGGACAAAGTAATTACAAAAACTTGAATTCTTCGTCGATTCTGTTTGGTTAACATCAAGTACAGCCAAAATAAAATATGTTGGTGTACGAAAATCTGTATGTAGGTTGTGAAGTTTCTTTTACATCACCTTAAATTGCAATGAATTCTCGCAGAAAAATGGGTCACGTGTTTTTGAAGAAACAGACCCGACTGTCACGTTGAATGAATTGTCACACCTAATATTAAGGGAATTAACAGAAGAGAAAATAGAAGGCAGTTGTCATTGCTTACAAGAACTGAAAGACAGTATTCGAGTAGAAATTGCCATAGTTTCAAGACAGGGCCTATTGTCGTGTGTCGAGCAATATTTTGAAAAACTGCGAGGCAAGTGTGGAGGCTGTTTATGTTAAAGGTAGCAAATGGAAGCAGCAGGTTGCGACGAAACGGTGGTAATTAGCAGATTACCTGGCGGCGTGTATCATTAAGAGTAAGCCTCAGTTTAGGAAGAGTACGGATAGCAGAACAAGTATGAGGCTGTCGATCACCTTCATTTCATTGACTCGGAAAGCTGTAAGACTGGCGGGAAAGTATTTTGGGCGTAAAGGGTTTTCGTTTTTAGGCGCGTTTGCAAAATTGCGAAAAGCGACTGTTAGCTTCGTCATATCTGTCTCCGCATAGAACGTTCCCACTGGACGGATTTTCATAAAATTCGATATTTGAGGATTTTTCGAAAATCTGCCCAGAAAATTCACATTTGGCTAAATTCTGACAAGAATAACGGATACTTTACGTGAGGACCTATGTACATTTTTTTATAATGTCTCGCTGAATTCTTCTCAGAATGATACATGTTTCAGACAAAAGTTGTAGAGAAAATCAAAACACTATTTTCAGTAAAGTTTTTCCGAAAATTATACAGTTTGTGAGATAATGTGGGGAAACATGGTACAGCCAGGCACGCCACAAATGATAATACGACGCACAAAAGATGCGAGTTCGTCAGTGTTACGTTATACGTACACTGCCTCTCTTGTTCTGTACAACGTCCGTTCGACACATCAACGTAAACTCCGGTAATTAATTAGCGATCACGCTGGCGATGCGCGCAGAAACACATGCCAAATGTCCGATTGTAACCAAACTTAACAATGTACCGACAGATCTTAACACAACTGCCAGTAGATTTCATTTAAATCTTGATCAGCTATCCTCGACGTATTAAATTCGGACGAACGGACAGACATAGTGTAGCTAATAGGTGCATTCATTGCGAAAGTTCTAGGAGATAAATAATGCCATTGGGTGGTAGGATGTGGGTTGAATTCGTCTGACTGAGGTAGGTGCCAGTGCTGGACCTTTAAGAACTGTAATGAACCTCTGGTTTACATGAAAGATGGGGAATCTGCCGAGTAGCTTGTCGACTGTTAGCTTCTGTTTTGCTTGGAGTTCATTGCTAGAGCGAGGTGAGGGTGACTGATACGACGTGCTGTTCGTCCGTTGAGGTGCAAAGTAAGAGTAACATCAGCGGCAAGAACTCCAGTGATGAAGATCACCGTCTCCCGGGATATGCCACTGTGTGGCTTGGTACTTTATCGGCGTTTCGGTGGAACCTACTGGCTCCTGCGTGCCTTCCAAAGGGTTTTCGTTCTGAGTAGATGATGCCTAGTTTCAGATATCTCCATCTGAATATGGAACCTGGCGATACCTGTAAATTAAACGCCTTAGTCCAAAATACCTGCCACTATTTACACGTTTTGCTGATATCTTAACCTTGAAAAACAAAAATATGCTTCGGCTTTACCTCGGGAGTTTTCGATGCAGGGAAAAGGATCTTCAGTAGACGATCCATAGGGTAGGATATGATAGGTAGGGTACCATCGTCCCAGATTTCGTACGTATAGGTAGCCAGACTTGTAGACGAAAATCATTTCAAAAGTTGAAGTTGTTAACAAGTAGATTGGTCACGAAGATCACCCCATTAATTGACCTATTTTGTAATGGCGAGATTGGAAAAATGCATAATAGCGGGGTCGACCCGTTAATTCGATCTGGTATGTCGTGCGCATGGTGCCATGTTGAAATTACAGGCCTCTGAAGTTGTCAGCATGATGTCGCTTACATTACGCTGCTCCTTTTGAGTAAAGTATTCTCGCTCCAGTTTCTCTACTCATTCATACATGGACAGCATGAGCTGGCAACGGTAGAATAATTTTCGAACATTTGAGTGCCCAGAAATTAGCGACAGTCAGCTTGATGGTTTCTGCCAGCGGGTGGCAGCAGACAAATAAAATGTCTTGTTTGTTTTTCACATCATTAATTGTTTGCTGCCTTGACATTTCTCTTGTGGCTTTATGATTGTTGTGATTATTGTTATGATTGATGACACACTCCCCGCAACGACACAATTCGCCCACAGAGTGGGGCATGACCATTCTGTTTGTCATTTGTTTTGTGAGCTGTGCATTTTCATTTGTCATGTGTTTTGTTACGATTCACATTTTCATCGTCTCAGTTACAGAAATGTTAATTCAGTTGAAATGTATAAAGTAAATTGACCGTTGTAGCGTATTTCACGATTGATTAGTGATGTTGAAAAATATGTTGATTGCAGTGAATCGGGATGAGCGATGATTGCTGGTGAGTGGTAGCAAGTTTTTACACTAAATAGCCTAATGGACAGCGTGGACTTGTGCCGTGATTACCAACAGCTATAAGGAATGGCTGTCAAAGATTTGCTGTGGAGCATGCAGTTCAAAATAGCGTTGATGGCATGCCCTCTTGTAAGTTTAATGCTTTATGAAACAACGTAACAAGGCATTATTTGAAGGCCACGTTCCACGTGTTTCAAATTCCTGCCAGTAACACGACGTTCATATCAGCGAAGTTTTATGTGTGAATAAAATTTTATCCGAAAGATTTTTTTTCGAGTTTATACCATTCGCGTGTCATGCGTAATTTTTATGAATCAATTCATGAACGCTAGATGGCGAGGTTTATGTATCCATACGTATATTCCGTCTTCAGAAGACGTCGTTGAGAGCGAATTTGTCTCGATTCGTTTCCCACCGCAGGAACCGACGTGAAGCTCTGATGTTTGCAGAAACGGTTTGACTTAACAGAATGAAGAGCTATTTTTTTCCTTGTGGTGAGGGGGCCCCGCAGCTGATGCTACGGACGCACCGCAGCCTTAAGGCTTATTGTGCAACCCCTGTGATGAAGATGAGGATGAGCAGTTTTTTTTACCAAGTTTTACAAGTAATGGAGCACCAGTGGAATGAAATTGACAGGGGAAAACCGACAACTCGGAGAAAAACCTGTCCCAGTGCCGCTTTGTCCACCACAAATCTCACATGGACTTGACCTGGGATCGAACCCGGGCCTCCGTGGTGAGAGGCCGGCGACTAACCGCCTGAGCCATGGCACGGCCTCATGAAGAGCTATACTTGTATGTTCACAGAGAGATCATTTAGATCTGGTGCTCGTATATAACGCATATTTCAAAACTGTGTATATTGAACGAAATATAGTTTGGAAGGAACATCATAGTGGATTTTCAGTAGGCTAATACTCTGTTCTGCTAAACTTTGACATTAGCAGTGGGTGGTCAGCGTTGCGCTCTGGCTACTTTACCTCTCCTATTCTCATTTAGAGATTCGGGAAGCCTGAGTTTTGATATGGACGTAGTCATGAATAATCCTTGCCCCTTCCGGGAATCGAATCCCAGTTATTCAGCGCGTTTCCGCAATGACTGACTGAGCTATGCCTGCCCTTCTGTAACACATTCAAGATGAAGCTTACGCCTTAAAGTGGCCTTACCACGCCGGACACGCAAATCATAATTTCTCTGTCTTTTACATCGATTTCTATCGAACATCATGGAGACTGGATTTGAGTGAATTATTTGGTGACTTTTCTTCAGCTACGTAGGCTGTTAGATCAGTGAATTGTGAATTGGATATGATGATTCAGAAAGCGTTCCCGGACTCCTACTATCCTTGACTTTGGCTGTGGGTTACTGAAGAAAACCACACCGCCTAGTCAAATAACCGAGACGTCTGGAACACGAAGCAGACTTGCTGGTAGTTGTGGTGTGAGTCGCTCCCTCATCAATCTCGGGTCGGATCTTGCAAGTTAGAATGGAACGATTGTCTAGTAGTACGGTTTGGTGACGCCGTTCCGCTGCTAAATCTATACTGCGCGTCTTGGTTGTGTCAGAAGTTTCTGCAATTGAAATCGTTTTAGAACTGCATTAGAACACATTGTAATGAGGAGCTTAATTTTTACTAATTACTGGGATGAAATCAAACAGTTTGAGATGGTAGGAACATGTAGCACGCATGAGAGAGATGAAAAGCGTGCAAGATTTTGTTCGAAAATCCTGAAAGGAAGAGATGACTTTGGAGCACCTGCGTCCAGAGGGGCGGATAATATTAAAATGTTTATTAAAGAAATAGAGTGGCCCAGGATGGGAATCGGTTGCGGGTTGTTCTGGACAGTGCCTTGACTCGGCGGGTTCTGTAAAGGGCTGGAAATTGCTCACAGAGCTCAGCGAGTATCAGGTTTTCAAGAAGGAGGCAGTCTGTTCCGTGGAGTTCTTTTCTTGTTGCAGTCCCTTGAAGGAATAAAAGTTGTCGTTTTCTAGCCGTTAACAAAGCGTCAGAGTATCCGCCTTGTCTAGCAACGACGAGTACATTTTGTTTCAGTAGGTGACAACCGGGAGTTGCATCAGACTACCGACTATTTGTAGCAGTGCCCCAAAATTAGGCCAAGCTGTCGAGAGACTGCAACAGGTGCAGTCTGTGGTTCACGTATCAGATCAACAACCTCGCAATACTTGCACATGTTACCTCCACCTGAAATTTGATTCCGCTTGCGTTTCCGTTCTTACTACCCTATATGTTACTGGAAACTTCGCAGAAAGGTCGTATTCTCTATTCTGCATACGTGCGATGTTATGATTATGTTACTGACCACCCGTAAGAAGTGCAGTTAGTTGCGAAAGGAATCTAAACGTGTTCTAGATGTAAGATAGGGGTGAGACTGTGTTGGTTCTGTAGCCTGTTGTACCAGCCCTGATGAATGATTACGGAACATGGGTAGAATTATAATTGGCACGGAAATTGAAGGGCTCGGGGAAATACGTGTTCCATTGCCACAGTGTCCACACGCGCGCGCGCGCGCACACACGCACGTACACACACAAAACAGAAAGTAACCCGAAGAAACAGAACTTAAAGTCAGATCAGGAAATGCGGACAAATCGGAGATTGAATACGATTGGCTGTGCCGTACACGGCCTGGAATGTGCTGTAATATACAAATTCAGCGACTTGTTACCATCTTCGTAGCAAGGAAGACGTTAGTCGGTATACTTCTCCTACCACAACCCACATTTAACGTGGATTGGAACAAACACTCTACTCCACGTCACATCGGAAACCAAGCTGATTGGCCAGGAGTTCGGCAGCTTCTGTCATGTCGAAAATGCGTCGTAAATAGATCCATTAATGTCATTAAACAAACGTCGTAAATGTGGAACGTCGTAAACAGAACTGTCATAAATTGGGACCACCTGTACTCATGGTACAGTGCGTGGTTATAGGATTGGCGGCCGGGTGGGCGAGCGGAAGAAGTGCAGCATGGTCTGATGGATTGCTGATTGATTGAAGACACTAGGCTGCAGGTGGGCGACAGCAGAATCTGCTTCGATCCCCGGCGGGAGTCTAGGGTTTTCTCTCCGTGTTCGTACTGGCTGTTAGAAGATCCACTTTTCTGTTCAGTAACCGTGGGCTTGTCATCTGGTTGCTGTAACAGAAGCCAACTCCGATCTTTCAATTAGCAATTTGGTGCCCATACCAGAACTGTGACCCTAACAGTACATACTTGGTGCCCCTAACAGAAGTTAACTGATTATTACATTACATGCGGATTATACCAGAAGCTAACTCCGATTCTTACGTAGGACATTTGGCCCATTAGCAGAAGCTGACTGTGATATTTACATCACACTTTTTGGGCCTGTACAGGTAGCGGACCCTGATACTTACATTAGAAATTTGATGCCTGTATCAGAATCTAACTCTGGTCCTTACGTTACACATTTGTGGCCTGTACCAAAAGCTAGCTCTGATATTTTCATCAGTGAACTGATGCCTATACCAGACGCTAGGTGTGATCCTTGTTTCACATTTTGTCCATATACGAGAAGGTATCTCCAGTCCTTTACATATTTGAGGCCTATAAGAGAAGCTAACGCAGATCCGTACATTACCCATTTGATGCCTATCCCAGAAGCTGACTCGTGTCTTCACATACACATCGTGGCATATACCGGAAGCTAACCCTATATACTCACTGGGACATATTTGTTGCCTGTGCGTTTAAGCTAACTCTGATCCATACATTACACATCTGGCAACATACGGACATTAAATGGCAATGGGAACCTATACTCTGTTCAACATTCTGTTAAGACTACTTACTTACCGTTGCTGCGTGTGTTCTGTAAGTGGGCAGTCGCCGCGCTGCTGCAATCAGTATAAATACATCGGCTGTTCTTTGGCATTCGAGATGTAGCAAAAGAAAGCAATAAGTTTCTCCGAAAGATGGATAGAGTCAAACCGATCTACATTGAGTCATTCCCCAGAATACTGGAATCTACGTCAGCATTGCTGTGACAACCCCAGATTTCGGGTAAACCCCATGTTTGGAGGACGGCAGCTACAGTGACCGTTCGCCGTGTAGTAAGTGGTCTCAACTGAACGTTGAACCAGGTATGGTGCTTATCGTGTTTTTGTCTCTCTAGCGAGAGGTTTCTAGGAACCAACGGACAGACAATAACAAGGGCGCAGGGAATTCAGTCAAACGCTTGCCAGCCCGCAATGTTGTTAGCTGCAAGATTGTTATCGTCAAAGATCGGCTGGAGCAAAGCGGTAGTACGGCAGGGAATACGGGTTTAATTCCCTGCTGAGGTGTTGTGATGGCAGGAAGCGTAAGTCGTCGTAGTTTGTCTGCTGAACCACCGTTAGGTCCGGTTTGTCGTGGTCCCCAGACTGTACTCATCATCGTACACGTATGTACGTCGTCAGGTGGTTGCGGTACGCAGTACGCAAACGCCGTGGTTAGGAGGCTTTTTCCTATTAGCTGTGTGGGTTTGGTACCAAAAAGACACCGAGAGCGCTGTCGTGACTTCCCGGAAGCACCTCTGTGTCACTGGGGTAATACGTATTGATCGGTTGGCCCGGTGTTCGACTTCCGCACGATGCCCACGCTGTGACGAGTACTGCACTTAAACACACTTTTTTTTCCCGTATACGCGACGCGTGTGTGTGTAAGTGTGGCTGTGAGTGTGTAATAGCTATCGTAACCCTCTTACGTCAGCACGACCGAAAATTGTGGGACGTTGAAATGCCGACATGGCTTTCCGTGCCACTTTTTTTTTGTTTTGCGTACTAAGTTAAGGTTCTGATAATGATTTTACAAGACGGACACTTTGTTTAATTTCATCTAGAGGCTGATAGGAATTATAAGTCTGTAATTTTACAGCTTTTGAGTCCGTTGCCACGTACATTTTCCTTGGGGTCCATTGCTTACCAGTTCTGGACACAGACTGTTCTAACCACTATACAGTAGGCCCTCGATTTAACGGACTAATTGAGGGGGGGGGGGGGAGGGGTGTCCGCTATTGCCGAAAGTCCGTTAAATCGAACGTATTTTAAAAACATATATTAATAACGAACTTACAATGTACAGGGTGTATTAAAATGTTATTATAATGTATAAGTATGAATAGAATATTATTATAATGTACATTGAGTAATTTATATACGCCACTAAAACGTCTGTTAAAAATATGAAAATAAATTTACGACATGCTCTATTCGCGAATGAAAAAGGTTCTAAATTTTTCCTTTAGGACAGAAATTTTTTTTCTGTTAAATCCGAAGTCCGTTAAATCGGGGTCGTTTAAATCGAGGGCCTACTGTATATTTCAGACATTCCTGGTCACTGCTTTCGTCTGGACTACGACTGCTTTCTTCGATATCCGTCTCAGGTCATTGTTCACTAGTGAGGGCCTAATTACGGTGTTATTAATTGAAACATACAAGAATATGTACAGCTTAATGTGGACGACGGAGAAATCGTGGTTCAGTTCCCGGCACAGCAAGAGATTTTTATTACCTCTACAGCGTCCAGACTGGCTTTGGGGCCCACCCAGTTTCCTGTGCATTGGTACCGGAGATAAAGAGGCCGGGGCAGTGCAGTGGTTAAGAACGCGTGGAGCTGTACCTCATCTTTCACATATGCATACCTGGCATTTTTAATTAAGCACAGAACAGCTTTACCTTACCTTTCTAAAACTAGTCATAAGTTGAGGATTCAGCTCTTCTGCGGTGTGACGCTGTGTCGTTGGGTCATTGGTTCCCGACGTTTCGAGGAACGTAGTGCATTCAAGGGCGTTGTTTGGACTGCTTAACCCTTGCTCCCTGGAACAGAGACTTCGCTGAGAAGCTGATAGGTGTTGATCTAGTCAAGAAGTTCGCCATTTTTTTCACGTTGTATTCACCGTGTATCTTGTTAACTAATAAAACTTTTAAGTTCGCCATATTTTATGGAACCCAAATGTTCATAGCCGTGGTCACAAGAGCTCGCCACAAGTTCCTGTCCTGAGCCAGATAACTTCAGTCCATACAATTCCATCCTGTTTCTTAAGATACATTTGCATACTATCCTATCTGCTCGTAGGTATTCGAAATGGCGTCTTTCCCTCATATTTCCCCACCAAAACCCTGCATGTATTTCTCTTTTCCCTCCTTTGTGCCCTGTGCCCCGCTAATTTCATCGTCCTTGATTTTATTACCGGAACAAAGTTTGGTAAGGAGTACAACTCGTAAAACTCCTTGTTCTGCAGTTTTGTCCGTCCGCCTGTAACTCCCACTCTCTTAGACCCAAATATCTTCCTCAGCAACCTGTCCTCGGAACACCCTCAGTCTGTGTTCTTCCGTTAGTATGAGAGACCGAGTTTCTCACCCATATCACACAGCGGGCAGAATTGTAGTTCTGTGTATGTTAATGTTTTTGTTTGTATGTAGAAAACTAAAAGACAAAAGATTTTGGACAAATGGTGGCTGGCATTCCCCGAATTTAATCTGCTATTAATTTTTCGTGCAAGGAATTTTGAATTGTTAGTGTCGTTCACAAAGACGAGCGTTTTAACTTCGTCATATGTTCAAAGGATTTGTTAGCTATTTTTAGGCGCGTTGGCAAAGTTGCGAAAAGCAGCGATTAGCTTCGTCCTGTCTGGCCGACCGTCTGTCCGCCCGCATAGAAAGGCTCGTCTTCCACTGGGCAGATTTTCTTGGAATTGTATATTGATTTTATTAAAATCTGTCGGGGAAAATTCAAGTTTCGTTAAAATCGGACGGAACTGTCATGCACTTTGCGTGTAGACGTAGGTACGTTTACTATTTCGTCGCATTACTCCTGGAATGAGAAAGTTTCCAGATAAAAGTTTTTGAGAAAAAAACACACATTTCGTGTCAAATACAGTTCTTCCGACAGTCGTGCCGTTTGTCTGATAATCACAAAACCACGAAACATCCTGACAGACCGTGTGTGCTCTGACAGTCTGGCGCAGAAAGATGCGTTTTGCATGCCAGGTAATTCAGATAAAAACACGGAGACACTGAATGTTAATATTTGATGCTTGTTGCTCTCGACTGGTTGAAACTGTGAGTCTAAGATACAGTTTGCGTGACGGATAGTTAAGGCAGAAATGCATAATCGTAATGTTTCGTACTTATTGCTTTATAGCTGATTATAATTGCATAATAAATTGGCGCCATATATGGTGGATTGAAATTACTTATGGAATGCGTAATAATCAGTGACGTAAACTTCGTGTTGGACGTCACTTCCTTGTGCGGTTGTCGATTTTTCTTCTTGCTATTTGTATGGTGCATAATTAAGGGAAATAAAAACATGCAATCATAATATTTGATAATTATTGCTTATATATAGGAATATCGGTATGCCTATATATTGTGTAGGAAATATTGTTTGTGATTCAAAAATGACAGAACATCTCGTTGGGCCGAAATTTTGTGTTTATGTATGATGGATGAATAACAACATACCCTAATAATTGTAATAACATTCTGTTATATATATGTACGGTTGTGAACAGCAACAAAATGTGACCCCAGTGGATTAAATGGTATGACGATGTGAGAAGAGTCGAGGATGGAAAGATCCGAACGCGTCTCATTGTTACGTCATAGTACATTTTCTGTCTTATGTTGTGATCCTGCGTTGCCTAGGCGTAAATGGAAGTCTGATATAAGGATGGATCGCAATGAAATAGCGTGTTAGGGTGTAGACTGTATTCATCCGGCTCAGGACAGGTACCAGTGGCAAGCTGTTGTCGGTACGGTAATGAACCTTCGGGTTCCTTAAAAAAGCGGGAAACGTCTTGAGTAGCTGAGCGACTGTTAGTTTCCGAAGAAAACCTTTACAGTAGTAGTGTAGCCCCCAGTAGCATGACACTTACACAGTGTTTCATGTAAAACCCGTCTGTTCGCTCGGAAGTGACGGGACACGCATACAAAGCATCAGGGCCGCGGTGCGGTCGATACCGCCAGGAAGTTCCCACGTCTTTGGAGTTCAGCGACCTCCACCCTCATCGCACAGCGGGGTGCGGTATTGGTGACAAGTCCAGAGTTGCTCCTTTGACAAACACTACACCACCATAAGGCGCGCAGGAGGTGTGGACATGAATCTCCACGATTAACGTGTTTTGAGATTTAAGGTTCTCACTGCGGGGGCTAAAGATTTCTGTCGTTTGGGATATGACACCAGTCTGAAAACGACCCGCTACCTCAGTCCTCGGGGTATAGCAGGTGTAAGTCACTCGTCTGCCCCAAACTGGAGGCAACAGTTTCCTGTTGTGAAACTACACGTCGTCACACCGCATAAGACCGCGGTTCAGTCACACACGTCGTGTTGTGCCGCCTACCCCAGTTCCCTTACCGTCCTGAGTTTCTTCGGTCTCATTGAGCATAGGCCACGACCGAACGTCCCGGTCAAGTGTGTAGCACTCCTGCTTCATATTCGGTCTTTCCGGCTACAGGTCTCGACCCCAAGACCGGTTTGTCGGGCTGGGGTTCTCTGTTTTTCTGTCCCTGCAGGCGTATTCCTGGTACCTCAAATATGCCGTTGCCGCTTCCCCCTACATTGTCTTGATATTCACTGATAACTGATCGTCAAGGTATTAGAGCTGGCCTTAAATAAACCATAAATAAATATGCCACTGCTCCTTGTTTGGAACTCGATTACGCTCATAAGGAAGACTGACGACATGTGTCTTGTGGTGAGCACATTTACTGTGCCAGTTTTCTGACAGCCTGTCCCGAAACATCGATAAACGACTACCAACATACTCTGCGTAACAACCCAAAACAGCGAAGACATGTACACCGCAACAGAAGCCTGAAATTTCTCACAGCCTGCGTATTTGATGTAACGAATTATAGTACATTCAGTGACGCGTTGTACAATTATCTGCAACCTTTGTAGTCACTTATTTTAAATTTAACTGTTTTCTCTATGACGAGCCAAGTGCCGGCGAAGATGAAGAAGGGATGCGATAATGTGCTGCCCGGTGTGGGTTATGGAGCACTGGTGGAATGATGATCAGGAGGGGAAACCCTAAGGAACGCGGGAGAAAAATCTGTCCCACCACGAGTCTCATAGGAAGTAATCCTGGATTGAACCGAGGGCTTCTGGACTAGACGTCAGCGTGTAACCGTCTGAACCGAGACCCAGTGTTTGAGTTTTTTTACTTTCATAATGCTTTGAATGTGGAGTAGCTCAGTCAGTATGGTGACTACACTGCAGACTGGAGACGGTGAATCGTAGGTTAATTCCCGGCAGGAGCGGAGGGTTTTCTCTTCGCGACCGCATGCATTCTGTTTCTAATCACTGTACAGCCTCCTTGTTATATGGATTCCGACGGTAAGACCGCCGGCGCGCGATGGTAACCACCCACCTCCATTTAGTGCCGAGATTAAGAATGCGTGGAATACTTCAGTTTTCCTGTCATTTCATCAGTGTTTCACATTTATGTTCATGCATCATCGACACCATGTACTGATAACGATAGACTAAAGTAACCGTCTTCATGACCTAGTTCAGCATAAGGACAACTTTAACATTTGAGCATAATAACAAGCACGTGACAGGGACTTCATTGTTACAAATAACAATTTTATCTTTTGTACTGAAGAAAGGAAAGATAGAAACTTAGAATATTATATACAGGTGACCTAAAGACAGTCCTCACACGTGTATGTGGCTGTAAAACGTGGAATGACAGAACAGTAACGGTTAAATAATCTCGACAGAATGGAAAATGATATAGTCAGCGGAAGATGGAGTTTAAATACAGGCCAGTGGGGCATTAGAGAGAAGTAGACGATTTTAAAGGACGTGAAGCCGAACAGGCAAGGACACAAGCAGTGAGAAGTTGAGTGGGGGCTGAAATTATGCTGTTGAAAATTACCAACATTGAAGTCGCCTCACAGATCTCCGTCGATCTGTTTTCTTGTGAGGGTCGCCTGAAAGACAAACCACACTGTAGATGCCTGCCGGTCTGTTTTGACATGACGGTCGCGTAGTGTTTGCAGTTGATACAGCCCGCACTTATTTATGGCCTCTGTTCAGCGCGTGTCGTTTATTGTTCTGTACCGTGCCAAACTCACGTAGCCTCCTACACGTGGGCCGTCCCTCATACAGGATTACACTAGCTGCCGTGAAGCCTCTCACTCGAGTGTTCATTAAAATAGATCACTGCCGTTTCCTTACATATCCCTCCCGGTAGTTTATCTCCCTACATTACTGTTGACTGCATTTTTACGTGGTACAACACTTACGAGAGGGGCGATGTCGTCATTGTATTAAAGAACATTTGTTAGTTGACAGAGAAGATGCCCCTATGCTTTAGTAACCCTTTATTATACTTACTGGCGTTTTTTTCCTTCCTATGGCTCGACAGCCCCTCGGGGGCCTAGGCCTCCTCATTTTTCGAGGTTTCGCGATCACACACTTCAGACACACCACCCTCGGTAGGACTCCTCTGGACGAGTGACCAGCCCGTCTGCAGAGACCTCTACCTGACAACACACAACACTCACAAGAGACAGACGTTCATGCCACCAACGGGATTCGAACCCACAATCCCAGAAAGCGAGCGGCCGTAGACCCACGCCTTAGATCGCGCGGCCACTGTGATCGGCACTGGCGTGTTTACTCGTTAGAAATGACGGACTGGCAAATAAGGGTAATGAAATATTTTTATTCGTAATCAGATAAAAATATTAATCATAGACTAATACAAACACAGGTGTAACGTCACATTGAGGCGCGTTCGCGTAAGCACTGTTGCTGTGGGGAAGCAATAAGTATTGCGTATTCTGAGTGTGTGTGTGTGTAGCCTTAGTTATCCAGCATGCAAAGCGCATTATCATTTGTGGCCGATCTCGCTGTACCATATTTTTATTTTCCACATTATCTCATAAACGGTACAATTTTCGTAAAAAGGTTATTGAACATAAAATGCGTGTTTTGATTTTCTGTACAATTTGTGTCTGAAACATTTCTCATTCTAAGAAGAATTCAGCAATATATCACAAATGAACATAGGTCTTCGTGTAAAGTATCCGTTATTCTTGTCAGATTTAATCGAACTTGGATTTTCTCGACAGATTTTCGAAAAATATTCGAACATCTAATTTCATGAAATTCCGTTAAGTGGGAGCCGAGTTCCATGTGGACTGACTGACGGACGGACAGACAGACAGATGACGAAGCTAATAGTCGCTTTTCGCAATTTTGCGAAAGCGCGTAAAAACACCAACTGGCAGTCGCATCAGAGACTTCCCGCTTACCATCACTGTTTATATTTCAGTGAAACTTGCTTACACCAAACTGCTAATTGTCAGTCATGCCAAAGGCTTCCAATTTGTTATTGCCCTTATTAAATACAAAGACGAAACTCATTTCCTCACATAGCATAGAGAAAAAGAATTCGGTAACACTCGAATGAAATCTTTAGTTATAGAGTATGTCAACATCTGATGTCGACCGGGCTCGCTTGTAACCATGGAAGTCGGTGGCTATGACGTCACTACGTTATCCCGATACCTCTAGCCCGAATACGGCTGTGACGTCACTATAGCCCGAATACGGCTGTGACGTCACTAAGAAACGAAGCTGCCACATAACTGGAAGGGGTGGCTGTGACATCACCGAGGTGTTTTCTCACAAAGGGAGCGTATTGTAGAAGGTAGATTTATTTTGCCCACACAGTGTATTTATGTTTTTCTTGCTAGTATTACAAGACTCTGTGGTTGTTTCCCGAAACAGTATTAACCGATTAGTCTTTGTAATGGAGATGCAATGTGTTTGCTGTGACGTAAGGACAGAATTTCTGTGTGTTACTAGATGAACTTCCGGCTTTAAAGGTTTAAGCATGAATACGTGGGTTATTGCAGCTGCACGCATTCTTAACCTTAGAGCTAGGTGAGGTTCGGTGATCAGTTTTACTGCCCTGCCACCTTACTCTGCTTTGAAGTAGCCTCCTGTATCAACTGGCAAGGAGCTTGAGTCGGCTGCCGAGCCGGTCGCCATATAAAGTTAAAGAGAAAAATCCCATGCCCCTGCTGGGATTCAGACTCCGGTCGTTCGTTCACTGTACTGACTGAAATACCCCGATTCCATACGTTTCAGCTGTAAAAGGTAAAGTAACCCCATTACAGGCCTAGACAGGCCCTGAGGGGTCCAGGAGTTTGAGGCTCCCAGATTTTTAGACAGTCGGCACATGAAGGTGGTAAGGTTGTCAGCCCTACGCACCGGCCGCCTTTACCCCCAGGAAATATTCCTGGTACTCATTTCTGTTAGAGGCTGAGTCGACTCCAGAGCCATAGTGCGACCGAAACGATTATGTCAAGGAATTAATTCCAATGACACCATCGGGAATCGAACCCGCGATGTTCCGGTTTGTAGCGTAGTGCGTCAACCAACTGCGCCACCGCGCGCCCCCACGTTTCATCTGTAGTGCAGTAAAAAGATTGGGTAAGGTTACGCTACTGAATGTTTCTGGGATATGACGCCGTGTCGATTGGTAAGTAGTTATAGTCATTTAAGAGGAGCTTGTTGCCTCCATCTTCATGGTCTGAGCAGTCCAAGTGGCGCCTTCTTCGACTGATTAGTCTTTGAAGATGGATGGAAGAAGCTCTTCTGGAACCTGGTAACCATGTACCAATCTAGACAGCTTCATGTCCTATAACACTAGAATCTTCATCATAACCGCTGCGAGAACCTCAAATCTCGGAACGCCAGACCACATTTAATTTGCGGACAGTGCTGACAGGCTAGTTGTTGAGTCTGCTTGGTCCCTTTGCCGTCTTTTATTTTTTCAGTGTAACTTCACGGCAGCGTATCATGCGTGTTCTTGTATAGCCGTCAGTAGACGACATGATCCTCAAAAGAGCATAATTCCGACCCGACGGCTCAGTATTTTTAACCGAGATATCACGTGGGAGGCGTGGAAAACATTAAACCAAATAAGTTGTTAAACAACAAATTTTCTGTGCATGATTTTTGCTCGCAAAATGTTTGTCAGATACCGTAATGCCATACGTACGTGATGTTCCCACATTAGTCTGGCTTGCATTTAAGCAAGGACAGGAATTCCCTTTGAACAACTTGAATGTAACGCCGTGTAGTTGGGTCCGTTGGTTTCAGATTTTTGGAGAAACCTGCAATCTCCTTCGACTTTGAAGATGGAGAAACAAGTCTCTGTGAAACGTTCATACTTAAGGCTAATTCACACATACGGGACTAGACTGCGACTGTACTGTGTTGGACCGTGGCCTTCATGAAAGTCCGCTAGGTAGCCGGAAAATTCCGAACTGCCAATTCACACCAGCTGAAGTTTCATTTCTCACTCTCAAGCATTCTGGAAACATTCGTGGATGTTCGCTTGGTAGCCGGAAAAAGCCGAACCTTCTGAGGAGGCTTTGACCGTCCATAGACCGTCATTAGACTGCCATATTTCATAATATTCTACATGTTTCGTGCAGTTGTTTTACATATATAAGTTTGTTATTACCAGCTACTGCACAATAACTTTGTACACTCGAACGTGTTTCGGCTGACTATTTCAGCCATCATCCCTAAACTTATATATGCCGTTCAGTTCACACAGACAGGACTGGACTGCTACTGTACCGTGCTGTGGCCTTCACAGATTACTTTCAAAGTGGTCTGTGGCGACGTGGTCTGGCTACAGTCGCAGTCTAGTCTCGTAGGCCAACAGTGTGTGTGTGTGTGTGTGTGTGTGTGTGTGTGTGTGAGTGAATTTAAGGTCTCACAAGGTAGGCCTAATTGGAATGGAAAAGGAACAGTATAGGTGTTTAGCGACACGACGCAGAGCGCAGTCGAGGCCCTGTATGTGTGAATTAGCCTTTTTCAATCATACCGTATGACGTGACACTCCAGAAGATCGTAATATCGATAGTTCTGGTATAGAATATCAAATCTGTCAACACTTGACTTACGCACGCAGAAACGAACATTTACATTTTGATATATCGACCATTAGTTTGGCGTTGTCGCGATATATCGTTCATGACTTCGTTTGACCTGAGCAGTTGATACGGTTGCCTATAATCCCTATCGTCGTCTGCATGCCGGTACTTTTTGTCTGGGCCGGAACTGCTTTGACGTCACAATGCGCGTGTCACTGACGTCATCGTGTCGCGCTTGCCGCACAATGAACTGGTACAGTCTCACATCGCCGGCGCGTAGCCGTCACAGATAAGGAAATTACTTTGTGGTTTATTTAATGATGCCGTCAGTAACTTGTGTGACGTTGAGTGGTGGATGCAGTAGTGAATAATGAATTGCAAAGAACATGGAAGGATATGGCGGTGGCCTAACAGGAGAAACTATTCTGAAATTGCCAGGATGTACTAAGGAAAACCATGTGAGATCTGTTAGGGTAGCCAGTGTCCGTTCTGGATTTGAACCCGGGACCTACTGACTACACACCAGGAGTGCTAACCACTCGATCTAGACGTTACAGTATGCGGAATGGGTAACTAGCAACGTGAAGTGTAATGTTCGTACAAAGCGTATATTGCAGCAAGTAGGGGGCGTTACAGAGTGGGTGGTGTGCAGCAAGTAGGGGGCGTTACAGAGTGGGTGGTGTACAGCAAGTAGGGGCCGATACAGAGTGGGTGGTGTGCAGCAAGTAGGGGTCGTTATAATCTGTACAGATTGGTTAGCG
Organism: Reticulitermes speratus; assembly: GCA_021186555.1. Lineage (NCBI taxonomy): Eukaryota > Metazoa > Arthropoda > Insecta > Blattodea > Rhinotermitidae > Reticulitermes > Reticulitermes speratus. The sequence goes on from JAJKFL010000004.1 coordinate 1,454,617, forward strand.
GGCAGCAAGTTGTGGGACGTTACAGTCAATGGAGAGTGGGTGGTGTGCAGCAAGTAGGGGGCGTTACAGTCAGTACAGAGTGGGTGGTGTGCAGCAAGTAGGGGGCGTTACAGTCAGTACAGAGTGGGTGGTGTGCAGCAAGTAGGGGGCGTTACAGTCAGTACAGAGTGGGTGGTGTGCAGCAAGTAGGGGGCGTTACAGTCAGTACAGAGTGGGTGGTGTGCAGCAAGATGTGGGACGTCACGGTGAGGGGAAGGGGTCGAAATTGTATCTGTGACTTGATTAACTTTACATTGAGTGCGGTTACAGTCGACGCCGTTTCTCGTTTCTTCTTTGTTGGTGCGAACTACTCACCTCGTTACAAACGACCCACTCAGTACTGATGCAAACTGAATGTTAATTATCGTGTTTGTAAGAGCCTTCCCACCTGTCCCCATCCAGTCCAGAACTCACTCCCAGATTCTTTAAAATATGTTTTAGTGTTAACGTCCTATGTACTCCTACATTCGTATAAAGCAGCTTACTTGCACACGCAGTCTGAATACTTAGTTATAGCCGCTGCGTTCCGCGTAAAGTGGCGGCGACGGCGGCGATGGTGGTGGTGGTAGTAGTAGTAGTAAATTCCGTTGCTTATGAAGAGAGAATATCTATTTACGGCAACCAAAAACGGTGTAGTTCTCGGCCCCTGTTTGAGTAACACACGTGCCCGTTTGATTTATACTGCCTGTTGGCTGGCTAGATGAAATGTATTTGACATCACACGTCTCAAAATACTAGTGCTGTACATAAATTCCAAGTATGACAATAATAATAATAATTATTATTATTATTGTTCTTTTTATGTCCGAACTCTCCGTTTAAATGAGTACAGACAGGCTGATATTAAACAACGAATCTGTGTCCGGCATATCCAGGGGTGGCAGAAAGAGCCAACTAAATCTTACATGTCGGTTGTTCCAACCCTTTCCATGTTGTGTCTTGTTTTGTTTGTGTAGTCACGTGGTAAGTCACGAATTGCATTGTTGAAGTCACACTGTGGTTTTAACCTCCTAAAGATGAATGTTGAGGTTTAATTTATCTGTTGAGTGAACGTCACAGTTCGTCTTCTGTATTTAAACTGTCATTTCGGATTGCTTTTATGCGCATGCTTTTCACAACAGTTGAAGAGTTTCATGGTCGTCATATCCCGTGTCATTCGCACGGCTGCCATGTTATTTTTAATTTGTGATAAGAACCGCCGTAAATATAATTGACGGTGTCACGGTACGTCACGGAAACAGTACGGTCTTGATGTTGGTTCTGTTTTTGAGTGATGAGACTGTATATGAGTGGCCTGTGTTACGAGCGTTTCGGAAGAATATTGTGCCTGCATTTGATAGCCGAACTTTGTACAAGGTGTCCAACTTAAAGCGGAACCAGCTCATAGAATGTGCGTTAGGTGTATATCATATAAGTGACCGCATGTCACGGCACATGTTGGCAATGACCTAATCTTAAACATGTTTGATACCTGGTGAACAGATGATTTAGAAATGTTTGAAGTTCTTGTCTAGAAATTGCCGATCCTGTGCCCCTAATAATTTCTGCTGCCCAGTGTCTTGTTGTTTTGAGTCTTTACATGGCTGTGTAACTCCGATCTCTAAAAGAAGTTAGTAGTGGATTGACTTTACCAGTACACACTGCTTTAGACAACCAGTTAGAAAACCATACTCTTCGTAACACGGTTTCCCTTCTGGAGTTTTTGCACAACTGCAAATTTGTATGGTTTCAAACGTAACAGTTCTATGGCTGCGCTGCATGTACAGGTAGCTGTGATACAGTTTGCCGAGATAATCGTCGTATGGATGTACGTGGATGTGTTTCTGAACGCACGGTATCGTCTAACCTTCTTCTGAAAGAACGCGTAGTGTATGCTCTCGCTTCCTTAACAAGGAGCATGTTGCTTGACATTTGTTCAGTCGACACGGTATATCGTTGATTTCGAAGGAACTGAAACACGTGGAAACCAATTTATAAATTTTCTACGACACTTTTTGCAGGATTTCTGATATAGTTTGCACAGGAAAAAGATAAACCTCGGCATTACGCTGTACCTCGTATTTACGAACAACAACAATAATTTACTTAACAATAAAAATTCCATATTTTCGGTCAGTAAATTAGCGTCATCGGCGTAGATCATAAGGTGATACGTACCATTCAATGTCAGTACCCCCTTCTTTGCCTGGACCGTCCTGATGGCATGTTTTAAAGCATAACTGAAAATGAGTGGCGATTTAGCATCTCCTTGTTTCAGAACAGTCTTAACAGGAAACGTGTGACACAGATGTTTGCCTGTCCTGGTTTTGCTATAGGTTTCATTGAAACACATTTTTATTGAAGTAATAGTATCGTGGTAGGGGTGTTTGTTTTTCTGGGATGTATCGCTGTGTCAGAGGGTGTTTGGTTTCCGACGTTTTGAGACAGCGTAGTGGTCTCATGTGCAAGGGTCGGAAGCTCCACTGGTTTTGTGGGGATACCAAATTCATTGAGAATATTATACAAAACTCCCGCCTCCCACCCTAACAGCATCATAGAGTTCTTGTAGTCTGTAATTATCTGATGTATTACCCTATTGTATACCCATTTTTCTCAAGTATTTGAGGAGTAAAGAGTAGGCCTGTACGATGAGCAGTTCATGTATTCGTCGAAATCCACACTGATGATCCCTAATAATTTTGTGTAATGGAGTTAACGTTGATGGAAGGATGCTGGATAAAAGTTTGTATGTAAGGTTATAACAGTGATATGCTTCGATAATACCGCGTATTTTGCTTCTCATATAAATAGGTACATTGGTTCAGTCCTGCCACTGTTCAGGTGTTTCTTCCTTCATAGGCGTAAATATTTTTTCTACTTAAGAATACTTTTCTTTTGCCTATTGAGTTGAAGGGGGGCAAATAAAAAAATTGGGGTGAGAGTGGGGGGAAAGGGGTGTATGTATATTAAGGACTGGTTCGTACCAATCTTCCCGCTCTTTCTAACTTGACTCCTTCGTAAATTAAGGTTCCTAATACGCATGGTCGATTTTGCCCCACCCCACCAATGTTATTAGCCCAGTTACGCCTGTGTCTTCCTTACTCAAAATGGAATTAACAAGTCTGCTTATCTCAGAACGTATTGTTATACCGCCTGCAGGAATCAGTTCTCCTGGAATGTGATCACTATCTGATCTATACGAATATCCTATCAACTTTTCAATAGCTATCTTAACTTCATAGCTACTAGGTTCAGGCACTTGTGGCTGAGCTGTACGCATTTGAATCTGCGCAAACTCGTGAAGCCCATGTGCATTCAACAACTGACAGAAATTATTATTCTGCCTATTGAACGCACTGTGGGAAATTTACAAGCAGATCACCCTTCTCAACCTTTACTAAGTTAGTAGCCGGTTTTAATTCATATGTGCCTCTGTACAGGTCTTTAATATTCATGTTCGTACTGTTTGCTTCGAGTTTATTAAGTGTACCTTTCAGATAGGCCTATTCCCTTGAAATGTCTGCTAGTTGCGCGTTTTACATTGTTCAGAATGTCTTCTTTAATTTGTCTTGTACCTGTAAACCCATACAGTATGGCCCACGTATACAACGTTTGAACATTCGTCTACCCATGTTTTGGCGTAGACCAGTGGTGAGCCTTTTTACTTTTGCAGTGCGGCCAGCGATCTAATTTCAGCAACACGAAACAAAATCATACGAAATCCGACGAATAATTATTTTACCCGTATTCGTGAAAAAATAGTGTTCAGAAATACGGTGTATTGTTTGAAATAACATTATTTGACACCAGAATGTAAATAGGAGTTCCACCTTACGTAAAGTGACTATCGCGCTGCTTGTCTTTGTAGCTTGTAGGTTTAGGAACCGGAACGTAAAGTTGTGGCTGAACGTAAATACGTGACAACACAGCGTGTGTCTGCAAGTGCTTCTGCCGTAGACATTTCTGCGTCTCATTCCTATTGATGTAATTCAGGTTCTTCGACAAGAATTTGTCTCTCGATTCCAAGACTAGGAAACGTGACACCACTTTCAGCCTTTTCTCATCGCTGTCGAAACTGTTCACATGAAATTGAGTTGTAAATTACAGATTTACAGTGCGATGAAGATTTAAAAAGTAAATTTCATGATACTGCCTTTATTGAGTTCTGGAAATTCTGTTTATTTCTTAATAAATTTCCAGTGCCCAGTAACCATGCATTACAAATGACAAACCTTCCTTGAAGTGCTTATATTTTAGAGCAGTTCTTTAAAAGATGAATACCGTGGAGAATCATACAGAAATCTACTCGACGATGAAAGTTTAATAGAGCTGTGTTCGTGTTGCAAGTTCTCAAGGTTTCTCCAGGATTTAACATTTTAGTGACGAATAAGCAGTGTCTGTTTTCCCTCTGAAGTCCCCCTCGCCCCCGCCCTTCAAGAGAGGTGAACAGTGGATTGACAAGTACAAGAGAAATGACGGATGGAACGGAAGTAAAATTACTCATGTTTGCTCAATTCATTTTACCCAGAATGTATTATCAAAGAGACACAAATAAGGACTGACTGGTTAAGGTTAGTTTCAAATTTTGTACGATTATTTCAAAATTTTAAAGATTAATTTCAGATACGTTTTACCGCCCCAGTATCTGTTCGCATCCCTGACGACAGGGTATTATCATTAATGGTACATAAGTAAAAACTTGGTATTATTTGTGTCCCGCTGATGTTTTTTGTTTCTCTTGATTTGGCCGTCGTGCCCAATAGGTCGAACACCAAAGACCTAGACTCTCTTTAGTTGAGCTTCTGATATTCTCTTATTTTCCCAAGCCCCATTTATGGCCCTCCAATCATCTGAATTCTCCGAAGTTGCAAACCTGTTTGAGATTTTAAGCTCTATGATTCTCTCTTCCACCGCATTTAGCTCCTTGAAATTGAATCTCTCCATATGAAACTTCCCTGCTGCTCACTTGTTTACTGACCAGTCTCTCCCTAACGTTTGCAACCACCAGATAATGACCAGTCTCTCCCTAACGTTTGCAACCACCAGATAATGACCAGTCTCTCCCTAACGTTTGCAACCACCAGATAATGACCAGTCTCTCCCTAACGTTTGCAACCACCAGATAATGACCAGTCTCTCCCTAACGTTTGCAACCACCAGATAATGACCAGTCTCTCCCTAACGTTTGCAACCACCAGATAATGACCAGTCTCTCCCTAACGTTTGCAACCACCAGATAATGACCAGTCTCTCCCTAACGTTTGCAACCACCAGATAATGACCAGTCTCTCCCTAACGTTTGCAACCACCAGATAATGACCAGTCTCTCCTAACGTTTGCAACCACCAGATAATGACCAGTCTCTC